>JADMNL010000026.1:107196500-108463500 GCA_016271365.2 Neoceratodus forsteri
GGAGGGAGGGAAGAGGCAATCCAGAACCAGTCCCCTCAGGATGCTGAGAACCCTGCAAGGGAACAGGAGCTGGCAGAGTAAGGTGGGGGGAATAGTTTGTTTGTTTTGGTGTTTTTGTTTGTTTTTAACCAGGAGAGACACACTAAGCTGAAAGCTTGTTTACAGGTGTGACCTGGGAGCACAAGGAAGTTAAGTGACTTGCTCAGGGTCACACAGTATGCAAGTGGGGGCTGTGGGATTCAAACCCAGGTCTCAGGTTTGCAGCTCAGAGCCTTAAACCACTGCACTATACTGCCTCCTAGTGTGGGGTGACATGAGAGTAGGTGGTGGTGGAGGGTGAAGAAGGCACCAACAGAGGTAACCTAGAGTAAGGGGACAGGGGCTTCAGCTGGAGGTAAACTGAAATGGGGAGGACAGGCAGGGGAGGAGGGTAGTGGGGGATGGTAATTTGTCAGTGAGGGTATTAGGTGCAGCTGCAGCAATGAGTAGTATGCTTAGAGGAGGAGGAGTGAAAGTGAATGGCAGGGATTGAGCACAGCAATTTCTAGTGGGAGGAATTCCAGACATTTGTCTAGAAAGCGGCATGGCCAGATGTAATGCACCTTAGTGGAAGGCTAGAGTTCAATGTGTGTGGGGTTCGGAGGTGTAGCAGGAGGGAGGGAGGGGTTGATAAGAGGGAGGATAAATAGGCCAAGCCAGAACTTTCCAACTAAACTGGCGATGTGTGACAGGCGTCTGGGATGGCGAGAGGAAAGGAGAGGCGAAGCACAGAGGTCACAGTGGTGTGCGTATGTAGAGGGCAGTCAAGTATGTATAACACTTCATCAGGGCTAGTAAATTATCGTTAAACTCTAGAATTATAATTTTATTTTATTTTTATTTTATTTTATTGAATCTCAAATTACAACCTTTGTCCAAGGGTTCATTTACAAAAGCTCCGTCCAAAATAGAATTATACAGAGGATGGAAAACATAGGCACAGTGGGTACAATATAAACAGGCATGGTGAGATACAACAAGATGAAGAAGATAATTGCTGTATCTATGTTATGCCTTGTCAGCCCAATATCCAGGGCAAGGTCCAGGACTCACAACATGATAACCCATACAGGGGTTTCTCTTGCCACTTTCGACTGCGTCTCGTGCACATTACACCCTAGAAGGTGATTAACAGACCACTAACATAATCCCTGGTCATGCATTATTGCTTAAATACTTCATCTGTACCTTTTAGTCAAACAAAGAAATTTATTAAAGAAAAAGAAAAAGAATAGCAAATAGAAAATAAGTTAAAACACACAGTATAAATAGTATGCTTGAATCTGACTATGAAGTCTTTGACATGGTCACTCATTAGAAGCTCTTTATTTGGATGTTTATTCTAGCTTTGCTTGACTGCTCCTGGGTGATGAGTTAACATTTCTTTCCCTGGCAACAAATCTTTCTGTACCTGATCCCTTTCTTGTTCCTCTGTTGGGCTTAACTTTCCTTTCAACCTCTTTCTAGATCCCCACTTGATCCTGGAATTTTGTAAGTGTTCCACTGGTCTATTTATAAGCTCAACTTCTTCTTCTTGGCATTTGGTCTCAATTCCTGACAGTTACCCTTTACTCAGGCAATCTCTTCCTGAGCAGCGAGTAATTTTGTTTTCAAACTCGCTACCCTCTGCCCTTGTGCATCAACTGCAGCATAAATCAGCTGCAAGATGCTAAAAAATAACGCTTTGTCTGCGGACTATGTTTTCCTTTTTTATAAGAAAGTAATTTTGGTCTGAATTACTTTTTGAGTCTCTTCTGGGGTTAACAATTTGCAGTTGCGATCCATTGGTCTCTATGAGGGATTCCAGTTTTAGTCTGGCATACAGGAGATTCAAATGTCTTACCTTCTTTTGGTCTGTGCCTCCTGCTGTTATTTCTTTCATACCCAGAAGTTCCTCTGAATTTATTAATTGAAACCAATAAATAAAAGCATTACCTTTCAGTCTTTCTGAATAAATACTTCTGTTCAGTATTCACTGAAGAGGGGAGGGACAGGGACCACAGCTGGGCATCAGATACAGAGGGAGGGAGGGAGGTGAACACCAGTCCATTTACAGAAGAAAGAGTCCTGGAGGAGCTCACAAAACTGAAGGTGGACAAAGCAATGGGACCAGGTGGCATACATCCCAGGGATTTTTAAAGGAACTATGAAGGGAAGCTAGCTGAGTCACTGGCAGCCATGTTCAGTAAGTCATTCAACACAGGAGTGGTTCCAGAGGACTAGAGGAGGGCACATGTAATCCCTCTTCACAAAAATGGTAGCAGGGAGGAGGCAGGAAATTATAGGCTGGTCAGCCTCACCTCAGTAGTGGGTAAGATTATGAGACATTGCTGAAGGAAAGGATTGTGGAACACCTGGAATCCAGCAGAGCCCAGGATTAGAAACATGGATTCACAGTAGGAAACACAGAAACATAGAATTTGATGGCAGATAAGGACAGCTTAGCCCACCCAGTCTGCCTATTTCCCTACCTGATGGATAAGCTGCAGATTCTAGATAATCAACAGCTTACTTCCTCCTACCCCCACTAGAATTGCCTTATACCTGTACCATGCATTCTTGAATTCTCCACTGTTCCTGACTCCACAACCTCCTCAGGAAGGCTGTTCCATGCATCCACAACCCTCTCTGTGAAAAAATATTTTCTAACATTACCTCTGAGCTGTTCCCCTCTATCTTCAAATTGTGTCCCCTTGTTCTTGCACATATCTTCTTCTGAAAGATACTACCCTCTTGTACTTTGTTAATTCCCTTGAGATACTTGAAAGTTTCTATCATGTCCGCCCCTCCATTCCTCAAGGTATACATATTAAGCTCCTTTAGTCTCTCCTCATACATCTTCTGGTGCAGACCTTGCACCATTTGTTCACCCTCCTCTGAACAGCCTCCACTCTGTCTATGTGTTTGCGAAGATGGGGTCTCCAGAATTGCCGCAGTACTCCAGATGGTGTTTCACTAACTGTCATGTCAAATGAAGAAAAAAGAAAAAAAGAAAACCATCCATCAATGTCTGTTTCTGCTGCCGTCTTTACTGTCCACTCACCTGACTCTCCACTCAGCACCCACCACCCCACACCCCAAAAAAATAACACCTACACTGGGGTGCCCAATCCCCAGTGTTGCCACCTAAAATAAAGAAAACCATCCCTCTTCATTTTTAAACCCTGTAAAAAAACGTCCATTGATGTCTGTTAGTTCCCCACCCGACCTTCCCACTCTCGCCCACCCCGCACACCCCTAAGCCCTTACTTACCACTGGGAATCCAATGCCATAATCCTCTATGGACCGGAGCCGCGTGTGCACTCTTCAAAGCTGGTCCACAAACTTCAAGGGAAATCAGGTATACGATCCATGTATTTTAATGGGGTTTTGAACTTAGTAGCATAACTTGGCTACTTTTGAATATTTTGCCCCAGATTTTCAATATGCCTTTTGAGGGGCTCCACCTCATAAACAACGGCAGATTACAATGACAGTTAGGCAAATCTGTCCCGAAAGGTGATTTTATAGTCACTGCATGAAATCACGTTTAGGAAAAGTGAACTATTTCTCCACCCTTGTTCATAAGGTGGGGTCATAAGAAGTATGTTGAAATTTGGGAAAATATAAAAAAAAAAAAAAAAAGTTATGAGCCTACATTGAAATTTGTGAACACAGGCTCATAACTTTGATCATTTCCAATATTTTGACCCCAAATTTTCAATATAGCCATTTCTTCACAGCACTGGATCAGAATAGTGCTGACAAGGATATCGGCATCATGAAACAACACCAGTTTAGATCAAATTGGCCTGCACTTCCAGACTGAAGGATTCTCACTCTGGGGGGTCACTGAATTAAAATTCATGGGGCCATGGAATACTGTTTCCACGACCTCACATAAAAATTCTAAGTTCTGAGTGCACAAAAGTTGGAGACCAGAATTAGAACCCTGGCCTCCAATGCCACTAGCCGAGCTGCTCGATGTCCCAGCCCTCCATGCCACAGGAGCAACTCAGCCAACTTGCTGGATCCTGGTGCCCTTGTGTGCAGTAAGCACCATGGACAGTGACCAGTGGAGCACTTACTGAAAGCGCTGTAAATCTCCTCTGGCCCGTGTTAGTGCTATAGGAACTAAGCGTCTCTTGACTGGCTGTTCTGGTAAGCTAATCAGACTGGTACCTTTCTTCACAGCACCTCATGAATGGGACAACTATCAGTTTTCAAATCCTGGCCAAAATGTGTTTTCATGTCCCAAAGGTGATTTTGTGGTGGCTGCGTGAGATCACCTTTCGGGTAAGCGATGAAAATTTTCTCTGCCTTTGTTCATGGGGGGGTCATAAAAGCTATGTGGAAAGCGTGGGATAAAAATATTAAAAAGCAACAAAGTTCACGGGCCTACATTGAAACCTGTGAACACAGGCTCCTATCTTGTTAATTTCCATATGTTCACCCTAAATTTTCAACATAGCCATTTCTTCACAGCACCTTATGAATGTGACAGCTGTCATTTTCAAATCCTGGCCAGAATGTGTTTTGCACTTGTGGCACGAAATCACCTTTTGGGCAGGAGTTGAAAATGTTCTACTGTTCATGGTGGCTCCTAAAGAGACTGTGGGGTCATAGAAGGCTATGTTGAAAATTTGGGGTAAAAATATAGAAAACTATTAAGTTATGAGTCTATGTTGCAATTTTTCATTTGCAACTCGTAACTATGGTTATTTTCAATATTTTGACCCAACTTTTCAACATAGCTATTTTCACACCACCTCAGGAATGTAACAGCTATCATTTCTCAAATCCTACCCAAAATGTGTTTTGACACTTGTGGCACAAAATGCGTTTCAGTCATTGTTTGTTAAATGACACCTATCATGCTCAGGAGTGGTCATAAAAACATTATGTTGAAAATTTGGGGTAAAATGTGAAAGAACAACTAAATTCTGAGAAACCAATTGTTCAACATTTAAACTTTATTATGTGCAGTTTTTGGCCCTAATGTTCAACATATCCTTGTGTTACTCCACCTCTTGAACATGGTAGTTGCCATTTGTCAAATCCCCTCAAAACCTGTTTCCACAGTTGCACAGCGAAATCACCTTCGGATGGGATTTTAAAAATTCCACCTGTCTTGATCAACTCGTCGGTCATAAAAGACTGTTGGACATTTGAGGTCAAAATGTAGGAGCCCACTTACTGCCCTGTCCTAGGTAATTACAATTTAGTGATGTTTCAAAGCAGTACACCACTGAAAATGAGATATTGCATCTCATTTGCTATATCCTGGATAAATATATAGTAAAAAATGTGCAAAGCAAGACCCATTACAACAGCAGTGCCTGCGGTGAACATTTGGCATTGACAAATGCTTATATATTCTTGTGAAGAGCACAATAAACCTAAGCCAGACAGTTTTAATTTATTTTTCTCATTATGCAAAGACTGAATTGGCTTGAAATAATTTTAAGAAAAGCTCCTTCCAAACTGATACACATGTTTTGGGTTAGAAAATATCCACAAGGATGGGGACAGCCCAGTCACCCCTCATCCTGGGTAAACAAAGAGGTGACCATGTAATCCGAAGAGACCTCCTCTCAAAACATTTTCTTAAAAATATTTTTGAATTTGTTGAAAGTTTTAGAAGAAAACTTCCTACTAGTGCTTGGTATTTTTACAACTATACTGTATGGCAAAGTCATCTTTTGATGAACTCAATGCGTCCCAAAGGAGAGGGACACATTCTGCCAGTTTTCTAGAGACAGCTTTACGTTATTACGGTAGTCCCTCACTGTAACAAACAATCAGTTATAATGAACATGCGTACCAGAGAAGCAGTTCAGGGGCTAGAAGTGGGTCTGGCATGGCTGCAGATACAGGAGGTGGATGCTGTTAAAGTTATAGAGCTTGGACAGCTGATTTCACTCACCAAGGATGTGGCTGGGAAAGTGACTGAGAAGTGGCCAACAAAATTGACACATTTTTAATTGGGCACATTTGAAAGTTTAAACACTAATAAAGTTTGAGATTTTAACTGAATGTAACAGAAATTAAAAGTGACACGAAGTGTAAACACCAAAACACCAAAGCACCCAATGTACAGAAAGCACATACAGTAGTGATGTACACTGTGACACCCAAAAAACACTACAAAACTCTAGCTCCCCAGCTCTGATTACAAAAGAAAAACAATGTACTGCATAGTGCTGTGCTGTTAAATACAGTCCATCACAGCATGCGGTGTTTCCTAAGTCTAACATAAGCAAATTCACCCCATGCAGCTAAACAGTCCGATCCCAATGTTTAAGCACAAAACTAGCTGTAGTGAGTGGCTACTGTATATATGTTTAGCATATTACAGAAACTTAGAAACATGGAATTTGACAGTGGCTAAAGACCACTTGGCCCACCTAGTCTGCCCATTTCCTATCTAATGTAATAAACAGAATTTAACTGTTCATGACTTACCCTCTCTTCCCGTTGCTAGGGTACTCTATGTCAATCCCATGCATTCTTGAATTCCCCTACCATTTCTGCTCCCACCACCTCCATGGAAGGCTGATCCAGGCATCACCACTCTTTCTGTGAAAAAGTATTTTCTTCGTTGCCCTGAATATGTTCTCGCTGGGAATCAAACCTCTGACCCTTTGCTTATGAGGCAAAACATATCCAGTGTGCCACCTGAGTCCCAAATAACAAATAATTATCATTCTTGTTTGTAAGAGTAATATCTAAATATGGAAGTTCATCCTGAATTTTAACTCATTTTATTTTTTGTTTAGGTTCCATAGATAAATTCATCATAGGAAGTATCACAGACTTATTTTTATTTAACATATAACCAGCCAGAGCACAAAGTCATTCTAATTCTGAGAAGAAAAAATAAAAACAAAACAGATGAAAGAGTAAATATTCAAACAACAGTTAAGAGTCCAGAAATAAGACATGATTGGAGTGGTGCGGTGCAGTGGCTGTGGAGCAGCAGTCTTCCGGAGAGCGTTCTGGAGGATGCTGTGTTGTCCCATCTGCAGGCACCTCTCTGGGCTGAGGAGGAGGTTGCTCATCTCCAGGCTGAGTTGGCCAGGATTTGGGGACCACCTCTCCCACCCAGGGACCACCAGGGCCACCGCCTTTGCCTCAGAGGTGCCAAAAAGAGGCACGGTTGGACCACAGTGGGCTCAGGGAGGGTGAGGGTAGTGGAACAGAGGCATATCCTCCAGTTGTACCTCTCCACAATTCATATGCCGTTCTGGCAAAGTGTGGTTCCTCTATGGAGGCACCACAGTGGAGACCAAGGAGGATGCTGGGAACCTCGATAAAGGAGACCCACAGGAGGGTGGCATGGGACCCCACAGGGGAAGAAACAACTCCTGGTGGGGACTCCATTGTTAGGGAGGTAGAACTGGGAGGAAGGGAGGGAGGGAGGTAAGGTGCCTGCCTGGCGCCATGGCTTGGAGGGACAGGAGTGAATCCTCAGGATCACTGGAGCAGCTGCACGAGGAGAGGGAACTGGATGTCACTGTCCACCTAGGGACAAATGACCTGGCTGAGAAAGGGATCAGAGCAGTGCAGGAAGAGTTTGTGGAGTTGGGGAGGGACCTTCGACAAGTAGCATGCACGACAACCTTCTCAGAGGTGCTGCCTGTCCATGGCATGGATGAGGTTAGGGTACTCCACACCATGGGATTCAATCAGTGGTTGAAAACTGGTGTAGAGCTCAGGATTTGGCTTCATTGGGGACTGGGGTCCACCTGGATGATGTAGGCCTATACTGGCGTGATGGTCTGCATCTGTCTAGGAGGGAACCAGGATCCTAGGTGACAGGTTTAAATGCTTCACTGACAAGCATTTGACTAGCCAAAGGGAGGCACTGAAAGGAGCAGAGAAATCCTAGCCTCCCCCAAAAATCAGCGAAGAAAGTGAGGTAAACACTAAGATAGAGATGTCGATAGGGAGAGGGGGTAAATGGAGAAAATGACAAAGCCAATAAGGACAGGGATGGGGCAAAAGGGTAAGGCCATCAAGAAATGGAGGATAAGAGTACCAATGCCCATAGTCTGGGCAACAAGCTCCTGAACTTGTGGCCTTGATGGAAGAGGGATGCCTGGATGTCATAGCAGTCACAGAAACATGGTACACAGAGAACCATGACTGGGATGTTAACATACCACAGTACACAACCCACAGGAGAGACAGGGAGGGTAGAAGAGGGAGGAATATCTCTATGTAAGGGAAGGATAAAAGCAATGGAACAAAAAGTAAACAGGGAGAGGAGGAGGCACTGTGGGTCACCTTAGAGACTGGAAATGGCAGGCATCCTTAGGACAGAGAAAGGGGAGATATTGTTGATAGGGGACCTGAATATGCCAGATGTTAACTGCAGCACCTTTGCTGCAGCACACATCCAAGAGCAGGGCCATTCTCAATGCCCCAGGTGGCACGCCTCAGACAGCTAGTTTTGGAACCCACTGTAAAGGAGCAATCTTAGACCTTATACTCTCAAACGGGGACAGCGAGAGATCTCAGATCTAGAAGTGGGTAGCCATCTGGGAACAAGTGACCACCAAACAGTGTGGTTCATGATAAACTCAGCAGAGTCAAGCCATACAAAAGTGAGGGTACTGGGCTTCCAGGAGGGCTGACTTTGGCAAGATGGGAGAGTGCCTTAGAAAAGCACTAGCAAACAGGCTAGAAGGAGGGTGGAGCAACAATGGGAAACATCAAACTGCCATCACAGAGGCAAAAAGTTTTCTGTGAAGCAAATAAACAAATCAAAACAAAAGAAAAAGCCACTATGGTTATCAAAAGAGGTGGCAGGGAAGGTTAGGGAGAAAAGATAGCATTTAGGAAGTATAAGGAAACACAGAAGGAGCAGGACAGAGAACTGTACCAGTTAAGGCAGAAGGAAGCAGGAGGAAGTCAGAACAGCAAAGGTCCAAACTGAGAAAAGATAGCCAGCTTGATAAGAAGGGGATAAAACCTTTATAACTACATCAGGAAGCGAGAAAGACAAAGGGAGGGATAATGAGGCTGAATAGAAAGGACGGTGGGTGGGCAGAGAGAGAGTGAAAAAGTAGGATACTAAATGAATACTTCTGCTCAGTATTCACAAAAGAGGAGGGGGGAGGTGCCTAATCCAATTAACAGAAGCACTCTGGATAGGAGGGTGTCGATCCTGGTCCTTTCACAGAAGAAAGGGTTCTGAAAGAACTCCTAAAACTGAAGGTGGACAAAATAATGGAGCCTGATGGAATTCACCCCAGAATTCTAAAAGAATTAAGGGAGAACTAGTGACACCACTGACTACCCTTTTTAACAAATCATGGGAAGATGGTGTGGTACCTGAGGGCTGGCGGAGGCAAATGTGATTCCCTTCACAAAGTGGGAGCAAGACAGAGGCAGGAAACTACAGACCTGTCAGTTTGACCTCTGTGGTAGGGAAAGTGATGGAATCACTTCCGAAGGAAAGAATTGTTGAGTACCTAGAGGAAAGTTGGGCACAGGACCCAAGGCAGCATGGGTTCACAGCGGAAAGTCATATCAGACAAATCTAATTTATTTCTTTGACTGGGTGATCAAAGTAGTGAGACCAGGGAGGGGCTGTGGACATGGCCGACCTAGACTTTAGCAAGGCATTTGACACAGTCCCACACAAAGATTAATAATCAATTAACCAGCCTGGGACTGGGTCCCAGGGTGGTAGCCTGGGTAAAACACTGACTTGACAACAGGACACAGAAGGTAATTGTAAATTGAGTCCACTTGAAGAAAGAGGGTTACTAGTGGGGTACCGCAGAGTTCAGTACTGGGTCCAGTCCTTTAATGCCTTTATAAGTGACACTGCAGAGGGACTGGAAGGAAAAGTATGCCTATTGCAGATGATACAAAGATATGCAACAGGGTTGATACACAAGGAGGCGTGGAAAGGATGAGAAGGGACTTGGCAAGGTTGGAGGAAGTGGTCAGAAGTATGGCAGCTTGGATTCAATGCAAAGAAGTGCAGAATAATGCACCTGGGAAACAAAACCCAGGGAAGATTACACAATGGGAGAGGTATTAACAACAACAAAAATGGAAAGGGACCGGGGGTAATCATATCAGATGACATTAGGTTAGCAAGCAATATGAGAAGGCAGTATGGAGGGCTGGGGGATACTGGGATGTATAGGGAGAGGCATCACCAGCAGAAAACAAGAAGTTGTTATCCTCTGTACAGACAGTTGGTGAGACCCCATCTGAGTACTGCGTCGAGTTCTGGAGACCCCATCTCCGCAAGGACATAGACAGGATGGAGGCAGTACAGAGGAGGGCAACTAAAATGGTGCAGGGTCTGCAAGAGAAGCCATATGAGGAGAGACTAAAGGAGCTTAATATGTATACCCTTGAGGAAAGGAGGAGGGGGACATGATAGAAACTTTTAAGTACCTCAGTGGAATCAACAAAGTCCAAGAGGGTAGCATCTTTCAGAAAAGAGATGTGCAAGAACAAGGGGACACAATTTGAAGATGGAGGAGGACGGCTCAGGGGCAATGTGAGGAAGTATTTTTTCACAGACAGGGTGGTGGACACATGGAACAGCCTTCCTGAGGAGGCTGTGTGGTCTAAAACTGTGGGAGATTTCAAGAATGAATGGGACAGACATAAGGCAATTCTTGGGGGGTAGGAAGAAATAGGCTGTTGGTTAACTAGGATCTGCAGCTTATCCTGTAGGTAGGAAATGAGCAGACTAGAGTGAGCCAGCGGTCCTTATCTGCCGATCAAACTCTATGTTTCTGTGTTTCTATTAATGGGTTGTATGAAAAGATCAAAGGTCCATCCAGTCTGTCTGAGTTCCCTATTTAGTCCTGTAACCTACTGTCCCTCCAGGGTCCTAGCCTTCCCCATCCTCCCCATTCTCCTCCCTTTTCTGATGCCCAGAGCAACCACTACACCCTTCATTCTGTCCCAGCCTCACTTAAAACCACAAATGGTTTTCACACCCACCACCTCAGCCGACAACCTGTTCCACGGCTCCACCACCCTTTCTGTAAAATAGTACTTTCTCATGTCTCTCCTGAACCTCCCTCCTATGAGTTTCCTCTCGTGACCACATGACTGAGCTAGTATTCAAATTAAATAGTTCCCCATAATTCATCTTGTTAATTCATTTTAGGAATTTGAAGATCTCTCATATCTCCCTCTCCCCTCACCCTTCTTGTCTCCAGTGAGTACATGTTCAGTGCCTTGAGCGCTACTCAAAGGATCTGTCCTGCTGGCCCTGAATCATTTTGCTACCCTGTGCTACACCGTCTCCGCCTATCTCTATCCCTCCTGAGTTGAGGACTCCAGAGCTGGGTGCAGTACTCCAGGTGTGGCGTCTACAAGGATCTATGCAGGGAAGTATTACCTCTTTTCTGCTATTAACACTCCTTCCAATACATCTAAGCATCCTACTTTCCTTGCTATGAGCCTTGTTGCACTGACTCAATTACTTAAGAGAGTCACTGATGGTAACTCCAAAGTCTCGTTCCTCAGCCATGGTACTAAGTCTCATCCCTCTCATACAGCATTCCATCCTGGGGTTCTTTTTCCCTAGGTGTATAACCTTGTACATTTTGACACTGAATTTCAACTGCCAAAACCTTGACACACCTCCAGCTTTTGCAGGTCTCACTGCATTTCCTTTATTCCCTCATCACTATCTACCCTCCCACAGAGCTTAGTGTGACCTGTGAAGAAATGCAACCTGCCCGGATTCTCTCATCAATGTTACTGATGAACATGTTGAAGAGGACTGCACCCAGGACAGATCCCTGTGGTACCCCACTCGTGACCTCTCTCTCTTCTGATTTAATCCAATTAACCACTGCCCTCTTCTGCCTACCCCTTAGCCAGTTACCCACCCAGTTTACTATGACTTTAGCTGCACCCAGAACCTTCATCTTCTTCAGGAAATGTCTATGAGGCACTGAAACAAAAGCCATGCTGAAGTTAAAGTAGAGCAAATCCAAGCGTGGCCCCTATCCAATCCCTCAACACCAAGTCAAAGAAACTATCAGGTTCATCTGACAAGTTCTCCCTCCATGAATCCATTCTGTTTACTATCCTGGAAACCACTGCTCTCAAGTAGTCCACAAGGTCCTCTAAGCAGTGACTCCATCAGTTTCCTACAATAGAGGTAAGACTGACAGGTCTGCAGTTCCTGCTTGTTCCTTATCTCCCACCTTATGAAGTGGAACTACATTCCCACCCTCCAGTCCTGAAACTACCCCTGTCCTTAGCTGTTGAATAGATCTACCAGGGATCAGCCAGTTCCACTGCCAATTCATGTATCCTCAGATGTAACCCGTGTGGTCATGGGGCCTACCAATCTTTAGGGCTGCCAGCTGTTTCAGGAACCTTTCACTAGTAAATGTTGACTCGTCAACTCCTGGACCCATAGTGGTCACTTTGATGCCATTCTCTGGCAGGGACCACCATCCTCCTTAGTGAAAACTGAACAAAGTAATTGTTAAGGATGGGGTCCTTTTGCCATTAACCTCAATCACCCTATCCCCCTCAGGTTAGCCTTACAATTCTCCCACCTTTCTTCCTTTTCTCACTAATGTACCTGAAGAACTGCTTTTTTTCGGCTCTTGGCCCCTCCACAATATGCAGCTCTGTGTTTGATTTGCCTCCCTAACCAGCCTCTTTGCCTCCTTATTTTTCAGCAAATATTCTCTCCATTCTTCCTCCTTACTGTTCTTTAAATTTGTAGAGGCCTTTTCTTGGCCCTCACCACTTCCTGACCCTTGTTGAGAACCACAGTGGTCTCTTGAACCTGTTCTTGCTGGTTAATGTTCTCACACATATCTTAGATGCCCCCAAGAATGGCCCCTTAAATGCCCCATCTCTCTTGACGCCATCTATGTTCTCCACCCTGCTAACTTACCTATGACCAGCTCTCTCAACCTATTGAATCCCACCCTTCTAAAATCAAGGACTTCAGCTCTCATTTGTGGTTTACCAGACCTGAGGTCAGTTCAAACCAACAGAATTAAGGTCATTGTTCCTAGTGTCTCTCCTACTCCCACAGTTTCTACCACC
This sequence comes from Neoceratodus forsteri, assembly GCA_016271365.2. Lineage (NCBI taxonomy): Eukaryota > Metazoa > Chordata > Ceratodontiformes > Ceratodontidae > Neoceratodus > Neoceratodus forsteri. Next base: position 107,209,582 of record JADMNL010000026.1, read on the forward strand.
TCCAAGTTGGTGAGTACCACATCGAGAACTGAGGTCTGGCTGGCTCCTAACTAGCTGAACCAGAAGGCAATCCTGGAACATGTCCAGCAAGGCCTGCCTTCTGGTGCTCCTAGCCAGTGGAACATCCCAATTGATGTCCAGCAGTTTCAGATCACCCACCACCACTACTACTTCCCTTAGCTACCCCACTTTCCAGTTCTTCCTTGAGCTCTCTGTTTCTCCTCCCTTGCCCTGGCACCGGCAGTCTATAGATTACCCCTAAGCACAGTTTCCTGCCTGAGACTGCTGTGAGTTGCACCCCCAGCGACTCAGTCTCCCCATTACTAGACCTGATGCACATATCTTCTACCACTTGATGCCCTCTTTGACAAAAGGGCTGCTTCTCCCCCTACCTGTTCCTCTATCCTCCTGAACACTGAGTACCCAGGACTGTCAGTTCCCCAGTCGTTATTTTCCGAAACCCACATTTCGATGTGCTTACACAACTGTACAAGATAATGAGATGATGCTTGTGTAACTTGATTTGCTTTGTGGCTTTCTGCCTCTCTATCCATGGGATATACCACCCTGTAGGAGTGCGATGCAAGGAACCCTGAGGAAGGTTCCCCTACAGGTGCCGGGAATGATTCGTCGGCTAAAGGTAGGTTAGAAAGAAGCCCACGGGTAGAGAGATGAGCCACTAGAAGAGGAGGGAGGATGGTGGGCAATGAAAAATCCTGGCAAGGCCCAGGATGTTGTGACCTTTAAGGTCGATGGGGGAGTGACATTGTTGCTCAGCTCATGAACCTCGGGCTTAAAGCCCTCCCATTCTGTTATGGCCACAAGGTTCACCTCAGTGTCTACTATCAGCATCTGGAGCTCACTGATTTTGTCACCTAGGCTCTTGGCATTAAGGCATACCCCTTCCATCTGACCCCTGGTCATACTTTGCCACTATCCTTGTGCTTCCATGTCCTCTCATCCTCTTGTTTTCCTTGGTGCTTCTTGCACCCTTTGCATTCTCCTTTTAAAGTCCCTTCACTAGTCTAGTAGGGCCACAGCTTTCTTTGTACCTGCAGTGCTGCTACAAGCCCCCAGATGTGGGGGAGTACTAACTAGGATCCGTTCCTCTTCCCTGCCATCAAGGTTCCCTAAACCCAGTCTCCTCTGTAGTTAGCTTAAATGACTAATATAGATATCAAATGTCTGCCCTAGTACGCAGACCCTCTCTCATCGGGTGAAGTCCATCACCTTGAAGAGTCTCCTGTCCCAAAGGTCCCCCAGTCCCCAGGAATATTAAGAGTTTTATTAGGCTTGACCAATAACACTACTAAAGTTTCTGACATGGAAATGGCATAGATTTTTTGTGGCAATTTCATTTATTAATATTTCTAGCCTTGGTACTAATAATTCTGTAAAAGTAATATAAAATTACGTAGTATACCCATCTCTTCCTGGGGTTTTAGTTCTTTTACTAGCTAATATGGAATCCTTTATTTCTTTCTGTAAATGAGGTATTTTCAAAAACAATCTTAGGAAAGGGTATTCTATATAATATTTTATTAGTTGTTTTAAAATAGTATTAAGTTCTTTAGTTTAGTTTAGTTTATTAGTCTAGAATTAATACCTTTGAGCCAGGGCTCTTTACAAGGTTCACGTCAAAAGAACATTTAACAAAGCACGATACACATTACGGTAAAACCAGACAGGAAAGTTACATCATAAATTTGCTATTAACAGTTTAAGGCAGTAACGTTTTAAGTTTCATGAAAAACAAGCTATAACAGGTTCAAGCGAGTGAGACAATTTCGAGGTTAAGAAACTTCCAGGAGAGGGTGATCATTAGGCGCAAAAGGAGGCTAGAGGAGGAGGGAAAGGTGGTGGCCAGGAGGTAAGTGAGAGGGACAGGAAAAAGGGGAGTGAGTTTGGGTGGGAGACAGGAAGTAGTAGAGGTACCAGAGGGTTCATTAGTCAGGGAGGAAGAGGCCTCAGATGTGAGGATGGACATGAGGAGTAGTAGTCTTTATCTAGCGCAATCACAGTTGCTAGTGGTGGTGAGATGGGCATAGAGCATGGATTTGAAAGCTTCAAGCGAGGCTGAGGATAGAGTAGGTGGACTAAGCACATTGAACCATGTCGGGGCCCTGTATGCGAAAGATCTTTGTCCTGTGCAGTCCGGCATCTGGAACCAGGAAAGGTTGGCGTTCAGATCTGGTGGAGGGTCGTGAGCCAGGATTCAGTCGGAGTAGGTTTTGAATACATAATGGAGTCAGTCCCAAGACAGATTTTTGCCATTGTGCAGGTGAGATAAATAAGGCGATTTGATAGGTTCAACCAGCCTGATTCATAGTACAGATCACCGTGTGAGTCAGTCTTTGAGCCCCGTGAGAGCGGCAGGCCTTATTTAGAGTGATTGAGATCGCCTTAGAGCAGTGGAGGTAGCTGAGCCATAAATAATAAGGCCATAGTCAATGATTGAGATTATGGAACTCTGTATAGCTATTCTCAATGCGCTTGATTTAGAAATTGCCAGTTCTGAATAGTATTCCAAAGTAGCTGGTTCACTGTTTCGCAGTGTTGTCAATGTAGGTTGCAAGGTGAGCCCTTGGTCAAAAGTGATGCCAAGGTATTTGAAAGTATTTACTTGGTCCAGTGTAATTCCATGAGGTTTGTGTGGTGAGTGGAGTATGCCTATTTTTGTTTTGGTGATTGGAGAAGAGCATGGCTTTTGTTTTATTGTGGTTTAGCACAAGTTTACTATCCAGGAACCACCTTTCAACACTAGAGAAAGCAAGTTGCAGGCTTTTTCGTAGGGAGTTTGGATCCTTGGGAAGAGAGAATTACAGCATCATCAGCGTATAAGATTATTTTCTCCTGGCAGATATCTGGGAGGAGTTAAGGAACAGGCTAAAGAGGTGGTCCAAGAATTGATCCTGTGGTACACCGAGAGAACTGGTTTGAAGTCGGAGAGTTCATTAGAGATTTTACAGCCTGTGACCGATTGGACAGGTAACTTTTACCCAAGCACAAGGACCTTGAGCCAGGCCTAGGCTAGAAAGTAGGGAGGTAAGTAGGCCATGATGGACTGTGTCGAAAGCTTTTGTAAGATCGATAAAGACTGCACCTGTTTGGCACCCTTTGTCCAGGGCTGAGTGGACTTCTCCAGAGAAATCAAGTAAGGCTGTTGTTGTACTATGTCCTTTCCTAAAGCCGTGCTGTTGATTACAGAGTAGATTGTATTTGTCCAGGTAATCAGAGAGTTGGTCTGCCACTATTCGTTTAAGTGCTTTGGAGAGGAGGGAGTATTGATATTGGTCGATAGTTTCCTGTTGAGGTTTTGTCCCCCTTTGTGCACTGGCGTAACTATGCAGATTTCCATTTGTTGGGAAATTGACTTTGGCAAAGTGACAGATTAAAATTTTGCAAGGGGTGAATTACTTCATCAGGGTGAGAGACAGGATTTTTAGATCTAGCGTGTCACTACTTGTTCTGGATTTGGAGCAGGCCTTTCTTATGTACTTGTGTGCTTCGTGCACTTTGATTTTCTTGAAGTAAAATTGTGGTTTGTCACGGGTGTTTTGTGATACTAGGCTAGGCACAGGTAAGTCCGAGAAGAAATCTGGGGAGGACCCCACTAAGGTCTGTGAATGTCTTATTAAGCGCATCTGCAATAGACTTTGGGTCAAGAGTGGTGGATCCATCAACTTTCATAATGGTAGTGGCGATTTTGATTGTTTACCCATTATGTTTCGCATATTGTCCCAAAAGCTCTTCCATCACCCCAGGTGGATTCAAATATTTTGAAATAGGCGCCTTCATTTGCCTAATTTGTGAGGTACATCTATTTCGTGCCTGCTTGTATTTTAGGGTATCATGAGGTAAGCCTGTGTCTCAACTGCCAGAGGTGGTCCTACCTTGAGCTCGGCAAGTAGTTTGGCAGTAATCCATGGATTTGATAAGCTTTGATTTTACGTTTTTACTGAAGTATAAGTCGCATGCAGAGTTGAAAGATTTAATGAAGTATTCTAGTGCGGTATTAATATCAGTTGATTCAAGGATTGGCATCCAGTCCTGTTGTAGGAGATGGGTTTTCAACTTGATAAGATTCCCATAAGGCAATACTCTGCTTGTTATAACTTTGGGGGTGGCTTAAGAAATTTATTAGACCAGGTACAGGACACTGGGGAGTGGTCACTGAGAGAGTCAGGGAGGACTTTAATGTTTTTATCCGGTCAGGGTGATTTGTGAGAACCCAGTCAATAAGGGTGCTTACCAGTTTTGTAATTTTTCGGGTGGGGAGGTTACCATCTGAGTCAGGTTTGCTGCTAGGATGTCATCTTTGTAAGAGCCAGTGTCAGGCGAGCCAGTTTATGTTGAAATCCCTGAGGAGGAGGGCTCATTTTCAGAGGGCTGCAGACTAACAAAATCAAGTACAGACTTAATACTGGCACGGTGGTCTTTGGAGGATATAGACTGTGGCCACTGTGAGAACTTTGTTTTGTGCACCAAGAAGCAGTTTGATAGGGAGGAGTTGCATCTGCGTATTTGTGGGGTGAAGCTGCCACGTTGACAGGAGAGGTTGTCCTTTATGTAGATACACAGCCCCACCTTTCTTGTTGCCGTCGAGTCTGAAAAGATTGTAGCCTTCAAGCGAGACCGCATGATCCAGGGTGCTGGGAGATAGCCAGGTTTCCACAATGGCTAGTATATCAGGGTTTTTTGTCCAGCGAGAGTTTGAAGAGATGCCAATTTGGGAAGGATGCTGCAGATATTTAGAGTGATAATGGAGACCACTACCAACTTTCCCTGTTTTGTCGGCTTCAGTGCAACAGGACCAGGGTTTGGGTGTATCCACCAGATATTAAAAGTAGGAGGAGCAGGAGTTTCAGCGATGCCATTCAGAGTTCATAATAGGTTGGAGTGAGTTAAGATTCTTGATATATAGTTGCATAATACTGCAAGAAAAATTTCCCTGCTTTTTCATCTTGGTTTATATACTCACCCTCACATCATTTTGTAATTGAATAATTGTATTTTCTCTCTTTGTTTTTTAACATACGCTAACAATATGCTTGTTTTGTCCCCATTAAAGCAACATTTGACATTGGAGACCTAATATATTTAGCTATTTGAATGTTTAATCTGTCCTGTAATGTTTTTATGTTTCTTTGTCCCACAAAGGAGGGAGAGGGGACATGATAGAAACTTTCAAGTACCTCAAAGGAATCAACAAAGTCCAAGAGGGTAGCATTTTCAAAAAGAGGTGTGCAAGAACAAGGGGACAATTTGAAGATGGAAGGGAGGCAGATCAGAGGTAATTTAAGGAAGTATTTTTCACAGAGAGGTTGTGGATGTATGGAGCGGCCTTCCAGAGGAGGTTGTGGAGTCAAAAACAGTGGTGGAATTCAAGCATGCATGGGACAGTCATAAAGGCAATTCTAGGGGTGGGGGTAGGAAGAAGTAGGCTGCTGGTTAACTAGGATCTGCAGCTTATCCATCAGGTAGGGAAATGGGCAGACTGGGTGGGCCAAGCGGTCCTTATCTGCCGTCAAATTCTATGTTTCTATGTTTCAACTCTGTTTGATCCATCATAATCATGTGGTCCAATTCCTTTATTTCCATTTCTGATTTTTGTTTTATTCTACTTTGTTTTTGTAAGATATTATATGAGCTCTCAAACTGACTTTGAAGGCATCCCACACTGATGCAACAGTCTGATTGCCATTGTAGCTATGAAACTAGAACTTGATTGCTTGTGATAGTAAATCTGTAAAATTATTTTCTTTTAATTAATCATTATTGAACTTCCATTGATAATTTCTAGTTCTGCTAATATTAGGTATCTAGTCTAATATAACCACGGAATAGTCACATAGATGAGCTGATATTAATTCACATATTTTAAAGATAGAGATGGAACATAGACTATAATCAAGCTTAGAAAATGAGTTTGTTAGTTTGAACCAGTATGTACTGTTTTTCTAACTTATGTTGTTCTTGCCATATATCTACTAATAGTTGATCCTATAAAACTGTGTAAAAGAAAGGCAGCTTTTTTATCCTTTTAGTTAGGGGTGAAGTTTTATCCATTAAATAATTTGTGCATACGTTCATATATTATCTCCTTCCCCTAAATATATCACACCTGTAGTTATGTTTGCAAGAAAAGTACAATAATCAATAAAGGTGTACATATCCATGCCAAGATTACTCTTTCTTAATAGTCTCCTTTACTAAAATCATTCTTCTATCTGTGTCTGAAAACTATATATTTAAAATCAAGCCCTTCTTTATTAGAATTGCACACCCTGCTGTGTCTGGTATCAGTGCTATAATATAATTATTTGACCTATGAAGTTTTAAATTTTCCTCTGTCTGTTCTAAATGCATCTCTTGCAAAAGAGTATTTCAATGTTTTCTCTTTAGCATAAGTTGAAACATGTCTCCTTTTCTTATTTGAATTAGCACTATTAATGTTCCAGGATGCAGTTAGTACAGAGTCCTATACCAAGGTTTGATTACTCATGTTCAGAATTTAAATACTATTTCTTCCTATTTCCTCCTTCCTAAATGAATAAAATGAATGCATGTCCCCAACAATCAGAAATGCAGTCAGATTACATGCTTTGTCAATTGTGATAAAACATACACTCTGTACAAAGCGGAGTGCATGTATGGTAGGTTTACATTGGTAAAACCAAGAGGAAACTGAAGGAAAAGGCAGGGATTATGTGAGGGCATTGGCCAGTGATAACAGGGATTAGAACATATACCTGGTTCTACAAATCCATCTAAACATAAGCTGAAATCTATGGGGACTGAAAGGTGGTAGTGGAACCCCGGGCAGTGACACTGATAGCCTACTGTCAAGAAGGAGGTGTTCTGGATTCTACAGACATAAGACACGTCACCCTGGTCTTCATATCGTTTGACCTTATTACAATCCTGTAAATTGTAACTGATAATGTGATCAAACATTAATTATGTATTTTTTCATCTTTTCAGAAATGCAACTAGCAGTTTTGAATATCTCATTAGCACCTCAACCCTTGATCAAATAGCCAACCTGCCTTAAGCAGTATTGCTTAACTTAGATAGGTTTCATTCTCTCTAAACTTCCTGGCAATCTGCAGGACTGATTCAGTTTGTTTTATACTGACTGCACAGTGCTGTACTGTATATTTTTTTTCTGTTTATTATTATGTCATTTTATTTGTTACTTTAGTTTAGTAATGTCACCCCTAACTTGTAACCATTTGCGGCCTCATGTGTGGACTTTGATGTTAACAATGGTGCAGGAAAGGGACCCTACCTGATATGTACGCCCCCACACACACATATGCAGTATTGGACAATGGTATTTTAATGGATACTACTTGGCTTCACTTGTGGTACCTCACCCGCACACACCCTTGTGTGTCTACACCCTGGATGTAATGTTTTCCTTTGCTTGTCTGGTTGTCATATGTTTTTGTTGTTCAGTTTTGTTGCAGAAAATGAAAAGTTAAATAAAATTTAATTAAAAAAAAATCTCATCAGAGTCCATAATATTAGATTCCACATTTAAATTCTGTTTTTCTCCTTGTACTGTGCGCTTTGTGTATCACTGTCTGCTGCATGTGTGCTACTCGTCCCCATGCAGTGATGTTCACGATATACAGAAGGAGTCATCAGAGTTAGCATTTACTCTTGACAAAGCTCTGAGTGTGGAATGGAATGTTGTGTATTTTATGTTTGCACCCTGATCACCTGGCTCAATAAATGACATGACTATCCTAAATTTGCTTCATGAGTAGTTCATTTTTTGCGCCTGTGCTGCAAGCACCACAGTTTGTTGTTTTACCTAAGTTTACTGTTTACCAGCATGCAGTGCATTTGCTTTGAGTGGCTCTTTTGTTTCATGTCAGGAAATACCCAGTTCACAGAGATAGACCCTGCTCTTGCCCACTGACCCCCTCTCTCCCTGGGTCTTGCATCCACTGACATCTCCCATGGCTCTCCTCTTCAAGGCACTGGCTCCAGGAGGAGGCTGTCCTCCCCACTGAAGCAGTCAACTGTGTGACTACTACCCAGTGCCAGTGGGCATCAAGACCAAGGGAAGCCCAGTGAAACCCAGGCCAACATATAAATGGAAATAGGGGTTCCCTTACTATTTTCCCTTGGTTCCTTCCTCCTCTCTAGCATGAGCATAGCTCATTGACTGGCCTCAGCTACACAGTGATGTCCTGCAAAAGGAGTCAGCTTGGTCAACTGCAGGGTCACTGTGGCAGCGGAGCCAATGCCATTCCTCTCCGACCACAATGCAATGCGAGCAGCTGCTGTGGTTTGGCCTGCCTCCTGGCACAGCATCCCGGTCGCTCCTGAGAGTTGGGTCACCTGCACAGCAGTCGCTGGGCCATCAGGGTGGCAAGTGATCAGAACTTTACAGTAGGAAATGGACAGACTATTCTCCACAGGGATGCTGTACCATGGAGTCGACATAAGGGACCAGTTATCGCAAGGAACGCTAGAGCCAGATGGTCCATTTGCCAATGGGTTCAGCTGCTGGATGAGATGCCAGTGATAGAGGTCTAACTGCTAGAGGGTGCCAGAACCAGAGAGTCCAGCTGCTGGAGGGGACACCAGAACTGGAAGTTCCAGCTGCCAGAAAGGATGCAAGAAAAGCTAGCACATCCAGCTGTGGCATGTCCAGCACACTTCACATAGTGGACACAAAGGTGAAGATCATTTAAGAAAAGGAAAATTAACTAGACAGTGTTCTTCTCATTTCCATTCTGATAATTTAAAGATCTAGCAACACCAAATACAGCAGGCAGAACATGTCAGTAATTTATAAAAGTACTCAGTTGTTACCTTTTATTTCCGAAGTACTTCTCATTTTTTCATTTGCTCATACTCATTGAAGGTTTTCTACTAAACAGAAACATAATTTGTCAGCAGAAAAGGACTGCTTAGCCTATCTAGTCTGATCAGTTTTTCTTCCCTGACGATTTTCTCGTAGCAGACCCTAACTGGTCTCAGACAACCCTCTCCCCTTTTTGTTACTAGTATTCTTCTACCTAAAGTTGGGCAAGCAATGTGAGAGGGCAGCAAGGAGGGCTGGGGGTTACTGGGATGCATAGGGAGAGGCATCACCAGTAGAAAACAGGAAGTTATTATCCTCTGTACAGACAGCTGGTGAGACCCATCTGGAGTACTGTGTGCAGTTCTGGAGACCCAATCTCCGCAAAGACATAGACAGGATGGAAGCTGTCCAGAGGAGGGCAACTAAAATGGTGCAGGGTCTGCACCAGAAGACATATGAAGAGAGACTTAAGGAGCTTAATATGTATAGCCTCGAGGAAATGAGGGAGAGGGGGACATGATAGAAACTTTCAAGTACCTCAAGGGAATCAAAAAGTCAAGAGGTAGCATCTTTCAAAAAGGGTGTGCAAGAACAAGAGGGCACAATTTGAAGATAGAGGCGGCTCAGAGGTAATTTAGGAAGTATTTTTTCACAGAGAGGGTTGTGGATGCATGGAGCGGCCTTCGGAGGAGGTTGTGGAGTCAGTGGTGGAATTCAAGCATGCATGGGACAGTCATAAGGCAATTCTGGGGGTGGGGTAAGAAGAAGTAGGCTGCTGGTTAACTAGGATCTGCAGCTTATCCAGTAGGTAGGGAAATGGGCAGACTGGGTGGGCCAAGCGGTCCTTATCTGCCGTCAAATTCTATGTTTCTATGTCCATCCCATGCATACTTGAAACCTCCCATGGTTTAACCCTTACTTCCTCTTGTGATAGGCTGTTCTAGGCATCCACCACTCTTTCAGTGAAGTAAATTTCCTTAACCCTCATACATTCCCCCTTCCAACTTCATTTCATGTCCTCTTACTCTGTTATACTTTTTACTTGAAACAAGCTCCTCATCTGTACCCTGTTCACTCCCGTGAGGTACTTGTAGGTCTCTGTCATATCCCTCTCTCCCTCCCTCCTCCTGCAAGGTGTACATGTTGAGATCCTCCAGTCTGTCATTATATGGTTTCTCATGCAATCCATGCATCATTTTAGTTGCCCTTCTCTGGGCTGCCTCTACACTGTCCGTATCTTTTCTGAGATGCAGCCTCAAAACTGTATACAATATTCCAGGTATGGTCTCATCAATGATCTGTACAGTGGTAATATCACCTTCCTCCTTCTGCTTGTGATACTCTCCTATATACAGCAATCCACTTTTCTAAGGATGTTATTTTTGTGATGTAAGAGCAACACTTAACCTGGAGACTGACATATCACGTTCTGTTCCTCTTCATACTGCATCAGCATTGTGACCTCACTTATAGTGACATCACAAGTGACTGATCTTGCCATAGGGATTGGCTCTTCTTGGTCTGTTGTAATGTCACAGACAATGGGTCATAGGGCTGATGATGCATGAGACGGAACTAAACTAGCTAATGTATCAGCCTCCAGGCAGAGTACTGTTCACATATCACACCAAGTATTGTCGGTAGGAACTCCTCTAATTAGCAAATGGCAAAATACTTCAGATATAATAAGTAATAGTTGACTACTGTAGTGTCCCAGATGAGGTGTGCAAAAAAAAAGTCCACCAGTGGAATTTCCTCGAAAGGCAGATTTTCGCTTCTGCAAAAGTGTGGAAATCAAATGAGCAACTTTGCAGAAATTCCAACTTAGAACAGCAGCAAAAAATGTATAAATTGTGGATTACTGCATTAAACTGCGGAGAAAAAGTCTGTAGAACTGATCACTGAACTGTGGAGTAATTACATGTACTGAGGAGTAATTCATTAAACTGCAGGAAACAAAAGTGTTATTCCACAGTTCATGTGTATTATTCTGCAGTTCAGCCAAAAATTCCACGGAACAGGGTGAAAATCCACCAAACACATTCAGAAGATTCCAGTCTCACTAATGGTGGAAGTTCGGAAAATTCTGCGAAATTTCTGAATTTCTGTGAAAGTTCCACAAAAGCGGAATCCACAACATTCACCTACCCTAGCCCCAGAGTAGGGGCCCTACAGAAACAAAGCCAGGAACCACTGGGAAAGTGTAGATAAGAGCTCAGTGGGTGCTTGGGTCCCCTAGAGCCCACCAGAGATGGTCTAGTAAACAGTGTGTCAGAGACCCTGAGGTGTGGAATGGGAGGAGGAGGGGCATTTGGCTTGGGCCCTTTGCCCACTGTGGGATGTTCTCAGCATCTGCCATTGTGTACCCTGCCAGCATCCCAGTGATGTTCCCTGTAGCCAGTGTCCATGGACCCCCATCAGAGATCCAGCACAATAGGTAGTTCTCACTGAAACCCAATCAGGACTAAGTTTTAACCAGTTCTTACTTTCTTCTTATGCTGCTTGCTGTCTCACACAGAACCCCCAACACAAAGCAGGCAGCATGAGGGAAGGTAGGCCATGTGCCAGGACTGCTATCCCTGCCCAGCACAAATGGAGTGCCGCTGGGCTCAGACTTGGGGTTTGAGCAGTAGAACCCTAAGTATTAAACAAGGAGAGCGTGGTACCGACTGATATTTGTTGTGAGGCAGTGACTGGTGAGGGGAGCAGGCAGAGGGGCAATGGCAGCAGACTTACCTGAAGGCAAGATGTTGAAGCAGATCTGCTGACTCCTGTCCATCCCTCCAATGCAGCAGTCAGTGATGGCATTCCTTCCCCAGCAGTAAGCGGCTCCATTGGTCCAGCTGGTGAGTCTGGTCACAAGCGACAGCAGCAAATTGGCAACCGTGTGGGTTCAGTGGTGGCTACAATGGGCGCAGCAGTGACAGTCGAGGTGAAAGGAGAGGCCCCAGAGCAAGGCCATGGCAATGGATCAGCAGGTGTATCAGGCGAAGAAGCAGGACCTCACCTGCAGGACCATCCACAGCATTCCTACCCCCAGCCATCTGATTTTTCCAGCAACCACCACTCACCAGTGATTGATTCACTCCAAGTCGGGGCAGTGAGGTGGCAGCAGCACTACTGGGCAGATACTGACTGCCATAGCAGTATATTGTTCAGACATATATTTAAAGCACCAGGCAGCACATGGGGAAGTGGCAGAGGGTGTAAAGGGGTTCAAGCAACCAGTCAAGGAACCTCCTGGAGGGCAGGGCAAGGGAAGCAACATGCAAAGCCATTATTTTAAGTGAAAAGCTTTTGGAGAGTGCAACAAGGGTGGGGCAGACCTTCCATAACTAAAACCAAAGCCTAACTTTTATTTTATTTTCAGTAAATTGCATTGAATGGCACCGAGTCAAGCAGCTGAGGTCATGAGGGTGAGCAGGTACCTTACTACAAGATCGCCTACAGAGGTGGCTGAGAGTCAGCTTCATAGGAGTTAAATTAGGCCCACCAAAGACCGGTAAAGGAACCACCCATAGGGCACACTAATCGAGCTCCATAAGAGTCAGTATAATGTGGATCCCAGTACCCTAAAGTACCTACAGCGCACATTAATTACAGCTCTAGAGGAGCAGATACCGTGGGATTGGTGACAAATAAGTTCTATGAAACCAATATTGGTAACTTGGTAAGTCACAGATAGAAGAAAGCATGAGCCCATCTGGACTGTCTCCACACAGCATGACATATTTGTACACTAACTGCCCAAATGTTTGTCTATTTTTTAAGCGTTTTGTGTTTTTATATTTACCAAATATTGGGGTAATTTGTTCCATAGTTTGGTACTCTAACCGTAAAATCATTTCCCTCTTCCTTGTCTTAGCTTTTGGACTGTAAATTGCCTGTTATGAGATCTTGAGTCCAAAGTCCTCTCTGTAGGCATTATGTTACATCCCTTCTAAGGTCATCATTATTTATTATGTTGAAAAATTGTAGGAAGTCACCCTTGTTCTCCTTACACTTCAGGGCACAAGATTTAATTCTTTAAGTCTCAAATTGTAGAGGTGGTTTTGAGTCTTGGAATTGGTTTTGTTACCCTACGTTGTACTCTTTCAAGTAATCTTACATCCTGCATTTGTAGGGTGCCTGAAAGTAGAGAGTATAATCCAAATGAGGTCAGACATAGTTCCTATAAAGTTACATGATACATTGTTCATCCCATGAAACAAACAATATTTAAGGCAAATGAATGACAACTGAATGTGTGCAATCTGTCTAATGAACTGCGTTTAAAGTGCCAGTGTACTTTTTCTGAAAGACTACCTGTTTAACTGCATTTAAAGGTACTGCACTTCCTTACTGAGACTGCCCTTCTGAAATAAAGCAAAAGTGGTGTGCCCCAGTTACCAAGCAAACTGCCTAAATCTGTGTGGTATCCTGTTCGCTCTCAAATGATCCCTATTGGTCCTGAAATAACTGTCTTACATCTGTGGTACCCATTCAAGAGACTGTCTTTCCTCTTCTGCTGCCCTGTAACAATCCAGTAACTGCTCAGTGCTCACTGGTTTAGAGAATAGATTGCCAGATGTGGGTGTGCTAAGCTGCAATTGACTATTGCCCAGGTACCCTCCCAGAAGACTACCTTGAATCTCTGTGTACCCGGCATTGGACCACCTCATTGTTTGGTAAACCTGTCTCTGCTGTAAAGTAACCTGAGATTATCTGCAACTACCTACAGACTGCCTAGGTGTCATACCCACTAAAGACTGTCTCTGCTCATCTGCCTTTGATATCCATCACCTTCTTGAACTATAACTTGGGAGTGAGTGCCCAGCTAACATTGAGGTGCTAGTCAGTGTGACAAAGTTGAATAAAGCCCTGTCCCATTTGTTATGCAGAAAGAGCTTAAATGCAAGGGTCTGTTCTGTCTTCTTTTCTGTCTTCTCTGTCTGGTTGTGCAACAAAATTTTCTTGTGAGACCTAGGAACTGATCACTCTAACGGTTTCACAGTTCTCCGCCTGTTGCGATCTCTCTCTGCCGTCCCTTGCTATTTCTGTCTTTTCTTCCCCTTGCATATCTGTGGGTGTAAAAATATATGTATATCTTTTGTGGAACTATCACTGATACTGGGATCCCTTTGTTTAAAACTGTATATAATTATACTGTTGAAATGATTGCAAAAAGCAATTTGGAACTCAAGGGTTAACCTGAGAAGCTGGTTTGCAAACTCTCTGACATGCTGCAAATAAGAGGCCAGTTCTGGGTCATTATGTTCTTTTGCTGCACTTATAAGAACAGTGAAACTTACAGGAACATTGTGCGAGAACGTGATTTTTTTAACAAGTTTCCCAGGCACAGACTTACAAAACAGCAGCAATGCTTGTGCAAGAAAGAGACTGAGATCCGAAACTGAGAAAAAAAAAACTTAGAAGAAGGACTCTGTTTTCTATGTTTGTACTGCCATTGTAAATAGTTATACTGAATAACTTTTATTTTTTTATGTTGCTGTTATTACTAATAATAAATGCTACTTGCAAATTTTTGAAGCTGCTCCTGGTTTTCCTGTGCTTCCTGACCTGTGCCTCAACGATAGCCAGGACAGGCCATTTTCACTACTCTGCCAAGCTACATCCTTACCCTGTTAAAAAACTAAAGGAAGCTTAGGAGCTGCACCGGCTCATTAGCTAGGGACACTGATGTACAGTGGGATGAGGTTTTCTTGTTGCAGGAATGACAAAGCGTCCAGATCCAGGAATGATTAAAATGGCCAGTTCCCAGAACGATGAAAGTAGCCAGATCCAGGAATGACAAAGCACCCAGATCTGAAACGATGAAAGTAGCCAGATCCAGGAATGACAAAAGCATCCAGATCCAGAAATGATGAAAATGGTTAGATCCCAGAACGATGAAAGTAGCCAGATCCAGGAATGACAAAAGCGTCCAGATCCGAACGATGAAAGTGCCCAGATCCAGGCATGATGAAAGTAGCCAGATCCAAGAATGACAAAAGTGCCCAGATCCAGGAATGATGAAAATGGCCAGATCCCGGAACAATGAAAGTAGCCAGAACTAGGAATGACAAAAGTGCCCAGATCCAGGAATGACAAAAGTGTCCAGATCCAGGAGCGATGAAAGTAGCCAGATCCAGGAATGACAAAGCGCCCAGATCTGGGAGCGATGAAGTAGCCAGATCCAGGAATGACAAAAGCATCCAGATCCAGAAATGATGAAAATGGTCAGATCCCAGAGCGATGAAAGTAGCCAGATCCAGGAATGACAAAAGCGTCCAGATCCGGAACGATGAAAGTGCCCAGATCCAGGAATGATGAAAGTAGCCAGATCCAAGAATGACAAAAGTGCCCAGATCCAGGAATGATGAAAATGGCCAGATCCGGAACAATAAGTAGCCAGAACTAGGAATGACAAAAGTGCCCAGATCCAGGAATGACAAAAGCATCCAGATCCAGGAGCGATGAAAGTAGCCAGATCCAGGAATGACAAAAGCGCCCAGATCCAGGAATGATGAAAATGGCCAGATCCAGGAATGACAAAAGCTCAAGATCCCATATTACAAATTTGTTTTCTCAATATGACCCTATTCAGTGATCTGCCTCTGCCACGACCTCCTCATCAACGCCCAGAGGTTCCTGTGAAGGAATCCAGTTGTTCTATCTTGATCAGCGGTCTGCCACGACCCTTTCACCAATGCATATTTCTTGGCGTGCCTTTGGCCCAGCAGTCTGACCACGACATTTACCAGGCAGCTAAGTCTCCAAACCAGAGGAGGAGGTATACCCTTTGTCGATCCCCACTTTGCAGAGGAAAGTTCTTTGGCCCTCTCCTGGAGTTGCATTTCTTAAGTTCCTTCTGGTGCACTTTCCCTAGAAATCTCCCTCTTGCATGCACCCACAGTTTGTTGTATCCACCTGCAGTTCATCACATTCTCAATTTCTTAGCTTCACAAAGGTTAACCAGACTACCATTCTGAGTTACCATAGCCAGGGTCTTTAGAGTTTTAGGAGAGTTTCAGAATTCTTGTAATTGTTCTAGAGCATAGAATTTCTTAAGAGACTATAGCATCACCTTAGAGTATAGCAATTACTTACATTCTATATCACTGCTTTAAGTATAGCAGTTACCTAGAGTATAGCCTTGTACAGTAACACAGTTTTACGGTGGCTCAGTTCTTGTGGTTGTCTGACGTGACACTTGCTCTCCCCTCCTTTCAATAAATATCTTTTATTGCATCTGAAGACATGCCTGCTTCTCCATGCAAGTCAAACAAGCATCAGGTCTGAGAGAATGTAACAGAAGCAAGTAGCCCAGCTAGAGCGGCACAAGTGGGGTGTTCCAGTACTTTTGAAAGTAAAATTAATTTCAGGAGGTAGACTGGCTCTTTAAAGGCCAGTAAAGATGAAACAGTAACAGAATGTGAACCCATGTATGCACTGGTATGTACAGTTACTGTGTCTCTTACGGTTATAAGAGTGCATTCACAAGTTCTTTGGGTCAGACAACTGTAGTCACAGTGCTGATCGGGTATGAGGAGAAATAGAACTAGATATATCATGCTCCAGGCCAAGTGCTATGCCACACATATGAAACCAAGTATTACCAGGTAGAAAATCTTCTGATTAGTAAAAGGGAAAATAAAAAAATACTTTAGATATAAAAAGCCACTTCTTTTAAAAGTTAATATTACTTTCAGGCAGTACACTATTTAATGTTTTAATTGTTAGGGTTGCCAGTTTTATTACAGTGAACTGAAAACATCTGTCTGCTGCTCAATAATATTGTTTTTTTTTTTTTTTTTAGGTTTGTGTGATGAGCAATGAAGGTGGCCTTGAATCCCCACTCATGAGTTATATTAACACGAGTCACCCGTTACATAATGAACTGTAGTGTGGGGCACAAGAGCCTGCCTGAAGCTGCTACAGATGATGTTCTCATGCTGGTACCCAAAACAAAGGCCCCTCCTGCACGCACATACACACACAAACACACACACACACACACACACACACATATACCCCATCAGTGGCTGGCTCCACTCAGATCAGAGTGTAGCGAGGGCATAGCTCTGACTTGCAGTGGTGGAGCAGTTGCCAAGGCAACAAGTCATACATTTAGGGGCCTACTGAAAGGGCCCATTGTTCTGCTATTAAGTTGTTCACCCATGTGCCTGTTACTGATAGGTTACCTCGAACACCTTCAGCACATTAATTGCCAGGCAGGCCTGGGCCGAGGAAGGGGGTGGGGACGTGAACTTGAGGATTCATTAGCACTTCACCTCCAGCTGCAGCTTGGGAATCAGGTTTCATGCCATTTGTTCAAGGCTAGTCGCTGTGCTGAAAAGAGTTGGGGGCAAGGGAAGCATTGCCGGCATGTGTGTGGCAGAAGCCTGAACTCTGAGGCAGCCTGCCTGTAGTATTCTTTGCTTTTGTTTCAGAGGTGAGGAGAGAACAATCCCAGAGGGTCGTGCAGGCTTTTGCATTCAGTCCTAGGGAAGAAAGACAGTAACCAGGGCTGTGAACAAGAATCTTTAGGGTGAGACAACGCAGCCCACCTACAACGATTTGTTTGGGCCTTCCATTCTACTAGAAAAGAACTGCTGTCTATAAAAGGGGCATGGTGACGCCTAAAGGGGGTGGGGTCTTTAGTTCATCCACAGTATATAGTAGTCTGTGATCCACTTAGCCATAGGCATGTGAAATTTGTAGTCACTTAAGTCCCTATCACTACCACCCCAAACCTATTTATATACACACAGACACACACACAATACCTAGTGTAAAATGTCAGCATATTCCCACCAATAAGGTACAAAATATACTAAGCAAATGGAACCTATGCAAAAGACACGTACCTGGGCCACGTCAGGTCAGCACCTATGGACAGGCATGGACCACATGCAATTCAATGCCCTGCTCTATCTATCCATAGCCCCTACCCACATGTGAGTAGTAGCTACAAGGAGCCAGCGAAGCATGACAAGTGTGGAGTGGTGAACACTGCCTGGCATGCAATCGGATGCCCTTCCCACTGGAAGACCAGATCCCTTGCACCGTGTGAAACAGGAGCTATGGGAAATGGCATACTGTATTCCCTCAAGGGAACAGTAACAAGGACAATTCCGAACAGTAGCCTCAGCCCTCGGTGCACATTCGGAGGCTGTGAGCAGCGATGTGGGGGGACGCTTGCCCCACTGTTGCTGCCTGCTACTGGTTGGAGGGGTGATAGCAGCTACAGCAGGCTCCCTGGTGCATGTGTAACCTGTGCCTCCACTGGCACTCTGCACCAGGGGCAGAGGTAGGAATGGTGCATAGTCATACCCTGCACATGGTCACACAACCCCATCTGACCCCTTGTGCAGTGCTACATATGGATAGGGGATGTGGTGAGGAAGGAGCACATGCTCCATTCCTGCATGGTGCCAGGGTCTGCTGGAACAGCTGATGCACAGCTGCACAAGATGACCATCGCTGTGTATCTGCAGCTCATAGGCATAATGCATAGGGCCCAATATCTGGTAATTTTACACTGCCATATAGGGTTTTCTTTGGAGGGGAATTCTGCCCTTTGCTAATCCGCCTACTACCAGGTGACCCTTTTTCGATCACTACTCTGCTCAGCCTTGTCACCCACTTTCTAGGTACTTAATTTGCCTCCTTGTTCCTCCATGGCTTCCCTTCCTGCATGCAGAGTTCCTGGATTACACAACTTCCTGACTAGGTAAGAATCTGGTCCTTGAGGTGAATGCCTGGTTGACAGTGGAAGGTTGTCAGGAGGTCAGTCTTTAGGCTGCTGCCTGGGGTTTTTCTGTTTTTCCCATTCCTGCCTGTTCCTCTCTCCATCTCATGGCGTGGGCCAGCCAATCATGTCCTCAGCCATCACAGCGCTAATAGGAGCATGCATTACTCTTCGTGTGGGAGCAAGCCACTGCACTGCCAGGTGCCCACTGTCCCCACTTTGAGCTGGCTCACACTGCCAGTGCCAGCACTCCCCAGCTCTGGCTGCTCCCATGCTGGATCCCGAGTCTTCTCCCAAACTTCAGTCAGCAGCACATAAGTGCACAGTACTTCTGCTGTCCATCAGATGACGTTTACATGTGAACATATGAAAAGTGCCACAAGAATAAGACTTAGCTAGACTGTCCAGTGGCATTGAGGGTCGAGGCACTGGACGCCACACTGCGCCATGCTGGTAACCCAGGTTTTGGGAACAAAACCTGGGTCAGGAGTTGGATGGGGGAGGGTAGGGAGCTAGAAAGAGCAAGCCACAAGACAGCTCTCTTCTCCCATGGAGGACCCTGTTGTTCCCGTTGCACAGCTGCTCTTAGGAGGGAGGTCTGTGAGCAGCACAGGATGGAGGCGGCAATAAGGCAGAGTATTAGGGACTGCAGGGTGAACATGCCTCCATGCCTCCACACGTGAATGTGCAGCCACAACAGTGTGATGAGAAAATGGAGCTGCATACATTCCGGTGGTGGGGACATCAGCCTCAGATGGATGCGAGTCCCCATGAGGGTGACTGGAACCCACTTGCCAGAGCCACAAACAATGGGGATAAAATAAGGCTTAGCAGTCTATTGAGTCTGCTCATATTCGGAGTCCCAAGCAGCAGCTAAGACTCCATGCCCCCTCACTGACTGATACCCTCTTTCTGGACATTCCCCTTTTGGCTTTTTTTTTTTACTTGTGGTGCTTGCACACCTACTTTATCTGCCTACATTACCCTTGGTCCACCTTCTTCGACCACTGATCAACCCCCAGAACACCGACTCTGAGTCTGCCCTAGAGTGCTCTCTTGTTCTCCCCTGTATTACCTTGATTCCCAGCAATCCCCTGGGTGGGTGAGGATGAACCTTCCTCAACCTTACTGGAGGAGAACTTGGCACAGCAAGGTCTGCCCGTGAGTCCGGGGGATCCTGGGAGTCACTGATCGTCTTCATCTAGGACCGAGAGGGCTTTTTGCAGATTTTCTTGTTTCCCACACCCCTAGAGGAGGCAGTGCGAGGACTGACATCCAGATAGTGATGTGCTGATGCATGTCTGCCTCCCAAGCACCCAACAGCATCTCCCTCCCCAAATCCACTGTACAGAGCTGCCAGAGCCCATGCTTCCATTGGTTCTTTTCGGGGCAGTCGGTGCCTCCTAGTATCCCTCCCAAGGAAGGGAGAGCATCCGCTGGGATGCTTAATCCTCCCTCTCCGCTGACCCCGTCGACCCGAGTCCGTTCCTCAAACCTGGTCACTGCACAGCACGAGGTGTGGTGTCCAGCACTAACCTCAGCGCCACCGGCCGGCTCCTTTGGCTTTTGTTGCCTTTTTGTTGCCATTTTGGATGAGGAATGGTATAGAGCTGTGACAGCTTGTTTCCATTTGAGTTCGGGGTTACAAGCTTACCTGTTTTATTAACTTGGAATTGTGACCAGAACCCTAGGAAAATACCCTACTATTACAAAAAGTGTTATGGGATCTTTACCTGTAAGGTAGGAATGAGAGAGGTGGGCCATTGGCAATTTCTGTTCAGCTTCAAGTTGGGGCCCAAAGATTTGATTCGGCTTCAAGAATTCAAGCAGAACTGTTTTGGCTCCCAATGCAGTAATTGACATGGGGTAACCCTATACAAATGGGGTGGCGCCAACTGCCAAACGAGTGTGAGCATGATCTTGGAGTTTATGACAGCTTAAATCTTAAACTATAAACCTCAAATTTCGCAAAAACTGAACTTCTTCAACAGCACTGAAGAGAGGAGGTCTCTGAGAGCAGAGATACTTTCAGAATGCAGTGGAATGAACACTGTCAGACTGTGACAGGACACACCACTTTATTCTGAAACTGTTTGTCCATACCACATTCCAGAACTGTGCACATCCACCACATTTCAAGATTGCACATCACATCCCCACAAGATGTTCTGGCGTCCCTGCCACATTCTCATTGTTCATTCCTGCTGCATTCCAAAACTGCACCCGACATTCCAAAGTTGTGTGTCAATGCCACATTCTGAAATTGTGTCACCACCACATTCAAAATTGTGTCACCACTGCATTTTGAAATTCTGCATCGCCGACATTTCAAAATTGCATGTCCTGCCATATTCTGAAATTGTGTGACCTGGCACATTTCAAAATTGTGCACCTTGTCCTATTCTGAAATTGTCTCCAACTACTTTCCAAATATGTATTCCCGTTACGTTCCAAAACTGCTCATCCTCACCACATTCCAAAATGATGCGTTTCTACCACATTCTGAAACTGCATTTCTAGCCACATTCCAAAACTGGCATCCCCACCCATACCTCTCAACCTTTCATCACCCAAATGTGTGACAAGATGTGTGACAACTGGACAAAATGTGTGACACATCATCAAACATGACACTGCAAGCTCAGAACAACTATGGAAAGAAGTGTACTGATGTTTATATTGCTTGCTGATAATATAGCATCTTATATAATTGTACATTTCTGCTTAAAAGTCTGAGTGGTCAATGCTTGATGTTACTTTCTCAGTCTGGGACAGAGGTTTCTAAGAGATCAAATGAGTGACTTTCCTTGTAATGTGTGACAGTTGAGAGGTATGTCCCCATCACATTCTAAACCGTGTATCCCAACCACATTCTGAAATTGTTCCTGCCACATTCCAAAATTGTGTGCCACTGCCACATTCCAAGTTTTCCGTCTTGTCACATGTCAAAATGCATATCCACCATATTTGACAATTCTGCATTCCCAACACATTCTAACAATGAGTGTCCTTGCCACATTCAGAACTGCATGTCCAAGCCACTTTCTAAAATTGTGCATCCCACCACATTCCAAAATTTTGCATACCTGTCACATTCAAAAATGCTTTTCCTGCTGCGTAAATTACATCACATTACATTCCAAAAATGTGCATCCTGCCACATTGTGAAACTGCACGTGACCACTGCATTCTGAAACTGTGCATCCCCTGCAGTCTAAGATTCCGTGTCCATGCCACATTGTGAAATGCATATTGACACCACAATCTGAATTATTAAAGGTCTCAGAAATGCTGCAACCTGATTGGTTGCCAGCATTTTAGAACCCTATGTTAATCTTTATATTAATGTACATGTATAGCCTACTCATAACAGTATTAATATGCCTGGTACTACATTCTTTAAAAATTTCATTATCAAATTCAGAGCTGCAATTATGTTTACTGATAGTGTACATTGGAATATTAAATAAACATTACAGTAAACCACTTATTAAATGTTTTAAAGAGAGCCATCTCTTTTATTTGTCTCAGTTCCTCAATATAAAATCCCCTCCTCATTTCCCAATTTCATAACCTTCTAACCTTGTGGTGGGTGACTAAAAATCACACACGGCAGCCGTAAGCTGAAGAAGTAACCGACAATTTTTCAAAGCGGCTGTGGTTCTCAACTTTCATTTCTCAATTTCTAATCAGTAGTGTAGGGTACAGAGTTATTTCTTCCATAGTGTGTAGTTTTTTTTAAAGGCACATTTCTCTCACCGATTGTTGCCACAGCAGCACACTGAACCTGCGATAGTGCACATGCTTTCTCCGTGAAGTCTCGAACACGTCGTTGTGTGACCTTTCATTGAAACATATGAACACGAGGGAAACTTTAGGAAAAAACTTGAGAGTAGGCACTCATCACTAGCTTGTGGCATGTATCCAGCGTGACAGTCTGCAGGCACACTTCTCACTGCCAGCTACTGTAATGATTTTTGGGGAAAATTGTTACCATGGACACCATTCTTAACCACTGCTCAAAGCACTAAGCAAGTTCACATTTTCATTCAGAATCAGCAGGTACTGTAAGGCCTACCAGGTCAATATGTGCAGACAGAACCCACGCATGGAATACTGTCGGAACATGTAAAGCAGTGTACTATCATGACAGGGTACAAAACCCCGCAAGGCACATATGGTTGCACGTGGTTTTGTACCCTGTTGCTGTATGGGTGGGGAGGAGGAGTGACACGAAGGTCAAGACCTCTGTTGGGGAGATGGTTTTCAAGCTGCTACCGTGGCCCAGTGGGATGAGCTGCAGCAGTGTAGGGTTGCTATCGTCTGGGGACTGGGGCTCGAATCCTTGTCCCAGACTTTTGTGAAACCACATTGTGTGGTTTCTTTTTTCTCCCCGCGAAGTTTCTCCTTGTCCTGTGTGAACCCTCCCCAGAGTTGATTATATTAATGGGGGTTTGGGGTGCAACCCCAATAGAGGATATGGGGGTAGAGCCCCATGAAAACAAAGAGACCACTTGTTTGTTTAGCGAAATGTGTTTGGCAGTTTGTCTCAATGGCAGCAACGATTCAGTTGTATTTACAGCATGGTACATTGCTGTGTTGTTATGTCATATGACATAATGACCCCACACACTATAAGGCGGATGGACTATTTTAATTTAAATCCTCTTTTTAATAAAATAAAACATAATAAAATTTATGTTTTAATGCCTTTTAATTTTTTAATAATAGCAATAAGGCACTCCCAGGACTATGCTAATGTTCTTGTTAATCACCACATGGGGCATGTAGCTTGGCTGCACCTCGTGCCACATTACACCCCAGGGGTTGATTAACTAGAACATTAACATAACCCTGTTCACCTATTATTGCATAAATCAAGCCTCCCTACCACATTCTGAAATTGTGCATTACTACCACATGCCAAATTACATATCCAGGGCTTATTATGAAATTGCATATACTGCCACATTCCATAGCTATGCGTCTCCCAGATTTCAAATTGTGTACCTTTGCCACGTTCTAAAATTTATGACACTGCCACATTCTAAATTCTAGCGTCTCTGCTCCATTCCACAATTGTATTTCTAGCTACTTTCTGGGATAGTGTTATTACCGCATTCCACAGTTGCAACCTGATGGCATTCTGAAATCTCATCCCGTAGTATTCTGAAAATTGTACACAACTTTTTCTTTGGCTCTCTTGACTATGGAACCAGTCTGTTTTCCACCCTCACCCAAAGCAACCTTCACAAACTTCCTTCCACCTGTCACTGCATCATTCGTTTGGTCACTGGTCTCCCCAATCTGACCCACCACCTTTACAGAATCTCAAAATGGACCTCCCTAGAGGACAGCCTTAACAACAAAATACTAATTTTTTCCATAAACTTTCACTGGGCCTTCTTCAGACGGCATTATCTCCCTTTTCCTAAGTCTTCCCATCCTTGGACTACCAGAAAGTCCTCCTCTGATCTCCTTCTCCCTCCCTTTCTGTCAAACCACACACGGCCAAAACAACCTCTCCTACAAGAGCACCAAGCTGTTCAACAGTCTTCTCCTGCCATTATGGAGTGCCCCACTCCAGCCTCCTTTAAATATAGACTAAAACTCACCTTTCTCCGGCCGCCATCTGCAGATGTACCACCATGTGACACTCCCACTTGGTGTTTTCCCTCATCCGCCTCCACAACAGCAGACCTTGCCCATATACAGTATAACAGAGGCAGGCTCTTCTGGTCTGACAGTGCCTAGCACTTTCCCACCAATGCACTTGCTAATGTTTATATTTCATTGTTTTGTGTCCTTTTTGCTCAATTGTCTTAAGTCTAGTTTAGCATCTATTCTACCTATGACCTGTAAATGTACTCACCAACTGTTAAGCAACATGTCACTGCTCCATTGTCCCATGTCTTGTCTCCTAGTTCCCCAATGTAACCCTTTTCTTTGTTGCCCTGATTATGTAACCTTCTGTTGTGTTTTGTACAAAACTGGACGCTTGTGAAAACGGGCAACTTTTGCTCACGTGCCTTTCCAGTATAATAAATAAACTGAAAACTAAAGCCATGTTTGCCATTGCATTCCACCTCCCGTCACATTCTTAAGTGCTTGAATCTCACATTATTGAAATCGTGCCTGTACCCACACAGTGTCAGCTTTCCATTTTCAAATGTTTACTACAGCTGTGGTTTTATGTAATGTGGGAGAAATAAGTCCTATACAGTGGCTCATGGGAAGACTAGGCTGTGAGTTAGGATTATGACATCATCCATAGCTCTTCACTGCACTGTTTTTTTTGAACAGGCAAAGAAACTAGGTTATAAAATGACTTGTAACTTCAAACAAAATAACTTAGAATCTCATTTTGGCATGTGGCTGATTGGGGATATATTGATCAAAGTCTGAATTTATTGATGCTAGATATTTTGGCCAGACTCCACTTTAAATTGGCAAGTGTGTTGTGAAGATCTGGATGAGTGTCACTGCCAATATTCTGTATAACAAAATGTTAAATGCTACCAGTGCATGATGACTATAAATATGTGCTTACATGCTGTATAGCCTAATTTCTTTTTTAAGTTTATTGATAACCAGCATGTACAGTTAATACAAGTTTATCAGGCATTTTTATATTTTTACATCATTGCTTCTTTACTAAGTCAAGAAGCACCCTCTCCAGGCAGCAGTACCACCAGCAACATTGATTCAATAAGTATTTAAAAAAATCAGTGGCAAGATCATCCGCCCTACTTCCCCGGGACCATGGAAGGACCATTATGATTAGGTTCCTGAGTTAGCGGAGAAATTTGACACCAGAGTATCCATCTAGTCCATCTCCGGATATATATTGTTGTTCTCTGGTTTATTTTTATGCGTTAGTTCTTCCATTTCTGCAATTCCTGGACTATTTGTATCCAGATGCCTAGGGTGGGAGTATCCTTTTTAACCACAATTTAGTAATTGCTTTGTGGGCTGCCAAAAGGAGGGTCCATGGGTATGTTGAATCTGTTCCAGTCAAGTTCTGTGGTGGCTCGCCCAGTACAAGGCAAAGGCCAATCCAGGGGCTCCAGGCCAAAGATTTTAGTAGCGCCTGAGACATCTCCCCAGAACCGACCCAGCAGCGGGCACAGCCACATAATATGTAAATAGTTGCCTACTTCCCCATACATTCTCCAACAGGAGGTCTCTTTCAGAATCCCTCCGACTGAGTGAGAGGGAGCCAGAAAGTACCGCATCTTCACTTTCCAACTAAATTCCTGCCAGAAGGGAGCTGGTAGTCCTGGGAGCCAGTCGAACACGCATCCCAGTCAATTCCCTAATGTCAGCTGCCCTTCCTCCCTCCCCTGTGTTTAACCTTTTCCAAGTAGTCCGTCTTTAGCCCTCGCAGGTTTTGTATAGTATAGAGATAAGGCCTGTGGTTTTCTGTGAGGAAAGTTGCAGAGACTCTCCACAAGAAGTGTCCTGCTCGACTGAGGATCCGATCTCGACATCTACATATGTAGTCTCTAACTTGTAGTAACGATAAAAGTCAGAGGTATGCAGTCCATAGTTGTCTCTAAGGGTCTTAAAGCCCAACACCTCCCCATCTGATAAATATTGTTTAACATAAATCAGGCCCAGTCTCTCCCAGGATCTGAAGGTGTGGTCTAGGCGAGATGGGGTAAAAGTAACATCCCGATGGCCTATAAAACAGCCAAGGGAGAATTTTATTTTATATTTCTGCCACGCTCTGTGTGTGGCCCTTATAATGTCCCTCACAGTAGTCAGAGTGGGGTGGGAGGCCGTGGAGTTCCCAACATGAGCGACCGGACTCCCAGTGGGGTCCCTCTCCTCCTCCTCTGTTTTCTCCATGTCCTTCCAATTAGCTTCATAGGTAGGGACAGACCACTGAAGCGCCCTTTTAATCTGCAGCAAGATAATAATCCTCAAAGTCCGAAGGGCTCCCCACCTCCCCGCCTTCCGAGCTGGAGGACGTGGACGCTACTCTAGGTTTCTATTGTTCCAGATAAAATTTAAAATCATTCTTTGACAAACATAAAATTGTGATTTAGTTATATATGTTGGGAGACACTGGAAGAGGTATAAATATCTAGGAAGGATATTCACGGTTACAGTCTGTATTCTCAGGTATAACGGAAGGTTCAAAAGTGACCACCTATCCAAGTCTTTCTGTACCTGGCCTGAGAGTGGAACATAGTTAGCCTTAAAGAGGTGCAATTGTGTTTAGTTAAACAGACACCCAAGTATGACATTTTAAGCGCCGACCAGTTCACTGGAAAAGATTCCACAACTCTATGTGAGGGAATAATAAAAGATAGGACTTCGGTTTTAGTCTTATTCAATGTATAACCCAGTGTCTACCAAACTCTGTTAGGATGGACCAGATGTTGGGGATCGAGGTCTCCGAGATGGACAAGCAGAGCAGAGCGTCATCCGCATAGAGTGATATTTTTCTCTGCTGTCCCCAACTTCAATACCATGAACCACTGGAGAGGCACGAACTGCCTCTGCCAATGGCTCTATATAAAGGGGCGAATAAAAGAGGGACAGGGGACAGCCCTGACAGTGCCCCTCCCAAGGTGAATCACCTGGAAAGACCTCCGCTGACCCTGATATATGCTTGGGGATCAGTATATAAAGACTACTAATGCAATCAATGAGCATACATGGAAGCCCATGTGTTCTAGGACCAGGAACAGGAATGGCCAGGAGACTTTATCAAAAGCTTTTCCGCATCTAAACTCATAAGGCATGCAGGAGATGGGCACGGTGTATGGCATCTATTATATTAATGGCAGAGCAAACACCATCTGGGGCTTGCCTGCCCAGTATAAATCCGATTGATCAGGGTTAATTAAGTCTGGCAGGATGATATTCAGTCGAGATGCTATTATCGCTGTAAAGATTTTATAGTCTGAGTTTAAGAGGAGATTGGGCGGTAGGATTCGCATAGCAGGGTCTTTATTCTCTTCGGGATAAGCGTAATCGTTGCATATTGCCAGGAGGGAGGGATCGGATTCGCCTCCTGCAGACCTCACAAAAAACATTCTGCAGTAATGGGGCTAAATCTGGGTGACGTTTTGTAGAATTCAGTTCCAAGACATCTAGGCCAGGACATTTCCGTTTTCAGTGCTTTTATTGTTTTATGATTTCTGTTAGGAATGTGAGCAATTAAGGCTTGTGCTTTATCTGGCTGAAGAAGGGGGAAGGGGCATGGCTCCAAGATAGCCCCTGGTTTCATGAACTGATGTCAACACCTGAGGTGTATAAAGTTTATGGTAGAATGAAACAAAGGCCTCTACTATTTGCTCAGGCTTCTGAGTGATAGAACTAGTGATCGGAGAGAAACTTTGATTATTATAGCCCTGGCTCTAAGTTGTCTTAATCTGGTTGCCAACATTTTGGTGCCTCTGGGACCTCCTTCATAATATTTCTGTTTAAGAAAGAAAAGGTTCCTCTCGACCTCTTCCCTCTGTAACTTTTGTGTTTCTGCTTTCAGGGATTTTAGCTCAGGTCCCTCTGCCTGTCCCAAGTCAACTTTTGTTGGGACTCCATCTCTGATAATCTTTGTGCAGGTCTTGCTGTTTTAACAAGCGATCTTTTTTTTCCTTGAGGCTATGCTTATTAATTGACCCCTGATTGTTGTCTTTAATGTGTCCCATATGATCTGAGCGTAACTCCCGGGTGGAATTTTCGAGTAATGGTGTTTATTATGTGCTGTTTGATTTTATCAACTACTTCCTATCCTGGAGAAGGAGGTGTTCAACCTCAGTGTGTAGCTCTTTTAGGAAGGACAATAGCAACCTCCAAGAATATCGGGCTGTGGTCGACAAGGTTGACACTCCAACCCACATAGAGGGTAGGGCAGGGACACTATCTTTGAATGTAAAAGGTGTCAACCCGTGAATATGCATGAACCTGGGGGAGTAGCATGTATAGTCCTTGGCTCTGGGATATTTCTCCCTCACATCCACCAGTCCCATCTGGGAAAAGGCTTGTTTGACTGCCCGAGCCTTATGGTATTCAGGGTTGTGAATGCCCGATGTGGTGTCCAAATTTCTGTCCCAGATCAAATTCCAGTCCCCATAATCAGGAGGCCTCTAGACCTCTCTGTTACCAAGCGG
This sequence comes from Neoceratodus forsteri, assembly GCA_016271365.2. Taxonomy (NCBI): domain Eukaryota; kingdom Metazoa; phylum Chordata; order Ceratodontiformes; family Ceratodontidae; genus Neoceratodus; species Neoceratodus forsteri. The sequence continues at coordinate 107,238,263 of JADMNL010000026.1, forward strand.
GCAAGGGAGGTGTAAAATACAATAGGGAACCGGGGAGCATAAACATTAACTAAGCGTAACCGGGGTATCCTGCACTTCCCTACCAACATAATATATCTGGCAGCACTGTCTGTCACAGTGTCTTCCACCTCACATGGGAAGGACTCCATAAGCAGGATGGCAACTCCCTTCTGTGCCCCGACTCCAGTGAGGCAAAATGAACCTGTGGGAGGCCTTGGTTCTAAGTTTTAGGACCTCAGCAGGGGACGGTGAGTCTCCTGTAAGAAGTTCACCTCACAATTCTGCCTAGCAATGTATTTCTGTATTTGTTTTCTCTTCACTGGACTGGAGCAGCCATTAATGTTATATGAGAGGACTTTACATTATGATGTGCCATTGATGTAACTCAAACATACTCTGCCTATTAATCTGCAGAATGGTGAAACATCTAGACATGCCTGAAATATTAAAAGTTTTCAAGAAGAGACAATAAGTACCATTATAACTGAAGCAAAGCTATTAACAAGAATTTTTCAACAAGAATAAGAAGGTCTGAACAACTGTCAGAAACATGTGCCCAAGGCCAATCTGATGTAAGGGCCTGGACAAGAAAAGGATTGGGGTGGGCAAGGTCTTAGAAACCGTCCCAACCCTCCTGAACTACCTATCCATGACTTCCTAGGGGTGGGTGGGAGGAAAATCCCATCAAAGGGCAGCGCCAAAGCTACTTAGGAGGGTGCACCAACTTGGTATGGTATACACCCTTCTTCCCAGGGAAAATCCTATAAGGGGTGCCACATAGTCAGTGAGCGGCATCAAGCAGCCATAATCCGACTCCCTCCGAGGTCCTTAGGGACTTGTTTAAACCTGGAAAATCACCCTAACTTAATAATTAACAAAAGAGAGCAAATCACAGGGGAATACTAAACCCAGAAACAAGCATATTAAGATGAGTATAGCCCCAACTATATACAATTGTACTGCTTAAGTTAACTTCAGAGGCCCGTATTCAGCCAGGCTAGTTTTGTCAGAGTGATTTTGTCAGAGTTTGCCTCCTCCATGGGGCTCAGGGCTTAAAGTGGTCCTTACCAGAAAGCACGTCCTGAGAGCCCTCTTAACCTGATTTTCAGCAGCACAAAGCTTTTAGGATAAATGTTCTTTAACATAAACACTTTTACTTCACCAGTTTTAAGTCTCTTCGGTTCCCCGTCAGCTCAGTTCACAGTGCAGCTGGCTTATCCATTCAGTGACCCCCATCGCTTCACCAGTAACAATCACGATGCCAGTCTCTAAGTGTCGTCAAGTCACACTGATGGGATGGTGAGAAACATCCACCCTGAAGAGACCAATAAAGTGTGGCCAATCTAGGTGTTAGCTTGCTTGGCAACCAAAGAAATCAGAATATTGTACTCACAACGCATCGTCCAGGGATTGTCATCAGAGCGTGAGGGATGGCACATAGGAAAGAGAAAGTGGGGGGGGTAGAAGACGGACAGGCGTCCCTTCACAGTGCCAAGTGGGGAACCGGTGCATTTTCAGAAAAACTCCACCGAAAAGGCGTGGGGAGATGTTGATTCCTTCAGGCTTCTCGTCCCGCCTCATGTCGCGTTGTCTGATTCAGCCGTTCGATTGGCACACAGTCTCCTGCTCCTCCAGCAAGTGAGGAGCCTTTTATTAAGACTTGCAGGATCTCCCAGCTGGGCTATCAGGGCAGAGACATCTGCTTTCAGATTCTGCTTGTGGTTTCCATGGGAGTTTCCTCGGCAAGATGGCCCCTTCTGCGAGACGGTCCAAGCTGAAGCGAGTAGGTCTCTTTCCAATTTTTCCTTCATAAGAGAGGGAACCAGTTAGCCCAATCGATTCCAGGTAGAGTGGCAGACAGGAGGTACTGGAATGTTTTACGCCTTATCCGTATGAATTCTCAACCTCGCTGGATATAGGATTTGTACTTTCATGTTCGAGAGCTCTAAGCTGTTTCATGACCGGCCATAGCATTCTCCTGGCTTCTTGGACCCTCGTGGTATGATCGTTGTCTAAAAAACTCGGTGGCCCTCATAGGTTCAATGTTCCTTGCCTCCAGGCCAACTTTAAAATCTCCTCCTTGGCTCGGTAGCTAGTAAAGCTGGCAATTATGGAGCGAGGCCTCGCGTCGGGATTTTGGGGCGGAGACTAGAGACCTGTGTGCCCGATCCATTGCTAGGTCAGAGTCTGAGGGCAAGGGAAGGATTTGCTTAAGCATCTTTTGTAGAAAAGTGGCCACACTTTGAAACTTGTCTTAGACCCTCCGGGATCCCAAAAATCTTATGTTTTGTCTTCTATTTCAGCCCTCCAGATCGTCTAATTTACAAGTAAGTTCCGGTCTCTGGCAAGTAGACAGAGCAAGAGCCTGTCATGGCGATCTGATTGTTCGACAATTGGTTGGCACAAAGCTCGAGCTTATCTGTTTTGTGGTCCACTTTAGCTAGATCCGATTTGAGTTCACAGAGGTCTGATCGATCTTACGACGGTTGCGGCTGTTTGGAGTATGGTTTCTCTGAGGCTCGGTGGGATCTCTTACCTCAGCTGGTGCATTGCAGGCCCTCCCTGCGTCTCTCTCCTGCATAGCAGTTCTCTCCTCTCCTGCATCATTTCTTTCAATTTTTGCATCGGTGTCGACGGTAGCCTCCTGCTTTGTTTCTTTTATTTTTGCTGGTGAAGACATCACATTTAAAGGCGATTTGAATAGACAGTAACCGGGAGGGAGACGGACTGAAAATCTATGCTGCCATTAGCCCTCTGACATCACTGGAAGTCCTAGCCTAATTTCTGAGCAGTAAAGTATGGTTTATATATATTTTTTAATTTATTTTCTTCCCCCTCAGCCAGCACTGTCATCCGACCTAACCCACCGCACCCTATGAACCCTCTGGAGGACTGCCCACAGAGCCTTGGCTTACCCCAGGCAGGGATGAAGTGAGAGAGGGTCTCTCGAGCTAGACACCCTCCCATGCTTGGCCATTCCCTTTAGTCCTTGTCAGGGTCCATCCTCAGGTCGCTGAGCCGGCAGGCGGAGGCCACTGTTTTTAAACAGGAGAGACACACTAAGCTGAAAGCCTCTTTACAGGTTTGACCTGGGAGCACAAGAATGTTAAGTGACTTGCTCAGGGTCACACAGTATGCAAGTGGGGGCTGTGGGATTCAGACCCAGGTATCCAGGTTTACAGTTCAAGGCCTTAAACCACTCGCTATACTGCCTCCTAAATCCAACCTCCTTGTTGTGGTCATGCTGGGCTGAGTGTTTTGCACTGTATCGCCCCTCCCCTGGAGATCGGCGTACACTGATGCCATGGCAAGTTGGCGTCCTATTGCACTCCACCCCTATGTGTCGTCGAGCATGCTAATCCTCCAGCCACCGCTAGAGGCCAGTCATGCACTGAGCCATGGCTCCCTCACCCCCCAGAGGAGATGAGTAGTCAATCCTCCCCGGCCCGACCCTCTGACAATCTGAGCCTGTTCCCAAACTCGGGTCACCAGCATGTAGCGGTAGCACTACCACTGCACCGGTGGGCTGACATTGTTTTATATTTTTTAAATTTTTGTTGCCACTGTTCCTTTTTCTTCATCCTTCTCTGGGAAGCAGGAGGATGGTAGTTGAATGAGGCTGTAAAGAAGGGATAGATGGACCTCCGGACAGGTGGTTTGGATGCTAGTGGGGACCTGAACAGAATGCCTGTGGGACACACCCCAGGAGGAGGAGGAGGAGTGACTCTGCTGCTGTAGACACTAAACATGGTCACTGGGAGAGAGTCCACCCTCAGTGGAGAAGTAGCTGACCGCAACTACCTGCCGGAGGGGATAAGAGGTGCAGAACAGACCAAGAAGTGTGCCAACATGACAGCCATGAGACATGTCATTGCTGAGAAAATTATAAGTCTTTGGCTCAGGACCCATGTTGCCTGCATGTCGGAAGGGCAAGTTCATATTGATCATGGAAGAGAGTGCTGCGGAACTCTGGGGAGGCTCAGTGCAGTTTGATGAAACCACCCATGGTGGGCCCAAGCATCATAACCGTGTCTCATTGTCTTGTTACCTGGTAGCTCCTAGGGATAGACAGTGGTGGATACTCTGGAGTTTGGAGTCTGAGGGTATTTATAGATGACTGTTGTTAATTCTGAGTAGCATGTTAGGGAGACACTGGGAGGTGTGGAAACCCTGAGTTGCTTCCACTCAAGGAGCCTCTGGCAGCCTTGCACTGCAGGAGAATCCCACTGAAGATGGGGTGTTCGCCTTTTGGGGGGCAGTTGTGGTGCTGTGCCTGAGAGATGCTTCCTGCCATGCTGATGACAGACAGAGACCTGGTGTGACACATTGAGCTGGGGACTATGGTAGGACATATAGCCTAGATTATGTACAGGAGATCTCAAGCTGGGATGGACATTGGACACTTTGCCTCTAGCAGAGGGTTGAGGCAATTGGGGACCACTGCCAGAGGACAGGCTGGAGTACACACTGCCGTGCTGTGCCCAGAACACCTTCAGATTAGATGTGTAAGGCTGAAGTGACACATAGCCATACAGTAAAGCAACACGTGAGATACAGTATTTTGACATTTTTAAAGTTTCTATTCCCATACCATGCCCACTGTGAAAAAAAATTAAATATCTTTGTGTGGAGATATGCTGTTTGCCAGAAGAAGTGTTCTAGCACCATCCTAATATATCCACAGTGTGAATCTAATATGTACAGTGACGGCTCAGAGGTAATGTGAGGAAGTATTTCTTCACAGAGAGGGTTGTGGATACATGGAACAGCCTTCCTGAGGAGGTCACAGAGTCAAAACAGTGGGGAATTCAAGAATGCATGGGACAGACATAAGACAATTCTAATGGGGGTAGGAAGAAGTAGGCTGTTGGTTAACTAGGATCTGCAGCTTATCCGTTAGGTAGGGAAATGGGCAGACTAGGTGAGCCAAGCGGTTCTTATCTGCCATCAAATTCTATGTTTCTATTAAAAGCTGATTTCAATGGAAGAGATTTTTAAAAAGTGTGTGTGGTGGCCATATTTAATGTCTTCAGTCATTAATTACAAAATTAGTTAATGAAGCTGTTTTTAAAACATCTGGAGGAATTAAATAAAATATTCTGATGATGACTCTGAAGATGTCACAAATATATTTTTCTACAAAACTAATGAATACTGCAAAATACTCATGCTTTAATTGCAGTTTAAGTGACTTTGCGGTTATAATTCAAGCCAGAGATACACACATAGGTACATAGACGTTGATGGTAGAAAAAGGTTCTGGGCCCATCCAGGCTGCCCATCCTGCCTAACTAAGGTTGTCACTAAACATTCAAATTCCTGAGAGGATTAAATGGTATAATGTTAGGAAAGCGACTACATGTTGTCACCGCAATTACAGTGCTACAACAAGGGCGACAGTGTAAGGGGCTTATTTTGATTTTAGATCGCTTCTCATTCCTGTCACCCTTGCCTCCACAGTTTCCCCCACCCTCTGAGTCATGCCCACCCCAGAGGAGGTCATATGTAGTTTAGGCGGTGCAGGGGTGAAGCCTCCAGCATTGAGGGGAGTGCGGTGGGGCAACCCCCTCATAAAAATGGCTGTTTCCTGGGAGGCGCTTGGCACTGTAACTTCCAGGAAACAAAATGCCTGGCACTTTAATGTTGGGACAGCATGTTGCCGATGCCGTAATCAGCACTGGCAAATATGTTTGTCGCTACGACATGGGTGAACTAGATTAAAGAGGGTAGATTGCCTGTTGTTGTTTACTTGTCTTGTACTCTCCCGGCTGTACATGAAAATAGGCATTCAGTTGTCTAGTGTATTTACTTGGTTACTAAAACCAAACAAATAAATTATCAGGACCTATTCAAGTGACACAAAGGTACCCACAACAACTGGGAGTGTGATCATATGCTGTTGAGGGAGAATTCATGAAGAATGTGAGGAAGCACTTTGTCATGGAGACAGTGGTTGATTAGAGAAACTGCTTGCCCAGGAAGGTGGTAAATCCCAAGATGGTGGCGGTTTTCAAGAAAGGGTAAGACAGCCATAAGGGGTTGGTGAGCACAAACACTGGGGAGGTGTGTTGGGGGGTGCTGAACTGCCACAGGGCACTCAGATGAGGCCAGACCAATGATAAGATGAAGCAGCTCAGGTAGGAACTGGGCAGATACAATAAACCATGGGTCTTTTTGGTTGACAACTACCAATGTAGCCATAAATATTACACCACCCCACCCCACCTGTAATCTATAGGTCTGTAAACAGCACAGTGCACTATAGTTTCTTTAAGCAGCAGTGCCACGAAACTGGGCAAAAAATTGACCCTATCTTTTGCACTATAAAAGATTCTAGGTATCTTCCATTTTATTTAGTGATGCTAATTTTCTTATTATTGGTGCTCAGCAGAGGCGGTAACAAGTACATCCGACAGGCATGCCAATACTTTTCTCAATTGTAGCTGAAACTAGCTTTTTAGAAAAATATTTTTATTGCACTGTTGCTTTAATGTCTTGAGCCAAACATCGAACATTTAAGAAGGAGGACAGACTATGCCCCTCACCGAGTCGGTCTTCAGTAACACATGATGCATGGCTCACAGGAAAGCACTATTTTTTATTGACTTTTTCTCCCTGGGCCCCGGTCAGCCCTGGTGTCCTCACATCCTTATCTCTGGCCGCTGTCTGACCCACGGTCTCCCACTGAGGGCGATCACCCATTATCCCACAGCTTACTCCCCGTGATGGGATGGCAGGGGCACCAACTCCCCACCAAGTCCAACCGCATTGGTGATCCCCTCCTGAGCCGGGTATGGTAATTTGGGGATGGCCATCAAGCCGCTACGACTGGGCACCCTTTTTCCTTGTTCTGCATTCAGAGGCAGAGCATGCAATGCCAGCAGGGGTGTGCCGACACACGCCCACACGCAACATGCCTGCCGGCTGAGCCACCTCCGACCCCGATCTTTCAGGACCAGGCGTGTCAACACCTAGCCTCTGCTAGGTGTCAAGCTATTCTGGTCTCTGTGCTCCCATCCTCCCGAGAGAGGACAGCTGTCCTGTGGATGCTCAATCTCTCCCACCCTGCCACCCCAGCAACCCAGAGCTCGCTCCGAACCTAAGTCGCCGGCATGGCACGAGTGTGGCATCCAGGGCCTCAACTCTCAGCACCACCGAGCCGGCTAAAAGCACTATTTTTATTACAAAATGGGTAGAAAGAATGCTGGCTCCTGATTGGCAAGAGGTACTTTCAGCTGGATCATTATCCCAGCACAACAGCCTGGTTGCACATAGCTCAACAAAAATCGTTTAAAAAAATACATTCAATTTATTGGAAAGGACCCATTTCATAATCACAATAACGAACAACAGTGGAAGCTTTTATTAGCCCATGCGTTTTTGCCACTAAAACCAGTAAAGAATCCCAAACACTGCATCCCAGTTTCTTTCCTGAACACTGAGTTCCAGTTGTGTTCTCTGCTTCTGCTCTCTGTTAACATTGAATAAGCCCCTCAGTAGGTGTCACTGTTGGGTGACAGTATGTCAGTTATTGTCACTGTTGGGTCACAGTATGTCAGTTGGTGTCACTGTTGGGTCACAGTATGTCAGTAAGGTGTAGCTGTTGGGTCACAGTATGTCAGTAGGTGTTACTGTTGGGTCACGTATGTCAGTAGGTGCTACTGTTAGGGTCACAGTATGTCAGTAGGTTTTACTGTTGGGTCACAGTATGTCAGTAGGTTTTATTGTTGGGTCACAGTACTGTGTGTCGGTGTTAATGTTGGGTCACAGTATGTCAGTTGGTGTTAATGTTGGATCACAGTATGTCAGCTGGAGTCACTGGTGGGTCACAGTATGTCAGTTGGTGTCACTGTTGGGTCCAATATGTCAGTTAGTGTCACTGCTGGGTCACAGTATGTCAGTTAGTGTCACTGTTGGGTCTGTATGTCAGTAGGTGTTACTGTTGGGTCATAGTATGTCAGTTGCGTCACTGTTGGGTCACAGTATGTCAATTGGTGTCACTGTTGGGTCACAGTATGTCAATAGCTGTCACTGATGGGTCACAGTATGTCAGTTGAATGTCACTGTTGGGTCACAGTATGTCAGTTAGTGTCACTGTTGGGTCACAGTATGTCACTTGGTGTCACAGTTGGGTCACAGTATGCCAGTAGGTGTTATTGTTAGGTCGTAGTATGTCAGTTGGTGTCACTGTTGGGTCACAGTATGTCAGCTGGTGTCACTGTTGGGTCAGAGTATGTCAGTAGGTGTTATTGTTGGGTCAAGTATGTCAGATGGTGTCACTGTCGGGTCACAGTATGTCAGTAGGTGTTATTGTTGGGTCATAGTATTATTATTTGGTTGTTTAACCAGGTATAGCACACTAAGCTGAAAGATTTTTACAGGAGCCGACCTGGGAGCACAAGGAGGTTAAGTGACTTGCTCAGGGTCACACAGTATGCAAGTGGAAGCTGTGGGATTCAAACCCAGGTCTGGTCTGCTGGATGTCACCAGATTTGCAGCTCAGAGCCTTAGACCACTGCGCTATAGTGCCTCCTAGTATGTCAGTTGGTGTCACTGTTAGGTCACAGTATGTCAGTAGGTTTTATTTTTGGGTCACAGTATGTCAGTAGCTGTCATTTTGAGTCACAGTATGTCAGCTGGTGTCACTGTTGGGTCACAGTATGTCAGTTGGTGTCACTGTTGGGCCACAGTATTTCAGTTGGTGTCACTGTTGGGACACAGTATGTCAGTGGATGTTACTGTTGGGTCACAGTATGTCAGTAGGTGTTACTGTTGGGTCACAGTATTTCAGTTGGTGTCACTGTTGGGACACAGTATGTCAGTTGATGTTACTGTTGGGTCACAGTATGTCAGTAGGTGTTACTGTTGGGACACAGTATGTCAGCTGGTGTCACTGTTGGGTCACAGTATTTCAGTGGATGTTACCTGTTGGGACACAGTATGTCAGCTGGTGTCACTGTTGGGTCACAGTATGTCAGTGGATGTTACTGTTGGGTCACACTATGTCAGTGGATGTTACTGTTGGGTCACAGTATGTCAGTAGGTGTTACTGTTGGGTCAGCAGTATGTCAGTAGGTGTTACTGTTGGGTCACAGTATGTCAGTTGGTGTTACTGTTGGGTCACAGTATGTCAGTGGATGTTACTGTTGGGTCACAGTATGTCAGTAGGTGTTACTGTTGGGTCACAGTATGTCAGTAAGTGTTACTGTTGGGACACAGTATGTCAGTTGGTGTCACTGTTGGGTCACAGTATTTCAGTTGGTGTCACTGTTGGGACACAGTATGTCAGTGGATGTTACTGTTGGGTCACAGTATGTCAGTAGGTGTTACTGTTGGGTCACAGTATTTCAGTTGGTGTCACTGTTGGGACACAGTATGTCAGTGGATGTTACTGTTGGGTCACAGTATGTCAGTGGATGTTACTGTTGGGTCACAGTATGTCAGTAGGTGTTACTGTTGGGTCACAGTATGTCAGTTGGTGTTACTGTTGGGTCACAGTATTTCAGTTGGTGTCACTGTTGGGACACAGTATGTCAGTGGATGTTACTGTTGGTCACAGTATGTCAGTAGGTGTTACTGTTGGGTCACAGTATGTCAGTTGGTGTTACTGTTGGGTCACAGTATGTCAGTATGTGTCAGTAGTCAGTAGGTGTTACTGTTGAACAGTTTAATTGGCTGTGATGGAGATTATGGCTACTCTAGTCCCAGCCCCCGACATGCAGTAGTCACTGTAGACAACAGTGTAGGAATGCTAGCTGTGGAGGCTCCCAGCTACTCCAGTCCCAGCCTCTCCCAGCAAGTTTTTCTGCAAGCAGTGGTGTAAGTGAACTGCTTGTCAGACTCCTATTTTCTTTTATTAATCTTTTCCTCTTTAGATTCCCACTTTACTCCTATTCCTGGGGTTCATTCGAAAAACTCTTCTTTGGCATTGTACACAGTCTTGATTTATGCACACCAGTGAATATAAAATAAGTTAAAAAGTGACTCACAACAGATGAGACAGCCTGCAAGGCATTGCAGTGGGCAGGGCTTTTGTCTATGGCACAGACTGGCATGACACCTGAATGGGTAGGTATTCTGAGGACGTAGCCACCCACTAGGGGTGGAGGGGTGAACAGGTAGGAGTTCCCAGGGGAGGGAATTGGAACTGGGGAGGAGCATAAAAGGGCTGCACCCGAAAGGATCTTCCTCTTGCTCCTCTATCTCAGATCAGAACCCACCTGAACCTCACCCTTGTAAAAGCAGGAGGGAACTGGAGGGAGGGAGTTGAGATATACTGTCCCACTAGGGAGATCACCGTAGGGGTTAGGAAGAAATTTTCCTGTTTTTTCCCACAGGGTTTTTCCGTTTTGCCTTCTCCAGCAAGAGGGTAGGAGCAGATAATACAGATAGGGCATAAATGAGGCGACCCCGTCACATGTAAGTGTAAGTGGTGGCTCAGTAGTCTTGTAAGATCTGTACAGAGGGGTAACAGGGATCACAAGTCTTGTGAAGCCAGATCATTCTGAGGCTGACAGGACACCTGGGCTGGATGGCTGAAGTCCCCCCTTCAAGGGGCATTCGGAAGGGCAGCCTCCTCCACCTGTGGCATTGTGGAGTCCTCTGTCAGGGAGGACACTCCACACCAGGTCAAGAGCCATCCCTCATGCCCTGGAGCTGGTGACCTTGCAGGGTTCTCTGATTGGTTAGGTGGCCCCGCTGGGGAGGGACGATGACCACCAATAACTCTGAATAAGATCGAGTAGATGTATGATTTTAATAACCAAGACTACCTGGCTGCGCACATCACACTGACTTTGGTTGTATCTGTTGAATAATGGCTTATAAATACATGGCTTTGGCCACTTTAATCCAGAGCTCATTGTCTGTCTCAGTCTGTCATGGTGAAACTAAGGAATGTGCCCTATAAGACAATACTATCTATCTTGTGAGTTCTGTTGTCACAGATGATCTTGTGCCCTGTTGGGTACATCTACAGGATACTGAACCACTTAGGATCATCTTTCACAATGCTAATTGTGAAATAATCAGTTAATGCATCTGGCACTATTGTGCCCCTGGAACGTGCTCTCCTGCACTGGCTTAGGTAGCTCTCAATCTTAGCAGTCTGGGTAATGTTAATCCCAAGTATCCATGCTGCTCCCTGTTCTGTATAGTACCTGTATTTTAATTTGCATTATATCTCAGCTTTATGTTTTGTGCACCTGAATATTCTGCCTGTAAACTGTGACTGTGCACTGTTATTTATTTATCTTTGCTTTATTTTATTGTGTGCAGTTTAAATGTACTTATTTTTTATTACTACTGCACCTTACATTATGTATTTCCTTGCATATCCTGTACTGTATACCTCCCTCCCTCCCCAGGCCATATCTGGCAACAAGCTGTTACCAGCTCAGTATGTCTTTCCTGGTTAAACATTCAAAATAAATAAATTAAATAAATAAATAAATGCTGATGACATCACAATTGCCCAGTGCAGTATCAGCCACTAAAATCAAAGAGGAACTGTGACATCTTCAAACAGCAGATTACAAAGCTGTAACTAGTGTAACCCCTTGTTACCAGGGTTACTAGAATCCCAGTAAAACCTAGTGGTAGGCAGGAAGGCAGCTTGTGAAACTCCAGTTAAATGGGTTTCACACTGTCTCACTCTGTTCTCAGTCACAGCTGAGACTTGAGAGATGACATCACCATAGAACCGTCGCAGCTGCATAAGCCACATTGGAATCTGCAGCTCAGGAGTGAGTTTCGAATTTGGGAGTTTCAAAGTCAGTCTCCGGTTTGTTTTAAAGCAAGAAGGAAGTGTGATCCTGTTTACCTTTTGAAAGTGGTGGAGACCGCTGTCCAGGTCTCAGTGCCCCCTCCCACGGGGGTGTGTGGAAGAAAAGTCCCTCTGTGGATTCCTGGGGCAATCCCCTATTTCCACTTTGGAAGAAAGCTGCCTGTTTACAGTTTCTGTTCTTGTGTGACAGTAAAAGAAGTGGTACTTCACCTGTGGGGCACCTGCAACAAATGGGTGAGTGTTTTGCTCCATTTGAAGGGCAAACCAATTTTGTTTCATCAGTTTGGAAATATAAAGGAAGTTGGGATGTGGACTGCTATTTGGGAGGACTATTTAACTAGGACAAACAAATGGAGCAGTCAAAAGTCTAACGTTTTAATGGATTTCAAGTAATGCTGTAGAGGGGTGCTTCAGGTCATCCACCGTTTAATCTACATGTCAAAGTTTTAAGTTTATGTTTGTCCAGAGAAATGGCGGGTATGGGCTGTGGGAGCTGGAGGTGGGAACACCCCATCTTTAGTGACCAGGTCCACCTCTACTGATTTCTTCTGTGATTTGCTACTTGCCTCATGCGCCTGGCCAGTGATGAGGTGGGTACCCAGACGTGGTCCAACTTGGAAATCTCTCTAGGAGTCGCAGACTCTAAGTGGTGTGGGAGCCACAGGATGGGAAGATATACTCCTTGTTTGATGGGAGTCCGATGGAAGTAAGAAATCAAATCTCTCTAGGAGTCGCAGACTCTAAGTGGTGTGGGAGCCACAGCTTGGGAAAATACTCCTTGTGTGATGGGAGTATCTCCAAGTAAAGTTGGGTTCATTCTTTAAATGGACCGTCAGTCAGAAAGTGGCCGGCAGGGAGCCAGGCCAGTCGGGCTGTGTATCCAATGCGATGCAAGTCCAGGCTGAGTGCCTGGTGGGTCCAGAACCAGACAATAGAAAAATGGGTTCATTCTTCAAGTGGACCGCCTTTAGTCTCTATCTGCATATACAGTGAACGTGAGCCCTTGGGGACCATCAATGCTTTGTCATGCTTCAGCTAGTTTTGAATAAAGCCACACTGAAAAATCCCAATCCTGGTTCTGGACATTACAGTTATTGCTTCCTGTAGTTGGATTTACTTGGGTGCCCTGTGCAGAGTAGCCAAACCTAGGTCCCTTGTGCCAGGTAACCTCATCCTCCCGAACCCAGGTCCCACCAGAGTATGCTGCCAACGTCCAACAGCATGCCACCTGTCGTTTTAGTAAAAGGCAGGGGTGAGGGTTACAAAAATGGAGGCACCGCTTTGGATTTGTTTGGGAAGGAAGGTGCTTGGGCAAGTGGGCTAGCATTTTGGCCATCTGGCAGTGGGTAGCCCAAAAAGTTGAAACAATTTCCCTAGTGTGTTGCTGTGTGCTGTGAATCTTGTGCTGCTGTTTAAAAATGCCAACTGTTTACCAAGGAGCTGTAAAGCCAAAGAGTGTGCCCTTGTCCTGCATCATCAAAATTGTTTACATCATTTTGTCAGCTTTTAAAATAAGTTCTGTGAAGAAAAGTGTGGAAAACTAGGGTAGCAACAGAGAAATTATGCCCTGGATGTTTGAAATGCTTTTAAAATGAATTTCTGTGAAGGAAAGTGTGGAAAACTAGGGTAGCAACAGAAAATATGCCCTGGACGTTGGAAATGCTTTCTGTGTAGAGTAAGAGACTGCAGAGTTAATGGCAATTTTACATGGTTGAAATGGGCTCCCTGATGGAGTCAGTTGAGAAAAAAAGTGCATTTACAGTTTAAATTTGACTGCTCGCGATCGCCGTGAGGAAGAGCCCTCGTGAGGAAGAAGAGGCTCATTTGCATGGTGTTGTGTGGTTGGTCAGTTTGCCATTAGTCCGCCCCTCAGCCAGCTCTTCTGTGACTGCTTCAGCATTCGAGAGGAGACAGAGAGTAGTGCGTGTACTGGCAGTGGAGGGCGTCGCGAGGATTCAAGCGCTGTGGAACAGTTCAAAAGTGACTTTTAAGTTTAAAATCGGGCTCAACCCGCAAATCGATCGTGGGATTGGTGAATTTTGTGGTTAAAATAGGCGATCGCGGAGACTTCCCGCCTGTTTGCATTCGAGGCCTTCAAAATCTGGTTGCAGGCCGTTTTACTCCATCGCAGCAAGTTGCTACAAATAACAGTGAGTAAACAATTTAAAACTGCTCAAACAGTGATTTTCAGAAATGCCACATAAAATATGTGTGCAGCTGTATAGTCGCTTTGCAAGTAGCGACTGTGTGATATCCTGCCAGCAAGTGCAAGTCTGTAAAGCCATTGAATGTGTGCATGGAAGTGAAAATAGCCTCAGTTTAAAGTTTGCAGCCAGAGAGAGACTATGGGTTGTAAAAAAGTGCAACACTAGTAGAAGCAGGCAATCCTGTGCTGAAACCTGAAGTTTTTAAGGGACTGTAATTAAATGAATGTTGCCAGCAAGTGAAAAGTCAAAGGAAAATCCTGTAAATGTGAAAAGCCAGATCAGAGTAAGTTGTGCAGTTTGAGTAAAGTTATCAGTAGCTGATGTAAATCGGATTGCGCAGTGGCTTGACCAGAGTCTAAATGTTGATGCACAGAGTGCTGCCGCCGCCATTACAAGGTGGGGTAGTAAAGTAAACACAGCAGCAGAGGAGCCATTTTAAAGCTACAGGTGTGTTCATTAAAGTGGGACTTTCAGTTACAGTGAACTTTTGTTTATTTTCTGCAGTTATGGCCTCAGGACCAGCTCGTTAGCGGATCATGCCGGGTTGCAGTAACAGCAGCAGTAAATAGACTGAGAGATATTGAAAAGTGGTGCTATGGAGGCAACTCCCTTCTGATGTAGGCAATTCCTAATTATCCAGTGCGTGTATGCCAGATGTGTGAGTGCTGGAAGGGATGTCTTCATGATTCCTCACTGTGCTGGATGTCTACAAAAATATGGCTTGTATAAAGTGCCTCCAATTTGTTTGGCTCCCACATGGACAAGAATTCAGGAATCTGCAGTTGGCAGCACACAGCATCAGGTGGAGCCTTGGAGGAAGGTCCTCGAGGTGTGGCACAAAGCTAGAGGATGCAGAATTAGAGACTGAATCTGAAATTGAAGTTTTGGATGCTGGATCTCAGAAAGGAAGTTCGGATAAAGCATCAATAGACCCCTGGGTGGGGGCCTAGCCCAAGTCTCGCAGGAGAAGATGAGATTGGGAGGCCTTTGAATGGGAGCTGTCGACCTCCGCTCCTAGTGATGAATGGATAGTTTTGTGGGTGAGAACGACTGCTCACTCCTGGGCTCAGATCCTCAGTGAAGAGGAAGATGAGGGGAACCATGTGGCCTTGTGAGAAAGGAACGGTACACAGCCTCAAGATCTTGCCTCGGAGGAATGTGTTCAAGAAGGTGGTGATGCCACTGCCCTGACTTTACAAGAAGAAGTAGTCAGGGATCCGTTTTAATTTCTTTGAGGATCTGAGAAGCTGTGGGAACCAGGACTGTCCACCCCCAAGCCAGGCCAGCGGTCTCAGATTGACCAAAGCAGTCGGTGCCTAGTCTTATACTTCAAGTGGTTGGTAAGTCCGAAACAACTTTTCTATCTTTATGACATTGCAGTACACACCCTACACTACAGACTTCAAAAATGTGTGAACTATCTGCAAAGACTCTCCCTTGGGATTTTGGCCTTCTAGAACTGTGTTTCACGGGCTCCGGCCCAGGAGAGACTCTTTATTGGACTAGCCTTGGGCCTTGGGGTCACTAGTTGGGACTTTTAGGGCACTCCATCCCCAAATGTGTATTGTAACTAATGTCATTATTGTACTGTAATGTAAATACTGTTTTCTACCTTTTTTCTAAAAAAAATCTTTTAGGTTTGTTTAGTGTTTTTCTGTATGGTAGAGGTTGTTATTGTTGTTTAGGTAGACTGTGTATGCAGATTAGAGTGTGTTTGTTTTGTCTTTTTCTTACAGGTGTTCCTGGGAAGACAGAAGAGAAGACAAGAAGAGGAGGAGGGCTCCATCGGGTTCCTCGTCAGTACTTAATATGTAGAATTTAAAGTACTGTGTTGTTATTCTATGGTTGTTACTGTATTAACCCTTTTCCTTCCACAGGTGTGATTGTGTGGGGTAGGGAGGAAGTATTTCTTGAGTATTTTAATGGTTGTAGTTGCAGGTTGCCCAAGGTCGGAGAGGTCCCGGGTTTTGTTTTGTTTGGGATGTTATGTTAGAAGCAGATAGGTTTTCCCTAGAGGTTAGGGGGATAGACAGGCTGTGGTCCTCAGTGGCCATAGGGACTGCAGTACTGATCTATCAGGGCTATGCTCTTGGATGGTCTATCAGAGCCACTAGGTGTCCATAGTAAGTGGATAGAGTAGAGGCTGATATGTCAGCTTCTGAGCCTCTAGGTCCTTAGTATTTGCCTCTGTGTTTGCACCATGGTAGGAGGGCCTGATCACCCCCTCTGCAGGCAGCACATAGGGTGAGGTGGGATGGCCTAAGGCGGGTGCATAATGACTGGGACAGTCATTTTCTGAATCAAGTGTAACCCCTTGTTGCCAGGATTACTAGAATCCCAGTAAGACCTAGTGGTAGGCAGGGAAGGCAGCTTGTGAAACTCCAGTTAAATGGGTTTCACACTGTCTCACTCTGTTCTCAGTCACAGCTGAGACTTGAGAGATGACATCACCATAGAACTGTCGCAGCTGCTAAGCCACATTGGAATCTGCAGCTCAGGGATGAGTTTAGAACTTTGGGAGTTTCAAAGTCAGTCTTTGGTTTGTTTTAAAGCAAGAAGGAAGTGTGATCCTGTTTACCTTTTGAAAGTGGTGGAGACCGCTGTCCAGGTCTCAGTGCCCCCTCCCTCCGAGAGGGGTGTGTGGAAGAAAAGTCCTTTGTGGATTCCAGGGCAATCCCTATTTCCACTTTGGAGAAGCTGCCTGTTTACAGTTTCTGTTCTTGTGTAACAGTAAAAGAAGTGGTATACGCCTGTGGGGCACCTGCAACGAATGGGTGAGTGTTTGCTCCATTTGAAGGAAAACCAACAGGTAACTCATCCTCCCAGAACCCAGGTCCCACCAGGTTTGCTGCCAACGCAACAGCATGCCACCTGTCGTTTTAGTAAAAAGGCAGGGGTGAGGGTTACACTAGTAAACTGATGTTGTATAAATCAAATATGCAATGGACTGACTCATATTATGCAGTTTAGCATCACTTGTGAAGGCAGACAGACTTTTAAAAGCGTCACTGTGAGTTATGGTCCTGCCCCTCACATACAAAGATAAGTTGCATATTTTGAGTCAGCATATTACATAACCCTGTGGTGACTGGAAACTCCTCTTGCTCCACCTCCTCCATAAGAAACATTTCTGAAGAGCACCCACAAACACATGCATGCACATACACCTGATACAGACAGACCCGAAAGATCAATACAGTCCCTGTGATATCAGTTTGTGACTGATCTGGGAATCGAATCTTATTCCTTTCTGCAGCAGGAAGCAGTGGTCAGCAGGACCAGCCCATACTTGATAGAGCTGCTGTGGCTGGCAGACTTTGTAGATAAATGGTGAAAATATGCAGGACACGGTAACTTCCGATGGCTGGGTTGGTAGCACATCACCCTCCCATGCTGTTGACTCGGGTTCAGGAGCAGACTCAGAAGATGGCTGGGGCTGGGGTGGCGTTGACACGTGGCAACTGTTCCAACTGGGAAGAGATGGTGCCATGATTCGGCAGCCACAGCAACCCCTGTGGTAGGCTGGGGAACATGCCTCAGCACAGGGCATCACAGCATGCTTGCCTGGCCTGCAAGAGCACCACCCAGCACAAAGCAAGAACAGGGCAGGGTTTCAGGAGAAAAAAATCTGAAAAGAAATGTGAACCTGGCTGTCTGAATGATGATCACTGGCACTTTCGAGCCCTCTTTCATGTTTTTTCCCCATATTTTTTCTTTAATTCTCTTTCCTCTCCCTGGCTGGCGCTCTGGAAAATACCTCATCAGCCCCCACCCCTTGCTGAGGAACCCCTGCCCTGTCATCCCAACTTTCCCATGGACTCTCTGCCACTCCAGGGACTCCATGGCTTTCTTCAGTGGCTAGGATCCCGAGGGGACCAAGGATCAGTGGGTGAGGGAACAGCGGATGCCTCAAGATGTCATGCTGCTCAGCTAAGGGCATTTTGACCCTAAAGTAACTTCAGCCCTGAGGCTGGTGCCATCACTGCTGTTCCTGCAACTATGCCGCAGACTATGTGCCAGCACTACAATGACTAGTCCCAGCCTCTCTCTCTCTCTGCACTGTTGTTCCTGCATGCCATCTGGGGTCACCCAGTATGCTAAACTCCCATCCCGGAGGAGGCGGGCATCTGCTGGGATGCTCAATCCACCTGACCAGCTGGCCCTTGATGAGCCGGGCTCACTTCTGCATCCTTGCCATTGGCGTTGCAAGCAGTAGCTCTACCACGCTGTGCCGATAGGTCTATTTCACCCTGCCCTTATTGATTCTCCATTGTCTGAGGTTGCTGGCAAAAATCAGAAGCAAGACAAGAGCAGCAGCTTGCAGGCCAGCCAGCCATATGAAAAAAAATATATATATATATATACAGGATACAAAGCCCAAGACAAGTGTTGATGGCAGGTGCTGTGGAAGCCTCGCTGGGCTAATGAATGTGAAACTAACACCTCAGTTATTTTGTCCTTTTGTTCCTTCACTCCAGTATCAAGTTACACTAAGAGCAAGGCTGCAGAGGGAGGGCTGAAAGGCAGCTGTCACTGGGTCTCCAGTCTTTCCTGTCCCGCCTGTGTGAGTGATGGGCATGGCCAGCTATGTAGCTATGCAAGGCTGAGATGTTAAATAAGTCAGCCAACTAAGTGACCTGAGGTCACTGGACTCACTACACCAAAGATACCTTCTCCACTTTCAGCTACTGACTGGAGTGCTTTCAGCTCAGTGCAACACACCACAGTGCTGCTGACCTAATCTTGTAATCTAATTTACATTAAACTATGGGGGGCATGAGGCCAGGCCCACCTTACATGCCACCAACTGACCGTGGATCACGTTGCGGTGGCTCCAGGAGTTTGTGCGTTATCTCCACAATACTCTGTTTACGGTGCCTCTACCTAGAGGGCTCTGTAGTGGGTTAACGGACAAATTAATATGGTCCTGTGAGAAACCATAGCTACCCACCTCCCCTCAGTGAGGCTTCCTCCAGAAATACCCACTGCAAGATGCACTTGTTCAGATGATAAAATGCCAGAATAACAGTAACACATACTTGTATTACAGCACTAGCCCTCTGCAGAGAAAATGCCTTTGCACAGATATTCTTCACTCTGTTCACACCCAGTTAGGCGTCATGTAAACTAGTGGCAAGCTACTGATTAGCAGAACCATTCTGGGCTTGCAGCAGGAAGTTATTCTCTTTTGTTACTATTGACAAAGCCAACTAGACAAAGCTTCCTCCGTTACCAACATGCAAATACACAGTCCCATCCACAATAAACTTCCTGTACTGAAAGCCACGTCCCTCTCAGCCTGGTATAAAGAGTTTGGTGAAACTCTGTGAGAGCTACTCTTCAACAGTCCCTGGTCGCGGTGTTGAAACATAACAAGCCTACTGATGTTGGCACAGGTTGACCAGCATTGGGAGTACTAATTTTAAACACAAAGGGCTCAATTCTCAAAGCCCCAGCAGGAGGTGGCCACTAGACCACAATGGAAGGAGATTATTATACATATTTATAATGGGCAACATCAGGGATTGGGAAGGGGGCCACTAAACCACCAGGGATGGGACTTCAATTATTTTATCAGGGGATTGGCAGCGGGGGACTGCTTGCCTTTGCTGCACAGAGCCTGCAGCAAACACCTCTCATGTGCCTTATGTTTGTTGCATGGGAGGGTTGCAGCAAGTGTGTGTGGGGGACTTAGGCTCAGGGACCACTCCTGCGCAGGAAATCTGGTGCAGGTCCCTAACTTTTGTTGTGTGCTTTGGCATAGCTGCTGTTTGCCGCAGCTTAGCTGATATAAGCCCTCTTGGAATCAAGCCCAAACAATGAATTTTCACATATTCCACAGGCCAAGCATTATCAGAATTAGGCTTCAAAATGTTAAAATAAACTAGAATGTTTACCTTATTCCCTTATTTCCCATGTTATGCATTTTCCCGTGGTATATTTAATTTTGAACCCTGGAATTTGTCATGAATTTAATTTATTTGCCATTGTCACCAACTGTTTTGTTTTTTAGTTGTAACGCCCTAGGTCGTGCCTGAAAATAGGCAAATGTTTGTCTAGTGTACTTTACCTGGTTAGTAAAACAAAATAAATAAATAAATAAACGGTATGGCCCCCAACACCATTTCAGTTAGCAATATTCAATACGCCAATGTCTAGAATGCCTCTTATTTTTCTTTACATTTCTAATAAAAAGTGAGCTGCCCCTACCTCTGTTAATATCGCTTATACTGTGGCTGACTGTGTTCATGTGAATGGTGAAAGAGTGCACTTCTGTACATGGAGGTCAACAGCATGCATGAGATCAAAATCACACATGGTCCCTTTCGCTCAGAGCTGTATTACACATTATACCGTAAAAAATAAACATATTCTGATAAATACATGGTCAGAGGGAGGGTGCTGAGACTAAGGTATTGATCTATTTCTGATGTAAAATGAGCACTGGAACCGCATTAACTAGCCATCTTACAATGCAAGCTGGGGCTATGAAGGTGTGAAGGGCCTTCTTAGTGAGTGGTGCTCTTCATTTGTTCAGACCAGGCCTCAGAATGTCAAAATTTGAAGACAAAAACGGATTTATATAAGTCTATGAAGTGTGTCCACATCCCTAGACTATTACTTCATGAAAAGTGAAATCGTGAGGGCGGTGCTCAGTATATGGAAGAGAAACCAATCAGTTACTTTGATCCACAGAGCCTAAATATGACCTCTTGCCTCCCTCAGTACAGCCAACAGAAAATTGTTATTTTTCCAGCTACAACTTTGGGTGATGTAAAGATCCTCATGTTTTTTTTTGTTTGTTTGTTTTAATTTAGTGTGCCTCTCGCCCCTCTGCACTTGACTGGCCCATATCTGCTCACTGCTTCACCCAGCCCTGTTACCCACCATTTCCAGGACTTACTTCTGCTCCATTGTTTCCCAGTGGATGATACTCCTATGGAAAAGGCTACTGGAGGTCACCCCAATTCCTCTGACAGGGTTTAGTATCAGTTCTGGAGTGGGAGCCTGGTTGGCAATGTGGGACCTTTGAGGGGCTACATGTAGCAACCTGTTCAGTTGGAGGTTTTCATATTTTAGTCCCCATCCCAAGGAGATCAGGAAGCCCTGTGGCTGATGCACTAAGAAAAGCAGATCATGCAATTTTGAGAGCACCGACATCCCTCCTTGATCTCTGGTTACAACTTGCACCCACCTGTGAGCACCAAGGTGGCAGTGTTGCAGCAGAGTCTAGGCACCCTCCACCCCAGAGGTGGCAAGCATCTGCTGGGACGTTCAACCATTCTCCTCTGGCTGGCACTCCAACAACCCAGGCTTGTTGCCAAACCCAGGCTGCTGTGTCATGAGCGGTAATGCTACTGCTGCTCCAAAGGGCCAGCCACCTCTTGGGGTTCTGGTGCAAGTACAGTACGAGAAAATGTGCTCTTTTCAGGTATTTATCCTCCTGCAGCCTGCTGGTACATTTCTGTCCTTCTACCAGCCCCTGGTCACGCATGCCCCCAGCACCCCTCAGGCCCTGTGTCCCCATGGATTACACCTCATGGCAGAGCAGAAGGGAGGGAGGCCATCGTCCCCTTCTGGTGATATCCAGAGTGGGCCAAAGAGCACCATGAGGCCACAGTGCTGGAGTACTGGAGAGGCTGCTATGGAGCCAGTAGCAGATTTCCTTTTCGGGTTCCCTTCCCCTCACAGCCATGAATGTGTGCCACATGGAGGCTCACAGCATCACGATGCCACCCTACCTGTCTCCCTGTCTGGCACCACCCCCCATCCTCCACTGAGGCAGCCAGGAAGCGGACCACATACCACCCCTTTCCCAGGAGGAGAGCTGTCGTCAGAGACTCCAATCCTCTCCCTCCCTGCCGACTCCCAGCGACCCCTGCTCGTTTCCAGATCAGGTTGCCGGCGGCAGAGGTGTAGCATCCAGTGCCTCAACCCTCATCATCACCTGGCGGCTTAGAAAATGTGCTCTTTAACCGTTTAAGTGCAATAAAACCTTAAAGCACACATTGAGTAAACTCTGGCTACCATTACCCTGACAATGCAATTACCCTTGGCACACATTTTTAAACACATAAAGCATCTTTTAGAATCCTTATCAGAGATTGGCAGGTTACATATTATTGCTTTTTTTCCTACCCTCTTTGCTGCACCAGGGTCCTCTCTTCGGGATCCCTAGGTCGTATATTACCGTAGTCCCGCCCCAAGTACCTCCTCCGGATGCTGGCTGCTTCCCCATCCTGCTCGGTTTACCCCAGGCGGGCAGAGGGGACCCACATTCCCCTCCCATGGTCCTTAAGTCTGCGTGGAGGGCCTGCCAGTCTCCTTCTATGGAGCCTGGTTATGGGTGTTCTCGGGTCAACTGGGTCCCGTCATGGAAACCTGGTGCAGGGTATTTTTCATTTTTCTTCCCTGCCCTCAGGACGTCCGCACTCTAGGGAAGCCTAGGGGCGGAGCACTCACGTGCGTT
This sequence comes from Neoceratodus forsteri, assembly GCA_016271365.2. NCBI lineage: Eukaryota > Metazoa > Chordata > Ceratodontiformes > Ceratodontidae > Neoceratodus > Neoceratodus forsteri. The sequence continues at coordinate 107,260,725 of JADMNL010000026.1, forward strand.
GACGCTCCAGCTCCCGGCAGATGTCCTCCCACTCAATTGCGTGCAGTCCGCTGCACCTCCACCTGTGGTCACCCAGGTGGCGGTATCGTGGAAGGGACTTGCATCTCCACCCCACCCAGAGGAGGAGGAGGAGAGCACGCTGGGCACTCAATCCTCCTCCCCAGCCTGCCCTCCAGCTGCCCGAGTCCGTCTCCAGACCCGGGACAGCTGGCGCTCGCAAGTGGTAGCCCTACTGCTTCGCGTGAGCGCATATCACTGTTAATTACGTTTTTGAAGTACTGTGTGTGAACCTATCTAACCTTCTTTCTTCAAGGTGCTCAATATGATCTGAAAAATTGGATACATCAAAATCTGACCATTTTGGGGATTTATCAATCTGATTTTGCGCTTTCTTTTTTTCAAAATATTTTTATGCCTCTTTGGGGCCACAGGCTAAGACCTCCTTTGGTTACCTCTATGAGCTTCCTCTCTACCTGAAAACTGCGGCAACTTGCTCCAAGTCCCCATACCCACCTGTGACACACTCTGTACAGCCCCGGGCTGGGTTTGCCATCAACCACTTTGGGATTTTTCCCACAGTCATCTGGTCAACCTGGGGTGGATGTGAAGATGTGGGTCAGTCCAAGGAGCTTTGCAGCCAGGGTCCGTTGTGAGAGTAGGCTGCTGGAGGAGCTTCAGCAGCCTGATGCTGTGTACACACCTTTCCCATTTTCTTCCACCACCCTCCCATGAGGATCATGCAATGGGACTGGCTGCTAGTGAGACCTGATACAGCTAAACCATGAGTATGCTTCCAGTGGTCCTGCTTACCATTCGTATCTCCTGCACCACCACCCGCGATCACCCAGGTGGTGGTACTGCAGTGGACAAGAAACACTCCCTCCCAGAGGAGGAGCGCATCCTGTGGGATGCTCGTTCTCCCCTGCAGCCTCTGATGACACAGGCTCATTGCTGAACCCAGGTCATCAGCATCACAAGCGGTGGACTACCTCTGCGCTAATAGGCCGCTTGGATTTGCGTTTCAACCAAGATCCAATATGAGTTCAGATCTCTGATCAGATAGGCAAAATCCAATCCAATCTGAATGATCTGAGTTTTGGTCATTAAAAAAACTTCTGGCTGGCCCAGCACAGCAGTAGCGCTACTGCTTGCAACGCCAAGAAGCTGTGTTTGGGAGCGAGCCTGGATTGTCAGAGAGCCAGCCAGAGGAAGGAAGGCTGAGTATCCAAGGGTCACTAACCTCCTCCAGTGTGGGAGGAGAGTGGTCTCTGCTGCAACACTGCCATCCTGGGCGATGGTGCAGCTGGAGTCATGGATCGAGGGGAGGGAATGTCAGGCATGACACATCATCTCTGTAAGGCCTCCTGATGTCAGGGAGTGGAACAGAAAAATGTGGGAAAAACCTTGACCGGAGTGCAAGATGCTGTCCGCCACTCGCTTAGGCCCCATACCGATGACTGGGCTCTCTGACTCACAACCTACCTTAAACTCTGCTGGAGATTAGGGTTTGGTCCTCAGCAGCCTTTCCATGGGGGCTCATCCATAGGAGGAACAAGCCTGGTGAAGGTAAGCCACAGATAAGGTGGGTAACAGGGCTGCATGGGGTAGCCAGATCGATGGGGCTGATCTGGGACATGGGGCAAAAGCACGGTAAATTAAAAACATTCCTGGTGTCTAATGGTACCCCTCACCCAACTGCAAAGGCTTATGGGGTTTGTCTGCCCCGACATGTGGTGGACCTGAACTACCCAACCTCAATGGTGTGTTTGTGCAGGTCAGGTGACTTGTGGCTTCTTTTTTCTATGTCCTGTTATTTTATGCCTTCCAGCCCTGGCCCCTAATTGCTGTGTCCATGGGGGGCAGAAGAAGAGAAAGCAGGTGGCACAATCTGTGCTTGGGGAGGCAATTACTGCAGCTCCCAGACAATGTAGAAGAAATTAACAACATGAATGGCAACAATGTTCTTGTCCCCCGACCCGACTGTAGAATCTGTGTCTGAGTAAGAGAAGAGATGCATTAAATGTATTATACGCCACAAAGACAGAGACTGCTAGTGCTGGTTTGCAATGCTTTCCAGCCCCATTTGGAAGTTTTGGGGCCCAGGAGCATGGAGGAATTACAGCTGAGTTGCCAGCCACAGCATCAAATAAGTGTTAGAGTCAGGGAAAGCTGCGAGGCAAGAGCACCTCAGACAAGGAGCTACAAGCCCCTCTTTTGAAGAGAGGGTGTTAACTTATGAGCATGTAGTAGGAGGGGGTACCACTGGATGCCAGGACTTGACTCAAGGGTGGGGGAGTATTATGGGATAGGGCAAGGAGGGGTTGCAACTGGATACCAGTGACTTTCAGTGACCAGAATGTGCCAAATAGTTGGACCAGATCATGGAGTGGATCTCAGATCTTTCCAACTACCGTATAAACTTACCTATAAGTCAACCCTCCTTTACCTGGATTTTTCACTTTTTGTCAGGCGGGTGGGGGAATGGAGAGGAGATAAGGCAGGTTCCTTGGCTCCCTCTCCCCAGCAATGAGAAGGCCAAGGGAGGGGTGGACATTAAGAGGAATGGGAAGGACAAGGAGGAGGGGCTGGTGGGAGCACCCCAGAGGTGCCGGTGTGGAATAAATGCTTCCCACTGGTTGGGGGTGAAGGAAGCTCTAGGAAATGAGAGAAGCACATTGATGGAGGATTCAAGGGTAGTGGGGGAAGATTATAGAGAGAGGAAGAGGGTAGGTAGTGGCAGGAAGTGGTGTGGCAGAACAGAGAAGGATTGGGGCAGGCAGGGGAGATGGGCAAGGCAGGGCAGGGTAGACAGGCAGTGTAGTAGGGGGTGACTGCAGGGTGGAGATGAGGTCAGGACAGGGATCTGGCAGGAAGGTGAAGGGTTCAGTGGGACCAAGACAGACAGTAGAGGACAGGCAAGCAAGGCAGCCAGGTAAGCATGCGGAGGGGAATCCAGGAAGCAGATGGAGATGAAAGAGTTGTGATCTTAGGAGACTCTATTATGATAAAAACAAGGATTCTTGACTTCAGGAAAACAGACTACAGCAGGAAGAGAGATTCTGAGAGGCACCTTGCTGGTATGGAAGGATATGGAGTGAACCAGAAATGGACCTTCAGGAGAGGTTCAGGAGGTAGGAAGCTCAGCGGTGGGATGGGAGGTTGGTAGCCTTCTACGTGAGGTGCTACTAGTCCCAAGGGATTGCACTGCAAGAAAGAAAAATTGAGGAATTTAATGTCTGGCTCAAGGGTGGTACAGGAAGGAGGTTACGGCTAGTTGGATGCTGGGGGAACCTGAGAATAAGGCCCTTATGCACCAGATAGGCTGCATCTAGTAAAGAGGGCCCAGGACTGAAAAACCTGATTTGAGAATTATATGAGTAAAGAATTTACCTTAAACTGATGGGGGGCAGCAGGGGTCACAGCCCCTTAGTCACCTGGTGGAGGAGGCCAAACCAACTGCACCCAATCAGGGCAGAAGGACAGGCGCTGAGATGAGAAACAGGGGATGGTGGTAAACAGGTGGTACTGGGAGCAAGAGGGGTCGGAAGGGCCAGGCAGACCGGGGGACTCAAATCATGTTGGAAGGCAGCGTCCTTGAATCCATTGGTTGTAATCTAATTTACAATAAATAAATAAATAAATAAATAAAATGCAAAGCCTAGGAATAAAATGGCTGAGTGAGTTGCAAACACTAATGGCTGAAGGAAATGTGGATATTCATATTTTATATATTTATTTATTTTTATTTAAAATTGTGATGACCGGAAAGGCACACTGAGCCGAGGCACTTTTCCAGGTGCGACCCGGTAGAAGTGTACAGTGAGGAAAACAGGAGTAATGAAAGGTGAAGAATACAATCAGTATGTACAGACATAATTACATAGAAAGTAATACAATATTTATACTAAAACAAACAGTAAGTGAGCAGAGTAGATGAGCGGACAGGAGCAGAGTGCAGGCGGGGGCTAGGGAGGGTGAGTAGAGACTGTGATCACAGAGACATGGGCCATGCCAGATCATGATTGGGGCCACTCCATCCCCGGTATAAGCTTATAGGAGGACAGTGGGGAAGAGGAAGAGGAGTGGTTCTGTATGTGAGGAAAGGATAACCTGTACTAAGGAGAAGAGGTGGATGGATAGACAGATGTGTTGTGGGTACATAGAAACACAGACACAGAGACAATGAGTGCAGAAAAGACCAAAGGTTCATTCACTCTGCTGGAGTTCCCTATTTGGCCTGGGGTCTACTGTTCCTCAAGGTCCTAGCACTCCCGAACCCCACAAGTAAAATCTACAAAGGTAAAAACTTAGGATGGAGTGGTGTACAGGCTACCAAACCAGGAAGAGAAATTAGACATGGAACTGGGTTCCAAAATTGTGGAACTGGCCAGGAAGGGGAGATAGTGATTATGGGGATTTCCAATGCCAGCGACACTGAAAGATCGCAGCTACCACCTGTACCAGAACTCAAGTGCTGCTAGAGGAATTCAGCATGGTTTCCTGACACAGTGTGTCCTGGGCCCACCAGGAGAGGGCCATACTGGACCTGGTCCTGTCTAATGGTGCACATGTCCAAGAAGCAAAGTGGAGGCAAGCTTGCAGGAAGCAACCACAACACTGTGTGGTTCCACTTAGACATGGGCAGGGAGAAGGCTATGACAAAACAAGAGTTCTTGACTTCATGAGGGTAGACTATGGGAGGATAGGAGAGATTCTGGGAGGGCACCTTGCGATATCAGGAAGGAGATGGAGGGAACTAGAAATGGGCTATAATCAAGGAAGGGCTGTTGGCAGTCACTAATATGTAAGCCTACCCCTCTCGGGCCTGGCTTACTACCCATGCCTCCTCTGGTTGGTTAGGGCACTGGCTTACAAGGCCAGTGTCCCGCCCCATTTAGGTGGGGAGGCGTTGCTCCAGGCTCCAGTATAAAGGAAGGAAGTTGTTTGTGGGGAGTCGCTGGGCATCATGTAGGGCAAGTAGGGCTAAGGGGCTAATACCCCTCAACCTGGGAGATTTCAGCCTGGAATGTCAAGGCCATGTGCTGTTTGTTTATGAAGGGATGGGTGGCAGAGTGTGGCATCCATGGGGTCCAGGATCTGGGGAACACCGGAGAGAAGGAGAGAATCTGGTGGAAGGTCAGGAGGGGTTGAGTCCGGGAGGCCTGGTGTTGCAATATGAGGTATGGCAGTGGGGCTGCCATGGTGGTGGCAGGACCATAGCAGGGCTTCTCTGGAGGTGGCAGCTCCAGAGGGCTAGTACCTGTGTGGCACACTGCTTCAGGATGGCTGAAGGTGCATTTCTGGGATTTGCTTTTATCGAGCCTGCCTTGCCCGTGTCTGGGGCAGGACCTGTGTAGACCCGCTAGTCCATTGCATGAGGTGGCAGGTGAAGGTATTTTAGGGCATCCACTGTGCATTTTACAACAGCGAGGAACTGGAAGTGCTGGTGACACTACTTCCAGTCCTCCAGTACATAAGTAGTGCCCTATGAGAAAGGGGACCAGTTCTATATCTCAGGGCACTCTGGTGAGAGTGTTTACCACTGCGCCAGTTATACTTATTTATTTATTTATTTCATTTTAGGAATTACAAATACCTTTGAGCACCAGGCAGCTCATTTACAAAGGCTCCACATCAGTAGGAGGGTTACAAACAGTTACAGGGAAACAGACAAGTCATACAGAATATTTCAGAACAGATGTACATGTGTTTACTTTATACAGTAATACAGGACAATTATGCTTCAGTTATATACATTAAGCAAAACCTGATCAGGGCAAAGGGAAGAAAATTAGAGGGGGAGGAAGAACCACAGGGAGAGGAGCAGCCAGGCAGCCTTGTCAAGTTATGACTACAATAGGAGAGGAAAGAGTCTTAGAAAAGGGGAAGGGGGTAAAAGGCAGGGAAGAGGTGGTAAGATGGAGGTGATAGAGGTGTCAGTGAGGAGGTCCGGCGGGGGATGGACCCGTGGAGATCCTGAAAGGGACCTGGGAAATAGGTGGAGCAATCACAGGAGTTTTCAGTTAAGAGGTGAATTCAGAGCTTATGTTTGAACTCTCCAAGTTTAGAAAAGGTAGCTAAACTACTGGGAGTCCATTGAACCAGGAAGGTGCTCTGCCACAAAAGGCACGCTGCATTGTGTGGTCCGGCACCTTGGGACTAGTAGGAGTTCAGTGGATGAGGTGTTATATGTTGGTCTTTGAAGATTGTGAAGTAGACAACACAGACCCTTTGGCATGAACCCAAGTAGAATTTTTTAGTGAGAAGGCGGGTGTGGTATTTAATTCTCCCAGACAGACTGAGCCATCCAGTCTGTTTATAGAGATTGCAGGTGTGGATGAGATGGGATGCCCCCATTTGGGTCTACAAGCCTTGTTTAGTGCAACAGTGAGCCTTTTGGGAGCAGTATCGGTAGTAGCTCGTGAAATAACAAGGCTATAGTCGATAATAGGCAGCACCAGACTGTGAATCGCCAGATTGAGAGCTTAGGTGTTAGACACTTTCTGAGTAGATAGAGACCGATCATAGCGTTGACAGCTCTGGCTACATTTTCAATGTGGGGTGTATAGGTGAAGTGACTATCTAGGGTGACCCCAAGGTACTTGAAGTGCTGTATTTGTTCAAGGGGTCATCTTGGCCTGAAGCATCACACTGCATCCCTCTGGTGAGATGGGAAGCTGTCAGCACCCCAAGCATCATGGGATTGTGGAGGCTACCCTGCTCCACAGCCGAGACCTCCAACCTCTGAGGGTTGTTTTATTGTTTTAATCACCGTTTTGGAGCAATGGGAAGTGCTCCTGTGCATATACTAGAAATCCACCACATGAGATGGTGAGTTAAGGTATTTTAGGGCATCCACTGTGCACTTTAAAACAACAAGGAACCGGAAGTGCTGTTGGCACTGCTTGAGTCCTCTGGAACATAAGTAGCACCCCATGCAGTGGGGTGAGGGCACATCCACATGCATTTGCATGTGTCACGGTGTCAAGAGTGGAAAGAGGAAGGGGCTGAACGCTAACCCCATCGAGTAAGGTTAGTCACAGCTATTGTAAGGTGTTTGAGTGCTTGCATGGGCAGTAGTCCTCACAGTCCTAATAGATAACCGTTATTGCAACAAAACTTCATAATTTACACTTGGTAATGATTTACATTGTATTTGTATTGCATTATAGTTGGGGGTCCCTTTAATCCTAAAACATACATGAATTAATTATCTTAAATACATTAGCAGAACCACAGGATACTACAACCATTCCCCAATTATAACAGTAAGAGACACTATTATGACCATGGATGGAGCAGTTGGGCTTAAATGCTCCAGTTGTCTCATGTATAAATTGTTTGATAGACTTTCTACAGGTCCATTATTTATTTGTGAAAAATATGTGAACAATAGCATCTTGATGGAAGATATCGCTACTTTTATGCCAAATTGGACACTTGAAAAACAGCAGGCAGTAATGTCAGATAAACTTAAGAAAATTAACAATATACCTCCCCATAGACTAACGAATGTATTGGAACAGCCACGGTCAGTCTTCCCACACCCGTAGATCATACCCTTGATCCACTAAATAAAACAGACAAAAGGAAGCCCCAAATGAGGATCAGGAGATATTGAAAATGACCTCAGTGACTGGACAGTAGTTAACTATGGAGAAAAAAAAAATAGGTAGAGCCATTGGCAATGCACAGGCATTAGAAAATAGGTACCTTCCATTAATTGATATAACAGAAAGTGAAAGTCATGAGACCAGCCCAGCACCTTTACTATGAGAGAGAATACTACCCAGAAGTCATCTAACTGTGCTACTCAGGTCAGCTCCGGCTAACGAGGATCAAGGTAGGATCCCTTCCCTGAGCTCATCCACCAATGGGACTAGTTCACCCACCTACAAGTGTATTGACTCCAGTTGCTCTTCTCAGAGTGTGCCTGCCACTCAAATTACACCCAAACAACTCCCAATTTGGATTCACATAAATTGCCCTCAGGTGATGCAATAGAAGGAGTCTCAACAACATGGACATTGCTGAAAATTCAGTCGACCTAGCGTAATTTCACTATTTTCCCTCTTAAAGCTCACTGCAACTTTTTGTTGATCGTTCTCTTCAACTTAATTTAACTATGTTTTCCTCTTAAAGGGATCTGCTCATCGCAACTTTTGTTGATAGTTCTCTTCAACTTAACTACTTTTTCTCTCCTCAATAACTTTTTCCCTTATGAAGGGTCCTATTGACAAGCTTTAGGTCCTCCTGCCATCAATTAGAATGCAGAGACCTTGATCCCTGCACTACACTAACACACACAGCTCACCAGATCCCTCTGGTTGTTAGCTGCCTAGTGGTATTATTCTACACCACACATCCTCCTCTTCCTCCCTGGTCTGATTTCTTCTTTCTGCATCACAATTTTCCCTCTCACCAAAGGACTACTCATTTGTTTGTCCTTCCTGGCACGCTTGCACCAGCAGATATGATCTCAAACCCTGGATCTATGCCACACTCTACTTTAAGGTTATCACCACCCAGCACCCTTGACTTATTGCCCCACCTTGCCCACATGGATCTTTTCCTCACCTTACATATTAACCCTGGCCCAGTATAATAAAACCATACTCCTCCTGCAGCATTCCAAATGAATACACAACTACCCTTCCTCCACCCTCCCTCTCCAATCCTGCTCATGCCTCCTACTACTGTCAGGCGATGTCAACTAAATCAATGACCCTAGTAAGAGGCAAAACCAAATCACACAGTGAGGGCTACTTCTGCCCTCCTCCCAACCTCCTACCCTAATTGGCTTAACTCAAAGGTCTCAAAACCGTATATGAATATACAGAGCATTAGGGAAACATGGCAGAATTGGAATCCTGAATAGTATATTACAAACCAGACATCCTCTGCATTACCAATCGTGGTTAAAACCATCCATACTATCTCACGAGGTCACCCTTCCTGGCTATACCACTACAGATGGGACCGGGTCCCCAGAAAGGGGGGCGCTAATTTATGCTGGATTGGTAGTCAATGAATTAACTGACTTAAAGATCAACTCGCCACAGTGTACGCCTTATCACAGTCAACCTTGGTCAAATCAAGAATGTAACAGTAGGGTGCATCTATCTACCCCCAAATCAAGCATCTTTCTATGCCAAATTCCTCGGTAGTCTGGACTCCTCCCTAAGAAAGACACTATAATATGTGGTTACTTTACCCTGAATTGGTTTGGGCCTCTTAAAGCACAGTACCAAGATGCCCTACTAGATGCTAAACTGGAGCAACTCTTTAACGATCCCACAAGACTGAATATGAAGTCAGGCAAACACACTCTCTAGACTGAATACTAACTAATACTGTACTGAGTTGATCTTTAAGTCAGTTAATACTTATGAAAAAGCTTATTACTATGCTGCTAAGGACGACATAACTCTGGTATTGTTTGCATCCATCCTACCTGAACCAGCTTGTTTGTATCTATGTCTTAATTTACTGTTATACTTATGTGTTGTACTGCTATACTGTGTATTTTGGTTTGTCTTACTGTGACAAGGTACCTTTGTAAATGAGCCTATGGCTCAAAGGTTTTCAAACTGCTGTTTAAATAAATAAAAAAATAATCCAAATTCTATTAAGGCTGCTGGAATCCTCCCTGTTGCACTCAGCGACCATTTCCCTACTTTTTGTGTCTGGAAGAATAATTCTCTGCATCTGCCCCCAAAATCTATAGAATTAGGGACCTAACCAACTTTGTTGCTGAAGCCCTCTGCTCAAGTCTTGCCGCAGCTGACTGGTCACCAATAACCTCCCTTCCTGACATAAACCTAGCATTAGACTATCTGGTCAATACCTTCAACTCCATCCTTGACCACCATGCTCCCCACAAACTAAGAAGATCAAAAGGCGCCTCTCTCTCTGGCTCACACAGGAACTGAGGCACCTCATGCACTGTCCTGACAAGCATGGCATGCCTTCAGAATCTCTAGACGCCACTCTGACTGGAACACGTACCACCAGCTATGCAATATTTGTAAATCCAAGATAGGCAAAGCTAAAGGGAGCATTTCGTATCACTACAAGAACAATACCTCTCCAACCCCAAATGTTTCTGGAAGGAAATCAATGTGCTCCTAAAGGGTAATGAAAGGATCTACTCCCAATCAATGGCAGCAAAAGCTCACACTATACTCACCCATGGAGATAGCGACAGGGCTGAACCACTTCTTTACAGATCCTGATGTCTACAAAACCGACCTTCCTGTTAATTGTCCTGCACCACCAGCTAGCAGCCCGAATTTCCACACCCATTCTTCCACCTAAAAACTACCTCTCGAAAAGAGGTCTTAAATTGTTAAAGGGACTTAACCCTCAACAGCTCACCAGGGTTTGACTCACCACCCAAATTTCTTAAAATAGGTGCACCTGCACTTGCCTACCCGATTCCTGCCTAATCAATAGATCCTTCCTCACACAAACCACCCTAGACAAATGGAAAACCGTGGTTGTTGTCTCAGTACATAAAGGTGGTCCTACCAACCTTATCGAAAACTATAGACCCATATCTATCTTGTGTCCAATTGCTAAAATCCAAGAAAGAATACTTTATAATCAACTATCATCCTACCTTGAACAGACCAATGCCTTCACTAGTAACCAGCATGGCTTTCAGAAATTGCATGGGACAGAAACTGCTCTCCTGAAGGTCACCACTGATATATTCAGGGTATGGCATTCGACCCTAGTCAACCACTATCTTCTCATCTGTAAGCTTGCCACCTTGGTCTTAACAAAACTCTCTCTCTGGTCTCTAACTACTTAGAGAATAGGTTTCAATGTGCCAAATGGGCGGTACCATCTCAACCTTATCTCCTGTCACTGATGGGGTTCTCAGGGATCAGTCCGAGGCCTCTCCTATTCTCAATATTCATTAATGACCTTCCTCTGAATTGTGGAGGGGCATCGGTTCAGCTATATCGGATGATGACATCTTATACAGCTCCTCCTGTGATGTCTCAAGTATTAACTCTGACCTAACAAATGACTTTCAGACACTAGAAACATGGTTTAAAAATAACCTACTAGTTCTGAACACAAAAGACAAAATCCATGTTGTTCCACTATACCTGCTTTGACACAACCTCACAGCCCCCCGATTATCAAAACATCCACTAATATTCAACTTGAAAATGTTACCTCCTTTAAATACCTGGGTATAGTACTTGACAAGCATCTATCCTTCAATGAACACATAACCTGTGTCACTAAGGCTACTAATCAGAAACTAGGGCCTTCTATATCGCACTGCTCCTACCTCTCAAGTAGTGTAAGAAGCACTAGTGCCTCTGCCACCCTTCTCCCAGGCCTTTTCTATGGTGCCTCTATAATCCACTCCTCTAAGACTACACTCCTGAACAAACTCAAAATGGCCTATCATAGAACTGCCCAATTTGCTATTAAGGCCCCGCTTGCACCCATCACTGTGATGTGCTGAACAATTTGGGTTGGCCATCTTTCTTGTGAGACTTAACCTCCCAGTTTATTGCATCACCTTCAAGCCAATACACCTCCCACCTCCTCTGAGGTATCTAACCTACTAACCTAGAAACCCTTCCCAAGAAACACTCAAGCCCTCACACTCGATGTTGGGTCTGCCCAAGACTAGCCTACTTGTTGGAAGAAGATCCTTCTCCTTTGCAGCACCACAAAAGTGGACTGACCTCCCACACTCACTACTCCATGCAAGACCATTACTCTCTTCAAAAGGCAATATAGGAAATATTTTACAGCCTCCTGTCTGTAATGGAACTGTACCTAATCTTCTCTAAACTTTTCCACCAGCTGCCTATACTCTTCTGGTGTATATGATCAATGTCATACGCTATGAGTCTACGAGCCAATTGTCTATACTCTGCACTTATGTACTAATTGACTCTACTCACGATTATATTGTCTGATTGTATCATCCCTACTGTTTGTTCACCTATGTTGCAATTGACATCTGTAATCTGTACTGTCTCCCCAATGAATAGGATGGCTAGTTTAGTCCATGAATGTATGTAACTGTCCAGTGATATTTGTACATAATTATCTGTACCTGTACTGTTTTCTTATGCTTGGAACATTTGGTTCCCTGTTGCTGTGAAAAGAGACTTGACTGTCTCAGAGGGCCGACTCAGTCATCAAAAGTTAAATAAATAAATAAATAAATACATATTTTGTACTAGGAGACTCCATAGTAAAATATGTGGACAAGATTGCACAGACATGACAAACACAATAGAGCATGTAGTTCCTTTAGGGAGCAGGGATAAAGGATATTCATAATATGACCAGAAACATACTTAAGAATTCTGGCCCTAGACCACTTGTAATAATCTATGCAGGTACAAACAACATAAATAAATTAACTATTGATGAAATCAAGAAAGAGTTCACTGAACTTGGGAGTACTTTTGAGAGTCTTGATTGTGAAATCCTCTTTTCTGAAAAATTACCCATCCCAAGGGCTAAATATATGAAAGAAAAGAAAATCAAAACTTTCAATGAATGATTAAGAAAATGGACACTTCAAAAGGCTATTCTACAATCACACACTGGGAAACTTTCACAACAATAATGCACTGTTTTTGTATGGGTTGCACCTAAGTAAACGTGTGCTTTCAAATCGGGTAAGTCATTTGAAGAAATCATTTCTGTATTTTAAACTAGGAGACAGGGGACAGGGGAAAACATAAAGTTCAGCAGCATAAAAAATCTGAAACATTGTAAAGTCCTGAATATTAACAACAGAAGTTTGAATCAAACCAAATCAGCAGAATTAGGGTTGACCTTAAAGACAATAAGATTGATATTGCATATGTAACTGAAACATGGTGGGATGAGGCAAGTAGCTGGATGAACAACATCCCAGGCTACCAATTATTGTTCAAAACAGGAAAACAAAAGAGGAAGTAGGGTTTGTTGTTATATTGCCAATAACATTCAGTACAGTGAAATCCAATTAGCTGATCAACATAATGTAAAATTAGAAACATTATGGTTAGACCTTCATTTTCCACATTCACCAAAATTGGTCCTGGGCATTTGTTACAGGGCACCTTCTAGTGGCAAAACCTATAACAATGCCTTACTGCATGAAACTGAACTTGCAGCTGATAGAGCGATATACTTGTGGGGGATTCTAACACCCTGGAATTAAATGGAACACTCTAAAAGGGCAAAATGAGTTTGAAAGGGATGTGTTGGATACTTTGACATCAAGTGGCTGTGACCAACTAATGTCTGAACCAACCAGAGAAGACAATATCCTAGACTTAATAATAACCAACATTACAGACAGAGTAATTAAGCCCAGAGCACTTGCCCACCTAGGTACTAGTGACCACAACATGACTGAATGCACTCTCTTAAATCACAGATCTAAAGTTCTGGATACTACTAGGATCCCGATTACAAAAAAATGATTGGTCTAAACTCTCCAAAATATTAGAAGAGGTTCCCTGGAACAGTCTATTACAGGGTTAGAAGTGGAACAAATGTGAGATTAAATTAAGCTACAAGGAGTGGTGGATCTATATGTTCCAATTCTTAAAAATACAACACTAAATGAGTCATCTCCCCGTGGTACAACAAGTCTATCAAAAGCCAGATCTGTAGGAAAAATAAAATCCGTTTAAAAAAACACCTTCCTGCAACAACAAACTTGCATACAAACATGAACAGACTAAACTTAAAGATACTCACCAAAATAATGCAATTAGCCCTGCATCATATTTATCGGTTTCTTGCCTTAGAGGATACAAATAAAGTTATGATGTCTGTGAAGTTTCAAGTAAATAAAAGCTCCATCACTCATAAAATTGTAGAACAGGTCTCAGGACTTCCCAGATCTTTGATGCATGCACTCACATGCTCACTAAGCATGATGGCCGAGATGCCAGTAAGGCGTGAGGGCATGCTCCATTATATACAATGGGCAGCAACTTTCCTATCTATTTTAAATGATATAATGGCCCCAACGTGAAACATTAGTACCCGAGAAGCTAAGACTTGTTAGGGAACGGTGCCTATTCATTGCCAGAAATGCTTCGATATATAATTTAAAAAGATAGAAAAGCTGCCGTGCATATAAGAACATGACAGCTCTCACTGACATCGTCATCATCTTAGTAACCTTAAAAACAAAATAACATAATAGGAAGTCCTTGAAGACTCAAGCTAATTTTATGGAGCTTTGGCTCATCTTCACCAGACGTAATAATTTTATTTGAATCCTCTGGCGACTAAGCCACCGACAGATATGGTGGGGGGCATCATAATGAGTCACTTTAAGAAAATGATAAGAAAGAGAAACTAAACTTGAACTATGGTTATCTCATAGAAAGGATAACAAAAGTTTCTATGCTTACATCAACAATAACAAGCCAACTAGTAATAACATTTGAACACTGCTTAAGGATGGGGAAATTATTTCAGATAATAGGAGATAGTGCAAAGTTTCAATGAATATTTTATATATCAGTTTTCATGGAACAGCCTACCACCGATCCAGTATTCCTCTAGAACGGAATCCCTTAATTCAGTTACAAGAACAGGATGTGCCAAGCAAACTGCAGAACCTGAAAATCAATTCCTCCTGAACCAGATAACATAAATAATATTGTGTTAAAGAGCTTAGCCAGTGTCTTGGCATACCCATTTACCATCCTTTTTAATGAATCCCTGGAGACAGGCCAGGTTCCTGCAGACTGGAAAAGGTGACAATCATACCAATTCACAAAAGGCTAATAGGAACAATATAACAAATTACAGGCCCATAGGCCTTACATCTGTATGTTGTAAACTACAGGAAAGGTTGATTAAAAGTGAAATAGATAGGAGATTGCTAAATTAGGCCTGATAGACTGTTCACAACATGGTTTCCAAAAGGGATTATCGGTGTAACTAATCTTGTGCCATTCTATGGTTTTGTCAGTAACCGAATTGACAATGGTATCCTAGTTGATGTCATCCTGCTTGATATAAGCAAAGCCTTTGACACAGTCCCCACGAATTACTGGTTAAGAAATTGATATCCATGGATCTTAATATACACATTGTAAAATGGAAACATAGCTGGTTAACAAATCGAATACAGGCAGTTAGGATTAATGGTGCTATGACTGGTGATGGACCTGTTTCAGTGGGGTGCCCCAGGGTTCTGTCCGGGGCCAGTGCTTTCAGCCTATATATAAGTGATGTGGGGGCAGTACTGTGCAATATTGTGCAAAATTCACAGGGGAAGTAAACTCACAGAATAAATACCATAAATTAAGTCAAGATTTAAAACAAATTGAAAATTAGGGACAAATAAATAAAATGAAATTTAATGCTTCAAAGTGCTCTGTCCTGCATCTTGGACACAAAAATCCAGGATTTCAATACAAACTTAATAGACAAATGCTAAAATCCTCTGTTAGAGAAAAGACTTGGGAATCTGGATGAATAAAGATCTGTCCTCATTGGATCACTGTAGATATGTTTCACAAACAACTAATAAATTAATTCAATAAAAATAATTACAAGAAACAGAAACTGAATATTGAAATTGTATAAAACTTATATAATTCCTAACCTGGAACATGGTTCACCAGTTTGGAGGCCCTATCTTAGGAGAGATATAAATTTACTTGAAAAATACAAAGAAAAGTAACTAAGTCAATCACTGGTTTAAATACCTTACTTTACAACGACAGGATTGACATAATAAATCTATTTACATTAGAATATAGAAGGAAAAGATGAGACTTGTTATTATTGTATAGGATTCTGCAGAATCATGAGTTGAAGCGACAGTGTGGCCTCCAATATAACACAAGGCAAAATAATCTAAGATCTCATAGTAGACAACTGATGAGTCCTAAAACAAACACAGTTAAAAGATATAACTATAGTGTATGGTGGAGCGTCGTTCTCCACGAAATCCATCGTTTTGAAACCTTGTAGTCACACACACTAGTGACGCTCAGAGGCAACAGAATGATGTTTTCTACTGGCACTGCTTAACGCCACACTGTGTCCTCGAAAGCAGTATTTGACAGTTAGGGCTCACTCCATAGACAGGACACATGGCGAAAAGCAGCAATGTCGCATGCAGTACTAATGTTTAGCGCTAAAGCGCTCACAATGTAAAGTTCTTAAGCAGTTAAAATGTCAAGCGTGAAAACGTTCAAAATGTAAAGTTCTTTTTCCTTCTAGTAACTGATTTTTCCCAAAAAGCATTAGTTCCACCATACACTATAAAGAAAAGTGCATGGAGAACAGTTGACAACAGGGCATCTTTCACCTCGTTGGCACTATGACGCGGATTACCTCTCGATTGCGCCGAGGTAATCAATCCGTCAGTCATAGTGCCAACTCGTGAAAGAATAGCCCTGTTGTCAACTGTTCCCCATGCACTATCACATATATTATACAGTGAGGGCAGCAAGATTATGGAACACATTACCGAAGCAATATAGTTTAATCACCAACATTTGAGACATTTAAAACTTGGCTAAACACATTCCTTGTTAAAAAAAAAAAAAACACAAAACAATAAACCCACTAGGAGTGGAGACAATTTAATGGGCTTTCAGCCTACTTTGTCTTTACAAACCAAGTATGACCAAGTAACTGGGAAGGAGGGAGCTGTTTTGCCCATTCCTACATGCATCAGTGGTACCTTTACCCTGGAGGAAGGCAGGGTGGCAAGCTGGAGGTTTAAGGGTTGTGTGCAGGGCAGCAGCAGAGGCACAAGGCCGCAGCCCTGGTGTTAGTTTATCTCAGGGCTGGGGAGCAAGGCACTCCCCTGGGATTTAGCTAGGTTGAAATTACGCCCCTGTAAGGTTGGGAGCTTTGCAATGGCTCTTTAGAAATCTGCATGAAGTATGTGCCTGATCTATACTGGTAGCAGCTTATGCTCACACTGTGTTTTTAGTTTTGCCCTATGTATGCTTTGGTCTCCCGCTCCATGGAGCTGTGCACTAATTTATTACAAATTTTATATCAAAGATCAGAATAAAATTTATTTTCTTGTTCCTGCTACATGAGTTTGAAACTTACTGAATGAACTTCATGATTCCTTCCTGAGATGAAGCATGCCGATTTAGACCTTCATTTATCCCCCTAGCTCAGCCAGGAGTTGCAGAAGCTAGTGAGAGATGGGTTAGTAGAGGCTGCACTCTACATGGTGCCATCACATCTAGGCTGAGGTAAGGCCTTGTTTTCCCTCTGTGATTCTGACACACCTCCCTGGAAGGTTTTCAGTTTGTACCCCACACACACACACACACACAGTTGCCATCAGGACCCCAGATATGAAGGGGGGATGCAGGGGGGCTACATGTGTGCCAAACTCAAGAACAAAAAATCTAAAGTTGGGGCAGCACATTTTGATAGCTCCGTTAAATATTACTTATTTTGGAGATATTTCATTTAATACTAAGCCCTTTTCATTTTTCAGCACTTATCTGACCATCAGAGTGCTTATCTATCGCAAACATGGGGAAAATAAAGGTTCAGCAGCTGCTCCAGTGGACTTCTTTCATCCGAGAAGCAGATGAGATAGCGGGCCTTCCCAGAGGAGCATGGCAGAGACCTCTGGCTCTGTTGATCCCGGCGATGTTTCTGGTCACGGTCACAGTACACTGCAGCGGTTAGTGCGCACGGTCCAGAATGTGGGCAGAAAATTCGATTTGTTGACTCCCAGAGTTGCGGCATTGAAAACCAAAACGGATCTTACTAATCAGACAGTTTCCAAGTTGGAAGAATTTACACAAAACCGTGCATGTTTCAACCAAGTTAATTGGGACACTACTTCATTACGCCAGCGTGTCGAAGTTTTAGAGAACCAGATTCAGGAATGCAATATTCGAATATTGGGTCTACCGGAGTTGGCGGACCTTCTAGAATTTGCACGTACCTGCCTACCTGAGCTGCTTAGATATAGGGAGGATGAGCTGCCGCTGTCTTTGGAGCTGGCCTTCGACTCACCCTCCGTAGACCACTGCAAGAGCAAAGCAGTCCTCAAACGTTCGTAGTGGTCCGCACAGGTGTGAATAAGGGACAGAATCCTAGCTGTGGTGAGAAGATACTGGAACCTCAAGTATGGCGACTTGGACCTCCATCTTTTCCATATCTCTCTTACGGGACTAGGTAATGCTGAAAGTCTTTTGATGGGGTTAGGAGTCGTTTGCGGCAGCTAAAAGTCCCCTACCATCTTCTATTCACAGCCAGGCTACGACTCTCGTGGAAGGGTAAGTTATATATGTTCAATGACCCAAAAGAAGCGGAGCAGGTCCTGGGTATTCTTGAGGTGCCTGGAGTCTGAGGCGACTGATATGAGAGTGAAGTGACTATTCTAAGGACTTATCAAGATATTCTCAAGTTTATTATGTTTGTCTTTGTTTCCCATTGCTTAATATTTGAATTGCTATCTGAATTTGGGTGGCTGTTGATGTTGGAGAGCAGTTTTGGGGGTTTAGAGGGGCTGTCAGGGGTGTAGCCAGGGATTTTAGATCTGCACACCGAGTGGACTCACTGCTAACCCACTACCCTCCCCTGTAGCCAGACAATATGTAAGCATTAATCACCGCACAATAAATACAACTTTGTATTCCATGACAATGGTTGGTGCCATGCATGTGTAACCCCTGCAAATGGGGGTTCCTAAAAGACTTCCAGGAGCTTGCTTGAATGCTCCAAGCCTGAATGGTGTTTGGCATTTAAGTCATTTATCAGTGAGTGTTTTAGAGCCTCTGGTACTGTCTCTTTAAGAGCTGTCTGCTTGCAGACATAATTAGTTTATATGGGGGACTGTGTGCTTCTCTGAGTACCACTCGAGCTGCTGCCAATTCACTTCATTTTGCAGTCACTAGGAGTGCAAAGGGAACCTATCTGAAAGATGTAACTGTTTACAGAAATTATTTAGAGTAATAATGAAATTACAGTTTGTCTAACCTGCTCTCTTTGCAGTCAGAACTGTGTCTGCTAGTTCCCATTCTAGTTTTGAACTGCTGAACTGGACCAATCAGTGTGGGGTAAGCTAGCTCTAAAATGGTGCCTTGACGAATCAGAACTTGGACTCATAATCTGAGCCAGCCACAAGAGGATTGTATGGGCAGTGACTCTGGGAGATGAAGTTTAGACTTCAGTGCCTTTTTGGACCAACAGCAGCAGTCTATTGTGAGTGACAGCCAATCCAGTCAAGAACTGGGAGGAACTCAAAGGAAGTGCCCGGTTTGTCAGTTGGAGTTTCAGTTGAGCTTTGGCAGTGAAGAAGGAAGGAGCCCTGTGCTTTTCAGTGTGCAGTTTTAGTCAAAAAGCGTGTGTAAGGCCCAGAGTTCCGGTCTGCAGATTGTGTAACAGCTTGTTAGGACTGAATCTGTCCATGAAAAGAATCAAAGGATCTCTGAAGAGTAGAAACCAGGCTCACCCTGTAGAAGACGAGGAATTGCTGAAAATTGCACTCTGTCTGTCAGGAACTGAATCTGCTGTGTGTTCTCCCGGTATTGTGCAGTAATTGCGATGACGGATACAGATGCAGCCTGCCTGGTATAGTGCTTTCTTTTATATGGATGTGTGAAGAGGTTTGTGTACCTCAAGTGAGCCCTGCTGACATTGAAGGACCCTATCTTATTTGGAGGTCGTGAGTACTAATTCAGGGTCGCTCCTGTTGAATTGCCACATTAAATCCAAATGGAATTACTGTACTGCTGACTGTTTAATTCTCCTTTCTCTGTGTGAAAGGGCCCTACCAGCTGCCACGGTTTGGACTAGCCACTGGGGCTTGGGTACCCAGGGACAGTAACTGATAGGGATAGGCCTGCACACAGAGCCATAAGTAAATTATTAGAGTGATAAGCTAATTAACCTGATTTCCCTGTCCTTGTTATATCCCTAAATAAATCAGAGCTGCTTGTTTCAGCAAAGTTATACTGCCTGAGGTATTTGTCTATGTTAAAGTACTGTACTGTGATTGTTGCACTGTATCTCATTTCACAGGAGGTCCCAGTGCCGGAACCAGACCTGGGGGTAAGTGTATACTGTGAAGGTAATTCTGATATATTGTGTGGGCCACTAGTGGGAAGAAAGGGGTTGCAGTGTCCCAGAGGGCTGTGACCAAGTTAGTTTAACTATTGCAAACCCTGACCTCTGGGTGGAGGCACCCGCCATTGGATCCAGGCCCTCAACCTGTTAGTGGCAAATCAGGCAGGGTAGTAGCCCTGGGATAGCGCCATCTAGGGGTTACACGGGCAAATACAAATGCTATGCATTGCTCCCTAAGACACCCACATATCAGCCCAGAGCCTGTAAAGTTGTATTGTCCTTGGGATGCAAAGAGTATTAGTGACCAGTCCTTCTAGTTTCAATTCCTGTGAATAAAATTACAGAAAGGTTCAGCATTTTCTTTGTTAGTTTTCATGGAAAAGGAAGCAGTTCAGAGCCTATTTGCTACCCTTAAATAAAATTGCACACCATGGAGTACTTGGGTATGCCTGGCTACACCCTTGCTGTTAATGTTACCTTTGTGCCTGGTAATATATTTAAGCAATAAGGCATGACAAGGTGTGTTATCGTCACCTTGTGCTTCCACCACCCCAGGAGTGATGTTATTACACATTGTAACACGGCTCTGAGTCGAGGTGTGAAAAGCAGCGGGCGATGGCGGAATCGCGACAGCTGACTGAAACCGGCGGGTATTAAGCCAGGCATAATGCCCGCTCGGTGTTTCACCAGCTGTGGCCATGGAGCGCCGAGTAGCA
Organism: Neoceratodus forsteri; assembly: GCA_016271365.2. NCBI lineage: Eukaryota > Metazoa > Chordata > Ceratodontiformes > Ceratodontidae > Neoceratodus > Neoceratodus forsteri. The sequence continues at coordinate 107,281,505 of JADMNL010000026.1, forward strand.
GCAGCCCGCCCGGTAGTACCCAGATCTGCCAGGAGCGAGAGGGTGCAGCACTGAGCTTGCAATTTATAGTGTGAGACAGCGAAATGAGAAATCGGGAGCGCACCTAGGAAGACTGGTATAGAGAGGCAGTTCCACTAGCTAGCCATAGAACCCTGTAAACGGACGTAGTACCTCACCCATGGAGCTCTTCTCGACCGGCGGAGGCCGGAGCGGCCAACCCCGCAGCTCCCGACTACAGGCAGGGGCTGACGACAGGTTGTACAACAGTTGGGCCGCCGAATCATTGAAGTGCGCTCCAGCACGTAAGATTGTAGCACTGTACCGTAATAAAAAATGTTGTTTGCGCACCTGACTCCCACCTCCTGTGTTCGTAGAGGGTCGGCTGGAACAGAGACAAAGCGCGATCGTGCCGGGCAGAAGGTGATCTCGCCGGAGGCGATGCTGTAACAGAGGTTGTCTTGGCGCGCAGAGCCCTCTGTTACAGCGATTAATCGCCTTTCTGCTTCGGCTCCACCGGTGATTAATGCCCGCTGGGGCGCCTTCTCAGCGGGCATTAATCCACTGGTAGAGCCCTCAGCTGGCGGTGATTAATGCTTACATACACACTTTGGAGTGCCTTATTGCAATTAAACAATTGTTCGATGTTATACAAAATTAACAATTTTTGATGATTTTAGTAGATTTTTGGGTTTCTGAAGTGACAACAGCAATAGAAAGCTCAGTAAAACAATACAGTGATGTTATTGTGTAATAACATCACTGTCTCAGGCACCACTGACCAATCAGAATACAGGAAATTTCCTTGCCATTGTATAATTCATTAACTCTATTAGGATTGCATTTTGGACTTTACTGTTTGGACTTGCACTGTTTAAAGTTGTTTAGCAGATCTAAATCTAGAGCTGTTCTAACTTGGTTATAGCGTTGTAACCATCCATTTTATTTCTGTTTCAATTTGGGAGGGTCGACATTCGTCCTCCACTTGCTTGTTTCTGCAGCATGTCTCACTGTTTATATAGTTGGAACCAACGAGCGATGTATCTGCTCTGATGGTATTGGAAGATGGGCAATATTTGAGGCTGTTATCCACATGTTTTTGGTGTGTTGGGGAGCTGTGGGCCTGTTGGCTCACACACTGGCTGACTCTGTATGAGGTCTGGCTGCAGTAGTTCTCCCTTTGGGGTTCCGTTTGGGCTGTAGGCGTATGGTTTCAAATTTGTCTAAGGGTTACTTCCCTATGCAGTCTAGTGTGGGGTGGCTCCTGTTCTTTGTGGTGGTTGTACATATATTTGTATGAATACTGTATGTAGTTGGTCTCTCCAGTGACTGTAACGTTTTTGTAAGTGTTACCTTGCTATATAAGCGTAATAAATATATAATACAAAAACCTCTAAAGTCAAAACGCACAGCAGATATGATTGGAGGTAGCCCAGGCGATAAGGATAAGCGGTCAGCCTTCAGGAAGTACAAGCGCACTCCAGAAAGAGGACAGAGAGGAGTACTGTACCAAGGCAAGGGAGGCAGGCAGAGCACTCCAGTCAGCCAAGGCAAAGAGATAGCTGCAACTGGCAGAGGAGGTGTAAACAGGGAGAAGACTTTCTTCCAGTATATCAGGGAGAAGAGGATATTAAGGATGGGACAGTCCGCTTTAGAAGTGAGGGGTGGGAGGAGGAAAGTGAAGAAAGCATTCTGTTCAGTCTTCCCTAAGGAGAAAGATGGTCCAGTACCTCAAGGGAGACATGGGGGCAACAGAGTGGGTGGTGACACAGACTGAGAGATCGAGGTTGACAGAGTAAGTAAGGCCTTGAAGGCCCTTAAGGTAGAAATATCACACGGACCGGATGTTGAGTGGGCTGGCAGATGTGCTTGTGGGTCCACTGGCGGACCTGTTTAATACCTCACTGAACTGGGCAAGGTACCCTGGACTGGAAGACATCACATGTAGTACCATTACACAAACCTGGGCCAAAGGATGACCCTAGTAACTACAGACCAATCAGTCTGACCCGATAGTGGGGAACTCATTGAAACCACACAGAAAGAAAGACTGGTAAGCTTTTTGATGAAAATGGGCTCCAGGATCAGAGAGGTAGTGTAAGTGTGTGTTGGGGAGGTCCTGCCAAACTAACCTAATTGAGTTCTTTGATTGGGTAATCAGAAGAGCGGGACAAGGGCCAAGCGGTGGACATCCTGACCCAGATATTCAAAGATTCTTGCACCGCCGATATTCAAAGGGGAAAGTGCGCGGCACAATTCCCGATGCGCTGGAGCCGATCAGTAATGTATGCAGACGCAGGTAGGGGCATGCCCATGCATACTCTGCACAGCCCAACATTCAGCCCGGGATGTGCGGAGCCATGCATGAGCAACCCCTACCTGCGCCAGCACAAAGTTGATCCAGAAAAAAGGAACAACGGATGGCCACCCACAAGTGAGCTGCCGCATTGCAGGGTGCAATCGTGCAGCTGCCACCTGTGGACCTGAGCTCTGGCTGCACCGCGTGGTGGCGCCCCCATGCCTGATTGTGGGCATCAGTAAAAAGATAAATCAAAATCCCTGGTGGTCCAGTGGACCTGTCTGCCCGCCGATCGCGGGCTGAATGTAAAATAAAAGAACACTATTCTTCCTGGTGGTCCAGTGGACCTGTCCCCGATTGCGGGCTGAGTTAATAAAATAACAGTATTATCCCTGGTGGTCCAGTGGACCCCTTCCCACCGCCCACTGATCCCACCCCTTCCCCCTGGTCAGCAGCACCCCACCCGCCTGCCGCCCCGACGGACATGCGTATGGTAGGGCTGCACGCCCACTAGTCCACAGCATGAGCCAATGGTGTGCAGCCCATACAGCATTACACCATTCAGATATGTGAATAGATCCATTCACATATCTAGTACTACTGCACCATGCACACTGCGTGTGGCCAGGTGTGATTTTCAATGATGCTGTGCCATGGCACAGCTCCGTTGAATTGCCCAGTCCACGACCCTGCGCAGCAAGTTGCGCTGCGCTCAGGCTTGCGCCACAGCCTGGCGCAGTTTGAATATCTGGGCCCCTCTATCTAGATTTCAGTAAGACCTTTGACACTGTTCCCAGAGGAGATTGATTAGGAAGCTGGAGGATCTTGGGGCGGGGAGACTAGTTATGTGGGTTAGAAACTGGCTGCGGACAGAAGTCAGAGGTTTTAGTTGAGGCAGGGAGTTCTCAGAGGCAAGGCCAGTCACTAGTGGGGTCCCACAGGCTCAGCAAACAATTTGGTGTTATTTATCATCATGATCGACGATATTGTAGATGGAATAAAGGTAAAAAAATGCCTGTTTGCAGACAAAACAGAGCTCTGTGGAAGAGCAGACATGCATGAGAGAAGACAGGACCTCTGGGAAGACCCTAGCTAAGCAGAGAAATGGTCAGGTGTTTGGCAACTAAGTTCAATACCAAAAAGTGTGCAGTTATGCACTTGGGGACAAGAACCCAAGCACCAAATACTGGCTGGGTGGTGCAGGTTATCAGGTCAAAGGAGGAGGTCTTGGGAGAAATCATCATAAGTGACCTAAAGTCTCAGCACACTGCAAGAAAGCAGCAGCCAAAGCAAATTATAGCCAGCCCAGAGGTATAACCAGCAGGAAAGCCGAGGTCATTCTACGATGTACAGATCACTAGAAACATAACATAGAAACATAGAATTGGATGGCAGATAAGGGACCACTTGGCCCACCCAGTCTGCCCATTTCCTACCTAATGGATAAGCTGCAGATCCTAGTTAACCAGCAGCCTACTTCTTCTACCCCAGCCCCTAGACTTGCCTTTATGACTGTCCCATGCATGCTTGAATTCAACCACTGTTTTTGACTCCACAGCCCTCGGAAGGCCGTTTCATGCACCCACAACCTCTCTGTGAAAAAATACTTCCTTACATTACCTCTGAGCCGCTCCATCTTCAATTTGTGCCGCCTTGTTCTTGCACACCTCTTTTTTGAAAAGATGCTACCTTCTTGGACTTTGTTGATTCCCTTGAAGTACTTGAAAGCTTCTATCATGTCCCCTCTCCTTCTCAAGGGTACATATTAAGCTTCTTTAGTCTTTTCTTCAGATGTCTTCTAGTGCAGACCTGCACCATTTTGGTTGTCCTCCTGACAGCCTCCACTCTGTCTATGTCTTTATGGAGATGGGTCTCCAGAACTGCACGCAGTACCCAGATGGGGGTCTCACTAGCTGTCTGTACAGAGGGATAACAACTTCCTGTTTTCTACTGGTGCTGCTCTACCTATGCATCCCAGTATCCCCCAGCCCTCCTTACTGCCCTCTCAATTGCTTGCCCACCTTTAAGTCATCTGATATGACTACCCTAGATCCCTTTCCATTTTTGTTGTTGTTAGTATCTCACCCCCATTGTGTACTCTTCCCTGGGTTTTGTTTCCAGGTGCATTACTTCACTTCTTAGCATTGAATCTAAGCTGCCATACATTTGACCTTTCCTCTAACCTTGCCAAGTCCCTTCTCATTCTTTCCACCCCACCTTGTGCATCAACTCTGTTGCAGATCTTTGTGTCATCTGCAAAGAGACATACTTTCCTTCCAGTACCTCTGCAATGCTATAAGCTTATAAAGACTTGTTAGAGGACGAATCTAATACTGAACCTACGGTACCCCAGTAGTAACCCCCTTCTCACAGTGGACTCCATTTACTGTTACCTGTGTGTCCTATTCTCCAGCCAATTCTTTACCCAGGCTATCATCTTGGGACCCATCCCAGACTGGCTAACTTGTATTAATCTTTGTGTGGGACTGTGTCACATGCCTTGCTAAAGTCTAGGTAGGCCATGTCTAGAGCCCCTCCCTGATCTACTACTTGGTTGCCCAGTCAAAGAAATCTATTAGATTCGTCTGGTATGACCTTCCTGCTGTGAATCCATGCTGCCTTCGGGTCCTGTGCCCCTCTGGCCTCTAGGTACTCGACAGTTCTTTCCTTCAGAAGTGATTCCATCATTTTCCCTATCACTGAGGTCAAACTAACAGGTCTGTAGTTTCCTGCTTCTGCCCTGCTCCCACTTTTGTGAAGGGAATCACATCTGCCGTCCTCCAGTCTTCAGGTACCACCCCATCCTCCCATGATTTGTTAAAGAGGGTAGTCAGTGGTGTCACTAGTTCTACCCTTAGTTCTTTTAGAATTCTGGGATGAATCTCATGAGGCTCCATTGCTTTGTCCACCTTCAGTTTTAAGAGTTCCTTCAGAACCCTTTCTTCTGTAAACAGGCTGGTATCAACTTCTGCATCCAGAGTGTTTCTGTTGTTTGTTTTAGGTACCTCCCCTCTTCATTTGTAAATACTGAGCAAAATATTTTGTTTAGTATCTCTGCCTTTCACCGTCCCCTCTGCCCCACCCCCTTTATTAAGCCTCACTATCCCTCCCTCCCTTGGTACTAATACATCACACTTAGAATACAGTGTGCAGTGCTTGTGCCTACCTGAAGAAGGACACTGACCTACTGGAAATGGTCCCAAGCAAAATGATCCAGGGATAGCAAGGAGAACATATGATGAGCATGTGACAGGGTTAGATAAGACCCTGTCCCATTTGTTATGGGGAGAGACTTAAAAGTAAGGTTCTGTTTTGTCCTCACAGGTCCAAGCACAGGTCTTGTTGAATTTTGTGAAAACCAGGAGATGAAACTTACAAGAACAGGATGAAGAGATTAAACTGCCAGAAAAGACATCTTATATGTGTAACCCCACCCCCACAGGTGGGGTTTACCTCGTTACCCCGGAGTCCCGTTCTTCCTCCAGTCCTCCCGCTGCCTCCTGCTGCCAGTCCAGGACCTGCGTGGCCCCCCTAAGTCTCAGGTCCATCCCCGCAATGTTTCCTTAGTTATTTGGGGCTGGAGGAGTGAAGCTGTGTTGCCACCATGCTGCGCACACCACACAAATGTGTGAGCAGTGGCCCCACGCATGCAGGACTGGCGCATTTTGGTTTCTCGTCGCTGATCATGGCTAAGCAAATGCCTCTCCAGTGCTCTCAACCCCAGAATCAGTTAGTCAGGGGTTGGAGACATGGAGGAGGTGGTGGAGAAGTGGAAAAAGGGCTTAGTTTAAAGTGCCAATGAGCTTATAGTGTGGGGCAATGAATATTAATGAGAAAAAACTTAATATTAATGAGCTTTCTGACTACTCCTGGGGACCCTGCATTTTGGAGCCAGGCAGCTAGAAATGTTTTAAAATGTAACTCTTGCAACCAAATGATATCGTGGAAACGCTGCTAAAGAACTGTGGGACATTTATGAAATTAAAGTATTCCTGTTGGCTGCAAGAACACTTTAATGTGGCAACTGCATGTAAACTGCATTGAACTGTCTGCTGTAGCAGCCATGTTGATCTTTGACTCCAGATACAGTCAATCAGGGACTTAGGCTCCCAAACTTAAAGAAAGGACTTGTGGGAAGAGATATGAACCATATCCTAGATGCCAAATCAATACCTTATCAATAATTGAAGGGACTTGATGTTTATTAATATTTTTGATGGACAGCATGTTTCAGCCAATCAGAAGCTGCCTCTTCTGGAGAGAAACCCCAGGGACAGTTACAGCTTGGAACAGTCTGACTTGGGCTCTCAGGGAGTCAGGAGGGCTGAGACTGTTGTGAGAAGAGTTTGGAAGTCGACCCAAGGCTTCCACTGCCCATGACTGGGAGATTTTGCCTGCATTCAGCACCTGGAAGCCCCAGGGTGGGAGAGTTTTCTGTAATCCTGCAGCAATTTTAGAAAATCCTCTGCTTTGCAGAAGTGTTTGAATGTCTGCCAGAAATTGCAGTTAGCCTCATTTGGCCGACGCTGAAAGCAGCAGTGGAAATAAGCCTGTTGATGCTGCTGTGCCAGAGAACCAGAGACTGTTGTGAACTCCTGCTGTTGAAATAGGGACTTTCAGCTAAAAGACTGCAGGCTATTCAGCTCAGAGCCACCCGAATTGTATGCAGAAGTGTTTGTGCTCAGGACACTCTGGAACGAGGGAAGGGACCAGCCAGCCTTTACCTAGTGGGGTGGATTGGTACGTCAGGGAGCCATGGGCGCTGCCTGAGTACTAGGGTACTTTTGACCCTTCTGGGGAGTTGGACCAGGGGATCACTCCTTGGGTCTGGGCTTTTCATGTACCAGGAAACCTTGCGTGGGCTCCTGCCCTCCAGCGAAGAAGGTGACAAGCTGCCAGACTCCATAAGCAAGGGAGAAGGTGACAAGCTGCCAGGTCCTACCTGCTGACCATAAAGTTCCAAGCTGCTAGAGAAGCCTACTGCTTTCCAACAAGCCCTACTGCTTCCACCAAGCCTACTGCAACCCACATTGTTGCTCCAGGCCCCAGCTCTCCGGCCTGCCTTCACTCAGACCCTGTGAACTGGAACTTCAGAACCATGAGTAAAGCAGGGCCTGCCATGCCCGGAAATTAGTCTAAAGTTGGTCACAGGTTTAAAGTTTGCAAAAGTTGAAATTTGTTTAAAAGTTTCTTCTAAGAGCCCCAACTCCGGCCAACCCATGGCAACATCAGGCCTGCACCAGACTGGGGTACCCTCAGCAAAGACTGTTAGGGGAACTGGTACCAGCCATGGAGTTATGCATGCATGTTGGGTGGAGGGTGGTGTATTGCAAAAGGTTTACTACTGAAGTTATTCATTGCCAAAATTACAGTTATTGCATTGCATTGCTTATCAATCAGTCAAAATCTTTATTTTGCCAGAGCGAACATCATTGAGACAAGCTCATTTACAAGATGGACCTGGGGCAAAACGATTGCCAACAGGGTTAAGACATAACAGGTTGAGTGAACATGCATAACAATTGCATAGTAATGATAACAACATAATAACATATAACTATCACATGTGACAAGATACTTGCACCAGAACATAGCAATGGGTTCAACAGGAGGTAGTGCCATTTAAATACAATTGCATGGATACAGATATATAGACATAAGGTAATAAGTTAAAGTTTCTACAGTAAACATCATTGGAGGAGTAATAGTGAGTAGGAGTGGCAGTTCCTCTAGCGTCAAAGTGTGAAGAAGATTGAGATGTAAGAGTCCTTTGATAAGTACTGTAGGCATGTCCTGGCAAGTGGGTGGGAAGGGGAGGGGTATATTGAGTGGGGAGGGAAGGTCAGCTGAGACAGGAGAGGGTTGGACATGATGGCCTAGGGAGGAAGGACTGTTCGAAGGAGAAAACGACAGATGCCACAGGCAATGGTTGGTATTCCTTTGTCCAGGTATCCCTTTCCTAGCCCTACCCTGTAAATAAGGCTGTGTTTTGATATTTGCAGTTTCTGTGCATGAGCATATTATTAGCTAGAGTCACTAATTGTGTTTTACCGTATTATAGTTCAAAGTGGTATTCTGTGTGGGGTGACTGGAAGGAAAGATGGGTAGGTACAGCATCCCAGGGGTCGTCCTCACGCAAACATCTGACCCACTATAATGTTCCTCTGGGTGGAGGCACCGCTCATTATTTATACCTTTGGGAAAGAATCCCAGATTGTTACCAGAACAGAACATAGGCCCCTTAACCTGTATTGCATTCATCCAGCAGGGATACTAGTCTGCTAGTACATGATGCCGGGCTACATATGAAGAGAACAATGTTTTGTTTAGAGAGATAAAAGAGATTGACATTTTAGAGAGACTCAGAGAAAGGATTTTTGTCTGCAGTGCCTTTGAAAAGATATCCGTATATCTTTATTTTTAATTTTTATTATTTTATTGTTATTGATAATAATTAAATGCTACTTGTGAATTTTATAACTTTTCCAGGTTTGCCTATGTTTTCTGACCTGTGCCTCTAGACGGTTGGTGTCAGCTGGGATTTACACTATGCATACTCTATGCCAGGAGTTCTGTACATGGATACTAGACCTGGTACCAAGGAATCATAGAAGAAAAGTATGGATCCTACAACAGAAAGCCCAGAAGTAATTACCAAAAGAATGGTGGCCAAACTCGAGGCAGGAACAAAAGTCCAAACTGAGACTCTACAGCTGGCACCAGTGATGGAAGAAAGAAACAGGCAGGGGCAGAACCGAAAGCTATGTCTGCCTTCTTCAAATGGTAGCCTAGACAACAGAGAGAGACTGAGAAGTGGAGAAAAAGAGATGTAGTAGAAAACGAGATGCAATGACAGGAGCAGCAATAGCTGGATGCCTTGCAAGCTATCAAAGCTGGAGGATCTGGTACAGGTCCAGCACATCAACAAAACACAAACAATTTAAACGCCAGTCCTGTGGCACAGAGAACTGAGGTACTTCATGCCTTACCTCTTCCACACCAGTGACCCAGGTTCAGGAATGAGCTCAGGCCACTGGGGGTCAGCCGGGGGGCTGGGAGTAGGATCGAGTAGCCATCAGGCAGATCTCTTTCTCAGATTGGAGAAGCTGATCTTTTCGATGCTTGGCTGCCACGCAGATGGGGGGGACCAGGCACTAGGCGGGTGGGTGGAGCAGGGCCACCAATTTGGCATGCATGCCTGCCTAAATGTACATCTTGTGACCCGGGTTTGCAGAGGCCATGGGGAGTAGTCGGGAGAAAAGTGGAGGATAAAGGACAGGCACGGAAAGAGCGTATGATGCCGCTAGGCCATACCTCTGCCGATCACATCAGTGGGGCAGCCTGGCACTGGATCATATGCTTCCAGAGGTCAGGCCTCCCTCTCCTGACTCTGCTGCAGGGGTAATCTATGGGGTACCCTCACCACTGGGGTCCTGGGGAAATGGTGGATGGTGGGGAGTGACAGCCAGCAGAAGGAGCCCTCCTCGCTGTGGTCCTGAGGGACAAACAGAGCATATGAAAAGAAAATTTAAAAGACATTAAATATACAAAGCCGTGTCCCTCAAATGATATGGGCATACCTGACAACTTTCGAAGGGTTGCCAGAGCCTGCTCATGGCCAGAATGGACTATCAGGCCAGTACCTATCTGACTGGTAAAGCCCAACTTGCCTACAGCTATATGGACACTTCACAATCAGAAAACTATGACCATGTGAAAAGAAATCCTTAAAATATATAACCTCTCAGGAGAGACCTGAAGCACAGATTCTGGTCCATGAAGTACCACTTAGTTGACAATCTTCAAGAAGTATTCACATAACGTTACCAATCATCCTGATTTTCCCAGGACAGTCCCATTTTAGACAGCATGCTCTGGTGTCCTCACAAGTTTGCAAAATATCACTTTTGTCATGATTTTGCTTACTTGACCCGTTTTGTCCTATTTTTTGTTTGCTGACTGTGAGCCGCGAGTGACGTTTTATTATTTGCAGCACCACCCGGTGCCGCGTTTCGAGCTGGAAAGCTATTTTCAACTTCTGCCTGCACCTGCATTGTGCCGTGAATGTGAAAACACCTCGGGTATTCAGATGGCAGGCGGGTCAGTGAGCACTGTCCATAAAGCACCTTCTTTCCTGTAACTTAGACAGGGTAAAAGTGCATCTGCGAGCAAGCGCATGTGGCCATCTGCCTGCCAGCAGCTCAGAGGACTGGCCAGCAGAGAGAGACTGGCAGCAGTGAATTTAGGTACCAGAACCTGATCAGCGACTTTGGAGTGTGTGGCAACAATCTGGTGCAGTGGTGGGAGTCCTCATTGAAGTGTCTGTTCAGCAGAAGAAGAAGGAGTGTGAGTGGGCTGGGATGGGACTGTCAGCTGGAGCAAGCAGCAGCTCAAATGTGACTGAACACAATTTAGAGCAAGTTTGCTTCTGAAAGTTTCTAATCTGTATGTGAACCTGTTGCAGCAACAGATGCAGAATGATGTATTGTTTTAATCTGCTAGCCTACTGGTGTTACTGTGGGCAGCGGGCCGGAGTAAAGCGCAAAATGAAATAATTGATGATAATGTAATGTGTGCAGCCTTGTGCATGGTGGCACGGTGCCCAGTGAGGGAGCAAGTGACATGGGGAGGTGAGAGGAGTACATGATCAAGCAAGAAAGATGGGGCACAGAAAATTAGGTGTTCAGCTCCAAGTCTGTCTATTCTATTAATGTACATGCAGCACAGCCTTGTTTGAGGGGGGGGTCGAGGACAAGGGGCGGAGGGGTGAGGGCTGTGGCTTGTGGATTTATTATATGGATGTGACTGTCGGTCTCTTTCTGTCACTGTGGGCACTTGTATGCTACCCCTTCCCAATGGGGGGCTTACTTTAATTGCCCATCTCCTGTCTTGCTCCCCTGCTTCCACAGAGTGCCTCCCGATGCCTGTGACTCCAGAGGTGTTCCCCATCTCCTGACACAGCCCAGGTTCCCCATCTTGCACTCAGTGCCTTTTCAGACCATATCGGGCTCGCGAACCTTGGTCATGGGCCACCAGCGTTCAAGGCAGGTTGGCGGTCTCACTTGAGCACAGAGTGGCTTTGACTTGGACCACACTTGCTGTTCCACAGTGGCTCTCCGGTGGTCCCAGTTCTCATGGGATGCTGGGCGGGGCCGATGACTATGTTGGCCTAGAGGGATCCGCTAAATTTATTAAAGAAAAGTGCTGCATGTGCTTAAGGCAGCCAGCCTGGTGGCATGAATATTAATGAGATGTCCATTAGTATTTATATGAGCAGGTCTGCTCAGTGTACAGAGAGCTACAAGTTTCGGCTGTGTCTGCCACTGTAAAATTGCAAATAAATGTTAAACAGCAGCATGGCCAATCAACATTTAAGGGCTACTAAACACAAGGGAAAGTAATTAAAATTAAAATACTTTCTGGCTACACCAGTTTAAAACAGGACTCAGACAAATTACCTGCCTGCTGCAAGGTGGCTCTAAATCTCGGACAGTGACAGGCTCAGGACTGAAACAAAATGTTTATTCTGGGCAGCAATCAAGAGGGCACACAAGGGGCTATTGAACTGTGGGATAAAAGCTAAAGTAAATATTCTGGCTGCACGGACTTTCATTTGGGACTGTGTTAATCTACAAAGGGATTGTGTGCTTAGCAGCCATTTTAGTGCAGCAGCAGCCAATCAGAAAGCCAGGATTCTAAAGCAAGGAGTAATGGGACAATGCCAAAGATTCAAGGGACATTGCAAAGTGCTTAGGGGAAGTTACAGGGATGTAATCTGGTGCCAAAACAGGGAGCCTATTGTGCATCGAGTGAGGCTAATGAATATTAATTTGTGGACTGACAAGCAGGTTCAGCCAATTATTGTGGGAGAAGCAAGTAGCTTTAGCCAATGGGGAGCCTCAGAGGAGCTCCTAAAAGACTATGTTTTGCCAGGCTGAGGTGTGTTCGAGCAAGAGCCCCCAACAGGGTGGGGGCTCAGGCCCTTTGCTCCAGAATGGGCCTAGTGATCCAGTGCAAGTCCCTCCACAGGGAGGGCTTTCTTCTGCCAGAAAGACCAAGTGGCTGCAGGCAATAAAGTCGTTAGCCTGGGGTTGCAAAAATTGTCCTTCAGGGCTGGCAGCACCTTTCCAAGTTTTGGGAAAACATGGGTAACCTTACTCTTCAGCTGTGAGAGAGCTGCATAAACGTTCTACCTCAGCAGTGAGAGTGCTGAAGAAAGCCTGAAACTTCAAAGAAAGGAAAGCCATTTTCTGCAAGTAATCTGAGTGAGTAAACTGTGTCTATCAAGTACAAGTCTGAGAAAGTCTGAAAAGGGCAGAGAAGCCCAGCAAGTTTGGGATGTGACTGTCTGTCTGCACCCTAGTTTAACCGAAGCATAGAAAGGGTGGATGGACATCTGCTTAGTGACCAGAGAAGGGTCCTGTTCAAGTATATAAATGTGTCTGATTTGAGTAGTGCCTGGGACTGAATGGGGAGTTCCCTGACCATGCGGAATTTCTCTGGACAGTGCCTGGTGGGCCAGTAACCATCTGTATGTCCAGTTGGAAGCTGCAAATGCCAGGAGAGCTACAAGGGACTGTGTTTGTGTATTTGTGAGCCTGAGAGAGCTACTAAGAACTGTTTACTACCAAGCAACAATTTGTGGGCATAGAGAGCTACAGAAATCAGTTGTTACCAGTAATGTGCCTGAGTCTGAAAAGGCCTACAGTGTCAGCTTTGCCATAAGTAAAGTCTGTTAAAGTGTAGTGAACTATGCTTCAAGCTCAGCCAAGTGCAAGTTGTTTCAAATGGTAGTGAGCTGTGCCTCAAGTTCAGTCAAGTACAAATGTGTTTCAAGTGGTGAGAGCCAATCTGCAAGTGCTGTCTGGTATTATGCAACAGGTGCAATCTATGCCCCAAAACTGATGGAAATGGACTGTGATAGTCTAGGTCACCCTGGCCTTGGGGAACCCACCCATGCTAAAGAGACTGGTTCTTGTGATCCGGCTTTGGTAGTCATTTCCTGGGCTGTGGTTGCACTCCCATGCAGGAGTGTGGATGCTTGTCTCTAAATTCATTGGGAGTGTGCCATGGTTCTAAAGTTCTAGCCGACTAGCGAAAGAGTTATATCTGTGATGCTGGACATAGGGAAAAGAAATTGTGACTCCAGAGGCAACTGCAAGAAAGTATAAATGTGCTAAATCTGATAAATGTGCTGAATGCTATGCAACCATCAGAGTAGGCCTAGGACACAGCCTGGTAGTGTGCCACCTAGGGCACTGCCGTATGCGCTTCCCAAAGGTACAGCCTAGACATGGAGTCTGAAGTGTACTGGCCCAGGTCCCAGCCTGATCTTTCCAGGGAGTAATTTCAGCAGAAAAAGGGACACTGCCAGTGGAGCAAAGAGTGTTGTTTCCATCTGCAATTGCTATCCCATCTTGCAGTCAGTTTGGGTGTCGGCTATAGGCCTTTGCCAGCCTCCTTGTCTCCAGAGTTAGAGTTTACATCTGCTGTAATCACCTTAACTCTTCCTCTACAACCTGATTGCGACTAACTGATGATGACTTTTGATCTCTGAGTATACAGGGCCCATGCCTTGCCTCAAATCTAAAGGGGACATGTACATAGTTAAAGTGCTTAAATAGACTGGGTCATCCAGCAATGGATAAAATTGCTTTAAGTTTTATAAGGTGCTGCATATGTTAATCTGCTTTCTTTCTTTAAGAGGCCCCAACTAGCCAGCCAACGTACAGCTGCACCATGCATCAGGCCTTCACCTTTAAGAACTTTAGTTACTGGGTACCCAGGATTATGTGTGAGATCTGGGGTCTTGTAAACTTTGGGGACTGGTACCAGTGTGGGTATTTGCTACTGTTCTCTGCTAATTGTGTCATATTTCTGATTATAGCTAGCCAAATAGATAGCCAGGGCTCAACCTGTCTCAGTGGTTAGTGGGTGATCATTGCAATTAATGCTCAGAGGTAAACTGTTATTGACCATGTGATTTTTGCTAATCAAACTAATCTAAACCAGTTTTCCCAATCAAACCAAATGTGAATACTGTAAATAGTTTAACTTCTAACTCAACTTCACCCATCCTAGCCCTTCCCCATGTAAATAAACAGTTGTTGTTGTTTGCATAATTCTTCTCATGAGCATATTATTAGTAGTGAGTCTGTAATGCAAATGTTATGAATGGGAAATGTCTATTGAGTCATGCTTGGGGTGGTTTATGGTATTGTGGGTGGGTACAGCATCCTAGAGGGTTGTACCAGGTATAAAGCTAGCCCACTTAAAAGTATACTGTGAGTGGAAGCACTGCATATTTTATGTTATCCTGGGAAGGAATCAGTTTAAAGTTATCTTAGGAACCCAGGCCCCTCAACCTTGGTGTAGCTAGCTAAGGCAGGTAGTGTAGCCCTTCAGATACCTGATGCCAGAGTTACATGTATGTGTGTATGTATGGGTTACAGTTAGGCTTTCTCTTGGAAAAAAAAGAGGAATTGCATGTCCCAGTTGTAGGCTTCAGAAAGTTGGTAGTTTTACATTCACATGACTTGACAGAACTCTTCATTAAATGGCTCCGACTAGAGGGCAAAACAGACCCACAGATCATCGACATATCTGCAATGGAGCAATTCATCAGCATCCTTCCTACAGACATGCAGCTTTGGGTAAAGAACACCGACCAGAAAGTGGAGAAAAGACAGTTTCTTTGGCTGAAGAAACTCATAAAAATAAGGAAGGCAACACTGGAGCTAATTTGATCGTAAAATTGGGCAAGTATTTAACAGATGTCAAGGTGGGAGTTAAGACTGTGAGTGAACTTACAGATTTGGGAAGCAGACAGACCCTGGTGCATGTTAAAGAGGGAGTCTGGTCAAAAGTACTACATTGTAGAAATGGAATCAGCCAACCCCAATAAATCTCATACCAAAACTAGGTTTCTGTGTTACTTCATTTTAAAGTTATGAGCTATTTGTAACTCTGATTTTGCTCCCTGTTCAGAAAAAGCCAGTTTCAATGAAAAGCCACTGATGTTGTCACAACCAGAACTCACAGACTAGTTCTACCTATGAGCAACCTTATAGACCTATTTCTTCAAAGTTATCAAAATGTAGCTGTAGTATTTATTTAAAAACAAAAACTGACACAGGGTTGCCTGCAGTGCTTGTGTTGTCAGAATGTTCAGATGCATGGTACTATACTTTAGAACACATCAGGAGGTAGTTTTGGAATGCAGCGCTGAACAAAGGTATAGACTGTCAAAGTGGTGCACAATTTTGGATGCTAAGGAGGGCATGTAATCTCGGCATGTGGCAGGGGATGTGTCATCTCGCAGTGTGGTGGGACACTCAATCTCAGAATGCGACAGGGACATGCATTGAAAAATGTAGTGAGGGATGGCAGTTCTGGAATATAAGTAAGGATGTACACTGTTGGAATATGGCAGGACACACCATTTTATTTTGAAACTGCTTTTCCTTGCCACATTCGAATTGTATGCTTTCACCACATTTTAAAATTGTGCATCACATCCTATGTCAATCCAACACTGTGCATCCCAGCCATATTCCAAAATAGTGCATCCTCGCCACATTCCAAAATTACACATCCACATCACGCTCCAAAGTTGTGTTTCAGTGCCACAGTCTGAAACTCTCACCATCACATTCCAAAATTGTATCATTGCCACATTCTGAAACTGTGCATCACCACCACATTCTGAAACTGCATATCACTGCCACATTCCAAAACTGTACATCACCATCACATTATGAAACTGAGTGTCACCACCAGATTCTGAAACTGAACTATCACGCTGCTTTCCAAAACTGCATCACCACCGCATTCGAAACTGTGTGCCACCACCACATTCTGAAATTCTGCATCACTGCAACATTCGAGTTGTGCATCACTGCCATATTCTGAAGCTGTGCTTTACGTATACATTCAGTCATGTGGCACTGCCACATTCAAAGTTGCATGGCTCCTTCACATTCTGAGATCATGTATCACTGCCACATTGAGAAGTTGCATGGCGCTGACACATTCTGAAATTGCACGAATGTTCATCACCACCTCATTCCAAAACTATGCATCATCACCACATTCCAAAACTGTACCTCAGCATCACCACCACATTCTGAAATTGCCGCATTGCCTCATTCTGAAATTGTGCATCATCACCTCATTCTGAAATTGTGCATTAGCCATATTCAAATTAGCGTCAGTGCCACATTCTGAAATTTGCATCATCACATTCTAAAACTGTGTGGCAATGCCACATTCTGAAATTGTGCATCACTGCCATATTCTAAAACTGCATGTCTCTTCTACATTCTAAAATTGTATCTGCCTGCCACATTCTGAAATTGTGTTCAAACTTCCATGCTCCAGTAGTGCCTGTCATTGTTACATTCTGAAAATGTGCATTCCCACCATATTCTGAAACTGCACATCCCCACCACATTCTAAAAATGAGTGTCACTACATTCTAAAAATTGCATGCTAAAGTTATATTTTAAAATTATGCATCCTTGCATCATTCTGAAATTCCATGTGGCTACCAGATTCTGAAAATGCTTCATTGCCACTTTCTGAGATTTCGTGTCCCTGCTGCATTCTGAAATTGAATGTTGCCACCACAATCTGAAATCAAGCATACCAACCACATTTTGAAATTTTGCATCACTCCACCACATGCCAAATTAATCCATCAATACACATTACGAAATTACATATCCTACCACCTTCCACAACTATGTGTCTCCCCTCATTTCAAAATGGTCTATCTCTGCCACATTCTAAAACTATATGACACTGCAACATTAAGAATTTTAGCATCCTGCCACTTTCCAAAACTGTGTGTCCCACCTACTTTCTGAGATTTTGTCATTGCTGCATTCCACAGTTGCAGTCTGGTTAAATTTTGAAACTCACCCTGCACTATTATAAAATTGCACATATTTTGTCATTCTAAGACCATGTTTGCTGCTGTATTCCATCCCCATCACATTCTTAAATACTGTACTTGCATCTGCACATTATGGAAATGCATGCCCTGACTCACCCATTGTCAGCTTTCCTTTTCCAGATGTTTAATACCACTGCAGTTTTATATATATGTGGAAGAAATAGGTCTTGTAATGTAGTTTGCAAGAAGGACTAGGCTGTGAGTTCTGGTTGTGGCATAATCAGTAGCTCTTTACTGAAACTGGCTTTTGAAAGGGCAGTAAATTTAATGTTATAAAATGACTTGTAACTTTTAAACAAAGTAACTTAGAAATCTTATGTTTGGCATGCAGCTGACCGGGAATATGCTGATCCAAATTCTGAGTTTACTGATGCTAGACATTTTGGCCAGACTCCCTCTTTAAAGTTCTGGGAAAAGACTGTGCAAAAGGACCAGGTACTGGGGTCATATGCATCCACAAAACACTCAGTACTATTCCAGGGCCCAAGTGACTCTGAGCATTAATGGGGTGTTACACCACATGAAATTGGGGTAGTAATAAAAGCTACCTGTACCTATGATTATTGGAAATGACTTTCCAGGATTTTCTAAGTTAATCAGAGAGAGAGTAAAACCTACTCCTTCAACAGCTATGATAATAAAGCAAGCAAAGAAAAATGTCACATGTTGGGGACTCTTTTCCTTTAGGTGACGTTGATTCCAGAGTTGTTTGAGCCCAGCTCCAAGATCCAGATGACCAGGAAAGAAAGAAGACACCTGAAAAGCAGTGGCGACAAAAGACTGATGGGCATGAGTTGATATATAAAAATACTGAAACTAAACTGATAACTGATTGTTATTTTTGTTTCTAAGTAAACAAATGATGTTTCTCTCCAAGGTTATTTTAAGCAGGTGGGGCGAAATAAAAAGGTGAACCAGTGTTTAAAATGTAATGGGTTATTGTACAGACTACTGTACAGAGTTTGAGTTAATCCTCAGATGCAGGAACATAGAACATTTGGTCATACTAAAGAAGTATAGAACTGAGTTGTTACATATAGCACATGATAGTCCTTTGACTGATCACTCGGAGAGGGATAGCACCCTTGCCAGATTATTGTACAGACTACCAGAGTGGTTAAGAGCAGATGTGGTTAGGAAATACAAACAAATGAAAGTTTGATATCATTAAAGAATTGAGAAGTGCTTGGTCATCACCAATAGTGATTGTAAATAAAAAGAAGTGTGATAATCTGCCTTGATTTTAGGAAACGTAATCAAGTGTCCATATTGACAGCTGTCCTATGCCCAGGATAGATAATCTGGTGGACAGATTGGGAAGTACCTAGTACATTACTACCCTCGCTCTTAACAATGGTTACTGGAAAATTCTCATAACTAAAGAATCCAAAGACAAAACTGCATTTTCCACTTCAGTTAGGTTCTATCAGTTCACCACCATGCCATTTGGTTTACATGGCACCCACTATATTCCGGCAGTGCATGGATGTAATTCTATCCCCTCATACTGGTTATTGTGCTGTTTACCTGGCTGATGTCATTGTGTATGGTCCAGACTAGAAAAGCCACTTGAACACCTACGAGCAGTTATCCAATCTATCAAAATAGAGGTCTATTAATCCTAAAAGTACGCATTAGGCATGCAGGAAACCAGATATTTGGGTTACAGTATATTTTGGGACATGGAGAAGTAAAGCCAGAGATTTCCAAGATAGAAGCAATAGCTAACAGTCCTGTCCCTAAAACAAGCAAAAAAAAAAAAACAACATGGCAGGTCATTTTAGGTCTGTTTGGTTAGTACTGAAGATTTGTTCCCAGCTTTGTCCAGTTAGCTACTGCCCTCACTGAACTCACAAAAATGGAACCCGAATAGTGTGAAATGGTCCCCAGAGTGAGATAAAGCTTTTCAGACCATCAAGGCTGCATTATGTTCAGCCCCTGTTTTAAGCCCAGAATTTGAGAAACAGTTTCTGTTATAGATACATCAAGTAGGCCTAGTCCTGAGTCGGAATATAGGTGGGAAGGAACATCCCATTCTGTATATCAGTAGGAAATTGCATGACAGAGAAAAGTACTACACTATTGAAAAAGAATGCCTTGCTACAAAATGGGCATTGAGTCCCTTAAGTTTTATTTGCTAGGAGCTGACTTTGACTTATAAGCTATCACAATCCTTTCTGTTTGCTTAATCAAAAGAAGGATACAAATCACAGAATCACAAGGTGGTACCTGGCACTGCAGCCATTTAAATTCAAAGTGGTCCACAAATCTGGAAAAGTGACTGTCACTGCTGATTTTCTGTCAAGATATGGTTCAGGAATTACAAATTCAGAAGGTTGAAAAAAATCGTATGCTTAACTGAAATGTTTGATGTAATAGATGTCATGAAAAAGGGGTTACTGTATATGCAAAGAACTGCAAATGTTATAAGGTATAGTTAAAGGAATAATAAGAGAAGGTTTTGGAAACCTGCTTAAAAAGATAGGTTCATGCTAAGAGGGGGTATGTGACAGGGTTGCATAAGGCCCTGCCCCATTTGTTATGCAGAGAGAGTTAAAAGCAAGGACCTATTTTGTTCTTTCCTATTCTGCAACTTGTCTATCTCCTGCCTGTTTGATTGCATAATCAAATTTTCCTTGTAGCACCTAAAGAGTGGCCACTCCAATGGTTCCACAATTTCCCTGTTTCTCCCTTCCGTCACTTGCTGTTTTATTCTTTCTTTGTCTGCCTGCTTCTTTATGGCTAAAAAATATCTATGAATCTTTATGTGAAACTTGGATCCCTTGGTTTGCAATATATATATAATTATATTATTGAAATGTTTGTAGAAAGCTTTTTGGGTTTGTCTTGAACACATGGGGTTAACTTCAAGGTGCATTTTGACCTCCACAACTTTGTTTGCAGCATTATCAGCAGGAAATCAACCCTGGGACAGGATGTCTTAATTGGTTGCACCTGTTAAGAAGACTGATGTTCTCTTCAGGCTGGTCACAGGAAGGTCAATTAAAACAATTGTGTTGCATTTTGTGAAAAACAGGAAATGAAACTTACAAGAACAGGATGCAGAGATTAAACAGCCAGGAAAGACATCTCCAAGAGAGCAATGTTTTGTCTAGAGACATAGAGGGAGAATGAGATTTTAGAGAGATACTGAGAGTTTAAAGAGAGAC
Source organism: Neoceratodus forsteri (assembly GCA_016271365.2). Lineage (NCBI taxonomy): Eukaryota > Metazoa > Chordata > Ceratodontiformes > Ceratodontidae > Neoceratodus > Neoceratodus forsteri. The sequence goes on from JADMNL010000026.1 coordinate 107,301,927, forward strand.
TCGAAGAGGGTTTTGTTTGCAGTACCTTTGTGAAGAGATATCCTAAACATCTTTTTATTATTTTTATTGTTACTGATAATAATAATGAAATGCTACTTGCACATTTTATAACTTCTCCTGGTTAGCCTATGCTTCCTGACATTTGCCTCTATGACAGAGTGACTCAGAGATATCAACATGTACTCCCTGGAAGATGGAAGAGAGAGGGTGACATGATTGAAACCTTTACGTACCTTAAGGGTTTCAACACAGTGAGCTCTGAGGGTCTCTTACTGGTGGGTGGAAATGAGGCAGTACTTGTTCATGGAAGAGCAGTATCTAATGGGATGAGTTGCCAGAGGAAGTAGTTTCCCTGAAGAGGTGGACAGCACCATGAGAGGTTGGGACAGAGCAAAGGGAAAGTTGCAAGTTTAGAAGGGGAGGGGGGGAGGGAGGACATCAGTGGGATTGAGCAACACGTAATGGGGGAGGGTGGATCCTCAGTAGACATTGAGGGTCTGCAAACTTGAGCAGATATAATAGACCACAAGGTCTTTTCTGCTGGCTCAATCATATGTTCATATGTACCGTGTCAGTTTAGCAAACTTACAGACATTATTTTGCTACCCAGACTGGATGGAAAAATCTGGTTTATAACCAACATCAGACACAAAATCTGTGTTTGTGACAAAACTGGACACAAGATTAGGTTACACAGTCGCAAAAATGGTTTACCATTGTAAATCCTGCAGGTAAGATGACCTGCATAAAGAGGTCAAGTACCTTCTTAGGGTATATTTTAGCATTAAAAGTAGACATACTGACTTGGTGACATCATGAACGTGGCTGCATGCTAAACCGAGGAGCTCCTCCACAGCCCCAAGTAATTGAAGTTAATCCTCAGCTTTTCACCTCCCAGCGTGCGGAATCAACAGATTCTTAATTAACCAGAGATGGCGGGAAGTAGTGAAACAAAATTTGTTTAAATTGATCACTTCTACAGCAAAATGAAGCAGTTGGTGTTGGGGAGGCCCTGGAAGGTTTAACGCATTGCCTACATACAGACACACCAGGCCTCTGAGTCCTCAGTGGGACCAGACAAGGAGATCTTGAATCCGCAGAGACTATGGTTGAAACCCTCTAACAAATACTGAAAATGATTACAAAATAGATACAGCATTGACTGACTTAAGAAGGATGTACGCTCCCTGGATCAGAAAGTAACGGAGAATGTAGCTAGGGTCACGGAACTTACCGGCCCAAGACACCAGTGAACATTTGCTGCTCTATCTTCTGTAGCGGACCAGGACAATCAGCAAAGAATGGAGGATCTTGAAAACAGATCCTGACGCAACAATTTCTGAATCCACGGAGTCCTGGAAGCCAGGAGGAAGAGCTACGCTACAGTTGCAGACTTCGTACAGCACTTGCTCTGGTTGGTTCTATCGATCCCCTCTGACCTAAACCTGGAGGTTGATAGGGCGCACTGATTGGTAGTTGCAAACTGACTGACCCAGCAGGAAGGCCGTTCCCTCATCATCCACATGGTACACTATCAAAGCAAAGAATGGATCTTAAAAAAGCATGTTGCCACAAAGATTTAAAATATCATGACTCACTCATTTTCTTTGACCAAGACTTTTCCAGTGCATTGCAGGTGGAGAGGCCAAGGGCCAGATGTATTGTGAGGGAGCTTAAAGTCAAAAAAGATATTTGAGCGCAGATTCTACATCCAGCCCATTTTAAAATTCACTTGGAATTGGGAACAAGGTCTTTCCCTCCCTGGTAGAAGAGGCACCACTTCTGAAGGAGTTAAATATCCCAGTGCCTGATTTGGAGGTCAAACCTTGGAGAGAAAGCTTTGTGCCGAGATGTGGTCTTATGAGCATGAAAAGGGCTAATAAGAAATGAAAATCTGACTCCCTCCGACAAGCAGCGGCAGACATCGGAAATTGCTGAAGCAAGCAGACTGAACGGAACCAGAGCCAACTAACTGGCCCTCACCCACCAAGTCACAGAGGAGATAAATCTCGATACTTTCAGCACTGGTACTAGTTTGTGTTTTCCCTCTTTTACTCGTTCGTCTTAACAGTTTGCAAGGTAAAGGAAGTTGGAGTGTAGACTGCCAGATTGCCTGAGAAGGCTTTGGGGTTTTATGAAAGACAACCCACAGGGGAGCTCCAAGGTACTATGCTCCCGATGAATGACTGTCAAATTAATGGGACATTCTATGAAACTATTAAAATGTGGGAGAAGAGGGAGGGGTGAGTTAAGCCACATCATGCAAGGAACAAAATGTATGGCTCCAACAGGGGACAGAAGAGGGGTAGTGGTAAGAGCTAATTACAGTGATCATAATTTGGGGAAGAACTTAAAACCCGGGGTGAGGTTAAGAGAATTTTACCAGGAAGCTTGCATAGCTGTGGATCAAGGAGAGCTGGGGAGGAGCAGCTGCTGTCTCCCACCCAGAGGTGCTGGGGAGAACAGGAAAATTAATTTAAAAGATGAAGGGTGGTAGGGGAGGATACCTCAGGGGTGTGGAAGGATAACATGACATCAGGTACAAGTGGTAAAGTGGGCACATACTAAGTGTGAACATCCACGACTTCCGTAAACATCTAGGAGATGATCGAAATTATAACTAGCCACAGTTGGCTGGTACTTCCTTGGAAGTTGGGTTAAGATTGTAAGTAGCTAGCATTTTTTGAACAGTTCTTAATTTATAGGAACAAGATGTTTAAAGTTGACGGTCACGGGGCTTCCGTGACGCTCACTTGTCTAATGGCAGCCTGAATGAGTCAAGGCACTTCGGGCACAGTACTTTGCTGCTTTGAGTCATCATCGAGGCAGATAGGTGTTTAAATTGTGAGAGGTGGCTTTCTTAGTCCCAGTTCCTAATGGGCCGCTCCAAAAAATGCTCACTGAAGGGAAAGGGGACGTTCGAGTAGTCGCCGAGGTCTGAGGCCTACGAGCCCAGCTGAGTCCCGCTCATCGATGTTGACTGCCTCTGGGGAAGACTCGGATGGCTCGGATCAGAAGCCACGGCCACATTTACCAAGGCAGATGGCCACAGAATGCTTAAGATACTGCATCGGATAGACGCCAGGATTATGGGCCTACAGAATGATTTTAAAAATTAGAAGCTCGCACTACCACGATGGAGAAACATGTGGAATCGATCCAGTCGGAACATATGGTGTTTGGAAGATCTCTGGCCTACCTGCACAAAAAGGGAGAAAGAGCTAGCTAGGGCAGAGGATGCGGAGGCAGAGCTCGTCAGAATAATATCAGAATCTTGGGATCCCGGAGGGGTAGACCCCCCCAGTATGGAGGACTTTATCGATTCCTGGTTAAAGCAAGAACTAAACCTGGATGAAGGCTTCAACATGGAGATAGAAAGGGCCCATAGATCCATCAGCGCCTAAACCTAAATCTGGTATGCAACCAAGATCGGTAATTGTGAAGTTTCTCGTTACACAACTAAAGAGAAAATTTTAAAGATGGCATGGGCAAAGAAAGATCTCAGCGTAGACGGCAAAAGTGTATCGTGGATCAAGACTTTCCCCTTCAGTGTTCGCCCAGAGGAAAAGGTGCTTCAAGTGGTCAGAGTCCTGAGAGAGAAGGGTTTTAAGGCTTACCTTAGATACCCTGCTAAACTTTAGGTTCAGAGAGATGATGGTATTAAAATCTTTGACTCCCTGCTAATGTGGCTTTCTGTCGTCACAGGAGGTCCTATTCCGGATTGAAGGAGGAGCAGGCTGAGAAAGAGATAGAGGACTTGCTGTGGTCAATTGCTCCAGGCCCTAGGAGGCGGGCGAAGAGGCAGTAGAAGCACTGCTACCATTACACACGGATATAGCAAGATGGGTTCAGGTGAAGGAGTCTTGATAAGTGCCTGGCTCGGTGGAGACTTTGAAAGACACAAGCTGGTTTATTATTATTACCAGGAGAGAAATGCTGGGGCATGATTGGAAGATTTACCTATTACAGTGGAGATCTTGTTTTTTCCCTTTTCTTTCTGTTTTCTCATGTTTCTCTCGATCGCCTGGATGGAAGGATGGCAGGTCCAATTGGTTCTGAACTGATGTTCTCTGAGGGAACTTTTCCTAGTCGGACCTAATCTTTAGCGGCAACCTCGAAATGATTCCCCATATATTTTGGACTGAATCTGCAGCTCAAATACAGTAGGACTAACCAATACACGTATTATTTCAGGGGTGCAGTCTGAGGGGTTTAAAATACAAGTTTTCCCAATATGGAGGCGGGGTCTCGATGGTGGCCCAAGGGGCGGAGGGCCAGCGACACTAGAATTTCAAGCCTGGAAGGGATGGGACAGGCAGCCAGCGAGTCTGTGCCCTATCCCTAGTATAAATTATTTTCAGTCTCGATTAGGATGGAAAGAGTTTGGTGCGCCGGTGCTCCGCGCCTCATCCTGGATTCTTTAATGGTAATTGCAGTGCCCTTGGTGCCTGGTCTCGATGGCTTGTCAGGCGGAACCGTATTTTGCAAGAGAAGTCTGGGCCCTTGGGGATCCGAGTCTCTAGCCTTGGGTGCTTTTAGACACCTGTACTCCTACCAATCTAGGGCTATATCGCCTAGTTCCTGGAGAGTTTACTATCTAACCTCCAGATATTTAGCTCTGACTGAGCTTACGGGTAACCTGTGAGCGGGTACCCCATTTAGGCTGATAGTGGTTAAAGACTGTGTTTTCCTCTCCCAAGTTATGACGGGTGAGGACAGTTTACCATGGTTATGTTAAAATGGGTGTTGTTTGATGTTGATAGGATTTATTTCTACTTTTTCCTATTTTATTGTTATTTTTTCGTTACCCTTATTTCGTTAAAGCTTTGGAACACCATGTTATAATATTGCCTGACGAGTGGAGAGGGGGCTGGATGAAGAGAGGTATATGCTAGTTGAAGATTCAAGTATGACTTCACTTAAGATTGTGTCAATCAATGTTAAGGGGATAAATGGGGTGGTGAAAAGACACGCATCTTGGGAACTGGGTAGGCTGAAGTGTGACATAGCATGCTCCAGGAAACTAAGTTATCAGATTTGGAACATTCTAAACTCGCATGAATCTTGGGTGGGTAGGGTGTGGCGGATTCGTGTCCAGAGCATCCAGAGCAGGGTGGCCATACTTGACGTAAGGGCTCCCATTGATAATTCAGGTACAGTCGGAGGGTCAGGTCATTTTGTGGTAATATCTGGAAGGCATTATGGGGCAGGCTCTTCCGCATTAGCCGGCTGTATGCGGGCCTACACCCCCTCGGGAGCTTCTTTAGGCAGTTTTTAACGGATAGACTCCTTGACCTCAGGAGTAGTAATGGTAGGAGATTGGAATTGCATGAGAATAGTGAACTAGACAGGGCGTGGGAGGAAAGGGGCACCAGGTGGCAAGCTCAGGCTCCTTAGAACTCTGCTTTCAGAGGGAGGCTGGACAGACCCATGGAGGCAGCAGTACCCCAAGTTAGGGACTATACCTTTTCTCCTCGGTGACTAAAACATATTCTAGGTTGGACAGATTTTATATTCAATCAAAGTATTCTGACCTGAGGGATATAATAATTCACCCGGTGACCTTCTCTGACCATGCTATGGTGGCCTAGCAATTGTGGTGCTCAGAGGTCAAAACCAAGGGAGTTGGAGTTCGACCGGGCATTTTAAATGATACGGGTTAAGTTAATCAACTGAAAGAGACCATTAGGCTATATATACTAGAAAACAGGGAAGAAGATACTCATGTCCGTTTCATTTGGGATGGTTTAAAGGCTGTTCTAAGGGGCTAGATCATTAGTTATGCCTCGTATAAACATCGCTGCACCCAAACCAAGATAGGTAATTTGTTAAATAAAATTAGTGCTTTGGAAGGGAGCATAAAATTGAGAGGTGCCTGGGTTCTAGAGAATATACAAAAGACAAGGGAACAATATAATAGGGTAATGAGCGTTAAGACAGAAAATGCCCTAAGATATACTAGACAAAGATATTACGAGATCGGGGGAAGGGCAAGTAGATTACTGGCCCTTAGGCTTAGGAAGCAAGAGGCGAGAGATACATCCCACAACTTAAGATTTATGGGACTCGGTGTATCTTCTGACCCGAGCCAAATTGAGACCGGTTTCTGTAAGTTTTATCAGGGGGCTGTCTGCGCGGGAAAAATCCTGACCATCTTAGCCAAGTTCAGAGGTTCCTGCATAAAGTCGAACTACCAAAGTTAGGGATCGCAAAGAGATAAATTAGATGGGGCAATATCAGAATCAGAGGTGAGGAAAGTCATTAAAAGTTTAAAAGGAGGAAGGCCCCAGGTCCTGATGGTTTGTGGGAGAGTTCTATAAAGCCTTCATGGGCGACCTAGCCCCTTGTTGTGTAAAGAGTGTAATGCGGCACAGGAGCAAGAAATTTCCTACCCTCATAGGAAGAGGCAATGATCACTGTGTTGCGAAACCGGGTAAAGACCCGACTGGTGTGGTAGTTATTGGCCTATTTCGTTGATTAATCAGGATGCTAAGATATTCACCAAAATCCTAAGTTTTGGTGCAAGAATATATTCGAATTAGTGCACATGGACCAGGCGGGGTTCATCCGGGCCACCACATCCAGGATAATATAAGATTATTACTCAATGTTTTGTCACGCCTCCGATCACTCCCGCCAGACAAGTGTCGAGCGGTACTAACACTGATGCGGAGAAAGGCGTTGACCGCCTGGACTGGATGTTCCTGGAACAGGTCCTGAGGAAGTTCGGGTTTGGAGGCAGTTTGGTAGTTGGATTGCAAACCTATATATGGGAACCATGGGCGAGAGTAAAGGTGAATGGGGTAACTTCAGATAGACTCAAAATTAATAGAGAACCAGACAAAGGTGTCCTGTTTCGCCCTACTTTTAGCCTATGTATGGAGCCCTTTGCTGCCCACTATAAGACAGTCGGTGAATTACAAGGGTATACAAATCCAGGGTGGAAGTTAGAATTTCATTATATGTGGACGACACTCTATTGTATATTGCAGATTTAGAAAACAATTGCCCCAGATTAATTCTTTAATTCAATGGTTCAGTGATTTAGGATTTAAAGTCAATGACTCTAAGTCGGAGATCATGCTTTTAGGGGTGCAGAGGATGAGAAACCCCAGTAATAATAGGTAAATATAAATGGGCGAAGGATGAATTCAAGTATTTGGGGATCAGAATGTCTAGGGACATTTCAAACTTTATACCCTTAACTATGGTAGACTGTTGCAGCTGGTACAGGAGGATTTGCGTGAGATGGGCTGAGTTACCCCTTTCTTTAATGGGTAGAGTGGATTGTGTGAAAATGAGCGTGTTGCCCGCTTTGTTTTGTTTCAATCCTTACCGATCACCCTCCTACCCAGTTTTGGAAAGATACTAGGTCCTCTTTGTCCAGGTTCATTTGGGCGGGTAGTACCCCAGGGTAAGGTGGTCTGTCCTGCTTAGCGACAAAAAAAGGAGGACTGGGTTTGCGGATCTTGAAAGTATTACTTGATAGCGCAGGTACAGCCCATAGTCCCTTGATGAGGAAGGAAGATTCCGCCTTGGGTAGTAATAGAACGACCAGACTCTTCATTAGGAGACATCAGAGACTTGATCTATATGGATTATAAGGGAGTCCAATAGCTGAATGGGTGCAATCCCTGGTCTGGGTTGGTGGTTGCTTCCTGGTTAGAAATCAATAAAAATCAAGTACTGCGATGGTGCTGAGAGTAGATTCTTCAGTTAGGGCTTGCCTGGATTTTGGGCCACTAGCTTGGGATCTGGGATTTAAGCGCTGGTATCAGAAAGGCCTTAATAAAATTGGTCAATTGTACTCTGAGGAGGGAGTTAAATCCTTTCAGCAATTGTCATGAATTCAACCTCCCAGCTTCTGACTTTTTGAGATACCTACAGCTTAGGCACTTTTGCTGTGTAAAAATACATTAAGGATAGACCAGCAGAGGAGACAACAATCCACTGGTGGAGGTGGTGGGAGTGGAGGTCGCCAGAGCAGGGGACAAAGGGGTTTATATCTCGGATGATGAAATGTATCTCGGAATTAGAGCCTGACCCTATGATTTCCATAAAGCGAAGTGGGCAACAGAAATTGGGGAGGAGATTGCCACCCTGGACTGGGGTCGAATATGAGAAGCCATACATTGACTACTACCTCCAGCAGCTGGCGAGAATTTAGCTGGAAGGTGGTCTCTAGATACTTCCAGACCCGGTAGTCACCCAGCACTGGCTGGAATCCCACAAACCTTTGCTGGAGGGAGTGTGGACAGAGAGGCACACACTACATATATTCTGGGATTATCAATTTATTAATAGTTTTTGGGAAAAGGTGAGAGAACAGATTTGTGGATGCTGAGGGCTCATATTCGGACAATCCTAGTCATTGGATTCTTAGGTTGTACCGGAACAGGTTAAGTTAAAGTAAGCTGCGGTACCTGTTCAATGTTCGGTGGCTTAGGCTCTCAAAGCAATTACATAATGCTGGCTGTCCAAGGCTGCCCCTACGTATGAGCTATGGTATAAGAATTGCTTATCAATCATGGACATGGAATTTCTCACGGCTAAGGTGAGATTACAGAGGACAGATTCAAAATTTGTTGGATGCCCTTTCTCGAGTTTCAGGCTCAGAAGAACAGACCGACATCCTGGAGGTCCTAGCTAAGACATGTTAATAGATGTAATTGGGGCTGGTGTCCTCTTGTGGGAATGAGGAAGGAGAGGAAAGAAACAACTAATGAGATTGTTTATTTTTAGGGTAATGGATTGATATAATGTTGTTGGTGATTGTTGTCGTTTCCCCCTCTTTTTTTTTTTTTTTTTGTTGTTCCTTTTCTTCCCTGGTGGCCATTTTCCCTTTCCTTCCCTTATCCCTTAGGTTATTATTAGATAAGGTAAGATGCAATATGTACTAGACTTTAAGTAATTTCAGAAACTGGTTTATTAATCCCGAATGTTGGACTTTTCAAAATTGTTCTTAATTCAATTGATTTTCAATTGTCTGTGTCCCCCTTTCTGCCCCTCTTTTCCTCTTGAGGTGGGGGGCAGGAATGAAGGAAAGTGGAAAGAATCCTGAATGTATTGTTTAATTTCTGAGGTCTTGTTCTTCAGAGATAATTTGTAATTGTCTAGACTGTTGCATCTGGAAAAACAATAAAATTGCTATTTCAAAAAAAAAGTTGCCAGTCACATTTTAATGACCAATTTGTTTATTTGTTCTTGGTTCTTTTATTCTATATTATTCTGTTTTGGTGGAATGTCAAATGAATCCAGTACATATCTGAAGGGGAGAGGGTAAGAGGATGGAATGAGGGAGGGCATAGTAGACCGGAAAGAAAATGTAAAATGACTCAGTTAAATATTGTATCTTATAAATTAAGGGCATTAACTCACCGATCAAGAGAACCAGTTTGCTGACGAGTTAAAACATTTAAAGTGTGACATAGCCCTGTTGCAGGAGACACACCTGAATCCTCTGGAGCATGGGAAGCTCAGGAGAGCATGGGTGAGCCACGTGGGGCAGCCTCACATGAGTCAGCTGAGAAGAGGGTGTCGCTGTCCTTTTCAAAAAACTGCCCTTTCAAATTCAAGAGGTAGAGGAGGTTTTTGGGTACATTTATTAGAGTATCTAGGAAGATACAAGATAAATCTGTACACTTAACAAATGTCTATGCCCCTAATGTAGACATGGACAAATTTTTCACTGAAGTATTTTACAAAATAGCAGAGCTCACAGAGGGCCAGCTGATCCTTGGGGGGACACTTCAATGCAGTCTTATGCCCAACACAGGACAGGTCATCAGGCCAGATATCCCCTAACAAAATGGCAGCAAGAAAGCTGAAGATGTTGTGGGGGTGTGGCTGAGTGTACATGTAGAGATCATTCACAGGGCCGGAGAGGGACTACACATACTAGTGTCGGACCCAAAGATCCTACTCATGAATAGACATTTTTTCATGCGTGAGATCTGATCTCCACTTGTGTCGGCCTCGACCATCCCATAACACTGTCAGACCACGCACCAGTTTCCATTCAGTTATTTTGGGGAGAGTAAATAGAAATACTGTGTGGAGACTAAATGTCTCATTATTAAATGGTAAAACCTCTTAACAATGTATAACCCAAATGGTGAAAGATTTTGAATCTGACTTGCCTCAAGGAGACCTCACCCTTAATATGGTGGGACATGATGAAGAAGCGGTGGTGAGGGACAGATAATCAGTTTTGCCTCAGTCAGAAGAAGTATCAACAAGAAATGCTGTGAATTAGTAGAAAGAGTGGAGAAATGGGAAACTAAACATAAACTTGACCCTGGCAATACAACATTGTCAGGAGAGCTGACTAAGGCTGGTGCTGAATTGCAGGCCTTGGACAAAAAGCAGAGAGAATTCTAAGGTTTGAAATCTGAAGTACTATGAGGAGGACCTAGAGCGGCCAAATTGCTGGCAATGAGGCTTAAAAAACCAAGCTAGCAGGTTATGTGGCATAGTATTAGAAACAACAATCATATAGACACAATATAGGAGACAACCACAGGAGATTGCAGCCCAATTCAGGCAGTATTATGAGGAACTACTGTATATGGTGAAGATAAGCAACTGCAGATGGTTGTGCAGGACACGAAGGAATTTCTGCAGACTCTGACCCTACCCAAGCTTTGGTGGAGGCTCAGCAGGCCCTCTCCACTCCCATCATGGAACAAGAACTTTATTCAGTAATAGCCCAGTTGCCAACAAGCAAATCCCAGGCCCAGACAGGTACCCAGCTGAGTTCTACAAGCTTTAAAAATGCTAGTTACCAGACTGGGACTGATCATGAACTCAGTCTAAGAAGAAGATAAATTCCTACAATCATGGTCAGAGGCTTTGATATCTGTAATCCCAAACTAGGTAAACCAGAAGATCTATGTGAGTCTTACAGACCGATATCCTTACTGAACCAAGATTTCAAGTTATTAACAAAAATAATGGCCACTAGACTATAGCATCACATTGAATCTCTGATCCACCCAGATCAAGTGGGATTTATTCCCCATAGGCACCTCTCAGATAACAGAAGAAGGTTACTAAACATTATTACAGCCCCAATCAAAACAAGTACATCCCATATAGGTGTGCTACTCCTGGTTAAACAACTAAAATAAATAAAATATAGCCCTTTTTTGGGCGCTGAAAAAGCGTTCGATCATATCAACAGGGTATACATGAAGAAACCTTATTGCAGATGGGGATGGAAATTTTTAAAGTGGGTTCTGCTTGCCTGCAAAATCCTACAGCCAGAGTGAGGTAAGCAGGGACGGTATTGGATAGCCTAAGGGTAGAGGCGGGGTGTGAGGCAAGGTTGTCCTTTGTCCCGCTTTTATTTGCATTGAGTAATGAGCCTTGCTCCAAGCCAGCAGGCAAGATAATAATACTGAAGGAATCAAAGTAAAGGGTGGTGAATAAGGTTTCCATGTGTGCGGACGATACTTTAGTTTACTTAGACAACGAAGCTTCCTTCCTCCATTTTTAGACTTCTTGAACCAGTTCAGCAGAATTTCAGGCTTCAAGGTGAATGAAGAAAGTTAGAGATGCTTATCATCAGAGGAAGAAGAAGCAATGGTCCAATTTAAGTACACCTTTTTTCTTGGGCTAGAGACGGAAAATAGGTACTTAGGCATTCAGATACCTACAAAATTGTCAAAGCTGTATCAACAATTTTGGAACACTCAAAAACAGGTCTTTGGCCCAGTGGCGTGAGGTTGAGGCCCTGGGCGCCACACCTCGCCTTCACCCGGCGCCGAGTTGGGAATGGACTCTGAGTCGGTGGGGGAGGAATCGAGCGTCCCAATGGATGCTCTCCTCCCTTTGAGGAGGGTTACCATGGGGTGCCTCATGCACCCGCTCCCGAGAGAGCCGGTGGAAGGCAGGCTCTCCCGAGGCTCTGAGCAACTCCGTTCACTGGAGTCGGGAGGGCAGCTGTCAGGCGCTTGAGAGAAAGCGTGCGTCAGCCGTCGCCTCTGGACATATGTCCTGCCCGGCGTCCCAGGGAGAGCTGGAGGACCACAGAAAAACAGAAAAATGCCTCAGTGAGCCTAGATGGCGGCTGCTCCTAACAGCCATCCAGGTCCAGAACCCACGGGCAGATCTCACTGTGCAGGTGCTCCTGAAGTAGGAGGAGGAGGAGGTAAGAGTTACCGGGCACTCTAGGACAGAATACCGTGGTAGTGGACCTAGGAGGGACTTGTGCAATGCCTGAAGGGTGGAGCACTGAGGGAAGTACAGGAGGGTATAAATGGGGCAGAAAGGTGTCCCAAAGTAAAAAAAAACAGGTCTTTACAGATGTAAATCGTTGGCAAGATATGCCCTTGACACTCTCCAACAGAATTGGCCAGCGGTCAAGATGAATATACTACTCAGATACTTGTTTCTGTTTATGAATCTGCCCATTCCATTTGGAAAGGGGACTGGAAAGAACTTAGACAAAAAATAAGTAACTTCATTTGGGCAGGAGAAGCCCTAGAAAGAGGTGGGAGTTATTAACAGAAGCGCAGGAGAAGGGGTTTGGCAGTCCCTGATTTTTATAATTACAACCTGGCAGCACAAATTATGCCAATTCTGAGCCTGCTATCACCAGACAACAAGGGTAGCTGGTACCTAATGGAGAAAGATGCACATCCAGGGATACCCTTAATTACTTGCCGTGGGTGGCCCTTAAATCAGACATAGCCAAAATTAGAAACCAATGGTCCAGACACACAGTGACAGTCTGGTTGCAAATCGAACCGTGCTGGGAGATTCTCACTCAGTTTGGTCATACATACAGTACCTCTGATTTATTGCCCTAATTCCCCATAAATACCGGAAAGCATGGATTTCTGAATTGGAAAAGCCAGGGACTGAACCACCTTAATCAGTTTATGCAAGGGAGATAATTAAAAGTTTTACAGATTTACAACATGGATTTAGCCTCCCTCAGAAGGATTTTTATAAATATTTACAATGCAGGCATTACATTGAGAAAGGGTGGAAGTTGCAACCCTGACCAGTTCAGTAGCCCACCGTTAACCAGGACACATCAGAAAAGCGCAACAGGCGACCTTAAAGGTTCATCTCTTATATTTACAAAACATTGCAAGAGGAAGTGGGCTCTCTGAGGATTCAAAATATAGAACACAAGTGGCAGGAGGTTGGACATGACTTTAACAGATAAGGAATGGGGTTTGGTATGGTTGGGAATAGAAACAACTACCTCCCAATTTGGAGAGAATACTGCTGGAAAGTGTCCTCAAGATTCTTTATTACCCCAGAAGTATCGATGTGCATTATGCCACGTCCTCCATGGATAGATACTGGAGGAACTGTGGGCGAAAGGACAGCCACACATATTTTTGGACCTGCCGCAAATCAGTAGTTATTGGAAGGAGGTGACCCAAGCCATCAAGGAATTTTTCATGTAGAGGGACCCTGAATGGGATGAACATGGTGCTGGGCCTTCCCCAAGGGATCTGAGGTCAGAAGCCCAGAGTTATCTATTTAACATCCTAATAGCGGCAGCTTCAAGACCATTACGCAGCACTGGCTTAGTTCAAGTTCCTCTTGCTACAACAATGAAAATTTATGTGGACCGTATTAAAGAAACAGAGGGTCACGGCCCGTCTGAGGTTAATGACAGACAGGTTTAACTCAAAATGGTTACCCTATTTTGATTACATAGAAAAGGAAACAGGGACACCAGTGCTAGATCAATACATACTTTCCTGGTGATGACCCAGAAGCAAATCACCCTCCTCCCATCCCTCCGTGCTGGTGGGAAGGTTGATACAACATAATTAAATTATAAAAGGCTTAATTCCCAATATATATATATATATATATATATGTATATATATATTATATATATATATATATATATATATATATATATATGTATATAAAGCAGTAGTTCAATAAATTGACTGGATTGCTGTTCAACCAAGTATAAGTTGCATGTAGAATGACTTGGACTCCACACAAAATAAGTTACACAATTGATTTTTATTTTAGTTGAGTTTTATCTTTTTTCTTTTAATAATGATTGTGAGAAATAGATGCATTTAATGGTAAGAGCAGTGCATGGTATAGAATTCTGTGGTGGAAAAGCAGGAACCAAACAGACTGTCATTTAGAGACATTGGAACATTCTTGAGGTGGGCCCCCACCCATCAGGGTCAGATGTCTTGCCTGTGAACATATCAATTACATTTTTTTTCTATTTCAAGGCTATACCTAACTGTACATGTCATGACTTTTTACTCTGTAATGTTTTAATTGTCTGTTGCATATGTTTTAAATAAAAAACTATGTAAGTTCAAAACAAAAGAAGTAGACATACTGGGTGGGATATTCAGAAGGGTAGTGCATGGCACAACACAGTTGCACCATGTACAATCCACTGATCTTGACGTGATATTCAAAGGGAATGTGCATGGCACAAATCCCGATGTGCGGGCGCATCAGTAATGTATCGCCGCAAGTGGTGAAGGCGTGCCATGCATACTCCACATCCCGATATTCAGCCGGGATGTCCTGAGCAGATACGAGCACAACCCATACCTCGCCGCACACAGTTAACCAAAAATAAAAAGGGCTACAGCTCGCCACCCACAGGTGAGCTGCCATAGTGCAGGCGGCGCCGCGGCAGCTGCCAGCTGTGGGTGGCCACCTGGTAGCGGCACCTTCGTGATAGTGCCCCCATGCCCAATCGGGGCATTAGTATTATATTAAGGTCCAATATTGCTGGTGGTCCAGTGGACGCTCGCAGCCCGATCGCGGGACAGGCGTATAATGAAAAAATCTGTATCCTGGTGGTCCAGTGGACTGCATCCAGCCGGTCGCAGGCGTCTGTTATAAATTATTAAAAATCAATCCATCCATGGTGGTCCAGGTACCCCTCACCTGCATACTGAGCCCACCACCCCGCTCCCCGGGCAGTGGCGGGCAGCAGCTCCCCACCCGCATGCCGCCTCACCACCCGCCCAACTGACTGCGTACAGTAGGGCTGTACACCATTGGTCCTGGCGTGGACCAGTAGAGTGCTCTAACCCTATGCGCGATCAGGCTGGCAGGTGGCGTGAGGGGTGATGATCCCGCCCGCCCAGGCGAGGCGGGGTGGAGAAGACTCGTGGACCGGAGTGGGGGGTACCGCTGGACCTGAGATGAACCAGACTGGCAATTGCTTTTACCACCAGCGATCGGGCGGACGTCCACTGGACCACCGAATATAGAAGTTTTCATTGTCGTCTGCCAGCGATGAGCTGCGACAATCCGATGGACCGCAAGATATTGGACCTTTATATGATACTAATGCCAGCGATCAAGCTGGGAGCGGTCCACTGGACCACCAGGGATATAGGAGGATTTTTTCATACTTATGCCTGCGAGCGGGCAGTGGGGCGCGTTGCCACCTGTTCGGGGTTGCAGGTCCCGGCGGCTGCAGCCTGGCGGGCGCCAGGCGCAAGTCACCGAGGATGGGCACACTGCATGTAAATGGGGCCATAATGACATGCAAATGGCCCCATTTGTGCCTTGCATGCATTATGGCCTCATTTGCATGTGCACTTTGGAATGTCGCGGGTGATCGCCTAGCACAATGGCACTTGCGCTGGCGCATCCCCTGCCCTCTCTGGCCACTTGCACTGGTGCGGTGCCACTGCACCATGCACACTGCGGGTGGCCACAGGCGTGATATTCAGCGGTGCTGAGCCATGGTGCAGCACCATTGAATATTACCGTGTCAGTGCCCTGGCACATCCCAGTTGCTGCGCCCAGGCTTGCGCCACAGCCTGGTGCAGTCTGAATATCCAACCACTCTATATAAGTACATATTGGGCTGAATTCTCAAAGCTCCTGGCACAGTGCAAGGCGTACACCACAATGAATGGTGCACAGTGCCACTTGCACCAAATGATGCACTGGGAGTGATTCTCAATGGCAGCCTGCATCAACTGCAGACTGCCTACCCCAGACAAGGCTTGCACCACCCATGCACCCAAAATGGGCTGCAACATGGTGCTGGGGGGCATGTGGCAAACACAAGCTCCACATCCCCAAAGAGGATTCTAAGAACTCTCCCAGAGGAGAATTTCTAAGTACCATTAGACCAGCCAGGGCTGGACTAAGGGTACTTAGAAAATCCTCCTCTAGGAGAGTTGACCTGTTGCAACAATGTGCCATGGTCTCCCTCCCCAGCCCCAATGTCACTGTAGTCATATTTAATTATATAACCCTTCCTGGTGGTCTAATGGCCCCCTCCCGATGTCACCCATAGTCATATAAAATTATACCCCTTCCTGGTGGTCTAGTTCACCCCTCCCCAGCCCGATGTCAGCACAGTCATATGTAGTTATATACCCCTTTCTGGTCAACTAGTGGATCCCTCCTGATATTGCCATAGCCATAATTAATTTGATACCCCTTCCTGGTGGCCTAATGTCCCCTCCTTGATCCCAGTGTCACCATAATCATACTTAAGACAGCCCCCTTCCCTGGTAGCCTAGTGGACCCCCACTCCAGCAGGTAGTGCCCACCACCCCACTTACGCATCCCAAAACACAGCAGGTGACCTGCACAGCCCACCTCTCACCTTTGCAACCTGCTGCCAGCTGAACTGTCACTGGCGCATACTGCATAGTGTATGCCCTCATTGACTGATTGTCAATCAATGAGCACATACTCTATATAGTATGTGCTCAGTGAATAATTCAGTCGGTGGCTGGCAATAGAGGTGAAAGTGGGCTGTGCCGAGCTTTGGATGTGTTCAGGATGAGGAGTGAATTCGTCGGCACTACCTTCCGAGAGGTCCACCAGGGCCACCAGGGAAGGGGTTTGTCTTGGAGTATGATTACAGTGACATAAGGAATCAGGAGGGGGCACTAGACCAACAGGAAGGTATATTATTACATGACTATGGGGCTGCCTGGAAATTCAATAGAAGACTATGCTCTGTTCAGACTAGGGTTTTAAAATGGTTTAATGAGCTTAAACTGTTTTGAAGTGCCCTAGCATGGTTTGCTTCTGCAGGAACACACTTTGTAGTCCATTTTGTAAAACCGTGTTTGAACCCTGATAAGACCTAGGCCTGCCTTTCATTCGTCTTTTCCCCTACCCTATTATCTTCTCTCTCTGTCCTCTGTCTCTTTCCTTCTACCCTCCTCTGCCTATCTTCTATATTTTCTACCCTCCTTCTCTTACTGTTTCACCTCCAACTTACTTTCTACTAACCCAATGCTTCTTAGCATTAATGCCTAAGGTCTGCTCTTATACTGTCAGTGGTTCGTTGCCTTGGCCCTCCTTGCTGTGGTCTTGTCTTCCGTGGACCTGTGGTCCTGCCATGCTCTTACTGTACATTTTGTATTCCTTCACTATTGCTGATGCATGTTCCTTTGCAATATATTTTGTTTGCAGTATAGAGCTATTTGCATGTACCACGTACACCTGTACTACTGCCCTCAACTGTATTCTATAATTATATTGTAATTTACTGATTGTTCTGCCATTGTTGTGCTATGCTACTTGACATACTACTGTCTTTTAATTGTCCTGTATTGTTTCCTTGTAACCTCCTGGGTTGTGTCTAAAAATAGGCATTTCTATGTCTAGTGCACTTACCAGTCAACAAAAGCAAAATAAATAAATAAACATGGTTTTAAAACGTTTCAGGAGTTAAATTGGATTTACCTGCAGTGCAGACCATCAGGCACAGTTCTCCTTCATGCAGCAGGATGTCTGCACATGGGAACGGTTGCTAATTAATTCAGTCCAGAGGCAGTAGTGCAGATGCTGTAAACCATTTCTAATAATGGTTTACAACACACTACAACAATCACGGATGCAGGCACGGTAATTAATCTATTTTAAAAAGCGTTTTCAGTTACCATGCTGTAGTGTGAACAGGGCCTTAATACAGCAAAAGTAGAAATTCTAAATGAAAATTACGTACCTACTGCAATTCTTGATCTTTCTGTATATCTTCACCATTTATCACTGCTGGGTAATGAGCTGGAGGATCAGGATCCCATGGAAGCTTTTTTTGTAGGAGGAGTCAATGTCAGGATGGCGCCGCCCTTGCAGCCAGCATACTACCTGGTGCTAGCGGGTTAGCCAGTAACCAACACCAACTCCTCCTCAGCCCCAGTTCTGCAAGCTGGAGAGAGAGAGAGAGAGAAAGGAGGAAGCGAGGGGCAAGGGAGCCAGGAATAGCAAAAGGAAAGAATATAAACTAAAAGGAGGATAAGGCCATGGAGAGGACAAAAGATAGAAGAAGGAGGAGCCGAAGAGATTGGAACAACAGGCCTAAACCTCTGGGCGGGTAAGGAGGAAAGAAGAGTGAAGGAGAGCGGAAAAAGAAAGGAAGGAAGGAGGGAGGATGGGAGACACCACCCGAGAATATAGCCAACTGCTCCAGGAGAGGAGGCTCAGACTTGATTAATCTGAAGAAGGACAAGCCAAGGTTGGTGAATGGCTGTCAAGGTCCAAGAGATGCAGTCAATGTATTGAGAGGGCCAGGAAGGGTTAGCGTCTCCCTTCCTACCTGGAAAATTAGTGCAACTTTAATTTGAGTTGCTCCGGAACATCCCAGGAAGGCAACTCACTATGAGGATTGTCGCAGTTAGTCGAGAGGGGAAGGAACCTCAAGAGGAGGAAAGAAAACTGAGGGAGCCACCAGAGCCCTCCCCATACACCTCTGCCAGAATAGCAAGAGGTGGTCGAGAGACACCCGGACTGAAGGGGAAGGGGAGGGCTCTGGAGGCCCCTGTTGAGGAGACCTCCCTGTTTGTCAACCCAAGGTATTTCCATACTCCCTAAGAAAAAGGAGGAGAGGGGATGGAGATGCTGGAGGTGAAAAGTCCAGACTGCATGGCAAACAGGGAGGAGGAAATCGCCCAGAGGCTGAGGCCTGAGAGGAGAAGGAGGTGGGATTCAGTGATGAATGGTGAAGATACACAGAAAGATCAAGAATTATGACAGGTACATAATTTTCATATCTTATCTGTGTCAATCTTCACCAGTCATCACTATTGAAGAACACAGGCCCCGAGAAGGGGCCCAGAACCTCCCTGAGGGACTGTGTCCCTTAGCCACAGTGGGGAAAACACCGGAAGGAGAACCCTTGCAGGCCTGGCTGGGCCTGAGACTCGTCGGGTGAGGCAAGGATCTCCTACGCAGGAGAGGAGGTGCCCTGAAGCTCTCGCCTCACCTACAGGAGAAAAGATGGGTTCTCCAGAAGGCAGAGGCAGTCACCCTCGCCATGCCAGGGCGACAGCTGGGAAAGAGCGAAGCCACTCCTACCACCTGATGTGGATTGCTGTCCCCACTAACCTGGAAGCCACCTCGGCATCATACGATGCCCTTGCTTAGTGCCTTGCAAGCTCCAGGCCTCACGCAGAGAAGGCAATGGCTTCTGGTTGCCTCTAAATCAAGCAGAGAAGGGCTGGGACCTGGCCTAGCCACAATCACAAGTGCCTGTTGTAGGCAGAGTGGTGTGCCTGATGTGCTGACACACAAAGCAAGAGAAGTGCAGAGGAGAAAGTTCTCCTGCCCACAAATCAAACTCAACTAGGTCAGTTCGAGGGTCAGTCACAGCTTGATTTCTATGCCCAGAGGGGTGTCCAAGTGTCACACACCCAAGGAGGTGAGGCAGAGTTCCTGGAGACCCGAGGGGCGCAATGCTGATGAGAAGGTCCCTTGGGGCTGGAGCTGGGGAAAGGGACATCGCTGGACACAGTACAGTGCCTCCCAGAAGGGAGTAGGCCGGGCAGGAACCAACAGGTTGACCACACTGAACTCACCTAAGAGGCACATGCCAACGGTCAGGACTGCATTCATCTAGGGTGGATATGTAGAGCTCATCGAGCAACCCCGACAGGAAACACTGATAACTGGATAGATCAGCTGCTGGGGAAAGATGGATGGAGGACTCCTCTCCCTCAGAGGAGGAAGACAAAGGGAGCCAATGAGCTCGGAGAGTTAGGATCAGGCTGCACTGGGGAGTGGTGGAACACCTGTTCGTCCATGGCTCGTTAATAAGCAGGTACAATGCAGCTGTAGCCCTAACCTGCTCCCAGGTAAGGGGTCCTGTAAGACCAGAGAGACCTGGGAGAAAGGTAGGGGTTAGCAGATGCAAGGGGCCAGGCACCTCTGAGGAGGGCACGGCCTCTGCCGAGCAGGAGACCAGATGGCAGGAGACCCGGATGTCCCAGCAGACAAAGGCCGTTCAATTGAGCTGGAACAGCCAGAGCTGAGCCCGACAGAAGAATTCCCCACGAGGTGACTGGGGCTGCATGAGCCCAAAAGGATGGCCCCTGACCTCAAGAGAAGATGTCCCTCTCGGAGGGACCTCGGGGAGACCGTCCCAACACTCGGCTCCTCCCTGAACCCTGCAGGTTGCCTGGGAAGGCCGCTGCACTGAATCAAGTCCTCTCAACCCTTCGGGCTCTGAAAGAACCCTCTTCCTCCTCCAATAGCTGAGGCATCTGACACCCCTAACTGACTCCTGGGGAGACAGCCGGGTGGAGCACCCTCCCCTGCCTGGGATGCCCCAGCCTGCCCAGAAGTCAAGCTAGCTAGAACTACCGTAGGAGGCACACCTTCCGAGGGAGCAGATGGAGTCACCAATTCTGGGCTGCCCTGTAGTGCCCAACTGGGCACCCGAGGATTAGTCAGTACCACTGACCCCAGTACCAGTGAGAGCCATCCGCTCCTCAGGAGGGGGCTGAGTGGGGCGAAGCACTGGATGAAGAAGAATAGGAGGATTACGAGGAATCAGGGGCCAGTCAGGTCAGCCTCTGAGTCATCATTTCCAGAGAAGGCTCAAACCCAGATGACCCCCAGTCTCTCTCTAGCCACCCGGCACCGTGAGCAGCACCACAAAGTGGTCCTGCACTCCCCCATCCTGGCACTGCAGAACAGTGCCAGAGTCAGAAAGCAGTGCCAGAGGCCAGCCCATGCTGCCCGCAGTGTCACCCCAATCCCGGTGACACAAGCGGTGCCAGAATCAGGGACAGCACTGGCAGGACAGTGCCAGCCTAGGCCGAGCCCCAGAGTGCAATGATGAGCGAGCCTTCACCTCCAAAGGGTGATTGCCTGGATGGTGCCTCCCACTGGGCCCCAAGGGGATGAGGCTGGGCCTCCTGCACCGTGGGAGGGGTTCCTGCCGAGGCAAGGCTGGAAGGCGTAAACTCCCTCCTCCATGGGCTATATAGGACTGGGAGAGGACCCAGGGAATAGGTTCATAGGTGTTGTATGAGTTTGAGGACATGCCCATATTGAACTAAATCGCCTAGTGGCGATAGTGACATTTCTTTTCTCCCATATGGTTATCCAGTTTGTGTTTAAATTCTGTCAAGCTATTACTTGTGACAATATCAGCTGATAGTGAATTCCAAACAGGAGGCAGTCTCTGGGTATAAAAGTTATTCCTTTTAGAAGTTTTGTTTGTTTTGTTTTGTTGAAGTTTTTAGCCTTAAATTATGTGATCTGGTACTATAACAAGATACAGTTACTTGAGACAAATAGCCTCACACAGGGCAGGATCTTGAAATGCCCTTTATGCCAGGCATAGGTCACCCCTAAAGATCTATATTCTAATGAGTATAAGCCTAGAGTTTGAAGTCTACTACTATACTCGATGTTTATCAATCCTTGGACCTTCTTGGTAATTCTTCTTTGCACCTTTTCAATAGATGCCTTGCCTCTTAGAGGTGAGAGTGCAAAGCAGGGCACAGGCGTTTATGTGTGACCTAACCAAATTTGTATATGGGGATTTGAACATCTAGTTCCCTACTCTTAATATGTTTCAGAATACAAGAAAGTATTCCTTGACATTTCTTAAGTATGTTATTGGTATGAGAAGTAAACTTTAAATTGTTTGTAATAGTAATACCCAAATCCCTTCGGATATAACATTTTGTAATATGGTGTTATTTAGTTTGTAAGTAGCTAGCATGTTATTCCTGCCTAGATGCATCACCTTGCATTTGGCGGTACTAAAGTCATTTATTAGTAACTGACCATCTAGGTAAATTATCCAGATTTGACTGTAGGAATTAACTGATTCTGAATCATTACGATGCAAACAAGTTTGCAATCGTCAGCGTATTATGTATCCAGACACCATTATAAGTTTGCATACTAGTAATCAGAATATTAAACAACAAGGGTCCCAGGGCGGAGCCTTGAGGACGCATACTACTAACTACCCCCATTCAGACATTTGCCCCTTAATGCTCACCGTTGTTTTCTGTCACTAAGCCAAGAATTTATCCATGTGATAATGATGGCATGGAATCCATACCCTTTCAATTCCTCAATCAA
The DNA here is from genome assembly GCA_016271365.2 of Neoceratodus forsteri. Lineage (NCBI taxonomy): Eukaryota > Metazoa > Chordata > Ceratodontiformes > Ceratodontidae > Neoceratodus > Neoceratodus forsteri. The sequence continues at coordinate 107,324,244 of JADMNL010000026.1, forward strand.
TACTTGATGAAGGGCCAGTCAAAACCTTCTCAAAATCTAGGAAGATGACATCGACTGGGATTCCCTGGTCTAGTGCCAAGCTTACTGGTTCAAAAAATTTATTAAGTTAAGCTGACATATCTTCCTGTGTAAACCATATTGGGATATATCTATTATGTTCATGTTTTAAGCTGCTTCCATTTTCTGTTGTAAAATCCTTTCCATTAATTTATCCAGACAGGAGATAAGGCTAATAGGTCTATAATTTTTACTTGGTGTTTGTTACCACCTTTGTGAATTGGTACTACAGTTGCCAATTTCCACTCCAATATGGCAGTACCTTCATGGAATGATGCATTAAATAATAAAGTGAAACGCCTAGTAATTCAGTTGCCAGTTCTTTAATAAATTTGGCGAATACCGTCAGGACCAGCTGAAGAATTGATTTTGGTGGTATGAATAGCTGTCTTAACTTCTCAGGTGTAATCAGTGGATATGGTGCATCAGTTAGTAAATTATCCAGACATGCAACATCCTTTGGTTTATACACACTAAGAAAACAATGATTAAATCCATTTGCCATATGTAATTCATTGGCTAGTGGCACATTATCCTTAAGTAATGGGCCAGTAGTTGGTTCCTTCCTTTAGTGATCCAATATAACTGTAAAACCATTTTCTATTATCCTTGTTTATAGTAGCAAGTTTTAGTTCTAGATTTTTTTGCAGTTCTAATTGCTTTTTGCACTGTTTTGCTTTAGCTTTGAACTTTGCCACTTCTCTGCTGCGGATCTTTTATACTTATTAAATGCCCTTTTTTGATTCTAATCAGTCTTTTAATTTTACCATTCAACCATGGGGACTCTTTTATTATTATACATTTTTATATTCAGGAATCCAGGCATTTATACAGTAGTCAATTTTTTCCATTACAAGTCCATATCTGTTCACAGTCTAAGTTTTTAAGTTCGCCTTCCAGTTCCATTTGGACAAATGTTTTTGATTGCTTCATAATTGGCTTTTTAGAAATTCTTAGACTTACGTAACACCACGGTTGACAAGTATAATATTTGATATTCAAGAAATCATATTGTGATCACTATCCCGAGGGGTTCAATAACTTTAGGTAAGCCTCTATATCTTTAGTATTAGCGAGGATAAGATCCAAAATATTATCCATTCTAGTAGGTTCCAATACTAATTGTTCTAGATCATGTTGAAGAATGACATCAATAAATCTATTGTCTAGATGGGTTTTCCTCATTAGTGTTTGCCAACAAATGTTTGGTAAATTAAAATCCCCAGTAATATCAAGTCATCATAAGCTTCCAGGTTCTCAATAAGTTCCATAAATGTGTCATTCCAATAGTATCCAGGTATGGAGAATGATAACACAGCCCTTTGTTAGACTCCTAGGACAAGAACCATAGATTCCTTCAAAAGTTCTTTAATAATCCAAGCAAAATACATCCATGGTAAAAAGCGGTCTGAGGTCAACTTTCTCTTAGTTTTGCCAATATAAAAAGCTAAACACACAGTACATTTAGCCAAATAAATAACATGCTGTGTCCAACATGTAATAAAGTGGTGTATATTGTATGTCACTTTGGAAACAGGATGTATGTGTCTTTTATCTTTTTGGGGGTGAGTGATTAGTGTTTATACACTCTTTGATATATGTACAGTTATTGGGTTATATTTATAGTATAATTATTATGTATGTGGCACATTTGTATTACATTGTAGAAGCTTGAGGCATCTAATTTATGCATTTCATATGTTCACAAATAGGTGGTTTATCTTGTGTAAGTGTTTTCTCTGAGCACTATTTCTTTAAATCTGACCTTAAATATCCTGCTATTCCTAGTCTAGCCAACCTTGAGAAAGTGCTGTTTAGTGCGAAAGCGTTTGGTTCTGTGCAAGACTGCATGGGGAGGGGTTCACTTCATGGCCTGTGACCGTTTTACCATGGATGTATTTCATTTGGATTATTAAGAACTTTTTGAAGGAATCTATGGTTCTTGTCCTAGTTCATCTTATAACGGGATTTGGTCATGATTATAGCAAGTGGAGCTTGTGTTGCCGACTTCTTGTGAGTACTGTTCTGCTTCCTGTTGACCCTGGCCTACTACATTGCAGCAACCTTTGTGTTTGTTCTTCTAGTTTATTATTTAAACTTCTGGCATTGACCAATAAAATATTGAATCAGTACTATGTAATTTAGGAGTAGTATTATTGTGTCAGATGGACTAGTATTATGAACTCTGGGGTCATTGATTTTCATATGAGTAGGGGCAGTGAGCATACATTCGTTGTCCCATCCCCTTATAGTTTAAATGAGTGAATATGTCATCATTAACATGTTGTCCCAGCGATCTAGCTCCAAGTTTGCTCAGATTAAACCTCCTGCTTACCAATTCCTGTTTATTTGCAAACTCTTCCCAATGGGTTATGCAATATATATTTTGCTTGAGACACAACCGGAAGTGCCTAAAAACCTGCTCTTGGCAACACGTATGTCGTGTCCCCCAAGAGTCAGCGGCGTACACCCTTACTTTAAGCTGCGCAACTCCAGAACCCAGTGATCCATGAAGAAACAGGCATCGCATCTGTCTATATCGTGGTCTGGTCCCAAGCAAGTGAGGCATCAGTCATGTTGGTCTGAGACGGAGTACTGTCGGCCGCAGGGACACTGACACACGGAGGCTGATCTGCCCTGGAATTTATTTTTTTGTCCCTGAACCAGACATGACCTAATGGTAAAATAAACAACAAATAGTATTCAGTGTCGGACGGAAAATAAACAGGAAAGGTCTTACCAGTTTGACACCAAGATAACGAGGCCACAGAACTAGGGAGTGTTTTCAATCCGGCGGACTGGCCGCAGTAAAGATGGAGCTCACATGAGGTCTTGTTCTCTCGACGGCAGGAGAAGCATAACTGGGGCTGAGGAGGAGTTGAGTGTGGTTACTGGCTAACCCATGAATGCCATGTAGTACATCGGCCATAAGGGCAGTGCCATCCCGACATCGACTCCTTCTCCTACAAAAAAAAAAAGCTCTCACGGGTCCTGATCCTCCGGCTCATTACCCATCAGTTATGAATGGTGAAGATTGACACAGATCAGATCAATAGTTGCCAAACTACATTATAATAACATCACTATCAACATTTTTCACTGTACTGTCCTATATGGAATTACTGAAGCTAGTGAAAATTTTAACTGGTTATAACCATTTTCTCACAGCAACATTCCTTTAATTCACCTAAATAAAATATCCCCCTCGTGACAGTAAAATAACTTTCAAACAGTGTGCAAACTCATCCATACTACGATAGAAAATGCAACATCTCAACAGTGATAACTATACTGACATAGCATAGACAGTGATGCCATTCTTTTTCCCGAAAATGTTTGTACTGACTGGACCGTGAACTAAGGAGTCTCATGAAACTCAGGAACATGGCATGGGGCAATTTAAACACTCTGTCAAGCATTCTGATTTGATTATATACAGGACATTGAGAAACTCCTGTAAGAAGGAGCTGAAAAATGCTAAATGGCGTACATCAAAGCATTACAAACCACAAATCTGTCAGACCCAAAAACTTTTGGAAACAGATAAATTATGCAATAAAAGAGCATATTGATTACACTTCTCAGAGTATCATAGTCGACGGTCACTCGATATCGGAACCTGCTACCCTAGCTAATGCCTCTAACAACTTCTTCACTAACATGGACAAATACATCAACCAAAGAAGGAAGGGAAGGGAACATTGTTTAACCAGGAGTAGCACACTAAGCCAAAACTTGTTTCAGATGCGACCTGGGAGCACAAGGACATTAAGTGACTTGCTCAGGATCACACAGTATGCACCTAGGTGGCTGTGGGATTCAAACCCAGGTCTCCAGATCTGCAGCTCAGAGCCTTAACCCACAGCTATACTGCCTCCCTCAAGACCCGGAGACTTGGCGGCTCCATCTCTGACAACCAATCCTCCCCACAATTTCATTTATGGCTCATCACCCGAAATAAATGCTCACTCTTCTAAGGTCACACAAACCTGATGGTTCCCCAGGTTTGACAAAATTGAACCTAAATATCTGAAAATAGCTGCCCCAATCATAGCCACACCACTCAAGAATCTCTTCAACAAGTCCCTTCTGCACAGTCAGTTCCCTCAAGTGAAAAACAGTGATGGTAGTCCCTATCCACAAAGGAGGTGCAAAAGAGTTGGTGGAGAATTATAGAACTATATCTATTCTTGGAGTGCTTGCAAAAGTTTTGGAGAAGTTGGTGTATAGACAGGTACAAGATCATATAGAACTCCATCACCTACTTTCCGGTGTTCAGGACAGATTTAGAAATAAACATGGTACAGACACAGCTCTCTCCGATTTACTTTTGATATACTTGGGAAATGGACAATGGTTTTGCTACTGGTGCCTATTCCTAGAACTAAGAAATTCGACCTAGTGAACCATGATCTCCTTCTTACCAAACTTGGTCAGCTAGGTCTGGACAACAATACTTGCAACTGGTCAACACTACTTACAGGATAGACAAGAGCTGGTAAAGTGGAAGGGTATTATGTCTGATCTAAAACTCGTTACCCAAGAAGTCCCACAAGGTCTACCCTTGGACCTCTGCTGTTTTCAGTATTTATAAATAATATGCCTAATCACTGTGGAGAGTGCTAAGATCCAACTCTACTCAGATGATGCTGTGGTTTAGAGGTGCTCTAATTATATTAACCAAATAAACCTGGACCTTAATGCTGACTTTAGAACTCTTGAAAATAGCTTGTGGACAACAAATTAGTCCTCAATCTAAAGAAATCCAACATTTGTTATCTGGTCCCAGGGATCTGGGCAAGAAGAGAAATAACCTCCTCCATATATTCTCGACTAGTGGCACTAAGCTGGAAGTCTGTGAACCCAAAAAGTAACTAGAGTACATCTCGACCAGAAGCTTACTCTGAAATCTCATGTGGAGGTAATTATGAAGTCTCTCCAACAAAAATCGGCCTCCTATATAGACTCAGCGGATACCTCAGTAATCTAAGCTCTGCTGGCCATCCCACAGGACCCTACTTCCCATCCTTCTTTATAGTGCTTCCTTCTGCAACCTCTCCATGGTGCAGAATCAGTTAAACTTGGAGTACTCTACCACAAAATGCTCATTTTGTAGCTGTAGCACATCCTAGACCATCATTATGTATACTCTCTTCACTTAACTGGCCCTCTTGGAAGTGAAATTAGCTTACCCTATTATATGCCTGGCCTACAAAATACTCAAAATTGTGGCTCCTCCCAGACTTAATGGGCTACTACAGCTCAAAGATAACAAAAGGAGTTTAGATCATCTCGTGTCCTACCTTAGAGGTCCCTAGGTCTAGAACACATGCAAGTTATAGGTCCTTTGTCATATCTGCCCTATCCTCTGGAACTTCCAGCTGCCAGTTGTGACTCTCAGTACTTCCCTAAATGCATTCAAGGCAGTGGCATAGATTATGGGTGGGCAGGGGCACGCTGCCCCTGAGCGATCAGACTGGGATGTTTTTGATTCCCTGAGGTTTTGTTTTTTTTTGTTCTCCTTCCTTCTTGGGGATTCATTTGCATCCTATTAAATGTTGTCCAATTGGCTGTGCCTTGCATTGTTTAAAACTATTGTCCCAACTGGCTGCAACAACCATGACACTCTTATTGTCAGCCAATTGAAGTGGCCAGAGAGACTGGGTGTGCATCGCCAGAAACAGCGTTGCTATAACATGCGATTAGAAAGAACGTCTCATCTGCTCGATTTTGTTTTCTTTTCCCAAGTCCACACTCTTGTGTCTGGACCAGTCAATGGAAGACTATATAACTCATTCAAACTTCAGGATGGTAAGGTACGAGAAAAAGGAAAACAGTCACACAATAGTACCTGCCTGGGAATGGGAGTTTTGGCTGTTTGTTTGAGTGAGCCACAGTGCCGACTGACTGAGGCTCCACCTAAGCAGAGTTAGTTGTTCAATTAAAACAGTTCTGATAGGAACCAGGTTGAGGATTTTATCACTTAGGAGCTTGCAGCAAGGAACTTAAAGTGCACTCCGCACTCACACTGCTGCTAGTTCTTTCTGGTGTGCCGCAGACCGGGGTTGCATGTACTCGATTAGGCTAGCGCAACAGAGCAGTTGCAATTTTCCTACTCTCAGACTCTCTGGTCATTCTGGGCTGGCTGCTGCCTGGCGGTGTGGAGCTGCATACAAGCTATATTATTATAAAACATGGGCAAAAGAAGAGAGAACGCACCTGGGGACAGCAGGGACTGGTTAGAAATCAATTCTGTGTGTATGGTAGGAACCGACACCTGCTGCAACAGACGTGGACCTTGCTTTGAGTGGAGGGGTCAGGAGGATTATCTGTAGCATCCTGGACTGGATTTGAATGTTGCCCTTTTTTGCATCATCTTTTATTGAAATTTTAGTATAAACATACATAAAAACACGTACATCTTACACAAAACAAATTCATCAAACTATGTACAGTAGGGTCCATTCCATTACATATATAAGGAGACTTAAGTCAAATTCACTTACACATCGGTATCATTCCACTTTTATATACAAAAGAAAATTATATTCTGTAGTATACTGTTTCATATGGTATGTCATGGTTTAGTATGTGACAGGCCTACAAGCTTTCCATCTTCATAAGGGTCATAGTATTACCGATCAGCTTTTTCGATCCCGGAATACCCTGTAGTGGGCCTCCAGCACTTGGAAATTCACAGCCCTCCAGACTCCCCAAAAAACAAAACATCCTTCACGTAAAATCTGGTTCTCCTCAAGTGTTAATGAAGAAAGGAAGGGCTCCCAGGTAGTGTAAAACATTCACCTCTCCCTCCGAACATGGGAATGTCTTTCCATTGCCAAGGCCTGCAGAGCCAGATTCTTCCAGTGTAGTGTTGTGGGGACCACTCCTGAAACCCACGTGTTCAATATATAATGTCTGGCCAATATGAGCAGCACTCATGCCCAACATGGCAGAGTGCACCACCCTCATCCCCAGGTCCTCTATCCCAAACAAGAGGAGCAGAGGAGATGCTGGCACCACCCTCCCCATTAATTTCTCAATTTCCCCTGCTGTCTCCTTCCAGAAGGTCTGCAGGACCAGACATGACCAGAAATAGTGATTGTAGGATCCCAGGTCACTGTTACAGCATACACACATTGGTGACATGGCTGGTTAAACTTGTGGACAATAAGTGGTGGGTAACATAACCAATGGATAAATTTATACATCAACTCTTTATACTTGTTACATATCAGGATCCCCATATGAAGTTTTAATATTATCTGCCAGTTTTCTTCAGAGATCTCCAACCCATGTCCCTTTCCCATAAGGTTCTAGTTTCCCTGTGGTGTCCACAAAGAATTGTTTCCCCTGCACCACTTTCCAGATAGTGCCTTTGGCATCTCTCCAAGCTGCAAATATTAGCTGTTCAATTTGCCCCAAAGGGAGCTCACCACCTGGTCCCGTCCCATCCTCTGCTATATGCCCTGATCTGTAAGTACCAGAAAAATGTGGTTGGCCCAATCCTGTCCTCTCTCTGCACCTCTGTAAAGTGAAGTCTTCCCTGGTATATAAATCTCACACACACTGCACTCCTATTCTCTCTCTCTCTTCCCACTCCTGACTCCTGTATCATTCAGTCCCTGGAGGAAAATGGGTTCCCCAAAACTGGGAGCAAGAGTGTATCCTCCGGTCTACCTCCTGGCCCTGCCCAGTTATTCCCAGCTTCAAGACTGCAGACACCAGGAGGACTGACCTTCCCAAATTATTATATGCACTTTAACCCTTCTTTGTCAGGTAGGCTGAGAGTCTCTCCAGGCATTCTCATTCTTCTAGATCAAGCCACCCCACAGCTGTGGGGTGATTAACCCATCCTGTAGTAGTGGTGTTGAATTGCCTGTAATTCCGCATGTCTGGAAAGTTAACCCCACCATTCTCCACAGTTGCCTTGAGTTGAAGAAGACTAACCCTCGGACGCTTTCCTGCCAAATGAATGCAGAAAAGGCCTCCCAGCCTCTTACTATCTGCCCTAGTAAGTCTCATGTGCACCATCTGCATCACATAGAGCAGCCTTGGCAGGATATTTATTTTTAGTAAATTAATTCTACTTAGCCAAGAGAAGGGTAGGGGCCTCCAGCGATGTAACTTGACTTCAGTTGTCTTAAGCAAGGGTGTAATTCTGTTATAGAGGAGCCAAGATCCCTGCCCACTTGTATGTCTAGGTACACAAAGGAACCCTGTACTCTCTTAAGACCCACCCACCTGGTGCATTCACCCCCTTCCATTCTCAACATCTCAGATTTCCCAATATTAATTTTGTAACCGAGAAGTGGGAGACCTCTCAACATGCTGTAGTAGATGTGGCATCGACTGCTGCAGTTCTCCCACATATAGCAATTTGTTATCCACGTAAAGGGTGACCTTGTGCCCCTGCCCAAACTCCCTTAACCCTAATGATGTTTGGATTATCTCTGATACTCATTGCCAGTGGTTCCAAGTGCAAACAGGAGAGGGAGAGGGACACCCTGTCTAGTACCCCTACCCAAAGGGAGTCTGCCTGACAAGGAGCCATTCACCAATACCTGTGCCATTGGTGCCTCATACATAGCCCTCACCAAATCCACAAAGCCTTCACCCAGACCAAACCTGGAAAGCCCTTTAAACAAGTACTCCCACTCTATGCAATCAAATGCCTTCTCAGAGTCCATGGATACCACATGGGTGGCACCCACATGCCGAGAGGCCCCCACCACATTCAAAAGTTTACACATATTATGGTAGGGAAATCTTTCTTGTATAAACCCAGTTAGGTCCGTGAGAATCAGCACTGGTAAAATCTTGTCCAACCTCCTGCAAGTATTTTCACCAGGATTTTAAGATCACAATTCAAAAGCGAAATTGGCAGTCACGAGGCACACTCTAATGGGTCCTTGCCAGGCTTTGGCACTACACATATAACTGCATCCCTCCAAGTGGCTGGAAGCATTCCCCTCTTCCCCCACCTCCTCAGTGTTTCCCAAAATCGTCCACCACCTGGGCTTTCATAAATTTATAATATTCGGCCAGCAAACCTGTCCAGCCCACTGGCTTTCCCACTGTTCAGTCCACTAATAGCCCTTCTAATCTCCTCCTTGGTAATTTTACAATCCAGCCATTCCCTTTGTGTGTCTGAAAGATGAGGTAAAGTAATGCCATCTAGGAAACCCCTGCCAAATCCAAGGTGCCCTTACATTCTGCTTGGTATAACTTTTGACAAAAGTGCTTAAATCTCTACCTTATTTGTTTTTTCCCTCACCATGTTATTGTCATCCCCTTAATACCTGTCACCAGGTCTGGTCCTTTCTTTCCTCTAATCAAATTAGCCAGCATTGGACCTGGCTTATTTTCCCATTCAAAACATTGTTTCTTGATAAAGAGCCATGATTTTCGAGCTTCACCCAGCAGAAGCACGTTCAGTGCCTCCCTTGTGACTACCAGGAGGTATGGTCCCCCCAAGCTATTCTCCATTCTAAATCCTTCAGTCTGGTCTCCAAACTTATCCTCTTTTCCCAGGCATGGGGTTAAAATGTTGCATGGCAGAATGCCGTATGCACTTAATCGCGTTGCACAACTTCTTCATTTCTTTTGTTCTGTGGGTGCTCCACCCCACATCCCCTGCTACAGTGGGCTGTGCCCCGGACCCCCACTAAGGATTCTAACTCTGGGAGGGTCCAACACGGAGAGCACATAGCGCACACTTTCCGCTTGTGATTGGACACAAAACTTATAATGACTCCATGCATATATGCTTTCCCTGCATCCCATAAGGTCGCCTTGTTAGGGACGCACTCTGTTTGTTTGTATATACTGTTCTCATTGTTCTTGTAGACATTTCTTAAAGTCTGCATTACCCAAAAGGTAGCTGGGAAACATCCATGGGGAGAAGGTAGCTGGGAAACATCCAATGGGGTGGGCCCTCCTCTGTTCTCCCAAGCCTAACGCCCTTCCCTCTGTTCTCCCAAGCCCAACGTCATGCTGACCATAGCATGGTCTGAAATGGATCGGGCTGTGTTTGATATTTATTAATTTGAAGAACCAGCTCCTAGGCAAATACAGATAATTTATTCAAGACCAGGACTTGTGAGGATGAGACTAGAAAGTGTATTCGAAAGGTTGGGTTTGCCGCCTCCAGCTGTCTATTAGATCAAGGTCACACATTTCCACCTGCCAGTTCTTGAATGCTCCTCGCATCGTCCCTTTTTTCAGAGTGATCCATTACGGATCCATATGACAGTTTAAATCACCCCAATATCAGTGCCTGGAATTGTTCTTGTATCACGACATCCATTAGATTTTGTAGAAAGTAGGATCATAAACTACAGGTAAGTAAACACTTGCAAAGTGACCTTTTCTCCATTCACATCTCCTTCCACAAATATATAGCGCCCTCCCTGGGTCTGCCACAATTTACCCTACCTGGAAAGGTAACCTGTTATGCAGTAGCACTGCTATACCTCTTTGTGTGAGTTATAAGATGCCACGTGGCACATCCCCACCACCGTTGGACCAGCTTGGCATGCTCGCTATCCGTCAGGTGGGTTTTCTGAAGCATAGCCACTTGTGTCCCCTGCCTTTTAAGTGCTGTTAGCAGGGCAGAATGCTTTACTGGAGAAGATATCCCCAAACATTCGATGTTATGATAGTTAGTTCCTGGGGTTTAGCCATTAGAAATGCCTCACACTCTCATTTGTATACTAATTAGTTTGCTCAAGTTACTCACTTCTCCCCACCCCAGACCAATGTAAGTATCAATCAAAATATGTACTTTTGTACTATAAAATATAATAAATGAACACTGGACAAACAGTAAACACACAGAACAATGATCTATTCATAACTATAACAACAACGCTTCCCCAGCATTTCCCCCACTCCTCCCCTCAGCAAACTGTATCATCGTTCGCCTCCCTAGACTGTAATGATAATTGCAAAATCTGCAAGAAAATTACCCATATATCCCAAAAGCAAATTGTCTCCCCTCCCATTCCCCTCCTTTTCCATAGCTATAGAATCGCCATATTTGTATTGTTGTTAATGCTTTAAGTCCTAGAATGTAGAGCCAATTACTCATCCATTTTCAAACTATATACATAGCAGTTATACACTGTGAAGCCTTATCAACTCACTCAGGAGCTTATGCCTCTCCAAGCAGGGTATACTCCTTCTGCTTCCCGGTCTAGGGTGACTCACTGCCATACCCCTCAGCACACACCCTAGCTTGCTCCCCCCACCCTCAGCGGTTTGCTTACCTCATTTTTTGCCCTTACCTTCCCTTCTGTAGCACATCTGTTCTAAACATGCATATCATCCCCCCCATCAACTTATCCTTGATATAACCAAGTCATGGGGCAGAAAAAACATATAGTCCTTCATAGTTGTGCCTCTAATGAGCTCTGCAGCTCACAACAAGAGCTGGTCCTCCAGACAGAGCTAGCCAATGCCCAAGTGAGGGATGGAGCAACACAACAAAACCGCTCAGCGCCCCTCCAGCCAGCTTACCTCTCAGTTGAATGTTTCTTTGGCCCATTGCTCCAAGCCACACAGACTGCATCTCGCCGGCTAACAGTATCCAAGTTCCATTTACATTACACCACTCCAGATTCCACAGTCCGTGGCAGGCACACCATCCAGAGCCAGTATATAATGTGAAAACATTCTGAGGGAATTTTAGGGAACTAGGCACAAGTCCAACAGTTAAAACAAGCATCCTCAGTCTCTCACTGGCCTCAATAGAGCCATTCCTTACTATAACCGTCTAGATGCCATAATCCTGCTGATTTAGGAAGCAAGGCAACAGACTAAAGGGTCACCTCTCAAGTTCCACATACTGGAGCAGGCAACATACTAAGGTCACAGTACTGCCAGCAAAAAAAATAACTTAGGGTGTACATGTGGTATGCTTGGCTCAGACATTCCTTTGCTCATCTCCGCTTTTCTTGAGCTCTTTCACAAATACCTCTGCTTTCCGGATCTTCCCAAAGAATAAGCTGCTCCCTCATACTTGACTTTAAGTGTGGCTGGATACATTAGAAAATAATCCACTTTCAAGTCCAAGCTGTGCCATCACTGTTGAAGACTCAAGCGCTTCTTGAGGAGCATGCAGAGTAACCCTGCAGCAGGAATAATCTTTTCCCCTCATGCTGCAGGTTGTTAGTAGCACAATAAGCCCCAGAACAGCCTTTCTGTTTTGATAACTGTGAAAGCAGCTAATGATCTGTCGTGGCGGTTGGTCAGCATTTGGTTTAGGCATGACCGCCCTCTGAGCCCTCTCCAGCTTATACTTTCCATTTTTTGGTGTTAGACCCAGCTTCCTAGCACAGAAATCCAGGACATCTACCCCTCTTTCCTTCAGGCAGTCTGTGCAAGTGGAGTTCAGCCTCCTATGATGATTTTCCTGATAATCAAATTGTTCTTTAAATGCTTGAGTTCCTCTGAAGGGCCACAGTCTGCTCAGGGACAGGGCGATGGAACCCTCTAAATCAGAAACCCTCATTTCTGCACTTGCCAGCAGGTCACCTGGGTTGCATGGAGGTCCACTCGCTTCTGGAACTTTTATCAAATTTGGCCTCCATGTGTTCAAGTCGTGGCACCAGGGCAGCCAGAACTTGCTCAGTGACTTCTCTGCTCAGCACACTCACTTCCACGGTGGAGGAAATCATGCCCATATTTTCCATCTAGGCGTTGGAGGTTGCTTCCATCAATTTTTAGATGCAGTCCTCAGGTTTTTGATTGGATTCTGGATCAGGTACTTCATCCATGCTGCAATCGGGATGTCTGCAGTTCATTTTTATTTTCAGCCGAAAATTTATTACGATTCTATGTCTAAATTATTTTCAAAGTTTAGCAAGGAATGGAGGTAAGTGGAAATGCATCTTAACTCTTCAATGCTCATTAGCACCCCATGTATGTTGCCTTTTAAAGTTTTGAGCACTTCTGTGTGGACTCATTAAAATCGAGTACTTGTCATTCAAAACCAGGTACACTCTCTTTGTTTAAAAGGATATAAAATAATAGCAGATGTACTTGAAACTGTAGAAATCTGGTAGTAGGGCGGGGAATGCTAAATAGATTTATTTATTTTATTTATTTATTGTATTTTGGTAACTGGGTGAACCCACTGAGACCAGAGGTCCCTTTTCAGGGGCGACCTGGAGTTAATTACACACATCATTTATACAGTTCACACACGTCCCACATAGCTCAGCAGTTTACAATATACATTTGACTCAGAAATTACAATAACAGCAGCAATAGACATTGGATTCAATAGAGTACTGCAACAACAATTAGTCACGAAGGAAGGAGACAGTTGGACAGTGACATTAGAGTGACAATATGAAAATGATTTACATAAGTTATTCAAGATTGAAGGAGCAATGCAAAATAAGGTAAAAACATAATAAAAGATCTTTTCTTTCAAGATTCTAGAGCAGCCAGCTACAGAAGAACTGTTTATTAAATGTATGTCAGCTCTGAGCCAATTGAGTTCTACTGGCAGGAGTAGAAAATAAAATCGGTATCAGCCTTTGTTAGTACTGCTCCTATATTGTGCTGCTGTGAGATCAGGGATGGTTTTAAAACGTTTTAAATATGTCAGTAATCATCTGTACCTACAGTACAGTGGCAACATACTGAAGCATGTTGCCATAGATACATAGATACATAGACAGTGTCGGCAGATAAGGGCCTATGGCCCACCCAGTCTGCCCATTTGAGCTTGTAAGTTCAGTTTACATTTTCTCTAGAAGTCTTTTACCTTACCCCTGACCTCCAGAATTCCTTGATGTCTATCCCATGCATTCTTAAATCCTGTGATTGTTTCAGCCCCCACCACTTCCTCTGGCAGGGTGTTCCACTTGTCCACCACCCGTTCTGTGAAGAAATTCTTCCTCACGTTTCCACTGAATCGTCCTCCCTCCAACTTCATCCCATGCCTCTAGTTCTGGAACATCATTTACGCTTAAAATAGTGTATTCCTGCACCCTGTTCCTCCCTGTAAGATACTTGTATGTCTCTATCTTATCCCCTCTCCCTCCTCTCCTCCAGGGAGTACATGTTCAGTTCCTTCAACCTGTCTTCATAGGACTTGTGATGCAATCCATGCACCATCTTTGTTGCCCTCCTCTGAACCTTCTCTACCCTGTCTATGTCCTTACGTAGGTATGGTCTCCAGAACTGTGTAGTGTACTCCAGGTGGGGCCTTACTAGTGTCTTGTATAGTGGAATTATGACCTCCCTTTTCCTGCTGGTGATGCCTCGCCTATGCATCCCAGCATCCTATTTGCTTTACCTGCTGCCTTGTTACACTGTTTCCTACCTTGAGGTCATCAGAGATGATAACCCCAAGATCCCTTTCCTGCTTGGTGCATGCTATATCCTCACCCCCAACTGATATATTGTGCCAGGGTTTTTGTGCCCCATATGCATTATCTTGCACTTCTTTGCATTGAATTTCAACTGCCAAACCCTGACCATTCTTCAAGTTTCTGCAGGTCCCTTCTCATTTTGTCTACACCCTCTGGTGTGTCTACTCTGTTACAGAGCTTTGTGTCATCAGTGAACAGTGAAATTCTGCCTTCTAGGTCCCATGCGAATGTCACTGATGAAGATGTTGAATAGGACCAGTCCCAGCACTGATCCCTGTGGTCCTCACTGGTCACTTCCTCTGGGAGTGACAGCCATTTACCACCACCCTCTGTGTCCTGCCACCCAGCCAGTTACCTACCCACCACACTACTGTCCTGCCCACACCCATATTCCCCAGTTTGTGTAACAGTCTTCTATGTGGCACAGTGTCAAAGGCCTTGCTGAAGTCCAGATAGGCCATGTCCACTGCCCTCCCTGATCCACCTCCCTAGTCAACCAGTCAAAAATTCAACGAGTTGGTCTGACATGACCTCCCCTGGTGAAACCATGCTGCCTTGGGTCCTGTAGTCCATTGACAACCAGATGTTCCACCAATCTCTCCTTCAGTAGTGCTTCCATGATCTTCCCACTACCGAGGTGAGGCTGACTGGTCTGTAGTTCCCTGCTTCCTCTTTGTTCCTACTTTGTATAAGGGGACTACATCTGCTGTCCTCCAGTCTTTGGGTACCTCCCTGTTTCCAGTGATCGGCTAAACAGGATAGCCAGAGGTTCAGCCACCACATCTCTTAGTTCTTTAAGGACCTGGGTGCACCCCATCTGGCCCCATTGCTTTATCAACTCTTATTACTTCCAGTTCCTTCAGGACCCTTTTTCGTGTAAAGGGACTTGTGTCCATTTCTGCACCATTCTTACCCCTTGTACTCCCTTCAGACCCATTACCCTCCTCTTCCTCAGTAAAGACTGAGCAGAAATACCGGTTCAATATGTCAGCTTTACTGTTGTCATCCTCCACGTGGCCCCATCCTCCCCTTCAGTCTCACTATCCTCCCTTTGCCTTTCTTTTTTCACTTATGTACCTGAAAGGTTTTGTCCCTCTACCCACTGATTTTGCAATGTGTTCTGTCTGAGCTTTGGCTTCCTTACTGACCTCCCTGCCTCCTTTGCTTCTCCTGGTACTTCTCCCTATCCCTTCTGCCTGTGTCTTTTGTATTGCCTGAATGCAGTCTTTTGGCTTTCACTTTCTTGTACCTCTTTGGAAAACCATAATGGTCTCCTCTTCCTTTTCCTTTTGCTAACCTGCTAAATGCATAATTCTGTTGTTCTTGTAATCCCATTTTAAATACTGCCCACTGTTCCTCAACCCCTGATTCCTGTCCCAGTCCCTTAATGCCTCTTTCAAGTATCTCCCCATTTCCCAAAGTCTGCCCCAAAATCCAGGATCGTGTTTTGTGTGGTTTGGTTCTGCTTTTTCTGTGATTTCAAACCACAATGACTGGTGGTCACTGTTCCCCAGGTGCTCCCCACTGTTATCCCCATCACACTGTCCCTGTTTGTGAGCACAAGGTCCAGTATTGCCTTCTGCCGAGTTGGTTCCATGACCAGTTGCTTGAGGAAGGCACATGAAGGAGTCCAGGATAAATCTGCTCCTTGTTGATGCTGCTACTGAGATGCTCCAGTCCACGTCTGGAATATTGAAGTCTCCAACCAGTACTACCTCACCCTTGTCTGCCATCCTTTGGATGTCTAGCATCAGCTCCTATCTGTTTCTTCCTCCTGGGCTGGTGGTCTATAGACCACACCTGTGCGGATGCTGTCTCTATTTTCCTTTCCAGTTTAACCCACAGTATCTCTCCCCATTTTGTTCCTCCTGGATCTCTGTGGCCCTTATGTCATTTTTCACATACAGTGCCACTCCTCCTCCCTTCCTGCCTGCTCTGTCTCTTCTGAATATGTTGTAGCCAGGTATGGCCATCTCCCAGTTGTGGTTATCATTACACCAGGTTTCAGTGATGGCTACAATGTCCAGGTCTGACTGCATCATGACAGCCTCCAGATCTTCCATCTTGTTGCTAAGGCTCCTGGCATTTGCACACTGGCTTCCATGATTTGACCTCCCTAGACTGTTTCGCTGTTCTACTCCAGCCCCTTCCTTGGTTGTCCTTTATCCCTGGTTCTCCTTGCTGTCTGCCCTTCTGCTGAATTTTGCCCCTTTCTGCCTATCCACCTCTTGGGCACTAATCTCCATCTTTTGCACACTTCTTTGTAGAGATAGCCACTCCTCTGGTTCACTGGTTCCACTGCTAGCTGCGGGGTGAGCAAGTGGGTACCCTACTTGCTGGCCTGCCACCCCTTTGCTAGTTTAAATGCTTGTCAATGTAGCATTTAAACTTATTATTGAGTGCTTGGATTCCCCTCAGGATGGATGCAGGCCGTCAGGCTTGAACAAACCTCCATCCCTCCAGGTGGGTCCCAGTCACCAATGAATCAAACCCTTCCTCACAGCACCAGTTCTTCAACCATGAGTTAAGTTCCTGGTACATGCACTCCTATGCTCTCCTTGCCTCTCACAGGTAGTACTTCTGAGAAAGTGACAGAAGTAGCTATTTGTTGAGACTGCTCCCCAGTTTCCTAAACCATGTGCCATGTGTTTTCCCCACTTACAATGAGGTCTTAGTAGATTTAGAATCGAATTTTGTTGTGCTGTAGTGGGGTTCAAGAATGCATGAGACAGACTGCCTGTCCCATAGAAACATAGACTTTGACTGCAGATAAGGACCGCTTGGCCCACCTAGTCTGCCCATTTCCCTATCTACAGGATAAGCTGTAATCCTAGTTAACCAACAGCCTATTTCTTCCTACCCCACACAAAATTGCCTTATGTCTGTCGATGCTTTCTTGAATTCTCCCACAGTTTTAGACCACACATCCTCCTCAGGAAGGCTGTTCCATGCGTCCACCACCCTCTCTGTGAAAACAATACTTCTCCACATTGCCCCTGAACCCTCCCCAATCTTCAAATTGTGTCCCTTGTTCTTGCACATCTCTTTTCTGAAAGATGCTACCCTCTTGGACTTTGTTGATTCCACTAAGGTACTTAAAGTTTCTGTCATGAGCCCCTCTCCTCCCTTCCTCAAGGGTATACATATTAAGCTTCTTTAGTCTCTCCTCGTGTGGCTTCTCTTGCAGACAATGCACCATTTTAGTTGCCCTCCTCTGGACTGCCTCTATTGTGTCTATGTCCTTGCGGAGATGGGGTCTCAGAACTGGACATAGTACTTTAGATGAGTCTCACCAAGTGTCTGTATAGAGGATAACAACTTCCTGTTTTCTGCTGGTGATGCCTCTCCCATACATCCCAATATCCTCCCAACCCTCCCTACTGCCGTCTCACATTGTTTGCCAACCTTAAGGTCATCTGATATGATTACCCCTGGTCCCTTTCCATTTTTGTTGTTGTTACTACCTCCCCCATTGTGTAATCTTCCCTGGGTTTTGTTTCCCATGTGCATTATTTTGCACTTCTTTGCATTGAATCCAAGCTGCCATACTTCTGACCATTCCTCCAACCTTGCCAAGTCCCTTCTCTTCCTTTCCACACCTCCTTGTGTATCAACCCTGTTGCAGATCTTTGTGTTATCTGCAAAGAGGTATACTTTTCCTTCCAGTCCCTCTGCAATTTCACTTATAAAGACATTAAAAAGGACTAGACCCAGTACTGAACCCTGCAGTACCACACTAGTAACCCCTCTTTCTTCAGAGTGGACTCCATTTACAATTACCTTCTGTGTCCTGTTGTCCAGCCAATGTTTTACCCAGGCTACCACGCTGGGACCCACTCCCAGGCTAACTAATTTGACTATTAATCTTTGTGTGGGACTGTGTCAAATGCCTTGCTAAAGTCTTGGAAGGCCATGTCTACAGCCCTCCCTGGTCTACTACTTTGGTCACCCAGTCAAATAGAATTTGAAACATAGAATTTGATGGCAGATAAGGACCCGCTTGGCCCACCCAGTCTGCCCATTTCCTACCTTCTGGATAAGCTGCAGATCCTAGTTAACCAGCAGCCTACTTCTTTCTACCCCACCCCCAGAATTGCCTTATGACTATCCCATGCATGCTTGAATTCCACCACTGATTTTGACTCCACAACCTCCTCCGAAGGCCGTTCCATGCATCCACAACCCTCTCTGTGAAAAATACTTCCTTAAATTACCTCTGAGCCGCCCTCTATCTTCAAATTGTGCCCTCTTGTTCTTGCACACCTCTTTTTGAAAGATGCTACCTCTTGGACTTTGTTGATTCCCTTGAGGTACTTGAAAGTTTCTATCATGTCCCCCTCTCCCTCCTTTCCTCGAGGCTATACATATTAAGCTCCTTAAGTCTCTTCATATGTCCTCCGTGCAGACCCTGCACCATTTTAGTTGCCCTCCTCTGGACAGCTTCCATCCTGTCTATGTCTTTGCGGAGATTGGGTCTCCAGAACTGCACACAGTACTCAGATGGGGTCTCACCAGCTGTCTGTACAGAGGGATAATAACTTCCTGTTTTCTACTGGTGATGCCTCTCCCTATGCATCCCAGTATCCCCAGCCCTCCTTGCTGCCCTCTCACATTGCTTGCCCACCTTTAGGTCATCTGATATGACTACCCCCAGGTCCCTTTCCATTTTGTTGTTGTTAGTATCTCCCCCCATTGTGTACTCTTCCCGGTTTTTGTTTCCCAGGTGCATTACCTTGCACTTCTAGCATTGAATCTAAGCTGCCATACATTTGACCATTCCCCTAACCTTGCCAAGTCCCTTCTCATCCTTTCCACCCACCCTGTGCATCAACTCTGTTGCAGATCTTAGTGTCATCTGCAAGAGACATACTTTTCCTTCCAGTCCTTCTGCAATGTCGCTTATAAAGACATTGAAGAGGACTGGTCCTAATTGAACCCTGCGGTACCCCGCTAGTAACCCTCCTTTCTTCTGAGTGGACTCCATTTACTATTACTCTGTGTCCTATTCTCCAGCCAATTCTTTACCCAGGCTGTCATCTTGGGACCCACTCCCAGGCTGGCTAACTTATATATTAATCTTTTGTGGGACTGTGTCAAATGCCTTGCTAAAGTCTAGGTAGGCCATGTCCACAGCCCCTCCTGATCTACTACTTTGGTCACCCAGTCAAAGAAATCTATCAGATTCGTCTGGCATGACCTTCCGCTGTGAATCCATGCTGCCTAGGGTCTTGTGCCCCTGGCCTCTAGATACTCGACAATTCTTTCCTTTAGAAGTGATTCCATCATTTTCCTATCACTGAGGTTAAACTAACAGGTCTATAGTTTCCTGCTTCTGCCTTGCTCCCACTTTTGTGAAGGGAATCACATCTACCTTCCTCCAGTCCTCAGGTACCACACCATCCTCCCATGATTTGTTAAAAGGGTAGTCAGTGGTTTCACTAGTTCTCCCTTAATTCTTTTAGAATTCTGGGGGTGAATTCCATCAGGCCCCATTGCTTTGTCTGCCTTCAGTTTTAAGAGTTCTTTCAGAACCTTTCTTCTGTGAAAAGACTGGGATCGACTCTATACAGAGTGCTTCTGTTAATTGGATTAGGCACCTCCCTCCTCCTTTTGTGAATACTTAGCAGAAATATTAATTCAGTATCCCTGCTTTTCACTGTCCCTCTCTCCTACTCATCATCCATTCTATTCAGCCTCACTATCCCTCCCTTTGTCTTTCTATGCTCTCTGATTACCTATAAAGGTTTTATCCCTTCTTAACCGAGCTGGCTATCTTTTCCTCAGTTTGGACCATTGCTATTCTGACTTCCCTCCTGCTTTCTTCTGCCTTAACTGGTACAGCTCTCTGACATTGCAGTTGTTACCCCTACAGAAAAAAACTGTAGTGGTGTTCAAGAAGGCATGGCATTTATAACTGAATTTAAGCATTTATAGTTGAATTTTCTAAATGGGAGAAGTACTATTTGCAATTTTTCTGCTCCCTGATTTTAATCAAGAGATTGTCTGAGTATTGCCAATTTTAAAAGGAAAATAAAAGACAGTCATTTTGGTAGTGATATATGTTGTTTGCAACAGGTCACAGAAATCTCTAAAAGCAGCATAACATTTCAAAATGACCTCAAAATGCACCAGAATGCAGTTAAAACCTGATAGCTTATGGGCATAGGTGGCCCCCAGACCCCAAGCCTATTGGTTTACTATTTCTCAGGACAACCAGGACTTTCATCACTCTTTGCCACCCTCAAAAAAGCTAGCTATGCCCTTGGTTCAAGGCTGCCCTGAAATCACACTTGCCACTTGTTGGGGTGTGTAGTTGCAATTGATTCTTCAGAAGGGTTTTCCTGCCTATTCGCTGCCTACTATTAGCTATACATGCTTTCTATTCAAGGTCTCTTAGCCCTACTTGATATATTTGTAACCAAACTGCTCCTGCACTCATGTTACACCTCAGTTATAATTATACTTTATATGAGACTACCTGCACTTTGCCACATTCAGCATTTGCATGCAGTGTGTTTCTCATTTCAATTTTACTACCCTAAAATTAGGTTTTATGTCCACTTTGCATTTGACTCAAACTGTAAACATTGTTTATTAACTTACCCATGTATGTTAACTGTTATTCCTTAAATGTTTAATGGTTTGTTGATTTACCTGTCTCAGTGTGTAACTGTCTTTTACTGAATGTAAATAATTGTCATTTATTGAATGTAATTAATCCCGGTTGTCCCTGAAAAGGGACTTTATGTCTCAGTGGGCTTACCTGGTTAACAAATTTCAATAAATAAAATAAATAAATCGCAATTTCTCTCACAAGCCTATTGTCCAATAAAACCATTTAAAAGTTTCAAAATGGGGATGCTCTAAATTCCAAGTCTGCAGGGCACTAGGCTGAGCCACACTACCATGCCTGTGCCCTGGGCATGAATGAGGCACCCCTACCAGCACAATCTATCCTTCCACCAAGTCCACTGCCTCCAGTTATGGCCAGCAAACAGAAGCAACAGCAACTGTGGCTCCACTAGAAAAGAGCTAAGAGCTGTGTTCTGCAGTGGGAGAGTAGTCGAGTCAGTGACTGAGAAGGGACGAGCTGCAGTCAGCAGGCGGAGAGCAGGTCGCAGTCAGCGACCAGAGGAAGAAGAGCGAACTGAGCTGTAGCTCCAGTTGGCAAGGCAGCACAGGTCACAATTGGCGACTGAAGGAGATGGCATAACCACAGTCAGCGGTGCAGGATTGGGCCAATCAGGGAGAGCGGCACCAAGGCGGTCAGGCTTTAAAAAGCCAGCTAGACTGCAGAGGCGCAGAGCTGAGAGCTGTGTTTTGCAGTGGAGAGCAGGTCACAGTCAGTGACTGAAGTGATGAGTTGCCGTCGGCAGCCAGGGATCAGGTTGCAGTCAGCGATCAGAGGAAGGAGAGTGGAGCGGAGCTGTAGCTGCAGCGGCAGCAAGGGCACAGGTTGCAGTCGGAGACTGAGTAGGGATGGCCAACCGCAGTCAGCAGTGCAGGATCGGGCCAATCAGGAGAGCAGCACTAAGGCAGTCAGGCTTTAAAAAGCCAGCCAGACTGCAGGAGCACAGAGCTGAGAGCTGTGTTTGTTCCCACCCACGGTCCCCGATCCAGGCCTCTATTAAATACAGAGAGGAGGAGGAGGAGCATATTTGGAGTAGAGGAGCTGACAGACTGGTCTGAAGAGGGAGTGGCTGAGGACATGGAAAGACAGAAAGTTGGAACTAGGGAAGGTCCTGAGCTAAGGAAATCACTGCAAGAAGCTGGTTTGCAGCAAGGAACTGGGTCCTGCATTTCTCCGAGGAACTTGGACTTCAGCCTTGGTGGCTATTGGTAATTAACACAGCTACTAAAATCCTTCACAAAGGAGCTGTAATTAGTGAACTGAGTGAGTCGAGCCTACTGAGCTGGAGGTGCTGGGACTTGGACTACTGTCGCTGGAGGTGCTGGGGACTTGGACTTGGCCTTGAACTTGGCGACTTGGACTTGAACTTGGTGACTATGGTTATAAATTCTTGATGTCTATGGTTTACATGGTTTATTATGTCTAATAATTCTTGCCTGTGGTTTGGGACTGAGGAGAGGTGAGGATCGAGGGCCCTAAATACATAAGGTGTGATTTAGGACTGTATCTGAGTGTCAGGACTGTATCTGAGTGTCATGGAAGAAATGGAAGGACAGCATAGAAGGAGGGGTGACCAAGGGAGGGGATCTTTGGCAGGGTGGTGGGGTGCAGTGGCTGTGGGCGCTATGATCCTAAATTGGGCTTGGAGGATGGGGGAATGTAGGATGTGTAAGCAGCTCACTCAGCTAAGGAGGAAATGGCGAGGCTAGGGTGGGTGTTAAATGGGGAAGCTTGGAAAATGGGGATAGAGACAGGGACGGTAAAAGCCAGGAAAGGAGTGGGAAGGGCTGGGTGGATCAACTGGAGGATTGGATACACTGTTCTGGAAGTCAAGGGCTTGGGAGCGAGAGGATGGAAGGGGATCCAGAAGGATAGACAAGAAGTGGTAACTGACAGCAGCAAGTCCAGAGTTGGGACAAGGACACCCAGGACAGGAGGAAAGGAGTCTGTGGGAACTGACAGCAGGAAGTCTAGAGGCACGATAATGATGCCTGTAGCTAGAGAAAGAGGTCAGCCGGGGATCAGGAGGTGGAAGTCATGAGGCTCAGGAAAAGGCAGACGGATGCCCAAAATGAAAGACGACACAGGCATGGGTGGAATAGGCCAGTGGGTGGAAGTAACAAACAGTTTTGCCCTTCTAGGTATTCTAATCGAGGACATTGGGGAGGAAGGGGTTCGGCAGGGGCCATCAGAGAAGGGGAGCAGGCAGCTGGGGACATGGAGAGAGAGATCTCAGGTGCAGTGGAAGGGGTGGAGGAGGGGTGGGCACATCACATGTAGGGAAGGGGTGGAGGAGTTGATGGGCACATTAGGGTCACACCAAAGGGTGGCACTAGGGGAACTGTGGTGAACAAAGAGGCAGGAAGGAAGCACATGGAAGAGCTGGAGTTGGGCTCCTGGGAGGCTGCAAATGAACAGGAAGAAACCTGGTAGGACAGGAGATGCAGGAGGCTGGGGAATGCGATGGGCAGGGTGCAAGAGAGGGAAATATGCAGACAGGGCAGGTGGTGAGGAGGAAGACTTCCCCAAGTGGGGTACAGTGCTCAAAACCTCCTGCAAGGATGGGTGGACAGGAACAATTGGAGGGGATCAAGCAAAGTTGGCACAACCTCACACAGCAATGCAGACAGGGAAGACCAGGAGCAGATGGGGGGAATCAAGCAACATTGGCACAAGCTCACACAGTGATGCCGTCAGGTGCAGGCCAGTAACAGTTAGAGGAGGATCAGGTGAAGTTGGCTCATGCTCAAGCAGTGATGCAGGAGGTGCTTGCAGGGATGAAGGAAGCTAGGTGGAAGTACAAGGGAGGGAAGGGGTATGGGGGGTCTGAGGAAAGGCTAAAGGGAGAGGGTGAAGAGGAAGGATGCGTGTGGGTAAAACCAGGACAGTTTAGGTGATGGGGAACAAATGATGAGCAGTGGTAGAAACCAAGTCAGGTTGGAACATGAGGAGGAGTTCAAGGGAGCCAGGCCCATGACACAAAGCTGGAGGCCAGAAGGACACCCAGGAAGCTGGGGGCAGTAGGTTGGCACTTTGGGGACTCAATAATTAAGGGATAAATGGGAAGGAAGGAGCAAAAACAATGCAGTATGGGTACAGTGCATGCCAGGGATGATGGCGCTGGAGGTGAGGCATCATATTCTTTCCTGGGGCAAGCAGCAGGATGAAGGGACACACCTGCTGTTTCTCATGGGCACAAATGACTTGGAGGGAACAGTCTAGTGGAGGTACAGGCAAGGTTCGAGGAACTTGCTAGATTCTGTAATAGCAACACTGTTTTTCCTTCCATTTCCTTCTCTGAGGTGTTGCCAGTACCAAGAGGAGCACACCCAGAAAGGAAAAGATAAGGGCATTCAACAATTGGCTACAAGGTTGATGCAGTTGTATGGGGTTTGGCTGGATAGATGACTGGGGCTCTACATGGGAGGAGGAGGAGCTGTATACCCAAGACAGGCTGCACCTGAGCTCTGCTGGGGCAGCTGCACTAAAGAGTAAACTGGGGGACTTCATGGCAAGGAAGTTCAATTTAAACTAAATGGGGGCTACGGATAGGGCCATCCTTACATGAGGCAGAACAGAGAGGCTGTCAGCCTTCCCCAAGTCACAACACTCATCAAGGTAACAGTTAGCAGCAGGGAGGAACGGGATGAGGCTAGATGTTGGAGGGCTTTGGTTGCAAATGCCAGGAGCCTGGGGAACAAAATGGGAGAAATGGAGGCCACCATGATGGAGGAGAACCTAGACATTGTAGCAGCGAGTGAGACTTGGTGGAATGAACACCACGCCTGGGAGATGGTGATCCCAGATTATCGCTTGTTTAGGAAGGATCAGGAGGGAAGGGGGAGAGGTGGCATTATATGTCAGGGAAGAGATTGGGGCCATGGAAGGGTGGGAAGAGGAGGGGAAAAGAGATAATGTGGGTCACCTAGACAGGGGACAGGGGAACACCTGCGAGTTGGGGTAGTCTGTAGGCTTCCTATGCAGGGGAGGAGGGATAGACACTTTGTAGTATCAGTAGCAGGATGGCATGCAAAGGGAAATTGCAGCAATCCTCCGCAAGGAGCAGGGGCATCTTAGAGGCTCCCAGGCATATTCCTGCAGCAAAGGGTCAAAGAGACTACTAGGTGTGTGAACCTGTTGGATGTAGTCCTCACAAATGGGGGCAGTGTGGAGATGGTGGAGGGGGAAGAGCTTGGTACCAGTGACCACAGGGCTGTCAGGTTCAGGGTGAGAGCGGACAGGAGAGGGTTAGGACGAGAACCAAGGGAGTGGACTTCAGGAAGGCTGACTTTCATGGAATGAGAAAGATAGTTAGGGAAGAAATGTCAAGGATAGGAGCTGTGCAGAGGAGGAGGAATTTTGGATAGCCATCAAGAGAGGGTATTTAAGCCATGGACTCACGTATAAGAAGGGTAAGAAGACAGAAGACAGAAAAGACCTCTATGGTTCACTAGAGAGGGTGTTAGGAGTGGGAGAAGACTAGAGCATTCAAGATGTACAGGAGGACACAAAAAGATGAGGCCAGGAAACCCTACAGGAAAAAAGAAGGAGGCAGGGCAAAAGATAAGGAGGGCTAAGGAGGCCACTGAGGAGAGGATAGCGAAGCAGGCAAGGAGGACAAAACCTTCTTTAGGTACATTGGAGAAAGGAGGAGGGCACAGCATGGGATTAGAAGGTTAGGGGGAAGTGGAACAATACTGGAAGGGGTTTCGAAAAACAGAGGCATTAAATAGCTATTTTGCCTCAATCTTCACAGAGGAGAGCAAGGCAGGGATCAGGATGGGGTGGGGAGGTGACAGCCACAGACAGGTGGGGTTGGCAGAATTCACAGCTAAAGGAGTAAGGGAAGAGCTGGGAAGACTTGGGGTGGACAAGGCAATGCCTGATGGAATGTACCCAAGGGTTCTCAAGGAGGTGAGGGATGAAATGGTGCCACATCTGGCGAGGCTGTTTAACTTGTCCTTGGTCACAGGAGCGCCAATGGACTAGAGGAGGGCAGAGGTGGTTGCAATACATAAGGGGAGGAAGGATGAGGTCAAAAACTACCATCCTGTTAGTCTGACCTCGGTGGGGAAGGTAATGGAAACACTACTTAAGATCAGGTTGATAGAATACTTAGAGATGAGTGGCATGCAGGGTGGCAGTCAGCATGGCTTCACCAAGTGAAGATCCTGCCAGACTAACCTGATAGAATTTTGTGATGGGTGACACAGATAGTGGACCAGGGAGGAGCGGTAGAGATGACCTATCTGGATTTCAGTAAGGCCTTTGACACCGTTCTGTATAGTAGGCTACTGCATAAGCTGGACAGACTGAGGGTAGACCAAAGATCACCAGGTGGATGGAGAACTGGTTGAAGGAAGGAGTCAGATGGTGGCGGTAGATGGGACATTCAGGGAATGGGCGGTGACCAGTGGTGTGCCATAGGGGTCAGTGCTAGGACCAATACTCTTTAACATCTATGTTAGTGACCTAGCAGAGGGTCTGGAGGGATGGGTGTGCCTGTTCACAGATGATTCAAGGTCTGCAATAGGGTGGATTCCCCTAGTGGGGTGCAAGCCATGATGCGGGACCTGGAGAGGCTGAGAGGTGGTCTGACACCTGGAAATTGAGTTTAATGCACAGAAGTGCTCGCTGATGCAGGTGGGGAGGAGGAGTAGGAGGAAACTTACTCCCTTGGGGGTGGAGATTAAGGAGAAGGAAACAGAAATGGACCTGGGGATTATGGTATTGCATGACCTTAAGGTGGGCAGCCAGTGTAGCAGGGCGGTGGGAAAGGCAAATGATATGTTGGCCTGCATTGCGAGGGGTTTTACTAGCAGTAAAGGGAGGTGCTACTGCCATTATACAGAACCATGATCAGGCTGCATCTGGTGATGGGGTGCATTCTGGGGCCTCACCCTACGCAGAGATATTGAGATGATGGAGAGGGTACAGAGAAGGGCAACCAAAATGCTATGAGGAATGCAGGATGTACCCTATGAGCAGAGATTGAGAGGGCTGAATTTGTACCCTCTGGAGACTAGGAAGGAGAGGGGACATGATTGAAACGTTTAAGTATCTGAAGGAATAAATAAGGTGGAGGGTAGTAGGTTGTTCAAATTGAAGAAGGGAGCGAACATGAGGGACATAGCCTCAAACTGGAAGGTGGGCAATACAGAGTAATGTCAGTGGGCAGTTTTTCATGGAGAGGTGGTGGAGGCCTGGAGCAAGCTGCTGGAGGAGGTAATGGCAGCTGAAACAGTGGAGGGGTTCAAGAGGGCTTGAGATAGATTTAAGTGGTTGGGAAAGGAGGGGAAGCATAACAGAAGGGGAGGTAGGGTGTTGGGCAGACTAGATGGTCCTGGGGCTTTTCTCTGCCATCACATTTCTGTGTAATCTGTGCAAATTACTTTCTCAGTCCACCCCACCATTTTGGTTACACCAATTAGTCCAGATGATGGAGATTTCCACAGTTTTGCCCAGCACCCAATTTAGAATTCTAGTAAACTGGTTGGGGCACCCTAAAATCACAGATCCTGGATGAGCCCCACGTTGTAGCCCACCCTCCCCATGTCTAGGGGGATGATGGTGGAAGTCTGTGGGGAGGGGGCATACAGCAAAAGAGTCATATACCTGGCTGGCCTCATTTCCCAGGCCTTACTGGAACCAGGGTGCCCTCTAACTTCTGATTGTCAGACTATGGAAGCAAAATCTTGTTAGCAGCAAATGTTCACACGAAATGAATGAAGTACAACACTCTGAACTAAAAGGGATCCCATTTAATGAACAGCTAATCAGAACAGAGAACAGTCACCTCATGGGAGGTAAAACACACAAGTTTGCTCTGGGCTGAGAGGTCATATCAGAACCTAGTTGGTGCTCTGGACTATGAAGGTCACATCAGAGTTCAACTCCAGTCAACTTCCACTCAGGCTAGGTAGCCACAGTTCAACACAAGCAGACTGAGATAGTGGCGAATCAGGCCTTGAACTGCAGATCTCCTTTTCTCTCTCTCTCTCTCTCTCTCTCTCTCTCTCTCTCTCTCTCCCTCTCCCTCTCTCTCCCCTCCTTCACTCTCTGTTCAGAAGCACAGACCTCCTGAGGGATGGTTGGCCCACGGTCACTCTTATCATCAAACTCTTTAAGATGCAGGGTCCAGAAACTGGACAGTCTCCAATGAGGATAGTCCAGGCCAGGGCTGTGGCCTCACCCCTGTCACCCATTACCTCAGTCTCTTCCTCCTGATCCCTGGCTTCTCCCACCTCCTCTTGTCTCTTCCTCCATCTCCGATGGCAGCAATTTCTCCTAAGGGGTCCCACCCCCTGGCTTCTCCCACTTCCTCTTGTCTCTTCCTCTATCTCTCCAATGGCAGAAATGTCTCCTAAAGGATCCCATTCAGCCCTCAGTGCTGGCAGTAACTCATCCCACCTCCAACACTGCAAGTCCCACAACATGCACTTATTCCCTTAGGCCAAACAACAGTGCTCCATCCACTGAAGGACTGATCTCCAGTCCAGCCCAAAAATGGAGCTCCAACAATCGGCCACCACTTGATTCCTTGCCTTCTGATTTTATAGCTGCCAAAAAAAACAGGAAGCTCGGCTGAGCTGGACAATCGCCCCCACCCAGACCTTTCTCCCCTCACGCCTCTTCCCCAGTTTCCAGCACTGCACTACCTTTATCCCCCAAGAAACCCTCCTACCTTGGCACCAAAACTTGCTCCCCACACAAAGACTTGCAGGACTTGATGTCCCAATCCCCTATTTACACTGTGCTTCCAACTCAATACCGTAGCCAAAACTACTCCTCCAAACAAATGGAGCTGCAGCTCCTTTAAGTTCTCCTAGGCAGCTGCCCATGCTCACAGTGCCCACCATAACTATTCACAAAATGCTGTCCCAAATGACTGGACAGTCCCCATGACCAAAACCACCTGCAAAGTGCCCAGAGGTGTAGAACATCAACACCGTGCTCAGCACCCTGCCAAAGCTGAGACACTTGAACTTTAACGTCTGGAGCCATGAGTAACCAACGTGGACACTAGATCAGAATCCCACCCGGACCTCTGACAGTGCAGATAGAGGATCACAGAGCCACCGCTCCTGAAGATAAGCCCACTTGGGGCTTACAGATAGATAGATAGATATGTTATTTTAACCCCTAGGTGGTGCTGTCCCAAGGGCTACTACCCCTGCCTGCTTGGCTAGTAGCAGGTTAAGGGGCCTGGGTAATGAAAGCATACCTCCACCTGGAGGTCAGGGTTGTTAGTGGTCAAGCTAACCTGGGCATAGCCCTCCGGGACACTGTAACCCCCTCTTTCCTTCTAGTAGCCAAACCATATAATAATTACTTACAATGACCCTTATTCACCAGGCAATTACCCACACTGTTTGTACTTACCACCAGGGCTGGTTCCTCTAGCTTGACACTGGGACCCCCTGTAAAACAAGGTTAAGCACAGCAAATAGCAACAATACAATACTTTTGGCACAAACTGGAACCACAGTCAGGTTAAATGCAAACAAAGTTAAATCTGATTTATTCAGGGACTTGAACAAGGGAGGGCATAATCAGGTTGATTTGCTTAAAAGCTGTATCAATCAGACAGTTATGCATGTAGTTCAGAGTCCCTACACAGTCACACACTCTGGGTACCCAGGTAGGAAAATGGTGCAGCTAGTAATGTTGCTGCTGGTTAGGGCCCTTGATGGAAGAAAGCAAAATGTACAACACACACTAGTTGTAATCTGGAGCTGGAGGCTCAGTTTGTGAAAGAAAAGGCAACAAGACAATTAGATGAAAACACTTTTAGATTTAGCTGTTGTTGCAGGGAGCTACCTGATGTTTACTCACGATACCCAATACTGGACACAGGCAGTCGAAATCAAGACTGCAGGCTGTTGAGCTGGAGTGCCGGAGAAGCAGGGCCCCACGGATCACCAAGGCATCATTCCTGTTCAAGGCGTTGAGCAGGGGATGATCCCAGACCGGCCTCTCGTCGATGACTCTCTCTGTGTAGCAGGTATTCTGGCTGGGCCAGTGTAGCAGGGCCCAGGCAAATGGAAATGGATACGATTCAGTCTGTGGAGCTGGATACAGCCTCCAGTAAGCAAAACACAGTTCAGACACACAGTGGGGAACCAAATCACGACCACTATAAGCACACAGCATTCTCACATGTAAGGAAATTCCACTCTACCAGGTAAATGGCTCTCCAGTCACAATCACAGAGTCTCTGCACAATCCGGGAGTTCAGAGGTAGCTGGAAGTCCTGCAGGCTGATCACATTCAGCAAATCTTGGTCTTCTTCAGGTTAAAGCCTGGTCACAATTCAGTGGCTTAATTCGCCTCCAAATTCAGATTCAGTCCGAAAAACACAAGTTCCCCTCAGGGACAGCAGGCAGGCATGCAGGCCAAACTCAGGCCATTCCACAGTTCCCCCGCACAAATCCACTGTGGATTGCTGCTCTAACTATCTCAAGCTGTTACTTCTTCACTTCCCAACTCAGATCTAACTGAAACTGCAAGCAGTGTGGGACTTTCCCAAGATCCAAAAGGTTCAGTTGGCTGATCTGTCTGTCAGTCACAACAAGGGCTCCCCTCCAGGTTATTTTAGGCACCAGAAGCCCAAAACTACAATTCCTACAAGTTTTGGCCCCACTAAGCCCCTGTAGGCAGGCTCCATTTTAGAGTCCCAAATGTACTGACTGGCCCATTCTGCAGTCCAGGACCAAGATGATGGAAACAAACAGAACTATCCATGCTGCAAAGAAGGCAGTTAGAACCAACTGCAATATTATCACTACTCTAACAAATGATCAGCAAACAAGTACATCTTCTAACAGAGCTCCCTCTCAGACTAATTATTGACTGCAATCCAGGCAGCTCTTAAAGAGACAGTACACAGAGGCTATACAGGCACTCTCTGGCAATACATTTAAACTGCTAAACGCAGGACACCAGCCTGGCAGTGAGCATTTAAGCAAGCTCAAGGAAGACTTTTGAGAATCCCTATTTGTAGGGGTTATATTATAATTATATAGATGTTGTCTATGGCACTGCCCTTCCATTTCTTTTGCCAGACTGGACACTGTCTGCAGCTCTTTCTGTCACTTTGCTACAAACTCGCCCCCCGCCATACCCACCACTGTTCCCTGCATTCATCCTTATGCATCCTCACACTGCCCTCATGGTGCCAGGCTCACTGTACTTCCTTTATATCTAAATACTGGTTTGGGTCCCTTCCTTCTTACCTCTCTCTCCTCTCCCAACTCCCCTACTTCCTGTTCCAGGGACCATCACACTTTCACCACTCCTCACCCTGCTCCTCCACTGGAAATCTGCCTTCTCCTATTGACTTCCCTCACTCTGGAACCAACCCTCCCTCCTCCCTCTACCTCACTCCATCCCCTGGCTCCCTCAGGCACCAGTTGAAACTCCTACCTCACCCTCCTGTTCCTGTTACACTTCCTCCTAACAAGTCACTGACTGAGCCTTAACCTCTTGGAAAGGCAGATGGGTTCAGCTTCTTGTCTTTGGTTTCACTTCCTCTCTACTTCCTTTTTTACCACCAATATGAGGTCATAGGCATAATTGGCCTGCAGGTCAGTAGTCCATATTGTTCTTGTCACTGTATATTGCTGCTGCTTCTGTATTTGCACTTGTTAGGTGTTTTTACTGGGCTGTGACTGCACTTTATTCTCTGTACATACAGTTTTGGTATTTATTCAAATGTGTATCATGTTATCAAATGTTGTTTCTCAACAAAATTGTTGTATGTGTTATGCTGCTGTTCTTCCACTGCCCCCGGATCATACTTGGAAACTAGCCTTGGTTCAGTGTGCCTCTTCCAGTTACCAATTTTCTCCCACCCCCAGAACAGCTCCCTTTTCACCCCTGCCCACATCTGAACCCCATCAACATTCCCCAGTGATGACCCTCTCCAGGGTTCCTCCAGGCTTACTCCCCACCCGGAAAGACTCTGAAACCTTCCTTTTACAGTCTCACATCTGGTGTCAGGGGAGCCACCACAGGTCAGTTGTGTGCCATCAGTTACCAATTTTCAACTAAATTATATACATATATGTATATTAGTGTTGAGTAGGCACTTCAATGTGAAATCCCAAATTCTGCACTTTAATAACTTCACAACCATTTAACAAATTTGCATGCACTATTGCCTGGGTGGATCTCTGGATGTGGATGTTACCTTCCAGTCGGATGTGCAGTTTCTGAGTTCTGGAGAGTGAGAAACTGACTAGTCGCTCATTGACTTTGCTGGGTTTTTCTTTGAACTAGCCTATAGCCCAGACAGTTTGGAACTGTGCTCTGAAATGTTCAGGGCACAAGCGGATTAACCCACATATGTGCTTTTGCTACTTTGGTGAAAAAATAATCCATTTCAAAGTTATTTACATTTCTAATTTTGATCATAAGAATCCAGAATGGAGTACTACCATGGTGAAGTCTAGGTGTCTGCATCTGAGGAGGAAAAGGATCTGGAAGTGATGATTACTAATGACCTGAAGCACTCACGCGGTGCAAGAAAGCATCAGCAATGGCAAACAAGATGCTGGAATGCATAGCTGGGGATCAGAAGAAGAGAAAGGAAGTTATACTACCCTTATACAGGTCACTGGTGAGGCCACGTCTAGAGTATGGAGTTCAGTACTGGTGCCCACACCTCAGAAAGAACATTAACCTGCTGGAGAAGGTCCAGAGGAGGGCTACAAAGATGACTTGGGGGAACTGGGTGGGCTGGGGTCCTGTGTGGGTGGAAGTGCCACTGGACTACCAGGGAATTGAAGCTTTCTTTTGTATGGTGATTGGTGTTACTGGTGTGGAGGGTACCACTGGACCACCAGAGATGTAAATAATTATTTCTTTCAGGCGATCAGGGTTACGGGCAGGGACGGGTAACACTGGACCACCAGGGATATAAATAATTATTTCTTTGGGTGATCAGTTCTGGTGGGGAGGGGAGGCCTCAACTTTGTGACCATGTATGCGGCCATCATCTTGAATGTGCGAAGATGCGCTTGCACATCCCGGTTGATATTGGATGTACCACATATGCATGGGCACATCCCCTGGAGATGCATCACATATATTATATTTGAGCCACGGTGCATTGGAAATTATGCTCCACAAATCTCTTTTTGAATATAGCCCTGGGGCGATTTCTGGGTTGCGCAATGCAACTCTGTCACCAGGTGCAACTCCTTTGAATATCTGACCCATGGTGTACAATATTTTAGACAATGCCAGAAAGTTCAAGATAAGTGTTGAAAAGGAAGGCAGCCAGGGTAGGCTTTGTCAAAGGTGTTGGGTGTTGGGGGGTCAGAGTAGAGGCAATAGGGAGGGAGGGAGGAAGAGTGAATGGGGACTGGGTTGTATAAAGGAAGGAGGGGTTAGGCTAGAAACTTAATTTAATTAAGTGCTAGCCAGACAGGCAGGGGATAATGAGTAGCTATAGCAAAAGTCCCAACTATTTCAATAGGGTTTTCAGCTTTGATGCATAGCTTGGCCATTTATGCATATCTTGACACCACATTTTCAACATTTGCCTTTTGGGACCCCATCTCATGAACAATGTCACTGGTATTTATAAAATCCATCCCAAAGGCAATTTCACAGTTGCTTGTAAAATCACCTTTTGGACATGAATTGAACATTTTCACTGCCTTTGTTCATGAGGTGGGGTCATAAGAAGGCTATGTTGCAAATTTGGTGTCAGAATATGTAAAATGGCAAAGTCATGAGTATGCTTTTAAATTTAACTGCTTCTTTGTAACTTCATGAATTTTAAGTATTTTCACCCCAAATTTTCAACATAGCCATTTTTATATCACCTCATGAATGTGACAGTTGTCATTTCTCAAGTCCTGGCCAAAATGTGTTTTCTCACCAGTGGCATGGAACAACGCTATGCTTGCCATGGAATGACATTCGCCAGGATTTGAACATTCTCAGCACAGCATTCATGAGGTGGAGTAATAACAAGGCTATGCTGACAGTTTGTTGCTATTTTGGCTGAAATGCTTCCATGCCGACATACATGTACACATCTATGGAGGACGGGGGTCCTGCACTCCACAGGCAAATGAAGATGCAATTATACTATCTCAAAAGTAAGGAAATTCTTTGCAAAGAACTCCATTGATGCATCAGTTAGAGTTAAAGCAACAAAGTAGGGAAATGTGGTGTTAGGTTCCCAACCCTAACACCCCAATCCCACCCTGCAGGCAGAAAGCCAGGCCTGGGGTGTGCCTTTGGGGTTCTCAACCTAACACTCACCTCCTTCCATCAGTAAAGAAGATGAGATGTGTATAGTGTATGAGAATGGGGTGAGTGTTAGCTGAAGAACCCAAGGCACACCATACCTGTCTTGCTGCCTTCAGGGTGGGTGGTGTGTTTGGGTTGGGAACCCTAACACCACATTTACTTACTTTTGTCGCTTAACCAACTGATGCATTAGAGTTTTTTGCAAAGAATATATTATAGAGTGGTAGCGCCTTATAGTTAGAGTTGAGTAGGGTGTTCAATGTTAAACCCCTAACTTTGCATATTAATATCTTTGGCTCCATTTGACAAAATGAACCAAAATTTTGTATGTTGTGTCTCGGAGGCAAGGTCTTGATTTGTGGAATTTGTTGTGATGGCAGCTTGTGGTTTCTGAGATCCATATGTGTAATTTTTTGTAAAAGTCTAACTTTTTTCCTATACTTAACATGGAACTTTTTGCTCTCACCTACAGCCTACGTGGAATGGAATTTATATCCCAAACTTGCAGGGGACATGTGTTATGTCCCAAGGTAGTGCCTTTGACAGGCCTGGTGAAAAAAATATTAAAGGGTTCCTGTGTTATAAGGCTTTAAATTGTAGTGTTTTTCAAACTGAGAATGTATAGTAGGGTTTTTCAGATAATGTTATGTGGGGAAAGTAAAAATTTTATGCAGTAAAAATCCCATTTTTGCTTCCACGCCACTTGATTGGCAGTGCACCAAAATTTTTGTGTCGTAATATCTTGTTGATTTTTCCACAAACTAAAAAATGTGGAAAATACATAAAATGCCAGGATTTTAAGAAACAAACAACAGAACCTAGCCAAACGAGATCCGTTTAGCTACATTATGGTGTTTATTTTTTACATATAGTGGCCACAAATACCTTTTCTAGGCACCGAAATTCTGAGTGCTCATCATAATGAGAGGATACTTCCCCGTGTTCTCTGTATGAGAACACTGAGAATTCTTTGACTTCTGCAACTGCAGTTGAATTGCGGCTGCCAGCTACAGTGTTAGCTGTGAGCCACTGTTGCCCTGGTGTCTAGTGGCACCCCCCACCCGCTGATTGTTCACCTCCAAAATTATTTAATATATTCCCTGGTGTCTAGTGGCACCCCCATCTGCAGATCACCATCTCTGTTATAAAATTATTGATTCCTGGTGTCTAGTGGTGCCGTCCTACTGTTCCAGCTACTGTACCCTTATTAATAAATGTCTCCAGTGTCTAGTGTCCCCCACCCACCGATTGTGCTCCTCCAAAATTATTTAATATATTCCCTGGTGTCTAGTGTCACCCCCACCCACCAATCACCCTTCTGAATTTCTCTGGTGTCTAGTGGCCACCCTCTCACCCACAGATCGCCATCCCCATTATAAAATTATTGATTCCTGGTGGCTAGTGGCACCCCACCCGCCGAATGCCATCCTGTTAAAATTTATATATTCTCTGGTGTCTAGTGGAACCCCACCCTCCCATTTCAGGCACAACTATGGTTTCTGTGGTGATATCCTGCAGGTATTTGCAGATGGTTTGTCTAAAAGATGAATATGTGATGTGGCTATACCAAGTGAAAGAATGAAGTGTAGGACATGCTGTTCCCCTGCCCTCTTGTGTTGCAATTCAGAGAGGCTGCCCCTCGTACATTTTTAAATGAAAGTGAAATAACCTAATAACATTTGCTGTTGGCCGTTGGGGCTGTGAGCAGCACATCTAGGGCAGCAGTCTGAGCTGCTATTGATTGAAAGGATGCACAGTCCTGCATATCCGAAAGCACTGAGGCTCTGGATGACAGTAGACTAGTGGTTAGAAAGCAGTGCACGTGAACCAGAAATAAGATAGGAATATACAGGTTTTAGTACTGTATTTCCTTACTAGGTGCCCCACCCCTCCCATAGGGACCAGGGCTGCTGAGAGTAGTCAGATCGGCACTGTTCTGTTTTACTACAGTTAAAATCACATACAAGTAGCTATGATTATTGTTTTATTTAATATGCTGCTTTGAAAGACCTCTCTTCTAGTGTGTTGCCACCAGTTGTGTTGTGCTGAGCTTTTAACCCAGGGGCTCTTAGAAAATTTCAAAATTAGCCAAACCTTTATGTACACAATTGATTTTGATGTACACAGCTTGTGTAACTGTATGAGTAATCTTTGCTGAGCTCTTGTACTTTTTTCTTTTCCTCTTGAGCTGATATTTACAACTGATATACATCTTTGAATGTATCCTGATTTTGGCCATTTGTCCTTTCACCTGATTTGCTACTAGGCATGAGGTTGAGAAGTATGGTCACTGTTTTGTTACCCTTTTCCTCTCCCCCATGCTTTAACATTAAAGAAGGGGCCAGCCTAAAAAGCAACTCTCTCACCCACAAATGAAGAAAAGCGGTCCCTTGATGATTTTTTAAACCTGTAAAAAAAAATGGTCCTTGCTGTTCAGACCTCTCACCCCCACCCACACACCCCCAGTAAACCCCACATACCCTCACTCACCTGAACAGGTCCCAGGTTTGAGATCCATTCTCTGATCAAGTTCAAGTTTATTGCAGGAAAGACTCCGTTGAACAAGCTCATTCACAAGGAGGTCCTGAGAACTTTTATCACATACAGTTACAATTACATAGACAGGAGATATAAAATGTAGAACAACAAAAGAAAAAATATATAATACAAGAGGTATACACAATAGAAGTCCTTATGCTATATATGCAGTACATTCCAGCTTTAACCTTTCCTAAATTATGCAACACATTTCAGCTTAATAAGCAGAGGGCCAGTTGGTACCTAGGAAGTTGACTTGGCATTGGGGCCTAGTAGCACCTACAGTACATATGTCTTTTAATTTAGAGATAGCTAGTGTTTTGTAGGAGTTAATTGATACGATGCTGGTTAGCTTCAGCATGGCTTATAGTTGGTTCCAAATGTTTGGGAGGGCGTATGAGACAGCTCTTTGGCCACGCTGTGTAATGTGTCCTGGGAACATCTTAGTAGGATAAGAGGTCGGATTTCCTTAGAGAGTAGGCGCTATGCGAGATGTGTATGAGAGACGTTAAATAGACAGGCAGTTTGTGGAGCAGTAATTTGAGGGTCCAAATGCCAGCATGCAGGAGGCATCTGGTGGCAAGAGAGGTCCACCCAACTGCTGCAAAAATATCACAGTGGTGGGTCCTGTAACGCAGAGTTAGTAATGAAGTGAAGAGCACGGTGATAGAGTACGTCCAGTTTAGATAGGTGGCTCAAGGTTGGGGAGGAGATAAAGATAATGTCTCCGTAGTCAAGCAAGGGAAGGAATGTTGCTTGGGCAAGTCTTTTGCAGGTCGTGAGAGAAAAGAGGGTCCTATTTCTAAAGAAGAACTCAAACATGCTTTAAGCCTCTTTGATAGATCCTCGATGAAGTCGTTGAAGGAAAGCTTGTTGTCTATCCACATACCTAGATATTTAAATTTAGTATCGACTTCCAAGGGTTCACCTAGGAGGTAATTATGAAGTTTTTGGTGGGGTAGTAGGGCACCAGACAAGGCAAGTCTCGAGAAAATCATTGTCTTGGTTTTTGGCATTTAAGAAGCTTGGCACTGATATGGTTGTTTTCTAACTGGATAAAGTCAGCTTGGCGTGCTTCCTGACTTCAGTTGAGTAAGCCTGATGCGTACAAAACGTATCATCCACAAAGAAATGTATGCTAGAGTTCTTTATGTGGGAGTCAAGGTTGTTGATGTACAGGAAAAAGATTGGTCCTAGGGTGGAGCCTTGAGGACTCCTCTGCAATTGGAAGGGGAGATAGTAGGCCCATCAGCTTTGACTTTTTGTATCCTTCCTGTGAGATAACTGTTAAACCAATGCAAGGTAAGTGGAGTGGCACCTATGTAGGCAAGACAGGTGATTAGGAGGTGATGGTCTACAGTGTCGAGGCCTTACTGTGGTCTAGAAAGACTGCACCAGTAACCTTCTTGGTGTCCATAGCATGGATCCAGTCATTAGAGACTTTAGCCAAGGCTGAGATGGTACTGTGCTTCACCTGAAGCCAGATTGGGCCGGTTTAGGAGTGAGTGCACTTCAAGGTGATTTTTCAGTTGGTTGTATATAAGTTTTTCCAGCACTTTGGAGAGAACGGGCAAGATAGAGATAGGGACGGTAGTTGTTTAAGTCACAAGGATATCCTGATTTGAAGAGAGAGAAGAACATGGGCAGATTTCAGCAGAATGGAACAGTGGCTGTAGTAATAGAGAGGTTGAAGATGTGAAGGATGGGGCTGTGAGCTGGGATAGCTAACTGCAAGAAAAAATTATTCAAGACATATCGTCCCCTGCACTTTTCTTGGTGTCAAGGCTAACAATTATGTCTTGACTTCTTTGTAGCTAAACAGGCACAACTGGAAGGGATGAGGTGGAGTAGCATGTGTAGAATCTGGGCTAGTGTTTGCTATTCACTACGCTGGCATATAGGGAGGTGTTGAATGCCAACCCAGCAGTGGCAAAAGTGAAAGTTAAGTTCTTTGAGGATTCGCAGTTTATTTTCAACCATCCCGTCCTTGGCCAAAATCTTGGCGGGAAGGAGGAAGCAACAGGATAGCCTTCAATGGATGACAGCTGTGACATACATGAGAGTGCGATAATAAAGGCTATGTTGAAGACATAGATTGCTGCTGGAACCAGCGACTGCAATATGAGAAACTAAGGTAAATGCAGTTCAGTGCATTTCAATGGGAGTTTCAACATTTATTCATAACTCAGCCATTTTTGACATTTTGACCTGAATTCATAACATAGCCATTTGGATTCCACCTTCAAACAATATGGCTGTCATTATGCAACTCCGCCTGAAGGTGATTTCACGATCCTTGGCAAATTCAAGTTTTGGGTGGGATTGCATGACAGTCATATTCTTCTTGAGGTGGGGTCTCAGAAAGGCTATGTTGAAAATTTGGGGTCAA
Organism: Neoceratodus forsteri; assembly: GCA_016271365.2. Taxonomy (NCBI): domain Eukaryota; kingdom Metazoa; phylum Chordata; order Ceratodontiformes; family Ceratodontidae; genus Neoceratodus; species Neoceratodus forsteri. Next base: position 107,363,512 of record JADMNL010000026.1, read on the forward strand.
AATATGTAAAAATGGCATTATGGCCATTCATTGCAATTTCGCAAGTACGCATCGTAATTCTGGAAATTTTTTATATTTTGACCCTCCATTTTCAAATATAGCCTCTTATTATCCCACCCTCATGTATGTCATAGTTGTCCTTTTTTTTCAAATCCTACCCAAATGTGTTTTTGTACCTGTGGCATGGAATGCCATTGCAGTTGCACAAAATTACGCTTTGCTGGAGATTTGAAAACTTTTGTATATGTATATATACATATTCCTTATACAGTTCAAATAATTCTTTACAGAGTCCAAAAATAATATGGGTAAGGTGTTTCATGTCACTAAAGCAGCAGTATTTGTTAGTTGGGAAAAAAATTTATGATATAGTTTTTTCACCAAAATGTACTTATGACATCCTTAGATTCAACATCAGAATATTTTTAATTTCTTAGCTATTTTTAAAAGAGCTTTATAGCTAATTTTGTAATTAATGACTCAGGTCATTAAAGAGCAACTCTGCACCTCAGCATGTGCTTTCAGAAATTTGATGATTCAGCTGTTACAGCTTACTAGAGAATACATTTTGTTTCTCATTTTTAGTGTTCCATACTAAGATATATCATATCAAGATATGAAGATCAGTGATATGTGAGGGTTTGAGGGGAGGTGTGCCTATATGCTGATGATACAAAAATATGCAATAGGGTGGACACCTGGGGTGGAGGACATGAGAGAGGACTGACAACGCTTGAAAAATGGTCTGGGACGTGGCAACTGAAATCTAATGCCAAGAAGTGCTTTGTGATGCACTTGGGGAGTAGGAACAGAAGAGCAGGGTACACCCTAGGTGGGGAGGAAATGAAAGTAACGGAACAAGAGAGGGATCTGAGGATCATAGTCTCCTCGAACCTTAAGGTAGGAATCCAGTGTAGCAGGGCGGCGGGAAGGCCGATGGAATGTTGGCATGCATAGGCAGGGGCATTACTAGCAGATAGAGGGAGGTACATGCCCCTTTACAAAGCCATGGTGAGGCCGCACTTGGAGTATGGGGTTCAGTTCTCGAGGCCACATCTCCACAAGGGATATAGATGCATTGGAGAGGGTCTGAGAAGGGCAACCAAGATGGTGCAGGTATGCAGGGAAAGTCATACGAGCAGAGGTATAAGGAGCTGGATCGTACACGCTGGAGACAAGGAGGGAAAGGGAGACACGATTGAAAACTTTGAAATATGTAAAGGGGCTCAATAATGTGGGAGAAGGGTGTTTACTTAAGAGGAAGAGAGGGTCAAAACTAGAGGGCACAGCCTCAGACTGCAAGAAAAAAAGATACAGGGGTATTATGAGAGGGCGTTTCTTCACGGAGAGGGTGATGGGGCCCTGGAACAGACTACCAGACAGAGTGGTGGGGCTAAATTGGTGGAAGAATTGAAGAGGGCATGGGACAAGCATATGGGGCTGAGTATCGGGAGGGCCGGGGCTGGCAGGAGGGAAGGTGTAGGGAAATGGGTCAGACTAGATGGTCCGTGTGGTCCTTATCTGCTGTCAAGCCTCTATGATTCTATGAAGATTTAGAGCACATTCTGATAATCCATCTAAAAATCTGTGTAGGAAACATTTGAAATCATTTGCCTCACCCCAATAACCTCACAGTGCCTTTGTTTATAACATCATAATGCCCACCATGACAACAGACTGTGATGTCACAAACAGCAATTGTGTGGTTAGCAGGGAGAGTCAGATACATTTTGAAAGACTCTGTAAAATAATTGTTAATTATCTACAATATTTAATAGACCAACAGCAGAGGAAAGTAAAAAAATAAATAAATACAAAAACCTGTAAAACAATAAATTTTAAACATAATTGGAGTAAACCTAGGGCCAGATATTCAAAGGGTTGCGCCATGCTCAAGTCTACATTGCGCCATTCTGCGATATTCAGCAGGAAGCAGTTGTGCCACTGAAAACAGGCTGGAGCAACAGCGCAATGCAAATGAATGCATGCTCAACAGGAGGGGGAGGAACCATGATAAACTGCACAGCCCGATATTCAGCCGGGCTGTGCAGAGTTGTGCAGGCGCACCCCCAACCTGAGCCTGCAGGACCTTGAGCCAAAAAAAAGGCTATAGAGGGGCCACCCACAGGTGAGCTGCTGTATTGCAGGGCGCAACACAGCAGCAGCCACCTGTGGCTGGCCCCCCATCAGTCTCTGTGCCCCCCAGCCTGATCGCTGGCATAGTGTACTCCCCCACCAGCCCGACGCGGGCATCAATGTGGCTCCCCCTCCCGTTCCACATCCCTGGTGGTCCAGTGGACCATAATGCCCGATCGCGGGCAGAATGTAAATGAACACCCCCCCGAACATCTCCCTGGTGGTCCAGTGACCGTAATTCCTGATCGCAGGCAGAAAGTAAAATGAACACCCCCAGACATCTCCTGGTGGTCCAGTGGACGTAATGCCCGATCGCGGGCAGAAAGTAAATAAACCCCCGAACATCTTGGTGGTCAGTGGACCGTAATGCCGATCGCGGGCAGAAAGTAAAATGACCCCCCGAACATCTCCCTGGTGGTCCAGGGACCGTAAGCCCGATCGCTGGGCAGGAATGTAAATTGACACCCCGCCAGCCAAACATCTCCTGGTGGCTGTGTCCCCCACCCACCCACCGGAGCCCCCGCTCCGCCCCGGCAGCGGCAGCATCCCACCCGCCTTCGCCCGCCCTGACTGCCTGTGGGTGAGCTGCCGCGCGTTGGTGCAGAGGCAGAGCCAATGGGCGTGCAGCCCTGTCAAGAGCATGACAGTCCAGATTTTTGAATGATCTATTCACAAATCTGGATGTCATGTACGGTATTGGCTGCACGCCCATTGGTTCTTGCTCTGCACCACGGCGCGCAGAGTCTCACCGGCAGTCAGTCACGGGCGGCAGGCGGTGGGATGCTGCCGCCCGCCGCTGCTGGGGAGCGTGGTGGGGCTTCGCGGGTGGGTGGGGTGGGGGGACACTTGTCACCAGGGAGATGTTTGGGCGGGGGTGTCAATTTACTTCTGCCCGCGATCGGGCATTACGTCCACTGACCACCAGGGAGATGTCTGGGGATCTATTTACATTCTGCCCGCGATCGGGCATTACGGTCCACTGGACCACCAGGGAGATGTCTGGGTGGTTTTTACTACTGCCCGCGATCGGCACTAGGGACATGTTCGGGGGTCATTTTACATTCTGCCCGCGATTGGGCATTTCGTCCACTGACCACCAGGGAGATGTACGGGAGGAGGTGGGGAGCTACATTGCTGCCCGCGATCGGGCTGCAGGGGCGTTGGTCCCCGACAGCTGCTGCCTGGCAGGGCGGCCAGGCACAAGTCCTCGGGATCGGGCGCACCTACATGCTAATGGCATGCAAATGGAGCCATAATCAGATGCAAATGGCCCCCTGTGCCTTGCATGAATTATGGCCCCATTTGCATGTCACCTTGAATATTGTGATTTTGGCGATGGCGCAATGGTACTTGGCCACCGCAACTTGAATGCTCCACTTGACAACTTGGGTATGCAAGTTTCACTCGCGCCATGCACAGTGGCTGTGGTTGGGGTGATATTTCAGGAGTTGCTCAATAGAGCACCCTTTGAATACGCCTGCCACACCCCGCGCATAACTATTTTCCGGCGCAGCGCAAGGGCTTGCGCCTCAGAATGGCACAGTTTGAATATCCAGCCCCTAGTGTTTTCAAGCTTTTATTATAATGTTTAGAGATGACCACCACCGCAGTTTTAATACTCTCTTCCACTGAGGTTACCTGTTGAGTGTACATACTAGATTCATGTGTGTTAGGATGATGCTGCCACATGTTTCTTATGGTAAACAGCCCGACACTGTATTTAATTTTTGCATGGTGGGTTTGGCATGGGGCGGACACATATTAAAAACTTCATAATCCCGTATTTTCATTCAGGAATGAAAGAATACAAAATATGCAAGCATTTGTCAATGCCGAATGTTTGCTTGCTGGTATTGCCATTGATAATGCAGGAGTTAGAGATACATAATAGGAATGGCAGTGAAGTATTAAACTAACGCCACCAACCCCCAACCCCACCCTGCAGAGACTGACAGGCATTTGAGGATATGCCTTGGGTTGTCGGCCATAATGCTCATGTCATTCCACCTCTCTCCACCCTGCAGACACTGACAGGGGTTGCATTGTACCTTGTGGTCTTGGACCTTAATGCTCACCCCATTCCATAAGGAAATAAGCTGAGATGGGTGCAGTAGAGGAGAATGGGTGAACGTTGGGTCAAAGACCCAAAGGCACACCTCAATGCCTATCACTTGCTGCAGGGTGGGGTGGAATAGCATAGGCGTTACGGGCGGCCCCAAGTCACATCCTCAGTACCTGTCAGTCTCTGAAGATGAGGCGTGCTCGTTGGAAACTAACGCCCGGGCATTTGTTGGTATTATCCAAATTTTCAACATGGTTTTTTGAGCCTTACCATGAACAGTGGCACTATCATTTCATTACTCATTCCCTAAAGATGATTTTGCACAGTGACTGTGCCATTCAGCGCCACAGGTATGAAAACACATTTTGGGCAGGATGTGAAAATGACAGCTGTACTGCTCATGAGGAGGTGTGAAAAAATGGCAATGTTGAAAATCCGAAAAATGGTGAAGTTACAAGCGTGTGTAGAAACTGCAATGCACGCCTGTAACGCATCATTTTTGAATTTGTTCACCAAATTTGCAACATGGTTGTTTGGGACTCCACCTCATGAATAGTGGCACTGTCATTTCATTAATCAGTCCCAAAAGGTGATTCTGCGCAGCAACCGCAAAACACCTTTCAGGACCGGTAACCAAATGACAGTGACAGTGTTCATAAGGTGGGGTCCTAAGAACCCATGTTGAAAATTTGGGGCCAAAATTCCTAAAATGTTGAGATAACCTCCATTGACTCCCATTATACAGCTTACCGTCATTTCTTCAGTTTGCCGGTCGGCTTTGAAGAGTGCAGACGTGTCCCGTCCATAGATCACCGCTCCTGACCTCCGGAGGTAAGTATGGGGTAAGGATGGGAGGGGGCTGGGTCCACAGAAGGGGTAGGGGAGGGTGAATGGGAGATGATGAGGGATTATTTTATTTTTACAGGGGAAAAAAAGGCTTTGGGGACGGGTTTTCTTTATTTACAGGTTACCAAAATGTTTAGGCACACTGAGTGGGCTCCCAGTGTGCCACAATAGTGTGTTTGTGGGAGGGAGGGGATGCCGACATGGGGACTGGGCATCCTGATTTCAGCACTTGAAATATTTGTGTGGGTGGGGGGCATCTGACACCAGGAGTGGGAGAGTGTCAGAAACATAAATAAAAATTATTTTGGCACACTGGGGTGGACTCCCAGTGTGCCAGGTTAATGAGGGGAGGGGGATATATGTCAGCACGGGATTGGGCACTTTGATGTCGGCGCCCGGGAGTGTGGCGGTGGCAGAAGCCACCAAAGTGAAAAGCCATGCCGTGGCTCACTTATTTATTGATTGAAATTGTTCACCAGGCAAGAAACAATGAATAAAAAGGCACTCAGCGCAGGAGCTGACAAGAACCATAATTCCAGCCATGTACATTACTGTGCACTATAATGCACATGGCTGGAATCTTGTCAGCTGCTGCCAACAGAGAGAGGGTATGTCTGTGTGCCTGGTTGCGAGAGAGGGGAGTTCCCGCTGCAATGAGGAAACTGTCCTCATTGCAGTGGCAGATTTCTTCAAGTGCGGTCCTCTCTCAAACTGTTTCCTCATAGACAGCCACCGATTCATTGGTGCCTGAGGACGAGCCCCATAAAGCGCCAACTCGTAACCATCCCTGACTGGAGCAGCACTTTTCTTCAAGTGAAGACTGCTTCTCTCAAACTGCTGTCACAGACAGCTCGCCCAGTCATTGGTGCCTGAGGACGAGCCCCATAAAGCATCAACTGCATTGGGCAGAAACTCACACACCTCTAAAATGTCATACTGTCCCAAGATGTTTTTGTGCATGCAGCGCAGGCATACGCAAAGCAAACATAAAAATGGGTATGTTTGTGTTTTTCTCATAAAAGCAGGTTTCTTGGTTTTTAACCCCTCATTTATGCTCCATGGTGGACTCTGGCCCCATCTCTCAGGGTACCCAAGATATATGCTGACTCACCTTCCAATGTTGGTTCATGCTAGCCCCGCACAGATCCGCGGGTTGCACCCTCGGTGGGGCAGGGCAGAGGATGTATCCTCAAATGTTTACTGGTTTGTCGGGCAGCCAGTGTGACAAACCTCGCAAGGGTTCTGTTGCCTTGAGGTTTAGGGCTTGTTTTTTCCTGGTTTCTCCTCATTGGATGACAGCACATGAGGGCTGAGGCATACTCACATATGCACAAAGGCATGCGGTACACGAGCCAGCCATCATGCAAGCCCTGATCTGCTTATCCCTGCTGTGCTGCCACCCATTTTCACCTAGGTGACAGCAGTGCAGAAAAGTCAGTGATCCTGCTCTCCACAGCTGTCCCCAATGGCCCGGACTTGCATCAAACGGGTCACCAGCATCATAAGCGGTAGCATTACCACTGTGCCAATGGGCTGGCCGGAAGAACATATTTATAAAAAAAAACAAAAAAAAAACTAAATGGTGGCTAACAAATACTGCTGCTTTAAATAACCTAATTAAAAAAGATACACTCACTGTGTTCATTAAAAGGCCAGTAACGGTGGAACAATAATAGAATTGGAACCAGTATTTAAAATTAAGGTTCTGGGAGGGGAATAACTTACATGTTCAATGGAGTTCTCCTTTAAGAGTCTTATCTAGGCAGGGGAGAACCACAAAAGGTTTTGGGTTCTAAAGGTTCTGATGAGCCATTAAAGGTTCTGATGACTATCAAAGCCTTACCACAACTTTCAGTCCAAAGACAAAAACTACTTTAACTATCATTGTCCATTGTGAAGGAAATCTAAAAGCGACGGGAGTGGTACTACACTACCTCCTGCTTTCTTTGGTCTTTCTTGCCACAACCACTAGCCATATTATTAGATACAGACCTGCTGGGGAAGTGTATTAAGCTCCCAAAGCAATGTTTTAAAAATTATCAGCACATTGTTAGAACCTGAAAAAAAGGGTTTGATAAGGCTTTTTTTTTTTCAGAAATGGCATATGTTCTGGGTTTTTCTGAACTTATTTGAACCGGTCCTCCTCCCAGTGTTAAACTATTATGTACTGTGTGCCATATCCCATGTTTAGCTGTATCCGCAATGCTTGTGGCTTCCTTGTACTGGAGTTGCCCTGGAGGCCGGGAGTGCCAACCCACTAGGTAGGGAGATTTCAATTCCAAAGTCCCAAGTACTTCCACTCTCTTCACTCTGAATAATTAGGCTGTATCTCCAGAGTAAATGTGAAGCTGCATACTACAGGATGAGTGGGGAGGGAGAGCGTTGCTTCATAATGAGGTGCAATTAGCAGTGAATAAACCTGAAACAAACACCGGAAATTAATAAAGCTGGAGATGGCCTTGGAGTGCAATGAAGGCCCTTTGCAGTGGGCGGCAGCAGCTGAGATGATGTCCCCGCAGTTTTATCTTGCAGCCCTCAGGAATAGCTGTCCCAGAATCTGCTGATGCTGCAGATAGCAGCTCGCCACTTCGCTGCTGGTGCTTTGCCGCTGTTCAGAACAAGCCTTGGTCCCTGGAGGATTCTTATATCTGCAGGATAATGCCTAATAAAGTCTACAGTATTCATCTTAAAAAGGCTAAATGGCTTCATTAGGCAGGAAGGCAGGCCCGACAAGTGCTCTCGTTGAGCTCTGAGTGCTATTTCTGTATTCCTCTAAAGGAAATCATCAACCCCATCCCCCACCCCCAACATTAGAAGGATGTTTATAGCAAGGCAGGGACAGGAAATCTACATCACATACAGATTAAAGAGCAGATAGCTACTAACATAAAAGGCTTGGAATCATGATGTTTATAATAATTATGTGTCACATTTCTCTAGTTTTATTTCTTTAGTTATTCATCTTCTAAATATTTCAGATGGACCATTACTTATTACACCATGTCTTCTTTCAAAAGCATCTGACAGCGACTGGTCCATCAGCACAGCTGTAGCGATGCCACTTACAACACTGGTGACCTGGGTTCCACAACAAGTCTGGATTGTTGGGATCGGCTAGGAGGAAGATTCAGCATCTCAGAGGATGCTCTCATCCTCCAGGGAAGGAGGGTCACTGTCCTTACTGCAGTATTGCCACCTGGGTGACAACAGATAACAGTACAGTCTAGGGCACTGTAGGTGGGTCAGGCGCAGGCCAGGATCGATGCAGCACCACACTTAGCATGTGTGCGTGTCTTGGTCTCCTTTGCATGCCTGTGTCTGAGAGGGTGGAGGAGAAAAGGAAAAGGGCCCTGCCTCTGACAGGCGAAGGATGCTGGTATGGATTGCCTGGATAAAATCATTGGGATCAGGAGTGCAGTTGGAGGCAGAGACTGGAAGGAGCATAAACAGAGAGTTAAAAAGCATCTAACAGGCAGCTAGCCTGCCAGTTCGGCAGTACCACTACTACTTGCAACACCAACGACCTGCATTAGAGTATGAGCCTGACTCATCAGAGGATGGCTGGAGGAGGAGGATGACTGAGCATCCCATAGAATGCTCTGCTCCTCAGCGAGGAGGAGTGCTGCCAGACTCTACCATGCTAGCACCACCTGTGTGACCACAGGTGCCAGTTCAAGCTGGAAATGGCATACAAGGGAGGGAAGGAGGAGGAGGACATCAACAGCCTCTGCCACATGGTGACACAGATCTGCATGTGTGTGGTACCGCTGCATAAGAATGATGATGAGGAAGCAATTACAAAGGTCCTCACGGTTGGACAAGTTGATACTGTAGATGAGTGTTGTATGAAGAGTGCCATCTAAACTCTGCTGTCAGGACCACGTAATGCCTGAATAGCAACAGGGGTAGAATAGCGTATGTCAAGTACCACTACCCCTGTAGCTAGTCAGAGCACTTATGAGTGCACAAGTAGGAAAAAAGTGCAGTAGTTACCTGAACTACTCATGTGGTGGAGAGGGTTAAGGCAATAACAGCTTGCAGAGTAAGAGACCAGGGTTCTATTCCTGGTCTCCCAACACATGCAGGTTCATTTTCCCCACCCAAAGTGTAAATATTTTTTCTATTAGTGGGGACAAAATTCCAACCCCCGTTTCTCCTTTTCCCAAGATCCGCACCCCTTGGAGTTCTATTATTTAAGTTAGGGCAGAGACCCCTCATCGGGGAGCGGGGCTCAAAACAAAGTGTACAATGTGGGTTTAGCAGTAATGGTCATTGGTGTGGTTTCGACTGGTACCATTGGCGCTGTTTTGATTTGAGGTGTTTTTCCTGGTGCTGTTTTGACAGCACTGTTTGTACTGAGCTGTTCTTAACAGTGCTGTTGTAACATTCGCTCTTCTAACCTAGTGTCAAAAAGTCTCCAAGGCCAATGTCATGCACCCAAGGGTGTTTGGAGAGCTGGTGACAGTTCTTGCAGTACACCTGACTGACCTGTTCAACTGCTGTCTGGACACAGGCATGATACCGCACAAACGGAGGATGGCTGATGTTGCGCCCTGCATAACAGCAGCCCAAGAGATAAACTGGAACCAAAACCAGTCAGATTGACATCAATTGTTGGCAAGCTGATGGAAACTATCCTAAAGGAACAGTTGGTTAGAGTTCCTTGAGGTGAACTGACTCCAGCATAGCAGGCAGCATGTTTTTTTGTCAGGAGGTCTTGCCAAACTAATTTGATCAACTTCAATTGGGTCACTAAGGCAGTGGACAGGTGCCAGGTAGTAGACATACTTTAATTGGACTTCAGCAAGACTTTTGGCTCCCCTCTCCCACAAGATGTTGATCAAAAGATGACAGACATGGGGACGGGAGAAAGTGATCAGGTGGGTAGCAAACAGGTATGGCAGGAGAAAGTTACTAGTAGGGTTCAGCAGTGGTCAGTGCTTGACCCAGTCCTGTTCAGTGTGTTCATTAATGACATTGGAGACAGCATCAAAAGACAAAACATGTCTATTTGTAGATGACACCGGCTCTATGGGAGGATAGACACTGAGGAGGGCATACAGAATCTGAGGAGTGTCTGGCAAAGTTAGAAAGGTGGTTGGAATCTGGCAACTAGGATTTAATGCAAAGGAGTGTAAGGTGATGTACATAGGGTGCAAGAACCCCAGCGCCAAGTTCAGTCCTGGGAGGTGGGGTTGACAGTCACAGTCCCAGAGGAGGAACACAGTTCGGGATAGCAATCAAGCAACCTGAAATCTTCAATGCAATGAACAAAGGCAGCAGTAATGATGAACAGGATGCTGGGCTCACGACGAGTGTTCACTAGCTGAAGGAAGAAGGTCATTCTGCCTCTATACAGATCCATGGTGCGACCACACTTTGAGAACTGTGTGCAGTACTGGAGTCTCTACCTCAAGAGGACATAAATCAGCTGGAGGCGGTGCAGAGAAGGGCTGCCAAGATTATCTAGGGGCAGCAGGATGTCCTGTATGAACAAGAGACCTTCAAATACCTTTAAGTCATAAACTAGGTCAACCTTGGGGATCTATTTAGCGTAAGTGAAAATAAAAACACCTGTGGGTACAGTTACAAATTGGCAGGGGTAGGTAGAGAAAGGAGGCCAGAAGACACTTCTTCACAGGAGAGTGGTGACAGGATCGACACACTACCAGAGCAGGTAGTAAACCCAAATCAGCTGGGGTTTCAGAAGAGGGTGGGATCAAGTCAAGGTAAGGTTAGGTGATGGTGGGGTGGGAGACAAAGCAATGTGTAGCAAACATGCATGGGGTCTGCAACGAGCAGACTTTATATACCTTTAGGCCTTCTGCTGGCATTTTCATATGTTCATATGTAATAGCTCAAACAAAATGTTTATTAAAGTACATACTGAAGTGAACGATCCTCTTTAACAATTTTCTGGGTGTTGTATCAATTTGCTGCAAGTGAACAGGTTTATACTCAAAACTAAAGAGTAGATGTGCTGAGATGTTTTGTTTTAGTCTTTGGTAACCAGATAAGGCCCACTAGGCACAAGTGCCTGTTTTCAGGGTGCCTTGCTCAGTGTCACACAGTGTGCAAGTGGAGATTGTGAGAATCAAACCCAGGTCTGGTCTGCTGGATGTTCCAAGCTCATTCACAGCTCATTGCTCTAACCTCTAGGCTATACTGCCAGCTGTTCAGGCTGTGGAGAGGTGGTGGGGGAAATTAGAGGACTGTGCTGTTCTCCCATGGCCATCAGTGTTCGACATCACTACCAATGTCACCCAGCACTAGTGTTGCTCAGATGAATCCGGAAAAACCGGATCCACCAGATACCTGCCCTTTGCGGCAGGATAGTGGATCCACCAGATACTTTCACTATCTGCCTGTGGACCTGGCCGCCAGATCTCTGGTCGGATCCCGCGTTATCTGATGGCCGATCCAAGGATTCAGTGCGATCCAGGGATTCAACACTGATCCCTGGATCTGGAACCAGATCCCGGATCTGACACCAGATAATGTGGGATCTGACCTGGGATCTTACCTCTGTATTCGCCCAGATCCCGTGACAGATCCAACTTGAATAGTGCCACCATCTGCCGGATCACTGGGGGATCCACGGGCGCACTATCCGAGCAACACTACCTAGCACCGTGGAGTCCTCTGTCAGGGTGTCTGCATGCCTGTCAATCTCTCTACCTGCTACATCCAGTGTTTCCAATGCCTCGCACTGCATTTCCTGTGATTCGGTTCTGCAGTCTCTGCTGCAGCCTCAACCTCAGTGTTGGGTGCATTGCGTTGTGCAGACTGATATTTTTCTCTCCATGACATGGTACAAATAGCATGAAACCTGAGACTGCAGGTCTGCTCTCTGCACTCTTGACAGCAGGGAGTCCACGATATTCCCTGTGGTCTGCATCGCTCATGCAAGCAACTCGTATCAGGACGTACAGCCTACTCTGCCAGTAGGTCAGCACCGTTACCAGTTGAGAACTGTTGTAGGAATTTCCAGCGTCTTTCCTTCCACAACATGGCAATGATGGGACCAACCTACCCCTGCAATGCAAGGTCTCACCTGCGATCGAGGGCTCAGCTACCCAACAGCACGGAAGGCAATCCTGCTAACCCAGTGGCAACTGGCCCACTCACTCCAGCAGTGGTCACATGCTCCTCTTCACACAGGCTCAACATGTGAGAGCTGTATAAACATAAACACATCCCAACATGTGCTTTTGGGGAAAGTTACTCCCTGCAATACTCCTGGTGATTCAGTTAGCAGTAAGCTAATGAGGGGGACTCCTACTCACATAGGCACTGTCTTGAATCAATTTTGTGCCTTTTTCAGCTATGTTCAGAAGAACCAGCACTTACTAGGTCTCTGTTTCTCCTATGACATGTAGCCATTTCTTCAGCACAAGCTTTTATCACCTTTGGGTCATTTCAACTATTCAGTGGTCCACCACATCACCAGCAACATCCCAGCTGAGCCTACATGCGCTGACCCCTTTTTCAGCAACCCTTTGCCTGCTACCCTTACTAGAGTGCCAGTCTAGACAGGTGGGCAACTTATTAGTCCTTGGTGATGTCCCAGAATCCTCCTTGTCTAGGGGTTGCACTTGGTAGGAGGAATTCCTCACAGCAAAACATTTATATTCTTTCTAGATCCTGGCTTTAATGAGAGGCTAGAATGTCAGCATCTTAGGATCTGATAAACAACACATGAAACAGTAGTGCAGCACATATCAAACTATATTCAAATTGTGAAAGTTCATCCATATTTAGAGTGGGGTCCTGTGACTCAAGTCACTCAATAATACAATTATCAGTAGTGTAACCTCCTGCCATTGTAGGGAGTTACTAAAAGGTGCCTTTAAGACACCAAGTGAGTGTGCATGACTGCTGGCATGCACTGCCTTGAGTTTTGCACCTATCAGGCGCAAGGGAGGGTCTGTTGAAGTCAGTTTGAGGAGAGTTGTGGAGGAGTGTGTGAGGGAGCAGCTTGATGGTTAAGTGTGGCATCAGGCAGCCCAGCATGTAGAGGCCGTGAGGCCTGTGGAAGGATGGGAGAAATAGCCCCCTTCCCAAAGTATGGCAGAAAGAGCAGTTTCCCACCACCCATCGGTGGGCAGGACCAGAGTAAAGGGCAGAAATTCTGGAGAGAGTAGGGATGAGAGAATCATCTCCTCAGCTTGGCAAGAGTCATGGTGGTTGCCAGAAGGGCCCAGACATTCAGGTGGCAGCTGGCTTGATGGAAGGGTACTAGGTGGCAGCTTTTATCCTTTTCGCCTCTTATGTCCACCAGGTAAAGGCTGTCCAAACTGTTTGTTTCTCCTGCAGTGTTGCTGTTTGAAAGGTAGGCCCCTCCCCGTTGTCCTCTTGTTTGGGCTGGGTGCAGGAAGCCTTATAGACTGTACATGTAACTGGGGAATATTTAGGAAAGAACTGGTTCCAGCTTCCCCCAACTTAGAAACATGCCACAATGTGGAAAAGATTACTACCTGCCCCACTGGTGGAGAAATATTCAGTTCCGTTAGTAGAGATTCAAGAATGTGGGAGTAACTTCTTCAGTGCTTCTAAATGACAGGGGAATTCATATGGAACTCAGACAGTGTTTAAAGGAGAATAGAACTGGGAATCAGCAACGAACTGCCCCTGCTATGGGTAAAATGTTAACTATGTTTATGCTGTGTTAGCACTAGTAACATATAGTTGGAGGTTCAAATCCTCTTCCTCAAGAGTAAGAATGTGCCACAACAAGAGTTGTAGTCTGACCATCTGAGCTCATAAAAGTGTACTATGTAAATATGTTTCCTTGAGGAAAATATGGCTTGAGCCTTTTATCAGAAAAATAAATGGTTTGCCAGATTGCATCCTACAGTTGTGTGGAATTCTAATCTTTTAAAAGAACTGCACGTTTGTGGTCTCTAACCCCATGTTTTTCAGGACTGTGGAAATCAACTGGACTGTGAGATCTGAGATACAGTGGGAGCTTGTTCTGTGTCGGCGGTCTCCAGCTGCCAAAAGTCGAACCCAAATCATTCACAAGGTCAGTAACCACCAAAATGCACTGCTTACAGTATTAGAGGACCTGAGGGTCAGATCCCTCCCTCCCTCTCTGAGACTGTATTCCATCAAACCCCTAGACACGAGGGGTGGGGGTGAGGGTCTGCCTTGTTATTCCAGTCAGGTCAATGTATGGTGTCAGGTTTAAAACCCATTGCCCACATGGACTAGTGTTTCAGTTTCTAAGTAGCCTGCAAATGTCAGCCAATGCAGTTATGAATGGAAAGTGAGGGTAATGGTTACAGTAGCATTACATGATATCCACTTTAATGAGGGCTGTCCCACCAGCTCTGCACCTCATAACATCACAGATTTAAGGTGCCACCACCCTTGCTTTGGGCTCCTCCAGCCTTGGAAATATTTACCTTTTGAGGATACCTTGCTGGTACAAGTGAGTCCCAGAGATGCAACCGCATGATTACCCTATCTTGCCCTTGGACCTTCACAGCCCGACCAAACTTTAATAGATTGGGTGGGGCTCAAGTCACATGGTTATAACTTGAGGGGAAAGCAAATTCTAACTATGCCAACCATCTGGAAGTGTATTTCTGTATAACACCCTGCCAGTGGGGTTTTTATGGAAGGGAAACAGGCCAACTGCCACCAACCGGTACTTACAGGAGAGAGGCATGAAGCTGACTCAAATGCAACAAAGTTTTATTAAGCAGTTCTGCCATAACATCTACACTTTAATACCTACTGTAAATAACTCTAAAATACCTGTAAAACATCTAAGATAATTCCTACACTTTACGTTTGTTTGTAACAATTTAATGAAATATATCATTAACATAAACATTGTGGACCACTTAGGGACCAGCCACCAGCGAGCATGCCAATTAAAAGGGATAGTTGGGTCAAGAGACCCCTGGATTATCAGGACAGTTCCCCTTCAGGAGGAATGCAGAAGCTGCAGAAAGGAAAAGAACATTTCAATGGCTATTTGTTGTTGGCTTCAGGGCTGTCATAGACCACCGGTAACATAGAACACAGACTTTGATGGCAGATAAGGACCGCTAGGCCACCTAGTCTGCCCATTTCCTACCTATTGGATAAGCTGAAGATCCTAGTTAACCAACAGCCTGCTTCCTCCTACCCCCACTATAATTGCCTTTATGTCTGTCCCACGATTCTTGAATTCCTCACTGTTTTGACCCCACAACCTCCTCAGGAAGGCTGCTCCATGCATTCACCACCTCTCCATGAAAAAATACTTCCTCACATTGCCCTGAGCTGCCCCTCCCCAATCTTCAAATTGTGCCCCTTGTTCTTTTTCTGAAAGATGCTACCCTCTTGGACTTTGTTGATTCCCTTGAGGTACTTGAAGGCTTCTATCCATTACCCATTGTCTCTCCTGGGCTGAGGAAACAGGAACAACGGAGGCAGTGAATATCACTGGCTGCAAGTCATACATGGACCTCTGGAATGGGTCACCCTCATGGAAGAGGACAGAAAAAAATTACTCACCTGTAGTAATGTTGTTTCTTCTAAAGGTATCCTCACTAGGTTTAATAATTGTAACAGTCCCTAGATTGAGTTTGCCCCAAAACTTTAAGAATTTTATGTAAATTAAGGAATGTTAGAATGAAATTCAAAACTCTGCTGTGTGGTCACGTTCACCTCTGCCCTGTAACGGCAGATTTATTTGTCAAGCTTGAGTTGAGCAGTGACCACTAAAGCTAACTAAATGATTAAAAAGAAGTACCCATAAGGGATAAACATTTTGGGAAAAAACTTACACTATGGCAGAAAAATATTTAAACTGTAAAACCATGGAATATCAGCTGTAAAACAATGAGACAAGTAATGCTTGAGCGATTAAAAGAAACTGATTCTTGTGAGAACCTTTTCCCAGGTTCTGGAAAGGGAGGTAGGATGGGATTGTTAAACTAGTGTGGGATCCTTTGAAGCAACATTACTACAGCTGAGTCATTTTTTCTTCAAACTTCAGGAATCCTCACTAGTTGTTTAATAACTGCACATTCCATGGCAGTACCATGGGAGGCTGGTGCAGAACCTGTTTAGGAAAAAGGGTCTGAAAGACAGCAGTGCCAAAGCTGGCATATCTTCTGGACGGGATGTCCAAACAGTAGTGCTTTTAAAAGTGTGTACTGTCTTCCAGGTAGCTGCTTTACAGATCTCCTGAATGGAGACACCTCTGAATGCTGCAGAGGTGCCTCTTGTAGAAAGGGCCTTAGCCCTCTGGCAGAAGCTTGCCAGCGTTACTATAACAGAACTGAATACAGGCAAATATCCAGTGAGAAATGTTTCTCCTGGACATACGTTTACCATGACCTACCTTACGGAGGTGACGAATAACTGAGAATTTGTGGATCTGACATTCTTTTTTTTTTTTTGCACCTCCCTGCACCCCCGACTGGCCTCTCCTTCGGGCCACCTAGGAGCACCTCACAGCTCTCCTCTGCCCCACCAACTACCACCCCATTCGCAGCTCCCCAGGAAATGTGATGTTTCCTCTTCAGATGGGTCCATCTCTTCCGGGAGAAAGTGCCAGTAGGTAATCTTCATTGATCCGGTGCTGCTGAGGTCAGTCCTGGCTGTCTGGGGCTTGATGGCAGTGAAGGACTGGCGGCCATCATCCAGTCAGTCAGGGGCCATTTTCATTTTTCCTCTGTGGGAGCATGACGCTCCACATGACATCAAAGCATGAGCCAACGCCTGCCATGCTCCCTCCATGGTGAATCCGATGCATTGCCATGCCCTTGGCCTCCGCTAGGGGCCAGAAAACACCGGAACACACACCTCTCCTCCCAGGAGAAGGCAAGCCACCGTGGAACACTCAAGCCAAACCTCCTGGCCAGCCCTCTAACACCCAAGTCCGCTCCCAAACCCAGGTTGTCAGTGTCACAGGCAGAAATCCAACCGCTGCACCAGTGGGCCCTGACATTCTTTGTGTGGTTCAAGTAGTACTCCAGAACTCTTTTAACATCTAGACTGTCTTCTCCTTGGAGTGCAGTGCCCTGTAAGAAACACAGCAAGAGTGACCGACTGGTTCAGATGAAATTCAGACACCACCTTGGGAAGGAATTTTCCATACTAGGTTAAAAGCATGCAGCTATAAGAGCACGTGTAAAGCATGCCTCCTAAACTGTATTTCCCTTCAACAACGATAACGGTAGAAGAGTGAACATTAGTAACCACTGCCCTGTGGCTGTGAAGGCAAGGTGGGATGTAGAGAAGTAGGAAATGTAGCTGGCTGAGCTGCTTCTGTGGTGCAGAGGTCTACGGCACAAGCAACTCAGCTAGTACTGTTTGAGAGACCAGGGTTCTGTTCCCAGTCTCTTAGCACATGTTGTGATAATCTCCTCCAAGGTTAGTGTTTGTTTTTTACAGCCCACTTGAAATTCCTCCCACCTCAAGTTTCTCCTTTCTCCAAGGTCTGCCCCTTCCCTTGGAGTTGGTTATTTAAATAACCAGGGCATGGGAGCCCTGCAAAACATTTTGTTTTGGGAATGGTAGCAGTCATTGTTGTGGTGAATGACCGCTACTGTGTGCACTGTTTTGGTTTTCATTGTTTTTCCCGATGCTGTTGTTGACAGTGCTGTTTATACTGCGCTGTTCTTGACGCCACTTTTGTTGTTGGTGCTCTTTAAACCTAATGCCAGAATTTTCTATTAGTCCTCAGTTCTACCCTGTCCCTGTCCCTGTGGAATATGATATAGCTGGGATCTGTACTAAGGGCTTGGAATTTGCTCACTCTCCTAGCCGAGGTAAGTGCCACCAGGAAAACTGTTTTCCAGCTGAAATATTTCAGAGCAGCAGTTGCCATAGGCTTGAATGGGGTCTCCATAAGCTGTGCAATACAGAGATTTAAGTCCCATGGAGGCACTGGATCCTAAAAGGAGGGTTCAGGTGACTTAGACCTTTAAAGAACCTCCTTATGGACTGGATGGGCCAGGCAGTCCTTTCCTGCTATCAACCTCTATGTTCCTGTGTCCCGCTTCAAAATAGCCTGAGGCTAGAGATCTGTTCTTGCCAGCTGAAACATATGCACACACTGCTGCCAAATGCACTTTCAGGGTTGAAGGCTGGAGGCCCAAGGACTGCAGGTGGAACAAATAGTCCAAAACAGTGGACAAGCTCACCTGAAAGGTGAGGAGGGATGAGCTGCCTGTATGGACACTACAGGGAAAATCTTTTCATTTGGAAGTGTAGGTTTTCCTAGTTGCTGGCTTCCTGAAAACCTTGAGCACATGTAAGAACTCCTCTGAGAGGTTTAGTTCACAGAACTCTAGTTCTTCAAGTATCATGCTTTGAGATACAGGGTTCTTGATTCTGGGAATGTTATCCTGCCCTGAAACAGAGTCAGCAGGATGTGACTCCCAGGAAGGAGGCCTGGAAGTCTGGAGGAGAGGGACAGGAGCAGGAGTACCATGCGTGCCTGGCCAGTCTGATGCGATCAGAATAATTGTGGCCGGCTCCTTTCTGAGTTTCAGTAGCACTCTCAGTAGAAGTGGAATGGGGAATGCATAAAGAAATTTACCAGTCCGCCAGAGCACTGGTGCTAACTGTGGGATTGTTCCCACTGAAGGAGGCCTGCAACAAAAGCTGGGAGCTGGTAGTTCTCCCAGGGTGCAAACAGGTCCACCTCTGATGTGCCCCACCTTCTGAACACTGTGGAGAGCACTTGGCTGTTCAGTGCCCATTCATGGTTTCCTTGACTGATTCTGCTTAGAGAGTCTGCCAGGACATTGTTCTTGCCTGGCAGGTGGATTGTAGACAACTGTACTCACAGAAAATAAGCCAGATTCCAGATAGATCTTTATTGCTTCTGTGCACAGTCTGGAAGATCTTGTTCCTTTCTGTTTGCTGATGCAGTACAAAGTGGTGGTATTGTATGTCCCTATCTGGACTGACCAGCCCTTGATGTGAGAGGAAAAGGCTTTCATTGCCAAGTACACTGCTCTGAATTTCAAGAGGTTTATATGCTCCTGGGACTCCAGTGGGGTCCATAGCCCACTTACAATGAGATCCTCTAGATGGCCTGTTTATCCATGGTCCAGCACCCCTGATTGTACCCCCACCTTGCAGACAGGAACACATATGTAGGTACATGTACTAACCTTAGGGCAGAGACACTTATTGCGTAAGCATAAGTGTCAGGATCTGTGTTCTACTGTATTGTTCAAATGTATATTATGCTTTACAAATGTGTCTTAGTCCTGGGAGATGTTTTCCATTATATTTATTGTATAATCATAAGTTAGGCAACAGTGCCATATTTAGTGCTTGTGTACAACTGTAACTGCAAGTGACCTTGGACACTCATAACAGACTCCATTGTCCGCTTATCTTTGCTAGCTAACAACTTATGTTAGTTAGGATGGGTACTCATACCACCTGCTACTGTCCAATTGCATACTTTTTATGTATCTTCTTTTATAGTTGTCATGGTAATTATCGGTATAAGACCCCTTGTAGCATGTAGCTTCTCTGAGACTAGAGGCTGCACCTATGTAGGTAGGGGAAACTCTGGAAGCTCTCCCAGTGTATATTCACTGTTGGTAGTAAGCCTGTATTACATTTTACCTGTAATAAATTACATTTATTGCACATGCACCACTTGCCTGTCATCTCTTCCTTGTGCCATTCCAACAAGAACCTGAGAAAGGTAATTTTATTACCGAGTTACATTTGGTGACCATGTGCAAGTTGGAAGGTACAAAGTGAGGATTCTATTCAATTTATTTTGAATGTCCAGTAGTGTAGTGTGACTTTCACCTACTTGGACCTACTACGTGCTTACACTGGTAGTGACTGTGGTGAACGCATTCCGCCTTGGTCTCGGCATGGCAGCCCACACCGGACCCTCTTACACTCCTCTGCAAGTGACAGCATACCACCTGGCATCATCATTCACCCAATGGGGACCGAAAGTGGTTGGTGATGGCACCAAGGATTTTGCCCAGTTTTCTGACTGCTTCTTTGTTTGTTTGTTTACCCTTATTTGTCATGCCTGAACTTTGCACTGACTTGAGATTCGACATCTCGAGCTACCACACATCCTATGGTGGATGGACAGATTTCGCTGGACATGAAGTCTGCAGACAACCCTTGCTGCTCATTTCAGAACAATACTTAAGAGCCCAAACAAACAACCAAAAAGTACAACCCTAAAGGTCTTTTGTTGTGACTCTACATACCACTGTTGAGTCTCACAGTGAAGTGTGCCTCCCTTGAACTGCAAAATGCGTCTCTAAAAAAGAGATGGTCTTGCAGGCATCGGAGTTACAGAATAAGGAACAAGAACTAGTGAAGGAGATACAGTCACTTTGCGATGCCAATATCAGACTGTTACATTGTATTGCTCAAGACTCTGCGCGAAATTTGTATGTTGAGAGATGATTGTGAAAGGCTGAAATGTGATAAGAAACAGTTAGCCTATCTGAATATTTTGAGTGATACGAATGAAAGTTTGAGAGAAGGTAATGCTGAGTTAAAAGAGGAGCATCAGAGAGTGAATCGTGACTTAGAGAAAGAACCTAGGAAAACGTTGAATTGGGCACGCGACAGAGTGTTGCAGCATGAGGTTGAGACAGGTATTGAGCAGAACACTGCAAGAGTCTGCCACAAGAAGTGTAGATAAAAGATGGCAAAGTTGCACCATCAATGGAGGTTCTTGCTGGCCATGTTAAGGCCATGAATGGGTTTCAGTATACGTCCATTGACACCGTCATCTGGCGATGACGACTCTGACTTTGATGATGAGGCATGCCACGTCACACACAAGTCCAGCCCCTGTGGTGGTGTAACTCCACTGGCCATCCATAAGATGGCATCCACATCGGCATGCACTCTGCATTGCCATCTACACAAACATGGCAGAAGCCACGTACAATGCCAAGATTGTGGCCCCTATGACACAGGCAGATGGCCTGTATTCTATGGCATGCCCTGCTGGTTCCCTCACCAGGGAGGACACAGCAGAGGTGCGAACCTAATTCAAGAGGCTGCTAGCAATATCACTGTACCAGAGGACCAACAGAGTGCCATCCGGGATCAAATTGACAGAATGTTTGCAGACACTGTCAATCAGGATCATACATACAAGGCAGTCGCTGATGTGGCAGTGGAAGCTGCACTTTGCAGTGCCATGGAATGTGTTGAGTTGAACGTGATTCTTCATACTTCCTGCCCTCTACAAGTTGCTCACTCTGGCCAGCATATTGCCCTAAGTATCAGACAGATGGACCCAACTGACAATCTCAGTTGCCATTTGGAGAAGGTGCTCCCTCTGCGAGAAACTTTTTCTCCAACCCGAGTGCAGGTTCAAGTCTTGCGACAGATGATCGAACCTACCTCTGGGCCAAACTCCCAGAGACAACCCGCAACTGTGATACCCTTGTCTACAATGACATTGCTGCAGCTCTCATCGCCACCAACTCCCCGGTGTCGAGGGAGCTCGCTTAGCCTACAAGGTTAAGCAGAATGCAAAGAAAGTGCCTACAGAACTGGCAAAGCTGTAGCAGGGAACTTGCAGACCGAGACCAAATCGAGTACAAGGATTTGTACACCCGAACATGACAGGCCCTGTGGGAAAAGGTTGAACTCAACGTCTACACAAGTACCGATTCTTTTGCCAACATCCTCACAAAAACAGAGCGTGTCTATCAGGTTTACCTCCGTAACCTTGCTTCCAGTAAGAACAACAAGATTGCCACAATTCAAACTCTGGCAGCACAGGTGGCTGCAGTACAGCCTACCTCCAACGCACCTACCCACTATACCATGGAAGGCAATGACCAGAAAAATGATGACTCTTCTGATGACAAGCAGTCGACAAGGGAGGGGAACCAGAACTATAAAAACAACACAAACAGAAACAGAAGCAATTGTAAAATCCAAATGCCCAATTTGATGGCCGGAACTGCAATGGCCCTAGCTATTGAAGCCTAAAAGATGAGAACAAGACCCTCCACAAACTGCTGGAGGAGATCCATGCTGAGAAAGCGGCTAAGCCTACACGTACTGTAGCAGTCCTCACTTTGGTCATTGGACAACCATGCAGCCAGGGAATCCTTTCCTGCCTTCAGCTTCTGAACAAATGAACAACCAACGGAAGAATCTTTGTGGCATTGGCTACTGGCCAGGCCAATGCGACTACCAAGGAGAAACAACTGTGCAGGCCGCTGTCAAGCCTGTGCTGTCACAGGTACATTTGTATCCTGTGCAAGACATACAGGAGGCCCAGAGAGATCCTGGAGGCCTCAGATTTCAGGAACTGGCTGATGACGATGATTCTGAAAATGCAGATTGACAATTACAGGGCCCAGTCCGGATTGTGAGTGATCTGCTTGTTGACAAATGGACGGCCTTGTATAAAGGCAGTGGTCAGGGGCCGCCACCTTACCATGCTCCTGGATACAGGAACAGCCATGTCAGTCCTCCATGATGAAGACCCAGTCTCATCTGATTGGTCTACCAGCTGGAAGACTAGTGCCCATGGTGTAGATGGTACCCAACTACACACCTATTGATCTGTTCCTCTACCTGTGGTGGTAGGCCACCTCAGGACTAATTTTGTTTCTGATCTCATGGTATTACTTCATCACCCCAGCATATTGGGAATTGACTTCTTAGCACTGCATGGCTGTGTAGTGGACCTAGCCAATAGGCTACTCCTTCAGATTAAAGGGCAATGTTATGCTGTCACCATTCCAAACTCGCATGTGGTGGCAGCCATCTCCATAATAACAAGGAGTATGATGTCATGGCTTTGTTCAAAAGTCATGACCTGTCTTCTGAACTTGCACTTCTGCTGCAAAACACCTGGATGTGTTTACCACCAACAAGCATGACTGTGGTATTATGCACACTACCACTGAAATCACAGGACCCAACCCTGTGAGGCAGAAGCAGTATCCATTTCCTGCCAAAGCCTTGCCTTCACCAATGGAGACCATCCAGTCACTGCTTCAGCAAGAAGTGATTAGGACCTGTGTCTCCACCATCAATTCACCTATTTGGTCTGTGAAAAGACAAATGGAGCTTGGAAACTCACAACTGATTACAGGAAGCTTAATCTAGTTACCCCCAGCTGTGCCCCAATAGTAGCAGCAGCACTTGATGTGCTCAAGCTGTTGACACCTGACAAAAGTGGTTCACAGCTCTTGACATCTTTAATGGGTTTTGGTCACTCCCATTAGCACAGGAAAGCCAATACAAATTTGCTTTCACCTTTGATGGACAACAGTACACCTGGACCGGTCTTCCCCAGGGCTTCCACAATAGCCCTTCTCTCTTCCATCTCCACATGATGGATGCCCTGCAGGGTTCTCCACTCCACAGTGTCTCCTGTAGTATGTGGATGACTTGCTTTTAGCAACCACCATGAAAGAAGATCATTTGGCCCTTCTAGATGAACTTCTGTCTCTCCTCAAGAGAGCAGGCCTCAGTGCATCCCTGTAAGGCACAACTGTGTGAAGAGAGGTTATCTTCCTTGGCCTACATATCACAGACCAAGGCAGAAGCCCAGCTGTCAGGAAGATCCAGGGCTTGCAAGATCTTCCACTTCCTACTAGTGTGGCAACATTCAGACGCTTCTTAGGAATGGTAAACTACTCCAGCAATTTTATCCCTGACTTTGCCGTGAAGGCTGCTCCCTGTACAAACTTCTGAAAAGGACATCCCATGGATGTGGGGCCCCACTACACTGAAGCCCAATTCGACTCAAGCAGGCCTTAGCCTCAGCCCCAGCACTGATCAGTCTAACCCAAATCTCCCATTCCATTTGGAAACTGCCACCTCTGATGTGGCCATGTGCAGTGCTGGCACAAAAGTACAATGGGTGCTTCAGGCCCATTGCCTATGCATCTCAGATGCTGTCCCCAGCAAAGAGAGAATACAGTCTGTGCAAACAAACACTTTTGGCAACCTTCTGAGCTGTCAAACATTTTCTGTACATCATTGGGTATACCCTATTGTTTTGCATAACTGTCACACCCAACCAACTTTTTACTTTCAGACAAAGTGAAAGATGGTTCCAGACTCGCAACACCAGACTTACTCACTGATGTTTGCTTTTGCAGGACAGGGACATCAAAGTACTGCCTGCTAAAATGCCCTCAGTCTTGGCCCATGGCCTACTCTTCACAGGTAAACCCCATGACTGCGCACTCCAACCTCCTGACTTACCTGAGCTGGGACCATTCTTACCGCTACACCAGATGTTTTAGAAGATACCACCATGTATCATGTCTTTACAGACAGCTCCACCTCCTATGTAGATGGAGAACAGGTAGCAGGATTTGGGGTGCTCATTTTAGACAAAGATGGTGATTTCTAGAAAATGTATGTATTTCTAGAAAATGCACCATCTCCTCACAGTATGTCAAACTGGCAGCTGTGGCCTGTGCTTTGGAGGTCATGCCCCATGGTAACAAGGATGCCATCATTTTTGCAGACTCAACTGGGACTGTTCTTCTCTTACTGAGTTTCTACCATTCTGGGAGAAAACAACTTTACATCCTCTGAGAGTGAGGGTGGGGGAGGTGGGGTGGCAGTGGGATGACAAAGGGAGGGGGATGGGGTAGCTGCAGACTAGGGGTGTTGGCTTCACACTTGAGCAGACTTAGACAGACCGGTGGTCTGTTTCTGCTGGCATTTGTACGTTTGTATGATGGCACATCTGTCAAATACAGGGATCTGTTTGTATATATACACACACTAACACAGCAGTTTACTCAAAACTGTGCATCCACAAGGTAAAGGCTCACTGTAAATCTGACCCTTACCATGAATTCAATGATTAAGCTAACTCGCTTGCCAAAGCAGATGCTCGGGGAGACATGGACAATAACTCACCCAATAGCTGTGGCAGCTATTTTCTTAGCCACCAACACTAGGCAGAAACCAGTACCAGAACCTTCACTGGACCTTTCTGCTGCACAGAAATCTGACCCAGAACTAAAAGATGTGTTCAAATTCCTGGACAAAATAATTGAACAACCACCACCTGTTGGTAGTCCATACAAGAGACACTCTGACAACATACACTTGTCTAGTGATCAGAAGCTCATCTGGTATCGAAAAGAGGATACAGGTGACAAACTGTGGGTTGCACCAGGGGCAGACAACACCCTCCAGAGACTCAAAACTGTCTTTGGTGGCTCGGCATGCCAAAGATGTAGAGCACTATGTAGACAACTGCATAGTGTGTGCCCAGAACAACTAATTTTGGTGAAAAAAATGGCAAATTGTGGCCCCAAAGGCAAACTGGACCATGGAATTCGATACAGATTGATTTCATTGGCCCTCACCAACTCCGCAAGAAAACAAGTATGCACTTGTTGTCACTAATTTGTTCTCTAAGTGGGTAGAGGCATTTCCACTAAGAGTAACACAGCAAAGAAACTGCCAAGATGCTGGTGGATCAGTTGTTCTCCAGATGGGGCCTACCCTTAAAGGTAGACTCAGACCAGGGAACCAGTTTTATAGCTGAGCTGATGAGCAGACGCTCCAGTTACTTGGAGTAGATCTGAAATTCCATATCCCTTACCATCCTCAATCCTCAGGCCAGGTAGGAAGAGCCAGTAGACGAATCAAACAGATGTTATGCAAATTCATCAATGACAATCCCAAGGATTGGGATTCCCTCTGCCACTATTACCAATGGCAATTAGGGCACTCCTGCAGCCACTACTCAGTGCACCCCTTATGAGGTTATGACTGGTAGAGCCATGAGATTACCTGAGCACCTGTTGATTGATCTCCACACCCCACTGCAGACAGAGTATCTGTGGGCAAGTATGTTCAGAAGCTTCATGATGACATCACGAAGACACACCTGTTCACTGCCAATCAAATGGGTAAAGCTCAACAACAAGCCAAAGCTCATTTTGATAAGCATGTCAGAGAAGTCGATGGCTAGTTGGAGACCAAGTTATGCTTCTCCAGTACAGACAACTAACTCATTCATTTGCCAGCAAATGGGAAGGCCCATACCCTTTGTCAATAAACTCAGCCAGCTGTTTTATCAAGTCCAAGTTCAACAGCAAAGAAGACCACTGACAAGTGGTTCCATGCTAATCAGCTCAAGTTGTACAAAGGTGACTAAACTTACTTTTTCTAACCCACTTAGGGTGGAATAGTACCCCACACTTAACAAACCTTTTCTGTTTTCTTTCAGGCACACTGCAAGATGGCTATCTTGCACCTCCTTATCCTGGTAAAACTACTACTTCCTGACTGAATCCCAAAATAAACCCCTATCAACTCACAGACAATGAGTAGAACATTTGGTAGCAAAGCGTGAACATTCAGCCTCAGTGGAATTTATATTAATGACACACCTGTCAAATCACAGGGATCTGTTTGTATATACACACACACTAACACGCAGTTTACTCACAAACTATGCATCCACAAGAGTAAACGCTCACTGTGCAGCCTTTACCTTGTGGATGTACTGTTTGTGAGTAAACTGCTGTGTTAGTGTGTGTATGTATACAAACAGATCCCTGTGTTTGACAGTGTGCCATCATACAAAACTGAATGTGCCAGCAGAAACAGACCACCCAGTCTTATCAACAAAATGATTACTGTTAAGGAAGGCTCAGATGCCTATCTTGATGCTATGGTAGTAGCTCCAGACAATCCACACTTGCCATTCAATGGGAAACTGACATTAATGGCTACACACTCTCTGTAGCACGCCTCCAAAGGTACATTCCACAGATGGCCCAACACAGACATATCCGAAAATGGCACTCTCTCAGAGACTTTCCCCAGACACACTGGTCATTATAACCTCACTGCTCTCATTGATCCTGCCTGGTGTGACTACCTCACCTCTGAGGAGTCACGACTTCTGTCTTCATAACTATGTCGCTACTGAAGCTCTTTTCTTTCTGTAGTCCCACCCACCCACCAAGAAGGAATAACTGACTTCCTTCCCAGGAGGAGGGTCCTAGTGTTTTGACCGCCACTTCCCTTCCAAGTGGCCTGATTAATAATGTACATTTATGCGTCCCAGTTATTTTCAATCTCACACATTGAATATGGCTGAGATTGGTCTCTGTCACACAACCAATACTTTCACATTTTACAGTATGATGCTTACAGATATTGTAGCTGCTTATCAAACACGCACTAATGATCCAGTTAATGGACCTCACGCCACTGATCATGTAGGAGTCTTTAGGTCTGCCTCAATGCTAAAGCTAGACCATGCATTAGGTGTGACACTGCAGATGTTACCAGTGCAGCAGGCACGTTTCTAGCCTTTTGGCTCTGGGATGTCTATCTGGAATAGAGTAGCTATAGCCACTATTAAAGCACAAACTAAATTTTCAGCAAGCAGTTAAGAATGATATCCTACCCACACTGTTACATGATGTAGATGGTTTAAGTAAGGAAGAATGTTTACTGTATACAACATGCAGGAAATTGCCAAAGGGTTCAATGATACTAAAATTAAGACTAATTAACTGATTTTTCAAATAACAAGGAGGTAGACTGTAAATAGGGTGTCCCTGTTATGAATATTTAGTCCTGAAGTAAAATGTGTAACCTTCACTAAATCTTCTTTTCCTACCTTTCTCTCATCTTTTTCTTCCTCCTTTCTTTACTAAATTTTGTGTCAGGGTGGCCAACCTGGCATATCTCTACAAACTTTACTGTCCCTTTAATTAATCCTAAAACCCTTATGGTTGCACAATGAAAGTTTATCCTTTTTCCGTAAGGAGCTCTGTGTTTGAGTAACGGTTGTGCTCCTAAGGTGCCCCAGTTTGTTTATGTAGCACTTCAGCACTGGAATGCTGGTGTTTCTGTGAAGAAAGTGAAGCGCTTAGGTGCTATTGTAATTGGTGCCCTTTAAGATGCACAGAAGCGCTGTGCTACAAGCCCGAGATCAAGCGATGTAAATAAAAAGACAACGACTTGTTGTGGTAGTAAAGAAAAGCTTCTTGTTTTGCTTAAATAAAATATGCTTTAATGACAGGTCTCCTGGTCTGGTAGGGAAAGGCAGATAGGGAGCACGCCTCATTTGCCATTCCCCTGTCCAGACTGGGTATTCCTGTATATTACCAAGTTTAATATCTTCTTTACCTGAAATCCTGATCATTTGGGAAACTCCTACTATAGGGTGGTCAGCCCAGATAATGACTGCTCTTGTAGAATCAAGAGAGATGAGGTCACTGCAGGTGGGAGGGGCTATGCTCCAAATGAGGTAGAAACCCCTAATTAAGGTTTAGATGATCTAAACTGATATTTTAGGATATATTCACAGAAGGAATATAACATAGATGCCATGCTTTCCTATTGTACAAGAATGATCAAAGATAGCCTTAGATAGGACCACATAAAGGTCTATTTTATGTTAAGTGGAGATTCCCCTGAGTGTGATGTCACCCTAAGGACTGCTATAAAACCTGCCACTAGGGGACTAGGAGAGGTGTGTGGGTCAGTATCTTCTGACCACCGAGGGAGAAGGAGCTAGTGTGAGAGTTTACACACTGTATTGTTAGGAATTAAGTATTGATATTGAATATACAGAAGAAAGGCAGAAGTCTCAAGAAAAGTATTTCCTGATGTGTTGAAATGGTGTGATGGACTAACACCCACAATTTTCTTTCTGTAAATATATATATTTTTGTTTTGTTTTGTTTTGCAAAGTTTTTGCAATAAAATGATAAACACAATAAACACAATTATTGTGTTGTTTTGCACTAAAATTACTGTTTGGCATCTGTCATTTTCCCAAACCTTCTACACTGGTGTCAGAAGTGGTATAGACCTGGTACATCAAGGCTGCCCAGGAGGTGCTACCAGGAGGTATTGTTCTGATATACCCTGACAGATGATAGAGGGACAAGACAGACCTCAGTGCACATCACCTGACATGATCAGTAACTGAGAGAACTGGAATTAAATTGTTACCGGATTAGGTACAGGAGCCAGACCCAAGATGAAACAAGAAGAGCGAGGATATCGAAAGAGAGAAGAGCATGAGAAGCCAAAGAGAGACAGATGTTCCCAAGCCCGGATGATCCGAGTGAGTTGTTGAAGTGGTTTTGTATAAGGCAGATTGAGATGGAGTGACAACAAGAAGAGGACAGATGACAGAGGGATGAGGATCGATGCATCCAAGCAGAAGAAAGAAGACGGCAGGTTCAGGCAGATAGAACTGGGCCCAGAGACATGAAGCTAACTAAACTGTCAGAGAGTGATGACATTGAGGCGCACTTACTACCATTGAGATGATAGCCCAAACCTGTGTGTTGCCTCATGATCAGTGGGTAATGAGATTAGTACCTTACTTATCCAGGAGAGCCCAGTTAGTATATAGCCAACTGAGTGGGACTGATGCTAATGATTATAATAGAGAAAAAGAAGATATTGAGACGTTAAAATATCAGTACTGAGACCTATCGCCAGCTTTGCTTCTCATAAAATGGCCCACTATGACACCCCAGGAAACATATGCTCATCTCAGAGATTATTGTGATAAATGACTACAACCAACGACTAAGACTATCGATCAGATTATGGAGCTAATCATTGAACAGTTCATTAAGATTTTACCACTGGATGTACAATTATGGGTTAAGGAGCACAAGCCAGAGACAGTGGAGGAAACCATTAAACTGGCAGAGGACTACTTTGCAGCTCTTCCCACCAGACTGAGGGGACAACAAGGTAACCCAGGACCGCCTACAGCTCCAATAAGAACTTTTTCCCAATAATCAAAGGCAATCAACTTATGGTAGATGAGCTAGAGGGGCAGGGTCCCATATGCAGACATTATTTGCCATGGATGTCTCGGAAGGGACACATAGTTAGAAACTGCCCTAATAAAAGAAATGATACAGCACATTTGGCCCTAGCGAACTTTGGCTATGTTACTTCTGTGGGAGTGAGAGACCAACAAACTCTGGGATTGTTAGACTCCAGAAGTAGACCAACCCTGATGAGGAGCTGATCTGGCCCTGAAATAGACTTAAGTCTGAATGATACAGCTGTTCACTGTATACATGGGGATGTCCATCAGCATCACACTGCAAAGTTGGCATTGACTGTTAGCAACCAAAGTCACACCTTGTTAGTTGGATTAGTACTCCATCTACCTGTATCTGTTATAATTGGTCAGGATTTCCTTGTTTTGATGCCTTAATGAAGACTCATCAGTCATTGGTGGAACCTGTTAATGTAGTTACCAGGGCACAGGCAAAAGTACAGATGGAACCTGTTTTTCTTTTAAAGATTATTTTGAAGGACAAGGAAAGGCAAGAAAATCCAAGTGAGTCAAAAGGAAGGAAAAGAAAGCTCTGCAGGATTCACATCCAGAAAAGAATATGGAATTAGCACCAGGGTTGTTAAAAGGAACATCAGCCTGAAACAGTTAACAGAAGAGACTTTAAGACTTCTATTTGCACAAATAAATCAAGAAGAAAAGAATGGACATTCTCATTTTTATTAAAGCGTAACATACTGTATAAAATAACTGTTGATTCTGTTACAAACTGTAAGACAGAGCAGTTAATGGTATCTAAACAGTATAGGGAGCAGGTAATATGATTGGCCCATGATATACCTATGGCTGGCCATGAGGGAAGGATAGAACATTACAGCGGATACTATCCAGGTCATGTTGGCCAGGGATTCATCAAGGTAACAGCATATTGTAGAACTTGTGCAAAATGGCAGCTGGTGACTCAAGGAGGGAAGAAAGATCAAGTACCCCTGCAGCCCATCCCTTATGTAACAACTCCTTTGAGAGAGTAGCTATGGACGTGGTGGGGCCCCTAACAAAGAGTTCGAAGGAAATCAATTCATACTGGTTGTGTGCAACTATGCCACCCGGTACCCTGAAGCCACACCAATGAGAATGGTTACTGCCCCAGAATAGCTGAAGAATTAGCTAAAATCTTCAGTCGAATAGGAATACCACAAGTGATTCTAACCGACAGAGGCAGTAACTTTACATCTGTGATGCTGCAAGAATTGTACCATTTGTTGGATGTCTCTGCAGTAGTGCACTCCCGTATCACCCTCAGACCGATGGGTTAGTAGAAAGATTCAATAAAACACTGAAGAAGATGTTACAAAGTACATACAAGAGGAAGGTCGAGACTGGGCTAGATTTCTCCTTACCTCTTGTTTGCCTACAGGAAGTACCCCAAGCAACAACTGGTTTTCCCCTTTTTCCTTACTATATGGTCGCAACCCTAGGGGACCATTAGATGTAATTAAAGAACACTGGGAGGAAGGCAAAGGTGTAGGATTTACAAACATTGTGAATTACATGACTGACTTACTGGAAAGGCTTGTGAAATGTGTAACTATAGCTCATATGAATGTTGACCAGAAACAGCAGGGTCAAAAAGAAATGTATGATAAAGGTTTGACATACAAACATTTTGAACCCGGGAAAAGTTACTGTTGTTGCCTAGTACAGAAAATAAGCTTCTAATGAGATGGCACGGTCCTTATGTGGTACTGACAGACTAGTATTGTGAATTACGAGATTGAAATGCTTGAGTGAAGACCAGTAAAAGGGTATACCATGCCAATCTGTTAAGGAAATGGATAGATAAGCCAAACCCATCCCTCTACATTCAACATGAACAAGGCCTATCAGAGATAGAGATGGCTTATGATAGATTAGAGACACAACAGGGAGAATGAAATTCAGATTAATCTGGAATGAAAGCATGATCAAAGACAAGATGCTGATCAACTCTTGGAGTTTTTAAAGAAACATTTACTAAAACACCAGGGAAGGCATTAGGGGTGGTGCATGAGATTAAACTGACACAAAATAAACCAATTCATCAGAGGCCCTATAGGTTACCAGAGAAAATCCGAAAAGAGGTAGTGGATGAGGTATGGAAAATGGAACAAGCAAAGGTGATTGTTCCTTTACATAGCCCTCTGTCCTTGCCTTTAGTAGTGGTAAATAAAAGAGGGTGGTGTTCAGTTATGGTTGGATTTTCAGAAAATCAATGTAATTTCTGAGTTTGATGGCTACCCCATGCCAAGGATTGATGATCTTATAGGTCAGATAGGCTCTGCATGATATATCAGCACCCTAGATTTGACGAAAGGGTACTGGCAAATAACCTTACCACCACAGGCCCAAGAGTTAACAGCATTTAGTACCCCTATTGGTTTATACCAATTTACGACCATACCATTTGGTTTGCATGGGGCTGCAGCCACTTTTCAGAGATACCTGAACCATATTTTAAGACCCCATAATCAATACAGCGCTGCTTACTTGGATGACGTAGTCATCTATAGCCTGTACTGGAATAGCCATTTAATTCATCTTAGCGCTGTTATTCAAAGCATTAAGGATGCAAGACTTACAATAAATCCATCCAAATGTGCTATTGCTAAAACTGAGACCAGATATTTGAGGTTTATCATTGGCCAGAGAACTGTAAAGCCAGAAATAGATAAAGTGGAGGCCATTGCCAATAGTCCTATACCCACTACCAAATGCCATGTTAGATTTTTTTAGGGCTAGCGAGTTATTATCGCAGGTTCATTCCTGGCTTTTCCACCATTGCAACACCACTTACATACAGTAGATACATAGATACATAGACAGTGTTGGCAGATAAGGGCCTATGGCCCACCAGTCTGCCATTTGAGCTTGTAAGTTCAGTTTATGTTTTCCTAGAAGTCTGTTGCCCCTACCCCTGACCTCCAGAATTCCTTTATGTCTATCTCATGCATTCTTAAATCCGTGATTGTTTCAGCCCCACCACTTCCTCTGGCAGGGTGTTCCACTTGTCACAGAATTGAGTAAAAACAGGTATCCAAATAAAGTAAAGTGGACAGCTGATTTTGAAACAGCTTTTTGAATATAAAGGCAGCTTTATGTTCTGCACCAGTACACCTAAGTCCAGACTTTAGAAAACCATTCGAGGTCCAAACCGATGCCTACGACACGGCATTGGGGCAGTCTTAACCCAGCATGATCACAAAAGGAGCACCCAATTCTATTCATTAGTAGGAAATTGCATGAGCAAGAAAGAAAGTATTCCACAGTAGAGAAGGAGTGCCTGGCCATAAAATGGGCTATAGAGGCTCTCAAATATTATTTATGGGGCATGAATTCACTATTGTAACTGACCATAACCCGCTATGTTGGCTACACCTCATGAAGGATAAGAATATGCGCATCATGCACTGGTACTTGTCCCTCCAGCCCTATAAATTTTGGTAAAACATAGAACTGGGTCTCAACATCAAAATGCCGATTTTTATCCCTGTATGGAGCTGAACATCTTATGACTGAAAAATGTGATGTGACTTGTAATAATGAATGATGTGTTTTAAAAAGACACATACCTCAGGGAAAAGAACAGTAGGATCGGTTTATTGAATGTATAAATGTTAGTTTATATGTTAAAACTGTTCTGCTTATTAAGGCTCCCTGAGGAACTTCTCGTGAGGGTGGCGAAGTTCCAACCCTTCTAAGGGTGAAGGGTTCAGCCAACATCATCATACTGTGTTGCCTTCTTAAATGGGGAGGAGTGTAACATGGTGCCCCTGTTATGAATATTTAGTTCTGAAGTAAAATGTATAACCCCCAAAATCTTATTTTCCTACTTTTTCTCATCTTTTTCTTCCTCCTTTCTTTACTAAATTTAGTGTCAGGGTGGCCAACCTGGCATATCTCTACAAACTTTCTGTCCTTTAAATAATCCTAAAACCCTTATGGTTGCACGATGAAAGTTTATCCTTTTTCCGTAAGGAGCTCTGTGTTTGAGTAATGGCTGTGCTCCTAAGATGCCCCAGTTTGTTTATGTAGCACTTCAGCACGGAATGCTGGTGCTTCTGTGAAGAAAGTGAAGCGCTAGGTGCTATTATAATTGGTGTCTCTTTAAGACACACAGAAGTGCTGTGCTACAAGCCCAAGGTCAGGCGATGTAAATAAAAGAGAACCACTTGTGGTAGTAAAGAAAAGCTTCTTGTTTTGCTTAAATAAAATATGCTTTAATGACAGGTCTCCTGGTCTGGTAGGAAAGGCAGATAGGGAGCACGCCTCATTTGCCGCTCCCTGTCCAGACTGGGTATTCCTGTATATTACCAAGTTTAAAATAATTATTCTTCTTTACTGAAATCCTGATCATTTGGGGAAACTCCTACTATAGGGTGGTCAGCCCAGGAAATGACTGCTCTTGTAGGAATCAAGAGAGATGAAGTCACTGTAGGTGGAGGGCTATGCTCCAAATGAGGTAGAAACCCCTTAATTAGGTTTAGATTATCTAAAACTGACATTTTAGGATATAATCACAGAAGGAATATAACATAAATGCTTGCTTTTCCTATTGTACAAGAATGATCAAAGATAGCCTTAGATAGGACCACATAAAGGTCAATTTTATGTTAAGTGGGAGATTCCCTGATTGTGATGTCACCCTAAGGATTGCTATAAAACCTGCCACCAAGGGACTAAGAAGTGTATGTGGGTCAGTATCTTATGACCACGAGGGAGAAGGAGCTAGTGTTAGAGCTTACACATTGTATTGTTGGGAATTACTGTAAGTATTGGATATTGAATATACAGAAGAAACACAGGAGTCTCAAGAAGAAGTATTTCCTGATGTGTTGAAATGGTGTGATGGACTAACACCCACAATTTTCTTTCTGTAAATATATATTTTTTGTTTTCACAAAGTTTTGCAAATAAAATGATAAACACAATTCTTGTGGTGTTTTTGCACTAAAATTACTATTTGGCATCTGTCATTTATCCCACACCTTCTACACAGACAAGCAATATATTGCCCGTGAACTTTTATGCTCTGCTTATGGTTCTTATGTTATTGTCACTGTTAACAATCTCTTCAGGGACTTGGAAACAGGATGCATTCTAGATCTTATCCATGACAGAAAAATGGGTAAATGGTATTGTCCTCATTGTAAATCCAATGGTTGCTTTACTATTCGTTTAGCAAATACTATTACCATTTCTATGTCTACAGCTAGAAACCTTGGATATGTCTCAGAATATCCAAACCAAGCACCTTGTTACTTTACTAAGACTTGTTCCATCCATGATAACATGTTCATAACTTTCACTGTGTCACTACCACACTTTGATCCTGAAACATCTGTATTCAACAAATTGGCTGCAATTAATTCCATCAGACACCTTGATGATGGCATCTCTCGAGAAAGAATGGACTTACCCTCATTACTTGTTTACCGTGCTATGTTCCAAGCCTGGGTGGTGCCCCACACGAACTGTTGTGCCAAAAGGGATATTACTACTTGTATGTCGCTGTGATGTCTTGATAGCATGAAACCTGTGTGTCGGTATTTGCCAGAACATCTCGACTGGCCAGTTACTTTGGGTGAGGTATTGCCATCCAATCTTACTGAGGTTGACAAGAATGATAAATCCGAATCTCCACGAGCTGCATCTTCTGTGCCTAATGCCAACAGCTAAATCCAGAAGCTACCTGGAAGAGGTACAGCGCTTCACTTCACAGCTCACCAACCAGTCTTTTCTTGTCCTATATGTCTACAGTGATGGAGGGTACAACTATACAAGTGACTTACAATTCCAACAGGCAGTACTGTTTAGTGAAAATCTAAATCCTTTGCTTATGGTCAAAAATCTTGTGCTATTTCAGTTCCAAACTTCTGTTTTACTCCGCAGCAGAAAACAGTAATTGGTCACACTGTGATCACTCCTGTTCCTCTCCTGAACCAGATATTACTGATACCAATCCGCATATACTTGCTTGCCTTGTCTCAATATTTGCCCATGTTTAATGTGCATATTGGCCCTTTGACTCTTTTCTTGAAATCTCTTTTAGCTAAGAAGGATTCACATTTGATGTATAATAGCATTAATATTTCTAAGGCTGGTGATACTCTTAATACTCTTATTCATGATGGTGATTTAAGCACTGCTCTATCCAATACTTGGTTAGAATTGACTTTTAAAGCTTTTGTTATTATTCAAGCATTTTGATTGTTTTCTGATACTAACCCTTTGCTGCCTGGGATGCACTCTGAGACAACACCAAGAACAACTCGAATTCCTTTACAAGGCTCATGCCTCAGGCTTGTAGATTACTTTTAGCTCCATTCCACTACTTTCCTGAGATAGTTGTCCCTTCTGGAGCAACAAGGGGAGATGTTACCGATGGACCAGTACCCTGATTGTACCCTCCACCTCGTGGACAGCAACACATATGTAAGTACATGTACGAATTTTAGGGCAGAGACAATTATCATATAAGCATAAGTGTTAGGATCTATGTTCTACTATACTGTTCTAATGCATATTATGCTTTACAAATGTATCTTAGTCCTGGGAGATGTTTTCCATTATATTTCATTGTATAATCATAAGTTAGGCAACAGTGTCATCTTTATTGCTTGTGCACAACTGTAACTGCAAGTGACCTTGGACACTCATAACAGACCCCATTGTTCACTTATCTTTTGCTAGCTAAGCAACATCTTATGTTAGTTAGGATGGTTACTCATACCACCTGCTACTGTTCAATTGCATACTTTTTATGTATCTTTTTATAGTTGTCATGGTAAATATTGGGGTATAAAACCCTTATGGCATGTACTTCTCTGAGACTAGAGACTGCACCCTCGTAGGTAAGGAAAACTGTGGAAGCTGTCCCAGTGTGTATTCACTGTTGGTAGTATAGAAATATCAATAATCACATCTCTGAAGTGGAGCAACTGTGTTGTGATGCTATTTCTCAGGCAGAGAAATAAATTTGCCATCACAGGACAGAGGTGAGCGTAACACACAGCAGAGTTCTGAATTTCATTCTAACATTACTGAATCTGCATAAAATTATTAAAGCTCTGGGCAAGCTCAATCCAGGGACTGATACAATTGTTAAACAACTAGTGAGGTATTCCTGGGTTTTGAAGCAGAAGAATTTGGAGAAAGTCTTCAGCCATTCAGACACCACCTGGCTCACCTTGACAGAGGTTGAAGAGGACACTGTGGATCCTCCCGGAGGAATTGTCATGAAAGAAGCTAGTCTGGAACAACAGGGCTGGAAAACACTGTGTGTCACCTGCAGACCAGAGTAGCTGCTCAAAAGAACCTTTTCAAGCATTAGTGATGGTGGGTATTTAAATAAAGCTTTCAAAGTCTTTGTTGTTACTTCCCTTTAAATGAGTCAGACTTTAATATAGTTCAGGATGAGTCACCCACAGTAGAGCAGAAAGCAACAGGGTGAAGGTCAAGACAGCAGGAACAACAAGTCGGCAGCACAGTGAATGACCAGTAATGAAGCCAGAAGCAAGTTTGATTGGAAAGACAATCAGTACCTGTTAGGTGGTACCATGGCACCTGGTACCTAGCTTGTGCCTGTGAGGAACCACACATAGCCACAATAGAAAGCTAGCTGTAATGTGAGGGGTTGTGCCCCCTGCACTTCCCTAACTATATATAACAAACTCCAGGTGTCGCAAATACTAGAGGGCACACATCAAACATGGCACAGTTTTCATCATCATCCTGTTGTTTTGTAAAGAGAACTCCATCACAAGTAGCCGATGTCATGGCACTGCTTATAAGAAAAAATTACTCACCATAGTAATGTTGTTTCTTTTAATGGAGTCTTGTTGTATTCAGACATAATGCAGTTAGCCCCAGCACTTGAATTGCCCCAGAGAGGAAAGAGTTAACTCCATGCAGAAGCATGGAACATTGAGTTCGAGCTCGGTTTTCAAACCTCTGTCTGTGGTATTTCCCAATGTAACTGTCAGATTCTTACAAGCAACAAACTAACTAGGCACTAAAATATGCAAATTGTTTGAAACATATAGCCAAAAGGCAAAAATGGTTTTGGGGTCCAAAAGACTCAAGTCGAGAACCCAAGAAGAAACAAGGTAGTGACAATTTAGGCTATGAACATAAGAATAATAAACATAACAGCTACCCCACCAAAAGGGAGAGTACAAGGTACACCCCTGAGGTGCAACACTGTACTCAGCCAGCAGCCAGCCCACTTCCCAAAAACAGGTTCTGAGAGGGGGAGGGGAGGCTGAATACAGCAAGACTCATGAGAAGAAGCATTATTATGGTGAGTAATTTTCTTCAAACAACATGAAGTCTTGCTGTATTCAGACATAATGCAGACTATCAAGCAGTTCCCTATGGAGGAGGGAATGCAGAACCTACTTAGGGAACAAGCTCTGAGTACTGCTGTGCTAAACCTAGCATCACTCCTAGCCTGGATGTCCAGGGAGTAATGCTTGGTGAATGTATGTACAGATCTCTAACAAGGAATATCTCTGGCCACAGCTAGAGAGGCAGCTGTACCCTAGTGGAGTGAGCCCTCAGGCCAGAAGAGGGTGTTCTACTGAATTTGTCATAGTAGAATTGTATACAAGAAACAATCCACTTGGCAATAGATCTTTTAGTGGCAGGCTTACCTTTCCCACTTCACCATAAGTAGAAAACAATTGAAGACAGTCATTTCTGTGTGCCTTAGTATGCCTTAGTATGCTCTAAGTAGTAGCTAAGTGTCCTTTTAACATCCAAAATGTGTAGTCTTCTTTCCCTGAAGAAGGATGGTCAGTGAAAAACACAGGGAGCGATATGGACTGGTTTAGGTGGAACTGATACCACTTTTAGGCAAGAACTTCCTATTAGTTCTTAGGACCAGTTTATCCCTATGGAAGGATATGAAGTCAGGTTCAGCTGACAGGGCCTGTAATTCACTAATCCACTTGCCAGA
The DNA here is from genome assembly GCA_016271365.2 of Neoceratodus forsteri. Taxonomy (NCBI): domain Eukaryota; kingdom Metazoa; phylum Chordata; order Ceratodontiformes; family Ceratodontidae; genus Neoceratodus; species Neoceratodus forsteri. Next base: position 107,402,305 of record JADMNL010000026.1, read on the forward strand.
AGTAATAGCTATCAGAAACACAGTTTTCAGGTCAAGTACTTCAATTCAGCGAAGCCATAGGCTCAAGGGTGACTGCATGAGCTGAGCAATGCAGACATTAAGATCCCAAGGCGGAGTAGGCTCCTAAAGGCAGGGTTAATGGAGCAGACCTTTGAAAACTTTCTGAAAACAGGATGAGATGCCAGGGAAGAGCCCTTCCTGCTGAGAGGAATGCAGAGACAGCTGCTAGATGAACCTTCAGAGTGGCAGGCCTAAGGCCTAGACCATTCAGATGAACTAGATAGTCTAAGGTTGTGGAAATGTCTGCAGAATCAGGCAGGATGCCTTTCTGAGAGCACCAAGTACTGAACCTCTTCCATTTGGAATTGTAAAGTTTTCTAGTGGAAGGTTTCCTGGAGATCTTTAGAATATCCAGAACTCCCTGAGAGAGAGATGAAGTGCTGCATATTCTAAGTCTTCAAGAGCCAGGCCTTGAGGTTGAGGGACTGGAGACTGGGGAACCAGATCCACCCATTGGAAGAGGAGAGAAGATTGTATCTCCTGAGAAGACACAGGAACATGACACAGCCAAGGACAACAGAAGAGGATACCAGGGCTGTCTGGCCCAATCTGGAGCCACCAAAATCACTGTGCAGGGTTGAGTTCTTATCTTGATCAGAACTCTGAACAGGAGAGGAAAAGGAAGGCATAGAAACCTGCCCTTCCAGTCCAGAATGAGGGCATCCTGGGAACTGTCCCCAGGACTGGAGGTCTGCAACAAAACAGAGGAAGTTGATGATTGTCTGGTGCTGCAAACAGATCTATCTCTGGGATGCCCCACCTGGAGAAAATGATCCTCAGAATGTGAGGATTCAGGGACCATTCGTGATGTCCCTGTGAAATCCTGCTCAGGGCATCTGCTAACACATTGTCTTTCCTGGAAGATGAACCACTACCAGGGAGGTCTGAAGAGAATAAGCCAGAGACCAAATCTTCATGGCCTCCGTGTACAAGGCCGTGGGCTGAGTGCCTCCCTGCTTGTTGATGTACCACATTGTGGTAGTGTTGTCTGTCCTAATTTGGACCACCTTGCCCTTGACTGAATCTGAGAAGGTCTGAAGGGCTAGGAAAACTGCCCTGAGTTCCAGGAGATTGATATGAAGAAGAGACTCTCATGGGAACAGATTCCTTGAGCTGTTAGGGCTCCCAGGTGGACTCCCCAGCCTAGGAGAGAAGCATCTGTAGTCAGTACTACTGATGGAACTTGAGAGAGAAATGGAACCCTTGTCTGAGGTTGTCCTCGTCCAGCCACCACTGGAGAGCTTGTACGGAGTTCAGGTCACTGGAATCAGTTTGGAGAGAGTGTCCTCTCTATGACCAAAGGACCTTAGATGGAACTGAATGTCCTGCATCTGAAATCAGGCTCCCAGAACCACTGCAGTGGAAGCTGCCATGTGGCCCAAGAGTTGGAGGAACTGTCTCGCTGGAAGAGAAACCTGAGGCCGAAGGAGGAAGTGAGGTCTACTTAGGCCTTGCCAGAGGAAGGAAGGCCTTTGCATGGACAGTATCCAATTCCACCTCTATGAAGGTGAGAAGCTGTACTGGTTCGAGGACTGATTTTGACAGATTTAGAAGAAACCCCAGAGAACTGAGCAAGTCCTGGGTGGTTTGCAGAGCTGCCTTAACCTGATCTGACGACTGCCCTACCAGCAGCCAGTCGTCCAGATATGGAAAAATGGTGATACCCTGTCTTCTGAGGTAAGCCACCACTACTGCAAGGCACTTTGTGAACACCCTTGGAGCTGATGTTAGGCCAAAAGGCATGGCCTTGAACTGATAGTGGCCTGAAGGCAACCCGAACCTGAGGTATTTTCTGTGGAGCACCTTATTGGGATATGGAAGTAGGCATCCTTGAGGTCCAGTGATGCTAGCCAATCTCCTGGCCTTAAAGAGGAAGGATTATTCTCAGAGTTACCATTTTGAATTTGGGTTTTGATATGTGTTTGTTCAATTACCTTAGATCCAGGATGGGTCGCCACTCCCCTGTTTTCTTTGGGGTAAGGAAGTACCTGGAGTACAGGCCTTTTCCCTGTGTTGAGTAGGAACCTTCTGTACAGCTCTGAGAGCTAGGAGAGAGGAAACCTCTGCCTCCAGGGCAAGGGTTTTTGAGATTGATGCAGGTGGAAAGACTTGGCCCTCCTTTTGGGTACCTTTTGAAACTGAGGGCTGGTCCTGGCGTTCTTCTTCAGGACCCACTTGTCTGAGGTAACAGAATTCCAGGCCTGAAAGTAGTAAGCCAGCCTGCCTCCTACTGGGATTGGGGAGTTGACCTGGGCTGACACCTCAGGGTGTCTGCTTGACAGGAGCCTTAGACTGATGGACTGATGGAAGCAGTCCTGCTCATCCCCTCCTGCCCCTCCCTTGGAAAAAAAACTTTGTGGGTAAGAAGAGGAGGCCTGGGCTTGGTAAAAGGTCTGTGAAAAGGCCTGCCCCTGTCCCTGGACTGCTGCTTTTGAGGAGTGGCTCTTTCCTTGGCCTGTGCACTCCTGTTAAGTTGTCTGGTATTCGTCCATTTGTTTCATGTAAGCCTCTGTCTGCTCTCCAAACAGAGAGTTACCAACTACAGGAAAATCCATAGCCTTAGACTGGGTGTCCTGTGATAGGCTAGTACATCTGAGCCAAGCATGCCTCCTGAGAGATACAGATGTAGCCATGACTCTGGATGCCACATCGTTTGGAGTCCACAGCAGCATTAAATTGTACTTTGGATGCCTCAATTCCATCTGCAGCCACCTCCTCCAGCTCTTTGGCTAGCTGGGGAGGCCCTGAGCCAGTTTCAGAACCGATCCCACCTGGACTTCTGGTACCTGGCTGTATAGGCCATATAATTTGCCTGCCTGAGTCCCAAAGAGGATGCCAAGTATAGTTTTTGGCCATGGCATCAACTTTCCTGGAGTCATTGGGGATGTGAAGCCAAAGGAATGTTTGCCCTGTCACAGGCTGCAGCCTGCACTACTCCCAACATGGCTGCAATGTGAATAAAGGAACTCTGCAGCTGAGCCTGATAACATATACCTCCTGTCCATTCTTTTATCTACAGGAGGTAAAGAGTTAAGTCTGTAGAATCTTTGTGTCTGTTTCCCAAGGACTTATGAAGGGAATAGACAACCTTTGGACTCTGGGATGTCCATCATCTCCACAAAATCAGGCTCTTCTTCCTCCTCAGCAGCTTCAACCATAGGGAACTGGAGGGTTTGGGCCACCTTCTTGTAAAACAAAGGGACTGAGAGAGCCTGGAGGAGAGATATCAGAGGGCTCTGGGGAGATGTCCGTTCAATGGGCACATCCTGCTCCCCGGTCGTCATAATCATCGGATAATCTTCATCTCCTCCGCTCCTCATAGAAAGCATTTGGATCATAATCTGAAGGAGCCGGTCCACTGAACTGACTGCCTAACTGATGGTGCGTTCGGATGCACCGGCAAGCAATTGGACAATACTAATCGCTTGGCTATCTCATCTGCGGTTGGGTATGCGGTACTGGATCCAACCGGGAGACTTCATTTGTTTTTGATGGAACCACCTCAGAGTCGGCTCTCCTTTGCCCGAGGAGGCTGCCCAGGTTAGTAGGCACCTCCTCAGGTTCAGCCGCAACCGAGCCAGGCTGGCCATCCGGATCCACGGACTTCTCGGCCTCCCTTTCCCTCAACCTACTCAGTCTTTTTCTAGAGTTGTTTTGGGAAAGTTTTTGCAAATTTGGCAGTCTCACTGGAGGTGGTCAAACCTCAGACAATAAACACAGATGAGCTGGGGTCAGCCTTGGCAAAGGTCTCCCACACTCAGTACAGTGTTGAAACCCAGTGGGACCGGTTTTCTTTTTGGGTTTCTGAGACATGGCCAACCTACCAAACTACCCTATAGAAGCTTTCAAGCCAGGTAATACCAACCGATCGGTAACAACCATGTCTCGGGTTTGGAAAGAACTGAGAAAAGCCGGTTCTTTTAAAACCGATCAGTACCGAACACCACACTAATCCCAGAAAGATATTATTTAAAATTAGAGAGTTACAAGGTCGGTTCCTAATCGGACCGACCAAAAAGAAACCAAGAGACAAATGATTTTCACAGTTAAATAAAATAAAGACACAGTCACTACCTGTCTTCAACACTACCTGTACCATAGACAGAGGCTGGAAATCCGAAAACAATAAAGAAATGTTTTTTAAATCGAACGCTTTACTATACCGAACCAAGCAGAGGAAATCTCCGAGCGCCTTCACTGTTGGGCAGAGTAAAGAATCTGACGGTTACACTAGGGAAGTACCACAGACAGAGGTTTGAAAACCGAGCTCGAGTTCAATGTTCCATGCTTCTGCATGGAGTTAACTCTTTCCTTTCCTGGCAGTTGAAGTGCTGGGGCTAACTGCATTACGTCTGAATGCAGCAAGGCGTCATGTTGTTTGAACTTCCATGAATCACACCACACCCAACACGCAACCCAACACCTCATGCTCTAAAGTCCGACCCACACAAATACAATTTGCCCTCCTTCCCATGCCCACATCCTGTCTCCCTAGAGTCTCCAGTCTATTGTCAGGATACCGTTTAGGATTAAGCCCCTTTTAGGGTGTTGCTGGCTTAGACATGTACTGTGAAGTCCTACTTGTATAAGTTGGCTCTTTGGGCAGTGCACCCCAAATATTCAGAAAGTTCATAACAAATGAGGCACACCAATGTTCAGGCAGATCATTTAGAAAATAAGGCACACAAAAGTTCAGGCAATTCCACCACAGGTGCTCCAAAACACTGGACAGACTTTGAAATACATTTCACTTAGGCAGTCTGATTCAGGTGCAATATCTCTTAAATTGTAGCTTGGGGAAAGATGGCTGATGTAGCAGCAGCTTGAATGCACCTCTCTGCATATCCTCAGGAAAGAGTTAGTGTTGTATATAAGCTTTTGTTGCTTTGATTTTTTTTTTTTGCATAATTTTGTGCTGATTGTACCGAGTGTGATGGATCAATGGCAGAGCAAGGATCAGCGGCTTCTCCAGATAGACCCAGCCCGAATATGGACTTGGTAGTGCTGGTTTCAGCTTCACCCCGATGGCAGCTGATAAGATGTCTCCTAATACTCCTGGAAACTTTTGAGGTGGGTGAGCAGAAAGGACAAGCTCAACAGCAGTCTGAGCCCCTGCAGCAATCTTCCCTCGGGATGTTGGAGGAATACACTCGAGACATTAGGTAAGATGCTGGACAAGATTTTGGCTTGGACAGAGAAGAGTGATAGGAGATTTGAAGCTTTGCAAAAAAGATGGATTTTCTATAGTCAGAAATTAGTTTAGTTAAAACAACTTGTGAGACAACAAAGAAGACAACAGGCGAGCATTCTGTCATTATTACCAGGCATGATGTTAAATTACTCGTCGGGAAGCAAATTGTTTTAGTTTAATGAAGAAAATTACAACATCAATCGTAAGTTGGAAAATGCAGAGAATATGCTTCGCTACAGAAATGTTTGAATATTAGGGATACCTGACCGATTTGATACAGAGTTTACTAACGTTAGAGAGCTGGTGAAAGATATTTTGATTAAGATTTTTGATTTGGCACAGGAAACTCCCCATTAATAACTAAAGTTTTTAGAGTTATGAGGCGTCAGCAGCAAACAATAGGACAGAATAAGTCAACAATTCTGGCCACATCTGGATTCGATTCAGATAAGGATTATATCTTTAAACTAGCAAGGCTCAGAGCTTCCTTGGAATACACTAATTGTAAATACTACATCTATCCAGATTTTGTTATGCAACATGACAACGCGAAGGAGATTCCTGGTTTATCACCAAGAAGTGCTTGAAATAGGGGCTCAGTTTTCTTTGTTGTCACCAGCCAAAGTGAAAATCGTAAAGGATGGAAATCACATTTTCTTTGAAGTCGACCAGCTTGTCACTTTTGCATTCACATTACTCAGCCCAGGAGATGGTGGAATCCCCTACATCCTAAGATCAGAATATTTGGCAAATATGAAACAAAATGGATTTTTGATTCCTTCTTATTTCATTGCCTGTTAATTGCCTATTAATTGTTTGGAAGGTTTTTCAGATTGGGACAGGTTTCTTTTTCTTTCCTTTTTCTTTTAGTGCTATTCTGCTATTTTGTCAGATCAAGTGGAATCTATGGAGTAAAGGTGGGCCATCTAAATTACATTTATATTTAATAAGGGATGTTATGATACATTGCAACTGCTTTGTCGCAACTTAAATTGAAGTTTTTTGCTTCCGCACACACACACACACACCCCGATTGATTTGGACTAGTGCAACTTTATGTTGGAATATATACAGAATGTAGAGAGTGGTTCTGTATTTTTTTTTATTTCTTCTTTTCTGTAATAGAGTGCATAATTATTACAAATTCAAAAATAAAAAGATATATATAAAAAATGTAGCTTTAGACTGTCTCATATAAGGCCTAGAGGTGACAGGCAGTTTCACACAGTATGGCAATGTCTCTTAAATACTGGGCAATAAACAGTTTCATTTTGGAAACCTGGACAAAATGGTTTGGATGACTGTGCCTTGGCTGTGAGGCCATGCTCAGGCTTTAAATGGCTGGGATATACCTAGTTAAAGCATAGACCACAAGCTATGCCCTCCCTCCCACAGGCATATACTTAAGCTTTTGGTACAGCAGTCCTTCCCTCTTAGCTTACGGATGATAACCTGTGTGCTAAGGATCACAATCTAACTGTTCCTCCTTGCTAGGGGGCTCAGGGAACAGTTAAACACTTCTGCAACACTTTAACACAGAACGATGGCAGTCTCTACATATGCTGTGCATATCTGGGACTCTAAACCTCTCCAGCCTATACCATGGCTCACCTTGTTGACTCCTTCCTCAGACCAACTTGCAACAGGCAGATTTGCATACATCAGGGCCCAGATATTCAAAGAAGTTGAACCAAGTGCAATAGGGTTTAGCTCATTTCAAGTCCAGAAATTGTGCCATTCTGCGATATTCAGCAAGAGGCAGTTGCACCACCGAAAACATGCTGAGCAACAGCGCAATGATAATGAAGGCATGCACAACCGAGGGGAGGAACCATGCATAAATGGCACAGTGTGATATTGAAAGACTTGCGCAATGCGCAACAGTGGAGCAAGCGGAAGTGCGCCATAAGCGGAAATGAGCCAAAATAAAAGGAGCGAGAAGAGGCGCAAGAACACTACAGGGAAGCCACATGAGAGGGAGAGGCAGGGACAGGGAAAGTGGCAGAAAGAGGCAGGCAAGGGAAAACCACAGCAGAAGAGAGGCATAGGGAAGGTGTGTGGAGCCACACAATCCAGAGGCCAGCAGAGACAGGTGTACCCGATGCAGGGGAGGTAGCAGCCAGGACAGCGGGGGAACAAAGCAACAGCTGCTGGGGCGGAATGCAAGCCAGGGACATGGCCAGTGCCACCTTCCACATGGAAGCCGTAGTGAGGGGGTGAGGAAGGCGGCGGCAGGGGCGTGGCCGTGGAAGGGCCCGTCATGCGGTATGTCCTCAACAGGCAGTACCGAGCCGCACCAGCTTTGAGCTGTTTGCAGATACTGAGATTGTGGGCCAGTACCACCTGAACAGGGCAATACTGAGGTGGCTCTGTGAACTGTGCAGTGATGTGATGCAGGCACCCACACGATGGAGTCATGCCCTGTCAGTGGAGACAAAGGTAACAGCCTGTATGTGCTTGCGCCACAGGTACCTTCAGAGACCAACTGGGGACACCACAGGCATAACCCAGTCGGCCACGTCACGCAACCTCACCCAGTTCCTCATGCACTGCTGCCACATGCTGAGGAGTACATCCATTTCCCCAGCACTGTGGCGGAGTGCACAGCAAACATTCAGGAGTTCTACAGGGTAGTACCGTATGCCTGGCAGGTTAGGGCATAGACTGCACCCATGTGGCCACACGCACACCACCAGGTGAGGAGGGGCCGCATACATGAACCACAAGGGCTATTCCAGAATCAACTGCCAGGTGGTGTGCAATGCCAGTGGGCGATCATCAGTGTCGTGCCACGCACCCTGGGGAGCACACGATTCATACATCTGGCACCAGTCTGCACTGTGCCACTGATTTGAGAGTGGGGACATCCCCACAGGACACCTAGTGGGTGAGTATGCAAACCAAATGGACATATCGCGGGCCTGGGGGGATGGCCAGAGGTGCCATGGGTGTGGCTACAGGGCTTGGGGCAGGCCAGGCTGATCATGAAACTAACCTCCACCCTCTGCACACAGGTGACAGTGGATACCCACTCTGTCCCTGGCTGCTCACACCCTACCAGTGGCCCATGACCCCATCGCAGCAACACTACAATGAGGCATATGCCACCACATGCAATGTCATTGAGCGGGTGTTCGGGATGCTGAAGGCACAATTCTGTTGCCTGGACACCTCTGGCGGTGCCCTACAGTACAGCCCCTCAAAGGCCTGTGGGATATTCCTGGCCTGTTGCATCCTGCACAACATGGCCAAAGAATGTGGGATAGCCATACAGGTGAAGAGAGGGACAGCGATAGGGGACGCCGGGGTGACGATGGTGATGGGCAGCCCCCTTGGCGACGGGACCCCGACTGATCCGGCTGGCACAGCTGCACTGAGACACCATCACAGAGGAGCACTTCAGCCAACCCAGGTAAGTCATGAGGCCATGTGCAACCAGCAGTGGCTAAGACACAACCTACAAACACGCATGGAATCACACCAGGGTGCATGCTGACAAGGAAGTGGCAGGGCACAGAAGCACACACACAACCAAGGATGGGTGAGGATCAACACACCACATGGACGGACACACACACATGCACACACACAATGCACAACATGCACAGAGGGCAGGAGGCACACCGACCCAGAACACCAACCCTAGCAACACGTCCACCGCCACCACGCCCACTGTCTGTCCATGTGCATGTGTCAGATGCTGGGCACCATCGCACTTTGTACAGCGCAATGCAGGCATCATCATGCACACGTATCTGCGGACAGCAGCTGGGAGGGTGTGCAGGTGGACCATGTGTCCGCGTGCAGGGCCGGGTACCCACCCATGCACTGCCCACGAAACACACAATGCACACAGGACAGCACCAGACAGTGCCTGCACTGGGAGACAGAGTCAGTCTCGTGGCACAGTGCCATGGCCGCCTCGGATGCATGGCGGCCCGCCAAGACCACCAGCACTGGCAGGCTGACCACAGGCCTCATGGGGTGGCACCGATGGTCCCCAGGGGATCCACTCTGTGAGTGCGACCTGCGTCGCGAGGGGTCTGCAGCACACCGAACATGCCTGCACCAGGAGTGCTTGGGATGCTCACAGCTGAACCCAGCGCCGACAGGGTAGGAGTCACACAACGCCGGAACGGAGTGGAGCACACTGCATGGTGTGTGCAACGCATGGGCACCTGACTGTGTGCCCATTGTGGCCATGACAGCAATGAACGCCTGTGCATGCCTGTCAATGGCAGCGGTCACATCCTCCCGCAAACGGTCCATCCGTGACAGGATCCTTTTGGTATCCCTGCCGCGACGCCTCTGCCTGCTCCAGAGCCACACACAGTGCTTCTCCGGATGTTGCAAGCCACATCTGCTGCTGGACCGATGCCCACAGTAGGCGGTGTGCTCGTCCAAGAGGTTGTCTGCCTCCTCGGCATCCTGTCCTTCAGGGTGTGCATGGGCCTGATGTTCAGCACCCCTTGAGGGTGGGTGCTGCACACCAGGACCAGGTATGGGCATGTCCACAGGCGGTGCACAGACGCTGCCGCTGAACCCCAGTCCCGTGGGCTACTGCTGCTGCTGCCCTCCTGCTGCTGCAGTCAAGGGCCCAGTAGTGCTGCCGCAGTGGCCGCAACACCCCACTGTCCTGATCAGACACCGTGCTGCCCCACTGGTGCTGAAAGGCACAGCCTGGGACTGTGCTGACACGCTGGCCCCCACGGCAGCACCAGCCACACCCATGGGCACGAGCTGACCTGCTGTGTGTCCATCCTGTGGCACACACGTGTCACTGCCCATGATGGCCGTGTCTTCATCACTGGTGCAGGTCTCTGCCCCAGCCACAGCATGCTGAGACACAGGCAGGGCTTCCCCACACCTGTCTCAACGACATCAGTGTGGACAGCCAGGCGGCCCCACTGTCATGCCGATCCACAGAAACCTGCGGAGGTGGATGGTCCAAACTCTGACTCTGGCCGACTGTTTGCAGTGGACAGGCCCACTAACGTTGACCCATGCAGACGCTCAGGATCTGTAAGGGAAAACAAAGTCACGTTTACCGTGTTACCTACCTGGCCCCCAAGGCAGACCATGGATTACCATGCAGAGATGGGCCACCACCCGTCTGGAAGCCACTGCCTGGAACTCCCTCTATGACACTGCGGTGCATGCTTGCAGCAAGCCTGTCCTCTGCTGGTGTGAGCTGTACCACCTCTGGCTGTCCCCGCCTGCTGCAGCACATGCCCTGATGGCAGCCACCTCTCCTTCGCCCTCCTCCTGTCAGTACCATCTTCTTCTTACACTCCTACACGGAGCGCTGGTGGCTGCCATGCAGGTTCACGGCACGTGCCACCTCCTCCATGCAGCAGCACGGGCCTGAGGGGTGCCCCACCGTCCACTGAGCAGTGGCTCCTGATCCAGGTAGGCTCGAAAAAGTGCCTCGGTCTCGGACGTCATGAATTGGCCTCCTCCTCCCACCACTGTTGTCCTCCTTACCCAGAACTTGCTCGGTCATTATTTAGCCTGTATGGATGGCAGTGGTTACCTGTGACTGTACAGTCCAATGCATGTCCATGAATCCACAGTCCACACTCCCACACAGCATACAACTCACCAATAAACTGCAGTAACCGACTATGGCCACTGCAGCACTTTGTTGCACTTTTATAGCGCAATCCATGCAAATTAGGTGAGGAGCAACTTTAATTAGATGCAAATCGTGGTGCTGCACCATTGAATGGCTGATCAGATAATTAGCATATGACAGCTGAATATCGTGCTTTTGCAGCGTTGCAATTATTGAACGTGCTGCGAGCCAATGGCGCAGTTCCATGGCATGCGTAGTACACCACCGCGCATGCCCAGGCTGGTGACGCTGGCGCTCGCCGCCGCTGATGACGTGCTGCGCGCGTGGTCAACGCTGGGCATGGCTACCATTGTGCCAGTGGCACTATAGGGAAGGTCACTACATGGCGCTGTGATAATGGGCCTTCATAGCGCAATGGCACAACTGCCCGATAGTCCGCTGTGGCGCTGGCACACAGGCAACCAATCGCGCTCACACATAGTCGTCTGATGGTGCTGTGCGTGGCCTTGCGCAGAGACCCTTGACCCTGTGCCCGACCTTTGCCCCTTGGTGCCATGCGTCAGGCATGGTGCACCTCTATCACGCTGTTCAGTAACAGCACGGATAGGGAATGGCAGCACTATACTGCGCAGCATCTGCACGCTGCACGCACTGCAGAGCCATATTGCCTACTATAGCCATTGGGATGGCACGCAGAAGAGCCCCTCAGTGGACAGCCATCAAGTTGGCGAATCTGGTGGCTATTGTTGAGCCACACCATGGGCCTCTGGGGAGGTGCCACTGGACAGGCTAGGACCCAGGTGTGGCAGGAGGTGGCCACTGCCCTGGAGGAGCCACTGGATGGAGGAGGAGCACAGAGCAGTGCAGGCACCGCTATGGGGACCTCAGGAGGAGGGAGCTGGAGCTACTAGTCTGTTTGCGGTCGCATGCCAGGAAGGGCACGGTGCCACGCCCAGGTAGGGGTTCCGTCAATGCACTTTTATTGTCCATATGGGTAACAGTGTTGTATGTGTCTAGCACATAGGGGAGGGATAGTCTAGGGTTGGCTGTGGCGGTGTTTACAGGGTGTGGGTGGGTGGGTCTGGCTGGGTGGGTGGGCACACACCTTGGGGCAGGGGACTTTGCTTCGGATTGTACTGATGTTCTTCTCTCCTTGTTTCCCACAGGCATGGACGAATGGTGCAGACTGAGGAAGGAGCGGTGGAGGAGAGGACAGAGCGTCCAGGTGGGAGGAGGCCATCACCACCAACCTGACCGGCCCAATGAGGGTGAGTGCCATAACTCCATGATTACTATTGCATGCTGTGTAACAGGGTGGGCAGCGGGCATGGCCACCATCCATCAACACCACTGCCATGCATGCGACTTGTTACAGTCAGCACTGTCCAGTGGCAATGCATGTCTGGGAAGTGCGTCGATGGTGGTCCATCGTGCACCAGGTACATGGCTGTGCCACTGCCTTTGCACCACATAGCCAGGGCCCGATTTTTCTCGCTGTCGGAGCAAAGTTCTGTGGCAGGTTCTCATTTGGCGCAGAACTTCTGCGCACTCAACACCAATTTCGCGGCAATTCTGGCATTTTTACCCTTAATTTTTTCCTTTCTTTGTTTTTTGCCATATCTGACACAATGCACGCTCGTAACACAGACATTTTATGGGTGTTTGTCACCAAATTTTCAACATAGCCAGTTTAAGACCTCTGCTCATGAACAGTATCACTGTGATTTTATTAATCTGTCCGAACATTGATTTCGCAGACCGACGCACCATTGTGTGCTACATGTGCAAAACACATTTTGGGTGAGATGTGAAAATGACAGTTGTACTGTTCATAAGGAGGTGTGGTAAAATGGCAATACTGAAAATCTGGGTGAAAATATTAAAAATGCTCGAAGTTACGGTAGCAGGAACTGCGCAACATGCTCGTAACACAGTGATTTTATGGGCGTTTGTCACCAAATTTTCAACATAGGCAGTTCAAGACCTCTGCTCATGAACAGTATCACTGTGATTTTATTAATCTGTCCGAACATTGATTTCGGCACACTGACCGCGCTATTGTGCGCTACATGTCTGAAAACAAATTTTGGGTGAGATGTGAAAATGACAGCTGTACTACCATAAGAAGGTGTGGAAAAATGGCAATGTTGAAAATCTGGAGTGAAATATTGAAAATTCACAAACCTATGAGCGCAGTATAGGAACTGTGCAACGACGCTTGTAAAACAGTCATTTTTAGAATTTTTTCACCAAATTTTCAACATGGCCATTTCAAGACCTCTGCTCATGAACAGTGTCACTGTGATTTTCTTAATTTGTCCTGTACATTGATTTCAAGATACCGACTCGCGCCATTCTGCGCTACAAGGGTGGAAACACATTTTGGGTGAGATGTGAAAATGACAGCTGTACTACTCATAAGACAGTGTGGTGAAATGGCAATGTTGAAACTCTGGAGGAAAATATTGAAATTCGCAACTTACGAGCTCGCGTAGGAACTGCATAGCAACGCTCGTTAAACAGTCATTTTTGAATTTGGAACCAAATTTTTCAACATGGGGTTTGGGCCCCTTCTCATGAATGATGTCACTGTCATGGCGGTATCCGGTCCAGAAGGGTGATTTCGCAGTCACCGCGCGAAATCACCCTTCGAGCCCTAATAACGCCATGACAGTGACATCATTCATGAGAAAGGGTCCCAAAACCCCATGTTGAAAATTTGGTGCAAAATTCCCAAAATGCCTGAGATATGCAATAAAGTTGAACCCCTCCTATCTAGTCCATTATACAGCTTACCAGCATTTCCTCAGTTCGCGGTCGGCTTTGAAGAGTGCAGACGTGTTCCCGGTCCACCGAAGATCGTCGCCGGAGTCTGGAGGTAAGTATGGGGTGAGGGGGTGGGGAGGTGAGCACGCGGGAGTGGGTGCGGGTTGGTGGAGGGGGCAAAAGAAGCAACGATGGAAGGTTTTTTATTTCAGGTTTTATTTTTTTAATAACACACAAGGAGGGGCGGTGAAGCCCGGGGATTAGGCACCCCGTCGGCAAAGGCGTTTGCCACGCTGGGAACTGTAAGCATTTGGGGGACAGTGAAGCCGACGGGAGTTGGGCACCCTCGTCGGCAAAGGAGGTTTTTACAACACTGGTGGGCTCCCAGCGTGGCATACAAGCATTTGGAGGGACAGTGAAGCCGGCCAGGGATTAGGCACCCCGTCGGCAAATGAAGAGGACGTTTGTTCAGCGGGCAGCCGTGAATTCGCGGGTGATGGCAAATTCGGCGGATATTTCCGCAGTTTGCCGCATCCGGCGAATCGCGGAAAACTCGAGACCCTGCACGTAGCCATGTCAATGCGGCCGCGGTGGTGCTGTGCATGACTGGGCCGGTGGTGTGCAGTGTTCCTATGGCTGTATGTGTCTGGGTGGGCAGGTCATGTGACGTGATCAATGTTGGTGGTCACACACCATAACAGAGGTATGTCCCACGGCTGTATGCCATGCACAGTGGGTGGGCTGTATGGGGCTGTGCATTCACACCTATTGACTGTGCTCCTTGTCCTAGGTACACGCCAGCTCCAAGGCATCCGGGAGGCACTGCGTGAGATCCTGCAGGTGGCGGGGCATCCTTAGACATCCTTCTGAGGATCGATGAAACAGGGGTCTTAAGGAGGCAGGTAGCTGACCAGAGCCAGGCGGGGGCAGCGCTCACGTTGAGTGTCCCTCTGCCCTGATATCCCCTACCCCCTGGACCCACTCTCACACCCCTCCTTTCCTGTCCCATTTCACCCCTGCCCTTACCCACCCCCACCTTGTTTGTTACCCTCCTCCCCAACTGTGTATATAGCATTGTATATAGTTATAATTTCTATTTTTGTTGAATACAGATCTTTTGATATGAATACTGTGGTGGTCTCTGATTTTCAGCGGGCTATAGGTGCTCAGCTACAGTGGTGTGCATGGTGTCAGGGTGGTGCAGTCATGGGTATGTGTATGTGTCCGTGGGGAAGTGACTATGATGTGGGGTAGCTATCAGTCACTGTCTGTGGTGTGTGTGTTGTTCCCTATGCACTGGATGACTGTGTGCAGTGGTCCATGGTGCATGCTCTGTGTCCATGGCGCACCTGTCAGCCCATCCATGGCCTGTGCAGCTGACACCCATGCATGTCTGTGACCTGCAGGGTCTCCTGGCATTTCAGTGGTGGCTGTCCATGCAGGGCAGCCACTGTACCTGTCACAATGCTGGGTTGCCTCCTGTCACTGGTGTGGTGCATGTCTGCCTTGGGTGACACTGTCACCTCCATGGTTGTTGTCCCACCTCCATGCTGTGGATTGTGTGTGTGCAGGAGATGTGCACCACTGTCTGTGACTTGTGCTCCAGGCATATGATGGTGGTGTACGGGTCCACAGTGCCTGCACAGGGCGGCTGGCACTCCTGTGCCATGGAGGACTGCAGGCTGTGTGTACATGGTTTCCATGGGCCCACACTGGGGGCTTGTTGCCCTTCTGCATCCCTGTGTTGTTGTGCCTTGGGTATGGGTGGGTGTTTGTCCCTGCACTGTGTTTCATCCGTGTGGTGCATGCTTCCACGCACCACTGTGGGTGTCTGTGCTGGCTGTTGTGGCCAGTGGTGGGTCAGGGTGTGTCACTGGACTACTGTGCAGGGTGCTGTATCACTGGTGGTGGTGTCAGGGGCATGCCCTGTCCCGTGTGGGGTACCTCTTGTGCCGACACATGGTCGGTCTCTCAGTTGTGCCTCGGGGGAATGTGCGTGGTGGCACTGTGTCTGCCATTGTCACATTGCTGTGTGCTGCCACCCACTGCTGGGTGCTTATGGTGGGGCTGGCTTGCATGGTTCTGTGGTGCACAAGGTTGCAATGTCACAGTGGGGTGGTGGTATACATGGGGTTTCCTGCAGTGGTGGTCACTGCTCATGGGGGTGTCTGAGGTCACGTGCAGGGTGTGCTGTGCACTGGGGGATGGTGTGGCACGGGTGGTCCGCCCTCCTTGTGTGGCGTCTCAGCTTGCCGGTGGGTGTGATGGGGCACCATGGTCCGGCTGTGGGTTGTTTGCTTGTATCCATGGGCTGGTGGTTATTCCAGCCCTCCCCCAGTTGTGCTGTGCTTGGGTGGGGGATGATGTCAGTTCTGCTGTGTGTTCCTGTACCCATCAGTGGCATGGGTGGTGGGCCCTCACCTCCTGGTTGTGCAGTTACATTGCTCTGCAGTTGGGGGCTCTGCTTGCGCCATGGCGCTCTGGACTGCTCAGCTGAACATCCTTTGTTGCGCCATAGCGCATCATATCTGCTCAGCTTCCCTCCCTAGTTGCACTATGCGCAGGTTGATGCGATATTCAGACGTTGGCTGTGGCGCCAATTTGGCTTGCTCCTTTTGAATATACATCTGTTGCGTATGGGCATAGACTTGTGCTTGCTCCTGCTATTGCGCACTTTTTGGGCGCGGTTTGAATATCTGGGCCCATGTGTACAAGAGCACCTTATGCTCTGGAGCTGCTCTCTCTCTCTCTCTCTCTCTCTTTCTCTCTCAGGGGCATGTGTGCTGGTCTCCATGGCAGTAATGCTGCTATTCCAGGAATCTGGCTGCATTTCCTTCTCCCTGCTCCAGGCTGTAGTGCAGTACAAGGTAATTCAGTAGTCCCTTTCTCTGGGCTACTGGACTCTGTAGTGGGCTACTAACTTCTAATGTGGGGTACTAGCCTTGCTGGTGGCCAGTTACCACTGGCACCTGCCCTTCCCCATGTCCTGCCCACCTGGCATGTACTTTCCTTACCAGGGACCCTGCTTTGCTCTCTATTTCACTCTCTGGGGCTTCTTCTGGTCTCTAACTCTCCTGGCTTCTTTGAATAAAATGGGTCTGCTTTGCCCTTTCTTCTTTTCTGCCACTTTGGGTTTTCTATTTAACTGGGGTTTTGCCCTGCCCTCACTCTGCCCTGGGAGCTCCTTTAAGTTGCATTTGGTCCTACTGCCAACTTACTCTGCCCTCTGGCATCCTTTAGATCAAAGGCCCTGCCTGCCTCCTCATGAGTTCAGCCACTTTTTGTGAGTCGTTCAATGCTGGCAATACCCCTTTTTTATTTATTAAAAAACTGTTCTGGCAGTCAAGACCTGCCCTGTGGTGCTTCTGCCCACTCACTACCTCCACCCAGGGTGAAGCTGAAGGAAAAAGCTGGTATGGTGGCTGGGAGGTTGGTAGGTTACAGTGATGGCACTGTAGGCGGTTCTGCAAGACAGGGCTTACTCTGGTGTTTCTCCTTCCTCTCACCAACATGACTCTGCTGCTGAAGGGGCAAGGTTGATAGCTGAGGAAGCAGGAAGATGGCTGGCTGGCACTGCAAGGAGGGGAACCTCACTGGTGCTCAACTCACTCTTCTCACCACCATGACTCTCTGACCATTCTTGGGCTGCTCCCTTTCTCACTGCTGTGGCCCTGCCTCTCACTGCCACCAACAAGGAACTGCTTTACTTTAAATCTAATGAAAATGGGACTAAACAGTGTCCACACCACATGGCTTCCCACTGTCACTGCTTATAGCTGGTGCTGCACTCTGCTTCAGGGACCATTGACATATGCAGCCATTGACTGGATCCGACTCACTCCTGGATATCCTGTCACTGCTGCACTTTTCCAGCTGGACCACACCACTCACTGATCTGCAGAACACAGTGAGGGACCCTGCAAGCTTGAGGCAAGTCCCTCCTGCTGTCACTGGCCAGCCAATCACTAGGCTCCTTCTTCTAGGCTAACCACTACTTGATGCCTGGATAACTCTACCCTTTTCTGCCAAGCCTCCTACTTTTGTAGCCCCAACATCCAGGATGCTGAGTCCCTGGCAATGTGGGAGGCAACCAACTGACTAGCAAAAGCTGGCAGATTCAAAGTTGGTACCACTTGTGCCACTCTCTGGGAGGTATGAAAGCTGCCAGGGAAGGCTGTAGTTAAAAGAAATGTTTTAAATAAGCAGAAAGCTAGTTCTAAGGGTCTCCATGTCACTCTTCATGCAATCCCCTTTCCTGCCACTGTGTTTCTTTACCAGGGGTACCTTTGCTTTACTGGGGACTGTGAAGTCACTGAGGCTACTGGGATGAGGCACAGTGGCTTTACTGGAGGCACCATGGCTGTGGCATATACATCAACCCCTGCCTCTCAGGCCAGTTATACTTGTGCTCCTGGAGCACTCAGATGGTTCTTTTCTGTAGAGCACCAGGGAACAACAACTCTGGGGCACTACATATATTCTTCTTGTAAACTCTGCAGTCCTATGTTTATTGCTTTTCATCTGTAGTGTACTTTAATTGCATTAAGGATGATGATAGTCATGCAAGCTTCTCATACCATATATATTTCTTCTGCCTACAGACAGATTAGGACAGCTTGCCTGTGTACCCTGTCTTCCTCAAACCTTCTGGCAGCTTCATGACCTGGGGCTCCTCCATCTGGAAATTAGGCATCTTCTACCATAATGCAGCCAGTCTTCCTCTGGATCTGCCACACCCTCTTCATGCACTGTCTTGCTTGGCATGGGCACCAACCAAAATCATGCCCCATCAGCATCTCCCTCTGAGCTTCAGGAGAACCACCATCAGGCCAGCTGGCCAGCAGGGTGCTCACCTTGAAAGGGAAATCCCTGTGGTCCACATACACCATCTTTGGTTATTAGAATATTCTAACTGTGGGCCCAAGTGCCTCAGTCCCAGAGAACTGCTTTCGTAGAGGTCTATTCTGTCTCACTCCCCAGTCTGGATCTAATTGTCTAACTGTCTGCCTCAGGCTAAACAATATATACGCTCCTCCCACTTACATTAACCTCTGCCAGAACAAAACACACATAGTCTTAGCAAGGCATTGTCAGAACAATAGACTGGAATATCAGTTACTTATTATGTCTACTAGCTCAGGTTCAAATGTTTTCTCCTTTGTCTTCATGGATCATGCAAAACACAAACAAATGGCTCAAATTTTCCATATAACCTACTGCATATACAGGTTCTCATAATTTATAAATGAACATAGCATGTGGCAACCCCAGAGTGATATAAAATAGATTTTATTATTCCTGTACAATATAAACTAATTGAAACTAATAACACTACTGCACAGATATCAAATCTTGCAAATGTTGCACAAGGCAGAATAAATACAAAGTAATAAAGCTTAAAAAACCAAGAATAATCAGACACAATATGAAGTCTTAGTAAACTTTTGAAAATAGTAACATTATTCTTGCATATATTTTTTTAACAATAAGGTTATTTTGTATACCCATATTATGTTTGCATATGCTAGAGGATTTTCCTTATGTAACCACTCCTTTCCTAAGCTATACTAAAATTATTAAAGGGATACTTAGACACTTGGAGTTTGTACAAAATGTTGGTGTTTCCTGTGATGCAAAAATAGTGGAGAATCTGCTTCTCTGTAGTTGATGTCACTTTGGCACTTGCTTTTGCTAGAAGTACAGCATCTTCCTTCACACTGGCATGACAAACTTCTGGTACAAAGGCTTGAGCTCTTGTTGGAATGGCTTTTCAACTTGAACACAGCAGCGTGGACATGGACAGCAGCTGGCTTGAAGGATTCTAATTATATTTCAGTTTTCTGGTATTTATAAGCTAGCCAGATTTCCATAATTATGACATCACATATTCTGGATTACTAACTCTGATTGGACC
Source organism: Neoceratodus forsteri (assembly GCA_016271365.2). Lineage (NCBI taxonomy): Eukaryota > Metazoa > Chordata > Ceratodontiformes > Ceratodontidae > Neoceratodus > Neoceratodus forsteri. The sequence goes on from JADMNL010000026.1 coordinate 107,421,811, forward strand.
TTGCAAATGAGGGGAATGGCAAATGTATGTCCTTGGGCACCACCCTCTCTGGCACAGTGTCCATTTGAAAAGAAATATAAATCAAAATTATTTTTCATTCTAATGCCTGGTGGCTACTAGATACATGTGTCAGCACACATGTCTTTGCATTCAGTACATCATTTTGTACACTCTGATGTAGGCCTCACATCTCTAAAGTCCACAGTTCACAAGATAGTCCATAAACATTATTTCCAAGCAAATGTCTTGATAAAAATATATCTGCTTTATCCTCGCTTTATGCTTTAAAATAAGGTATTTTTACTCCAAATAAACCATTAGGAAATAGGTTAGAAGATATAAAATCTTTTCTGAGTAAAACTTTCCTTGAAATCCTTGAAGTGTGGCAAGTCATAAATTCAGAGCTGTCACATAACTTTTAAACATCTATAACAGAAATTTTAAACAATATAACTTGTTTCTACAACCACACAGGCACATAAAAGACATATGTTTGAATATGGCATGATGTGAGCATTAAGAAGAAACAAAACATGAGTATTCAAACTTTTAAACTATTAGCACAGGACATTTTTGCAAATAACGATTTGGTATGAAAAGATTTCTTATAAACATTGGGTTTTCATCAGATAGAATCATGTTCTATAAGACTGACCATTTTCACACTTGCAACACTTTCAGTCTCATTGAAATAAGCAAAAATACACATCCAATATTAAAGACATTGAGTCCTCTTTTTCTTCAAGTATTAGATCCTTGTTTTGTAACCAGACCTTATCAGTCCTGCAACAGGTTACCATGGAACTAGCTCCACTTCTTTGGCTAAGATTCACACCTCTGACCTCTGTATCAGTCTGTAGTCAACTCACACCAAAACCATGGGGCCCCTTTCTGCTGTTAGGACACTTTCGTAGCATTTAAAACTTTGTTGGTTTTGTGAGTCCAATCAGGTAAATAATTATATGGACTGTTAAACAAGTCATTAATGTCTTAGTATCATGAGACACAAATAACCATATTCTATAACCAGATATTAAAAAGCAAATATATTTGTATAATTAACAATTAGTTATGACATATTCCCCTTTTGAATTAAAAATGTATTGTAAAATAGTAAATTTTTAACATTCAAAATTGCAATCCTCTCATGTGGTATACAGTTTAAACATCACATAAGATATTATATGTGAGTAGGGAGAATTATGAACTGTATAGCACAATAGAAAAGTTACATCATATATGACATCATCAGACCATGACATCATCACAAGTGACATCACCAGAGATGTAGACTTTACATAGAAAAGCTAATATGATACATCATTAAATACAATCACAACTATGTACATTTTCAATCTACTGTTTCAACAGATTTCTTTGGCACATCGAACTTATTACAGAAATTTCACAAATGGGACACTTATGCTTTGTTGTTTGTTATTCACAGATATCAGTATTACAATTAAAATTTACAGTATGACTATTGTTCATCATATTCATTGTCACTTGAGACATGATAACATACTTATTTTACATTTATGGTATGGTCTCAACTGATTAATATGAACCCACTAAGCATCACTTCACTAGTGTTCTTTGTCCTGATTTCAGTTTGGTACACCTCAGGTAAAACTTTATCCTTAATTAAAAGGTTCCTTCCCAGCTTGAAAGGAACTTTTAACTTTAGCAGTGTTTCTGCCGTAGTTGAAATAAAACAACTTGTCTCCAATGTCATTTTCTTTTGAATTAGTTCTTTGTCATAATGTGACTTAGAACCTTGAACACTTTTTTTTTGAGCAAATGTGAAGGTTTCTTGCTGGTGTTGTCTTAAATGAGTTACATATTCATGTGTAGTAGTTGCACATGACAGATTTACATTTCCTGTGGTATACAGGAGATGTAAAGTAACACCATTTATTTGTTTACTTATTTTATTTTATTTTATTTGTTTTACCAGAAGAAGCTCCATTGAGCAGAACTCATTTGCAGGAGGTCATGGGAAGGGCAGCATAAAACTCAGTACATACAGTCTGAAGATGCAATACAGTGAAACAGTGGTTGTCAGGTAGTATATGAGATACATACAATATAGGAGAACGAAGTGATTATTGGGGCAGAAAGTTACAGTTTGAGTCAAATAAGAGAGATAACTCATTTTAAACTTAGCATAATACATAATACAGTTTAGACAAAGCAAGACAGTTTGTGAATTTTGGCAGGAGATTAGCTTGAGGCCCTAGGGGATTGGTAGATAGCGATGATTGCATTACATTGTGCGGCTGACAAATGGTCCATTAGAACCAGTCACATTTATCAGTGCAATATTGCTTAAGGAGGAAAGGAAATGAGAGGACTCACCAAGGTGGGCAACTTAAAGGGAAACTGTCATCAACAGGGTTTCTTAATGTCTTTAAGACCATAAACAGATAATTTGAGTGAGCCATTGTGTTTATCTGTGAGTCTTTGCAGTCCAGAGTTATTCATATGTAAATCAGCCTATAATTAAGGGCTGGGGCAGCTATATTTTTAGGTTCCTGACAGGAAATTATGTCACAGAGGATCTTGGTCCTCCATTGACTGTTGGTTAACTGGGAAATTGTCTGTTTTATTAAGTGTGTTTTAAGGTGTTATTACAACACTTTCTACATTTATAATACTTGCTTTGTATGTGCATTGAAATTGGTGAGGTATCACCCTTGCATTTCAAACTGTTAGTAAAAATAATCCATCTTTAGGATTGCTTTAACCTCTAGGCTATACTGCCAGCTGGTCATTAAAAACTACTCATCTCAAGGCTGGCTCTGTGGTGCCAACAGGTATTGGGACTCCATATCAGGGTTTCTAAACCCTGTCTGTATTCATGTCAGTACAGATTTCTGAGGCTGCCACAGCACCAAATTCTGTCTTTTTTATTTCTCTGTAGCCTTTTCTCTTACAATTGTGGGTGTGAACTCAGGTCTACAAGATGAAAATGTGGCTACATACCTACTGGCCTGGCATCATGGGGCCAGCTTTGAAATGTGCAGTTTTTGATTAACAGCTGGCAGTACAGATTAGAGGTTAAAGCAAAGAGCTGTGAACAAGCTTAGTTCATCCAGCAGAATGGGGTTTCATTCCATCATACTCTACTTGTTTATTGTGTGACCAGAGCAAGTCACTTAACCTCCCTGTGCTCCCAAAACACACCCAGGAGCAAGCTGTAGCGGTGTGCCTTTCCTGGACAAAGATAGTAAAACAATCTGAGAATCTGTTATGATTCTGAAAATATTTTGCTCCTTCTATCCAGATTTGACTTGAAAAGAAAAAATAGGACACCATTACTTGTTTATTAATTGCAAAACACATAGATGGACAACACAGTTAAAACATGCATAACCTGAAATGCATTATTAAAAGAGTATTTTACTTTTTCGATGAAGTTAAAAGTATAACAGTTTCTTACTGCAATACTTGGATGGAATGGGATTTTCTACTGTAAAGGAAAAAAAATCAGTCTGGTTGATCCTGCCACCCATACCCTTTGAGCATGTCTTATGGATATTAAAGAAGCTGTGAAGAAAACTAGAAGTGCCTCTGGTGGCCCTGTTCACAGAGTCCTGCAAAACGGGTGTCATTCCAGAGGACTGGAGGAGGGCATATAGTCCCACTGCACACAAGTGGCAGTAGGGAGGAGGCGAACTACAGGCCAATCAGCCTCACCTCAGTGGTGGGAAAGATCATGGAGACACTGCTGAAAGAAAGGATAGTGGCACATATGGAATGCAACAGTGCTCAGGATCTGAGGCAACATGGAGTCATAGCAGGAAGGTCATGTCAAATGAATCTAATAGTTTTTGATTGGATGACTAGGGAACTAAATCAGGGAGGGGTGGTAGACGTTGCGTACCTAGATTTCAGCAAAGCCTTTGACACTGTCCCACATAGAAGGCTGATTAACAAGATGAGTAGTCTGGGCATGGGAGACAAGGTGGTGAACTGGGTTAAGAACTGGTTAACAGACAGGAGACAGAGGGGTGGTGGTAAATGGGGTACAATCTGGGGAGAGGGGTGCCATGGGGTACCAGCGGGGATCAGTACTAGCACCAGTCCTGTTCAATGCCTTCATTAGTGACATTGCAGAGGGCTGGAAGGAAAGGTCTGCTTGTTTGCAGATGACACCAAGATCTGCAACAGGGTGGATACTCAGAAGTGGGTGCAGAAAATGAAGAGGGACCTGGAGAAGCTTGAAAGAAGTCAAAGATGTGGCAACTGAGGTTCAGTACAAAGAAGTTCAAAATAATGCACCTGAATAGAGGGAACCCTGGAGAGAGCTACAGTCTGGGGTGGGGAGGAGCTGTCACCAAGAGAAAGGGACCTCGAGGTTATCATCTCTGATGACCTTAAGTATCAAAGCAGTGTACAAAGGCGGCAGGGAGGGTCAGTGGCATGCTGGGATGCATAAGCAGGGTATCACTAGCAGGAGGCAGGAGGTGGTGATGCCTTTGTATAAAACATAGGTAAGGCCTCACCTGGAGTACTGTATGCAGTTCTGGAGACCACACCTGTGCAAGGACATAGATAAGGTCGAGATTATCAAGAGAAGGGCAACAAAGGCGGTGCAGGGCTTGCACCACAAAACATATTTATTTTATTTTTTAGTTTTTGTTGACTGGGTAAGTGCACTAGACAAATCCTGCCTATTTTCAGGCACGACTCGGGAGGGATACAGATGAATGCCAACTGACCTTGAACCAGATTAAGCTGTTGGAGGTATTTTTAGTGAATGAGGGAAATTTAGCCAGGACACTGGGAAATTCCCTACTCTTTTTCGATAAGTGCCATGGGATCTTTAACATCCACCTGAACTACCACCAGTCCAGGCAGATGGGATCTTGGTTTAACGTCTCATCCGAAGCGGCACCTCAGAAGGGCAGCACCCTCTCATGCTACACTACAGTGTCAGTACTGGGATATTAACCCAAGTGCCAGATGTGGGAACTGAACCCACAGCCCTCTGATCTCCCGGCCTCAGAGGTGAGTGTGCTACCTACTGAGCCACTGACACTGCATATGAGGAGAGACTAAGGGACCTCAATATGTACTCACTGGAGGAGAGGAGACAGCGGGGACATGATTGAAACTTTCAAGTACCTCAAGGCCATAAACAAGGTGCAGGTGGGGGACCTTTCCCAGTGTAGAAAAAGTACTAGAACATGGGGCACAATATGAAATTGGAAGGGTAGATTAAGAGGTAATGTGAGGATGTTTTCTACACAGAAAGGGCAGTCGACACTTGGAATAGTCTGCCACAGGAGGTAGTGGGCAAGCACAGTGGAGGGTTTAAGCATGCCTGGGACAGGCACAAGGGAAGCCTGAGAGGGAGGGAGTGATAAAAAGCCATTGATCACATATGGTCAGTGCCACATACAAGTATAGGGTCACGGGCAGACTGGATGGGCCTAGCGATCCTTATCTGCTCGACTAATTTCTATGTTTACACCGCGATCTATGCTGATGGACCACAACTTTCCAGAATGCCATTCCCACTGTAATGTAAAAAGAAAGAAAAAGAGGAGAGACAGGGTGTGTGTGTGTGTGTGTGTGTGTGTGTGAAGTATATGTATGTGAAGTGTGTGTGCATGTGAATGTGTGTGAAGTGTGTGTGCGTGTGTGTGTGTGTGTGTGCACGTGTGTGTGAAGTGTGTGTGTGTCTTGCTCTGACAGAGTGCTGCACCAACTGAACCGTGCTGAAAAGGAAAAAAATTATCACCTTCAATTAAATAAAATAATATATGGGTGAGTAGGTGTAAAAAACAAATTTTGCACACACCCATGGTGTGGGATACTTTTATAAACCACTCAGACTTTGCTATTGGGGTTAATGTAGTATCCCATCTCGGTGCATAAAATTTTGGTTACACACACACCCATATATTATACTATATTTTAATAATTCAGTTCAGAGTATGCTTTTTTAAACAATGTTGTCCATTCATGTGTTTTGCAATTAACAAACAATTAATGGTGTCCTATTTTTCTTTTCAAGTCAAATCTGGATAGAAAAAGTATAATATTTTCAGAATCATAACACATGCTCAGATTGTTTCTACCGTCTTTGTCCAGGAAAGGCACACAGCACAGCTACAGCTTGTTTCTGTGTGTGTTTTGGGAGCACAAGGAGGTTAAGTGACTTACTCTGGTCACACAATATACAAGTAGAGCATGTTGGAATTAAACCCCATTCTGCTGGATGAGTGAAGCTTGTTTACAGCTCTTTGCTTTAACCTCTAGGTTGTACTGCCAGCTGTCAAGTCAAAAACTACATTTCTGCTGGCTGGCCCCATGATGCCATTCCAATAGGTACTTAGCCACATTTGCATCTTGTAAACGGAGCTCACACCCAACACTGTAAGAGAAAAAGCTGTAAGAGAGGGAATAGAATAAGACAGAACTTAGTGCTGCGGCAGCCAGAAATCTGCACTGACATGAGCACAGCTTGGGTTTAGAAATCCTGATACAGTATGGGGCCCCAATACCTGTTGGCACCACAGAGCCAGCCTTAAGATGAGTAGTTTTAATGATCAGCTGGCAGTATAGCCTAGAGGGTAAAGCAATCCTAAAGATGGATTATTTTACTAACAGTTTGGAATGTAAGGGTGATAACTCACTAGTATCAATGCACATGCAAAACAATTATTATAAATGTAGAAAGTGGTGTAATGACACCTTAAACCACATTAATAAAACAGATGATTTCCTATTTAACATACAGTCAATGGAGGCCAAGATCCTCAGTGAAATCATTTCCTGTCGGGAGCCTAAAACATATAGCTGCCCCAACCCTTAATTACAGACTGATTACATATGAATAACTTGGACTGCAAAGACTCACAGAAAAACACAATGGCTCACTCAAATTAGCTTTTTATGGTCTTTCAGACATTAAGAAACCCTGTTGATGACAGTTACCCTTTAACTAGTTTTTGAAGAGCATTCCATGCCAAGAGGGCTGCCCAACTAAAGTCAATTTTCCCATGCTTTATGAGGTGCCTAGGGATGTTGAGTATACTTGCTTTGTGCATCCTGAGTGCGTAGTGACCTTGGGCCTTGCTAAAGAAGTGATGGGATGAATTTGGGAGTGAATTGCACAGGGCTTTGTAGGTCCAGAGATTTAGATGTTTTAATCTTCTGGTTCCAAGTGATGGCCAACGTACTTTCTTATAAGGAGGCAGTGGTGAGTCAGGGCAGGAGTTCACTTGAAGAAATGGAGAGCTCTATGAGAATACATCTAAGCTACCCAAATGTGTGGCGGTGGCATTACTGTATATGATATCACCATAGTCCAGCAGTGGGAGAAGGTGACCTGTACCTGAATTTACTTGTCGTCCTGAGTTAGGTAGGGTTTGCTGTGGAAGAAAAACACATTTCTGCCATAGCATCTTGCAAAGGGCCTCAATATGGGTGTGGAATGTAAGTTTGTTGTCTAGCCACATGCCTAGGTACTTAAAGGTGCATATAGATTCAATTAATTCGTTGATGAGGATGTGGATACCAGATAATAGGGGTGATGCAAAGATTCTGCAACACCATCTACTTCATTTTAGCTACATTAAGACAACTTGGATGCAAAGATGTTGGTTTGTAGTAAGGTGAACTGGTCTTGTAGGGATGGCATGGCTACACCTGGGTCAGTGTACTATAAAGTACTGTATCATCTGTGTCGAAATGTATTGTAGGTCAGCATTTGTTATATTTTGTCCGAGATCATTGATAAAGATTGTAAACAAGAGGGCCCAATATGGAACCTTGTGGGAGGCCTTTGCATGATTTGCAGACAAGTGGAAGTAAGACCTTCCACCTTTAATTCCTGATGCCTATCTGTAGGTAGCAACTAAACCATCTGACTATATTTGGACTAAGTCCAGTGCTGGCAAGTTTACCCAAAAGGATACCATGATCAGCGATATTGAATGCCTTACTTAGATCCAGAAAGAGTGCAATAGTTGTCTGTTTATGTTCAATTGCTGAAAGCCAGTCATTGGTGACTCTGTCCTGTCGTGGACATGGTGCTGTACTTGTGTGAAAACCTCACTCGTGGGGTTGATAAGAGTGCATCTCAAGATAGCTTTCTACTTGCTGATGTATCAGTTTTTCAAACAGTTTGGCTAGGGCGGGTAAGATGGAAATTAAGTCGATATATATCGGCTAGATTGTATTCCATGATTTAAAGAATGGTATAACGTCGCTACCTTCCATAAAGAAGGAACCTCACCCTCGATAGTGAGAGGTTAAAGAGGTGTATAACAGATGCAGTAAGGATTGGGTATCCTAGTTTTAAGAAAAGAGGTTCTAGGGTATCTGCTCCTGCACTTTTTAGGATCTAGGGTTAGGAGATGTTCCACCTCCTTATATGTGATCTGTTGGAAATAGAACAGAATAGATATGGGACATTTGAAGGATCAACTGATGGACTAGAGCCAGGATATTTAAGCAGGCAGTGGCTGAGGTATCAAAGGCCTTCCCAGCTGAGGTGAAGTGTGTGTTCATTTCTTCAAATATCATTTATTTGTCGGATATTAGCTGGGAGCCAATTTAAAGTTGTTTAGGCAGGATGTTGGAGCTGTCATCCCTTCTAAAGCATTGATAGTTTGCCAGAACCCCTAGGGTTATGCCTGTTGTTGTTTAAAAGGGTCTTGTAGTAGGTGGATTTGGTTGAGTGAACTAATTTGGTGTACGAGTTCCTTTTGCCTGAATTATAGCCAGTCATGTTTGGATTTGGTATGTCGTGCCTTAGCCCATAGCCTAGCTCTATCCCAGAGTTCAGCCTTTAATTCTTTGGTGAACCATGGAACTAACTGTCTCCTGGCTCTTCTCTTATATAAGGGTCTAGTTGACTGTTGACTCCAGTGACTTTCTCAATGAAATAATCATAGGCACCCTGCCAGTTAATAGCAGCTAATTTGGGGAGGTACTCTTGCATGTTAAAATGAGAAAAGGAGCGTCTACAGATAAAGATGGATTACCCAGTTTTAGGGATACTTCTAATGCAGGCAACTACATTGTGATCACTAAAGACATTGTCAAATATAGCAGTTTGGGAAATTTTCCATGGTGTATTAGTAATAAAAAGATCCAGGATGGAAGAGTTAGAAGGATTGTGTATAGTGGGTCAGGGGTTCAAGTTTGAGCTGTTGGAAACCCAAATCATCACAAAACTGTTTCAGGTTGTTTGCTTTTGGGGATAGACGGTCTAATTTAGATCTTCCATAATAATTATTTCCTTTTTACGTTCGCTTGCGGCATAGAAGGCGTTTGGAAGTAGCACACTTGGAGGTGTGCCTCTCCCATCAATGCACTGCTCCCTTAAGCAGGCGTGGCGGTCCTGCAACAATGGGTGCAGGAGCTCAGTATAGCGGCAGTGTTCCTCTGCTTCAAAGGAAGCACCGCTGCCATACTGAGCACTGCCGTCACGACGTCTCCTCAGCGTCACGCGCTGCCCCTCAGCGCGTCACGCGCCCCACAGCTTTGGTGCCACAAACTCTGTTTGCCGATGGAAGTGCTCAATCCCCGTCGGCTCCACGCTCCCAAACCATCCTGCTGGGAGCCCACCCGGCGTGGCAAATGTTGCCTTTGTTTTGCGGCTGAGGTGCCCAATCCCAGTCGGCTCCTCGCCCCCCAGCGTAGTTTGCGGCCAGAGGTGCCCAATCCCGTCGGCTCTCGCCCCCAGTCATCTGTGCCACACTGGGAGCCCACCCAGCGTGGCAGACGGTCCCACATCGTTTTTTTTTTAACACCTGTAAAATAAAAACAGTCCCACGGCGCGCCTCCCAGCCCTCCCACAACCCGCACCCACCCACTGCACACCCAGCCTCCCACACCCTGGCACGATGATCTTGGTGGACCGGAACATGTCTGCACTCTTCAAAGGCTACCGCGAACTGAGGAAATGCCGGTAAGCTGTATAATGGGCCAGATAGGGGTTTCAACTTTATTGGATATTCAGTCATTTGTCTTTTTGCACCACAACATGTTTAGACTCCTTCAGTGATGTCACTGTCATGGTAAGACTAGTCGAAGGGTGATTTCGCAGGCACCGCAGTCATCGCGGAAATCACCCTTCAGCCTGAATAACGCCTGACAGTGACATCATTCATGAGAAGGGTCCCAAAACCTCATGTTGAAAATTTGGTGCAAAATTCCAAAAATGACTGTTTTATGAGGCGCTTATGCAGTTCCTACGCAGGCTCGTAGTTCGCGAATTTTCAATATTTTCTACCCAGATTTTCAACATTGCCATTTTATCACACCTCTTCACGAGCAGTACAGCTGTCATTTTTCACATCCTGCCCAAAATGTGTTTCTGCCCATGTAGCGACAATGGTGCAGTCGGTGTTGCGAACTCAATGTATGGGACACATTAAGAAAATCATAGTGTCACTGTTCATGAGCAGAGATCTTAAATGGCTATGTTGAAAATTTGGTGAAAAATTCCTAAAATAACTGTTTTATGAGTTGCGTTGTGCAGTTCCCACGTACTCGTAAGTTTGAATTTCCAATATTTTCACTCCAGATTTTCAACATTGCCATTTTACCACACCTCCTTATGAGCAGTACAGCTGTCATTTTCACATCCTGCCCAAAACATCTTTCCACCCATGTAGTGCACAATGGCGCAGTCGGTGTGCGAAATCAATGTATGGGACACAGTAAGAAAATCACAGTGACACTGTTCATTAGCAGAGGTTTTAAATGGCAATGTTGAAAATTTGGTGAAAATATTCCTAAAAATGACTGTTTTACGAGTGTCGTTGCACAGTTCCATGCACGGCGTAGGTTTGCAAATTTTCAATATTTCCACTCCAGATTTTCAACATTGGCATTTTACCACACTTCCTTATTAGCAGTACAGCTGTCATTTTTCACATCCTGCCCAAAGCGTGTTTCCGCCTATGTAGCGCACAATGGGGGTAACAAAGGTCATGCTGACAATTTATTGTGCAAATACCAGCAATCACACAGGGCGAGGGGTAAAGCACCATACATGCAAACACCACTGCAAATACCTGCAAGCGAGCATTCGGCATTGACAAATGCTTGTTATGTGTAGAGGCGATTTTGTGCAAGAACTGTATAAGCTCATCTCCACCTGCTAGGGACCTATAGCAACAAATGATAGTGTTAGATACTGCCTTAGAGAGGGATAGGGAAATTGCTATACATTCAGATTCTAGGTACAGTCAAGGATGTGATTAGTGAGGCATGGGGTCATATACTGCGGTCACAAACAGTGGCCACATACAGCTGTCAATACAGTGACACATCTACAGTGCTTGGTAAAACACTGAGCTGTAATAATATTGCACATCATACAGATAACATTGCTTTTGCAGGGATCACACCCGCACTCCCCATTACAGGGAGGCTTTACCTCTGAAACTCCCCCATATTAAAATAACCACCTCGGGAGGTAACTCTGGGATGGGGAGAAACACGGGTGGGGGAGAATTGGACTACATAAAAGTTTAAAAATAAACTAAAAACTTATAGGTAATCTGGGACTGGGACTTGAACCCCAGTCCACAGACATTCCACTGCCCTCCACTGCCAGTGGTGCTACCCTCTGAGCCACAACAGCTGCTCGGAGGACTGCCACCAGCAGAGGTCTTATCCTCTGCATCACTGCTTCCAGCCAATGGCTACAGAGGATACTACCATCCTTCACCATTTCTTCCATGCGGTATTTTGTACCCTGTAGCTGTTTTACCGTATGCCATTTATGCAGCGCAGTTTTGCCTTGTGGCATTCTTTTACATGACATATTGACCTGGTCCTGATTAGTAATAATGTGAATTTGCTTTTTGATGTAGAGAGCTACTCCTTGACTCGATCTGATTGGTCGGTCCTGTAAACATCTAACCTGGCAGGAGATTGCAGAAGTGAGGGTGGATGGGCTGAGCCATGTTTTGACTAAAAGTAATGCATCTGGCCTGGTGTGCACGACCCATGCTTTAAGTGTATCCAATTTGTTTAGTATATTATGGATATTAAGGACATAAACTTTAAACCATTTGTAGTAGCAAAATCAGAGAGGGTGAGAGCTATGAACAGAGGTCCAGGATTCAGCTCTATATTTCCTGAGCAAAAAATACAATTAATTTAAGGAGTCTTCCTGTCATAATTTCAAAAGAAGATATGCCTGTAGACTTACTAGAGTAGTCATGTATAGCCATTAATATAAGTGGCAATTTCATATCCCAGTCTTTTCTGATGAACTAAAATATTTCTTTAGTATATGCAAACATGTTTGATTGGCACATTCCACCTGTCCAGATGATTCTGGATGATGGAACACATACAACTTTCTTTGAACCCTAGTATTTTCCACTTGTTTTCTATAACTCTGCCTGTAAAATGGGAACATCTATCAGATTCCATTCTCATTAGTAATCCCCAGTGACTAGACACATGGTTTACCAACAACAAAGCTGTAGCTTCTGCTGTATCATTTGGAGCAGGTAGGCATTCAACCCATTTTGTAAGTAACAAGTAACTGTTAAAAAGTATTTGTTACCTTGAAGATCTTGTAACAGGACCTATCCAGTCAATTTGGATATCAGACCAAGGCATTGCAATCATTTTACCTGCAGTGGAGCTTCATGTCTAGGCAATGAATGTTGGAATATACAACGTGTTATACACCTTTACATAATCTATATATGTAAGGTCAGTAGGCTACTTTTAAACAGTTCATAAGTCCTTCTGCCCCCTTATGTGCTCCAGATGGTTCATCATGAGCATATTGTAATATAATTCCCTGTGACCTAAAAGAGCTACTTATTTTGGCCCTGTGACTTTTCACCTATTTTCACCGGAGACCATTCCATAATTGAAATGTACCCTTTTGTCATACATGGCTTTCAGTTCATGATCCATCTGTAGGTCACTTTCAGAAATCATATTTACATTGAATTTCATATCCCAGTCTTTTCCTGATGAACTAAAATATTTCTTTAGTATATACACAATTGTTTGATTGGCACATTCCACCTGTCCGATGATTCTGGATGATGAAACACATATAACTTGTGTGTCGCTCCTGTAAAAAGCTTTCAGTTTAGTGAGCTATACCTGGTTAAAACTAAATTAAAAAAAACATTGGGACCCTCAATGAAACAATACAACTTTCCTATTGTTTTGTCATCATGTTGCATTTTTATTAAATCAAAATCAGGTTTATCACTATATAAGTGTAATACTTTGTTTTTCCCTGCTGTTCTTGTTGATGGGTAACCATATTAACTTAGACAGTAGGAACAAAATTCATACTTCTCCAGTTAAAGCACCTTCATAACCAGAGCATCTGCTCAGTCATTTCCTTCTTTGTCTGGTCCCTGAATTTTGGAATGTGTCTTTACCTGTTTCCACTAAACAATCAAACCATGTTTGTGAACTAACTGATCTGTAGTTAATATAAGCACTGCATGTGCCACCTTTTACCCTGGATGTTCATGCCATTCATATGGCAAATGTATAAAGAAAACTATGTCTAGCATAATCAGAATCAGCACAAATTACAGTGTCTTTACAGTTATGCTGTACTGCAGTTTGTATTGCTGCATGGACAGCTGCTAATTCTGCATATTGGTTAGACTTGGAACCAAGCTGGTATTTAATAGGAGAACATGGTACATTTTCATGCCACGCCACTCCTAAATAAAGAATGCAGTTTTCATCTTTGTGGAATGCACAACCATCAACATACTCTCTAGGCAAATTCCTACACACATTTCATCATAACTGTGATGTCTCCCTGTTTTTGCACCATTTCCAATTCTTTAGGTTGACCAGGATCTTGTATTGGATGTTCATCTTCAGTACAATCATGCAGATCTGCCAACCCCTGGGCTATAGCATTATTTTGTTTTTAGCATTTGATCTCTAAAGGCAGCCTGGAATGCTAAGGTCCAGGCCACAATCCTGCTACTTGACACATTACCATCCTTAATTTTCTGCCTCCCCAGAAAGCAATAAAGTGGTGATAGGTCTCTTCTCTCTAAGTACTGCCCTATCTCTATCCTTCCACCACTCTCCAAGGCGTTGAGTGCAATTAGGCCGACCAATTGTCTGAACACCTCAACAAATATAACTGACTGCCCACAACAACATGGCTTTAGAAAAGCCCATAGTACTACCACCGCCCTGCTTGACTTCACCAGCCATATTCATAAGGCGATTTACACTGGCCACTCACTGGGTGTGGTGTTCATTGATTTGACCAAGGCATTTGACATCGTGAACCACCAGCTTCTGCTACACTCACTCTCCCTCCTTGGACTATCTAATGATGTGACCAAATGGTTTGAAAGCTACCTCATGGCAAGGAACCAAAAGTAAAAATCATTGACTATCTCTCTTAAGTGTCCTTCCTGTCCGCTCTGGTGTGCCCCAGGGTTCCATCCTTGGCCCTCTACTTTTCCAGCCTTTCATCAATACTCTTCCTGCAGCTTGCAATAATAACTCCAATAATCTATGCTGATGATGCAGTCCTCTTTTCCTATCATACTGACCCCATCTAGTTCTCCAAGGTGCTACAGACAAACTTCAGCCTAGTTGAAACCTGGCTTCTCCAACATAAGCTGTTGATGAATTACAAAAACAAAGTCCATGCTGTTCCATAGCTCTCACAGCAAACACAGATCCATAAACTTCACCAGCCATAATGAACTTGAACAGCCACCTGAGCAAGTGCAGGAGTTTAAATACTTGGTATTACCCTTGATTTCACAATGTCTTTCAGCTTGCATGTTCAACATCTCAAATCAATCAACTCAAGAACTGGGTCCTCTACCGCCATCGTCACTGTCTTACCAAGAAACCATGCTACAGCTATAACTGCCTCAGTCCTACCCGTCATTGATTATAGGCACGTCTTCTATGGGGCTGCCATTGATACCACCCTAAAATGAGTCAAGACAGCCCTTAACAAATGCTGTAGACTTCTCACTGGCACAAGGAAGCATACACATACCTATGATCTCTACAAGCAATCCAGCTGACTCAATCTAAATAGTAGACTTGCCTACCAGACCTGCCTACAGGCTGAAAATTTGTCTTAACCTCACATCCCTGCAACTCATGCCTTAATGTTGCCCACAGTCACTGCATATTTTACGCACAGTTCCCTCAAACCAACATTTATCATTCCATTCTGCTACCAACCAGGCTCAATGTGCTTTCCACCACCAGGGCACCCTGCTGCTAAACAACCTTCCCCTAAGAGTGCAGCTGAAAATAAGCTTGGCCCATTCAATGCAAACTCCACCAGCACCTCACTGACCTCAGCAGTTGTGACTGCTCTGCCTAGGCTTGCGGCTTTGTTTCACCTCTCCCTCCTCTTCTCTTCTCCCTTGCTACCCTCCCCACTTCTCCACCCTCCATCCCTGCTGCTCCCATCTGTCTGCACCCACCTACCATTCTACCCCCTCTCCTCCACCTACCGTTCTCCCCCCTCTCCCTCCTCTCCTCCTGTCTCCCCTCCCTATCATCCCTATCTCTTGGTGCTCACCCCAGACTTGTACTTGAACAATGTCAAATCCTTGAATACCTACCCCCAACCGTCCCCTCTTATCCCCCACCCCTTGCTCCACTTATGTCACCCCAGGATGGTTTTCATTTATATATGTGTCTTGCTATATATACACCCATGTTGTTAATTAGTACATTATTTTTGCCACTGACTGTTTGCTACTGTGCTAGTCTATACACATGTACTGTCTTTTGCTACTAAGTTAACCTCCTGACCTGTATTGTATCTTACCTCTGCTTACTTCTATGTTAACCTCCTGACCCTGTATTGTATCTTACCACTGTTTTGCTTGCTCCCATTGCTGATACAGAACCTTTGTAAAAACCCTTGGTTCAAAGGTATTTATAATCCTAGTAATAAATAAATAAATAAATAAATATAAATAAACAATAGGTGGGTGACAAGTCTCAACAATCATTTTCTTACCACAAATGTAATTTTGAATCATTATGCTGCCCATACAGTAGAACAAAATGCTTTTGTACATTCTGAAAACCTTTTCTCACATCACTTAAAGTTTTGCTAGCATAAATATGCTGCGGCTGTCTGAATCATGTTTCTGATATAACACTGCACTGACACTATGATCAGTGTATCCTGTCTCAAATACAAGTCCTTATCCCTTTGGGATAAGCAAGACAATGTCTTTACTCAGACTATCATTTTAAAGCATGCATAGCTTCATTTATTCCCCAATACCCAGGGTTCAATTTTCTTCCAGTAGCCTGGTGAGGAGGATGGGCAATTTCAGCATACTCCTGAATAAACCGTCTTGAGTAATTACAGATTCCAAGGAAGCAGCGTAGCTCCTTTGAAAGCTTTGAGTGGACCAATATTCTGAATTGCTTGTATCTCTGTTGTGCTAGGGTGCAGCCCATCAGGTCCAACTTCATACCCAAGGTAGTTTACCTTACTTCTAAACCATTGTCCCTTTCTCAAAGACAGTTTAGTACCAGCATTTTTCAGCTGGTTCAAAACATAAGTTACATCTTCCAAGTGTTCTTCAGAAGAGTTACTTTTGATTAGTATATCATCCACATAAAACCAGATTTCCTCTGTTTTCCAGCATCAGGCATGTCCTTGTGCAGAAAGATATTAAAATCTGCAGAGGGGTTTAAATATCCAAAAGGACATCTGTTCCGATGTATTGTCTTTTCCCAAAAGCAAAAGCCAATTCATGTTGGTCTTTTGGATCTACTTTAATGTCAAAACCCATTTGCTACATCTAGAATTGTGAAATATCTTGCACCCTCAACTTTGCAAACTTTGATCAAATATGTCATGGACGAGATAAAGGCTCCTGTTTATTTAACTGTTTATAGTCAATTGTGAGCCTCCATTTTCCTTTAGGTTTTAGTACAGGTCAAATGGGTGAATTATAAACAAAATTCACTTCTCTTGTAATTCCTCGCTCCTCCATCAGGGTATCCAGTATCTCTTGTATGTGTTGGTAAGATGCTAGTGGTATTCTGAACTGGTGTACATGAACTGGACCTTTACTGGGGTCTGTAGGCATCCTGGCAACATGGAGGTCAGTTACCCACAGTTATAATCATCTTTTAAAACATTTCTTTCAACTTAAAAACATTTTATGAACAACTTCTTTTCTGTTTCATTTTCACAACTACGTGTTTGTATAGCTTGTTCAACTTGTTTTCTAAAATCAGGATAAGGTAAGTTTCACCCAACTCTACCTTATCATCAGTTATATCAGAAACATTTTCAGTGTCAACTACATGTACTTCTTTAAGCTGTTCTGTTTCACTAACAGTAATGGACAGTATAAAATAATCATTTTCAATTGTGTATATGTATTTCTTTCTTACCAACTGGACAGATTTCCTGCAGAACAATTAAACCATTAGCCAAACACTAATATTCCCATCTGTCTCGTTTCTCTGAGTAATATTCTCAGGGTAGTTCTCCAATAACTGAGAACAGTTAACTCTAAATCATAAAAGGATTTACCTATCATCACTATCCCTAACTCACAATTAGGTTTTTTCCAATTGTTTAACCAAGAGTAGCATACTAAGCTGAAAGCTTGTTACAGGTGTGACCTGGGAGCACAGGGAAGTTAAGTGACTTGCTTAGAGTCACAAAGTATATAAGTGGGGGCTGTGGGATTCAGACTCAGGTCTCCAGATTTGCAGCTCAGAGCCTTAAACCACTGCGCTATACTGCCTATAATTCTACAGTGGTAGGTTCTGTTGTTGGATTATGAGACAAAATAGAGGATTGTGTATGCGAAGCATACACAGCAAAACAGTGCGATCGAGAGGTTTCCGTGGTAACCTGAGACCTCGAGGCGTGGCTCGGGGAGGTCCGTTACCACGAAGCCTCAAGATCGCTAAAACTCCTTGTTGTATAGTTGCTCATACACAATCTTCCTCAAATGTATGGGCAACCATAAATACCACTCGTGAACACTCAGGGAAAAAAAGCTTACTTCTGTGTCTGCCGCCAAAGTGCCCCTTCCGTGTTGCCGTGCTTTCAGCTCTGTGCGCATCTTGTGAATGTGTTCGATCTTGTTGTGCTGCACGGTGGCGCATGGGTGCAGCACAACATCATCTTGACTACCAGTGAAGGACAACAACGCTGTTCAGGCATGGATTTCCATGCGGACAGCTGTCCACCATACTATATATGCATTACTAGATTGCTCATATGCAAGCAAGTTGTGGAATGGATCTTTAAACCCATATCATTAAACTGCTGGTTAGGGTTATGCACAAATAATGCAGATTGGTCAGACATCTCTTGGCCTTTCTTACATTAACCCTAACAGAAAACTCCCTTACATTACATGGAACAGTTACAGTGAACTCACTAACTGCCTGACACAAGGCTTGTGCAGTGTCACTTTATTGGATAACGGTCCCCCTTATTTGTGGCCACAGAACATCATTGGTTAGGTCTATATATACACCTAGTCATACAAGTACATCTAACCCAAGATACAGAGGATATGTCAAACCCTGTACTACATACACAGGTGTTGTGTATTCTTTCTCCCCATCTGGAGGTTCAAAGCACAGACACTTGTACTTTTCAAGCTACCTTCATAGTTAGGACATCTTCACCCCTCTTTTTGAGTTACAAATGTTAAGTTAGGCTCTGCCTTCACTTTATAAAACTGTTCACCGACTAAACAGTGTTCACAGCCTAGGCACAACGCAGACTTTGGTGAGCAAATTCTCTGTTCTTACTGGCACCTTAAATTCACCTTTTTCCGACTTTTGTTTTACAGAGAAAAGACATATGATTCAGTGGCATTTCTTTCCACAGTTCTCAGTGGAGCTAGCTGTGAAGTCAGAGTCTAATGTCTCTGCCTCAAAAACAGGATAGGACTCGGAAGCATAGGCTTGATTTCTATTGTAAAGAAGATTAAAACTCTTGCATTAATCTCAGATCTAATCACATCTTGTTTTGACAAACAAACCACATGAGCTTTACTTCACTATTTAGCCAAATTTTCAAATTACCCAGTATAGTTACATCAGATAAGTCAGAATGTACAAAATTTAGTTTAATCATTGTATCATCTTTCTCTAGGTAACATGGCTCTGATTGTTTAGAAACCTTAAGACTTTTCCAAATGGAATAGGCCTATTTACTCGTGACCACAAAACTCTGTGGAAATAGTCAATAATAGGTATAAACCTTTTCAAAAAGTAATTTCAATTAGAAAATCATCACCTGTTTTGTTGGTAACATACCCTGGATGTGTAACTACCATTTTGCCAAACCTTAATTTCAATCAAACTTTACCTAAGGGCTTCTGAACTACTTCTCCATAGCCTGCAATCTGTAAGCCATCAGAGGTTTTTCAGTACTTTAGGTCACCTAAGGCATCAGTCGGTTTATCAAAGAGTTTTTAGACATCAGGGTCACTTCTGCCCTGAATCTAACAAAGCTTCACAATTCAAATTGTTCTCAATGTTTATGTCAAAGTAAAACCTTTCTGCTTTTCCTTTTGGGATTAAGTTCCCAGGCAGATTTTTTCTTTACCTCTGACAACACAACAGTCTCACTGTGACATGGAACACTATTTGTAACACTAACTCTGGACACCACTTGAGAAAGGCCAGACTCAGAGATAACATTTTCATTTTCATTTGGTATGTGTTCATTTTCAAGTTTCATTACCATTTCTTTACCATGTCTAAAATTACAGTTTCATTTACCTAGTATCAGTAGAGAACAGAATCTATTAGTTAGTTAGATCCATTTCTGGTTTCATCTGTACTATACTGTCATACTGAAAAAGTTTGCACAGGAGAATGAGAAGCAGGAGGTAATTGGGGATCATGTAACAAACAACCTTGAAGAAGTGCTCTTAAATTCCCATTTCCTGTCTCATTTCATCCAGCATTTCCTGTGACTTCTTACCCATTTCTTCTAGACTTGGAGAACCAGGTCTAGACCTGTTCTGGAGGTGCTCTATAACCTTGTCATCATTGTTATAATACTGCACCCCCTGAAATGACCTCTACCTCCTCTAAAATTATTGTACCACCTGTCATATCCTCTACTATGGTTGTATACCTGCAAGAAACTCTGGTTTTGATATTGCTGAGGGTTTTGATACTGCTGCTGATTTTGGATAAGGCAGATCATCAGGGCAACATTGCTAAGCCACACCTGAGTCTTGTATGAGGTTTTGGCTGCTCTAGAGGTTTCTCCTGTGGATTCTTGTTATTCTGTTTCTTTTCTTCTTTCTGAGTTTTAGAAGCAGGTAACTCATCTCCTCCATAGCTAGAGTATCACAGGAAGTGACCTCAGACACTTTAGCCTTGGAAGCTGAACTCCCTTTTTCTGTGTAGGAGCATCATCGCCTCTTCAGAGTCTCACATATGATCAGCCTGTTCTACAATCCAGTGTACATCTCCATGCTTCTTACTGAGCTCCACTGATAACTGTATTCTAATTGAAGAGGGTAAACCATGATAATATACATCTTGGAAATGATCGCTATCACTGTCAGTATTGTCTTTCTGCCAAGTATACATCTTTCAACTTACAATAAAAATCCATAGACTTTGATCAATACCCACTGCATTTTGTAAGCTGCACACCTGATTTCTCCTTTGGTGCAATGTTCACCAAATTCCTTTTTCAGAATTTGTACAACTTAGCTGGTTTATTCCTTTCCCATTTGGGTACCCTAGACCAATTGGCATGTGGATTGTTGTTAGAATATGGAGCTGGACTCGTTGTGACTGTAAATTTAAATTTATGGGAGAGGGTCAGGAGGTTTTAAGTTCGTTTTGTAGAAAGAGAGTATGGGGAAATTAAGAGATATTGATGTAAGGGTTAATTTATTGGTTTAAAATAGGGTTTTATTTTATCATATGGGTTTAAAGAAATTTGGGAGGGTGGAGGAGTAAGTGGGGAGGTGATTGTATTAATATTGTAAATTTAAAATACCTGAGTTATGTGCTGGGGAAGTAGGAGTACGGTCAGCAGTACTCCCCCCCGAGACGAAGGTATCTCTGTCCATTTGATTATCCATTGCTCCCATCTGATGTTTGTTTTAGATGTTGTGCCCTTGGTATGTTAAGGGATGAGGCAGAAGGAATGGAAGCTCCTGGAACTCTTGAGGGGGATGGGAAAGGGCGGACGGATTGAGGTAGTGAGGGCCAGGAGGTGCCCTGGGGAAAAATGGACACGGAATGAGGTTTTCCTTGTCTTGTGCCCATACCCAAGGTTTCTGATTTGATGAGGCAGGAAGTGAGGTCATTCCTGGACTCCAGTCCCTTTGGGTGGTATTAAGCAATGCCAGCTCAATGAAAATTAAAACAGCAGTTATTGCTGATCTTGTGGCATCTGCAGACCTGGCTGTATCACGAGACCTGGTTGGATGGAAATGCTGGCCTTTTGGAGTCTGCAGTTCCGGACAGGTTTTCAGTGATTCACCACCCAAGAGTGGATCATTGGGGTGGGGGGTTGCTGTCTGTTTAGGACAGGAACTGGGTATCAAGGAGGTGCCAGTTGAGGTTTCCAACTCCTTTGAGTGTACAGTGGGAGCAGGTGTAGGCTACAGGATTCTTCTCATTTACTGTCCACCAGGTGATGGGAGGGATTTCTGAAGGAGGTTGCGGACTCATCATAGACATGGTGTTGGGAGTCCCCAGATGGTTGATTTGGGGGATTTCAATGCCTGGGTCGATGATGAACCTCACTGCTTGGACAAACTCCTCCAATTGATGGATTCATTGGGCCTCACATGGGTTGTTACCACTGCAGCCCACAAGAAAGGACAGTCATTGGACTTGGTATTTCACCTGGGGATGGAGACCTCCAATGTGGAGGTGGAGCCCGTCGGATGGTCTGACCATCACATCCTGAGATTCAGTTTCAGAGCCCCCGAAATAGGCCTACCCCAAGGGAGTTGGTACAGCTCTGCCCTTTAAGAGGAGTTATCTCAGAAGGCCTAATGGCTGTGCTGGACCTCTCAGGATTTCCAGGGATAGCACTGATCTGGGTCCTCTGTGTCAGCCTATAATAGGGCTGTTACTGAGGCACTGGATATCATTGCTCCTTCTCGTGTTCACCGTCTTACCTCTCATCCGGGTGCCCCATGGTTTAATGGGGAAATCCATGAATTAAAGAGGTGGGGTGAAGGTTGGAAAGACACTGGTGGAAAATTCACCTGGAGGTGGACAGACTTAGATTGATGGATCATTATAATGTCTATCTAAATCAGCCACTTCCCATCAGAAGGCAGAGATCCTATCCAGGGAAATTGCTACAGTGAAGAACAGACCAGCTCAGCTCTTCCGGACTGTGGACAGACTGTGCAACCCAGCCTGTCTTCGCTCTGGTTGAGCATTGTCACAAAAACAGTGTGAGGAGTTTGTGCAATTCTTCTCTGATAAGGTGTCCACCATCAGCAATGAGATCAGCCAGTGCCTTCCCACTGGTCCTTGCATTAATCAATTGGGTGGTACTAAAGCCCAGCCGATCTGGTCCACCTTAGCCAACCAGTAGTCGTGGATATAGTGAGGATCATCCAGACTCTGTGGCCAACCTACTGTGGTTTGACCCTGGCCCTACACTACTAGTGGGTGGTAGAGGTTATTGGCCCGGTCCTTGCGGGTATAGTGGAAGTTTCTATTGGAGAGAGGATCTTTCCAATCCCTTAAAGGAGGCAGTAGTTCGCCTCCTTAAAAAAAAAAAACTGCCTTGACCCCGACTGCCCAGCTAACTACAGACCAATCTTGAACTTACCTTTGTTGGGAAAGTTATTGAGAAGGTGGTTGCCATGCAGTTGGAGGACCATTTGACCAACCACAATATCTGTGACCCTCTCCAGTCTGGCTTCAGGAAAAGGCATAGCACTGAAATGGCCCTGGTGAGGGTACTTAATGATCTTCTGATGGTGAGAGATCGGAGAGCCTATTCAATCTTGATTCTCCTTGATCTTCAGCAGCATTTGAAACTATGGACCATGGGGTACTGCTCGAGCACCTGTGGTTTTCTGTGGACTGAGGGGCGGTCCACAGGGTTTAAGTTCTTCCTCGAGGTAGGTCTCAGAGAGTGGTATCGGGAATTTATTCCTTGGCCCCTCATGGACTACTCCTGCAGGGTTCCACAGGGCTCGTGCTATCCCCATGTTATTTGCAGTGTATTTGCTTCCATTAGGAGACATTATAAGGTGGTACAGATTGAGTTTTCCTTGCTATGCCGATAATTCTCAACTGTACATGTCCTTTGTACCTGATCAGGAATTAGATTCCATTATGGTGTTTAATAACTGCCTACTAGAGATTCAGACCTGGATGAGTGCTAGTTGGCTTTGGTTGAACTCAGAAAAACTGAGGTAGTGGTTGTGGACCCTGGTTATAGGATGATAGGGGCTTGGGTGGAAAACCATCAGGATTAAATCTTGGTGGGATCCCACTTATTGCTTCTGGCCAGGTGCGAAACCTGGGTGTTGTTTTTGATGAAGGCCTAACCCTGAGGGCACAGGTTTCAGCTGTAGTCAAATCTTCCTATTACCATCTTAGAACATAGCCCGGTGAAGCACCTGGTCCTGCCAGAAAATCTTCCGACCTTGGTCCACGCCTTTGGCACCAGCTGTCTTGATTTACCAGGGCTACCAGGGGTAGATATCCACCACTTGCAACAAGTGCAGAGTGTGACAGCCACATTCCTGGCTGGAGCTTCTAGATCCAGTCATATTACACCTGTGCTGTGTGAACTGCATTGGTTGCCAGAACAGTGACGGATTACCTTCAAGGTCGCATTGCTGACCTATATAAGGCCCTACATGAGCAGGGTCCCTACTACCTGAAAGAGCTCCTGTGCCCTTACTGTCCCTCCTGCTTGCTCCAATCCTCTGGCGAGGGACTGCTAGAGATTCTCAGGGTATCCCTTAAAACATCGGGAGAAAGATCTTTCACCTTTATGGCTCCTACCCTGTGGAATTCTCTACTCGCCAGATATGAGAAAGCCAGACCGTAGAAGGTTTTTAAAATCTGTTAAAGACATATTTATTTAACCAGGCATTCTCAGGAATGTAGTGAGTTCTGAATATATATGGATGTGTTTTAATATGTTTTATACTTGTTTTATGACATATGGTGAGTTTTTAATGTTATAGTGTAAAAGCGCCCTGAGCATTGGAAGGGCACCTAATACAAATAAAAATTTGATTGATTGATCTACAGACAACCGCATTATAAAACTCTATTCTCCCTTATCAGTTATGGACAAATGATTCAAAGCGTTCTTTCAATTTATGAATATGTTGTTCAATGCCCCCTTTAGTAACCTTGAAACTGTATCAAGCTCCAAGTAACTGTAAAGCTTTCATGACAGTTTTGACTTTAGATACCCTTTTTCTCTTTCGGACACCTTTTATTTTATTTATGTCTCTTGGGCAACTCAGCCTCTTAATCAGAATCACTTTTTGTCTAGATTTATTTTCCTTTTGTACCTTTTATGATTCCTTTCCTGATCCAGAATGATCTTTTCCGAAAAGTAAACATGGAGACTTCAGAATCAGTGTCAGAGTCTGATTCTTCAGATGTTTCAATTTTTCCTAAGTTTTAGTTTTACTCTTTGTACTTTTCTCTGTCTTTTCTACCTGTGTATCTGATTTCTTTAATATACTTTTCTGTTTTGTCAATGGACTAGTTTCTTTGTCTCTGTATTTTCTTTTTCCTTACACCTACTTCATCCAACTCTTACTCTCTTTCAATACTAGACTGAAAAGGAGAGTGGCTGGTGAGAGGATCTGTACAAGACAATTTCAAGGAGGACTATGGTCCTTGCCTATACTTTTCCTGTTTTTTACTCTGAGACAGACAGCTAGGAAATGAAAGACTTAAGCTCAATGGGTCAAAATGTTCCTGTTTTTCATATGCTTTGAGCCAGTGTTCCTTTTCACTTTCACATTGCTCCTGCAAATTTCTATACTCTTTGTGCAATTCAACCTAATCTTTTCAAGAAGTGTGATAGTTCTCTCCAATTCAGTCTTGTTCTCATCAAATCTAAACACTGCATTTTGTACTGTTCAGTATCATGTAAATCCTTGCAAAAGAGCATCACAGTGCTTAGATCAACCAGGATATAATCTTTATCAGATAGGACCTTTTACTCTGTTCTAACTGCTTCTCTAGTAGTTGAACTTCAGCTGTTAACCTATTACACTCCTTACACGCAACAGTTCCATCTACTTCTTCATTTTTCAGTTGTTCTGTTTCCTCACATACATATTCTTTATCAGAATTCAACTGGTCCATTTGCAATAAGTGATCTTTGATAGTTGTTTCTAATTCTTCTATCCTTTCCTCTTGGCTTCTAATGGGAATCAGCTGGAATACTGGAGGATGTATCACTGTCTCTGATTTAACAACATCTGCACTTATGCTTAGGGCTGTCATAGCAGTAACACCATCAGTAACCCATAAACAACAACAATTAAATAGAAACTTAATATGTGTACTCTAAGGCCACTCTAGGGCCAGGATTACAAAAGAATGGAAAGGGGCACAAAAGTTTGTGCTGTACTTCCTGGCTGCGCTTGGTGATAATGGATCTATTCATAGTCAGATAGCGCAGTGCACTATCAGACTGTGAATAGGAGCCAGCAGAAGCAGTGCTAACCCAGGAAAAGCAGTGGAATATCCAAATTGCACTGCCCCCACAGCCAGCCAGCCAGGAAAATAGCCCTGCAGCCAATAGCACTCAGGCTAAAGTGCTATTCATGAAAGGAGTCATGTAAATGAGCCCACTGAGAATGCAAGGCACTATTGGCCGTTAGCATGCACATTAAGGACTAATCTGCATGCCATTAATGTGGCGGTGTGCGCCCTCCCACCAGCCCAAGCTCCACGCAGCCACATTCCCCATAGTCTAGTGGTGCCCTCCGCCACCCCAATCACAGATCTGATGGTAAGAAAAACTGTTATTTCATAGTGTAGGGTCCTTCCCTGGTCCCCAATCTCCTACCGTTAATAATAAAATATGTTTCCATAGTGTAGGGTCCCTCCCGATCCCCTGATCTCTCACCTGTTAATAATAAGAATATGTTTCCATAGTGTAGGGTCCTCCCCATTGCTCAATCACTTGATCTCCCACTCGTTAATAATAAAATGATTTTCCATAGTGTCGGTCTCTCCCCAGTCCCTGATCTCCCACCTGATATATATTTCCATAGTGTAGTGGTCTCCCCGGTCACGATCCCATAATAAAGAATATGTTTCTATAGTGAGTGTCCACCCGGTGCCTAATCTCCCACCCAATATTGTTAAATCCCATTTCCATAGTGCAGTGGTCCCCCATCACCGATCACAGTCCTTA
This sequence comes from Neoceratodus forsteri, assembly GCA_016271365.2. NCBI lineage: Eukaryota > Metazoa > Chordata > Ceratodontiformes > Ceratodontidae > Neoceratodus > Neoceratodus forsteri. Next base: position 107,448,188 of record JADMNL010000026.1, read on the forward strand.
TATAGACATATGCCCAGTTCCTGGCAGTCTAGTAGACCCCAACCCCCACACACTCCAGAAATTACATACTATTCCATTCCCCAGACAGCACAGCCACCGGTCAGTGAACAGCACAGCCCTCCTCACATCTCCATGGTTACCCACTCCACTGAACTGTCAATGACAGCATACAGTATACACTACAAGCCCACTATGGGAATGGGGTTTAACAATATTGGGTGGAAGTTCAGGCACCAGGGTGGGGGAGGGACCACTACATTATGGAAATATATTATTTTTCATATCGGTGGAAGATGGGGACTGGGGAGGGACCCTACACTATGGAAAATTAATTTTTCATTATTAACAAGTGGGAGATCAAGTGATTGGGCAAATGGGGAGGAACCCACACCATGGAAACATATTCTTTAATATGGGATCAGTGACCGGGAGGGACCATTACACTATGGAAACATAATACAATATTGTGTGAGATTGGGAAACCAAGGAGGGACCCTACACTATGGAAAATTATTTTAGTAATGAGTGAGATCAGGTGATTGGGCAACGGGAGGAACCCTACACTATGGAAACATATTCTTTATATGGGATCAGTGACCGGGAGACCACTACACTTTGAAATATATTATTTTCATACCAGGTAGGAGATCAGGGACTGGGGAGGAACCCTACACTATGGAAAACTATTTTATTATTAACGGTGGGAGATCAGGTGATCAGGCAATGGGAGGGACCCTACACTATGGAAATATATTCTTATTATTATTGGGTGGGAGATCAGGGACCATGGAGGGACCCTACACTATGGAAAATTATTTTATTACTAACTGGTGGGAGATCAGGAGATTGGGGACTGGGGAGGAACCTACATTATGTAACATATTTTTATTATTAACGGGTGGGAGATCAGGTGATCAGGCAATGGGGAGGGACCACTACACTATAGAAAAGTATGCTACTATATGGGGTGGATGATTGGGGGATCACTACATTATAGAAAAGTATGTTACTATATGGGGTGGGTGATCGGGGGAGGGGTTAGGGAGCTGCAGTACCTCCACCAACCACTAAGGTTGTATGGATTACTGCCAGGTTTTTTGGTGGTACTTTATTTATTTATTTGCTTTTAGATGACCGGGTAGGTGCACTAGGCAAGAAACCTGCCCATTTTCAGGCACGACCCAGGAGAATACAATTTACAATAGTACAGTAAGACAACAAGGAGTACAAATCACAACAAAATAGCAAAGGCAAGTGGAAGTACATGCAGTAAAACACCATGACACAGCAAAGTGTCAGCATTAGATTAACATCTTAGTAATACCATAAGCAAGAATAAGCAATTGAACAGACATACATAGCTTGCAAGACAACCAGAGTACCAGGTCCTGTGTCCCATGCAGTGGATACAAGAGACAGGTAGTCAACATACACTATTTTGCTCCACACAAAGGCTCTTGCATGGAGTAAAACCTTTGTGAATGGGATTGCAGGGATACACAGGTCCCGCTCCCTCATTTCATTGTGGCCCCCCTCACTACTTTGCTTGGGCACAAACCAGTTTGTGGGGACAAACTGGGCTTTGTGAATATCTAGCTATTCACAAAACCTAGTTTGCTCCGGGCAAGCTTTGTGAATCCTGGCCCAGGAGTCTTGTGCTTGTGCAACTGTACAGTTCTCACCCCTGATGTCTTCTCTTGGTTGTAGAATGGTGAGAAAGTCAGGAACAGCTATTGGCAGAATTTCTTTTCTTTCTTCTTTCTTTTCAGTTAGACAGCTACAGGAGTTAGAGACTTCAGGAGTTAGATTAGACTTGGAAAAAAAAAAAGAAAAGTACTTCCATACAGTGAAAAGTTTCTCATCTATTGTTATATACATTCAAGGCATATGCATTGTTCATTAAAAGCAAACCAAAATTCATACCAGTATCAAAATAATATTAATATTAGGCTGGCCCGTCAGCGCAGTGGTGGGATTTCTGCTTGCGATGCCAGCCGGGTTCGGGGAATGGATCGGGTTGTTGGAGGGCTAGCCGGGGGCAGAAGGATCGAGCATACCTTGACTGCTACACCTTCTCTGGAGGTGAGTGTTCAGTGCAGGAGCGACACTTGGCAGAGGCTGGGTTGTCAGCAACGCACCAAACACCTGTCTATCTCAGGGCGGGCGGATGCTGGTCATCATTGCATGCCCCCACCTATAAGGGGGTAAAACTAGCAGGTTGGCCTCAATGAAGCCCTACCTCAGGCTTTAATTAGCCTCCCAGACCATCTCTCCTGGATAGTTACTAGTTTTGCAGTACCTATGGAACAGTGCCACAACCCCACCCTCTGGGGTAAGCTAGGGGTGCCAGGGAGAGCACCAGTAACAACTGGGAAGTGGAAGCAGGGAGTCTGTGACCAGGGCGGAGAACTGGTGGACAACTGCAAAAATAAATAAATAATAATATTAATATTGATATAAATACTGTGTTTTTAATCCAAATTATCCCAGATGAGCCCCAACTTGTCAGGCTGAATATCAGTTACTTATTATGTCCATTGAGCTCAGGTTGTCACTTTTCCGCCTTTGTTTCATGGACCATGCAGAAAAATGGAGAATGGCTCAAGCTTTCCTTACAACCTACTGCACATACAAGGTTCTTATAAAATAAACAGGCATGTGGCAACCTCAGAGTGATATAAAAATAAATTTTATTATTTCTGTACAACATAAACTGATAAAAACTAATAACACTACTGCATAGATATCAAATCTTGCAAACACTTCACAAGGCAGAATAAATACAAAGTAATAAAGCTTAAAAAATAAACAATAGTAATTAGACACAATATGAAGTCTTAGTAAACTTTGAAAATACCAACATTATTCTTGCATAGCTATTTTTTTAACCATAAGGTTATTTTGAATACCCATATTGTGTTGCATATGCTAGAGAATTTCCCTTATGTAACCACCCCTTTCCTAAGCTATACTAAAATTATTAAAGTGATACTTAGACACTAGTTTATACAAAATGTTGGCTTTTCCTCATGATGCAAAAATAGTGGAGAATCTGCTTCTCTGTAATTGATGTCACTTTGGTGCTTGCTCTTGCTAGAAGTACAGCATCTTCCTTCACACTGGCATGACAAACTTCTGGTACAAAGATGTGAGCTCTTGTTGGAAGGGCTTTTCAGCTTGAACACAGCAGCCTGGACCTGGACAGCAGCAGCTGGCATGAAGGGATTCTAATTAAATTTCAGTTTGTCTGGTATTTATAAGATAGCCACATTTACATAATTATGATATAGCATATTTTGGTTTACCAACTCTGACTGGACCTTGCAAATAAGGGGAAATGGTAAATGGCTGTCCTTGGCACCACCCTCTCTGGCACAGTGTCCATTTAAAAAGAAATTAAAATCAAAGTTATTTTTCACACTAATATGAGGCTACCAGATACATGTGTCGACATGCAGGTCTTTGATTTCAGCAGATCATTTTGTACACTACGAGGGTAGGTCCCATGTCTCTAAAGTCCACAGTTCACACGCTAGTCTATAAACATTGTTTCCAAGCATATGTCTTGATAAAAATTACACCTGTTTGATCCTTACTTTGTATTTCTTTAAAATGAGGTATTTTTACTTCAAATAACCCTTAGGAAATAGGTTAGAAGACACAAAATCCCTTCTGAGTAAAACTTTCCTTTGTTTGAAATCCTTGAAGTGTGGCAAGTCATAAATTCAGAACTGTCACAAAACTTTTAAACAACTATAACAGAAATTTTAAACAATACAATCAAAGCCACTTATAGGGACTTATCCGTTACAAGGGAAAATGTCCTAGTAACTGGTGTCCACGGACACGACACAATCGCACATTGTATTAAGTGCCCCGCCCGCCCCCCCGCCGGGACTCTATGTGCCATATGTAAAGTGTTTTTTTCACTCGAACCTTGCAGTCAGTGACTGTTTATGTACAGTACTAGCAGTGTGGGATTGTTTATGGCATGCTTGCTTTGTGTATGGGGTGGTATTGTAACGGTTCATGGCTGATGGTGAAGAAACAGAACAGGAGGGGCCTGTGTTTATGTATTATGTGCCAGGGTGAAGTGTGCTTAGCATCAGGTAAAATTTAACTTTTATTTATGAAATCTTTGTAAAGGCCAGTCTCAACATATGTAACCAGCTGTCTGTATATTACTGTATAATCTCTATCATATTGTATAATTGTCATTTTACCGTGTTATTTACCTTTGCCATGTAATTTTGGGTCGCCCCTGAAAAGGGACCTCCAGGGCCCAGTGGGCTTACCTGGTCACCAAAATTTAATAAATAAATAAAAACATTTCTGGTGCTTCGTGCTATGTGATTGTGTGGTTGTGAGGCTAAAAGAGAGGATTTTTCACAATTCAGAACTCGACTGCTAATCAGTGAATGCTCTATGGTAGTCTGCTTTTCTTTTTGTTGTGTAACACCTCCAGTCTGCCTCCATCCTTGCCAGCATGTCCCAGTCTGGAACAACATACAGATGCTGCTCCATAGCCCTGCATAGTGTTGTTAGTGCTTGGCACACTTCTGCGTTGGTGATCACTGCTGGGGCCTCGTTTTGGCATCATCATCATCAAGCAGTCACTTGGCAGTTTAAGTGCAGGAGCAATTAACGGGTGCAAAAAGTGCTAATTGCCTACACTTAACAGTCATAAGTCAGCTGATTTTGTCCACCAAAAGTGCTCTCCCACATCCATGTAAACAAGCAGAAAAGTAGACTAAAGATACAGTTTGGTTCTGGCAATGTTTTCATCCACGGTAACTGATTATCCACATTAAGAGCTCACGCTTTTAAGCCGGAGTGCACTGTATAACTTGTTTCTGCAGCCAGGCATGCTCATGAAAGACATTGGGCCAGATTTTCAATGGCCAGAGAATGTCGCAGGGTGCTTTGCATCAGAAACAACTGACACAAGGAGCAGGATGTGTCAAACCTTGCATCAATTCTGATTTTCAAATGGTGCTTGTGTCAAAACAGGTCTGCATGCGCCAGAGTGGCTTGCCCCATGCTTGCACCAAAACAATGCTCAGTCATGTCAGAAGGGATGCTGCGCTCACTGAAATGATGCACCATCCTCTTATTTGGGATTTTCAAAGAATACCAGTCCTGTCTCTGTGCCTAAGATGCATGTCGCTGTTAGATCAGCCAGAGCTTGTCTAAGGGACACTAGAGCACATAAAGAGACCCAGTGCAGGTGGTCAGACCTGACTATGCTACTATTAAGGGCCAGTATTCTCCTAGAACTAGTTTGCAACATAGTGGGGGCTTAGTCTTGGCCATGTCATCTGCTGTTTTATTTTACTTAGCTTGTGTCATTCTAGTCTTTTGCATCATTTTTACTGAACTTACACCATTTTTGACTCAGCTTGCACCATTTCTTACTCACTTTGCACCATTTATTTACTCAACATCCCATCCGCCTACTAACCCATTTTGTTAAGTATTGTAATTTATTTCCTGCCTGCAACTATAGTAATTTTTGTAAGGTTTGTACTATGTGCCTTGACTTTGATCTTGTAACACCTGTAATGTTTTCTCAAATCACTGTTTGTATTGCTAATTTACTGCTACTGGTTGAACCGTATTACCACATGTTGTTATTTGTATTTGTATATGACGACTGTACTGTATGTAATTAATTCTGGATTGCCTCTGAAAAAGGACTACTAGTCTCAGTGGGCCTACTCAGTTAACAAAATCCAAATAAATAATTGAATAGGTGTTATTATAAAAGGGCAAACAGAAAGTTGTACTCTGATTGGCTCACTTTCTAAATCCCAGATTAACTGCTGAAAAACCTGAGGTTGCGCCTTATCACAAGAAGGCACAGAAGATCCATGCTCTAGAATGGAAACATACAAACATACAAAAATAGCCAGCAGATAAAGGCCCTATGGTCTATCAAGACTGCTCGATTGTGTATCTAGTAGCCCAGCAGCTAGCAGGAAAAATTAGATGTCTAAAATTCCAAGCATTCTAAAGAAAACTGTCAGGTAGACATGTAATTTTTAGTTATAAAACAGGAAAGAAAAATCCAGTGATCTGATTGGTCAATAGCTGTTCAGGTTTGTGCAGTAATCGACCAATAACTGCACAGGTCTGGAGCGTCCTTACAAGTCTTCAAAAAAATGTATAGTCTGTCTTAGCAATTGTGACAGTTGGGGAAAAAGAAAAAGGTTCAGATAACAACATGTGATTTACCTGCCAGCCAATTTGACCTCTTTGATGGAGCAAACCCAGTTTTTTCGTGTGAGAACTGATGTACCAGTGATGAAGATTTATTTATTGCTAAACATTTATTTAGTCTTGTGTTTTATTCTGTTGGTGCCATTTATAAAGTGCAATAACATACTTTAAGCTTTACGGTTACTAGGTAATTTATTTATTTAGTTTTTGTTGACCGGTAAGTGCACTAAACAACAACATTGTCCATTTTCAGGCACAACCCAGGACAGTTACAGACAAAACCAGCATATTATAACAGGAGTTCCAAACGGCATACAGCACAGAAAACAGTGGGGTACACGATAAACACATGGTATACAATGAATATACACAGCGAGTACAAGGAATTCAACAGGCAGTCATCACTGTAAGGAAAAAAATAGCACAAGTACAGAGGGCACCATGAAACAGGGGGTGGGAAGAATTACCCAGAGGACTAATAGGGTAGTCAAGGGTAAGTGGCCGCAGCTTGGTTCTAAGAGCAGTGAGCTGGGATAGGAGAGTCCCAGAAGTGCTAGTGGGGCCTTGGGGAGAGACAAGAACCAGGTCAGCACTCCATATAGTTTAGGGGCAAGAGCATTTGTCCTTGATTTGTAGGTGACTTTTGAGGCCAGTTTTAAAGATATGGTCGGACTGCACATGTTTCAGTTCCTAGGCAGAGAGCTCCAGAGTTTGAGTCCAGAAACCGCAAGGCATACTCACCCATCCTAGTATTGCATTTGGGGATATCCAGTAGAGAGTTGTCTATCGAGCATTGAGAGTAGGTCAGTAAGGAAGGTTTGAACCACAAGCAATAGGCTCAGGAAGGCCTCCTCTGATTATTTTATCTATGGTGCAACCAGCAGCATATGTCCAGTATGAGGGAGGGGGAGCCAGCCAAGGTCAGCATAGAGCACACAGCGGTGGCTACACCTTGGCATAGATAGAGCAAAACAACAGATGCTGTTGTAACAGGTCTCCCATTTGCTTAGAACAGCTTTATTTGCATCCATGTATGATAAAAGGCCATACACGTGAGGCCAGGCCTTAGTACACCCTGAGTGATGGTGAGTCTCGAGCGGAGGTAAGGTTGTGGCAAGTCTTATATACAATGCTAAGCTTAGTGTGGACAGATTTGTATCATGTTGAAATATGAAGGTTGAAGTCAAGAGATCGATTGAGAGTGATGCCCGGATACTTGAAAGAGTCCATCATGTCAAGAGAGGAACCTCCAGGCCTCCTTATAGTAAACGAGAAGGACAGGCTCTGAGTCTGGGTGCTGAGCCAAAGAGCATGGTGACTGTTTTTGTGTTGAGAAGGAGCTTGTTGCGCAATATCCATGACTGGAGGGTTTAATTGCCTCCCCTCCACCCTGAGGTTGAAGGGTACTAGGTTAATGCCTCATGCCTCCAACCCATGGAGTGGGATGGGAAGTGCAGTAATTATTCAGTAACCGCACACCCTGTCATGTGTTATTGCTACATGAGTTATCTTTTGTAACGCTGTGGCAAATACTGTTCTATCTACAATCAAGTTTTTTGTGTTAAAGATTATCTTCAAACTCTGTTTTTATTCAAGCACAGGACTGCCACATAAGCATAGCAGTAAAACAAGTAACTACATTTTAGGGTGAATGATTGTTTTGAGATGGGAGTAGGGGTAGGAGTGTGAGACAATCAGGGCTTTATTATGACTTGCTAGACACTAAACGCTAAGTGTCACGTGGTTCTGGCAATATTGGTGATACCTATATCTGAGCAGCTCACTGGCTCTTAGCAGTATATGTTTCTGTCAGTTTCAGAGTTCAGACAAGCAAAAGACTATTAAAAATATATGCTTCAGGGTGAGTGTTTTTGGATGGGAGTGGAAGTAGGAGTCTGAGACAATCAGGGATTTACTGTAGCTTACTAGACGCAAACTATAAATGCTAAGCTCCATGTGGTTCTGGCGATATTGGTGATATGTGATATCTGAACAGCTTGTTGGTTCTTGGCTGTGTACATTTCAGAGGAAAAGACAAGCAACAGTGTCAAAAGGGTATGTTCTCATTACTCCAATTATGGTATTGCGCCTGCTTTTCATACTACTAAAAGAGAGTACACTGAGTGACATTAAGACAGCTGATTTTCAGCTTTCAAATAGTACCTGTCCTTGATTAAAGACTGCCCTAGCTTAAAAGTCACAGCTCAAAACTGAAAATTGAAATAGCACCCATGGTTTTAATTGAAGATATATGGTACATTTTAGGAGAGTCAATAATCCCCAAGTTAATCATCATATGCTCACCCTGAAAATGTTTCAAGTCTCTCCTGTGATTAATAACCCAGTACCCCACCAATTCCGCCATCACCTTCTTGATACTGAAAGTAAAACATGACCACCTGAGCTCCTCTCAAACTCAGGTCAGCTGCACAGTACAATAGTATAATGCACTGCCTCTGGGCCATTGGGTGATGAGTATTTATTTATTTATTTTATTTATTTAGTTTTTGTTGACGGGTAAGTGCACTAGACAAATCCTACCTATTTTCAGAGCACGCACCCAGGGGAGGGATACTGATGAATGTCAACTGACCTTGAACCAGATTAGGCTGTTGGTGGTATTTTAATGAATGAGGGAAATTTGGCCAGGACACCAGGGAAATTCCCTTACTCGGTTGCTGGCTTGCTGCCAGTAGGGGACTGGCCATTGCCAAGATGGCCACTCAAGTGAACTAGCGAAGGAGGAGGATGTCAGTGGAGTGGAGAGCTTGCCTCAGCTCCTGCTCATGGTAATTTGGAGGCTTTACCTTGACAACAGAGGATATTGATTCGATGTAGAATTTCATGATGCTGCAGTGGCTGGAAGACGCGTGCAAACCGCTGTTTTAAATAAGGAAATTTCGCCACTTACCTTGGATCTTAGAGGTCTGACTGGGCACTTCAATCTGAGAATACAGACTTACTATCCTGCGACACTACTATGTAGGACAGTAGGAGTTCGCGGCGCCTGAGCACTGTAAGAGCTGGTGATGTTTTTACCGAGCCGAGAGGTTTCAGGAAACCTGGTGGATGTGAGCAAGCACCCCAGGCAGTTGACGAGCGAGGGACAAACGAATCTGGTGAAGTATGAAATGTTGAATACTGGGGTTCAGGAACTGAGAATCCAAGGCTTTCAGGTACTGTGTCTTCATTTAGTGCACAACCGAGCTCGGTAAATAAAAACGATACTGAGGCAGTTCACATCCCGGTAATTGCAAGGCAACAGTACGCAGTTGCGCAGCCTTGCACAGCGCCCTCTCGCAGCTCTCCTAGCGATGACAGATGTAGGATGCCTTCAGACATATCCCCAAAAGACCTTTCTATGCCTGCATGTACTGAGGGAGCAGCTCTACACTGGATATTGTCACAAGAAATTCGGGAAAGCTCTACAGGTTGGTGAGAATCAGTTTCAGTACAAAGACATACGGTGTAACCCTGCAACCGAAATAATGTGCAGGAGGGTTCTTTTCTTGCTAGTAACTCCACTGTTCTTTTGAAGTCCCCCATTGTCACGTTTGCTCAGGCTGAGACTGCTACTTTGGCAAAACATCAGGATTTGTTCTCAAAATGGCTTAAATAAGGAGCCTCTAGTGCAAACAGAGGTGACTTACCAGTCCTCAGCAAGCTCTCAAGAGGGGTTACTGATTTTTTTTTGCTGGTAAACTGGCTTCAAAACAGACTACCTCAGAAGTTAAGCATTCTGGGGACGGGACCTCCTCGCTTGGAGGAGACACCTGGGGTCGACTGGTCCCTCAGCAAGCCCCGCGAGGATGCGGGCTGGCGGCAAGCTGTATCAGGAGTTTGGAAACCAGACCTCTGGGATCCAGTCAACGCCACAGCACTCACCTGAGTGGACACCAGCGCTGCAGTTGTTGGAGGTAAAGTCGAATTGAGCAAGGTAGAGGTGGTACCCAAGGATATACAGCATCCTTTAGAAACTTTGGTGCCGGAGAACCTACCAACTGGACCTATATCACCCCAAGTGATCTTGGAACAATCAGCACAGGGCCTTCCAATCCGGTCAAGATTCAGTGTGTCTGAACCCCCAACCAAGAAGCCGCTGATGTCAGAACTTTTCTCCACCTCAATAAGGGAAGCTGCACTCGTCCGGAATGCGCAAAGGGCGTTAAGGAGGGTTGGAGGTCAGACCTGACAGATATTACGCTAGAAAACTTTACTAAAAGACTCTTTGCACTTTACCCCACATGATGTTTTTGCTTTTATTAATATTTCTGGGAAGACAATTTCGATATTAGTTTTGAACACAACATGCCTTAGATTTATTTTGGGAGAGGTACGGTCAGGTCAAGTTCTCTCCTGTGTGGACCCCTTTTTGGTTATTCCTTTATCTAAGCCTTTGATTAAATTTGTCACGGTCATGTTCAGGAATGAAGGGGTCCACGTGGAGGACATTACCTTTTGGCTATCACAAAATGTGAGGTTTTGAGTGAGCCAGAACCTGTTCTGACTCAGAACAATTTTGGACTGGGGGTGGAAGTACAAAATTAAACTGAAACAATCAGCGGCAGGGATAGAGCACATTCCTAACTCCTTTCTGCTTGGTAGGGATATGGGTGTGTGTTTTACAGTGGACAGCTGCGTGTTTGTTACAAATGTGGAGCTAGGATGCATCTTTCTAGTGTCTGTGATCAACCTCTGACAATTGTGGGAAGTGGGCATTTAATAATGTTTTGTACTAGCCAGTCTCGCTGTGATTTGTGTGAAGAAAGGGTCATGTGTTTAGGGTATGCCTTGGGCAACCAAAACAAATCTTCTGGTTCAAAATCTGACCTTCTCATCCAAGCCCAGAAGGCTGTAGATCTGGCACCCTCCCTCCCAACCTCCTCCTCCCCTCCAGCAGGCAGTCAAGTTGTTCTTTAGCTGGTAGAAATCAAAGTAAAATAACGGGAGCGTCACGTGATGAGGTTCTGCCTATCGGTAGGCCTTACAAACAGTTGAAAAATATCGAGTTAGGATCTGTTCCAGGTATGGCGTCACCCTTAAGGCTAGTATGGCCCTCCGGACCCCTACAAATTCCCCAGTATGTTATTCGGAAGTAGTCACAGCAGGGTAGGTAAGGGGCTACGTTGACTAGCCCTGAATTAGCTTTACCACAAAGACGGTCATTGAGGAACTTGCACCCCAAAAAACCTCCAGTGGCTATGACTGAAACTAGTAATTTTATGCTGCCCTTTTTCCCCTTGGGGATACTGAGATGGAGTTGGGAGACTCGACTCACAAACATCCACTCTTCCACCAGGTCACAACCAGTGGATATCTATAAGGAGGAAGAAAAGAGAAAAATAGAGGTCCATTAACATAAACTGGTATGAGTTTGATTTGGGGCTCTTTAAATACACACAGTTTATTGAATGGGATTAAGAGACATGCCCTTTTTCATTACATTTCATGACCAACGCTTATCGGTTTGCTTTCTGCAGGAAACATGGATGCATTCTATAGAGCAACGGTGTCTTTAAAAGGGACTGGGTTTGGGGCCCTTCCTTTGGTCATTTGGGAGGACACGGCTGATGGGGTAGGGATAGTGTTTAACTCATATTCTTTTCAGTTGCATAACCTGATTGACCTTATACCGGTAGGGTGTTGATAGTGGATGGAAATGGCAGGATTTATGTTTCCGATTTATTAATATATATAATCCTCAAACTAAAGCGGGTAGGGTAACTTGCTTAAATTCTATTAAACCCTTTTTATTGACGACTGTTAGGGTTTTGTGGGAGGAGACTTTAACTGTTCTTTGCAGAACTTCCCTCAAAAGAAGAAAATATATTGTGATTCCAGTGCTTTGGTTAATATCATTAAAATGGCTAGCCTTGTGAATTGCAATACTTATTTGTCCGCAGGACCTAGATTTTCCTTTAATAAAGGGAAAAGTTTTACATTAATAGACTACATGCTAGTCTCTCCAAATATGCAGGTAGCCTCCTTTAAAATGTTTCCATGTGAATTTTCAGACCATTCTTTCTTAATTAGTAATTTTGTGCTGGTAAACTCTCCAAAACGCAGACAAATCAGGTGGAAATTGAACATTCTATGTTAAGCTTGCCTTATATACAAGCTGGGGTTAAATTCTGTTAAAAGCCAGGCTATCGTGGCTTTTCTGTATTCAGACTTGGGGGAATGGTGGTTGGAATCAAAGGCAGATTTAGGAATTGGTTCAAGACACAGGGGTTTAGAAAAAATTATAATTTTCTACACTATTTGGGACTTAGGCAGCAATTGCAGAGACTCACATCTATTGCTTATACTTCTAGATTGGATTACTCTACACAAATTTCTATACTAAAAGAACAAATTAGAGTGTTTCAATACAGTAGAGGTATTACTATGCAAGCTGTTCTTACCAATGGTATAAAGAAATCTCCTATAGGTGATCCCTTTGAGATGTGTACAAAGCTCAGAGATTCTTCAAATATGGAGGTATTGCTAAAATCGGATAATACGTTGGCTACCTCTATTGAACAACTTAGAGAGGTAATTATAGAACATTTTCGGTCTCTGAACCTCCCTCTGCAGTTTTGGAAAATCAATGCTCGCATATTTGAATTCGATCTCAGTTCCTGTTAAATCAGCAGAGGCTTCAGAATTATGGGGCCCTATTACTCAAAAAGAAATTATAAGTACAATTGGGACTCTAAAATTGAACATTTCCCGAACGGACGGACTATCTAATAATTTATATAAACAGTTTTCTGAAGAACTGAGTCACTGTTTGTATATTTTATTTCAGTTTTTCATGACGAAGCTGTTATTTTTCCTCCTTTTCTGAGGGGTTTTAATTTATATATTCAAAAAGGGGACAGGAAAAATATCGCCAATTGGCGCCTATTACCTTATTGAATTCTGATTATAAGATCTTCACTAGTATACTAAATAATCGCTTAAAATCCTATACTAGATGGGTTATTTCACCCTATCAATTTTGTGGCTTACCTGATAGAAGGGTTCAGTCAGCTCTCATGTTGGTAAGAGATGTCATTGAACATCTTATGGGCATCGGTGCATCCCATTGTTTGATAGCAGCGGATTTGATAAAGTCTTTGATAGAGTACATTTGCCCTTTCTTTTTGACTTTGGCACATTATGGTGTTCCTCTTCAAATGGTGAAACTGATGGAGGGTTATACAATAATCATGAAGTTTTCCTTTCTTGAAGGGTGTAGGGCGAGGGTTTCAGTTATTCTCAGGTGTTCGTCAGGGTGTCCTCTTAGTCCGCTTCTTTACAACTTTGCCCTAGACCCTTATTACAAACCTTAATTTCCGCACAGAAATGGAAGGGTATTGCAGTAACAGCACTCAAAATTCCCTCTTTTGGTGCAAGCCTATGCTGATGACTTAGTATTGTATTTCAAAGATAGGGTTTCGGTTCCATTTTCATACAGGCCTTTGAGGCTTTTTTATGGTCTCAAATGCAAGTTTGAATCTCTCAAAAACTAAGGGTTTATTTCTAGGATCGGTAGGCCCAAAGGAGGTATGGCAAGAGGGTATTCATATCTCTAGGAATCCACTGAAAATTCTGGGTATACTATTTGGTCCTCGGAATATGCCAGTGGAAAATTGGGATTCTGTACTTCAACTAATAGAGTACAAGGTAAACAGATGGAAACAGTGGAAGTTGTCAAAACTGAAGTGTATACAGGTTATTAAACAGTTTCTCATTCCTGGAGTGCAGTACGTTGCTATGATTTTTCCTCTACCGTGCACCTAGAAACAAAATGTACAGTTTGTTTTTCAAATGCTTTGGGAAATTGGTTAAATCCGTTAAGATGGTTATACGTATCTACAGAAGAAAGCAGGAGGTTTGGGTATGATAGACCCCGTTGTTTTGTGCACTCATTATTTATTATGCATTCTGTTAAAAATGGTTTAGTAGCTGAATTAAGAGCAGAAGACTCGACTTTAAGGTCTATGGGTCATTATTTTAAGAATTGGAAAATGTTTGCCCCTAAATTAAATTGTAATACTTATCTTCCACAATATTTTAGGCCTACAGCACAAAAATTATTTAAGTGGAAAATTCAGAAGCAGACAATACTGAACAACAACATGAAGAAATTTTATCAGTATGTGATGCTTCAGCTGCTCCCTCCTGAGCCGTGCTTTAAAATTGTCCAGTGGCTCTAAATAAAAATGTTTTGGCGCGGTTAAATGATATTAGGTTGCCTCAATCACAATGGGAAACTCAATGGTTGATCTTTTATGGTCGCCTGAATGTTAGAGGTAACGCAAGTATAAGGCCTTAGAAGAAAGGAAGTGTCCGACTTAGAGTGTGTAAATTTAGAAGAGTCGATGGATCATTTTTTTCTTAGGTGTTCTTATACTGTGGGTTTATGGGCATACTTGGCAGACTTATGGGGTTTTCCGTGGCTCAGTTGTATGTCATATGAAATTTTGATTTTAGGCTGCTATCCTGTGGCTTTATCTGGCTTTCATGAAGGAATGCTATCTTTATTCTTAGGCTGCTTAAGATTTTATTTTATGGCAAGCTCGGTGTCAATGGTCATTTACCAAAAGAAAATGCCCTTTTCCGTGTAAGCATTTGATTACTAAGGAGCTTTCAAGTCTGTTTTTCAGGACGCTAAAAGGGTAACTCCTGACACATTATTAAAATGGTGGAAAGGTTTTCTTCACTTTATCAAGTTTAAATGAGGTAATAATACCTGTTATGTATGAGAATAGTGTTTTTCTTTTGCCTATTTTTGTATTATGTTTCTTTTCCTGTATGGTTGATTGTTTGACAGACAGATCATTGTTTATTATTAGATTATGTGGATAGCAGATGATTTCTTGCATTTTGTTTTCTATGTTGATTATTTCAGTAAAACTTCCTACTCTTTTCGATAAGTGCCATGGGATCTTTAACATCCACCTGAACTACCACCAATCCAGGCAGATGGGACCTCAGTTTAACGTCTCATCCGAAAGACGGATTGTCATTCATCAAGAAACTGCACTTGGGCATGACCTATAGACCTACTGGCAAGGGAAAGAGAGGACAGAGAGCTCAGGAAAGAACTTGAAAGAGTGATGGCAAAGAGGAAGTAGTGATGGTGGGTGATCTGAACCTGCCAGACATCGATTGGGATGATCCAGTAGCCAGGAGCACCAGAAGACAGGCCTTGCTGGACGCCTTCCAGGACTATCTGCTGGTACAGCTAGTTAAGAAACCCAACAGGCAGACTGCAATTTCGATGTGGTGCTCACCAACTTGGAGATGGTAGGAGCTGTGAGAATAGGGAGCCACTGGGGAACAGCAACCATAACTCCATTTGGTTCAAATTAGCCCTTGGGTCCAGAAAACTCCAATCAAGAGCTGACATTTTAGATTTTAGAAGGGTGAACTTCAACAGGTTGAATTAGCTGTTCAGGGAAATTTTACTTGGGGTAGATAACATTGGGGAAGAGAGATGGGGCAATTAAGAGCCATGCTTGAGGCATCTAAGTTATGCATAAGAATGGCAACCAAAAGAACAGGTTTAAGAGACCGTTATGGGGCCAGCCCATTGGCGCTGAGTGCTGAGGCGCTGGGCGCCACACCTTGTGCCATGCCAGTGACCTGAGTTCGAGATCGAGCTTGGGCACCGCGGGTCAGCAGGGAGGGATCAGATCGAGAGCATGGCAGGCTGCTCTCCTATCCTGGGGAGAGCATTGGGATGTCTGGAGTTCTGGTGACCCCTGGTGAGACTGGGGGATGCCACAGTAGCTCTGGGCAGCCGTTACAGCGTGTCCGATGCTGGCAGGGGTTGCCATGAGCCAAGCATTGGGGAGTGCACACACTAATGGAGGGCGGGAAAGAACAGGAAAATGGAAAAACCTGCTCACGGGATAGGCGATGGCACATCTCCACCATGCCCAGCACCGGATCTGATTGGACCAAGCCTCATCACCCTCCACCCAGGCCCCGCCTGCCTGCCAGGGTCTGTATTCCAAGAAGCCCAAGTAAGTGGTCAGGCTACCCTCCTGGGCGGGTTAAACCGGGGTACTGGCAGCAGGGGAGAGAAGGGCACTAGACCACAGCAGATCTCAGACTGGCAGGCAGAAAGGAGGGTGCCTGAGAGAGTTCTCCTGAGCTGTGTCAGGAGGGAAAAAGAATTAAAAAAAGAGACCGTTATGGTTCTCAGCAGGAGTCAGGGAAGTGGTAAGGAAAATAAAATGTTTTTTCAAGAATAAAGAAAAGGGTCTCCATTATAGGAGAGATAAAAGACATGGAGAGATCACCTATAGAATAAATCTGAGGACACAAGTCTTTGTGAGAAGATGGACCCCATGGCTGGTGTTTTTGGGTTGAGGGCAACAGAATGGGAGGAGAGCACCAAGAGAGGGATATGGAGTTATGAAATCCTGCTTGTGACCATCTGAAGGGTATGATTAAAACCTCTATTCCTAATAATACAAGTTGAGACTCTCAAGGTGGAGAGAGACTCAGCTGATAAAGTATGAATATGCACAAGATTGTCTTTGGTGTATAGTGTGTGCACCTTTGTAAACAGAACTGCTGAAAGTGACCTTGAACTAATGTACAACTGTGCCGAAATATGCAATAAACATGAAATTAAAAAAGAATAAAGAAACGAGGGGTGGAGGAATGGGAGAACACATGCTGAAAAATAGGGGGCAATGAGATCAGTTAAGGGGCAAAAGCAGGCACAGAACTGCGGACTGCAGAGGGGGTCAAGAACAGAGAACAACAGTTCTTCTGATAGATTAGAAAAAGAAGGAAGCAGGAGGAATCATAAGGCTAGCTGAGGGGTAAGGTGACAGAGGAGGACGGGCAAAAGGATGCCATTCTTAATGATTACTTTTGCTCAGTTTTCACTAAGGAGGATAGTGCCCCTTGCCAGAAAGTGGCATCAAAGCAGCCACTAAGGGGATTCTGAAGTGGAGGCAGCCAATATTTACAAAAGAAAAGATCCAGAAAGGACTGACAGCCATATATACATGTGTGTTGATGACACAGTTATTTTCACCTCTGGTCAGGTGCAGGTATGTGAAATCATGATCACGGCAGTGCAGGGATGGTGCAGGGGCTATGGGCAGCCAGCCCAAAGACATACCACTCAGTCAAGCAAAGAAGCTTCAAACCAAATAACTAGGTAGAAATCTGATTTATTGATGTCCTGGATACAAAATATAAACCAGTTGCTATCACTTGCAGACTAGCCCTGGCACTTTGAGTCAACAGACCTTTCATCAGGGGCGTGGCTTGGGAAAGAAACCGACACATTTAAATACCTCAATGAATAAGCAGCAATCGTATACAAAGACAACTGCAAATTATTTATAGGTGTCACAAATATATCAAAATGGTATCATGATCGTTTCTGAACAAGAGGAAGAGAGCAGGACTCTGCTACAGCTGCCAATAGTGCAAACGTTTTTAGCAAAAGAACAAACAAAAGAAAAACAAGGGAGGAGGTGGCAAAGCATGTCACAGAAAGAACACCAAGGAAGAACAGAACAAAGCCTACAAGTACTGAATTAGTCAAATGCTGACCTTACTCCATAACAACTATCTGTTTTGTCTAAAGGTTTAAATTTTGTTCCGTTGCAATAGTCAATGAGTTTCAGTATACATAGCCTTACAGAACTTTTGAAAAATTAGACTTAAAACTTTGTTGCCAATAAATTGAACACAGAATAAACGATAGAAAGATCCAATATAGGGTACAGAACCGACTGAGTAACAACAGCTGAAGATTTGGATCACTTTATTGCAGCCTTAGATGATGAGACTTCAATTAGAACTTACAATGACTCTTAGCAAACTCACAAGTTTTCCATCTGCAACTGCTTCTAATGATAGAGACTTATAGGCATTAGAAGATTTATTATATGAAAATTGCAATGTAACAGAATTAAACAATAATGAGAATGGATATGATGTTGAAAGTACTAAAACTTATGTACGGTATTTTTAAAATATGAATACTTGGGCACTCACCACCACAAATAATACCGACTCCGTAGTAGGTTAGCAAACAAGAATTTTATTTACATTATAAAACAATAAAAGTGCCTGCCTGATGCATTTTGATCCCATCTGGACCCTTTCTAAGCTAAGGCTTCCAAATTAGTCCAGTATTTTATAGTCCCACATTAATAGCATTATCATGACATCATCAAATTCAAGCTTCCTGATTGGCAACTTTGCACACACATAAATTGATTAAAATACAAAACAAGTATACATACTTCCATAAATATTCAAAAACATTACATTTAGAAACATAGAAACATAGAATTTGACGGCAGATAAGGACCGCTTGGCCCACCTAGTCTGCCCATTTTCCTACCTAACAGATAAGCTGCAGATCCTAGTTAACCAACAGCTTACTTTCTCCTACCCTCACTAGGACTGCCTTATGTCTGTCCCATGCATTCTTGAATTCTTCCACTGTTCTTGACTCCACAACCTCCTCAGGAGGCTGTTCCATGCATCCACAACCCTCTCTGTGAAAAATACTTCCTCACATTACCTCTGAGCCATCCCTCTATCTTCAAATTGTGCCTCTTGTTCTTGCACATCTCTTTTTCTGAAAGATGCTACCCTCTTGGACTTTGTTGATTCCTTTAGGTACTTGAAAGTTTCTATCATGTCCCTTTCTCCTTCTTTCCTCAAGGGTATACATATAAGCTCCTTTAGTCTTTCTTCATATGTCTCCTGGTGCAGACCCTGCACCATTTTGGTTGCTCTCCTCTGGACAGCCTCCACTCTGTCTATGTCTTTGCAGAGATGGGGTCTCCAGAACTGCACACAGTACTCCAGATGGGGTCTCACCAATTGTCTGTACATAGGATTTCAGACCTATGGAGATTATAACTAAAAAGTGAAAGGGGGGACTAAAGACACTTAAAGCACCTGCCCTCACCCTTTTCTCCAACCACGCCCTGAGAAACATGGATACAGGCAAGGCCACAGGCGCAGTATTTATAGACCTATCAAAGGCCTTTGACTTGGTTGACCATCATCTTCTTCACTCCACCTTGTGCCACTTGGGTTGCTCACCAGACACCACTGCATGGTTCCGTAGCTACCTGTCAAATAGGTCCCAATCTGTTCTGATTGGAAACGCCCTCTGCCTCACTACCCACTTGCACTGAGTCCCACAGGCTCCATACTCGGCCCTCTGTTGTTCTCTATGTTCATTAATGCTCTCCCACTGAAAACCTTAACTGTAACGCACTCTATGCCGATGATTTGGTACTGAACCACAGTGACAGATCCTTGAGTCTATCTCATCCATCCTAACTACTAACCACAGGGTTGCCCATGGCTGGTTCCTCTAAAGGAAACTACTTGTTATGAAAAAAAAAGCTTGCTATTTGGCTCAAAGCCTTTTCTAGCCAAGGTCGCCAAGCCAAAACATCCCTACTCATACACTCACCAGCTGGTCCACCACTCGACACAGTCTCTTCTTTCAAATACCTAGGGTAACCCTTGACCCCTCCCTTACATTCAATGAACACGTAACAAACACGATAAGTAAAATACCGAAAAACTTGGCACGGCCTACAGAACCAAGCAATTTCTGTCTCCGAAGCCTGCCTTGCCATAGCACAAGGTAATCTCCTCCCTTTGTTGACTACTGTTCCCTTGTCTACTCCTTCACTGCCACCTCTTCGCTCCGCTGTCGCCTCATTACTACATACAACTACATCTGCCGCTTTGTTCTCCAAGCACCCTACTCTACTCACCACTGCACACTTTACAAAACCCTAGGGTGCCCAAACCTTCAGGGACATTTCAACTTTGCCATGCCCAGCCTAATTGATAAGTCACTTAGGAATTATCATCTGTCCTCTTTCTCCTCACTACTCATAGGTAAGCTAGCACCCAGAACCCTCAGGTCTTCCTCCACTCCTCCCGGAACTCCACACACCCATTCTGTCATAGGTAGTAAAGGCTTCTCTGTGTGCCACCTCTCTCTGGAACAGGCTCCCCACTATCCATACGCTACTCCCACTCCCACATGTCTCTCAAAAACCTCCGAGCCTGGCTCCTGACTGAATCTTCCTGTAGCTGTTACCCAGGCCATGCCTCGGCCCTTGATCCACCCTAGCCCCCATAGTTGTCTGCTTTCCTGCCCTGCCTCTCTCTATCTGATCCGTATCTCATCATCCTCCATCCCATACTCCTAGTCCTGACTGCACTCATGTATGTTTCTGGTGTCTGTTTCTCTCATATTTTTCAGGGTTGATCAGGGCTGTACCTGACCAGAAAACTGCTGTATTGTTGTATGATGTTATCCTATACTTCAATTAAGCCACTGTATATATATATATATATATATATATATATTTAGAAAACAAAAACAAGGCGCCGTCAGCATGTGGTCTAAAAGCAAAACAAAATGGTTATATTAAATGCACGCTGAAAATAGAGTTAAAAATCTACGTTTCAACCTTAGGTCTTCTTCAGGAAATATCTAAAAGAGAAAAAAAAGTTAGTGTAGAGGAGAGGTAAAATGAGAGCGATATATGTGTGGAGAAAGAAGAAAGGGAGGCTCAGGAGAAGAAGTGATAAATGGTAAGATTAAGAGAGAATCTGTGAAACAAAAAGGTGATGATGGGAAAGATTAAGCATAATGGGAGTGAAAGAGCTGGGGAAGTTCCCAGGTGGGGACTAATTAACAGGGCATAGTAAGAAGGCTGAAAGGTGACAAATGTGGGAAGGAGACAGAAATGGAGACTTATGGTGAAAATGAAAATAAATTAAATGAGTACAAAACAAATTGACTTTAGGGAAAAAAGGATGGCTGAAAGATGTTAGTGGAAAATAAGTCTATCATATGGTATTTATACCACAGGGTGAGAGCTTTCTCAGTAGGATAACCTGTGTTATTTCCACTGCAGTGAGGATAAATCCTGATGACATCAGCAGAGTGAGGATATCGACATATAATAACTAGTGACCCCCGTTATCAACCCATTTTTGAGTACTTTAAAAGTCGTATCAACCCGAGGTTGATATAAAAGCTCATATCAACCTCGCGGGTTGATACGACTTTTGCAGTCACAGCACAGAGAAGCCTGCTGCAGTCCAAATGGAGAGCTATTTTCTTGCCGCTCATGCACTGACAGGGGCGGAGACAAAATAATGTTTTACAGGAATTTCACTAAACTGCCTTTTTAAGTGTGGTACCTTATGGTCGTGGGTTCAAGTCGGGTAAGGTAGACCCGAAACACGTACTTTCACCACTACCCTTACTATTTTCCATGTTGGATGACCTTTCACCTCTGATCTGAGGAAGCAACGCTCAAGAATTTCTTAAAATGACAAGTTGTCAGTTAATTTAAATGTTATTTACTAAATAATATGATAATTATTTGTTAGAAAGTAATTTGTCTCCTGCTGATCTTATCAGAGAGAATTACGCTTAAGTCTCATGAACTTCCCCTCGGACTGAAATTATCCCAAGGCATCTAGATGATGCAGCCACAATGGATTTAAACTTTCCCATGAAAGGAACATATAAAAGGTATCATTAAATTGTTACTGCAGGGCAGCCTTGTCGCGCAGCGGTTGATTTCTGCTATGGGTCCCACCCGGTCTTCGGGAACCAGTCGTTGCTGGAGGTCGGCGGGGAGGCAGCGCTGAGCATCCCACGACTGCTCGCTGCCTTCAAGGAGGGAAGGGGCTGTGACCCGGTGTTGAAGTGACCACTGGTGGAGGCCAGGGTAGAGCAACACGTCAGGGTCATTTGGGGTGGTGCATGACAGATGTCGGCTTTGCCTTGACGTCCGGACTTCACGCACCTTAAGAAAGCCAGGAAAATCACTCGCTGGCTGCCAGATGGCGGTTCTGTGTTCCCTGAGGGCCTCCAGCTCCTTCCCAGGGCCTTCTGTTCCTCAGCTGCATCCCTGGGCCCTAGAGAGAATGTGCTGGGTCATGCTCTCCCCAGTGCCTTCCCCTCGGAGGAGGGGACCTGCCTGGTAAAGGATACGCTGGGATATCCTAGGGTCGGCTGCATACGAGGATCAGAGGAGGCTGGGAAAGGACAATAGGGGCTGGAGGGAACTTGGTAGAGCCTGAAGGAGTGGTGGACCAGCGAGCATGGGGTGGAAAATAGATTACACAGAAAAAAAGAAATTGTTACTGCTTTCTGTTTACTCTCTGGATGTAAAATATGTAGCAAAATCTGCTCTGTCTGCTTTCTATTATAAGAAATAAAATGTATGTAGATGCTGCATATATAGTGATTTCTGCTATGTACAAATGAAAACCATTTTTTCTTTCTCCAGTTATTATATAAAATAAAACATATGTAGGTGGTTGATATGGGTTTTTACAAACCCTCGATGTGTGATAATATATAAACCTCTGACTTCGCTCTCAAGGTTTAGATATTATCACACATCTTGGGTGTGTAAAAACTCCATATCAACCACCCACATATGCATTATTCTCTATTTATCCATACCTGCTGATGTCACCAGAGTGAGGATAAATGCACTGCAGCTTGTATTGTAAAGGAAACTGCTTCAGAAAATAGTTTCTCTTTCTCACTGAAGCTGCAACTTGCTCAATTAGCTTTGCAAAAGACTCACATATATCCCATTGTGTTTCTAACATTGCTAGCCCATTACTGTGCTGATCTCAGCTTCAAAACAACCTGAATTCTAAATGAAAGTCTTTTACAAAGCAGGTTCTGTTTCTCAGTGCTACCTGCAGCAGTCTGTTTTTCTCACTGAGCCTCTGACTCACTCAATTAGCTTTGCAAATCACACTCACCTGTGTTTCTGACTCCCAGTCCATTCAGAACACACACACTGACAGCACACACAGAATGAGCAGGAAACACACAGACTCAGAAAAATGTTCCTGCAGCTCTCACCTCTGGTATAAGCTCACACATGATGGGCAGATCATGGCATATGGAAAATATTCTCACTCCTGCCTTGTGAGCTGTGTATTTTCACCGTGCCTTGTGCCACTATAGTTAGGTTGAGGAGCCATTTACATGTTAAATCCAAAATTGTGCACCTTAATAACTTTGCAACTGTTTGACAGATTTGCCTGAAATTTGGAATACATGATCAAAACCCATATGCCTTAGGATCTGCCAGGTTTCATTGCCGATGCTTTGTCTGGCTGCCGGGTTATTAACGTGATCTCTGCCGGCGTGCATTTCGCTTTTCTGGAATTTATGGTCGCGCCACAGGTTGCAGGGTTTGCGCCACCGGTCCAGAATCTTAAGGGAACTGCGGCCAGGGTCACCGATGTGTATTTTGAAGATTTCGTGAAAAAATATTAAATGGTTCAAAAGTTATTCAAAAACAAGTTCCCATTATAATTCAACGGAAAAGTTAACAAAAAGTTCGACAGTGTCGCAAATGCAGTTTTACTTTTGCAAATTACCCTTTACTGTTGCAAATGTGCCATTTTGTTTTCAGTTAGCGATCAGAAAAATGCTTGGCATTTAAATTGGGACCCTCTAGCAACCTAATTCTTTGTATTCACCTAATCGGACCCTGAGGATGCTAGCCATGTCTTTATTTTGGGGTAAAACAACCCAGAAATATGTTTCTAAATTTCTGGAAAAGTACTTTCGCAAGTACTGTTGCACTTATAAAGTGTCGAATGAATTTGCAAAGCTTTCGCAAACTTCGACAGTACTTTTCTAGGCTGTGGGAAAATGACAGCAATTCTATGACACCCTGCTGCAAAAGAACGGTTTGGTGTTTTGGCCTGAAATTTGAGGGAACGCACCAACATCTCTCAGATGTGCCTTTCAGTGTTTTGTTGAAAAAATATTACATGACGGCAAAGTTACTGCACTCCAAAGTTGATGCTTTTTCCCATAGGATTACATTACACGGCGTCCGATTAATTACAGGAATCATTTTGCGCCTGCTGCAAAATAACAGTTTGGTCTTTTGGGCTGAAATTTGAGGGAACACAGGCAACATCCCACAGATGTGCCTTTTTGTGGTTTGGTAAAAAATATTACAGGAGCCAAAGTTATGGTACTCTGAACTTCTTTTTTCCCCATAGAATAACATTACAGCGTTCGGTCGCGAGATACGGACTTTTGTCGGAAAATGCTTAGTCCCTTAGCAGGGCTAAGTACAAACTACCCTTTGCCCTTAGCAGGGGCTAAGTACAAAACTAGCCAGGAAAGTCATAAATCATATGAATTTTAAATTTTTTTCTATGTTGTACGGTTCCTGAGATGTAAGCAATTTAGTATTCCAACTCATTTTCTGCTCCGAACCATTATTATGCATACATTCTTTGTACTCACTGTCTTTCTTTATGCAGCTTTATGCAGCTTTTGGAAACCAGCCTGTGCGCTACATTACTGTTACCATTACTGTT
Organism: Neoceratodus forsteri; assembly: GCA_016271365.2. Lineage (NCBI taxonomy): Eukaryota > Metazoa > Chordata > Ceratodontiformes > Ceratodontidae > Neoceratodus > Neoceratodus forsteri. The sequence goes on from JADMNL010000026.1 coordinate 107,472,785, forward strand.
TTCGCTTGCAGTTCGTTCCCATTTCACTTACCGTTCACGTCTACACCACCATGTGCGTTACCCTTTGTGTTTTCATTTGCTTGCTTTTGTGTTGTTTTTTAACATAACTGTCTACACTACTGTTTCTCTTTAGCTGCGTCACCATGCGCATTACTATTTGCGTTTTGCGGGCACAATGTTACTATGTGACAAGACATCATGTGGCGGGCCCCGCTCCCTTCCACCACATTACATTCACTATTTCGTTATCATTCTCAAAATAAGGAAATTAGGGGCAAAAACTCTGTTTAATGCATTATTAGGGTTGTTTCACACTGACAAAGCGAGAAATTCGTTGTTGGGGTTGACCCCCCTGCCCACACCCCAACTGGCATCAGGGTGCGCATAAGGTTGTCGGTCCTAACTCTCACCCCATTCTCCTACACCTCTGCTTCTTTACATGTGATGGGGTGAGGGGTTATGGCCGACACCTATCTGCCCGATGCGGTTGGAGGTAACTGGGGCAAGGGCTTTCAGCCTAACACCGATGCTTCCTTTGTCGGTGAAATTAACTAACTAGTGCGTGAGGATTTTGCCTCTATTATATATATATATATATATATATATATACATATACTGTATATATATATATATACATATACAATATATATATATATATATATATGTATATATGTACGTATAGCTTGATATTACAACTCTGCCCTTGTATATAAACCTTTTTCTGTTTATTTGTACTAACCATTGCTCTGTACAGTTAGAACTACATACTGTTACCAAGCTTCTCTTTCTGTATCCTGTTTGTTTCAGTGCCTGTACATGTACCTGTATTACTGCTTGGATATGTACTTTTTGTACAACTACTGATGTCCATTTTTGTTTTGCTGCCATCCTGTTTGGCAAGGGTGTGGCTGAAATCGATACTTTGGATTAGCCCACCTACCCAGTTATCAAAGGCATAAATAAATAAATATATATACAGGAAGCCCCTGTTAGTGTGAAGTTAATGTATGAAGTAACTTCATAATATAGACATGTTGCTAGTTGTCATTGGTAAAATGTACTATGTCATTTTTATAAACAAAATCAAAATAATATGCATTCCATATGAACACATAAACTGCCAGCAGATAAAGGCCCTATGGTCTATCAAGTCTGCTTGGTTGTGCAGCTAGCAGCCCTCATACTGCAGCTGCCCTCCAGTGACCTTCCCCTTACCCTGTTCCATCCTTTTGAAACAGCCCACTGTTCAACAGGATACCACTTCCTCTGGCAATGCGTTCCACCCAGACACCACTCTCTCCGTAAAAAATGTCTCCTTATTTCCCTCCTGGACCTTCCAATTTCAGATTGTGCCCTTAAGTGTCCCCCTCCTTAATTTGAAAAGCCCTCTGTGCCCATCTTATTTATTCCCTCATGTACTTAAAGGGTTCAATCAGGTCCCATCCCTCCTCTCCTCCAGAGAGCACATGTTCAGATCCTCAGCCTGCTCTTGTAGGGTAAGTACCCCAGCCCCTGGATCATTTTTGTTGCCCTCGCTGCACCCTCCAGTAACCTAATGTCCTTCTTCAGGTATGGTCGCTAGAACTGCATGCAGTATTCCAGGTGTGGTCTAACCAGTGACATGTATAGCAGCAGGATCATCTCCCTCCTGGAGGATATGCCTCTGGCAGTACAACCCAGTATCCTGTTGGCCTTTGTAGCTGCCTTTCTACACTGTGCTGAGCTGTTCATTGCTGCAGTATGATCACCCCAGATCCTTCTCCTCTTCTGTTTTGGCTAGTTGATACCCTTAGCTGGTAACTCTTCCTTTGTTTTTGTACCAAAATGTAGTACCTTGCATTTCTTGGCATTAAACGCCAGCTGCCAAGTGTCCGACCTGCCTCCAGCTTTGCAAGATCATCTTGCAACCCCTGCCACCCTTCTAAGTCATCCACTACTGCTCCCACCTAGGTATCATCTGCAAACAGACTGATCTTGCTCTTGATGCCTATTGAGATGTTTGCTATGAAGATCCCAGACAACACCGCCCCAGTACAGAGCCCTGTGGCACTCTGCTTGTCACCACCCTGGGAGACGAGAGTTCCCCTACCACCACTACCACCCTTGCAGCCAGTTCACTACCCATCCCACCATCTTTGACACCACTCCTGTGCCTTCCAGCTTACTTCCTAGCCTCCCATGTGGCACTGAATCAAATGCCTTACTGAAGTCCAGGTACAGGACATCCACTGCATAGCCCCTGTCTAATTGTCTGGTTACCCAGTCACAGTACTCCACCAGGTTGGTCTGACAGGATCTGCCTGAAACAAACCTCCCTTTCCTGCTGGTAATGTCCCTGCCTATGGATCCTGTTTGTTTTTCCTGCTGCCTTGTCACACTGACTCCTACCTTGAGGTCATCAGAGATGATAACCCCTAGGTCCCTTTCCTGCTTGGATCATTCTATGCTCCCCAGCTGATATGTTGTTCCTGGGTTTTGTACCTATGTGCATTATTTTGCATTTCTTTGCATTAAATCTCAACTGCCACTCCTTGACCAGCCATCAAACTTCTCAGATCTCTCCTCATTCTATCCACACCCTCTGACGTGTATACCCTGTTGCAGAGCTTTGCATCATCAGCGAACAGGCATATTCCCCAATTCTAGGTCTTCTGTAATGTCACTGGTAAAGATGCTGAAGAGGATTGGACCCAGCACTGATCCTGTGGCACCCCACTGGTCACTCTTCCCTCTGTGAAATGAGAGCCATTTACCACCACCCTCTGTGTCCTGCAATTTAGCCAGTTCCCCACCCACCGCACCACCGTTCTACCCATTCCCATGTTCTCCAGCTTGTTTAACAGCGTTCTATGTGGCACAGTGTCTAAGGCCTTGCTGAAGTCCAGGTAAGCCACGCCAACTGCCACCCCCAATCTACCTCGCCGCCCAGTCAAAAATTCAATAAGGTTAGTCTGGCACAACTCTCCCCAGTAAAACCATGTTGCCTTGGGTCCTGTAGACCGTTGACAACCAGGTGTTCCACTATTGTTTCCTTCAGTAGTGCTTCCATGATTTTCCCCACTACTGAGGTCAGGCTGACTGGTCTGTAGTTTCCTGCTTCCTCTTTGTTCCGCTTTTGTTTGGGGGACTACATCAGCTGTCCTCCAGTCTTTTGGTAAGTCTCCTGTTTCCAGTGACCTGCTGAACAGGGTTGCCAGAGGTTCAGCCACCACCTATTTTAGCTCCCTCAGCACCCGGGTGTACACCATCTGGTCCCATAGCTTTATCAACTCTTATACCTTCCACTTCCTTTAGGACCCTTTCCCATGGAAAGGACTTGTATCCATTTCTGTGCCCTTCCTACCCCTTCTGGCTCATTATCCACCCTCCTCTGTAACAACTGAACAGAAATATCTGTTCAGTATGTCTGCTTTGCTTTTGTCCTCCTCCACTCTACTCCCATTCTCCCTTTCAGCCTCACTATCTCTCCCTTTGCCTTCCCTTTTCACTTACGTACCTGTAAAGGTTTTGTCCCTTCTAACCTACAATGTGATCCTCTGTTTGTGCTTTGGCTTCTCTTACTGCCTCCCGCCTCCCTCTGTTTCTCCTGGTACCTCTACCTGTCCCTTCTGGCTGGGTCTTTTGTATTGTTTAAATGTGCTTTCACTTTCTCTGTTACTTCCTTGGAATACCATAATGGTCTCCTCTTCCTGCTCCCTTGCTAACCTGTTTTACACATGACTGTGTTGCCTTGTTATCCCAGTTTTGAGTACTCCCACTGTTCCTCCACTCTGATTTCCCTCCTCTCCCAGTTAGTGTCTCTTCCAAGCATTTCCACATTTTCCCAAAATCTGCCCTCCTAAAGTCAAGGATTCATGTTTTTGTGTGGCTTGGTTCTGCCTCTTCAGTTATGCTAAACCACACTGACTGGAGGTCACTATTCCCAGGTGCTCCCCCCTGTGATTTCCATCACACTGTCTCTGTTTGTGAGCAGTAGGTCTGGTTTAGTAATGCCTCCTGCCTTGTAGGTTCCATGACCAGTTGTTTAAGTAAGGCTCCCTGAAGGGAGTCCAGGATAAACCTGCTCCTAGATGACACTGCTTGGAAGCTCCAGTCCACGTCTGGAATATTAAAGTCACCAACCTGCACTATCTCCCTTGTGCACCATCCTTTGGATAGCCAGCATCATCTCCCTATCCGTCACCTCCCCTGGGCTGGTTGACCCTGTTTTTCTATCAAGCTAAACTCACAGTAACCCCTTGTTCCCCTTGAATCTCTGCGGCTTTATGTTATCTTTCACATAAACACCACTCTTCCCCTCTCCTCATCTGTCCTGTCCTTCCAGAATAGATTGTAACCTGGTACAGCCATCTCCCAGTTGTGGTTATCATTACACCATGTCTCTGTGAAGGCCACAATGCCCAGGTCCCACTGTGCCATGGCTGCCTCCAGATCCTCCATCTTGTTACTAAGGCTCTCGGCATTGGCTTACGTGGCTCCCCAGGATGTGACTTCCTCCCTGTTTTGTTGCCCTAAGCCCCCTTCTCAGATGAATGCAGGCTGTCATCCTTATACAGGCTCGCATCCCTCCAGATGGTCTCCCATGAAACCAAAACCCTTTTTTCCACAACATTCCTTTAACCAGGAGTTGAATTTCTGGATGCAGAGTGACCTAGCCTCCCCATGCCATGGACAGGTAGTACCTTGTAGAAACAGATGGAGTGCCATCTGCTTTAGGTCCCCCAAATTCCTGAAACCTCCTGGATTCTGGCTGTCTCCACCTTGTCCCCTGCCAGATCATTTGTTCCCAGATGGACAATGACATCCAGTTCCTCCTTCCTTACAATCGTCCTTGTGATCCTATGGATCAGCATCCGATCCTTTCATGCAGTGCTTCCTGGAAGGCACTTGACCTCTCTCTCTCCCCACTGCTAGGTGCCCTCCTCCCTGAACAGCTGAGTCCCCACCAGGAGTAGCTTCCACTTCCTCTGGGGTCCTCTACCCCCTTCCTGGGGCTCCATCATGGAGGACCTGCCCATCCTTCCTGGTCTCAGATGTGGTGCCCTTGCAGGCTTCCCCCTCCTCCAAGACAGCATAAGAGTTACTTAACTGGACTAGTTGGGGATGTGCTTGAGACTCCTCTCCTGCACTCTCCCTGAGCCCACTGTGGTCCAACCACTCCTCCTCCTGGGCATCTTTTGAGGTACAAGTTGTGAACACAGTGTCCTCTGTGGAGGTGAAGGTCCCCTGTATCCTGGCCAACTTGGCTTTGAGACAGGCAACCTCCTCCCTCAACCCAGAGGTGCCTGCAGATGGGGCAGTACAGCATGATCCAGAATGTTCTCCTGAACACTGCGGCCCCACAGCCACTACACTACACTACACCATTCCCTGCATCTTCCCTGGCTGTTCTACTAATGCCCCTGCACTCTTTGCCACTTACTGTGTGTACACTTTTTATAATTACCCCTCTGTATCACTTGTGTCAAATGCTATTGCAGAACACTACAAGGCAATTACACAACTACAATATATGCAATGGCTCATGTACTGCCACCTTCAGTGTTCACCAGTGCTCAACAGGACGCACCCTGTATCAGCTGCCTATAACGTGGATGAGCACAGGGTGGGTGGGTGGGAATGGGGAAAGGAGGTGAGCCCAATCCCTTCATGCTGCTGGAAAACAATCAGATACAATAGCATACACTGTCTGTAAGTTTACTCCCCTCTCATTTCTGATGAGCCCAAAACTGCACTCTGCCAAATAAAACAAAACAGAAAGATGTGCCCTGTAAGCAATTACTAGAGAAACAACAGAAATCATCACTCTGCACTCTGCCAAAAAAAAATCAGAAAAGCATGCCCTGTAAGCAAGAAAACACCACGTTGATTTCTTGAGTATCTTTATAACTTGCTGCACCACTTCCGGTTCAGGAATCCTGCAACAAGTAAACACCACGTTGATTTGTTGGGTGGCTTTACACCTACTGCACCATTCTGGATCAGGAATCCTCTGCAACAACAAGAGTACAGTGTTCCGTGGTTGTGAGGTCTCCTTCCCTCGGTTCTCGGCTGCTGCACCTATCCATCCATTTCTGCATTAGAAATCCTTGTTAGCGTGAAGCAGTATGTATGGCAGAGTCTTCCAGCCCCTTCCTCAGCTCCATCAGTACGACTGGCAAACAAGTTGCTGACCAGACCATTTAAGTCCTTTGTTACAATTAAAATTTCAAATCTGGTGCAGTTTCTCCCTCCTTCTGACTGGCTGCCTCCAACACCATTGCATTTTCCTTAATCCCCTTGATGCATTGCTGAGGGAAAACAATCCCTGGGTGGCTTTACACCTACTCGCCACTTCCCGGGTCAAGAATGGAGAAAACAGTTCTGATATACTGTAGTAGGAAAAAGGAAGAAAGCAAGGGGAATCAGTAAGTCTATCAAACACAAAGAAAGCAGCGCTGCACTCTGGCTCCAAACAATAAGAAACTTAATGATGTGCTTCCAAACAAACAATTGTCCTGGTATTTCGAGGGAACAAACCCTCTTCATCAGGGGTGAGTCAAATTCAAACATATGCTTTTTAAATAGAGAAAGTTTATGCAACAGGGGTCAGGATAAAACTGTAGAATAAAACCATTTATCTTCGCTACTATGGTAATAAATTTATTTATCCACATAGTAGCTACATCATCACCCATTTATTCACACAGTAACTACATCAGTAGCTCATTTATCTACACAGTTCTCTTCAGAATTCATTTAGAATGTTCTGGCCTCAGAAGCAGTACTAACCATATTTAAATGTCAATAACTTAAAAACGAAAAAGATAACATGGTACTGTGAGTACGAAAATTGTTCAGCACAAAATTATCTACAAAATGAATAATGTTTCATTTATATAAACCCGTATATTGTATATGGTTAGCAAGAAAACAGAAGAAAATGTAATTTTTGTTCACTTTTTGACAAACAAATATATATAACTTTAAAACAAAAATGATAGCATGGTACTGTGAGCACGAAAATGTTCAGCTCAAAATATCTACAAAATGAGTGGTGTTTCATTTATAGATACCATTTTGTTTTTTTATAATTAGCAAAAACAGCATAAAATTCAATTTTCTTTTCCCTTTTTGACAAATTATTTACACCTACCAAAATAAAATTGTTCACACAACATCTAAACCTGTTGCATAAATGGAATATGCAGTGGTTCAGTGTGTGATAATGCATTTATTTAGTACAAGTTTCATGACCAGACTCTCCCACCGTGCCTCTCGCCACCGTGGAGGTTACTTGAGGTCACTGGAAACTGTACAAAATAAATTGCATTATCACACACTGAACTGCTGCATATCCCTTTATATATTGACATCACAGTCATGTGATAAGAAAATCAGGTGAAAGTAATACAACATTTAAAGTCAGTACATCACATGAATAAAAAACATTTGCTGTAGAAAAAACTATACAAGATTACACAAAATGAACCTACCACAGATACAGTACAACTATATTATATCATATTGTGCTATAAAAATCCAAAAGTTACTAATAATTCAAAATGACCCAGCACTGAGACGTTTTAGTCTTATGTATCAAATATACAACAAAGCTCACCATTAAGGGGCCTACTATTAAATGTGGGCAAGGTACACAATGATGATCATCTTTAAAGAGCAGAATCAAACAAGTGGTAAACACTGACTGAATCACAAATGATGGCATCCTAATTTTTTAACCCAATATAAAATTAATTTATTCATTGCTATCTTCAAAAAGCATATTTTCAAAAGTAAATAAAAAAGGAAAATGCAAGTCACTTCATTATTTAAATAAAAGGAAAATAAATTTAAAATAACTTTTTAAATTTGGGGTTGTTTTTTATTATATATGTCACTTGATTTTAAAGATTTGTAAATAAATTTTAAGGTCTTTAAGTTTTATCATTTTTTTAGAATTTAGAAGAAGCATATCATATGATTTAACATAAATATGTGCCCAGTGATGCAGACTTGTAACACAAGCCACAATGCCGCAATCGAAAAAACATAACCACTAAGAGAGTATATCTTGGCATAAAATTATAAGTACATTGTTAGATCAAGTTCTCTGTTTAATCCTCTAAGGTGTATAGAGTCTAAGCTATAAGTCCATCTCAGTTCTTTTTGAGGAGCATTTTAACTGTATCTCCCTGTGATCTGAGGCTTTACATGTTCAAGTAGCATAAATTTTAAATCAGATGTGTTTTTAACATGAGTTTCAAAATTGCATACCCAGAGCTGAATCCAGGTTTTCATTTCTTATGTCCCTAATATGCTCCAACAATCATTCGTTGGCTTGCCTGGTGGTCATTCCAACATAAGTTAAAGGGCAAGAACATTGGGCAACAGGCACTGTGAAGGAGTGGAGCAATTAATAAATTATTTAGTCTCAACAACCAAATTATTAGTTGGATGCACAAATTCTTTACCCTGAATAATGTGTGTGCAAGTACAATGTCCACATTTGTAACACCTGGCAGGCTGTACTGGTAGCCATGAGTGTGGTCTTTTGGAACTATACTATAATGGCTATAACTGAGGTAATTGCCCAGATTGTTGGCTTGACTATATGTCACCCGGGTTGCCTTGTGAAAAGACCTGCTATATTACACATTGCTGTCATAACTGCCATTTTTAAATACAATGTGTTTCACCTGGGGGCTATGGGGAATCATATGACTAGCTGAGGAGGGGTATGGTGATAGAGGAGGACAGACAAAAGGCCACTATCCTTAATGATTACTTTTGCTCAGTTTTCACTGAGGAGGATGGTGGGCCCTTGCCAGAAAGTGGCATCAAAGCAGCCACCAAGGGAATCCTGGAGGTGGGGCAGCCAATATTTACAAGAGGAAGGGTCCAGAAGGGATTGGTAGCCATATACACAGGAGAAAAACTTTTCTACCTTTTTGGGGAAGGTGGAGGGTGGGGGAGGGGGTTCTACCACCAAAGCACATATTCTGTTCTTATCCCAAACAACAGTATCTACTGTACAGAACAGAAATGATTTCCATCAGTACACTCCAATGATGTCAATAGGCTGGAAGGTTGTTTTTTGTGTGTTTAGCTGTTTTAACTTGACAATGCCGCCTGGTTGCCCTCCCTTTCTTGATCTGGCTCCTCCTAATTCCTCCTCTTCTCACTCCCTGCCTTGAGACAATGCCGCCTGGTTGCCCTCCCTTTCTTGATCTGGCTCCCCTCATTCCCTCCTCTTCTCACTCCCTGCCTTGAATCATGTTCTAAACTAATGTGTATTTATTTGCTATTCTCTTATTCTGTATTTTGTAATACAAATTGCTTAATTGTTTGTGAAACCAGTCTGTTTTCCATTATGGATCTGTACCCCCTATTGACGTGGAACCTTTGTAAATGAGCTGCTTGGCACTCAAAGGTACTTGTAATCCTAGATTGAATAAATAAATAAATAAAATAAACTATTTTGTTATTTAATTCTTGCAATGGATGAATGCTGATGCTGTAATCATCGAAGGTGCACCCATCAAAATAATTTCTATTCTGTACAGTAGATACTGGTGTTTGGAATAAGAATGCAACATGTGTTGGTGGTAGAAACCCCCCACAAAAAGGAGAAAACAATGTTTTTCTCTAACCCAAGTAGTTCTAACCCATCCTTCATGGCAAGTAGCAAGAGCCATGCACAAACAGAGACAGGGATTGCTTTGCTCCTTTCTGACTGCAACAAAACTAGACAGATCTAGTAGGTGAGCACAATTGTTATGTGCTGCATACCCCTTCAGAAGCCATGCTTCCATGTTCACTCCACATGAGAGGCTGAGCAGGGAGTGATAAATAAAAAAATGTGAAAGAAACCAATCCACCGAGGAGCTGAAAGTGATAGTATGTGATTGCCAGTGCATCAATAGTATAATTATTATTGATGCAAGAGGGGTTTGTATGTAAGGAAGAGGGTTTGTATGTCTAGGGATGAGGGAGCAGGTGGCTGAATGAGGCCTATATGCCAAGGATAGACTGCACCTCAGTGAAGTGGGTTCCAAGGTCCTTAGGGAAAAGATAAAGGGTACATGGAAGAGGTCCTGTAGTTAAACCTCTAAGGGGGAGTATGTAGCTAGGAAGACTGGGGGAGGGATAGGGGAAAAGTCCTGGCTGGCACTCTCCCTCAGGAAAGAGAAAGTAATATGTCAGGGTGTATTTAGGAGGGGGTATCTTGCTGATGGCAGGCCATGTGTAGAATGCACAGAGTTTGGGAAGTAAAATCACTGACTTGGAGGCAGCCATTAAAGAGGGGGCTGGTCTTGGTGGCTATCACAGAAGCCTGGTGCAAGGAACACCAGGAGTGGGACTTGGTCATCCCAGGATTTACTGTGTTCAGGCGGGACAGGGTTGGGAAAAGAGGGATGGGGTGGTACTTTATGGAGGACTCCATAAGGCTACTGAGGTACCTGGAGGGGGGCACATGAAGTACTGCAAGTCACTTTGAGTGAAAGGGACTCGGGTGGTGGTAGACACCAAAATGAACAACAGTGAGAACTGCAAAAGAACAGCAGCAAAGGCAAACAAGATATTGGCTGCATAGCCCGGGAATAACATCCCGGAGGAGTGAGGTGATCCTACCTCTGTACAATGCCTTGGTTAGGCTGCACCTTGAGTATTGCTTGCAGTTCTGGAGGCCGATCGTAAGAAGGTCATAGTGCTGTTGGAGAGGGTCCAGAGGAGGCAACCAAGATGATCCAGGGCACGGGGATAGGACCTATGAGGATAGGCTGGAAGCCCTGGGCTGTATTCACTGGAGGAGAGGAGAGATGGGGGACATGATTGAGGTTTTCAAATATGTGAAAGGGATTAATGGGGGTAGAGCCAAAGAAATGTTCAGGCTAAAGCAAAGGGCACAACCAGAGGGCATTAATGGAAATTGAGGGAGGAACCTATAGGGGAGAACATAGAAGGCATTACTTCACAGAGAGGGTGGTAGAGCCATGGAATGCTTTGCTCGGGAGTCTAGTCGAACAAGGCACTGTGGAGGGCTTCAAGAGGGGTGGGACAGATGCATGGGGGTACTGAAGCCAAGATTGACCCTCATGGGGACGGGGGAGTGAGTGCCGATAGGGGCTGGCTACTGAGCAGATATGAAAGACCGTCAGGCCTATTCTGCTGGCTTTTAGTATGTTAATTTAGAAAATGGAAAGGAGATAATTCTGAGGCTGGGGTGATATACAGGCCCCTTATGCAGACCAAGGAGATGGAAAGCGGTACTGCTACAAGACAGACAGAAGATGGCGAGCAGGGAGAGTTGCTGCTGGTGGGAGACTTCAACCTACCAGACGTGGACTGGGGTCTCCCAGCAGTGACAACTCCTAGAGCAGGTACTTCTTGGACTCACTTCAGGGAGCAGACCTCAGACAACTCAGGCGCCTTTCATATTGTGCTTCCTATATATCCAAATTCTGGTTTGGTTCCCTCCTTCATACCTTACATTATTACTATCCCCTGCTCCTTCCTCCTCTTACCCTCTCTACTTAATATTTCATATTCCTTTACTAGGTAATCTGCTGTTGGGCAATCTGCTTTCTCATATCACTTTCCTAAACTCTGGTCCTCCCTTCCCTGTTAGTCTTCTCTGCCTCTTCTGCTTTCTCCCTGAAATCTCTTCTTTGTGACTTTTCTTCTCCCACTTGCAACTGCCCATGATCCCTAACTCTTAACCCTCCCCCATGGCGTAAAGTGTGGCATCCAGTGCCTCAACCCCTGTGCCACCAGGCCGGCATTTTAACCTTTCTTTTTAAAACATCAAAAGTGTGGGGCTTGAGAGGACCTCAGGGGTAGTGAATTCCACAAATATGAGGCAGCACAGGAGAATGATCTCCTCCTAGGGCATGCTGTGCCTTAGGTATGTCAAGCACTGGGAGAGCTGCAGATCTGAGTGGACTGGAGAATTGCCTGTCAGCGAGGCTGCATGGAGAAAGAGGCTGCATGGTGGGCTCGGTGTGGGTGCCAATTGCAAACCTCCCAATCCTGTGGTAAAAGTGTTCTAAGTCTCGATAGGATAGAATCGTGGGCTGCCTGCACTGGGGGCACCATAAAAGGATAGGCAGCAGGGTAGACCAGGAGATAGCCAGGCGGTCCTCTTTGTGAGGCAGGAGAGAGCCAATGGACAAGTATGATCTTTTGGTGTAAAGTTTCAACAAGAATATCCACATGTGGTTCGAGTAACATGGTTCAGTCCAAAACCACTCCCAGGGATTTAAAAGATTGGACTACCTCAAATTGACCCCAGTCAAGGTGTAAAGGTTTAGGAATTTTTTCTGTCTGATCCTAGGTTGTTGTGGCCAAACAGAACCACTTTATTCTTTTTAGCGTTGAGAACTAATTTTTTTCAGGAGCCAGCTCTCTAATGCATGGAAGTCTTTTCCTAGGTGGGAGTGGGTCCAGCTTAAGTTGGAGGAGGATCTATAAATTACAGCATCATCAGCATACAGCTGCAGTGAGGCACCACTGCAATTTAGGGCAGGTCATTTATAAACAAGGAGAAAAGAAGGGGCCAAGTATTGAGCCTTGGGGTACCCCATCTGTGACCGCTCGGTTCAAGACTCTACCCTGATTGTGACACACTGATACTGCCCAGACAGGTAACTCTGAAAGCACTGATAAGTGAGATAATCAAAACCCAGTCCTCGTAGCTTTGTAAGCAATAGGTTATGTAGGTTTGCCCTGTCTGCCCCTTATCTCACCCATCACTGCAAACTGTATTCCTGCCTTCAATGGTGATCTCCCTCTTCCCAGCAGCTTTACGTCTGTGGCTACCTAATTGACAATATTGTCAGGTCCTCACAACTTCCTCGCTGTCCTCTATGCTAGTCCCAGTTAAATACTCTCACTAACTATAGTCCTCTACCCAGGCCCTCCTTGGTGTTCTTCTTGAGTTCAATGAAAATGGGGTCACAAGCATTTGCCCTCTTTGCCCCAAAGATATGGAACACCCTACCTCCTCACCTTAAAGCCTCCAAATACCACAGTTTTCAAAAATACTGATTCTTGTATTTAAATACCTAGACACTTGCTCTTGCTTCTGATTCGCCACCCCAGACCCTTCTAGTCTTGTCCCCTCCTCCTGAGCTACCTACTGCTGCTCCATATTTATTTTCTGCTATGAAGTCAATGATCTGCCTTCCACGTACTTACTCCCTCCATTGCCTATCTCACTCCTTGTTTGAATTCCTTTCTCCCTCATCCCCTTATGTCCTAAGTCTCCTCTGCTTACTCATACTCTAGCTTGCAATCTGTTATTTTCTTTCTCCAGCCCTGAGACAGGTTTGCAAACCTAAAGCACTTACACACTGTACTTCTCTGGCCTCCCGCTTCGGATAAAGTAGTGATTACTCCTCATAGCTGCATGGTCTTAAGTTTTTGCCATCCCAGACTATCTGCTGAATTGATTTGTACTACTGTCTTGCCTCAGCTTTTACTGTTTAGTATTGACTTCTTTTACCAGAACTGTATGTACTGAACAATAATTTTGCATTTGCTGCATTTTAATCCCTATCGCTGTAACTTCTAGTATTTTGTATGCTGTCCTATTTATGGTGTATGTTTCCCTCATGCTTACTGTAACTGTCTTTGCTCCCTGTAATTTGTACTCTCCTGGGTTGTGCCTAAAAATAGGCAGGTTTTTCAGTAGTGCACTTACCCGTTAACAAAAGCAAATAAATAAATAAATAAATGATTGATCAGATTTAATGCTTTTGTGAGGTCAACAAAGATTGCACTCAGTAGTCGGACCACGGTCCAATGCATCCAGAATATAAGAGGTGACCCGACCAGGGTTGTGTCCGCTCCATGGTTTTTATGGAAGCCATGCTGGGCATTGGTGAGGGAGTGGTTCTGCCCAAGGAAGGCGAGGAAGAGCGGCTCCTGGATTCTGTCTACCGCACTGAGAAGGGAAATTGGCCTGTCATTTTCAGTTGCCTAATATAATCTTAGTTTTACATACTGTTGTACCTGTTTTGCCTTATTTACAATTATGCTTCATTGATACACTATATTACTGTTTATGACTCGTACTTTTGTAGGTTAATATTAGTATTACTGTTTAACATTTTCCATTTTCTCCTCTCCCCAGGATGCATCTGGAAATTAGCTGTTAGCAGCTCAGTATGTTTTTGCTGATGAAACTATTGAAATAAACAAATGAACAATGTGCAAGGATAACTGCAGTACAGTGAAACATCTTGAGCGAAGCAAGAATAATAATATTTTACAGTATTATGCAGAAAGGTCATACCTTTGCACAGTAATATACATACAGTGACATGAATATAGAAATACACAAGCTTAAAATGCTGCAACATAAATTACACTCATTCAACTTTATTTATTTTATTTAATATTTGTCTACCTCTTTTCAGGCTCTGCCTGTGTCAATTCAAATGGCAATACAAACCATAAAGAAAATGCTAAATACAAAAAATCACTTACATAAACATTCCCGTATAAATAACAATATAAAAGCCACAATTAAAACCGCCTACAATCACCGCTATGCTTATAATTACTGAACAGGTGAATATGAAGGTGTTATTCAGAGCACTGAATGAGATGACAGAACAAATGTTTTCTAGGAACGTTATTCGACAACAAGAGGCAGGCACAGAATGTGCCCTTCTACTCATATTAGTAGAAATATGTGATTCTCTCTCCTAAGCTGGTCTCCAGGCTCATAACTAGTGGGAGGTCCTTCCTGGAACCATGTGACAGGCAGGAAACTGATCTCTGCAGAGTCACCAGATCCTCCCTCTGCATACTGTAGCTCTAAGTTTACTTCCTGCCTGCCATGAGGCAGGTTCTTCAGGGGCTCTGCCACTGTGGTGGCAGAGCTGAAGACATCAAACTGTAAGTGCAGTTATTTTCTCATTAGAAGAGGATTTGCAAGGGGAAGCTTCATAGGACCAGGAGCTCCAGCATTGCCTTACAAATTATCTAGGGGCCCCAGTCTCAGCCATGCATGCTGCACAGACTGACCTCTTCTCTCCTGTTTTTCCGGCTTGAGGCACACATTCTCTCCCGCCCCAACGGTCATTTCTTGGGCAGGCCCTCGAACTGTACATTTTGCTCCTTGACTTACAGAGCAGGAGCTTTACAGGGAAGCTGCTAGAACACCCGTGGCAGGAGTTTCAGAGCGCAATTGTTTTCTTCTCCTAGGCATTCCCTCGTCCAACGAGCCCCCTGATCTGCAGGCTCATTGACACTGGGAAGCCGCTAGAATGCTACGTGCAGTAGGAGTATCATTTTGGCTCGGCATGAGCCGGCTCTGCAGCGACCTGGTCAGGCGCTCATTTTAGCAGCTGGTGGACACCAACAGAAGCGGTGGCGCTTCATTTCGCTCAGGAGGAGCCATGCTACAGGTGGCGCTTCATTTTGGCTTAGGAGGAGCTGCGCCACAGCCGCTTGAGCACAAGTAGAAGCGGACAGGCGGAAGTGTTTTCCGTAGATGACAGCTCCATTTCGTTAGGAAGAGCCGCACTACAGCTCCTCATTGCCAGACCTTGGAGCGGGAGTGCTCCACACTTGCAGGGATTCGCTTTGGCTCAGGAAGGCTGCTACTCTGCCTTGCGTCGATTGGAAGAGTGATCTTGCAGAGGTAGCGCTTCACAACAGCAGAGTGCTCCACAGTAACAGTGGGCTTCATTTTGGCCCAGGCGAGTGGCACTACAGCCCCTCATTGACCACCAGGAGAGCACTGGCAGTCGACGCTGGCCTCTACAGAGTCTCTTACCATCAGGCCCCTGGATGCATGACGGGGAAACCGCCAGAGTGACAGCGCTCCCCTTACAATCCAGCTTGACAGCACCCCCACTTGCAATCCAGCTTGGGGTTGTCTGTGACCTTCCACCAAGGGCGACCGAACAAGGAAAGAGCACAGCTCACAATGTGGGGCTGAGCCTGTGCTAACTAGCCTCGGCAACGTCTTTGAGCCCATTTAAATGATAGGCCCTTGCTCCAGGTGGCAGTGCTACTAGGACTCAAAACAGGGACCCATGCCACTTCCAGCACAAAATGTCTGCAAGGGCTGTTGGGAGAATAGCATAAATTCTCTTGGGGTGGAAAGGGCCACAGACGTAGTTTCTCCCCTGGTCACCTTCTCCGGCTTGCTAGGCCTAAGCGAGACACCTGCAAGGTCAGAGGTGGTCCGTGACATCCACTCTGCTATCACAGGAACCAATCCCAGGCAGCGCAAATCCATCAGCCCTTCCCATCCTGCCACTACTCTTCATAGAGCGTGGGGTCCACGGGAAGCCCACCCTATATGCCTATTCCTAATCCCTTCTTGGCACCTTCTTCAGACCGGAGGGACATCTCCTCTCTGCGCCATAGGAGAGGATGAGGTCACATATTAGTCACAGAGTCAAGGATGTCCACTGTGGAAAACATCCAGCAGAACAGATCCCAAGTCCACCTGAGGTCAGCACCATAGAAGAGGACGAGGTCACATATTAGTCGCAGAGTTGAGGATGTCTACTGTGGAAAACATCCAGCGGGACAGATCCCCAAGTCCACCTGAGGTCAGTAAGTCGGGGCTACTGGATGGCATTTCTACCGGATGACTCTCCATCCAGAAACTTAGTTCTGGACGACCTGGATTTCTTCATTAGGTGGCTTAGTGAGGAGTTTCCTTGGGGTCTCGCCAACTCCCAAACTGCCATCCAGCTCTCAGACTTGCATCGGCTACCGAGCAGTACAGAGAATATAGATATATATATATCCCACCGGGGTGGGGATTCTCTGGGACCAGGGATAAGAAGGTGGATGCACCCTCCAAAGGATGCTTTAGTCCTCCGCAACCTCCCTTAAGGCAGCTGTACACAACCTGTTCTCAGCATGAGCTGTGCCACCATGGGCCACCGACCTGGCATTCCAGCGTGCTGATGAGCCAGATTTAAGCAAGTCCAGCCAACCTGTTTCAGCATGAGCCGCACTACCACGGGCCAATGACCTGGCATTCCAGTGTACGGATGACCCAGATGTAAACAAGCCTACCCCCAGAAACTACAGTTCGGGACTATTCTCTACATTCATACTGAGGTCTAGAAGGAGACTGCCACATGTGCAGCAAGGGCCATGCTTTATCCCACCTCACCTCGACATACCTAAGGCTGCAGGCATGGCAGGTGGACAGGTTGCCAAGATGAATGCCTCCTGCAAGGGAGATCTCCTGTTTGGATAGTCTCTAAAGAATTCAGAGAGATGACAAAACCTAAGTACCACAATCCAGGAGCAGGTACAGACTCTTGTCACAGAGATCCAGTCAGAGTGTTTAAACCCATACATCCCCAGGGACACATTAAATTGGCCTTTGGCAGATGATCCTGGGTCATCTCTAGCATCCAGCAGAGGAAGAAGCATCGAGCAGCCAGAAAGCTCACAGGAAAGGCCCTGGTCCCATCCTCAAGTAGGGGCAAGCTTTTCAATTGTCTGAAGGAATGGATTTGCATCACCACGACCAAGGGGTGCCAGACAGTTTTAAGCAGGGTCTCCCCCACTGCATGTGGTAACTTCACCCTTATCTGCACAGAATAGGTTGGCTCTTCAAACACTCACAGACCACTTATAGTCAGCAGCAAGCAGTGAGTGCCCTACGCAAAAATATTCTATTCTATTCTAAATATTTCTAGGAGATCTAAATATGGACTGGTTGTCACCTAAATCACACGCCTCAAACCTTTGTGATGAGCTAGGTCTTGGGCAATTAGTCAGTGAACCCACTAGGAACAACACTCTAAATACTGCCAACAGTTCCATTCTAGATGTGGTACTAACACCCATCCACACAAAATATCTCATTTGGCAGTGTTTCACAAACGACATGAGCGATCATGGAATTGTTGCTTGCATAAGATCTCAAATTAAGGCCCGGCCGCAACCCATCTTTATAACAAAAAGATCCTTTCACAAATTCAGTGCAGTAAACTTCTTATCTGACCTGAGCATGATCAGATGGCAAGATCTCTACCTAGCCAAAGATGTCAACAAGGCAGCTTACATCCTTAATGACAAATTCACTACAATAATAAATAAGCATGCCCTTTCATCAAAGTAAGGGTATGGAACAATTCCAACCCCTGGTTCACCTCGGATCTCAAGGCAGCCCGTATAGCTCGAGATAAACTCTGGGCTAAAGCTAGACATTCCAAAGAATCTTCGGATTGGCAGGCCTTTAGAACAGCCAGGAATAACTGTGTGAAAAATTCATCTGCTAAAGCTAACTATTATATTTCTACCTCGAACAAGCTAAAGGTAACCTCATAAAATATGGAAGACTATCAAAGCTATAGAAGGACGGCCCATGGCCCCTCTGTCCCAACAAAGATAGTTGCAAGTGGCAAGATTGTGGAAAACAAGTCCCTAATCCTGGAGGAACTTAACTCCCACTTTGCCACAGCTGGATTAGCTTTGACTCGTCACCTTATGCTGGTGCTGCGGTGAGCCAGCATACCCTCCCCTACATCTAGTCCTGCACCCAGCCCCTTCCAACTGCGTGAGATAACTTATAAAGAAGTAGAAGATTCTCTTCTTAACTTAGACACAAAAAGCGCAGTGGATGATGGCTTGGAACCCTTTTCCTAAGGTCAGGCTACGCCCATCTCACTGCCCCAATTCTCCACATCTTCAATCTTTCCATTACATCTGCTACTGTGCTGTCCTGCTGGAAATCAGCACATATCCTCCTCTATTTAAATCTGTGACCCATGGAAGTAAACAACTATAGGCCTATCTCCATATTGGCTATCCTTTCTAAAGTTCTCGAAAAACTGATCCATATTCAGTTAAAATCTCATTTGAAAACCTTTCTCTCATTAACCCAGCTCAATCCGCTTCTGGACTAATCATAGCACAATCACTGCACTAGCAAAAGTAACCAATGATTGGATCTCTGCTATAGATGCTAAGAAGGTAACTGGTGCAGTCTTTTTGACCTCAGCAAAGCTTTTGATACTGTTGATCACAAACTATTAGTCAATTGCCTTGCAAAGTTGGGTGTCACATACCATACCACCCAGTGGTTCTCTAGCTACCTAACTGGAAGATTCCAAAAAGTAAAGGCGGAAGACTTTTTTTTGCTGCCTTGCCAGTTGCAAGAGGAGTCCCCAAGGATCCATCTTAGGCCCTATCTTGTTTTCTTTGTACATTAATGACTTAGATGCTAACATATTCACGTCCAATCTGCACTTTTTGCAGATGATACTGTGTTGTATACTTCTGGTTCATCGTTATCTGAAGTCAAGGAGTGCTTCAAGCGACTTCGCACAACTTGAGCATAATCTAATAAAGGCAAAGCTTCTGCTCAATGCTAAGAAGACTAAAGCGATGATATTCTCCCAGTGCTGGCACAGCGCCCCAATACCCTTGCCCAAGACTTCATTGTCACCACGCTAAACGAGCCTCTGGAAGTTGTAACCAAATTTAAATATCTGGGTATCTGGATCGATAATAAATTATCTTTCAATGACCACGTCAAGATGCTCTAGAAGATTAAAAGCAAGGTTAGGTTTCTTCTACAGAAATAGGCCCTTTTCCCCTTGAAACTCGAAACAAGCTTGTACAGGCCACTTTTCTCCCTACTCAACTTTGGCGATGTAATCTATTCCTCCACCACTCTTGCAAATCTAAGTAAACTGGGCATCCTTTATCACCGTTGCTACGGTTCATTACCAACTCCTTACCGCTTGCACCACTGTGACTTATATGCAGCTGTTGGTTGGACATCCCTTACTACTAGACGCCTGCTCCATGCTGGGCTATGGACTCTTAAACTGCTCCTGCAGAAATTGCCAAGCTCTCTCTTCCCTTATTAGTATCTCACATAGTGCATACTTGTTAAGAAAATCTGACTTTATTATGCTTGACATACCAAGGACGGACCTCCTTTGGTAAACGTGCTATTGCATATGCCCTTCCTCCATTTGGAACCAATTACAAACCATACTGAAACTAACTAGCACAGTTTCAATAAACTTCTACAAGTCGCTAAGTTCAGCCAAAATAAAAGACACCTGTAACTGTCATTAAGTCTCTTCCTTCCCCAAGTGTGCCATATTTATCCACTGGTAAGGTATAATTGATTTGTCATATTAACTGCTTTCCTTCCTGTTCTACTCCTGGCTTTATCTATGCTTACGCTCCACTGCTACTCTATCAAATCACTCCTCCCATATCAGTTGTAGTCTGTTTGTTCTAGCTGCCAAAATATATGTATTGCACACACCAGTCATCATGTTTCATTTATCAGTATGCAACCTGTAAGTCGCTTCCTGTCTTATATCAAAGTTTACCACCTGCGGTCACCCTATGTGGTACCCTTGTATGTATATCCAGCCTGTATCATGTAACGTGCATTTCATGTATATACTGTTATTACTCTATCTGTGTTTGTACTTTAAGTGTTTATGTCACAGGACCTCCTTGTGAATGAGCTTGCTCAATGGAGTTTTCCTGCAATAAACTTGAACTTGAACTTGAAAAAGGTTTTTGGGCATTGCTGTCTATTCATCATAGTACATTTACAGTCTATTCATCTTAGCCCCAAATCGATCTGGAGCGTTCAGAACCGTAATGGGTCCTAATATGTCTGATGAAATTCCTCCACCACGGGACATTCCAGATGAGTACCCTTCATCCATCTTCAGGGATTCCATCAGGAGATCAGTTGGTCTCAGCAGAGTTACAGGGGCATTCTTACATATCCTATCTGGGTGTCACTCTGGTCAATGCCCGTAGTATGAGCTAACAACTCTGGTAGTGACTGAGGTCACACAATGCCTCTCACCCATAGGATTCCTGATCTCCAAAGAGCCTCCCCACCATACAAGCATCTGATTCTGTGGGGGATCTTCTGAACTCCAGAAATTAAAGACTGTCCTTACGGTGGCTAAATTCAGGGGCCTCAGGGTTCCTTTCAACAAAGACCAAGCGGCCTAATGCCTTTCAGACTGCTCCCTCACACGGCTTATGGGGATGATGGTCTCCTGACAGTCTCCGTGCCATGGGCTCTGGTTGTCCTGGCAGTGAAACCTACTAATCAAGGGTTCCAGGCAGAGGTCAGTCTGGGCCAACAGATTCAAACATTTGGTCAGTCAAACCTGATCTCTCAAGGGCCCAGCGAAGGGTCAGTCCGAGCCCATGGATTCAAGGCTATTGCTAGGAGGAAGCATCCTTGCATTGGGGAACTCGTTGCTCAAACTTCATGAAGGTTCTCAAGTGGGGCATCCTCACCAGGGAGAATTACTACCGATACCAGCCTTCAGGGCCAGCAAGTAGTCCAGGGTTCAGACCCACTACTCCATCAACATACTGGAGAGACCACCTATCATTTTCAAGATTTGAAGCACAGATTTCCAACCAGGATGCCTCATCTTCAGTCAAGCGAACCACAATGACCAGCACCTATCCCAGGGAGGACACGAGCTCGTGCATAGTACAAGAAAACCCTATTGCTCTTCCACTGCACAAAAGAGCAGAGCATCACCGGGTGAGCTCAGTGGACGTACATACCAGGTCAGATGCGCAGCATGGAGATTTGGCTAAGTCTCTAAAAGGTCAGCCCTTCCTCCATGTGGTGGCAAGGTGGGGCCTTCTGCAGATAATTCTTCTTTGGCTGGGAGTCACAAAGTCCCCAGTCCTGCTCCCTAATCAGGGTAGAGCTGACTATAGCATAGGATGCCTTTTTCCAGACTGGGACTCTGCAATTTCAGATACAACTTTCCTCCAATTCTGCTAATCTCAAGATTCCATTCCTACTAATCCTAAGGCTCCTACTCAAGAGCACCCTGGATTGGGTGGAGCCATCCGCTGACATTGGAAACTCAACTGGGCCCTCAGAAGCCTCACCAAGACTCCATTGGAGCTCATTAATGAAATGCCCGTCATCCTCCATGCAATGAAGGCTGTCTTCTTACAGCACTCTTCAACCCACTGTTTAAGCAGATAGGAGCTATATTGTCAAAGGCACCTTACACCGTGTTCCCCAGAACTCAGTGATTCTCTGGACATATCCATCCTTCCTACTGAAGGGTGATCTCCTTCCTAGGCTACCAGATACTGAATATCCTGGCCCTCTGGTCCTAGCCTTAACGCGAAAAGTAAAGGAAAATTCTCCTTTTGGGCTACAGGAGTGTCCTTGAGCCTTATATCAAGAGAGCGGTAGCCTGTGATACAACCCTTTTAGTCTATTCATCCTCACCTTCGGGCCTAATTTGGAAAAGAAGAAAAGCCTAAAGCCTCTTAGACCACATGAATTTGTTCGCTTCTCTATCACCATCCAAATTGTTGGGACTGGCTGTGGAGGGCTCATTCAGCTCGAGCAGTAGCTACCTTCTTGCGAAATCCAGAGAAGCCTTCCAGCAGCCTTTAACAGAAGGACCATTTACCCATCCATCCATTCCATTGGCAAAGTTCTACAGAATGGATGTGTCTGCCTTGGTTACTGTGTCCCTCCATCGGTGGAGGATCCGTAAGGGTCTGCTTACATTCTTCCATCCGGAACCAAAGGGATGTACTGCTTAGTATATCCACTATTATGAGCCCGGAGACCAGCTTAGAGAGAGAAATTGAAATTTAAATAAATGTAAATTTTCTTTTCTCCGACTGCTGGTCTCCGGCCCTCCTTCCCAGAATGTGGATGTTGGCCACCTGGCCCGAGGGTTTTAAGTCAGCTCTTCTAGGCCGTAAATACATATTAACATTTCTTCTTGTTTTTTCTCAGTGATGTTTTACCACAGGGACATGACTTGGAACGAACTGAGAGCTACAGGATGCCGAGGGAGGATTTGGTGACTCTGCAGAGATCAGTTTTCTGCCTGTCACGTGGTTCCAGGAAGGACCTCCCACTAGTTATGAGCCCGGAGACCAGCAGTCGGAGAAAGAAAATTTACAGGTATTTAAATTTCAATATTGGCTTGTTTGTTTTCAGAGCACAGCCACCTCTGGTAATTTTAGTACTCAATAAATCTGAGAGAAGTTATGCTGTTAGGGTTTCATTTTTAAGACATCCGAAAAGTACTGGCATGGCCAGCATCACAACAGGTGAAATGGGATAAAAACAAAATAAAAATGTTATCACATATACAGACCTTGAGGCAAGCAAGATATTTTTGTCAATAACATTTTATTTAAAACATCAGACATAACAGAATACAAAATAAATAACTGGTGTTTTACATTTACAAACAGACGATCAATAACTTGAAAAGAAAATAAGGAATTTTAAAATGCTATAAAGTTTATACAGAATAACATTTCATCGTTTATATTAATTTAAAACTTTTATGTCTTAAGTGTGCTATAACTGAAACTTTAACGACGAAAAACAATAGTTCCAAAATGGGAAATGTAATAAGCTGAAATATTTTGTGGCTCCTAGAGGCTAAGAGGTTATTTAGAGGCTAAAGAGGAAAGCGCAGCACTGCACCACCTACCTGCTCTGTGCAGTTTAACCCAGCTGGGCTGCCCAGGCCCCTGCCTTCCATTTTCGCCTGCCCTCCCCGCCTTCCCACCGCCCCGCGCCCTGCCCTCCACCTCTCCCCAATCATCCCCCACCCGCCAAGCTCAAGCTTTCCAAGATGGCGGCGGCAGCGGCTCTTAGGCTTTCTGCGCTCCGGCTCCTGTGTCTTGGCTCCTCTGTTTCCGCGATCCTGGTGAGTGTGTGTCTGTGGCCCGCTCCTCCTCGTGGACTCCCTCCCCACGTCCTGGAGCTCTGGCTCCTGAGGGTTCGCCCGACTGGCGCGGCTCCCTCCCGCCGCAGAGTGCCTGAATCCTGCGGCCTGTCCTCCTCCTTCATCTCAACAGCTCTGTTCCAGGCCTGGGGCTGATAGAGGTCCTGCATTCCGAGGCGGAAGCGCAAGCCGCCTCGCGGGAGGGAGACTGCAAGCTGTGGGATAAAAGCGGCCTTGGCGGTGGATGGCTCTCCGACTCTGGCTTGTCTCGGCTGTTGCTGGAGTTCGGGCAGTGGTTGTTGTGTAGGCCGCGGAGCCTCGGGTTTGTAGTAGTGGCGGTGCGGGGCGGAGCAGGCTATTTGTGGGGTGGGTGACTGTGAATGAGTTGGGATGGGAGGGTGGGTTACCTCTCGCTCCGAGTGGTAGTGACGGCCCCGCGCGTCCTGTGAGGGAACAATGGGGCGAGCGCGAGACGGCACTATGCTTCTTAGCCGTGAGCCGCTGAGGCTGCTGTCAGTCGCGAGCCGGGCCGTTGAGGCCATGGTTGCCAGCTGCGAGAGCTCCAGTGCTCGTCACTTGGTAGCCCTGCGTTTCTGTAGTCGCCAGCCTCACTGTAGCCATGTGTCAGCCCGAGGCTGTTGCTGTCAGTCGTGAGTCCTGTGTTGTTGTGCCTATGAGTGGCAAGCCCAGTGTATGAATGGTAGTCAGAAGTTTGAGCTCTGCTGCCCGGGACAGCTGACCCCAGACGCGGCCCGGCTGGATCTGGCCGAGTGGTTGCTCAGCGTGGAGGGAGGCTGCGTGGCTGGCCGACAGGCGCTGCTACTACTCCTGGCCGCTGCCTGTCTCCGGCTGGCGTTGGGGAGAAGGTGCCGCCTCCGGTTCGTTCATGTACTGTTGTGTGCTTAGAATGGAATCCGCTGTGGTGAGCCTACCTGGGAACGTTGAGCTGTCTTTGTGTAAAACGTTTGTGGAGGGAGAGACTTTCTGAGCAACAGCCCACAGGCAGAGCTTTGTTTACATACAGTAGGCACTATGACAGACCATACTTTTTGTTTTTCCTTACTGTTATATAGTCAGTAGCGTTCACCATGTGTTTGGTGACCTCACTTGAAATTGTCACATGTCCAGTAATATTAGGTGGCTTGCTTTGGTCCCCCAATCTAATAGTCATTTGGTCAGTGACTGTACCTTTGTGGCAGCCAGTGATATTTGACGCTAGCTGATGGTTTAAAAGCTCTGGGCCTCTGAACCAGCTGCTACATGTACATTGCTTATTGTTTTGCTAATAGTACTGTAAGTTGTGGAGGTTGTGTGATACTAGATACTGTCAGCGTATGGGGTTTGTAAAGGTGTGGAGCGACCTGAAGATGTTGCTTAATCAGGTGAATGTCTGAGAACTGCTGTTGTGGTTGTCAGGAGGGATAAACATAAAGCCTTCTGAAACAATGTATTTAAAATTGGATTAAATTCTAATGGAAAAGTGATACCTTCCCTGGAAAAGTTGGCTGTTTGACTTTGTAATCAGAACGTTTTTCTGTCACTGCGCTGCTTGTGACTCGGCTTATGATCAGTGTATAGAATACCACTAGCTAAATACTGTTTTGTTAAGGTTTTCTAGATTTAGATTCAAATAACATTAAGTAGCAAGCTGATACAGCCTGCTGATCAGAGTTTCTAGGATTTTTGTCATGTGGCTAAGAGGTTCAGTTGACAGTTACCCCAACATGTTACGATGTTTCAGACTTCTAGCTTAAATGTTGCACGACACTAACATGTCATTGTTTTCCTCTCTGAATAACTGTTTATTAATTTTTCTTTCAGATTCAGTAGTGGTGGATTTGTCTAAAAGTGACATAAAAGCCAAAACCATGAACAGCTTTGCTGAGTAAATGGAGTGGGAGAGCTTATGACACTGGCCCTTCATGCATTAAGGTGGTGGACACGTTTTTGGGATTTATAGATCATGCAGCTGAAGACTCTTCGTGTTAGAATTGCTGTGTTGAACCAACATTTTGGCAGCATTTCTGCCTGTGAAAGGGAAGAGTTTATCTGGATCAGAAAACGCCTATGCTATGGTGATCTGTTTTCATCCTCCGAGATTCTGGTTTTGCACTGCCTGGAACTTGTACAGCATCGGATAAGGGATAAAACCTCTATGGATATACAAAATCCTTCACCATGGTAAAACTGAAACCCCTGTACACGCAGTGGATTTTGGAGGCGATCAAAAGGTGAAAACAGAAGCAGCGTCTCTTCTGAGGAGCGGATTTGTAACGCGGTGTCTTCGCCGATGGCCTGGACCGCAAAACTGCTCTGGAACAGTTGGAATTAAGTGAAAGATGGGACAATTTTAAAAGTCACTAATAAAGGACTGAATTCTTACAAGGACCCTGAAAACCTGGGAGAATTGTTCTCCCGAACCTCGGAATCATGGCAAGCTGAGGGCAAATACAACATTGACTGGAATAAACTTATTAAGCGGGCCATTGAGAGCCTGGCTGAGCCAGCGGCTCCTCTGTGAAAATATTGAAACCCGGTTTCTTAAAGGACAGAAGGATGTGGCTGGACTTTTGGGGGTAATATCCTTCTGCCTTTCACCATCAGTTGCGATTGGCTGTCAAAGCGAGCTCTTGGACACGGGCTAATTATTAAAGAGGGACGTCCTGTACCGGCTTAATATTAAACCGGCCACGGACAGAAAAAATGGCTGCGAGTCTCTTGCCTCCTTGCCTCCTGTGTCGCTGCTTCCACATGAAAAGGACAAGGTAGGTGGGCTTGAAAATTCATTTTACAGCTCTGCATTTCCAGCTGCTGGGTTTATTTTTCCACTGCTTGAGCAAACTCGATTTGACTAGTACTAGGCGCTTAGCACTTCCAAAATAAAATATTGAGGGTCCAGAACCAAATTCTGAAAGTGGCCCACTACAAGTGCGTGGGCATCAGGCTGTGACTTGTGCACCCTGAAGGGCTATCAGTGTGTCAGACTCATGAGGAAGCAACCTAATGATAAATTTGTGACTCTAAGCGTGTAAAGGATGCATAGGTCTGCATCCTAGAAAGCCTTGAGTATAGTTAATGGTATAGCAGTAGGATTTATAAATTTCATTTGAAACTCTTGATTTGAAGAATCCGGGTCCCGGATGTTCCATTGTTTTCAAGTTAACATTCTACACTGGCAGTACATCATTTCCTTGCATTAACATAGTATTGTGGTGCTCATAGGGCTGGGGTGGTGGGTGGAGTGTTGTCTGCATCTCATGATGCACGTAGGGAACTATACCGATTTGTATTTTTTGCTTAACCGATTTATTACCTCATTCTCTGGCCTGCTGGGGTCCCTTTTAGTTCCATAAAAATCTCCTATTTGGCTGCTGAACTCGCTGTACTGCCATCACCAGAGTCCCTGAAGTCTCTAACCATCGAAGTCTGGCATAACCCTACTGAGAGGGATATCCTGCTGCCAACAGGGAAAGGTGAGGCATCTGGTTGTCCGATGATTGGGAGTAATGGAGTCTGCCTGTTGTGGGGCCGGGTAGCATGGGAGGGCCTAGGGAGACAGCATCCAGTACGCAGGCTACACGTTCATGTTTCTCTATTTGTCATATGTGGGGTGGCACTCATGCTGGCACCAGGTATCACTAAAGCAGCACTGAGCAGTTACTCCCTGTTTCATAGGAGAGCGTCCAAGAGACACTTGCTCTGAATTTTCTTTGTAAAGTATTCATAATTCTTCAAACATCTGGGTCTGCATTTTCAAAGGGAGAATTAGGAACTCCTCTCAAATACATCCCATGCCTCTGAGCAAGATTTGGATGTCCAGGTGCTATTTTTAAAGGTCTTAAATGCTTACTGCACTTTGTGCCTACTTTTAGGTATTATATGCCTCCGTTTAAAAGATGATCCTCATGTCCAGCTTTCCCTCCACCTGTTGAAAATTGAACCTGGTTGGTTCAGGATAGAGTGACCCCTTTGAAAATTAAGACAGAGCTTTCACAGCATAGGTCTCTTCCATTGATAGGAGAGAGTGTTGAGTGTTTGCTGCACAAGTCCCACCTGCCGACAGGAGAAACTTTGCATTTTACAGTGTAGGTCCCACTTGTCAGCAGGAGAGGTTGAGCATTTGTAGAACAGTCACTTGTCAAGTGGGAGAGTCACAGCATTTGCAGCGCAGAACCTACCTGTTAACAGTAGAGGTAGAGTATTACAATGCAGATCACACCTGTCGACAGGTCACAACCCAGGTTCCACCTGTCCACAGGAGAGACTGCACATTCAGCAGTGCAGGTCCCACCTCTTGACAGGCGAGGCAGAGATTTGCAGTGTAGAAGTCCCACCTGTTGAGAGGAAGAGTCCTCACATTGCAGGTTCCGCTGTTGACAGGAGAGGCAGAGTATTCAAGACAGGTCCCACCTGTCGACAGAGGAAAGGAGCATTAGAAGCGTGTTTCCTACCTTTGACAGGAGAGGTGGAGTGTTCACAGCTTGGGTCTCAGTTATCGACATGAATGACAGAGCATCACAGCACAGGTCCAACCTGTTGATGGGAGAGGCACAGGGTACGCAGTGCAGGTCCCACATGTTGATTGGAGAGGAAGAACATTCTCAGCCTAGGTCCCACCTTTCAATAGGAGAGGCAGTACATTCACAGCACAGGTTTCATTTGTCAACAGTAGAGGCATGTTGTGTGCAGCTTAGGTCTCACTTTTCGAAAGGCAAGCAGAGCTTTCTCAGCCCAGACTCCACCTGTTGACAGAGCGCTCACAGTGCGTGATCTCCCACTTTGACAGGAATGACGCAGTGTGTGCAGCGTGAGGTCCCGCCAGTTCACAGAAGAGACAGTGTTAGCTGCAGGCAGGGTTCACAGCCCAGGTTCCACCTGTATGCAGGGAGTCAGCTTTTCACACCTGTTATGGGAAATTCAGTGTTCACAGCCTTGGTGGGTTACACCTGTCATGGGTAAAGGCAAAATGTTTGCACAGGTCACACATCGTCAGGAGAGGCAAAGCGTTCACAGCGCAAGTTCCACCTATTTCTGCAGTCCGTGTTCTCAACTGTGTGGCAGTATTTCAATCTTTAAATATGAAGATTGCATCTGAGTTTTGGAATGGAGGAATAAACATTGATCTGATATTTTTTCATTGATTGGTTGTTTACCCAGGAAGGTAGACTAGCCATTTAGGAGGCAGTATAGTGCAGTGGTCTAAGGCTTTGAGCTGCAAATCTGGTGACATCCAGCAGACCAAACCTGGGTTTGAATCCCACAGCTTCCACTTACGTACTGTGTGACCCTGAGCAAGTCACTTAACCTCCTTTTGCTCTCAGGTCGCCTCCTGTAAAAAAGCTTCAGCTTAGTGTGCTATACCTGGTTAAACAACTAAATAAATAAAAAATTAAATAAAATGTGACCTGTTTAGTCGCATCCTGGGGAGTCTCAAGGTGAAGTATGGTTTAATAAAAGTGTTACAGAAAGGTAGAAGTCCATGTTGGCACAGCAGTGGACTATGGTTTGTTATGTCGGACACTCTGGTTCAGGAATATGCCTGGGTTGCTGAGGACTGGCGAGGGTGAGAAAATTGAATGTCCCAGAGGATGGTTCCCTCCAGGGAGGGAGGGTTGCTGTCTTCGCTGCAGTGCTGCCATTTGGTGACTGTGGGTAGCAGCTTGCTTTGGTAAGCAAGGAGGGAGGATGTCGGCTGTGTGCCAACATCTTGCTGGGATTGTGGGAGATACCAAGAAAATGGCTCCGGCAGCCATGAGAAGGACCCGGTATATAAGTGCCCCATTGTTCAGCTGTGACATTGCTTGAAAACGTATTTCGGAGGTGGGGAAATCCTCCACCCTGATCATACTAACGCACTAAATGCCAGCAGAATAGGCCTAACGGTCTTCGTGTCTGCTCGCTTGGTCAGCCCCCACCCTGGGAGCTGCCCTTGCTCCCCCGCCCTCTGTGGCTTCTCCCTTCCCAGTCCCGGATATTCCCGCTGCACAGGACTTTGCTTCCAGAACCCTTCCCTGTACCTGTCCCACCCTCTTGAACCCTCCACCGCCTCTGCCTCCACCAGCCCTTGGCACGCATTCCATGGCTCCACCACCCTCTCAGTGAAGTAGCCTCCTCCTTCTCCCTGAATCTCCCCTCCAGCTTCCACCCATGCCCTCTAGTTGCCCCCTTCCTTCAGAGCACTCTGACTGCTCCTCCCTATTTACTAACATACTACATACTAACATACTAAAATGCCAGCAGAATAGGCCTAACGGTCTTCGTGGTTCTGCTGCTTGGTCAGCCCTCACCCTGGGTGCTGACCTTGTCCCCTCGCCTCTCTGGCTTCTCCCTTCCCAGTTCCGGATATTCTTGCTGCATTGGATTTTGCTTCCAGAACCCTTCCCTGTACCTGTCCCACCCGCTCTTGAACCCTCCACTGTCTCTGCCTCCACCAGCCCCTAGGCAGTGCATTCCATGGCTCCACCACCCTTCCAGTGAAGTAGCACCTCCTCCTTTCTCCCTGAATCTTCCCTCTCCAGCTTCCACCCATGCCCCTAGTGGCCCCTCCTCCTTCCTTCTAAGCACCCTGACTGTTCCTCCCTATTTACCCTCTTCATGTACCTGAAGACCTCTATCATGTCCCCCGTCCTCTTCTCTTCCAATGTGTACATATTTAGCTCTTCGAGCCTCTTCATAGGTCCTGTCCCCAAGCCCCAAATCATTTTGGTTGCCCTCCTCGACCCTCTCCAGGAGGTTAACGTCCCTCTTAAGTGTGGTTCTCCAAAACTGCACGAGTACTCAAGGTGCGGCCTCACTAAGCAGTTATACAGAGGAGTATCACTCTCCTTCTGGAGGTGTTCCTCTAGCGATGCATCCCAGCATCCAGTTGGCCTTGGCTGCTACCTCCTACAAGTCTCAGAGTTGTTCATCTTGACATCCACCACCACCCCCAGGTCCCTCTCAGCCATCGAGACTTGTAGCATTCCCCGGTGTACACTTGGCCTGGGTTTCTGGGCCCCAGGTGGAGTACCTTACTCCCTGCATTGAACCTCAGCTTCCACTTTCTAGACCATCTTCCAGAGCCTCCAGGTCCCCTGTAGGCCACCCTCCCTCCTCCCCATCCACCACCGCCTCCCAGTTTCGAGTCATGTGCAAAGAGACTCATTTCACTCCTGATTCCTGTCCTTATGTCAGATACGAGATGTTGAACAGAAGGGCCCTAGGACTGATCCCTGTGGGACCCCACTAATGACCCTCCTTGGGGATGAGACTATCCCACCAACCACGACCCTCTGGGTCCAGTCCTGGAGCCAATTGCTCATCCATCTGATCATCTGGTTCCCCACCCCATTTCTCCCAGCTTATCCAACAGGCCCACGTGAGGAACAGAGTCAAATGCCTTGCTGAAGTCCAGAAAGAGGACATCCACTGGTCTACCCAGGTCCAAGGCACTTGTCACCCAGTCATAGAACTCCACCAGGTTTGTCTGACACGATTTCCTGGATGAATCCATGCTGTCTATCGCCCAGGCAATTCTGACTTATCCAGGTCCCCCCCAGCCTCCTCCTTGACAATGCCCTCCATCACCTTGCCCACCACCGATGTCAGGCTGACAGGCCTGAGTTCCTTGCCACCCCTTGATCCCGCCTTGTGGATAGGCACCATATGCGCCACCTTCCAGTCTTGGGGCACCCGCCTCTGTCCTCAGAGAGATGGTGAAAAGCTCTGCCAGGGGTTTCGCCAGGACATCTGCAAGTTCCTTCAGCACTCTGGGATGTAATTTATCCGGCCCGGTGCTTTCTCCGCTCTTAAGGGAGCTGAGGCTTCCCCACTCTCTCTGCTGTGATTTCCACTTCCGACCTCTTCTCCTGCTTAGCCCCCACCTGCCAGTGATGCCTCCCCTCTCCCAGACCTGCCGATCGGTAAGGGTCCCCCTCCTCAGTATCTCTGTCTCTCCCATGTATGATGCAGCACCCCATTTTCCCAGGAAACTGAAGTGAAGTACTCATTTAGTACCTCAGCCTACTCCCCGGTCTTGTGCCCATCTCTCCTGATTTAATCCTGCTAATCTGCCCCTTCACCCTTCGATTTTTCCCCAATGTATCTAAAGAACCCTTGTTCCCTCTCCTAATTTCCTGGCCAGGTTCTGCTCCTTCCTTGCCTTAGCTGCCCTCACCACTCTAGTGGCCCTTCTAGCCATCAGCTCGTACCCCTCGATCCCTTTCTATTTAACCCTTCATGTACTTGAAGTCCTCTATCATGTCTCCTCGTCCCTTCTCTCTTCCAGTGTGTACATATTTAGCTGTTCGAGCTTCTCCCTTAGGTCCTGTCCCCAAGACCCAGATCATTTGTCTGCCCTCCTCTGGACCCTCTCAGGAGTTCAATGTCCTCTTAAGTGTGGCTCCAAAACTGCACAGTACTTGAGATGCGGCCCTCACCAAGCAGTTATATAGAGTATCACTTCCTCCTTCTGGAGGCGATCCCTAGCGATGCATCCCAGCATCCTGTTGGCCTTGGCCGCTGCCCTCCTACAAGTCTCAGAGTTGTTCATCTTGACATCCACCACCACCCCAGGTCCCTCTCAGCCATTGAGACTTGTAGCATTTCCCATCCCCCAGAGTGTACTGTTGGCCCGGTTTCTGGCTCCCAGAATCAGTACCTTGCATTTCCTGCATTAAACCTCAGCTTCCACTTTCTGGACCATCTTTCCAGAGCCTCCAGGTCCCCTGTAGGGCTCCCCCTCCTCCCCATCCAGCATCGCCTCAGTTTTGAGTCATCCGCAGAGATTCATCTCACTCCTGATTCCCTCTTTATGTCAGAGATGTAGGCATTGGACAGGAGGGCCCATGGACTAATCCCTGAGGGACCCCACTAATGACCCTCCTTGGGATGAGACTATCCTTTACCAACCACGACCCTCTGGGTCTGGTCCTGGATCCAATTGCCTATCCATTTGATCACCTGGTTCCCACCCCATTTCTGCCAGCTTATTCAACAGGTACCTGCCAGTGATGGCCCACCCTCTTCCCAGACCCGGGATCGGCAAGGTCCCCCCTCCTCAGTTTCGCCATCTCCTCCCATGTATGATGCAGCCCTCATTTTTCGTGTGAAAACTGAGGCAAAGTACTCATTTAGTACCTCAGCCTGCTCCCCGGATCTTGTGCCCATCCCTTCCCTGTTTTAATCTTGCTAATCTGCCCCTTCACCCTTCGTTTTCCCCAGTGTATCTAAAGAACCCTTGTTCCCTCTCCTAATTTCCCTGACTAGGTTCTGCTCCTTCCTTGCCTTGCAGCCCTCACCACCCGTGGTGGCCTTCTGGCCATCAGGTCGTGCTCCTCGATCCCTTTCACTCCTTGAGCACTTGAAATGCCTATAAGCCGCCTTCTTTCCCTCACCACCTCCTGAACCTCCTTGGTCCACCAGCAGGTTCTTATGGGCCCTCACCGCATTTTGCCTTAGTCTTGCACAGGTGCTGGTAGCATCCTGCACCCCTCTCCTGATGATTTCCCACCTACTGTCAGCATCCATGTCTGGCCCAATCCCATCCAAATGCTTCTTAAGAATCCTTCCCATTTCCTTGAAATCCACCCGCTTAAGTCAGTTACCTCCGTCTTTGTGCAGCCTTCTGTCCTCCTAGGTCCAGGCAGAACCAGACCGTGGCATGGTTGCTCCCCGCCAATGGGTTCCTTACCTCCAAACCCCCAATCTGGTCACTGTCTGCCAGGACCACATCCAGTATCCAAGGCCTCCCAGGTCGGTTCCCCACCTGCTGAGTTAGGAACGCGTCCCTGAAAGACATCCAACAACCTCTGTTTCCTGGCCATCGAGGATGTCATAGTCTCCCAGCCCGTTCCTGGCATGTTGAAGTCCTGCAACATCACCACCCTTCCCTGCCCAATTTGCAGCATCTCCCAACATCTGCCACCAGACTCTCCTCCAGCTCCTCCTCCAGCGCAGGGGTCTATACACCACTCCTATTTTTACTCATGCCTCCACTTGTTATCAAGGTGACCCAAATCGCCTCCACAGTTTCCCTCCGCCTCCTCCACGCCTCCCACGCCAGTGCAGTTTTGACATTATTGCTACTCCTCCTCCCATTCCTCCCCCTGTCCTTCCTGAACATGGTGTAACCCTCCAGGTTCAGGTCCCAGTCGTGCCCTGTGGTGGCCCAGGTCTCAGTGACTGCTGCCACATCCACCTCTCCCTCAGTTAGCATCGCCTGGAGCTGAGGCATTTTGTGCCCAAGCTCCTGGCATTTAGCAGGACTACCTTCCACCCTTTCCGTAGTACTTCCATTTCCCCTGCTCGCTCTCCCATGGGGATTCCGTCTTCCCGGTTGGCACCTTACCAGTCGGCCTTTTCCGCATTCTTCCAGCTCCCAGGGGTGGGAGACAAGAGTCCCTCCTTTATCGGACCCCCCCTCCCAACCTTTTCTCCCATCCCTCCCCTTACAAGTTTAAATCCTACCTTTCAAATCCTGTTTCTACTTGCAATGTAGAAGATAAACCTGGCTCCATGGGGGGCAGAAACACGGAGGGGGTGGTGGGGCAGGCTTTGTGGGTATTGGGAGTTCTAGAGGGAGTTAAGTGCTGGAAATAGTACGGGAAACATAAATGTAAGTAACAAAATAAAAAAATAAGTTCAGAACTACCTGATTCACAGTATCTGAGCTCTAACCACTGGACCCCACCATTCCATTTGTCTCAGCGGTTCAGTTCCATATTCTGTCTCGCACTGTTTCTGCGCCTCTCATTCCTTTTTGGGCATGTTAATTTATAGAACTTTGTCCCTTTACTAGGCGTGAGGTTATTTTAAATATTATATTGTGTACATTATGTCAGAGATCTTGTACTGCTGGGTAGGTACCATGAGTCTAGAAATGTTAACATAAGCACCATGGGATTTCCATTGTGCTCAAAAATGAGTGTAACTGCTGGACAGAGAGAGAGTGGATGGAGCCCGTATATTTTGTGGGCCTTTGATGTATTTGTGGATCCCAGTAATGAAGTCGTATAACTGCATCAGATGTAAGCCGTTATCCACCTTGTGAAATGGATCTGTTTTGTTTGTGGAAAATCCACAGAAGGCTGGTCTCCCTGCACAGTGGCAGTGTTGCCTCTTGCATTGCTATCGACCAGGTTTGAAAACCAGTGGAAGGAAAATTGAGCATCTCAGAAGATGCTCTCCTCTTTCAGCAAGGGAAGATGGTGCAGCCCACTGCGTTAACTGTCAGTTGGGTGACCACAGGAGGCAGTCACGTTAACATAAAAACATAGAACCTATCAGCAGAAGGTGGCCCGTTGGCCCATCATGTCTGCCCATCTCACCTATATAATCCTGAATGGAGTCCTGGTGGCTCTTTAGTTCCTCTTCCCCTGCATTTCTGATGGGGTCTTTACCAGGCTTTCATATCTGTTCTACCCATGTTTGAATCTCTCAGCTGATCTTGCACAGACCACCTCTTTACTAACTTACTAAAAAGCCTGCAGAATAGGCCTAATTGTCTGTTGTGTCTGCTCGTAGCCAGCCACCTAGTGGTTGCTCGCTTTCCCTCCCCAGCCCCCAAGAGGGTCTCCTTTGGATTTAGTTTCCTTTCTACCTGTCCCACCCTTCTTGAAGCCTCCACTGTGCCTGCTCCACCAGCCTCTCTGGCAGCGCATTCCATGGCTCCACCACCCTCTCAGTGAAATAATGCATCCTCGTTTCCCCCAGCTTCCACTCATGCCCCTAGTTGTCCCCCTTTTTAGCCTAAACAGCTCCTTGGTTCCGCACTGTTATTCCTTTTACATACTTGAAGACTTCTGCTCCCCTGTCCCTTCTCTTTAAGGTTCTGAGCTGCAAATGCTGACATCCAGCAGGCCAGACCGTGGTTTGAATTCCACAGCTCCCACTCTGCATACTGTGTGACCCTGAGCAAGTCACTTAACTTCCTTGTGCTGCAAGGTCGCACCTGGAAACAAGCTTCAGCTTAGTGTGCCTTTCCTGGTTAAACAATGTCCCTCCCTTTCCTCCAGTGTGTACATCCCAAGCTCTTCCAATCTCTCCTCATAGGGCCTCCTCTCCATTCCCTGAATCATCCTGGTTGCTGTCCTCTGACTCTCTCCAACAGTCCTATGTCCTTCAGATGAGGTCTCCAGAACTGAAAACAGTACTCGAGTTGCGGCCTGACCAAGGCATTATATAGAGGAGGATCACCTCCCTGTTCCTGGACGTAATTCCCTGGCTATGCAGCCCAGTATCCTGTTTGCTTTGGCGGTTCTCCTACTATTTTCAGAGTTATTCATTTTGACGTCTACCACCCCCCAAACCAAATCACGCCACCCATTGGGCTTGCAGTGTGACCCCAGGGTGTAAATATGGCCTGGATTTCTGACCCCAAATGAAGTACCTTACATTTCCCGGCATTAAATTTCAATCCCCACCTCCTTGACCACTCCTCCGGGTTAACCAGATTCCCTTGGACTGCCTCTCTACTTCTTCCCAGTCCACCAGTGCTCCCAGTTCGAAATCATCTACAAAGAGACTTGGCCTACTCCTAACCCCCCTCCTTATATCCGAGTCATAGGCATTGAACAGGAGTGGCCCCAATTCTAAGAGTCTTGGGGACCCCACTGATTATCTTCTGGAGGGTGACTGTCCCACCGACCATTATCCTCTGTATTCACCCCCAAAGCCAATTTCAACCCGCTTGAGCTCCTGTCCTCCCACTCCATCTCCCTAGCTTTGCTATCAGCCCTTTATGGGGTACTGAATCCAGCCTTGCTAAAATCTAGGTATAGGACGTCCACCGCCCTATGTCTGTCCAAGGTCCCCACACTCAATCATAAAACTTTACTAGTAACTTATTCCAGTCCTCGGATAATAATTTCTGATGACCTGAAGGTAGCTAAACAGTGTGGCAAGGCAGTGAGAAAGGCTAGCGGGATGCTTGGATGCAATAGCACGGTGTCGGCAACAGAAAGAGGAAGGTAATAATACCGCTGTATAGATCACTAGTGAGATCCCACCTCTAGTACTGTGCACAGTTCTGGAGGCCGCACCTCAAAAAAACGTGAGAGATGGTACTAAGAAGTGCTACCAAAATGCTGCAGGATTCAGCATCAGAAACTCTATGAAGTAAGATTTAAGGAATTAAATATGTACTCCCTAGAAGAAAGGGGGATACGATACCTTCAAGGTATAAATCAATCAATCAATCAAAATCTTTATTTATTCAGTGAGCATCATTGAGCATAGCTCATTTACAAGATGGACCTGATTGGTCATAACAATATAAAGGTACAGTTTTTACACAAATACAAGATACAGATTGAACACAAAAAACAAAGACATTATAAATAAACAGATGCAAGAATATTCACATATATACAAAGCAATGAGCCAAAGAAACTGGGTTATAATAAAAGGAACAAAATAAGACAGTAATGAAAGATTAAAGCAAGGGGATGGGATTTTGGGAATAAGGTCAGGTATGAGTTAAGTGGGTGAAAGCTACAAAACAAATTAAGGTGGAAGTGCAAAAAGGGGTGTGGGAGAAAGGAGGGTTGTGATAGGACTAGGCCTTGTGGAAACAGTTACATGGCTCTGGAAAGAGACTAGTGTATAGTTTTTGAAGGATGCTATTGGAATGAGGGTATTCAACTTCAGGATCTTTTGAAGAGAGTTCCAAATAAGTGCTAGAGAGTAGCTGATTGCAGCCCTCCCATGCCTGGTACAGGTAATAGGTATCTTCAGCATGATGGTATTATTCCTTAGGGCATATGGTCTGGATATGACCTGGGTAAACAATCTGAAATGTAGGATGGTAATTTATTTGTTAGAGCTTTGTAGATCCATAGAGCAGCATTTTGTTTTTCTATGATGTAGGGATGTCCAACCGACTGCAGTATAGAGAGAGCAATGGCGGGTGCTGAAAGGAAGGTCTGTATTGAATCTAAGAGCTCTATGATACAAGGTGTCCAGTTTGTTTAAGTGGGAAAGGAGCAGTGACTATATAGGAAATCAGCATAATCAATGAGGATAGGAATGATGCCAGGATTAATCTTTGTTTAGAATCTCTGGTTAGGTAATATTTTATTCTGTAAAATAGGCCCAAGTCTCTGTCTGAGCTTTTCAGGAGATCTTCAATGTGGCTAGTGTAGTCAAGTCTATTGTCAATCCAAACCCCAAGATATTTAAATTTATCCACATAGTCCAGACTTTCACCAAGGATGGTAGATAATTGGGGAAGGGTGTTTGGTGTGAGAGTGGAAGAGAAGCTCTTGGAGGAGAAGAACATGGCTTTCGTTTCTTGGCATTCAGTAGGAGTTTCTTTCTAGTAATTTGTGCTGCAGCAGAGAACTCAGATTGTAAAAGTTCACAGGCTTTTGATGGTGTATGATTACTGACATATAGGACAGTATCATCTGCAAAAAGTGAATATTAGATTTGTGAGATTGGAGTCAATATTATTGATATAAATGGCAAGAGGATAGGGCCCAAGATGGAGCCTTGAGTACAGGAAGGAATATTTTCCAGAGAAGGAGGTGCTTGATTACAAGGGGTCACACTTGAATCGGGGCCTGAGAGAAAATGTGAGAAAAGGGCGGTGGATGCTTGGAACATCCTCCCAGCGGAGATGGTGGGGTCTAAAAGCAGTTACAGGATTCAAGAAAGCATAGGATACACAAGGGATCTTAGAAGTGGTAGGGTGGTGCAAACTGAGACTGTCGGGTCTGCAGTGACATATAGGTAGGAGTAATAGGACAGACTACGAGGGCCAAGATGGCCTTATCTGCTGACCACCACCCTTTCTTTGAAAAAGAACTTCCTGATATGTGTCTTAAATTTGCTCCTCACTTGCTTCATGATGTTATTTATCCCTAGTGTTTGTGTTTCCACTCAAGTCAGAATAATTCTCCCTCTCTAAGCTGGTCTCCTTGCTTCCTTACTCCTAAGGAAGCCGGAGACCAGCCGTCAGAAAAGAAAATTTGCAGGTATTTAAATTTCGATTTTCCCACTATCCACTTTTTACCCTGTGGGAGTAAAATGAGAAATGATGGGTTCTCCTAGCATATGAAGGTCCCCCATGCCACCAATTTGGGGCACTTAGTCCTCTGTTTCTCTCCACTTCCATCCCTGTAGAGACTCCTTCGTACAATGGTTAAAGGCTGTCCCTGTAGTATATTCTTCCATCCAGGGGTCGGAGGTCCTTCCTGGACATTATCACATCCAGGATACAGAGAGAATGGGCGCGTAGGACGTTGAGTTAGTTGTATCCATCCACAACAGGGATGCAATAAAGTTTCAAAATAGGAATAGTAGTAGTTGATTTTGTTTATGGTGCCCTTCTCTGGAGGCTGAGGGTGCCAGTACAGTAAAACAGATAACAGTAAATCGTGGTGTTTACAGAGGTAATGGTGGGTGGGATACTCTTCCTCCCCCAGGAAGGTAATTAGTGGGGTCCCACAAGGTTCAGTATTGGGGCCACTCTTGTTCCAATGCCTCGTCTTGGATATAGGGGGGGTTAGGAATAGGTTGAGTTTCTTTGTGACGATTCAAAACTGGGAGCACTGGTGGATTGTGCAGAAGCAAGGGAGGCGGTCCAGGGGATTTGGATACCCTGGGTGGTGGTCAGTGAGATGGGGACTGAAATTTAATGCGGAAATGTAATTTAGCAGGACTACCTTCCACCCTTTCTGTATACTTCCATTTCCCTGCTCGCGTTCCCATGGGATTCCGTCTTCCCTTGGTCAGCACCTTACCAGTCGGCCTTTTCCGCATTCCTCCAGCTCCCAGGGGGTGGACAGAGTCCCTCCTTGTCGGACCCCCCGACAGCCATCTCTCCCATTCCTCTCTCCTTCACAAGTTTAAACCCCACCTTTCACCAATGAACCCCTCTATTTTCAACTTAAGGATTTCCCTCCTCCAAATTGAGATGGAGCCTATCTCTAGCATATAGCCCTTATCCTCCCAGGTCTCCCCAATCCCCCATCAACCCATACCCTCTGGCCCCACACTCCCCTGAGCCACTGGTTTATCTCCCTAATCTTCCTTTTGTGTTTTCACTCAGCCCTTGGCACCGGTAGGATTTCTGAGAAGGAATTGCATACTGTGTCATGACAGACCCTGGCAAGCTCCCTGAACCTTGCGTGTATCTCTAGCTCACTATTTCCTCAATGTCATTGGTACCCAGGTGGACCAGTATATCCGGGAACCTCCACAATCCTTTGCCAGCTGATATACCTCATGCTTGGCCCTGTGCACCGTTAGTCCAGGGAAGCATTTTGTTCTAACCGGGCAGACTTCCCCTGCCTATCCCATTTGATACCCCTGATCATGGAATCACCCAACAGGATCACTCTGACCATCCCTTTCCTCCATTTCCCCTTCCATGTCCCTCATCCTTTCTACCAGCCCCTCCCCAGCCGGCTCTTGCTCCTCCACCCATCTGGGTGCCCCTGCCTCCCTCCTTATTTACCCTGGCCACCCCCCCTCTGATCCTATGCCTTTCCTCCTCCTGTGTATCCTTTTGTACCCGCTATCCCCCGTTGCTGCTTGCGACTGGTCCTCCCCCATCTGCTAAACTTGCCTGGCTCTGCCCTCCTTCCTTCCTGTCTCTGTTCAGCCCTCCTGCCTGTCGTGCTCCACTGGCATAAACACTCAGCTTCCTTTACTGTATCCTCCTTGTACTTCTGGTCCCTCTCCTTGCCCTTTCCTCCCAACTGGTCCTTCTCCTTGCGCTTTCCTCTCTCTCCCCTCCTCCTCCTCCTCCTGCTGTGATCCACCGCTCCCCCATTTTCCCACGCTCAAAGTTCCCCATTCTTCCTGCTATCCAGCCCCGCCTTCTGCACTCCACCCTTCCATCTCCAACCGTCCCTGTTATGGCTACATCACCCCTCATCCTCAAGCAGAAGAAGAGAATGAGCTGTTACTGAGCTTAAAGTCTGATCCACCTCCCCTTGCTTCCTTCTGTCCTGCCCCAGCCATCTGCCTACTTCCCTGAGAATGTACTCCCTTTGGGTCCCCTCTGTGAGGGTCTCCAGATACCTGCCTGCTTCCTTGGTAGTGTCCTCCTTTTGGGTCCCCTCTGTCAGGGTCCCTATGTGACCCCAGAATACTCTCCTGCACTCCTTTCCCTGTGCCCCGCCCTAGTGCTTGGTACAACTCCGTGGAAGAGCCCCTGCCCTATTCCCCAACCATACCTCCCCCAGCTGTCTCCTAATCCCTCAACCTCCTCCCTAAGCTGTGCCAGCTGGTGGCACACTAGGCAACCACCGAACTTCCAAGCCCAGTCCAGTATCATGGCCGTCCCACACCCTGTGCACCCCACCACCCTCCCAAAGATGCTGGCCCTAATGACGTGTGGTCCCATCCCCCTCCAAGTAGGTTTCCTTGGGTGAACTTCCAGGTTCCCCACTAGTCCAAGATACACCACTACTCACTAATCAGGTCATCCACTAATGCTGGATACAATTCCCACAGTAAACAGGTACCCTGTTACTAGGTGCAATCTTTCTGAAGTAAACTTATAGGGAAGTGTAGAACTCCCTAAGCTCCTCTCCTAACCCTGTAAACCCAGCCCCAGTGGCTAGAACTACACTTGAAGCCTTTTCCTCCAATTTCCAGGGTAGGTGTTCCCTCATAAATTAGCCTTGCTCTGGGAGGGAGTGGTGGGGAGGGTAGGACTAGGGCCTACACCCGACTTTCAGTGGACAAGACAGACCATGTGGCCTACTCTGCTAGCTTTAATATGTTAGTAAATCATAAAATAATTGCAATCCAAAATAATACCAGTTAATAACATTTCATTATGCAATAATAACATTTCCAGCAACCAGCTGAAGCGTACTGCATAATATTTCGATATTCCACTACAGAACCAGTAGGGACTCTCACTCCATATGCTTGTGCAATAAGTATGTTTTAAGTCCTCTTTAAAGGCCTCCACTGAGGAGGCCTCCCTCAGGCCCTTGGGGAACGAGTTCCAAGAACCGAACCGCAACTTTGAGTACCGGTCCCCAGAAATTTTAATCCTAGCTCTGTGGGCAACCAGGAGACCTTCCTCAGTGGGGTGGGGGTGTGCGTGAGCATGTCAGAGTGTCGAGATCACACATGTAACCTGGTCCAGCCCGTACAGCTGTATAAATTAGTAACTCAACTTTATGGGAGATAACACCACTTAACCGTCAGCCAGTGCAGTTCACGAGTGCTGGAGAGAGATGACTCGACCTTGGAAGGC
This sequence comes from Neoceratodus forsteri, assembly GCA_016271365.2. Lineage (NCBI taxonomy): Eukaryota > Metazoa > Chordata > Ceratodontiformes > Ceratodontidae > Neoceratodus > Neoceratodus forsteri. The sequence goes on from JADMNL010000026.1 coordinate 107,514,686, forward strand.
TGGTCAGCAACCTAGCAGCTGTGTTCTGCATCAGCTGCAGGCGCCACAACATATTTCCATTGACCACAAGGTATAGAGCATTACAGTACTCCAAACCATGAGGTCACCAAGCATACAGCAGTGAGGGAAAGTCCTCTGGGGAGAGAAGGGATCAAATCCAGCTGAAGTTCCTTGGATGGTAGAAGCTATTCCGACTACTGCCAACATCTGAGGCCAAATGTTAGCCCTAAGTCCAGAATGACACCCAAATTCTTCACCATCACAGCAGCCAAAAGCCTAGAAGTACAGAGCTGAAGTCTCATCACCCTCTCATTCTGCTACCCCTAGTCCGACCCAGCTCTATCACTAGTACTTCAGTTTTGTCCAGGTTGTCTCAGCCAGCTCAAGTGATATCCAGTCCTGGATCTCAGCCAAGCACTGATTTGGCACATCCAGTATGCCACGTGTCTCGGTGCAAAAGTTGGAGCAGAGTTTCATCTGCATAGCAGTGAAACCAATCTCCATACTATCTAATGATCCTGTCCAGGGGCTAGCATGCACACCACAAACATGTGCGAGAGGACCAACCCTGGGGTACACCACAGTGCAGGTCCATTGGGAATGAAGAGAAACTTCCCATCACTACCTCTGTGTCCTTCCTGTGAGGTAGGACTGAAACCGTATATGATTTTGTTGGTGAATCCTACCTACTCTGAGTCGATCCGGTGAAAGTCCATGGTGCAAAATGTCAAATGCTGAGGAGAGTAAGAGGAAGATTAGAATTCTGCTCTCTCTGTCCTCGCCCTTAGATTATTTTGCTCCTGACCAGTGTGGTCTCTGTGTTATGCTTTGACCTAAATCCAGACTGGCTGGCAGTCACAAGGGAAGAAAGAGACTTGGACATCATCATCACCCGTGACCTGAAATCATCCAAGCAGACCACTGAAGCAGTAGGTAAGACTAGAGAGATGTTGGTGTGTATTAGTAGGGCATCAAAAGTCGGAAGAGGGAGGTAATAATCCCTCTTTACAAGACACTAGTTAGGCCCCATCTGGAGTACTGCTTGCAGTACTGAGGCCATACCTTCACAAGGACATTAACTCAATTGAGGCAGTCCAGAGAAGGGCAACCAAAATGGTGCAGAGACTGCATCAGAAAACATATGAGGACAGATTAACGGAACTTAATATGTATACCCTAGAGCAAAGGAGGGAGAGAGATGATATGATTCAAACATTCCAACACCTTAAAGGCATTAACAAGGTGAAAGAGTCTAACATGTTTCAGTATAAGAGAAATTGCAGGACAAGAGGATACGGCATGAGATTAGAGGAGGCCGATTAAGGCGTAATGGAGAGTTTTTTTCACAGAAAGGGTGGTGGATGCATAGAACGGCCTACCTCAGGAAGTGGTGAATATGAATACAGTGCAGGGCTTCAAACAGGCATGGGATAGGCATATGGGAGCAATACAGATGAGTATGAATAGATAGGCCATTAACAGAGCAAAGCCCAATGGCACATTTGTAAGGTAGAAAAAGAAATGGGCAGACTGGATGGGCCTTGGGTCCTTATCTGTCAACTTGTATGTTTCAGACTTGAGATGCTCATAGATGTCCAAGGTCGTGGAAGTGTGCCTCGCTGCAATGACACACCATCTTCTCAGTAACCTTCCTAAAAGCTCTGATCGGAGAGAGGCTTTGCACTCACAAGATGTCCAGGTTCAACAGTGGCTTTTTCAAGGGGAACCTGACCATGGCATTTTTCAATGCAGATGGGAAAAATTCACTCTGACAAGGAACATACTAACATGCTAAAAGCCAGCAGAATAGACCTGGCGGTCTTTCGTGTCTGTTCGGTAGCCAGCCCCTATTGGTTGCTAGCTCCTCCTCCCCGGTCCCGAGAGGGTCAACCTTGGCTTCAGTACACCCATGCATGATAAAATGGGGGGAGAACGAGGCCAAATCCCAGTAGAGTGTGTAAGGAAAGTCCTCGGTCCCTTGGACAGAGAAAGCATCTGGGCCAGATGAGATACATCCCAGGGTGCTGAGGAACTGGCAGATGTCCTGACAGTCCCTCTAGCGGAGCTTTTAACATCTCTGAGGACTGGGTGGGTGCACGAGACTGAGGGTGGCCCATGTTGTGCTGATCCACCAGAGGGATCAAGAGAGGAGGCGGGAAATTACAGGCCTGTTAGCCTGACATCGGTTGTCGGCAGGGTGATGGAGGGCATTGTCAAGGAAAGGCTAGTGGGAGGTTACTGGAGCAAACTGGGGTCTTGGACAGTAGGTAGCATGGCTTTGTCACGGAAAGATTGTGCCAGACAAATCTTGTTGAGTTCTATGACTGGGTGATGAGGCCCTGGACCAGGGTAGGCCAGTGGGCGTCTCTTTCTGGATTTTAGCAAGGCATTTGATTCGGTACCCACAGTGGCCTGCTGGCTAAGCTGAAAGAAATGGGGGTAGGGAGACAGTTGCTAAGATGGATAGGAAATTGGCTCTCTGAGCATACTCAGAAGGTGGTGGTTGGAGGGTTAGCCTCATCCCAAGGTGGGTTACTAGTGGGTTCCCCAGAGTCAGGTTGGGGCCACTCTGTTCAACGCCTATATCTAAAACATCAGGAGGAGGATCAGGAGTGAGATGAGTCTTTTGCAGATGACTCAAAGCTAGGTGCAGTGGTGGATGGGAGGAGGAGGGTGGCCTTGCAGGAGGACCTGGAGGCTCTGGAAAGGTGGTCGGGAAAATGGAAACTAAAATTCAATGCGGGGAAGTGCAAGGTTCTGCACTTGGGAGTCAGAAATCCAGGCCAGGGGTATACCCTGAGAGGAGACATGATTCAAGTTACAGAAGGTGAGAGGGACCTGGGGGTTAGTGGTAGATGTCAAAATGAACAACTCTGAGATCTGTGGGAGGACAGCGGCAAGGGCAAATAGGATGCTGGGATGCATCGCCAGGGGATTACCTCCAGAAAGGCAGAAGTGATCCTTCCACTGTACAACTGCTTGGTTGAGCCACACTAGTATTGTGTACAATTTTTGAGACCACATTTAATGAGGGACGTTGCACTCCTAGAGAAGTCCAAAGGAGGGCAACCAAAATGATCTGGGGCCTGGGGAGAGGACCTATGTGGAGAGGCTCAGGAGCTCGACATGTACACCTGGAGGAGAGGAGGGACGGGTGACATGATAGAGGTCTTTAAGTACATGAAAGGGATCAATAAAGGAGGCCCAGTCAGGGTGCTTCCAAAGGAAGGAGGTGGGGCAACAAGAGGTCACGGTGTAAGCTGGAAGGGACAGGCTCAGAGGGAGAGGAGGAGATGTTATTTCACTGAAAGGGTGGTGGAGCCATGGAATGCGCTGCCTAGGGAGCTGGTAGAGATGGAGACTGTGAACGGGTTTAAGAGGGGATGGGACAGGTACAGGGGAGGTAAATCTGACCAGGCACAATACAGGTGGAACATCTGGGACTGGGGACAGTATAACCCAAGGGAGGGGAGGACACACCAAAATCGCCCTCAGTGCGGGCGCTGAAAATCGAGCAGACTAGAGACTGTTAGCCTGTTCTGCTGGCATTTTAGTATGTTAGTATGAGATGTGTTTCGTTGGGGTGGGGTTGCAAGTCACATCTTGTGCTCCTCTTCTAAGCTCTTTTATGATACTTTACAGGCTGCACCATGTAAGGCCCATTTCTCACAGCATATTGGGAACCAAGAGTTCTGCTGTAGTAGTAACTACCTTGCTTCTGTGTAGCTGTGCTCCTTTACCCAGATCACTCACCTCATCTTACAATTCATGGGGCCCTTGGTGGCAGTCTGAGAAGTGGGGCCTCCATTGTGTCTCGGATGCTACCAGGACCCTTGTGTACTGTAAATAAGCTGATCCAGCTGAGCAGGGGTGGAGCAGTCCAGTGCATTTATGGAGCCATCAGGCCATATTGCTTAAACTGGCTCAGCTTGAAGTTGGAGCTCTCAGTTGCCTTTCAGGTGATATTATGTACTGTAAGTAAGTTGGCTCTTCTGTTTAGGGGTGAGGCCCTCCATTGCGTTCAGGTATAGTACTAACGGGCCCTGTGTGCTGTAAATAAACTGTTCTAGCTGTCTGGGGTGGTGCCCTTCATTGTATTGCAGGTGGTACTGTGTACTATAAACAAGCTGGCCCAGCTATATAGGATACTAACATACTAAAGCCAGCAGAATGAGCCTGATGGTCTTCGTGTCTGCTCCGTAGCCAGCCCTATCGAGTAGCTCGCTCCCCCCTTGCCCCGTGAGGGTCAGTCTTGGTTTCAGCACCCCACGATCTGTCCCACCCTCTGAAGCCTTCCACAGTGCTTTGCTCCCACACACCTCGGCAAAGCATTCCATGGCTCCACCACCCTCTCTGTGAAGTAATGCCTTCTGCGTTCTTCCTTATAGGTGCCTTCCTCCATTTTCCATTTATGCCTCCTGGTTGTGCCGCTTTGTTTTAGCCTGAACATTTCCTTGATTCTACCCTGTTAATCCCTTTCACATACTTGAAAACCTGTATGGGACCTTTCATTGGGTTTCAGGTGCTACCAGGCTATATACACTGTAAAGCTGGCTCAGCTGTATGGGTTGGAGCCCTCTATTGTGTTTCTGGTGCTGTTAGGCCCTTTGTACTGTAAAGGTGGTCCATTTGTGTGGCCCTCATTTGCATTGGTGCTACGAGGCCTATGTACTTTAAATAAGCTGGTCCAGCTGTGTGTGTGTGGTTATTGGTTGAGCCCTCCATTGCATTTCAGGTGATATTATGTGCTGTAAACAAGCTGGTCCAGCTGTGTGGAGTAGCGTCCTCTGTTGCATTTCAGGTGCTTCAAATAAGCTGATTCAGCTTTGTGGTGGTGGGCCCTCCATTGCATTTCAAGTGACACTGTATTGTAAATAAGGTGGTCCAGCTGTGTGGGTTTGGGGCCCTCCATCTCATTTCAGGTGATACTATGTACTGTAAATCAGTTGGCTCAGCTGTATGGAGGTGTGGCCCTGCATTACATTTCAGGTGTTACCAGGCCCTACATACTGTAAATAAGTTGGCCCAGTTGTGTGGGGTGGGCCTTCCATTGCATTTCAGGTGGTACTGTGTAGGAAAATAAGCTGCTTCAGCTAGCATGCTAATAAGTCAGCTGAATAGGCCTCATGGTCTCTCGTGTCTGCTTGATAGCCAGCACCCCCTGGGCGCCCGATTTGTAGTCCCCACCATCACGTAGAGGCCCCCCAATTTCCTTCAAGGACAGTTCTGAAGGGGACTTCCACGGCTTCAACTTCCCGAAACTATCCCAGCCCCTCTTGAACCCCTCCACGGTATGCTCCTTCACCAGGCCCCTGGGCAGCACATTCCATGGTTTCACCACCTCTCATTGAAGTAGCACCGCCTCTCCTCTCACCCTGAGTCTCCCTCCTCCTCCAGCTTCCACACGCATTCCCTGATTGTCCGCCCAAAGCTGGTGTCCGGCTCATCACTTTTGAGAGGTCCTTCCTGGTACCACGTGACAGGCAGTATGCAAACAGACTTCTGCAGGACAGCATACCCTCCCTCTTGTTTCCTCCGGACGTTGGTTTACTTCCTGCCTGTTGAGAGGTAAGATCTCTGCAGAACCTCCATCACAGGAGTGACAGAGCCGAAGGCTTCAGTCTGTGATTGTGTACATTCTTTCTATTTTTCACGGATACTCAGTGCTCCTAGCACTTGGGTAGGGACCCCTGTCTCAACCTTGCAAGCTGTACAGACGGGCTCCCTCCTACTCCTCCCACCTTCTCGTGCGAGTCTCTCACCCCCAAAAGAAGCAAGCGTTAATCGGGGCTAGGGACCAGCAAATCAGAGCCAATTTCAGGAGCAGCGCTCAGCCTGACTGCAGCGCAATAATCCCTCGTTGAGAGCCCCCGGAAATTTTTGGCTCATCGATCCTTCAGGCAGCCGGAGCTTTTCCTCTCGCCGATGGTCACTACTGTCTCGGCCATTGACACGCTTCATTCAGGCAGCGGAGCTTTCTCCTCTCTTGGCCACCCTAGTCTCAGGCCATCAACACATGCTTGCCAGAGAGCCGCTTGGGATTTTCTTGGCTGTCGGTGCTGTAGAATTTCATTACAGCATTCCCGCTCTTTAGCAGGCGAGGAAGCAGTATGGCCACCCCAGTCTCAGGCCGTAGACACTCCTGCTTGCGGAGAGCCGCTTGGGCTTTTCTTGGCTCTCGGCGCTGTGGAATTTCCTTGGAGCATTCATGCTGTTTTGAGCGAGGGAAGCAGTTTTGGCATCCAGTGGGAAGGTGGCAGAGCATTCCGCAGCTCATGGGCGAGCATCTCTGGGTCAGCTCGTTGACGGAGCACCTCAAGGCTCTACACTGCCCACGTGGTTTAGGGAAGCAGTTTGGCCTGTGTCGAGAAGGGTGAGCTTAATCCTGAGGACTGGGCCTAAGTCCTTTATCTGCTTCTTTAAAGATATTACAGGGACCTGGAAAGAAATAAAATTGTAAATGATAAATTATTTCAAGATAAAACCAAGATTGGTGGGCTCACTCCAGGCCCTCAAGCATGTCCTCAGCTAAATCGGACAGGCCCCTGGGGCAGAAAGTGGCGCAAATGCAGATCCCCCATGCTGGCAACTTTCGTGGGATCATTATATGTCAAATGCAACAGTGCTATGTCTGCAAGCATGGAAGAGGCCGACGAGGCATCCGCCTCCGAATCTCTGGGCCTGCACAGCCAACCCACGAGCAGCCCTCTGCCCCAGAGGGGCGCCGCCACTCAACTACAGATCTAGCCCTGGACCTGATAGAGAAACTGAACAGGGCCTTCGCCCTTAACCCTTCTTAATTTGACATCCTACGCAGTCCCTGGAGCCTAGGGCACACAGAAAGGTCACCATAAGCACTCCCTCTTCTCCACGACCGACAGGAGGAGAAAGAGGGCCAGATCCAGGAGCAGATCCAGATCCAGGGATGCCACCCATGAGAAGCACGAAGGGACAGATTTCCTTAGTGTCCGGCTGTCCCTCTCCGGAAGAGGGAAATCCCAAATGTGGATTCGGACTCCTCGCCAACCAGAAACTTTGATGCAGATGACCTGGATTTTTCATCAAACTGGAAACAGATGAAATTCACCTGGCCCATCTTCTCCAGAACCCAAGGCCAGCTTTAGACTTGCTTCAACTTCAAAGGACCTGTTGAAGGAAGAATGGCAGAGCCAGAGCGTTCCCTACCCCATTCCACTTGACTCACCAAGTTACTGAAATTTGCCAAGAAGCTGACGGAAGATGGCTCTACTGCCCCAGAATTGACCTTTAACCTCCAACCTCCATTAAAAAAAAAAAAAAAGTTATCCCAGCAGAGGGTGGAGCCTCCTGAGGGACCCAGTGGCTAGGAAGGTGGATACTTCCATAAAGAGGGCTTTTCAGTGAGCAGCAACCTCGCTTAAGGCAGCTACAGCTAATTTTTTCTCAGCTCAAGCAGCCCTGCCCTGGGCCACTAATCTGGCATTCCAGCTAGCTGATGAGCCAGAGAACAACAGTTCTATTCTGCAGCATCTTCAACTAATGGGGCTAGCGTCTGCCTACTCTGCTGACATATCTGAGGAAGCAATCAGGTGTGCAGCAAGAGCTATGTTTTACCAGACCTCAGCTCGGCAGAACCTATGACTCGAGCTTGGCAGGCACACGCTCCTCAAAGATGCACTTAGTGAACGCTTCTTATGGAGGAGGCCTCTTCAGTTCAGCTCTCAAGGAGGCGGTTAAAGAGTCGGGAGATGGCAAAGTCCGAATGCCTCAATCCCAGGGCAGGAGCAGACCTTGGAATTAGGTTCAGAAGAATTTTTGTGCCCAAAAATTATTCCATGGGCCAAAATAAGGCATTTGCAGGCAGACAAGCATGGTTCACTTCTCGCAATCAACGTGGCTTCGGGTGCAGGGATGGCTCCCGAAATGCCTGGAGGCGACACCAAGAAATTGCAGTGAGGATTTACAGGCCCATCTTCGTGTAGGTGAGGCTTTCCAGCTTTTTCAAGGAATGGGTCCACACCATCACGGTCAAGTGGGTGCTAGGCGTAATTTGAGAGGGTTATTTCACAGAGTTCAAGGCCAGTGCCCCCACCAATCCCACGTAATGCCCTCGCCCGTCTCTAACAATCCAGTGAAGAGAGTGGTGACACTGCAAGCGATTACAGATCTTATTCCGGCAAGGCGATGAACATGTTCCCAATTTAAGAAAGGAACAGATGAGTATATTCTCTATTCTTCATAGTCCCAAAGCGCTTAGAGATTTTCGACCTCCATCATCCGAGAAATCCATTAGGGAGATTTTTAGCCTCAGTAAATTTACAAGATGTGTATCTATGTATCCTTATTTGGAGAGCGCACGGCAATTCCTCAGGTTCAAAGTGGGGGCCATCACTTTCAGTTTTGATGCTACCACTTGGTCTGTCCACAGCCCCCAGGGTCTTCTCGAAAGTCCTCATAACAGCGATCGCCTGTCTCAGGCTACAAGGAATCCAGCTCTTCCCATACCTGGACGACATCCTCATCAAAGCCCGTCGATGCGATCAAGCAGTCTAGGCAGTGACGGAGGTCATCCAGTGCCTCTCCTCTCGGGTTCGGAATCAACCAGAACAAGAGCTCCCTCACGACCATCACAGTCTCTGAATCATCTAGGGTGAATATCAACACTGCCCAGGACAAGGTTTTTCCTATGGAGTTGAAATTGGGAACTGGGGGCACTCATCAGCAAATTCCAAGTGGCCCAAACCCCGCCGCCTCGCTCCTTCATGCAACTCATAAGGATGATGGTCTCCTGGCAGACAGTCCCCTGGGCACTAGTCCACATGCACCCCCTCCAGTTAGGCCTCCTCCATCAGTGGACCCAGTCAAGGGAAACACTGGAGCAGAGGATTCAGATTTCTTGCCAGGTAAAAGATTCTCTACATGGTGGACCCAGCATTGCAGCATCATGAGGGGTCTCAAACTGGGACATCCTCACCAGATGAGTCACCACCGATGCCGGGCTGCGGGCGCACGGAACAGCTCTCTGCACAGGGCAGGTGGTTGCTGGTAGAGCCCGCTTCAGCATCAGTGTGCTGGAGATGCGGGCAGTCTGCCTGGCACTTCAGCAGTTCAGCACACAGATCTCCAACCGGGACGTTGTCATTCTCACAGGCAGTTGAACAACAATGGCATACATCAATCACCAGGGAGGCACGAAGAGCTCTCGGATGTTGCAAGAGACTCTTCTACTGTTTCAGTGGACGGAACGCAACCTATGGAATCTAAGGGCTGTATACATCACCAAAATGTCACAGCAGATTGGCTAAATCAAAAGGACATCCTGCCAGGTGAGTGGGAACTCGAGGACAGCGCCTTCCACCACTTCACTGCATGGTGGGGCCGCCCACAGGTAGATCTTTTCACCTGCGAAAAAATTGCAAAGTTCCGTAGTTCTCTCTCAAGAGACAGAGGGCCATAGCACAGGACGCCTTCTCCCTCAACTGGGGACAGTTCGATTTTCTGTATGGCTTTCCTCCAGTTCTGATTTTATCAAGGGTACTGCACAAGATTGCCCAAGATCAAGCAGAGATGATTCTGGTTTGCCACGCTGGCCTCGCAGACTGTGGTTTCCTCGATTAGTCCAAATGTCTCTACATCCTCCTCTGGGGTTCCAAGAAAGCCTAGACCTGCTACACCAGGGACGGTGATGCACCCCAGTCCACACAATCTGTCCCTCTTGGTGTGGAGATTGAGAGGGAAACTCTTAAGGAGTTAGGTTTCTCTGCACCTGTCATTGAAATGATGCTCTAATCCAGACATGCCTCAATCTCCAAGGTTTATTACAGAGTCTGGAGACAATTCCTGTTCTGGTTATGATCCACCTCTCTCCAAATGATTGTATATCGGCCTACTATCCTCAATTCCTTCAGAAGGGTTTCGACAAGGGCCTCCACCGGCTACCTTAAGATTCCAGGTTTCTGCTTCAGGGGCACTCCTGTTGGCGGACTCTGGGATACTCCACCTTGGAGGCTCAACCTGGTACTTAAAGCCCTCACCAAGGCTTCTTTTGAGCCATTTAAAGGAGGCATCCTTTCTTCATCTTTCTGTGAAGGTTGTTTTTCTTACTGCAATCACCTCAGCCCGCCACATCAGTGAGATAGAAACCCTGTCATTCAAAGAACCATACACTGTCTTTCATCAGGGTTCAGTAGTTATACGGACAGATCCCACCTTTTACCAAAGGTGATGTCTCCTTTTGCTGCAACCCAGTTTTGAACCTTCTCCTCCTGTCCTCATCCCAAGAGCGAGAAGGAAGAGAATTTCCCACGCTTGATCCTAGGAGGGCTCTCAAGATTTACATCAAGAGATCTGAGTCAGCCGTAAGACTTTGTGTCTATTCATCCTTACTTCAGGCCGGATATGGGCAAAAAATATCAAAGGACTCTCTTGCTAGGTGGATTCATTCCACCATTGCCATGCCTTATCAGAAGGCCTGGATCAACCTGCCAGGACCAGTGAGGGCTTACTCAACCCGATCAATGCTGCGTCCTGGCGGACTTCAAAAAGCCTCTCCGTCAGACTTGTGTAGAGCAGCCACTTGGTCATCCATCTATACCTTCACAAAGTTCTACAGGTTGGATATTTCAGCCTCTGTGAAGGTGACCTTAGCCACAGGGTCCTCCAGGCAGTGGTGGACCCGTAAGAGACTATGGACATTTTTCCCACCCAGGAACCAGGGGATGCACTGCTTTAGTATATCCCAGAGTGATGAGCACGGAGACCAGCTTTAGGAGAGAAATAGAAATTTAAATACCTGTAAATTTTCTTTCTCCGACTGCTGGTCTCAGCTGCCCTCTCAGAATGTTGAACGCTGGCCATCTGGCCACAAGTTAGACTAACTTTTTTCTGTTTGTTCCCAAGTTATGTTTTTCCTCATGGGACAACTGCTATAGAAGTACTGACATCTGGAGGAAACAAGCAGGAGGGTATGCTGTCCTGCAGAAGTCTGTCTGCATCCTGCCTGTCACGTGGTTCCAGGAAGGACCTCCCAGAAGTGGTGAGCCGGAGACCAGCAGTTGGAGAAAGAAAATTTGCAGCTATTTAAATTTCTATTTTTAAGCTGAACAACTCCCCACTATTGATCCCTTAACATACTTGAAGACCTCTATCGTGTCCCCCCATCTCTCTGTCCTCCAGGGTGTACATGTTGAGCTCCTCCAACCTCTCCTCATAGGTCTTTTCCCCCATGCCCCAGATCATTTTGGTTGCCCTCCTCTGGACCTCTCCAGGAGTGCTATGTCCCTCTTCAGGTGCGGCCTCAGAACTGCTAACAGTACTCAAGGTGCGGCCTGACCAAGCAGTTATACAGAGAGAGCTGTGTGGGGTTGGGCCCGCTTATTTTATTTCAGGTGATACTGTAAATAAGCTGGTCTACCTATCTGGGGTGGAGCCCTCTGTTCAGGTACTGCCAGGTTCTATGTACTGTAGCTTTCTGTATTCAAAGACGAAAGGTGGGGTTTAGACTTGCAAAGGGAGGGATAAAAGAATAACAGCCCGGGGGTGCTTGGGTGTTCAGGACTAGGACATGCAGTGGGGCGGTGGGCTGCGTTGCAAAGCCAGGAGAACTGTGCAGGGAAGTGAGACGGACTGCGCTGGGCTGTGCAGACTGGGGAGGGAAGAGGGGATGGGGTGGAGGACAGTCCTAATCAGCTCGGGAGGCTACTGGAAAGGCTGGGACTCATGGATGGCAAACAGTATGGTTTTGTCCTTGTAAAGGTCGTGCCAGACCAACCTCATAGATCTTTATGACTAGTGGCGGGGACCCTGGACAAAGACCGGTAGATGTCCTATACCTGGATTTCAGTAAGGCGTTTGACCCGGTAACCCCACATCGGGTTGTTGACAAAGTTGGGGAGGATGGAGTGGGAAGACAGTTGCTTAGATTGGTAGAAAACTGGCTTACGGATAGAACACAGAGGGTATTGTTTGGTGGGATAGTCTCCTCCCTAGGAAGATCTTCAATGGGGTTCCCCAAGGTTCAGTGCTGGGGATACCCTGGAGGGTTGGTCAAGGAGGTGGGGCTGAGGTTTAATCCAGAGAAGTGTAGGGTGTTGCATCTGGGGTCAGAAACTCCAGGTCATGTATACACCCTGGGAAGGGTCTCACTGCAAGCCACAACGAGTGAAAGGGACCTGGGGTGGTGGAAGACGCCAGAATGAACAACACTGAAAACTGCAGAAGATCTGTGCAAAGGCAAACAGGATTCTGGGCTGCATAGCACGGGAATAATGTCCAGGAGGAGGGAGATGATCCTTCCTCTGTATAATGCCTTGGTTAGGCTGCATCTTGAGTACTGTGTGCAGTTCTGGAGACCTCACCTTAGGAAGGACATAGCATTGTTGGAGAGGTTCAGAGGAGGGCAACCAGCATGATCTGGGGCATGAGTAAAGGACCTATGAAGAAAGGCTGGAAGTCCTTGGGCTGTACTGCTGGAGGAGAGCAGAGGCAGTGGTGACATGATCGAGGTATTCAAATATGTGAAAGGGATTAACGGGCAGAGCCAAAGAAATGGTCAGGCTAAGGAAAGGGGGCACAACCGGGGCAAGGAGTGGAAGTTGGAGGGGGGAACCTACAGGGGAGAACGAGAAGGCATTACTTCACTGAGAGGGTGGTGGAGCCATGGAATGCATTGCCCGGGAGTCTAGTCAAGCAGGGCACAGTGGAGGGCTTTAAGAGGGTGGGACAGATTCATGGGTATACTGAAACCGAGGTTGACCCTCTCAGGGCGGGGAGGAGGAACTGAGTGCCCAATAGGGGCTGGCTAATGAGCAGACATGAAAGACCGTTAAGCCTATTCTGCTGGTTTTAGTATGTTAATGCCAGGTGCATGGGCAATAAAATGCCCGAGCTCCAGGCAATGCTAGTCGAGGGAGCAGTGGATGTGGCAGCAATTACAGAGACCTGGGCCACCCAGAGGCATGATTGGGACCTAAACTTGGAGGACTGCACAATGATTAGGAGACGATGGGGGAGTGGGAAGGGGGGATGGTGCTGATGGTCAAAAATGACATAGTAGTTAGTTGAGTCGAGGCTGGGGGATGTGGAGGCGATTGGGTAACCCTGCAAGCGAGGGGTAAAAGATTGAAAATAGGAGTGGTGTACAGACCCCACAATGCCGGCAGACTTGGAGGATGATCTGGTTGACAACATCAGGGGTCACTGTAGCCTCAGAAAGGGCAGGGTAGTGGTCATGGGCGACCTTAACATGCCTGGGGCAGACTGGGGTACTATGACATCCTCGGTGGCCAGGGAGCAGTGGTTGATGGATGTCTTCCAGGATGCTTTCCTAGTCCAGCAGGTGGGGACCTTATTAGGGAGGGCCAGATATTAGGCGTTGTCCTAGCAGTGACCAGATTGGGGCCTGAAGTGAGCAACCCACTGGCAGGTAGTGACCACGCCATGGTTTGGTTTCTTCTGTACCTGGGGGAGAGATAATCGCCCGAACACAATAGTAATAGACTTCAGGGGTGCAGACTTGAGGGCATGGGAAGGATTCTTAGGGGTGCTTGGATGAGATGAGGCCGGACGTGGATGCTGGAAGTTTGTGGGAGACCATTAAGAAGGGGTGCAGAAGGCCACTGGGTCCCACGCAAAGGTAAGGCGCAAGCAAAATGAGGGCTAGTAAGCTGTTCTGGTGGACCGGGAGATGCAGGAGGTGGTGAGGGAAAAAAGGTTGTGTCTGTGGCTTAAACTGCTCTAGGGGAAGGGAGTGGGAGAGTATGAGTTGCTGGTCAGGAGGGTCAACAGGGTGGTAGGGAGGGCCAAGGCGAGGATGGAGCAAAACCTGGCCAGGGATATCTGGAGGGGGAAGAGGGTTCTATAGATACATAGAGGAGAAGAAAAGTGAGGACACAGATCAGCAGGATTAGGACTGGGGAGGATGGGCTCAGGAAGCAGGGGACCAGGCAGAGGTACTAAATGAGTACTTTGTCTTGGTCTTTTCCTGGGGAGGCAGGATTGTTCCATCCCGGCGGGATGGAAGGGAGTCCACAGAATCGTGAGGTCAGTTGGAGTCAGGAGGACTGGAAGAGGCAAGGGTAGGAGATGGGCCGAATCCAGAGGGAGAGGGGTGGGTGCATGAGGAGGTGGGCTGGAGGGTGAAATCACAGTGGATAGGGTGAGGAGGTCCTCCGGTCACTAAAGCATCAAGGGTTCTGAAGGAACTGGTTGATGTGTTGGTAGCTCCACTGGCTGCACTCTTCCAACATCTCTGCAGACAGGATGGGTGCCTCAAGACTGGAAGGTGGCCCGTATGGTGCCTGTCCAAAAGGGGATCTAGAGAGGAGATGGGGAATTACAGGCCTGTTAGCCTAATGTCTGTGGTGGGCAAGGTGATGGAGGCATTATCAAGGAGGAGGCTTGGGGGCAGCTGGAAAGGTGGGGGGCACCTGGATGACAGGCAGTATGGTTTTGTTCTGGGGAGATTGTGCCAGACCAACCTTTTGAAGTTTTATGACTGGGTTTACGGGTGCACTGGACCGACATAGGCGGTGGGCGTCAGTTATGTGGACATCAGCATGGCGTTTGATTAGGTAGCCCACAATGGCCTGCTAACAAAGCTGATGGGGTGGGGGGACAGTTGCTTAGGTGGGTGAGGAATTGGCTTCTTGAGTAGAATACAGAGAGTGGTGGTTGGCGGGATAGTCTCCTCCCAGAAGTGTCATCAGTGGGGTCCCCAGGGTTGGTCCTGGGCCCTCCTGTTCAGTGCCTATGTCTCGGACCTAGGGAGGGTGTTAGGAGTAGGGTGAGTCTCTTCAGGATGACTCAAAACTGGGAGCACTGCGGACAGGGTGGAGGGACAGAGGCCCTCCGGAGGATATGGATACCCAGGTGGGGTGGTCAAGGAAGTGGGGATTGAAGTTCAGTGCAGGGGAATGTAGGGTGCTGCATCTGGATGTCAGAAACCGGGCCATGCGTACACCCTGGGGGGGGTGTCACACTGCAAGCCTCATCAAGCTGTATGCATTGGAGGAGGGGACAGGGGCACATGATAGGGTCTTCAAGTATGTAAAGGGGATTAAATAAGGGTGGAGTCAAGGTTGTGTTCAGGCTTAGGAAGGGGATCAAACTGGGCAAGAGTGGAAGCTGGGGGGAGGATTACAGGGGCGTGTAGGAGACACTACTTCACTGAGAGGGTGGTGGAGCCATGGAATGCACTGCCCAGGAGTCTGGTGAAAGAGCACAGTGACTGGATTCAAGAAGGGCTGGGACAAGTACAGGGGAAACTGAAGCGGGGAGGACCATCTCTGGGATATTTGGGGTGAAGTGAGCACCAGTAGGGACTGGCTAATGAGCAGACACGATAGACCATGAGGCCTATTCTGCTGGCTTTTAGTATGTTAGTATGTAAATAAGCTAGTTTAGCTGTGTAGGTCCCTACATTGTGTTTCAGGTATTACCAGGCCTTGTGGATGGGAGCCCTCCATTGTTGTTTCATGTACTACCAGGCCATATGTAATGTACATAAGCTGGTCCAGGTGTGTGGGGTGGGCCCTCCTTTGTGTTTCAGGTACTACTACCAAACCTTGTGTACTATAAATAAATGGTCCAGCTATGTGTAGATGGGGCCCTCCTTTGTGTTTCAGGTGATACGATGTACTGTAAATAAACTGGCCCAGCTGTGCAGGGGTGGGCCCAGGATTACGTTTCAGATGCTGCCAGACTCTCTGTACTGTCAATAAGCTGGTCAAGCTGTGTGGGGTTGGAACATTCCATTACGTTTCAAGTGCTGTCAGGCCCTACATACGCAAGCTGGTACAGGCGCGCTGTGGGGGTGAGGGCCCTGCATTCTTCGTTCAGGTGCTGCCAGGGCCTGTGTACTCTAAATAAGCTGGTCTAGCTGAGTGGGGCCCTCCATTGTGTTTCAAATGATACTATGGGCTGTTGAATTCACCTGGCAAACCTCCCAGCCCCACTGTCACCGTGGAGTGGCTCGGGGCCTGAGAGTACCATTATTTCACTGAGAGGATGGTGGAGCTGTGGAGTGCGCTATCTGGGAGACTGGTGGAGAGGGGCACAGTGGAGGGCTTCAAGAAGGGTGGGACAGGTACAAGGAAACTGAAATGAAAGAAGACCCTCTCGGGCGGGGGTGGGAAGGTGAGCAGCCATTAGGTTGCTGGCTTTTGAGCAGACAAGACAGATCATTTGCCCTATTCAGCTGGCTTTTAGTATGTTGGTACCAATGACAGTCATATAGACAGTACCTGGATTGCACCCGCACCCCCGCATGATACAGTTTGGGCATACAGCATTACTGCAGCAAGAGATCAAACTCCTTGACCTGCCATATGGGGGAGGGTTGTCACTGTGGCACCACCACTGATTCCCCCTTGGCTGAGTGCTGCTTCCTAACACAGGTGACCAGCAGCATAGCAGTGCCACATGCTGTCTCTGGGTCATCGGGTTGCCACTGGTGCACAGTGTTTTCTACAGGCGTGTTAGTCTTCTTTGGTAATTCCTTCCATACAGTCCGATTACACAAGTCTTGCAGATTCAGATTTTCAGAAATAAGATGATCATACTGGGGTCATTAGACAAAAGAGCAACTTTTGTAACTATCTGACGGGTAAATTTAACTTGCAAACACGTGTTACATTTGAAAGGAACTGCACTTTTCAGCTGAAAATTATGTTGTTAATTGTCTGGAGTTAGGATGTGTGTGGCCCTAAGCTGCTTATAATTCTCTGTGGCCCTCAACGCCTTATAAACAGCGGTTTTATCTTGATATTTGAAGTATCAGTAAATTATCATTTTCATAGTAATTCAATTTCTGAGAAGTCTTTACTAGTGATTAGTGAACTTAAACCATGAGTATAGTAATTTACTTCTAAAAGTTTGTTAAAGTAATAGATTTTACTGGATTTGCAGCTCTTTGTAGGCCACTTGCCAAAATGTTGTATTTTAATGTTTCTGCCATATTTATTCTCCTGAGCATGGATATAATTTGCGATACAGGACAACTGTTTAAATAGAACATCTGTTTTCAGTAGGATTCAGCTTCTGCTACATTTATGACTGAGGCCTAAGGCACAGGGAGGTGGAATGACTAGTTTGAAGTCACACACTGAGCCAGTGGCTGTGGTGTGATTGTGAAAGGTGCAGTCTAGTCACATGTCCAAGGTTCGCTGGGCCAGTGGCTGAGATGCTTTTGAAAAGGGCTCCAGAGACATATGTGAGGTCATATTGAGCTAGTGGTTGTGGTGGGGATTAAAGCTGCTGTCCTGTGATTTGTTGCAGGTCACACTGAGCCAGTAGCTGTGGTGGGATTGTAGAAAGGGGCATGTCCAGTGGCGCTTGTGGTGGGATTGTAGAAAGAGGCAGCCCAGTGACTTGCATGAGGTAACACTGAGCCTGCGGCTGTGGTGGGATTGTACTAACATACTAAAAGCCTTGGCATCAAGAAGTTCTTAACTTCATCAGCTCCCAACCTCCTGGCTCTGAACACATTCTGCTTGGTGATTTCAATGTAAACAGGTTGCATCTGATGTCTAAACTCATAAGGATGCCCTTGCAGCTGCCAGCCTGTCACAACTGGTCACCACACCAACTTGGATAAATTACAAAACTGGCACCAGTACCCTGCTTGACTGGGTTCTCACCAGTCACCCTACCAGGATCTCTCTACCTCCATTCTCCCAGACTCTCTCAGTGACCACTCCCGGTTATATGTGAATGATCTAATAAATTTCTAAAGCCACCTCCTATAATCATTACCAGCAGAGTCCCTCCGTTGTCAACTTACCCATCTCAAACAGTACTTATCCTTGCAAGACTGGCTGCCCATCTACAAGGCGACAAGATGTTAACCTTGCCCTCTGCTACTTCATCACCGTCTTCAAAAGGCCTGTGACCTCTTGCTCCTTCAAAAGCGAAAACAAAGCCCTCTGCAGCAACCGGACAACTGGGGCTCTGTCCCAGCTGAAATCTAAAGCCACCTGTGGGTAGTGGCAAAAGCCTCAGGCAAACAATCCTGACATCCAAAAATACGAACATGCCCGTATTACTGCAAAATCCATTAGAGTCTCAAAAAGCTCATATTATAAGGGCGTCCTCACCAACACCTGGGGAAATGGTGGTCTTTCTGGGACAATATCAGGACATTACTGGAAACAAAGTTCCTCCGGCCATGTTAATTGTTGAAGGGTCCACTACCCTTGATCTCATGGTCACTGCAAATACTTTTAACATGGCTTTTACTGACCTCAGTACTGTTCTACTACCTGATTTCTTCACAGTCAGTCACACCTCTAACTCACCCCTGCACTCTGTCAAACCACCCTCATTTCTACTTCAGGGAGATTAAGATGAATGAAGCTACGCCATCACATTGCCTCAGCCATCTCCACTTCCAGAATCAGCAGTGACACCCTGTGCCTTAAGCTGCTATCACTTATAGTTGATGAGGTCCTCAGTCCCTAACTAAAATTCTTAACTTCTCTCTCCACACCAGTACATTCCCTGAAATAATGGAAAACTGCCACTGTGACTCGGTCTGCAAAACTGGGGATAAGACCTGCTACTCTAACTACTGCCCGATCTCCATATTGCCACCGCTATCCAAGGTCCTAGAGCGTTTTGTTGCAGACCAGCTCACTGATTATTTGGACAAATATAATATTCTGTGCACACACACACCGGTTTTAGAAAAGGGCATAGTACCACCACTGCCTGCTTGAATTTACTGCTGCAGTGCATAGTTCCTCGATAAAGGACTTCTTACAGGGCTGTCTTCATCCAACCTCTGGAAGGCTTTTGACACGGTCCATCATCGGCTGCTCTATGACCAACTACTCCTTGCTGGCCTCACACCAGACTCAGCCCGCTGGTTCAGAAGCTACCTTGACAACCGCTCTCAAAGAATAAAAATTGCCAATGCTATCTCGGACACCTTACCTGTTACGCTCTGGAGTACCTCAGGGGTCCATACCGCCCTCTCCTTTTCAGCCTCTTTTAAACTCCTTACCACAATCCTGCTCAGAACAAATCATCCTGTATGCGGATGATGCTGTTGTCTTTTCTACACACAAGGACCTTTCGCCACTACAACACAGCCTCCAACTGGATTCAGTGCCGTTGAAACATGGTTCTCTCTATCACAAACTAGTCCTCAATCACAAGAAAACCAAGTTCTTGCTATTCTGCAGTTCACATAACCATTACAGGCAACACCCTTGCCATCTCCACCAAACAGGGACTGTTCTCGAACAAGTTTACTCTTCCAAATACCTAGGGATTCTGCTTGACCCCAATCTCTCCTATACGGCTCACATTGACAGCGTGGCTAAAGCTGCCAGCACACGCCTTGGACTACTCTACAAGCACAGGCAGCACCTCACCCCAGGGCCCTAAAGATTGCCATTACAGAGCTCTATGGTGTCAATTATTGATTATGGCCTCATTATCTGACTCCGCCATGACGTCCACTTTCCGACTATAACAACTGCTCTTAACAAAGCATGCGGACTCAACTGGTGCCCACTGCCTCACCCACTCCAGTGCCCTTTATGAACAATCCGGATGGCTCTAGCTCTCCAACCGTATGAAGTATCTCACATGTGCTGGTGTGAAAAATCAACCTTGGCCTCCACCCCGTGTTACTGCCTTGTTATATCAAACACAACCAGGCAGAACACCAGGAGCTCGACAACCCAGATTCTACAAGTCCTCGCTGTCGACTATGCAGAAGCTAACGCCTCCTTCGCCTGTAGGGGCTCCTCTATGGATGAATGGTCTCAGCCACCCATCTCCTCTGCCTCAACACTAGGTCTGTTAAACCAGACTCCGGGCCCATCTCATTGTCTCTAGCTCCTGTGACTGCCTCTCCAGATGATGACCTACACAGCTTAAATCCTAACATATACTGCTTAACCCCAGGCCCCAGTCCCCATCCCCAGCTCCTGAGGCGCCACTTCAGATCTCAGGTCTTCATACCACCTCATTAGTCTCTCCTTGCCCCATTACAGCACTTACCCCCCCACCCTGCCCCCTTTCTCTTCTATCATTCCTTCCCATTTATTTTTGACAAATGCCTCCGGCTGCATCTTCACCCTCCTCTCTCCTTTCATCTCTGTTTCTCTGCCACTCCTGGGTGCCTGATCCTACCCATTCCTTGTGGGCATATCGCTCTAGCAGTGTTCACCACCTTACTATAGCTGCCTCTGTTAACTACCTACATTTCTCCTCATTACTCTTCCTATAATTGACCCCTTTCAATAAGCACTGTTGTACATGAGTTGTTTACTGTTATTTCACTGTTGCTTCCTTGTTGTTTATTTCTGACGTGGAACCTTTGTAAAAGAGCCTTGGCTCAAAGGTACTTTAATCCTAGAATAAACAAAAATAAAATGAAAAAGCCTGCAGATTAGGCCCAATGGTCTATCAAGTCTTCGTGGATCAGTGTCCACCCAGGGCACTGTCATAGCCCCCTCCTCACAGGGCCCCCAACCCTCAGTGAGACTCTGGGATGCACCTCCCCATTAACCTATCACAGCTATTTTGAACCCCTTCATAGATGCAACCTCCACCAGTTCTGCAGGCAGCGTATCAGGGCTCCACAACCTCTCTGTGAAGTAGTGCCTCCTTGTCTCCCCTTAGTCTCTCATCAACCAGCCTCGACTGCCCCTGATGGTTCCTACCTCCCTCAGCTGCAACACCCCCGATTGACCCTGTTTATTCTCTTGAGGTACCTGAAGACCTCTATCATGTCTCCTCCAGCGAGTACTGGTTGGGCTCCTCCTAGCTGCTCCTCATGGTTTTCTCCTAGACCCTGTATCATCCTGGTCACCCTCTTTTGGATCCTCTCTAGAAGAGCAGTATCCTTTTTAAGTAAAGATGCCAAAACTGCGCGCATTATTCAGGTCTTGACCTAACCAGGTAATTATACAGCAGAAGGAGCACCTCTCAGCTCCTTAAGGTTAACCCCTGGCAATGCACCCCAGCATTTTATTTGCTTGGCCAGCCCTTCTACATTGCTCAGAGTTGTTCATTTTGCATCCACCACCACCCTGAGATCTTTCTCCCCTAGAAACTTATAGTGTCCCCGGTGTACACATGAGTATTTTATAAAGGAGCAGTCCAGTGGCTTGTCTGAGGTCACACTGAGCCCGTGACTGTGATGAACTTACCAGAAGGGCAGTCCTGTGGATTGTTGCAGTTACATGAGCCATAGTTTGTGGTGGGATTGAAGGGAATTCCAGTGATTTGTTCGAGACCACAGTGAGCTAGTGGCTGTGGTGGGATTGTAGAAAGGGGTGGTGAAGTCATTTGTTTGAGGTTACACTAAGAGATTGTGGTGGGATTGAAGGGCGGTCCAGTGACTCTCTTTGAGGCCACACTGAGCCAGGTGCTGTGGTGGGATTGTAGAAAAGAGTGGTCCAGTAACAATTCTAGGCCACACTGAACCAGTGGCAGTGGTGGGATCAGGGTTGATTTTAGGTATTTGCCATGTGGGACATTGTCCCACTGGGTATAAAAAGGAATAAATAAAAAATAATGGTTCTTTCTCCTAAGCTGGTCTCCGGGCTTCCTTACTCCTGGGGTGCACCTCCTGACACTAACAGGCAGGCAGGAATCAGACCTCTGCAGCAGGGACATCCAGCCCTCCACCCTGTCTCCCTCAGTTTGCTTCCTGCCTTGCAAGGCAGGTGCTCTGCAACAGAGCTCTATCACTGTGGTGACAGGGCTGAAGACTTCAGGACTGTAAGTTTGGATATTTTTCTTACTGGACATCCACAGGCGCAGGAATGGGTGGATCAAGAAAGCTCTTTTATGCTCTTATTGGGTCCCAATCTCAGCCGTACATGCAGGACAGACCGGCCCCTCTCATTTGCCCATATTACCGCTCTTTCTGTTTTCCTCTCCAAGAACTTAACGTCAGTTGCACATATTAATGCTATCTCTGCATTTAGGAGGTACTGGTCTCAGCCGTGCTTGCTGGACAGACTGGTCCGCCTAGCATTTCTCCAGCGCTGCCACAGGCTTTCATGCGCATTCTGAGCAAAGTGGCATGCCATTTTCTTTCTCCCACAAAAGCCTCCTGCGCTTAACGGACTTAGCAGCACGCTAGTACTCAAGATGCGGACTGACCAAGGCATTATACAGAGGTAGGATCACCTCGCTCCTTCTGGATGTTATTCCCGAGCTATGCAGCCCGTATCCTGTTTGTCTTTGCCGCCGATCTTCTGCAGTTTTCAGTGTTGTTCATTCTGGGTCTACCACCACCCCCAGGTCCCTTTCACTCAGTTCAATTCAACTTTATTTTTAGGCCTTTCAAAACCAAAGGCGCTTAACATAAAAACAAACAACCAATATAAATAACATTAAAACATAAAAATGGCATTATAAATCACTAGGAAAGCCAGGTCAAATAAATAGGTTTTAAATTCAGTTTAAATCTACTAATGGTTGGGCATTCTCTCAACCAGCAGGTAGAGAATTCCACAGGGTTGGCACTGAAAAGCAAAAGCACGAGAACCAGACATCTTCAATAGTACCCTGGAATATCTAGCAATCCCTTGTCGCGGAGCCGGAGGGCTGTAGGATACCAGGAGATCTTTAAGGTAGCCGGGTCCCTGATCATGTAGGGCTTTAAGAGGTTAGCAAAGCCAACCTTAAAGGTGATCCACCACTGAATAGGCAGACAGTGCAGCCCGCGGAGCACAGGCGTGTATGACTGGTCCTAGACATCCCAGTCAAAAGCCTTGCTGCGCGTTCTGCACCAGCTGCAGAGGGATATCAACCCCTGGAAGCCCTAGGTAGAGGGAGTTGCAGTAGTCAAGATCGGTCGTAAAAAGGCGTGAACTAATGTTGGAAGATCATCCGGGGAACCAGATGTTTCACCGGGCAATATTCCTCAGATGATAAAAGAGTTTGTGACAGCCGACACCTGAGATTTTAAGGTCAAGCCATTGTCAAAACTAACGCCAGGTTACGCACCTGGTCTGAGGTAGTGAGTGGTACACCACCAAGTAATAAACCTGATGGTTGTCCAACCCCAAACCTGCCCTCGGATGACCGGGTCCACAACCAACATTTCAGTCTTGTCTGGATTCAGTCTCAACCAGCTACAACTCATCCAAGATCTGATCTCGGCAAGGCAGCTATTTAACACGGAGACTGCATCATTCTGTCTGGGCAGAAAGGACATATACAGCTGAGTATCATCTGCATAGCAGTGAAAACTCTGACTGTATTGCCTGATGATGTCTCCCAGTGGCAGCATAACACTGCAAACAACATGGGGCTAAAATAAGCCTCACGGCACCCCACAAAGCAGGAGTGCGCCAGAGGAATAAATTCCAGTGGTCACTCTCTGAGACCTGCCTGTGAGGTATGAGTGGAACCAGTTTAGGACTGTACCAGACAGTCCACATAAAAACCAGAGGCGCTCAATAGCACACCATGGTCTACAGTGTCAAATGCAACAGAGGGATCGAGAAGGACCAGAATGGTACATGCCTTTCGATCTCTAGCCATTAGGAGGTCGTTCAGTACCCAGACAAGAGCAGTCTCTGTGCTATGCTTCCTCCTAAAACCGGATTGAGAGTATCATAGACATTATGAGTTATAAGATGATCATCCAACTTCAGTGCAACCACCTTTTCAATAACTTTACCAACAAATGGCAAGTTAGAGATAGGTCAGTGGTTAGCTAGACAGTCTGGATCCAAGGAGGATTTCTTAAGGAGTGGTCGGACAGCGCCTCCTTGAGGGAGTCAGGAAAGACTCCCTCCAAGGACTTCCAGACAATGTCAGCAAGGATTGGGCAGATAACATCTACACAACCCATCAAAAGAGGTGTAGGGCCGGATCCAAACTACAGCTGGTTGGACAAGTGTTTGGATGAGCTTCACAATGTCATTGAAGTCCAGCTGGTGAAAATCTGACCAGACAGAGTGCCAGTCACTTCCTGTCCACCACTGCAATCACTCATAGAGGAGGATGAACGATGCCAGACCTGATGCTGGCAACCTTATCTGCAAAGAATTGAACAAACTCCTCGAATCTTAGCTGAGAAAAGCTTCTCTGGGCTGGAGACAGATTGGATTGCACAATCTGTTAACAGTCCGGAAAAGCTGAGCCGTGGATTCTGTGCAGCAGAAATCTCCTGGACAGGAATTCTGCGCCTTCACAGGTGATTTCTGATTGATAGCTATCATAATATGCCATCAATCTAAGCCTGTCATCATCACGGCGGACTTCCGCCAAGCTCTCTCCATCCTTGCCCGACCAACTCGCCTCATCTCCTTCAAGGCCAGTCAAACCATATGCTACTTGGGCGAAGGTGAGAGGCCGAACACTAACAGGAGCAATCTTGTCCAGAGCATCTCCAACAGCCTTATTATAGGTTAGAACAAGATCATCGGGACTCATGCATTCACTCGACAAACCCAAGAGGTCCAGTACGCGATAGGTCACTGGGGTTAATCTCCCTTAAAGGATGGTACTGAACCAACTCCGTAAAGGCAGACTTATTAGGGGGACCTGAACTGAACCTTATGGTGTGGTGGTCAGACCAACTGACCGGTTCCACCCCAGATCAGTAATCTCACACCCAGAAGAAGGTCAGATCCAGAATGACCTCTACATGGGCAGGAGGTAACTACTTGTGATAGGCCCAGCATCGGCATCAGCTGGAGGAGATTTTGACCAAAGTGCGAGAGTTCATCGTTGACCTAGGCATTGAAGTCCCAGAATTATCCATCTGGGGACCTCAATACCACCTCGACGATGAAGTCTGCTATCTCCTGTAGGAATTCTCCACCATCTCCTGGTGGACAGTAGATGAGGAGAATCCTGCAGCCTACACCCTCACCCAGGATATATTCGAAGGATCTGGGACTTCCCAATGGCACATCCATAGGGCCCAGCTCAGTCTTAAACATAATGGCCACACCCCCTCACGATCCAACTTGGACGATGTATCACCGAGAAACCAGCTGGAGTTGCTGAGGCCAATATAGGGCCTGCATTTTCATCCAGCCAGGTCTCGGTGATGCAAGCCAGATCGTTGTTGCAACAAGATCAGCTATAACAGCTGTCTTGTTTTAATCGATCTGGCATTGCATAACACTGCCAAGGCAGGATGAGCTGTCGAGAAGACCTCGGCACCTGCCCATTTATATCGGGGTCCTTGGGTATGGGGACAAGACAGGGAGGACCCTGTCCTGATTCCATTTCGCCCCAGGGTGTCTCCTGGATCTCAACTCCAGTCTGCCTCCCCCTTCCTGTCCCCACCAGGCCCAACTCCCCCTTCCTTTTCCGCTTTCTTAGTATGCCCAGAGATCGACACCTAAAATAGGTGTCAGATGACAAGGGGCACTCAGAAGGGCATAATTCCCTGAGCCTGGTGGGGGAGTAAAGCCCAACCGACACTAAGCCTCCCCAACACATTATGGAATAAAACAATGATTAAAATCAACCAACCAAACCAGAAAGGTGAATCAATTTTAATAAAACTACAGGATAAAATTAAATAATAAAATAAATAAAACAAGACCAAACCACACTAGAATGATAATTTCTTCTTCTGCACTCTCTCACAGAGCAAAATAAATAAATAGGTTATCAAATATAATCCCACACACTGTTTCTCACACAGAAGGGAAAAATAAATAAAACATAACAACTAAAATCAATCTCAAAGTAACTCTGTGCAGTACTTCTCTTAACCAGGAGCTCACACCTCCAGAGACCCAAAAACAATGTCATTAGGTCTCCAGTGGGCTCTGCCCACCTAGGACCAGCGAGCAAACACAAGTCACAGCGAGCAGTCGGGTCTACAGCAGAGAACCGTTCCTTAAGTCAGATCCTTAGGCCAAAGCATGTCATCTCTTCCCCACACTGATCATCAGTACACAAGTTAATAGAAGGCAGAGAGCAGCAAACAAAGTAAAAGCAAATAAACAGTGTTAGATGAAGTTTAGACCCCAGGCAGTCTCACTACCTGGGGAATCGAAAAGGAGTAAAGTAGCACGGGCACTCTGACTGCCCAAAGCGGTAATCATTTGAATGAAAAGAAATTTTGAGACCTGACCGTTTTTTTCCAAACTCTTAGTAGACAAATCCTCCAGATGACAATAGCCTGGAGGCCCTATTTATGCAGGTCACCACCGAAATATCTACACCCCACAACCTTGACTCTCCGCTGGCACTAGTCCACCAGCCGATACCTGTGCAGAGCCTAGGAGACTACAGATCCACCAGCCAGCTCCCTGGCCCGTCCCGAGCTCAGTTCTCCGCGTGAGGGCAGACTCGGGCAGCTGAACCACAACACAGGGTCCTCCTGCTATTCCAGCAGAGGTTCGATTCAGAATCTAACATCCAGATAGTAGTTGGAGTCCAGGTTGTTTTCGGCAGTGCCCCAGAATAACGATACCACCTCCAGAAATAAGCGAAAGTTCTTACATCCCACGATGTAATCCTCTCCAAACAGGTCTCTCTTGTCCAGAAGCTCAAACAAAAAAGGCAACAATCAAAACAGTTCCACGGTGTAATCCTCTCAGGACAGTACTCACACACAAATCTCTGTCTTCCAGAAACTCACTCTTTTCGTCATGGTCTCTTCTCATGCGGCTCTTACAGCTATCTTCTAATCAGAATCCATAAAAACTAGTGGAGGGGCAACAGCAAATTATCTGAACTCCAAAACGTTCCTCACATGATCAGAATGATAGCGGGTGCAGACAGACAGCTCCAGTGCACACTTCAAAGTTGGCTGAGCATCCCCGGTAACGCTCTAAGGTTAGACTTTACTGAGCGCTAGTTCTGCTTTTACAGTAAAATCAAAAACTTTAAAAATAAAAACAAAGGGGAATAAAACAAACAGCGAGTACAAACAAATGCAGTTCAGCAGTTTGCTCTCAGCATAGTGGCCATGTTTTTCCTCTCTTATCCCTCTGGTGCCACTCAATGTGGTTGCATGAGACACCTCCCAGGGTGTATACATGACCTGGGTTTCTGCCCCCAGATGCAACACCCTACACTTCCCTGGATTAAACCTCAGCCCCATCTTCTTGACCAACCCTCCAGGGTATCAGATCGCTCTGGACTGCCACCCTTGCTTCCTCCCGTCATCCGTGAAGGGCTTCCTACTGTTAACCCCGTCCCTATATCAGAGACATAGGCGTTGAACAGGAGTGGTCCCAGTACTGAACCTTGGGGCACCCACTGAAGACCTTCCTAGGAGAGGAGACTATCCACCAACCACTACCCTCTGTGCTCCATCTGTAAGTCAGTTTTCTACCCATCTAAGCAACTGTCTTCCCACCCCATCCCACACCCACTTTGTCAATAACCCAATGTGAATGCAGAGTCAAGCCTTACTGAAATCCAAATAGAAGACGCCCACCAGTCTTTGTCTGTCCAGGGTCCCTGTCACCCAGTCGTAAAAATCTATGAGGTTGGTCTGGCATGATCTCCCAGGACGAAAACCATACTGTTTGTCATCCATCTGCCTCAGCCTTTCCAGTTGCCTCCCGATCTTCCCTTTGATGAAGCCGCTCCATTGGTTTGCCTACCACTGGCGTTAGGTTGACAGGCCTGTAATTTCCCATCTCTTCCCTAGACCCACCTTTGTGGATAGGCACCACATGAGCCACCATCCAATCCTGGGTTACCCTTCGTGTCTGGAGAAAGGCGTTGAACAGCGCAGCTAGTGGAGCTGCTAGTTTGTCTGCCAGTTCCTTCAGCACTCTTGGATGCAGCCCATCTGGTCCTGGTGCCTTGTCAGTTTTCAGTGCCTGTAGGGCCTCCCTCACGCTGTCCTCTGTGATTTCTCCATCACCCCAAAAAAAGGCACCCATCCCCTTCTAGACCTGGTCCACCCAGTACCCAAGCCTCATCTGGTCCTCTCATGTTCATCTGTCCTCTTCTCTCAGCTATCCTCCCCCTTTCTGGT
The DNA here is from genome assembly GCA_016271365.2 of Neoceratodus forsteri. Classification (NCBI taxonomy): domain Eukaryota; kingdom Metazoa; phylum Chordata; order Ceratodontiformes; family Ceratodontidae; genus Neoceratodus; species Neoceratodus forsteri. Next base: position 107,542,599 of record JADMNL010000026.1, read on the forward strand.
TGAATGGATCCCATGTCTCCTTCCCTAAATACTGAGGCAAGTACTTGTTTAGTACCTCTGCCTGTTCCCCCACCTTCTGAGCGCATCCTTCCCTAGTCCAATCCTGGAGATGTGCTCTCCTCTTTCTCTTTCTCCTATGTATCTATAAAATCCCTTTCCAGCCACTTCAGATATTCCTGGCCAGGTTTGCTCCGACCTCACCTTGGCTCCCTCACCACTCTTGTGACCCTTCTAGCTGACAACTCTTACTCCTCTCTCCTTTCCTCCCCTGGAGCGCTTAAAGCGTGTAGTAGGTAGCTTTTCATCCCCTCACCAGCATGGCTTGATGGCCCTACCATTTTTATGTATTACCCTTGCGCACAAACCTAGTAGCCTCCTGCACCCTTTTGATGGTCTCCCACAAGCTACCAACATCCATGTCTGGCCTAATCTGGCTCAGGCTTCCTCATGATCCTGCCCATGCCCACAGTCTGCCCCCTCAAGTCTACTACTACTGTGTTTGGCGGTTGTCTCCCAAAGACACAGCAGAAACCAGACCGTGGCATGGTCTCCTCCTGCCAGCGGGCACACACCTCCAGACCCCTATCTAGTCGCTGTCTGCAAGGACAATGTCCATTATCTTCCCCAGTAGGTTCCCCACCTGTTTGACCAGAAGGCATCCTGAAACACATCCATCAGCCTTTGCTCCTGGCCACCACTGATGTCATGGTGTCCCAGTCCGCCCTGGCATATTTAGGTCCCCATGACCACCACCCTACCCTTTCCACGGTCACAGTACCCTTGATGTTCTCAACCAATTTTCCCTCCAGTTCCTCACCCATTGTGGGGTCTGTACACCACCTACTTTCAATCATTTGCCTCCTCTGATTGTAGGGTTAACCAAATTGTTTCCTCCCCTTCCTCCCTCCACTCACCAATATGCCATTTTGACTATCTGTGCTAGACCCTCTTCTCTATCCTCCTGAATATTGTGTAGCCCTTTAAGTTTAGGCCCCAATCATTCTTCGGGTGGCCCATGTTTCCGTAATCGCTGCCATAACGTGATCCCTCTGCCAGCATCGCTTGGAGCTCGGGCATTTTGTTGCTCATACTCCTGGCGTTGATCAGGACCATTCTCCACCCATCCCCCTCCCTACACAATTCCACTGCCCTGCCTTTTCCTGCACAGCTCTTGCTTTGCGTACATTGCAGTCACCTGCCCTCATTTGTTGCCCTAGACCAGGGACCTCAGTCAGTTCTCCTGTCTCCATTCCTTCACTCATCCCTCCCCTTTACAAGTTTGAACCCCACTTCTCGTTTATGAACTCAGCGAGTTTGTTTTAAGATCTCCTTCCCTCTAGGTTAAGATGTATCCTATCCTAGCATATAACCCCTTGTCATCCCATGTGTCCCCAGTCCCCACCAGCCCATAATCTTCTGCCCTGCACCAATCCATGAGCCACTGATTCACACCTCTGAGTTTGTGCTTGGTCTCCCCAGATGCCCTAGGTACTGGCAGGATTTCGAGAAAATTGACCTCCCTATAGAATGGCCGACTCTGGCTAGTTCCCGAAACCTCACCTGGATTTCCAGATCGCTGTTCCTTCAAATCGTTTGGTGCCCAGATGTACCGGGAAATCTGGGGATCCGCATTCAATGCTAATGAATATAGCTGGAATTTGGCCTTGTGAAGCGGATAGGCCGGAATACAGTATAAGCCCTGACCAGACTGCATTTATCCTCCCCTACTCCCTCCACTGGATGCCCTGGTCATGAGTCCCCACAGGATCACCTTCACCCCACCTTACTGGCCCTTTGACTCCTTCCAGGCTCTTCCTTCTATCATTGGCCACCAGCTTACTCCTCCCTCCCTTCAGTCTGGGGATCACTAGTCTGTGCATGTCCTACCATGCTCTTCCTTCTGCATCACGGTTCCCAGTTTACTCTTCACCCCCTCACCTCTGGTCGGCACTACTGGCCTCCCGATTCCCCAGCTCCCTTTCAAACAACATGCGTCTTGCTATATTATGACATATGCAGTTTGTCCCAGCCTTAGAACTGCTTGGAGGTGAAAAGTTAACTTCTATGTCAGGCATGGAATTTTGGGCGCGCGAGCAGTTGAAAAAACTCTGTCTGTCTGTTCTTCAAACTGAAACTGTCAGATTCTTTCTCCGCCTCACTGAACAGTCGCTCCGGAGATTCCTCCTACTGCTCGGTTCATTTTGTCGGTTAAAAGTGTTATTTCTTTTTTTTTTTTAAACCGCATTTGTATATTTTGACCCCAACGGTCGGTTCAAGCTCTCTGTGGTATCGTATGTAATAGACAGGTTTACATTTCTCTGTGTGGAACTTGCAAAAGCGTTGTTTATCGGTTGGTTGAACCGATCGGGTTATTAAAACTTATTAAATTACATTTAAAGTGCGGTTCCCGGTTCTTATCAGTTCTAAAAAGCGGATTTCATTACAGTTTTTTCGCGACCTGTGACACGGTTAGGAACGATAAGGTGTCTTGTAGCGATTTGCGGAAAGGAGCAAGTTTTGGTTAGGCTGGCATTATGTCTGAAACCCAAAAAAGAAAAACTGGGCCCACTGGGTTCAGCACTGTAGTGTGTCTGTAGGGAAGCCTTGCCAAGGCTGACCACACACTATGTTTTATTGTCTGGGGTTTGACCATCTCAATGCAGACTGCCAGATTTGCAAGAATTTCCTGCAGCTGCCCTGGATAAGAGAGTTGGTAGGCTCGGGGAGCGAGAGGCCAAAAGTGGCTGACCCGGATGGCCAGCCGGTTCGGTGCCAACCGAACCGGAGGAATGCCCTCTGACCAGGCGATACTTCCTCGGGCAAGCGAAGAGCTGACTCGGAGGAGCCAGTTCTAGCAAAGAGGACTAGAAAATCAGCAGGTGTGGAGCCAAATTTCCTTCTCCAGCCGCTGCAGAGAGCAAAGCGATCCAAATTGTTCAGTCGCTTTCCCGGTTCCGTCCGAACCGGCACCATCAGAGTAAGCAGTCGGTTAGTCGGTTCCACCGGTTCAGAATATGATATAGAGGAATATTATGAACCGGAGGAGGAAAGAGGATTATGAAGAGTGAATATGATTCTGAAAGTCTGGATATTGCCCATCGAAGGACATCTCCCAGAACAGATCTTCAGGAGTGTCTCCCCTAGGCTTTCGAGTCCCCTTCTCATTTTCTGTTTTATAAAAAGTTGCTGAAACCCTCCAGCTCTCTTTGGAAGAAGCTGTGGATGAACAGGAGGAGCCTGACTATGTGGAAATGATGGATATCCCAGAGTCCAGGAGATTGTCTATTCCTCTACATAAATCTTTTAGGAAACAAACAATAACAATTGTAAAGCTCCTAATTCTTTACCTCCTGTGGATAAAAGATGGACAGGAGGTACATTGTCAGAGCTCTGATATGGAGTTCCTTTCACAACAATGCAGCCATGTTGGGGTAGAGCAGGCTGCAGCCTGTGATAAAGGCAAATATTCCTTGGCTTCCACCCCCTACAAGGACTCCAGGAGGATTGATGCCATGGCAAAGAAACAATACATGGCAGCATCCTTGGGACTCAGACAGGCAAATTATATGGCATATGTTGCAGATACAGAAATCCAGATGGGATACTGTTATGGCTTTAGCGAAACAGGTCCCTGGCCAGCTGCCAAGGAGCTGGAGCAGGTGGCTGCTGGTGGTATTGAGGCATCCAAGGTGCATTTCCATGCTGAAGTGGACTCTAACAATGTATCTTCAAGAGTCATGGCTACATCTGTGACATTTAAGTAGATATAAGCATGGCTTAGGTGTACTAGCCTGGCAGGATACCCAGACTAAGGCCATGGATTTTCTGTTGTGGGTAATTCTCTTTTGGGGAGCAGACAGAGAATTACATGAAGAAAATGGATGAGTATAGGACCACTTATAGGGTGCACAGGCCAAGGAGGCGGAGCCACTCCTCAGAGGCAACTTTGCAGGGCAGGCCTTTCACAGGCCTTTTTACCAAGCCAAGCCTCCTCTTCAGCTTATGCCCAGAGGGGGTTCTTCAGAGGAGAGGCAGACTGGAGTGCAGAACAGGCCTGCTCCCACCCCTCAGCCCTAAAGCCCTGCCAAACAGGCACCCTGATGGGATGCCCAGGGCGATTCTCCATTACCTGTAGGGGCAGGCTGGCTTACTTCATCCAGGACTGGGGTCTTTGACATCAGACAAGTGGGTCCTGGAAGTAGTAAGCCAGGGACTGATTCTCAGCTTCAAAAATTCCAAAGATGAGAACCAGATCCTTTCCACCTGCAAATCCATTAGAGGCTCTTGCTTTGAAACAAGTCTCAACCCTCCTGGCTCTCAGAGCTGTAGAAAGGGTTCCTTCCTATACCAGGGCAAGGACTGTACTCCAGGTACTTCCTTACCACAAAAAGACAGGAGAATGGCGGCCCATCCTGGATCTAAGATACCTAAACAAACACCTTTTAAAACCAAAATTCAAAATGGTGACTCTGAGAATTATTTTACCCTCCTAAGGCCAGGGGACTGGCTAGCGTCCCTGGACCTCAAGGATGCTACTTCCATGTTCTCATCAGAAGCTCCACGAAAGTACCTCAGATTCGAACTGCCTCAGGCCATTACCAGTTCAGAGCAATGCCCTTCGGCCTCACCTCTGCCCCAAGGGTATTCACCAAATGCCTGGCAGTAGCAGTTGCTCCTTAAGAAGGCAAAGATTGCCATCTTTCCTTACCTGGACGACTGGCTCATAGTGGGTCAGTCTCCAGACCAGAATCGAATCACACCTTCAGGTTACCAGCAGCTGCTTACATCTCTAGGTTTCTTCTCAGTCTTCCAAAGTCAGTTCTAGAACCTGTTCAGCTACTCACCTTCATAGGCGCAGGGACTGGACACAAAGCAGAACGAGCTTTCCTTCCTCTAGAAGAGTAAAGACCCTGGTGGCTCTGGCCTCCTCCTTCACTCTGCAGGTTTCTCGACCAGCAAGGCACTTTCTACAGCTCCTTGGGCACATGGCTGCTTCCACAGCTGTAGTGCAGGGCAAGATTTCAGATGAGGGACATTCAGTTCCATTTGAGAGCCTTCTGGTCTCAAAGGAGATCCTCTAACCAAATTGATTCCAGTAACTTCGAACCCTGATCCAGGCCCTGCAGTGGTGGCAGGATCAGACAATCTGAGACAGGTTCCTTTCATCCTCAATCTCACTCCTTGACCCTTACTGCAGATCTTCTCCTCTTGGGATGGGGAGCTCACATGGGCGACCTCACCACCCAGGGATTGTGGTCCCCTCAGGAATCTCTGCTCCACATCAAGCTGTTGGAACTCAGAGCTGTTTTTCTAGCACTTCCGTTTTTTCTGCATCTGTTCAGAACAAAGTGGTACAGGTCAGAACAGAGAACACCACTACAATGTGGTACATCAACAAGCTAAGGGGCACTCGGTCTTTGGCATTGTGCACGAGGCTATGAAGTTGTGGTTTCTGGCTTATTCTGAATACCTCCCGCATGGCAGTTCACCTCCCAGGCAAGGACAATATCTTCCTGGACATAAGTCTCACCACTCATTCACACACTAGTGGGATTGGCGCGGGAGGCACTAGGACCTATCGGGAGCAAACCTTTTGCTGGAGGGCGTGCCGAGAGATGGTGCCGCAAGCAGCGGCTCGAGCGGTAATGACTTATCTCGTGACGACCCTCCAACCGCCTCAGTTCCTTTTCCGCCGCCGAAGTGCGCTCCAGTGACGACGTCGCATAGCCTGGAGTCAAACTTCAAACTAGCGATAGTTTTCAGTTTGTTTTTTGCAACATTATCACGATAGTAGTATCGCTTAATTTTATCTATTTTGATTAAATTTTCTAATATTTTAAATTTAATCTTACTTGAAGTACTCGACCTACTGGGCGGAGTCGACCATGAGCAGGTCAGGTGACGGTGGGGGCTTACGTATGAAAGCTGTTCAGTCAGCTGGGCTGGGTCCGGTCAGCCTCCTTCTCCTCAGCGGGGTTCCGACCAGCGGTCAGTCCGATGCCGGGGGATGGGCGGTCCCCGTCGGCATAAAAAAACAGTAGCATTCTCGGCACCGTTCATTTCAATCTTCTTGACCCCTGAGTCAAAAGAAATATAAAGTCGCCCTCTGGTATATCTCTTGTGTCCGGCGGTCGGTTATCGTTGCTAGTTGCCGGTCTCCTCTTGATCGCCAACTTCGGTGTCGTCATCCACCGACATCGAGCCCCTCCTGCCTATAGGTAGGGCTCCGGATGACAGTTTCATCAGTGGGCCGCCCTTATGAGCCGATGGGCTCGGAGGTTGGTTCTTCTGCCTGGCTCGGTTGCCTCAGAGCCCTCGGAAAACCTCCTGCGATCAGGTAGGGCGGTTGGACCTTCCTGGTCATGCGGCGCCTTCTTGATGCCAGCGACTCCATGTAAGAGTGTTTTCCCCTCACATGGCTGCAGCGCAGGGGCCACCCGATGCCCTTATCTCCTGGTTTTCCTCCTCTAGCTTTTCCAGGTTCTGGCTTTTCCGATTGCCTTCCGCAGAAATGCCTGTTGGCTTAGCCGGGCGCCGTTTTGGTGCTGCTGGGTCTTGCCGGTAGCGGCGTGGTGCCAGCGCTGCCGTCTGGGCTCCTGGCGGGCGCGTTTGCGGTGCCGTTGGCTGGCGGGCGCCGCGGCCTGCGGTTTCACGTGCCTCTTCGACGCCCCGTGTGCCTCACCGGTGCCGTTTTCAACCCGTTTTGCTGTCTAGCGCCGGGGCCCTCGGGAGACTCTCCTTGTTTTCTGCTATTTCCTCCTCTCTAATTTTCCTCCTTTCCTGTCCAAACAGTCCTTCCTGGACCATCAGGAGATGATGTTGAGCCTGACCCAGACCTTCAGTTGGGTGATGAAGTGGAGAAACAGGATCTTTCTTTGCTACAGAGCCTGTGGTCGAGGACCCTGTCGCTATAGTCTCTGTTGAAGAACCTGAGATCACTCTTTCTCTCCAGACTACAGACATGTCGATCCTGGGAAGATGTTAAGACTCAGTATCTTCATGCTTGAGGAGATCCCTACAGTTTGACTCCTCCGGTCAGCCTTCCTTGAGGGGCAGCTGTCTCCAATGGTATGGAATAATCTGCTCTTATTCCCTCAGTGGCTAAATCCATTGATAAGAAGTATTCAGCTCCCAAGGATGGGCGTCCTTTTGGCATCCCAAGCGCTTCCGAGATCCTATTGTAGTCCTGGCAGAGGCCAGCAAGGTGGTTTCTTCCTCAAACCACTACAGCTCGACCTACAGTGGTGTGAAAAGTATTTGCCCCTTCCTGATTTTCTCTATTATTGCATATTTGTCACACTGGATGTTTCAGGTCTTAGAGAAAATGTAATATTATAAAAAAGAACCTGGTGAACAAATAACACTTGTTTTTTTTTTTTTTTCACCTATTTAATGAAAAAAAAGTTAACCAACACCAACTGGCACTGTGTGAAAAAGTAATTGCCCCCACCATAATAACTGGTTACGCCACATTTAGCTGCAAGGACTGCAACCAAACACTTCCTATAATTCAATATCAGTCTTTCACATCGCTGTGGAGGAATTTTAACTCACTCTTCCTTGCAGAACTGCTTTAATTCAGTAACATTTGGTAGGTTCGAGCATGAACTGCTCATTTTCAGGTTCTGCCACAGCATCTCTATTGAGTTTAAGTCTGGACTTTGACTAGGCCACTCAAAACTTTAATTTTACTCTTTTAGCCATTCTGATGTGGACTTGCTTTTGTATTTTGGATCATTGTCTTGCTGCATGACCCAACTACGCTTCAGCTTCAGCTGACAGAAGGATGACCGGACATTCTCCTTAAGAATTTTCTGGTACAGAGCAGAATTCATGGTTCCTTTAATTTTGTGGTCATCCAGGTCCTTAGGCAGCAAAGCATCCCCACCATCACACTACCACCACCATGTTTGACTGTTGGTATGGTGTTCTTACTGTGGAATGCTGTGTTTGCTTTCACGCGAGACATTATGGGATCCATGTCGTCCAAAGTTCCACTTTGGACTCATCTGTCCATAGAACATTTTCCCAAAAGGCTTGTGGATCATCCAGGTGCTTCTTGGCAAATGAGAGATGAGCATTTATGTTCTTCTTGGTTAGCAGTGGTTTCGCCTTGCTACTCTCACATGAAGACCATTTTGCCCAGTCTCTTTCTGATTGTGGAGTCATGAACACTGACCTTAGCTGAGGCAAGAGAAGCCTGCAGTTCTTTGGATGTTGTTTTAGGATCCTTTGAGACTTCCTGGATGATTTACGCTCGCCCTTGGAGTAATTTTGGCAGGCCGCCACTCCTGGGAAGATTCACTACTGTTCAAAGCGTTCTCCATTTGGAGATTATGGCTCTCACTGTGGTTCGAGTGGAGTCCCAGAGCCTTAGAAATAACTTTGTAACCCTTTCCAGACTGATAGAGGAACACATTTTCTGATCTTTTCAGGAACTTCCTTTGATCATGGCATAATGTGCTGGTTGAATCTTTGTGTTGGCACGTGACTCTGATGGTAAGGGTCAAAATAAGTGAGGTTTATATTGAGCAGGGCTGGCTGTAATCAAGCCTGGCTGTGTTCAATCACTGACTCTAATTATCCTTTTAATTGGGTTGATTTAACTAGGGGGCAATTACTTTTCACACAGTGCCAGTTGGTGTTGGTTAACTTTTTCATTAAATAAATGAAATAAGTAAAAAAAAGTGTTATTTGTTCACTCAGGTTCCCTTTATCTAATATTATATTTTGTCTAAAGACCTGAAAACATCCAGTGTGACAAATATGCAATAATAGAGAAAATCAGGAAGGGGCAAATACTTTTCACGCCACTGTATTAACAAAGTCAATAAGATTGATACATTAGGTAAGAGAGTCTTTGCTGCCTCCACTCTAAGTATGTCAGTATTGCCAGTTATCAAGGCTATTTTTCTCAGTATGAGTATATCCTGTGGCACTCTATGAAAAGAATGGTTGAAGCTCTTCCAGATTCGGACTCCAAGTCAGAGCTTCTTCTGACCGTTATTAGAGTATTGAGTCCAATAACCAACAAGGTCAAAACCCGCCATGGGCCGCTTCGACACTGCTTCTCGCTCAGCAGCCGCGGATTTGTACTCTCTTGATTCCTGGCTACGTTCTTCTGGCTTCACCGAATGATGCTCAGCAGCAGGTAATGGCGCTACCTTTTGATGGCTCCTATCTTTTTGGCCCTCAGGTGGAGCAAGCCTTAGAGGCCACTCAGAAGACTAGATCGGCCATTAAATTGGCGAGACCTCCGCCTGCCCCTCTCGGAGGCATGTGAACAGACGTCAGTTTCATAGTCATCAGTCCTTTCGAGGCAGAGGCGGAAGCTCCATAAAGCCAACCTGCCCAACCTCAAAAAGAAGACGCGGCAAGCGCAGGGGCCTAAAGCCCCAAGCGCCACCTATGAATGCTGGCCCAAGTTCCATTCACTCTGCCCGGTGGAACTTTCTCCTCCAGTGGGAGGTCGTCTGATGTACTTCTACAACCCAGTGGAAGTCCATAACCCGGACAAATGGGTCCTTCGGATAATTCGCGAGGTTATTCTCTCAATTTCTTGAAACCCCAATTGTCCTCCCAGGCGAGACAACCCAGGTTGTCGGCCTCTCAATCAGACCTCCTCACCGCCGAGATCCAGGGCCTTCTGAACAACAGGGCAATAGAACTGGTGCCCCCGCATCTCTGTGAAACACAGGGTTCTCCCATTACTTTCTGGTTCCAAAAGAAATCTGGGGATGCGCCCATTCTAGACCTCAGAAAGTTAAACAAATTTCTCCCTAGGAGAAATTCAAAATAATTTCTAGGTACCCTGTTACCCTTGCTGCATCAACACGACTGGCTGGCCTCCCTGGATATGCAGGATGCTTACCAGCATATCCCGTCCACCCGACCCACACAAGTTCCTCTGGTTTGTAGCTTTGGGTCAGCATTATCAGTTCAAGTCCTGCCCTTTGAAGCTATCCTCGGCGCCCTTGAGTTTTACAAAGTGTTGTGCAGTTCTATGGCGCATCTCAGGAAGATCGGACTCCAGTGTTTCCCTACCTGGACGATTGGCTTCTAGCAAGCCCTTCCAGCCAAGGGACTTTGGAAGCGTGCAAGCGACTTCTGTCTTCTCATGTCCATGGGAGTTCTGCTGAATTTGAAAAATCTCAACTGCAGCCCTCCCAGAGCTCCTTTTCATAGGGGCGCTTCTAGACACCTCTTCACGAGCTTTCCTTCCAGAGGACAGAAGACTCGACATCGCCGGATGGCCCGTTACATCGGGAGAACCAATCGGTTACAGCTCTCTCGATGCAGCATGTTGGGTCTCATGGCGTCCTCGGTGTTCACTGTACCCTGGCCGGTTGCACAAGAGAACCACCCAATGGATGCTCTCCACTCAATGGTCTCCGACCTCTCACCCCCAGTCTTATCCCATCAAGGTGGCGGGCCTTGAAGGTCTCTCTCACCTGTGGTCTCAAGAAACAATCTCCTGGAAGAGATTCCCCTTTGCTCCCCGGATCATCAGATCTCATCACCACAGGCCATCGCTAATGGGACAGGGCTCACTGTCACTCCCTCCACACTCAAGGTGTATGGACTCAGTTCGACACTCATCTCACATAAATGTCCTGGAGATGAGAGCGGTCCTCTATGCGATCCGAGCTCTGAAGGATGTCCTTTGTCACAAGAACATTCTCCTTCAAGCGGACAACAAAGCTGTGATGTATTACATCAACAAGCAAAGCGGTGCTCATTCTTATCCCCTTTGCAGGAAGCAATGAGGGTGTGGGAGTGTGCTTGGAGCACAAGTCTCTGATTCAAGCGGTTTATCTGCCAGGTATACAAAGCGACCTAGCAGATCACCTCAGCAGAGCAGGAGGCAGACCCTCACGAGTGGTCTCTCGATCCAGCCGTAGCCGGTCTCTGTTCAAAGGTGGGGACTCCAGGCCTGGACCTTTTGCATCCCCACTCAGCATAAAACTGCCTCTCTTCTGCTCCAGAAATCCAGGGCCTGGCATTTCTGTCGGGATCGTTCAGGCTGCGGTGGACAAGGCTTTCTTTCGCCTTTCCACGCTTCCTCTAATCAGAGAGTACTCCTCAAGTTCGAGTCTCAGGGGACCAAAATGATTCTCATTGCTCCTCTGGCCTCGGCAACTATGGTTCCTCTACTCAACAGTATGTTGCAGCCTCTCGAGACCACTTCCCTTACCAAATCAATCTTTTGACTCAGGGTTCGTTGGTCCATCCCAACCTGAAATCACTTCACCTTCATGCTTGGCTCCTGAAGGGTGAAGTGAGATCGGTTCAGCGTCTCGTAGAGTCTCAGACATCCTTCTGGCTGCTGTAAAGCCAGCCACCCAGCATCATCGCTTCCAAATGGAAGCGTTTTCTCTCCAGGTGTCAAAGTCCTCTTGGAATCCCTTTTCCTGTCCTCCTGACAAGGTTCTGGAGTACCTTTTGGACCTATCAAACTCAGGTCTCAGTACTCCACAGTTAAAGTTCACCTTAGTGCCATCTCAGCGTTCCATGAGCGGTTTCTCCCTTGACTCTGGCTCAGTTACCTATAGTGAAGAGATTTCTTAAAGGGATTCTTCATACCAGACCCCTGTTAAGCGCTCCAGTTTCAGCCTGGGACATTAACCTGGTGCTGGACATGCTCACTCGGAGCCTTCGAACCCCTAGCTACCTGTGAGCTAAAATTTCTTACCTGGAAGACTGCCTTCCTGGTGGCCATTACCTCAGCCCGCCCAGGGTCTCTGAGATACATGCCTGATTCACGGACCCTCCATTATGCTGTATTCCATAAAGACAAGGTAGTTCTCCATTACTCATCCTAAATTTCTTCCCAAAGGTTGTCAGAATTCCATCTAAACCAACCTCTGAGTGCGTCCTATATCCTAATTTCCAAAATGAAGGGGCAGGCTCTTCATTCCTTGGATGTTAAGAAGAGCCTTGCGAGTTCTATTTAGATAGAACCAAGGATATTCATAAGACTCAGCAACTGTTTGTTTCTTTCAGCGACACCGGCTGGGTCAACCTGTCGCTATCAGATGCATCTCATCATGGTTAGTGGCATGCCTTGGCATTGCTATTCCATAGCTCAAGTTAAATTAGAAGGTAGAGTGTACGCTCACTCTACTAGGGCGATCGCGGCATCCCTAAGCGGAAGTCGCAATGTTTCCAATTGCAGATATCTGCAACGCCCGCCACCTGGAGCTCAGTGCATACCTTCGTTAAGCATTATGCACTGGATGTTCATGCCAGGCGTCATTCCGCATTGACAGAACTATCCCAAGGGACTTCTGTCTTAGTCGGCGTGAGCTCTGGCTCTCCCACACCGCCCCTTTTGGGGATTATCAGCTTGGTACTCTCCCACTGAGTGTGAATGAGTGGTGGAGACTTATGTCCAGGAAGATATGAAAATTACGTACCTACCATAATTCTTGATCTTCTTGGACGGTCTCCACCACTCGTCTACACTCTCCATCCCGAGCTCACGCTGTGTTGGTCTTCACTCCCTCAAATCTTTAGGCCGTGAAGACTTCTTTGTTGACCCTTCTTACACGGGTCACACGGACTATCTTATGTCCGTTTTTAAGGTTAGATTTACTCTTCACGTTAGTTGCTGCACCTCCTTGGTAAAAAGGTACTGGGCCGGTTGGAGGGTCGTCGCCGAGATAGTCATTACGCTCGAGCCGCTGCTGCGCCCGTGCCTCGCTGTGTCATCTCTCGGCGCCCATTCCTCCAGCAAAAGTTTGCTCCTGATAGGTCCTAGTGCCTCCAGCGCTAATCCCACTAGTGTGAATGAGTGGTGGAGACTCGTCCAAGAAGATCAAGAATTACGGTAGGCGTAATTTTCATGTCCTGGCAGATGCTCTCAGCAGGATTTCCCAGGGCCATCACGAATGGTCACTGGATCCCCTAGTACTGGGGTTAGTATTTGCCAGGTGGGGCACCCTCAGATAGATCTTTTGCAGCCCCAGACAATCACCAACTTCTGCTTTTTGTTGCAGGCCCCCAGTGTTGGGCTCAGTCCCTCTGGATGCCTTCCTTCTCGATTGGGAAGGAAGTTCCTCTATGCCTTTCCCCCTTTCCTCTCTTGTTCAAGGTGCTAGTCAAAATCAGATCTCAACCTTGCAAGATGATTCTGATTGCTCCAGATTGGGCCAGACAGCCCTGGTATCCACTCCTTCTGTCCTTAGCAGTCACCTTCCCTGTGTCTCCCCAGGAATCACAATCTGTTAACCTGTGCCCAGGGAGAGTTTGGTATCGAATCTCAAATCCCTCATCCTCAAGGCCTGGCTCTTGAGGAGTTAGAGTTGCTGACCTACACCTTTCTCAAGGTGTACTCGATATCTTAAGCTTCTAGGAAGCCTTCCACCAGGGCTACTTATAATTCTAAATGGAAAAGGTTTTCCATATGGTGCTCTGGAAAGCATATTTCCTCAGAATCTGCTGATTTGCCCACAGTTCTGGACTATATGGTCCATCTAAATACTTTGGGGCTGAGGCCAGCTACCCTGAAAGTGCATTTGGCAGCTGTCTCTGCTTTTATTTCAGCAGGAAAGCCCTCTTCTCTTTCTGCTCACCCTGTATTCTCCAAGTTTTTCAAGGGATTGCTTACACCAACCCTCCATTCAGGGACCCTGCTCCTGCCTGGGATCTTAATGTTTGCATTGCTCAGCTAATGCAACCCCCGCTGAGCCTTTGTCTTCAGCAGAGCTTAAGTACTTGACTTGGAAAACTGTGTTCCTAGTAGCCATCACTTCTGCCAGGCGCATAAGTGAATTACAAGCTTTGTCAGTGGAGCCTGAGTTTATTTCCTTTCACAGAGATAAGGTAGTCCTCAGGACTAACAGGAAGTTCTTGCCTAAGGTGGTTTCAGATTTCCACCTTAATCAATCTATATCTCTCTGGCGAGAGGAGGTTGCACAGTTTAGATGTAAAGAGAACCCTTAGTTACTACATAGAGCGTACCAAGGGTCACAGGTTTGACTCCCTCCAACTGTTCCTCACTTATGGTGATGTTGGTAAGGAAACCTGCCACTAAAGATCCATTGCCAGGTGGATTGTCTCTTGTATCAATTTGCTATCAAACACTAGGTAAGGTTCCCCTTCAGGCCTAAGGGCTCACTCTACCAGAGGCACAGCTGCGGCCAGGGACATCCCTATCTTAGAGGTATGTCAAGCCTCTACCTGGAAAACAGTACACACTTTCACCAAGCATTACTCCCTGGACATCCAGGCTAGGAGTGATGCTCGGTTTAATACAGCTGTGCGTCAGAGCCTATTTCTAAGTAGGTTCTGTGTAGTCTGCATATGTCATAATATAGCAAGACTTCATGTTGTTTGAAGAAAAAATTACTCACCTTAGTAATGTTGTTTTTCTAATGGAGTCTTGCTATATTATGACCTCCCCCCTGCCCTCTTAGAACCTCTGCTCTTGGGATGTGGGTGGGCAGTGCAGTGTTGGCATAATGATGCCCACCTTGTGTTTTCACCCCTCTTTTTGGGGTGTTTGGGTGTTGTATTTTTTTATTTTTGGATCCCTGACTTGAGTCTTGGTTTTGGGACCAGAAAAATGTGTTAATATTTTAGTAGCCAGTTGGCTAGTGTAGGTTTACAGCTTCCACACAGAACCTTAGTGAGTTTTGCTCGTAAATATCTGACAGTTTCAGTTTGAAGAACAACAGACAGAGTTTTTCAACGAGCTCGCGCTCAAGATTCCATGCCTGTCATGGAAGTTAACTCTTTCACCTCCGGAGCAGTTCTAAGGCTGGGACAAACTGCATATGTCATAATATAGCAAGACTCCATTAGAAGAAACAACATTACTAAGGTGAGTAATTTTTTCTTTTGGGTCAGACTCACAGGTCCCCTCCCTAAACCCTTCTACTGTTTCCTTCCCTGCCTCCAACACTCCCTCCGGTCTTGTCTTCCCCTCCTTCTGCCATTTTCTCCCTCCCTCCTCAGCAGATTTCACCCTCCCGACACTGGCCCTCCTAGGTGCCCCTACTACCCCCTCCCTTGGCTGACTTCCCCAGCCTGAGTGCCTGCTACGCCCCAGTCTCCCCCCATCACCTCTCTTGTTCCAGCCCCGGCTTACTAGTCACACTCTCACTGCCCCCTCCAGTTTCACTACCCTTCCTCTCCACCCCACCCGGCTTGCTGACCAAAACCTCTCTGACCGCCTGCTCCCACCCCTGCCAGCCTCGTCACCTCCTCTCCTGGGGTACAGCCACGGTGTACCTGTTGCTAAGTGTAATGTCTGCCCCGGCACGTTTCTCCTACCCCCCTCCCTCCTTTGCTCCCCTGGTCCAGCCCCCTCCTGTGAGGTGTTTCCATCCGTTGCTTGTATTATGCCCTACCCACGGAGTTTCCATAGGGCCTCGTACCCCTTGGGGTATGCTGTAGTAGCCTCGCCTTCCTCCATGGGACCACTTCACGCCTTTCCACCCCTCCCCCATGCCTTCCAGTTCTCTTCTGATCCCCTCTCGCCCTGCCAGCTGGAAACACACTGGACACCCTCCATTGTTCCATGCCCAATTTAGGATTATTGCTGCCCGCACCCCATACACCCAATCACCCTGCAGAAGATGCCTGCTCTAGCCAGCCCGAATCCACCCTCATTTTGGTGTGAGCAGTGCCAACCACTTGCAGCCCAGTTTAGTTCTTGCCCACCTCACAAATTCAGACAGCAGTATACAATTCAGCAGATACCACAATTATCAAATCCTGCAGCTGTGTATGTGTATATATGTATATGTGTGTGTGTCGTGTGTGTGTGTGCGTGCATGCATATATGTGTGTGTGTGTGTGTGTGTGTGTGTGTATATATATATATATACATATATATATATATATACATACATACACACACACACACTCTACACACATGTATATAGCGTGTATTCAATGGTGCCCAGTCAGACACAGCATACTTCCCCCTTTCCTGCAACCTGCCACAAACCAGAACCAGCTCCGTTTTTGCCTGTCCCCAGAGTTCAGCAGCAGTAAACAGTTCAGCCCAGAATCGGTTCACATTCATTATACCTCGCAGCTGTATATAGCAGGTAGTCAATGGCAGCAGGCACAGCATACAGCTCCCTTGAACCCGGATCTAGTCAGCAGCAGCTGTCCAGGACACCCACAGCAGCCATCATCACAACATCTGGTGTTGTACTATCCTCCCTTTTCCCTCCTCTGTTAGCTTTGGGCTTGTATACCTATACTTGAATATAGTTGTCTTAACCAGCACATATTATGGGTAGTCCTGCTGATTGCATCGTTTAGTCTGGTATTGACCAGTGAAATGTTTATACACTGTAAATGACTTATCCTGCTGATGGCATCACTTAGTCTCTGTAATTCTGTGCTGTTTTACCCTTGCCTTTTGTCCAATGTAAGTATGACTATATGTTCTGTCCAGGTCCATCCTGAGAATGAGTGTTGCTCAGTGATGTTGCCTGGTAAAATAAAGATGTTTTATTGATTGATTGATAGAGATGGTGGAGTCGATCCTGGTATTGACTAAAGCGGGTTGGCAGTTTGAACCAAAGTTCTCCTGACTGGTCCATAGCTGAAGCTAGATATAAAGGGTTCTGGGCGAAATGCAGTGCAGCGAGAATATCCAGAACTGGGAAGGAGAAGCCAGAGAGCGAGGGGCAGCAAGTGAGCTCCCAGGGTAAGTTGACCAAATGAGCAGACACACGAAGACTGTTAGGCCTATTCTGCTGGCATTTTAGTATGTTAGTATAATATAGAGCGGGATTGGGGAGAGTATAGGATATGCTACATGAGAGTTACTGTCAGCGTTAGGCGGATCTTGTATATGCCCCCCCCATGACCGATCATCACATCATTTTAGAAAGTACACAGTCACATTCTAAACAGAATGCAGGGTCATGCTTAACTGTGTTTTTTCTTCTCTCTCTAAGCTGGCTTCCTTACTTCTGGACTGTACCTCCTGTTGCTGGTCATCAGGCAGGAATCAAAGATCTGCAGCAGGGGCATCTAACCCTCCCTTCTGGCTTCCTCCAGTTTACTTTCTGCCTTCAGTGAAGCAGGTACCCTCAGCAGAGCCCTGTCACGCATGGCAAGGCTGAAGAGACTATAAGTCATAAATTCTTTATTCTACTTTTGGACAAGTGTATAGCATTGATGCTAGGAGGCGATTTGGAAATGCTTCATGGTGGGATCCAGGCTCAGCCTTGCAAGCTACACAGACTGGCCCCACCTCTCAGCAGCTCGCTATATTTCCTGCGATTTTGGTCTCCCCACAATGGATGGCAGTAAGCCCTCAAGGCTCTGGGGGACTCCTTATTTAAGCACTGGAGTGCTTCTGGGAGCAGTGCCTTCCTATTGAGCGACTTTGGGAAGATTTCTTCAAGCTGGTCGACGGTGCAACAGTGCGGATCCAAGCAATGCATCAGGCTGCTCTTCAGCGATCAGCTCTCTTGTCGATGAGTGCTGGGAGGCGCAGGCCACTCGTCGATGATCAGCTCTCTTGTCGGCGGCACTGAGGAGAGTTAGCGCTGGAAGAATAGTCTCATTGACAAGTGCTGAGGACAGCCAGCAGTGCTGTAGTGCTATCCGGGTCGGTCCTAGTAATGATGAGAAACACAGACTTTGACAGCAGATAAGGACCACTTGGCCCACCTAGTCTGCCCATTTCCTACCTAGAGGATAAGCTGCAGATCCTATTTAACCAACAGCCTATTTCTTCCTACCCACACAAAAATCGCCTTATGTCTGTCCCATACATTCTTGAATTCTCCCACAGTTTTAAACCCCACAACCTCCTCAGGAAGGCTGTTCCATCGTCCACCACCTCTCTCTGAAAAATAATTCCTCACATTGCCCCTGAGCTGTCCCCTCTATCTTCAAATTGTGTCCCTTGTTCTTGCATCTCTTTTCTGAAAGATGCTACCCTCTTGGACTTTGTTGATTCCACTGCGTGCCTAAACATTTCTATCATGTCCCCCTCTCCCTCCTTTCCTCAAGGGTATGCATTAAAGCTTCTTTAGTCTCTCCTCGTATGGCTTCTCTTGCAGACCCTGCACCATTAGTTGCCCTCCTCTGAACTGCCTCCATCCTGTCTATGTCCTTGCAGAGATGGGGTCTCCAGAACTGGCAGCAGTACTCCAGATGGGGTCTCACCAACTGTCTGTATGGGGGATAACAACTTCCTGTTTTCTGCTGGTGATACCTCTCCTATACATCCCAGTATCCCCAGCCCTCCCTACAGCCTTCTGCATTGCTTCCCAACTTTGAGGTCATCTGATATGATTACCCTAGGTCTCTTTCCATTTTGTTGTTGTTACTACCCCCAATTGTGTAATCTTCTCCTGGGTTTTGTTTCCCAGGTGCATTACTTGCACTTCTTTGCATTGAATCCAAGCTGCCATACTTCTGACCATTTCTCCAACCTTGCCAAGTCCCTTCTCATCCTTTCCGCCTCCTTGTGTATCAACCCTGTTGCAGATCTTTGTGTCATCTGCAAGAGGCTACTTTTCCTTCAGTCCCTCTGCAATGTCACTTATAAAGACCTTAAAGGACTGGACCCAGTACTGAACCGGTATCCCACTAGTAACCCCTCTTTCTTCAGAGTGGACTCCATTTACAATTACCTTCTGTGTCCTGTTGTTCAGCCAATGTTTTACCCAGGCTACCACCTTGGGACCCACTCCCAGGCTGGTTAATTTGACTACTAATCTTTTGTGTGGGACTGTGTCAAATGCCTTGCTAAAGTCTAGGTAGGCCATGTCCACAGCCCCTCCCTGGTCTACTACTTTGGTCACCCAGTCAAAGAAATCAATTAGATTAGTCTGACATGACCTTCCCGCTGTGAACCCATGCTGCTTTGGGTCCTGCCCCACTGGCCTCTAGGTACTCAACAGTTCTTTCCTTCAAGTGATTCCATCACTTTCCCTACCACAGAGGTCAAACTGACAGGTCTGTAGTTTCCTGCCTCCGTCTTGGTCCCACTTTTGTGAAGGGAATCACATCTGCCTTCTTTCAGTCCTCAGGTACCACACCATCCTCCCATGATTTGTTAAAAGCGTAGTCAGTGGTGTCACTAGTTCTCTGTTTAATTCTTTAGAATTCTGGGGTGAATTCCATCTGGCCCCATTGCTTTGTCCACCTTCAGTTTTAGGAGTCTTTCAGAACCCTTTCTTCTGTGAAAGGACTGGGATCAACCCCCTCTCCAGAGTGCTTCTATTAATTGGATTAGGCACCTCCCCACTTCCTCTTTTGTGAATGAGAATAGCATTTGTGGGCCCCTCCAAAGTCTCTTAGTGCTACCACGGTTCTTAAAGGGACAGCACCCTTTGACTAACGCAGTCTAGGATATTGCAAGAATTCAGAGAACAGTGGCCTCAGAAAAGTCTAGCAGGGCAGAAAATGTCAGTGCTGCAAATCACCGCTCCTGATCACCTTCAGCTGGCTCCTTTACCTTACCTTAATGGGGAGGACTCAGTGGGCACTGCCTCCCCTCTACACAGTCGAATACCCAAGAAAGGTCTGTTCATTTGGCTACTTCCAGGTCAAAGAGAGTGGCGGCAACCAGGGATACCCAACAGGCTACCACCTCCTCTCTGGATCCAGATCTCATAGACAAGTTAAACAGGGTCTTTGCTCTGGACCCTGCATGTTTCAACTAGCAACCTCCCAGGTCCCCAGATAGGAGATCCCACAAAATGGGGAAAAGTTGGACTCCTCCCCATCCTCATCTGACAAGGCGACTATCCTGTCACTCTCGACAAAAGAAAAAATCCAGATACAGGGACAGATCATCCAAAGATGAAGATCTCCATTCCTTACTCAAGAGGAAGGACAGGTCGTTCAGGAGTAGATCTAGAGGCACACACAAGGAAGCGTCACAGGAGACATTCCCCGGACTCCTCAGGCGACAGCTCTTCCCGAGGAGGGAGATAGTGGACTCCTCATGGGACTCTGACTCCCCATCCAGAAACTAGGACCTGGAGGATCTGGATTTCTTTATTAAAAGGTCATATCAAGATCCATCTCTGATCTTCTCCAGCTGTCCTTCCCAGCCAAAACAGACTTTCCGCCTGGCATCTACCTCCAAACCGGCCCCAGCCTTCCCTGTCCCTCATGCCATAGAGGACTTACTAAAAGAGGAATGGCAAGGTCCAGAGCACACATACTCGGTCCCCCGTCGGATCTCCAGACTTCTAAAGCTCGTCAAGAAGCAGTCAGGAAAGTGGCTAAACTGCCCCAGGATTGATCCACTGATCTCGAATTCTAAGCAAAAAAAGTAATCCCTGACGAAGGGGGAGGGACATCACTAAGAGACCCAGTGGACAGAAAAGTGGATGCCCCGCTTAAGGGCCTTCCAGGTGTTGGCGACTTCTCTTAAAGGCAGCAACAGTGAATCTTTTCTCGGCTAGAGCCACCCTCTCCTGGGCTTCAGATCTAGCTTTCAGCTCACAGAAGACCCAGAGAAAAACTTACCGATTATTCGGTGGTGGACGTCAAAATGAATAACACTGAAAATTGTTGAAGAACCACAGCAAAAGCAAACAGGATACTGGCCTGCATAACCAGGAATTACATTCAGAAGGAGAGGTGATCCTCCCTCTGTATAATCCTTGGTCAGGCCGCATCTCGAGCACTGTGTGCAGTCCTGGAGGCCCTACCTTAGGGGCGACATAGTGCTGCTGGAGAGGGTCAGAGGGAGGCGACCAGGATGATTCTGGGCATGGGAGGCACTATGAGGAGAGACTGGAAGAACTTGGGCTGTACACACTGGAAGAGAGAGAGGCAGAGGGGGATGATGGAGGTCTTCAAATATGTAAAGAAATAAGGCGGTGTTCAGGCTAAAGAAGGTGGGAACAACCAGGGACACGAATGGAAACTGGAGGGAAAATACAGGGGGAGCATAGGAGACACTACTTCACTGGATAGGGTGGTGGAGCCATGGAATGCACTGCTCAGGATTCTAGTGGAGGAGGGCACAGTGGAGGCATTCAGAAAGGGGTGGGACTGCCGTCCAGTGGCACTGAGGTTGAGGCTCTGGACACCACCGCCGCTGCCGTGGCAGCCTGGATTGGAGGCGAGCTTGGGCGCGGGGTTGGCTGGGGAGACAGGCTGGGCGTCCGACAGCTTGCCTTCTCTGGGGAGGTGGGTTCTCCAGCCCGGCGTGGCGACCCCTGGCAGAGGCTGGGGCGTGCCGGTAAGCTGGCATCTCAGGGCATGATTGGTCGGGCGTGGGTCACGACCAGTCAGCCTCAGGGACTACTCCTTCGTGGAAGGAGGGATGTTGCTGATGTTGGCGCTTGCGTCTTGTCGTATGGGTCCACAACACCCCACAGAGAAAAAGCGAAACACCCCGCTGGAACTGGGAAGGCGGAGGCGTCGAGCGGGTCTTGATGTGCCGATGCCTGCCTGCAGCCTCAGGACCCTGACAAAATGCAAGATTAGGGGATTCGGGGTCTGCCTTACCTGACCCGCCGGAGGTATCCGTGGCAGGATGGAGGACTGGGGACTGACAGGTAAGGCACTGGTGGGGACGGGCTCTGTGGGCGACTCCGATGGTCGCGGCTCAGCGAGGATGACAGGTGGGGATAAAAGAAATTTCAAAAAAAAAAAGAAAGGGGTGGGACAGGCAGCGGAGGAAACTGAAGTCGGAAGACCCTATCGGGGGGCGGAGAAACAAGCACCCAGTAGGGGCTGGCAACCGAGCAGGCACGATAGACCAAGAGGCCTATTCTGCTGTCTTTTAGTATGTTAGTATGTTATTCAGCAGCTACAGTTAATGGGACCAGCTTCAGCATATGCAGCCGTGTCTGAGGAGGCAGTCAGGTGCGCTGCACTGATCATGTTTTATCAAACCTCAGCTCACTGCAACCTCTGGCTTTGGGCCTGGCAAGCAGACACCTCTTCAGAGAGTCATTTGGTAAATCGCCATACAAAGGGAATCCCTTGTTCCCTTTAGCCCTGAAGGAGGTGATGAAGGAATCTGGGAGACAGCCAAGGTACACATGTCCCAGTCAAGGGGCAGGGGCAAATCATGGTCCTCAGGCTCCAGGCACAATTTTCGTGACGAGGTTACAACAAAGGTCAAAACTCTTAACTTTTCTGGGAAAAGAACATGGTTTTCCTCCCCAACCAAGCGTAACTTTGGGGGTGGAACCAGTGCCGTGGAGGCTCCAGAGACACTGGCAACAGCAACAACAACAACAAAAGTCCTAATGAAGCCACCTGGACCCATCCTCTAGTCGGGTGCAGACATTCAAATTTTCTCAAGGAATGGGTCCATATGACATTGGACAAATGGATAATAGACATTATCAGCAAGGGTTACTTGATAGAGTTCGAGTCAAGCCACCCCTGCTGCACATAGTACCCTCCCTATCTCAAATGACCCGTTCAAAGACAGAGCAACGTTACAGGCCATCACAGACCTTCTACAAGCGGAACAATTGAGCAGGTTCCCCCACAGAGTTCATTCGGGTATACTCCTTATTCTTCATCGTGCCTAAGCGCACAGGTGGTTTCAGACTGGTCTTAGACCTTAAATTCCTAAATCATTTTGTGCACAGCAGACCCTTCAAGATGGAAACCTTGTCACTAGTCATCAAGGAACTACAGCAGGGGACTTTCAGCATCCAGTAACCTGCAAGATGCGTGACTTGCATATTCCCATCCAGAGAGTACACAGGCAATATCTCAGATTCAAGGTGGGAGGCAACACTTTCAGTACAAAAACCTTCCTCACGCCTCTCATCAGCCCCAAGGACATTCTTGAAGGTGTTTGTAGCGGTCGTTACTCACCACCTTCAGAATGGGGATACAGCTTTTCCCTTATCTGGATGATATCTTCATCAAGGCCCGAAGCTTAACCAAGGAGCACATTCAGTGACAGAGGTAGTCTGTTGCCTCTTGGCATATGGATTTCTCATCAAAGGGAGGAAGAGCTCCCTAACTCCGAGCCAGAACCTGAACCACCTGGGGGCAGACTTCGGGACTCTGGCCCAGTCAGAGCACATTCCACCAGAGCTATGGCCACTTCATGGGCGAACTTCAGAGAAGCATCTCCAGCAAACTTATGCAGGGTGGCCACTTGGTCACCATTCACACATTTACAAACTGGACGTGATGTCCTTGGCAGAAGCATCCTTTGGCTGCTGAGTGCTTCAGGCGGTGGTGGACTCTTAAAGACAGTGGACATTCTTCCCACCCAGGGGATCTGGGATGTACTGCTTTTGTATATCCCAAGTATAAGGAAGCCTGAGACCAGCTTAGAGAGAAATCAAATTTAAATACCTGTAAATTTTTCTTCTCTGACGGCTGGTCTCCGGCTTCAGATTCCTCCCAGAATGTATTAGTTGGCTGGCCTCAGGCCATGGTTGCCTTAAACTTTCTTGTGTTTTGTTTCCAAGTTCTCATTGTATTGCCACATTTGGACTGCTTTCAGAACTACACTGGAGGAAGCCAGAAGGGGAGGGCTAGATGCCCACTGCTGCAGGTCTTTGATTCCTGCCTGATGACCAGCATCAGGAGGTACAGCCAAGTGTAAGGAAGCCCAGAGACCAGCCGCTGGATAAAGAAAATTTGCAGGTATTTAAATTTTGATTTATTCCTGTCCCATGCATGTTTGAAGCCTGCCACCATATGGTGGCCATCACTTCATGGTGCAGACTATTCCATCCATCCACCACCTCTCTGTAAAAACTTCCTGACATTACCCTTCTGTGGCCACCCGTCTGTCTCATATCATGCGCTCTTGTTCTGACACTAATTTTAAACTGGAATATGTTGTCCCTTTCCACCTTATTCATGCCCTTGAGGTATTTGAGCGTTTCTATCATGTTACCTCTCTCCCTCCTTTGCTCCAGTGTGTACAAATTGAGGTTTCTGATTCTTTCCTTGTAAGGCTTGTGATGCAGACCCTTCACCATTTGGTTGCCCTCCTCTGCATTGTCTCTATTTTGTCAATGTCCTTACAAAGGTGTGGCTTTCAGAACTGGACACAGTACTCAAGGTGAGGCCTCACCAGGGTCCTATACAGTGGAACTATCTCCTCCCTCGGCTTGTGATTCCCCTTCCAGTGCAGCCCTAACATCCCAGTGGCCTTCCCCATGACCTTGGCCATCTGCCTTGTGGCCTTCAGGTTGTTTGTGATTATGACCCCCAAGGCCCGCTCTTCCTTTGTAACTGCCGACAGCTGTTCTCCCCAACCTGTAACACCAGGGTTCCTGCTCCCCATGTGCATGATTTTGCATTTAATTTTAATTTAGTTTTGTTGACCAGGTAAGTGCACTAGACAAATCCTGCCTATTTTCAGAGCACGACCGGGGAGGATATAGATGAATGCCAACTGACCTTGAACCAGATTAAGATGATGGTGGTATTTCTAGTGAATGAGGGAATTAGGCCAGGACACTGGGAAATTCCCTACTCTTTTCAATAAGTGCCATGAGATCTTTAACATCCACCTGAACTACCACCAATCCAGGCAAGCGGACCTCTGTTTAGCGTCTCATCTGAAAAGCCCTCAGAAGTGCAGCACCCCTCTCATGCTGCACTACAGTGTCAATACTAGGATATTACCAAGTGGCAGATGTGGGAACTGAACCCACAGCCCTCTGATCTCCGGCCTTAGAGGCGAGTGTGCTACCTACTGAGCCACTGACATTTCTCTGCGTTAAACTTATTTGCCACACCTATCCATCCCTCCAACCATTCCAGGTCCTTTCTCATCCATTCCACCTCCTACGGGTATCCACCTTGTTGCTGATCTTGGTGTCATCCATAAACAGGCACACCTTCCTTCCAGCCCATCTGCAGGGGCCTGGAGGTAGAGGACCCATTGGCCGAGGGTGACCATGCCACAGTCTGGTTCTGCCTGGACCTAGGAGGGTAGAAGGCTGCACAAGACGAGTAACCTGACTTCAGGGGCGGATTTTAAGGAAATGGGAAGGATCCTTAAGGAGCATTTGGATGGGATTGGTTCAGACATGGCGCTGATAGTAGGTGGGAAATCATCAGGAGAGGGTGCAGGATGCTACCAGCACCTGTGCAGAGTAAGGCAAACTTGCGTAGGGCCCAAAAACCCTGCTGGTGGGACCAGGAGGTCCAGGAGGTGGTGCGGGAAAGAAGGCAGCCTATAAGCAATTCAAGTGCTCAAGGAGTGAAAGGATCGAGGGGAGTCACGAGCTGATGGCTAGAAGGGCCACTAGAGTGGCAGGAGGGCGGCCAAGGCAAGGAAGGAGCAGAACCTGGCCAGGGAAATTAGGAGAGGAACAAGGGTTCTTTAGATACATTGGGGAAAACGAAGGGTGAAGGGGCAGATTAGCAGGATTAAATCAGGAGAGATGGGCACAAGACCCGGGGAGCAGGCTGAGGTACTAAATGAGTACTTCACCTCAGTTTCACCAAGGAAAATGGGGTGCTGCATCATACATGGGAGGAGACAGAGATACTGAGGAGGGGACCCTTACCGATCGGCTGGTTTGGGGAGAGGGAGGCATCACTGGCAGGTGGGGGAGGGCTAAGCAGGGAGAGGAGGTACGGAAGTGAAATCACAGCAGAGAGAGTGAGGGAAGCCCTCAGCTCCCTTAAGACAGAGAAAGCACGGGCGGATAAATTACATCCCAGAGTGCTGAAGGAACTTCTGGATGTCCTGGCAAACCCTGGCGGAGATTTTCACCATCTCTCTGAGGACAGGGTGGGTGCCCCAAGACTGGAAGGTGGTGCATATAGTGCCTATCCACAAGGCGGGATCAAGGGAGGTGGCAAGGAACTACAGGCCTGTCAGCCTGACATCGGTGATGGGCAAGGTGATGGAGGGCATTGTCAAGGAGGGCTGGGGGGACCTGGATAAGTCAGGGTGCCTGGATGATAGACAGCATGGATTTATCCGGGAAATCGTGTCAGACAAACCTGGTGGAGTTCTGTGACTGGGTGACAAGTGCCTTGGACCTGGGTAGACCAGTGGGCGATCCTCTTTCTAGACTTCAGCAAGGCATTTGACTCTGTTCCTCACGTGGGCCTGTTGGATAAGCTGGGAGAAATGGGTGGGGAACCAGATGATCAGATGGATAGGCAATTGGCTCCAGGACCGGACCCAGAGAGTCGTGGTGTTGCGGATAGTCTCATCCCCAAGGAGGGTCATTAGTGGGGTCCCACAGGGATCAGTCCTGGGCCCTTCTGTTCAACGCCTATGTATCTGACATAAGGACGGGAATCAGGAGTGAGATGAGTCTCTTTGCAGATGACTCAAACTGGGGTTGGTGGTGGATGGGGAGGAGGGAGGGTGGCCCTACAGGGGTACCTGGAGGCTCTGGAAAGATGGTCTAGAAAGTGGAAGCTGAGGTTCAATGCAGGGGAAATGCAAGGTACTCCACCTGGGGCAGAAACCCAGGCCAAGTGTACACCCTGGGGGAATGCTACAAGTCTCGATGGCTGAGAGGGACCTGGGGCTGGTGGTGGATGTCAAGATGAACAACCTGAGACTTGTAAGAGGGCAGCAGCCAAGGCCAACAGGATGCTGGGATGCATCGCTGGGGATCACCTCCAGAAGGAGGGAAGTGATCACCCTCTGTATAACCCGGGTGAGGCCGCACCCTGAGTACTCGTGCAGTTTTGGAGGCCACACTTAAAGAGGGACATTAACTCCTGGAGAGGGTCCAAAGGAGGGGCAACCAAAATGATTTGGGGCTTGGGGACAGGACCTATGAGGAGAGGCTCAAGAGCTAATATGTACACATTGGAAGAGAGAAGGGACCGGGGGACATGATAGAGGTCTTCAGGTACAATGAAGAGGGTAAATAGGGAGGAACAGTCAGGGTGCTTCAAGGAAGGAGGCCACTAGAGGGCGGGAGGTGGAAGCTGGAGGGGGAAGATTCTAGGGAGAAAGGAGGAGGTGCTACTTCACTGAGAGGGTGGTGGAGCCATGGAGTGCACTGCCTCAGGGGGCTGGTGGAGGCAGAGACAGTGGAGGGGTTCAAGAGGGGTGGGACAGGTACAGGGGAAGGGTTCTGGAAGCAAACCAATTCAGCAAGAATATCCGAATTGGGAAGGGAGAAGCCAGAGAAGGCGAAGGGACAGCAAGGTCAGCACCCAGGGTGGGGCTGACCAACAAGCAGACACGAAAGACCATTAGGCCTATTCTGCTGGCATTTTAGTATGTTAGTGTCACTGATGAAGACATTGATGAGGACTGGCCCCAGAACTGACCCTTGAAATACCCCACTGGTCACCTCCCTTTCCTCCGATTGGCTTCCGTTACCACTACCCTCAGTTTTCGGTCCTTAACCAATTTTCAGTCCAGTTTACCACCTTGTGTCCCATCCCCAGGCTTCCTAGCTTGTTGACTGTCTCCCTGTGGGACGGTATCAGAGGCTTTGCTGAAATCTAGGTAGGCAATGTCTACAGCTCCCCATTGGTCTACTGCCTTTGTCAGCCAGTCAAAGAAATCTATTAGATTAGTTTGACAGGACTGCCCCTCGGTGAACCCATGTTGTCTGGATCCAACATCCCCATGACTTCTATGTACTCAACTATTCTTTCCTTGAGGAGTGTCTCCATTATCTTTCCTACTACACAGGTTAGACCAACTGGTCTGTAGTTCCCTCATCATCTTTACTTCCGTTCTTGTGAAGAGGGACAACATTTGCCTTTCTCCAGTCCTCTGGGACCACTCCAGTGTCTAGAGACTCGCTGAACAGGGCTGCTAGAGGTTTTGCCAGCTCAGTTCTTTTAAGACCTGCAATGTACAGTGGCGTGAAAAAGTATTTGCCCCTTCCTGATTTTCTCTATTATTGCATATTTGTCACACTGGATGTTTTCAGGTCTTTAGACAAAATATAATATTAGATAAAGGGAACCTGAGTGAACAAATAACACTTTTTTTTTACTTATTTCATTTATTTAATGAAAAAGTTAACCAACACCAACTGGCACTGTGTGAAAAGTAATTGCCCCTAGTTAAATCAACCCAATTAAAGGATAATTAGAGTCAGCTGATTGAACACAGCCAGGCTTGATTACAGCCAGCCCTGCTCAATATAAACCACACTTATTTTGACCCTTACCATCAGAGTCACGTTGCCAGCACAAAGATTCAACCAGCACATTATGCCATGATCAAAGGAAGTTCCTGAAAAGATCAGAAAAAATGTGTTGCCCTCTATCAGTCTGGAAAGGGTTACAAAGCTATTTCTAAGGCTCTGGGACTCCATCGAACCACAGTGAGAGCCATAATCTCCAAATGGAGAACACTTGGAACAGTAGTGAATCTTCCCAGGAGTGGGCGGCCTGCCAAAATTACTCCAAGGGCGAGCATAAAATCATCCAGGAAGTCTCAAAGGATCCTAAAACAACATCCAAGAACTGCAGGCTTCTCTTGCCTCAGCTAAGGTCAGTGTTCATGACTCCACAAGCAGAAAGAGACTGGGCAAAATGGGCTTCATGTGAGAGTAGCAAGGCGAAACCACTGCTAACCAAGAAGAACATAAATGCTTGTCTCACATTTTCCAAAAAGCACCTGGATGATCCACAAGCCTTTTGGAAAAATGTTCTATGGACAGATGAGTCCAAAGTGGAACTTTTGGACGACATGGATCCCATAATGTCTCACGTAAAGCAAACACAGCATTCCACAGTAAGAACACCATACCAACAGTCAAACATGGTGGTGGTAGTGTGATGGTGTGGGATGCTTTGCTGCCTAAGGACCTGGATGACTTGCCAAAATTAAAGGAACCATGAATTCTGCTCTGTACCAGAAAATTCTTAAGGAGAATGTCCGGTCATCCTTCCGTCAGCTGAAGCTGAAACGTAGTTGGGTCATGCAGCAAGACAATGATCCAAAACACAAAAGCAAGTCCACATCAGAATGGCTAAAAAAAGTAAAATTTAAGTTTTGAGTGGCCTAGTCAAAGTCCAGACTTAAACCCAATAGAGATGCTGTGGCAGAACCTGAAAACGAGCAGTTCATGCTCAAACCTACAAATGTTACTGAATTAAAGCAGTTCTGCAAGGAAGAGTGAGTTAAAATTCCTCCACAGCGATGTGAAAGACTGATATTGAATTATAGGAAGTGTTTGGTTGCAGTCATTGCAGCTAAATGTAGGCGTAACCAGTTATTAAGTGTAAGGGGCAATTACTTTTTCACACAGTGCCAGTTGTTGTTGGTTAACTTTTTCATTAAATAGGTGAAATAAAAAAAAACAAGTGTTATTTGTTCACTCAGGTTCCCTTTATCTAATATTACATTTTCTCTAAAGACCTGAAAACATCCAGTGTGACAAATATGCAATAATAGAGAAAATCAGGAAGGGGCAAATACTTTTTCACGCCACTGTATACCATCTGGACCTATGGCTTTGTCCACCTTGAGCTTGCAAGCTCTTCTAGGACCCTCTTCTCTGTGAATGGACTGGTGTTAACCTCCTTTTCCTCTGTTCCTTTAAATTCTAACTGAGGACCCTGCCCATGCGCTCCCACAGTGATGACTGAACAGAAGTATTCATTCAGGATCGCTGCTTTGTAACCCTGTCTCCCTCCACTATCTGTTACTTGGCTCCTCGAGCTTAGCTGCCCCTTGCCTTTCTTCTGTCGCTGATGTACCTGAAGAATGTTTTGTCTTCCCTTTGTAACCGATTGAGCTATTAGCTCCTCGGTTTGCGCTTTAGCCAGAGGGGTTTCCAGAACTACCACCAGTTCCTTCAGTACCTTAGGATGCTGCAGTCTGGCCCTGAGATTTGTAAACCTTAAGGGCCCTGAGCCCCTTGAGGACCTTGCTTCTGTGGGACTGGTCCATCTTTTTCCTGCAGGGTCACTGTGGATGATCATGTTGAGCTGGTAAATAGCTGGCTGATGCAGGGCCACACTTCATAACTGGGAAAACTTTGTAGGTGAGAGGTTCCTAAGGGAAACACCTGTCAACTCCCATCAGCAAAGATTTATGAGCCACCCCTTCAGACACTCTGTTGCTGTCGTGCAAACTAAGAGAACCTTTCTAACCCTGATTTCAAGAATATAAAAACATTATGAAGCTTTCCTCCCTGCCACTTTAGGGGCTTTTACTGGTCTGTGAAGTTTATCATTTTCAGTACCTTGACCATTTTGTGGTTGTTATCCATTAGTATGTGAACAGACCAGACATTGAAGTAACCTGCAAATAAAGAGTATGAAAAGAACTGATGTTACTCAGCTCTGAAATGCTGTAGGTCTTGCTTCTGCCAAGGACCCTGTTAGTTGAGCAGTGGCCATATTTTGTTTGAATTCACCTTCTAAAATGTAAAGAAATGTTTAAAATGGCCCCAATAGAAACTAATGGGGCATGCCCTGTCATTACAAAATCGATTCGTTACAAGTAGTGCAGGTCATGGCTCCCATGTATTTAAATGGGGACCCTGGAAATTTTCAGGGACTCCCACTTTTGGGCGTGGACCCACCTCCCCTTTTTTTTTTTTTTTTTTTAAGACAGTCCCGGACCCCCAATATAAAATTCTACTGAGAGCCCTGCTTGGGAGACTACAAGCAATGGCTAAAAACACATCTCCATCAATCAAGACACAATACCTAAACGTATCTTAAGCCACTTTCTGAAAATTGTAAGAGTTCCATCCATCTTGTTTTCCCACGGAGGAGAAAAACATTTTCAAAACTGGCACTTTTCAGTATTCTTACTGTCACGTTGCAACAGCTCTTGGTTTATTTCAGTTCTTTATTCACTTGAGTAGTAAGTGAGTTTTCTCTCATACTGGCGATCCCAACACTGCCGCTGTCTTCAGTCGCTTAACTCGCTGTCTTGCCCCCTTGTACGAAAACTCACAGGCTCTCTTACGCACTTAACAAAACCTGCTTCTGCTTACACCGTTGTCCATGGTAAAACAGTTTACTTTTAGCAAATTTAAAAATAATTAGACGCCGTATCATTACAGCATATTCTGAGTTATTCCTCATGCTTGTTAAAACCAGCAGCCCTTGCATCTCTCTCTGTGCTGACTCCTACCTACTTACTGGCCACATTGATTTAAAAAAAAAAAATTTTAAAACAAAACTGTTATTGTCATGGTGTGTCGAGGTACGGGGTGTGTGTATGTGTGTATATAGAGGGCAAACGGAAATCACCACAGCTCTGAATTACCTTCATGCTATTGTCTTCTACTGACACACCAATGTGGATGGACTATTTCACATACTTTTAAACATACATTTTTGTTGTTTTAATATTTTTGAATTTTTCTTTGCTCAGTGCATTTTCCTAGAAACCCATTTTATAAGCACAATAAGGCACTCTGTGGTGTTGTCGGAGTAGGTCTGCTTGCGTTTCTGGGGCAAAAGGCACTTGGCTTGCAGCTCGTGCCTGTCCACGCTTCTGGGTGGACGATGAACCTAGTAGTACAACCAGTGTCCTGTCATGTCTTATTGTATACATAAAATACATGGCAAGTCCGAGAACTGTGGTTGCAGAGCAGTTTGTAGCCTCGGATAAATCCATCTGTCACAGGTGAATCAGATGACCAGAAGATGGGCATCTGTTGGCGCTATGTCTGAAGAGAGACTTGTGCAAAAGCAGGTTTTGTTTAGGTACCTGAAGTGTGCTGGGCAAACCTCCTAAGTAGCTGGTTTGCAAGCTTGGATGTCTTGAGTACCCTTGTAGATGGAAATTTTTTTTTGTTAAAGGATGGGGCTTCCTTTGACTGCAGGATTTGGGTGTTGCTATGCTGTCTTTGTTGTATGTGAGGAGGAGAGGGACGCTGGCTCCCTCGTGAGCTGAATAGTGCATTGACAGAGCAGCTTGTCATTGTGTGCATCATAATTGGGGCTGAGTGGATTAGGCTGCTGCCTCAAAACGAATAACTATGCAGAAGAAAGGGAAGGAAAAGCTGAGCATTGGAACCGTAGTGCCAAGGTGCTGGGAATAAATAGTCTTGTTAGGCTGCATTGAGTAGTTCATCTAAATATAATTGTTGGCAATGTCTTTTATTTGTCTAACAGAGTGTTTTTTTACAGAAGCTTTGGAACTACATGGTTTTTCAATTGAAGTGCAGTCTGATACACAAATTTATAGACACTATCAAGTTTTATACAGCACCTAAAGAAGAGCCCTATATGCTGGAGTTCAGACATTTTGCAGCTGCTAGTCAGCAGGGCTAATGACTGGGAAAATTCACTAGCCCCATAAATTTTTGCAGTGCCCTAGCTGGTGTATTTATTGAAATGTTGCTTTCTCCAGTACAAAGCCTGCAGGGCTAGTTAAAGGTAAATCTTACTAACCCCAAAACAAAATCTATCAACATTTGGCTAGTGGACTGGTGCCAGTTTTGACCCATGTCGGTGAAGAAATACTTCCTTCAAATAACATGAAGTCTTGCTGTATTCTGACTATTGCAGTTAGCCCCAGCCTTTAAACTGCCCCGGAGAACAAGGGTTAACTTTCTATGCAGTGCATAGAATGCTGAGCTCGAGCTTCGGTTGAGGTCTCTGTCTGAGTCCTTTG
The DNA here is from genome assembly GCA_016271365.2 of Neoceratodus forsteri. NCBI lineage: Eukaryota > Metazoa > Chordata > Ceratodontiformes > Ceratodontidae > Neoceratodus > Neoceratodus forsteri. Next base: position 107,575,066 of record JADMNL010000026.1, read on the forward strand.
AAATCCAACCGTCAGATTCTTTACTCCCCTCACTGAACAGTCGCCTGGAGATTTCTCCTTCAGCTCGGTTTGAAAGTCGGTTAAAGTCTCAAGTTAAGTTGTCGGTTTTACCGAATTTATTTCCGATAGTCGGTTCAGTCTCTGTCTGTGGTACCGTGAGTACTAGATAGGTTTTGTTCTGTTTTTCTGTGTGGAAATTGTAAGTGTTAGATCGGTTCAGCTGAACCGATCGTTTGTATTGAATTCTTATGGTTTACTTTAGAGTATGGTTACCAGTCCTTACCTGTTCTTAAAAAAAAAAAAAAAAAAAGTGTTTTTGAACAGTTTTCCAACACCCGTGAAAACGGTTGGGAACCGATAAGGGGTCTTGCCTGGCCGGTTGCCATAAGGTAAGTTTGTTGGGTTGGCCATGTCTGAAAACCAAGGAAAAAAAACTGGCCCACTGGGTTTCAACACTGCAGTGAGTGTGGGAGGTCTTTGCTAAGGCCGACCCCCACCACCTGTGTTTATTGTCTGGGGTTTGAGCACCTCGATTCAGATTGCCAAATTTGTAGAAATTTTCTTAAATCTACCCTTGAAAAGAGACTAGGTAGACTGAGGGAAAGGAGGCTGAGAAGTCTGCTGACTCGGATGGCCAGCCTGGTTCAGTTCCTCGAACCAGGAGGAGTGCCTCTGATCAGGGCGATACTATCGGGCAAGAGGAGAGCCGATCCTGAGGGGTTGGTTCCTAAAAAGGAAGCAGAAAGAAACCGACTGTTTCGGATCCAGAGGTTCATATTCTGACTGCCGAGGAAATAGCCAGGCGATTCAAATTGTGGAATTGCTTTCTGGTTCTGACTGATCTGGCACCTTTTCGCAGGGATCGGTTGGGTCAGTTCCCCAGTTCAAGATTATACCCTGAAGATTTTTATGAACCGGAGTTTGAGGAGGAAGGGAGTTTGAAGATGGTGGTGAAAGTCTGGATGTGCCTGTGGAACTGGACATCTCCTCAGACAGACCTTCTGGTGTATCCCTCCTAGGCTTTCTGAGTCCCCTCCCATTTTCTGTTTTACAGAAAGATGGCTGAAACCCTCCAGCTTCCTATGGAGGAGGCAATGGAGGATCAGGAGGAACCTGATTATGTGGAAATGATGGACATCCCAGAGTCCAGAGACTGTCTGTTCCCCTTCACAATCCTTTGGGAAACTGACACAAAAATCCTGAAGTCTTCAATTCTGTACCCTGTTGACAGAAGGATGGACAAGAGGTGCACTCTATCAGGCTCAGATACGGAGTTTTTATACCAGCAACGCAGCCATGTTGGGGTAGTGCAGGCTGCTGCCTGTGACCAGGCCAACATTCTCTGGCTTCACACCCCCCAGATAAAGACTCCAGGAAGATTGATGCCATGGCAAAAAAACAGTACATGGCATCTTAGTTGGGACTCAGGCAGGTGAATTATATGGCCTATACAGCCAGGTACCAGAAGTCCAGGTGGGACACTGTACTGGCACTGGATAAACAGGCCTCCCCCAGCTAGCCAAGGAGCTGGAGGAGGTGGCTGCAGATGGGATTGAGGCATCAAAAGTACAGTTTCATGCTGCTGTGGACTCCAGTGATGTGTCATCAAGAGTCATGGCTACATCTGTGGCTCTTCGGAGAATGTCGTGGCTCAGATGTACTAGCCTCTCATGAGGACACCCAGGCTAAGGCCATGAATTTTCCTGTAGTGGGTAATTCTCTGTTTGGGAGCAGACAGAGAATTACATGAAGAAAATGGAAGTATGAGGATCACTTAACAGGGTGCTCAGGCCAAGGAGAGGCAGGCAACTCCTCAAAGGCAGCAGTCTAGGGGCAGGGGCAGGCCTTTTCATAGGCCCTTTTACCAAGCACAGGCCTCTTCTCCTTTTCACAGAGGGGTTTCTTCGGAGGGAGAGGCAGAAGAGGGATGAGCAGGTCTGCATTCAGTCCTCAGCCTAAGGCCCCTGCCAAGCAGACACCCTGATGGGTCTACCCGGTCGACTCTCCTATTCCAGTAGGGGCAGGCTGGCTTACTTTGTCCATGACTGGATGTCAGTTACCTCAGACAAATGGGTCCTGGAAGTAGTAAGCCAGGGACTGGTTCTCAGCTTCAAAAAATTTCCAAAGATGAGAGCCAGATCTTTTCCACCTGCAGGTCTCTCAGAAACCCTTGCCCTAGAGGCAGAGGTTTCATCTCTTCTGGCCTTAGGAGCCATAGAGAGTGCTTTCCCTACACAGGAGCAAAGGGCTGTACTCCAGGTACTTCCTCACCCCAAAAAAGACAGGCGTGCGACCCATCTTAGACCTAAGATACCTGAATAAATATCTTTTGAAACCAAACTTAAAGATGGTAACTCTGGGAATAATTCTTCCTCTGTAGGGCCAGGAACTGGCTAGCCTCCCTGGACCTAAAGATGCCTATTTTCACATTCCCATCAGGTGCTCCCACAGAAGTACCTCAGGTTTGAGTTGCCCTCAGGCCACTATCAGTTCAAAGCAATGCGTTTTGGTCTAACGTCAGCCCCAAGGGTTTTCACAAAATGCCTGGCAGTAGTCGTTGCCTTTCTAAGTAGGCAAAAGATTTCCATTTTTCCATATCTGGACGACTGGCTCATAGTGGGCCAGTCCCCACACCAAGTCAAGTCAGTCCTGCAAGTGACCCAGCAAGTGCTCACTTCTCTAGGATTTCTTCTCAACTTTCCCAAGTCAGTTCTCGAGCCAGTGCAGCTCCTTACCTTTATAGGGCAGAGCTGGATACTGTCAAAGCAAGAGCCTTTCTTCCCCTGGAAAGGGCAAGAGTTCTTATAGAACTGGCTTCTTCCTTCAGCCTTCAGGTGTCTCGACCAGCAAGGCATTTCCTCCAGCTCTTGGGCCACATGGCAGCTTCTACAGCAGTGGTCCAAGGGCAAGATCCAGATGAGGACATTCAGTTCCATCTGAGGGCCTTTTGGTCCCAAAGAAGGATTCCCTTACCCAACTGATCCCAGAGACTCTGACCCTGATCCAAGCCCTTCAATGGTGGCAGGATCAGGACAATTCAAAGCAAGGGATCCCATTTGCCACTCAGTCTCATTCAGTGGTCCTTACTACGGATGCTTCCTGCAGGGCTGGGGCCATTTGGGGATCTCACCACCCAAGGACTGTGGTCTCCTCGGGAATCGCTTCTACACATTAGTCTCCTGGAACTCAGGGCAGTGTTTCTGGCACTGCAAGCTTTTCCCAGTCAGTACAGACACCACCACCACCACCATGTGGTACATCAGCGAGCAAGGAGGCACTCGGTCTCGGCCTTGGCACAGAAGCAATGAAGCTGTGGTCCCTGGCTTATTCCTGCAAACCTTTCTGATGATGGTTCACCTTCCAGGGAAGGACAACGTCCTAGCAGATGCACTGAGCAGATATCTCAGGGCCATCACGAATGGGCCCTGGATCCTCTGGTATGGAAGGTGATTTTTTCAAGATGGGGCACTCCAGAGATCTTTTGCAGCCCCAGACAATCACCAACTTCATCTCTTTGTTGCAGACCCCAGTCTTGGGCTCAGTCCCCGGATGCTCTGACTCTGAACTGGAAAGGAAATTTCTGTATGCTTTTCCCCTTTCCCTCTCCTGTTCAAAATTCTAGGCATGGTAGGTCACAACCTTGCAAAGTGATTCTGATTGCTCCAGACTGGGCCAGGCAGCCATGGTGTACCCCTTGTTGCTGTCCTAACAGTCCATCTTCCCTGTCTCTTCCAGGAATTACAACCTGTTAACCTCCTCTCAGGGAGGATTTGGTACCCAATCTTCAGTCTCTCAACCTCAAGGCATGGCTCTTGAAGAGTTAGAGTTGCAGATTTGCATCTGTCTCAGAGCGTTCTGGATATTCTCAAAGCCTCTAAAGCCTTCAACAGAAAGATTTGTAACTCCAAATGGAAGAGATTCAGCATTTGGTGTTCAAGAGGCATATCTCCCAGATACTGCTGAATTGCCTACAGTTCTGGATTATATGGTCCATCTTAATAGTCTAGGCCTCAGAACAGCTACTGTCAAGGTACACTTGTCTGCTGTTTCTGCCTTCCTGTCAGTAGGTAAGTCTTCCTCACTGTCATCTCATCCTGTATTCTGTAAGTTTTTCAAGGGATTGCTTCATACCAATCTCCTTTAGGGATCGTACTCTGCTTGGGATCTTAATGTTTGCATTGCTCAGCTTATGCAACCACCTTTTAATCCTCTGTCCTCAGCAGAGCTTAAGTATGACTTGGAAAACTGTGTTTTGGTAGCCATTTCCTCTGCTAGGCAGCATCAGTAATTGCAAGCCCTGTCAGTGGAACCTGATTTCATCTCTCTTCACAGAGATAAAGTGGTCCTTTGAACTAACAGAAAGTTCTTGCCCAAAGTGGTTTCAGATTTCCACCTGAATCAGTCTGTCTCTCCCTTTTTCTTCACTGATCATTCTTCATCGGGAGAGGAGGCTACACAGTTTGGATGTTAAAGAGCCCTTAGCTACTACATAGAGCGCACCAAGGGTCACTGGTTTGATTCCCTCCAGTTGTTCCTCACTTATGGAGAGGTAGGAAAGGGCAAACCTGCCACCAAGAGAACTTACTGCCAGGTGGATTGTGTCTTGTATACAATTCTGCTATGAGAAACTGGGAAGATTCACCCTCAGGCCTGAGGGCTCACTCTACAAGAGGTACAGCTGTTTCCCTGGTGGCTGCCAGGATATCCTCTCTTAGAAATCTGTCAAGCAGCCACCTGGAAAATGGTACATACTTTACCAGGCATTACTCTCTGGATATCCAGGCTAGGAGTGATGCTTGATTTGGCGCAGCAGTACTTCAGAGCCTATTCCCAAAGTAGGTTCTGTCCCTCCTTCATGGAGGTACTGCTTGGTAGTCTGCACTTCGTCAGAATACAGCAAGACTTCATGTTTGAAGAAAAATTACTCACCTTAGTAATTGTTTCTTCTAGTGGAGTCTTGCTGTGTTCTGACTCGAACCTGGATTTTTTGGGATGTGGTGGGCAGGTGCAGTGTTGGCACCTCAGGGGTGCCTCCTTACACCCTCTGTTATTCATGGGGTGATATATTATTTCAATTTTAATTGGTTTTTGTGTTTTGGGTTTCCTGACTTGAGTCTTCCTTGGGAACCCAAAAGAATATTTTCTGCTTTTCTGCCAGTTGGCTAGAAAGTTTTTACATTTTCCACATAGAACAGCTCGTAAAGATCTGACGGTTTGCAGTTCAAAATACAACAGGCAGAGACATCAACCGAGCTCGAGACAACATTCTATGTCCTGCATAGAAAAGTTAACCCATTGTTCTCCGGGCAGTTTTAAAGGCTGGGGCTAACTGCACTTGTCAGAATACAGCAAGACTCCACTAGAAGAAACATAATTACTAAGGTGAGTAATTTTTTCATATCTGACCAGCTAACGAAATATCTGGACAAGTCGACATCCTTTGTAAACAACAGCACGGCTTCAGGAAAGGCCACAGCACCACATCTGCCCTCCTTGAATTACAGGAGCAATTCACAACTCCCTGGAAAATAATTACCTCATTGGTTCGGTCTTCAGAGACCTGACCAAGGCTTTTGACACTGTCCATCATCGAATACTCCTCACAGAACTGCTAAAAGCTGGGGTCTCCCTGAGTCTACAACTTGGTTTAAGAGCTACCTGGAAAACCGTTCCTAAAGAGTGAAAATTGCTGATTTACATACTAACATACTAAAAGCCAGCAGAATAGGCCTGACTGTCTTTCGTGTCTGCTCGATAGCCAGCCCCTATTGGGTCTCTAGCTCCTCCCTCACCCGGTCGCTGAGGAGGGTCAACCTTGGCTTCAGTACACCCATGCATCTGTCCCACCCCTCTTGAAGCCCTTCACAGTGCCTTCTCGACTAGACTCCCAGCAATGCATTCCATGGCTCCACCGCCTCTCTGTGAAGTAATGCCTTCTAGTTCTCCCCTATAGGTTCCTCCTCCAGTTCCCATTCCTACCCTCTGGCCATGCCCCTTTGCTTTAGCCTGAACATTTCTTTGTCTCTACCCTTGTTAATCCCTTTCACATATTTGAAAACCTCAATCATGTCCCCCATCTCTCCTCTCCTCCAGTGAATACAGCCCCAGGGCCTCTAGCCTATCCTCATAGGTCCTTACTTCAAGCCCCGGATCATCCTGGTTGCCCTCCTCTGGACCCGTCTCCAACAGTACATGTCCTTCTTCACAGTTGCAACCTCCAGAACTGCATGCAATACTCAAGATGCGCCCTAACCAAGGCATTGTACAGAGGTAGAATCACCTCACTCCTCCTGGATGTTATTCCCTGGGCTATGCAGCCCAGTATTTGTGCCTTTGCCGCTGTTCTTCTGCAGTTCTCACTGTTGTTCATTTTGGTGTCTACCACCACCCGAGGTCCCTTTCACTGGAAGTGGCTTGCAGTGTGACCCCTCCCAAGGTAAACATGCCCTGGGTTTCTGACCCCAGATGCAACACCCTACACTTCTCGGATTAAACCTCAGCCCCACCCCTGACCAACCCTCCAGGGTATCCAGATCCCTCTGACTGCCACCCTTGCTTCCTCCCGTTGGCCAATGCTCCCAGTTTAGAGTCATCTGCAGTAGACTCATCCTACTCCTAACTCATGTCTCTATATTGGAGACATAGGCATTGAAGAGAGGCCCCAGTACCGAACCCTGGGGCACCCACTGACTACCTTCCTAGGGGAGGAGACAATCCTCTAACCACCACCCTCTGTGTTCTATCTGTAAGCCAGTTTCTAGGGACATGGATATGTTGTTCATCCACATTGTCTGGCAGGTTCCTTGCCGCTTTAAATCTTGCGGAAGGTCTTCAAGCTGGCTCCTCCCCCACCCGGTGGTAAAACTCTGGCTCCGCCCCATGGCCCCAGATCTTCCTTACGCTTGGAAGCTTAGGTTCCCTCCTAACGCTTTGTGTGTAGACTGGATCCTAATTCTTGATTGTACTAAACTTATTTAAAATTTTCAAGACTTTGGTTAAGTTTCTCCCTCGTGGCTGCGATGGACAAATCGACTCCCGGTTCGGCGGTGCCCTTGTGGGCAGAAAATGTCCAGAGACGGACTGCGCACTTCACATCGTCTACTGCCTCGGCCTAGAGCATGACCCGCAGGCCTACAAGTTATGCCGTTCGTTTCGGCCAACCTCCTGGAAGACCCGCTGACGGAAGTTTACAGTTTGGGCGCCCGAGCGCTACCTGCGGTGAAGTGAAGGAGGCCCGTTGGGGCGATTACTGCGGCGGCTGGCTCGGCTGAACCTTTCGAGCAGATGATCGCCCTTGAGGAGGCGGCGCAGGCCGCATCATTCTCTTCCTCGATCGTGACATTTATCCCGCTCTCTGGGTACCTCATATTCAGCTTCTTTCAAGGAGCTTTGTCAATCCCTTTCCACGAAGGAGGGGGCCATCGGGACATTTCTCTCGGTCTAGAAAGAAGGACTCAAAAAGGTAAGTCCCGTCGTCGGGCGTTCGTGGGAGGCGGGAGAAGTCCCCTTCCCGGACAGTCGACACTCTACTCGGTCAAGTTTTGCGACCCAAATTAGCTGGCTTCTCACGATGTCCCGTCGGGTCAGCCCGGCCGAGACACCACGTCGTCACGGTGTCAACTGGTGAAACCGACAACCCTTCTTCACGGTTCCCCGGTGGAGACGAGGACCTGCCCTCGCCTCCGGTGCACGCAGTCCCAGTTAAGGCTTCTGAGCAGGGGAAGCGGTGTCCCCGCCCCTTCCCAGACCCGTTCGGAAACACCGAGGATCTCGGTCTCTGACATCGTCTTGGTCAACCCGATCCGCCCGACGCCAGGGTCTCTATCTTTCGACACCGAAGTAAGTGGCGCCACTGCTAGTCCTCGTCTTCCTCCTCGAAGAGGAGGAAACCAGACAAAGTTGCGTCGGCTACAATGACCTGATGTGGCAGCAGTTACTTCTGTCGGGGAACAAGCCGATGCCGTTGCCTTCCTGGCTATCAAGTGGCTGTCACCTGGCGCGGCGAAACAACCTCGCTGTTGCCGAGGTGCCCAAGCCTGGGCGGTTGTTGGCGAGAGCCACTGCCCACCAATTGTGGTGCAACCTCGCCTCCACAGCGAAATGGGGGTGCCGACCAAGGACTCTTGGTCAGGTCAGAGCCTGCCCCACAGGTTGTCGGTCACCCTCACCCGACTGTCCTCGGCAGGTGGAGGGTGGCTCAGGCCCCAGGCAGCTCTTCGGCGGACTCCTTGAGTCCCGACGACACTCCTCCCTGTTCTCCAGGCCCATTGATGTGGAGACCTCAGGGGACAGTCGATAGACGAAAGCCCATCGTCCTTCATGGGTCTGCTTTGGCTCATCTAGAGTCCACTGGGATGCAGCTCAGGCCCATGTCCAAACTGGCCAAGTATCCCTAACGGAGATACTGGACTGAGATTCACCCAGGAGGCCTTTCCAGTGGCTGAAGCCATTGTTGGCCCAGCCTTGGAGCTCTGGCAGCTGCTTGCTTCCTGTCCTGCGCCTTCGGCCAGGAAGTATCAGGGTCCCTACCGGCTCTTTGTCTGGTTTTGAACACCCCTCCGCCTAGGGGTTGGTCACCGACAGCGTTTTCGGTGTTCCAGGAGCGCTAGGGATGTGGACAAGCCCCTGATAAGGAGTCCAAAAGCTGGACTATGCCAGGCGCAAGGTGACGCTGCATCCTCCTTGGCCTACGCCAGGCTAGCTCGGCCGTACTGATGGCACACTTCTCCCACACCCTCATGGGCTGCCTGGATGAGGTGATCCCTCATCTCCCGGCTGACCTGCAGACCATGGTCCGGCAGGTGCGGGACCAGGGTAGGCGGTGGCTAAACAGCAGCTTTAAATGGCTCTGGGCGTTGGAAACTCCTGTGCCAGATCAGTTTCAGCCGTGGTGGCCATGCTGCCGCAGAGCATGGCTGAGGATATCCACCTTCACGGCGGATATCCAGCACAAACTGGTGGATGTCCCTTCCTGGGACCGACCTCTTCGGCCTGGAGTGGAAGAGTAGCTTCCAGCGGATCGAAAAGTCCAGTGCCCTCTGGACTCAGTCCCTCCACCCAGAAGGAGAAGCAGCAGCACAAGTCCTTTCGCCTTCTCGCCTGCACGTCCGGCCCAACAGCACCAGCACCAGGGCCAGCAGGCTTCACGCTTGGCATCCCAAACCCTAGCCAGCGGCTTCCTCCAACAGGAAGCAGGAGGAGAGCCAGGAGGTCCCTCGGCCGGTCCCTCCTCTAAGCCTGCCCAGATGGCGGGTTGAGGTGTCTCCCCAGCCTTATCACTCCCAGGATCCCCCGTGGGAGGATGGCTCTACCACTTCCTTTCGCTTGGTCAGTTATCACCACGGACCGTTGGGTGTTGGAGGTGGTAGGAAAGGCTGTCCCTGGAGTTTGAGCAGGCCCTGCCCTTCCAGGCCATCACCCCGGAGGCTCTCTGAGTCTGCAGCCTCTGTGTCGGCTTGCCCAGTCGATATCGCCCTGCTCCTTGAAAAGAGGTGATCAGAAGGTGGCGGATCCTCCTCCAGACCCGGGTTTGTGTCCAAGTACTTCCTGGTCCCAAAACAGGCGGGGGCTGGCGCCTATTCTCGACCTGCACGACCTGAACAGGTTTCTAGGGTCTCTGACCTTCAGGATGGTCACTCTGGTTCAGATAATCCCATCCTTGGAGCAGAGGCATGTGGTTCTTTCTCTGGACCTTCAGGATCGTTCTTTCATGTCCCAATCCGTCCATCCCACAGAGATTCCTCCGCTTCAGGGTAGAGGATCCCTCTATGAGATCGGGCCATGCCCTTGGCCTTCCCTAGCTCCCAGGGTCTTCATCAAATGCATGGCAGTGGTGACAGCAGTCTCTGCGGCGAAGGTCTGGGTGTACCCTACCTGGACGACTGGCTGATTGCAGGCCTCCAGAGCGGAGGTGGGCGGTCCAGAGATCGCCCTCCAGGTTTGCTCTGAGGTTGGCCTCCTCATCAAGCGAGGCCAAGTCCGAACTACGTGCCAAGCAGGTGATACAATTCATCGGGGCAGAGCTCGACTCTCTACGAGCCAGGCACGGCTCCCGGCGGACAGGGCCGAGGTTCTTTCCTCCTTTGCCCAGTCATTTCAGGTTGGGCAATCGCGCTGCCAGCGACTTCCTATGCCTCCTGGGCCTCCTGGCAGCCTGCACCAGCATGGTCCGTTGGGCCGCTGGTACATGTGTCCCCTTCAATAGGGGGCTGGCCAGCCAATGGTCACAGCACTCGATCCTCTGGATCAGCTAGTAGACAGTGACTCAGGGGATGTGGAGCAGCTCTCTAGTGGTGGACCATTCCAGCACATCTGCAGGAGGGCATCCCGTTTGTCCGTCCAGCAGCGGTCTCTCTTATCGACCGATGCCTCTCTAATGGGTTGGGGTGCCCATCTGGGGGAGCACAGAGCGCATGGCCTCTGGTCCCCTCGGAGTCCCGATGCCACATCAGCCTGCTGGAGCTTCGGCGGTTCATCTACCCTCACCGCCTTCGCTCCGTTTCTACAGGGTCACGTGGTTCAGGTCCAGACAGAGAATACCACGACCATGTACTAGCTAAACCTCCAGGCGGGGCCGCGCTCCATGCCTCTGTGCAGGGAAGCTCTCCGCATTTGGTCCACTCGTGCGCAGCCTGGGGCGGATCTCCTTGCCATTCATGTGGCGGGGAGCCTCAACACCCTGGCCGATGCCCTAAGCTGGATAGGGGTTGCGTCCCACAGTGGTCTCTCCTGCGGAGGTAGTACAGAATCTGTTCTCCCATTGGGGCATGCCTCAGGTGGACTTGTTTGCCTCCAGGGAGGATGCGAAGCTGAGACTGTTTCATGCCCGCCCCCTCAGCAGGGCTTGCTGCAGGGGATGCCTTCTTGAGGCCGTGGACCCGGGCTCTTCTCGCCTTCCCACCCATTTCCATTGATCCACAAGGTGCTTCTCAAGGTGAGGAGGGACAAGGCGCAGGTGATTCTGTAGTCGACTGGCCCGCCCAATTACAGGTATCCAGATCTCCTCAGTCTTAGCTCCAGGCTCCCGGCGGCTTCCAGCCCGCCCAGACCAGATCTCAGTCAGTCAGGGAAGGTATTCCATCCGGACCTTCAATCCCTACCTGGCCCTGGTTCCTGGCGGCTAGAGTTCCAGGCCTTGGGTCTTTCCTGTGAGTCCCTAAAGCGTCGTTGAGGCATCCTGTAAGAATCGACCAGAAAATGCTATGCCTTCAAATGGAAGAGATTTCCATTTGGTGTCAGAGCAGGGCCTGGACCCTTCCTCCTGTTCCTAGCAAGCATTCTGGACTACCTGTAGTCCCTTTTCTCAGCAAGGGCTTGGTGGCGACCCTTAAGGTACACCTGGTAGCCGTCTCTGTGTGCAGGTGCCGGGCGGGAAGCAGTCGATGGCGCAGGAGAGAGGTGGTCGGGCGCTTTTCAAAGGCCTTGATCACATATCCTCTCGGTCAGAACCTCCACCTCCATAGGATCTACTGCTGGGTATTGGCTAGCTCATGGGCAAGCCATTCGAACTGATGCACAGGTGTGACATCTCTCACCTGTCGTGGAAGACCACCTTCTTGGTGGCTATCCACGTCAGCCCGAAGGATGGGAGAGCACCAGGCGCTTTCCATCGAGTCTCCCTATCTGGTCTTCCACAGGGACATGGTTGTCCTGCACCCCACCGAAGTTCCTTCTGAAGGTGGTGTCGGAGTTCACCTTAACCAGGTGTTGACTCTGCGGTGTTCTACCCAATCACACCTCGGAGGCCGAATATAGGCTCCATACTTTGGACCCTAGAGAGGCTCGCTTACTACAAAGGCGGACGGCTGAAGTTTGGGGAGAGGTTCACCAGCTGTTTGTCACCCTACGCTGAAGCCGCACCTGGCAGACCTGCAGCCAGGCGGACGATAGGCAGGTGGGTCACCACCTGCATAGATCTCTGCTATAGGTTGGCGGGCATGGAGCCTCCCAGAGGGATAAAGGCTCATTCTCCCCACCATACCGCTGCATCGGTGGCTGCTTCCAGGGATGTCCCTATCCAGGAAATCTGCAGGGCTGCTACCTGGAAGTCGGCACACACCTTCACCACCCACTACCACATGCGACCTTGAGTCAGCCCGGGATGCTGGTTTTGGGGCCTTGGTTCTCCAGTCTTTTATGTCCCAAGTGGGGTTGTGCACCTTGCCTCCCTCCTCGCGGAGAACTGCTGGGAGTCTGCCAGACAGTGTGGATGAATAACATATCCATGTCCCTAGAAATACAGGTTACTCACCTGTAACAGGAGTTCTAGGAATGGTATATGTTGTTCATCCACATGACCCACCGACCTCCCGGCCTGGCGCAGCAACCTGGCTTCCAGTGGGCTAGATCTGGGTCATGTGGGCGAGCCTAGAGTTTACGATCGGGTGGGAGGAGCCAACTTGAAGACCTTCCGGCAAGATTTAAGCGGCAAGGAACCTGCCAGACAGTGTGGATGAACAACTATACCATTCCTAGAACTCCTGTTACAGGTGAGTAACCTATATTTTCCACCCATCTAAGCAACTGTCTTCCCACCCCATCCCCAACTTTGTCAATACCGAAGTGGGGCACGGAGTCAAATGCCTACTAAAATCCAGATATAAGCGTCCACTGGTCTCCGTCTGTCCAGGGTCCCTGTCACCCAGTCATAAAAATCTATGAGGTTGGTCTGGCACGATCTCCCGGGATGAAACCATACTGTCATCCATGTGCCTCAGCCTATCCAGTTGCCTCCCGAGCATCCTTTGAAGAAGCCTCCATTATGTTTGCCTACCACTGACATTAAGCTGACAGGCCTGTAATTTCCCATCTCCTCCCTAGACCCCCATTTTGTGGATAGGCACCCGTGAGCCTCCCTACAGTCCTGGGGCACCCTTCCTGTCTGAGAGGCGTTGAACAGCGCAGCTGGTGGAGCTCTAGTCTAGTCGCTCATTCTTTCAGTACCCTTGGATGCAGCCCATTCCAGTTCTGGTGCCTTGTCAGTTTTTCAGCGCAAAGTAGAACCCTCCCTCATCTTTGCCCTCTGTGATTTCACCCTCCCAAGCCCTCTCCTCAGTAAGGTCCCTGTCCTCTTCTGGGCCTGGCCCACCTGGTACCCCAGCCTCTCTTGATCCTCTCGTCTCCTCTGTCCTATCCTCTCAGCTGCCGCCCCCCCCCCCAACTTTTGGTTGAATGAAGCCATGTCTCCTCCCTAAAACCGAGGCAAAGTACTTGTTCCAGTACCTCTGCCTGCTCCCATCCTCCTGAGCCCATCCTTCCCAGTCCTAATCCTGGAGATCTGTGCTCTCCCTTTCCTCTTTTCTCCTGTGTATCTATAAAACCCTTCCCCCTCTGGATATCCTTAGCCAGGTTGTGCTCCATGCTTGCCTTGCTCCCCTCACCACCCTTGTGACCCTTCTAGATGACAACTCGTACTCCCTCTCTCCTTTTCCCCTGGATCACTTAAAACATGCATGCAGCTTTCTTATCCCTTACTGCCTCTTACCTCCTTGGTCCTGTAACGGCCTGCTGGCCTGCCATTTTACACCTACCCCTTGCACACAAGCCAGTAGCCTGTGCCCTTTTTTTAATGGCCTCACAAGCTACCCACATCCATGTCTGGCCTGATCTAGCTCAAGCTCCCAATCAGTATCCTCCCATGCCCATGATCTGCCCCCAATCCATTACCACTGTGTTTGAGTGGTTGTCTCTCTCTCCCCGGCACAGCATAAACCAGACCGTGGCATGGTCTCCTCCTGCCAGTGGGCTACACACCTCAGACCCCTTATCTGGTCACTGTCTGCAAGGACGATGTCCAGTATCCCCCCAGTAGGTTCCCCACCTGTTGGACCAGAAAGGCATCTTGAAACATATCCATCAGCCTCTGCTCCATGACCACCACCCTACCCTTTCACGGTCACAGTGCCCTTGATATTTCTCAACTAATTTTCCCTCCAGTTCCTCATCCACTTAAAGTTCTGTATACCACCTCTACTTTTAATCTTTTCTTCCCGATTGTAGGGTTACCCAGATCGCTTCCTCCCCTCTGCCTCCTCCCTCCTCTCACCAGTATGCCATCCTTGACTATCAGTGCTATATCCCTCCTCTACCCACTTCTCTGTCCCTCCTGAATATTTTGTAGCCCTCCTAATTTAGGTCCCAATCATTCTTCTGGGTGGCCCATGTTTCCATAATCGCTGCACATCCGCTGATCCTCTGCCAGCATCGCCTGTAGCTCAGGCATTTTGTTGCCCATACTCCTGGCATTGACCAGGACCGGCCTCCACCCCACCTCCTCTCCTGCACAACTGACTTGGCCCCATGCACTCCTATTTAACCTCTCCTGCACAGCTCTAGCATTGTGTCCATCGGAGTCCCCTGCCCTATTTGCCGCTGTAGACCAGGGACCTCAGTCAGTCCTCCTGTCTCAGTCCTTCACTAGTCTCTCCCCTTTACCAGTTTAAACCTCACTTCTTGTTAACGAATTCGTAAGTTTCAGCTTTAAGATCTCCTTCCCTCTAGGTTAAGATGTAGCCTATCCTAGCATGTAACCCTTATCATCCCTTGTGTTCCCCAGTCCCCCACCAGTCCAAACCCTTCTTCCCTGCACCACCCCCTGAGCCACTGGTTCACACCTCTTAGTTTGTGCTTGGCTTCCCCGGATGCCCTAGACACCAGCAGTATTTCGAGGAAGAAATTGAACTCCCGATAGAATGGCAGACCCTGGCTAGCTCCAGGAACCCTCGCCTGGATTTCCAGATCGCTGTTCCTTCCAAATCGTGCTGCCCAGGTGTACTAGGAAATCAGGGGATCCTCCATATTCCAAAGCTAAAGAATATAGCTGGAATTTGGCCTGGTGAGTTGGATAGTCCTGGTATACATTTAGCCCTGACCTGGCTGCTTATACCCTCCCTAATCCTCCCACTGGATGCCCCTGGTCAAGGAGTCCCCAGCAGGATCACCCTCACCCCCGCTTACTGGCCCTTTTGACCCTTCTAGTCTCTTCTTCTATCATGACCCCCAGCTTACTCCTCACCCCCATTAGTCGGGGTTCACTAATTTGTGCGTAGCGTGCATTGTCTTCCTTCTACCACCGCGTTCCCAATTTACTCTCTCCCCACCTCCTGGCCAGCACAACTGCCCCCGACTCCCTTTTGGGCCAGAGTCACATATCCCCTCTTGCCCCTTCAACTGCTTTCCTCTGTGCCTCCACCCCCCTCAGACCTTGTCTTCCCTCTGTCTTCTGGCATAATTCTCCTACACTACCTTCCTTGTCCCCTTCTCACCCTCAGCAGATATCCCTCCCGACCCTGGCCCCCCACAGTGCCCTCTACCACCCCTCTCCCTTGGCTGACTCCCCAGCCTGAGTGCCTGCTCAGCCCCAGTTCCCCTCTGCCCCTTCCTCCCACCACCTCCTGCTTACTGGTCCCACTCTCACTGTCTGCCTTCTTCCTCCAGTGTCACTACCCCTCCTACTCCTACCCCCACCGGCAATCTAACCAAATGCTCACTGACCACCTGCTCCCCCCAACTTTCTCCTCCTCCTCCTCCTCTTGGGTGCTAGACCAACGCTCAGGGGTCCCTCAGGATCCATTCTCGGCCACTCCTCTTCAGCCTGTTTTTGAACATACAAAAGCCAGCAGAATGGGCCAAATGAACTGTCTTGTCTGCTCGAAGCCAGCAACCTAGTGGCTGCTTGACTTACCACCCCCAGCCCCTGAGAGGATCTTCTTTGATTTCAGTTTCCCCTTGTACCTGTCCCACCCTTCTTGAAGCCCTCCACTGTGCCCTCCTCCACCAGCCTCCCGGCAGCGCGTTCCATGGCTCCTCCACCATCTCGGTGAAAAATGCCTCTACATTCCCCCTATAATTTCCCTCCAGCTTCCACTCATGTCCCTGGTTGTTCCTCCCTTCTTAAGTCTAAACAGCTCCGTGGTTCCACTCTTGATTATTCCTTTTACATACTTGAAAACCTCAGTCATGTCTTCTCTGTCCCTCTCTCCTCCAATGTAAAGCAAGCTCTTCCTGTCTCTCCTCATAAGACTTCCCTTCCATTCCCTGAATCATCCTGGTGCTCTCCTCTGGACACTTTCCAGCAGCACTGTGTCCTTCTTCAGATGAGGTCTCCAGAACTGTACACAGTACTCGAGCTGCGCCCTGACCAAGGCATTATAGAGGAAGGATCACCTCCTCCTTCTGGACGTAATTCCCTGGCTGTGCAGCCTAGTATCCTGTTTGCTTTGGCTGCAGTTCTTCTACAATTTTCAGAGTTATTCATTTTCACGTCTACCACCACCCCAAATCCCTTTCTCCCAATATGGCTTGCAGTGTGACCCCACCAGGGTGTATACATGGCCTGGGTTTTGAACCCCCAAATGAAGTACCTTACATTTCCGCCATTAACTTTCAGTCCCCACCTCCTTGCCACCCCTCCAGGGTAGCCAGATCCCCTGGACTGTCTCCTCGCTTCTTCACAATCCACCAGTGCTCCCAATTTTGAATCGTCAAAGAGACTCAGCCTATTTCTAACCCCCCTCCCTATATCTGAGGCGTAGACATTGAACAAGAGTGGTCCCAGTACTGAACCTTGAGGGACCCCACTGATTACCTTCCTGGGGAGGAGAGTATCCCACCACCATTACCCTCTGTAAATGCTCCAAAGCCAATTTTCAACCCAGTTGAGCTCTGTCCTCCACCTCCATCTCCCACATTTTTTGCTGTCAGTCCATTATGGGCACTGAATCAAACGCCTTGCTGAAATCTAGGTATAGGACATCCACCGCCCTATGTCTATCCAAGGCCTCCGTCACCCAGTCATAAAACTCTACGAGGTTGGACTGACACGATCTCCCAGGGACAAATCCATACTGTTCATCATCCTGGTGTCCTAACCTTTCCAACTGCCTCCCAAGCCTCTCCTTGATAAAGCCCTCCATTACTTTGCCTACCACAGACGCCAGACTGACAGGCCTATAATTCCCTGTCTCCTCCCTAGATCCCCCTTTATGTATCGGCACTACATAAGCCACCCTCCAGTCCTGTGGCACCCATCCCATCTGCCGAGAGCCGTTAGAGTGCAGCGAGTGGAGCTGCCAGATCCTCCGCCAGTTCCTTTATAACCCTCGGATGTAGTCCATCCGTCCCGCGCCTTATCAGTTTTAGCTCCAAGGCCTTCCTCATCCTATCCACTGTGATTTCACCTCCCTATCCACTCCCTCATGCAACCTTCCTACTCCTTCTGAGTCTTGCCTGCCTGTACCTCAGCCTCTTTCCATCCTTTGGTCTCAGACTGAGACTGACCTCTCGCATTTGCTGGCTCCTCTTCCCTTCCATCAGGCTGTAGGGATCCTTGTCACCCTCTGCAGAGATTGAGGCAAAGTACTCATTTAGCACCTCTGCCTGTTCTCCTGCTTCCTGAGGCCATCCCCCACAATCTTAATCCTGTTGATCTGTGTCCTCTCTATTTTCTTCTCTCTTATGTATCTATAGAATCCCTTCCCTCCCTCCGGATATCCCTAGCCAGGCCTTTCTCCATCCCTGCCTTGGCGCCTCACGACTCTGGTGACCTTACTGGCCAATGGTTCATACTCCCTCGTTCCTTGTCCCCCTAGAACGTTTGAAAAGTGCTTAGGCAGCCTTTTATCCTCCCCGCCTCCTGTACCACCAACATGGCTTGCTGGTTCCACATGCTATGCCTTACTTTTAGTACAGGACCTAGCAGCCTCTTGCACCCCTTCTTTAATGGTCTCCAACAAATTTCCAGCTTCCATGTCTGGCCTAATCTTATCCAACCTCTCTTAGAATCCTACCCATACCCACAAAGTCTGCTCCCTGAAGTCAACCACTACTGTGTGAGTTCAGTTTTCCTCCCAGATACAGCAGGAATCAGACCGTGCGTGGTCACCACCCGCCAGTGGACTGCACACCTCTAGACTCCTTATTTGATCACTGTCTGCTAGGACAACATCCAATATCCACCCCTCTCTAGTAGGTTCCTCCACCTGTTGGACCAGGAAGGCATCCTGAAAGACATCCATCAGTCTCTGTTCCTGGTTACAGAGGATGTCATGGTGTCCCAGTCCGCCCCGGCATATTGAGATTACCCATGACCACCACCCTACCTTTCACAGTGACCCTTGATGTTTCTCAACCAGTTTATCCTCCAGAGCCGCCTCTATTGCAGGGGACCTATATACCATCCCTATCTTCAATTTCTTCTCCTCCCTCGTTTGCAGGGTTACCCAGATCGCCTCCACACCCCTCCAGCTTCCTCCCACAAACCGCTGTCATTACTGGCTATCACGCCACCCTCCCCATCTTCCAACTCCCCTATCTTTCCCGAATATCTTGTAGCCCTCTAAGTTTAGGTCCCAGTCATTTCTCTGGGTGGCCCATGTCTCTGTAATTGCTGCCACATCCGCTGTTCCCTCAGTCAACATAGCCTGTAGCTTAGGCATTTTATTGCTCATACTCCTGGCATTGATCAGGACTGTCCTCCACCCGACTTCTCCCTCTTTTCCAGTCCCCCAAACCTATGCAGTCCTTTTCTGCCCAAGTTTCCTTGCATTTGTAACAGAGCCCCCACCCCACTCCTCACGTGCCTTTAGACTAGGACTCCTCAAACAGACCCCTGGGGTCTTTTTATTTGCACCCCTTTACAAGTTTAAACCCCACCTCTCGCCTATAAATCCACCAATTTTTAAATTCAAGATCTCCCTCCCTTCCAGCTTGAGGTGTAACTACTCAGTAACTGCTTTGTGGATGTTTCACTGTGTAACAGGCTACGCTGGTGAAGGCCTATGTCTTCTGATTTAAAACCTATTGGTGGGATTTGCTTGGCCTGGTTCTGTGGCTGCTGGGCTTGGAGGGAGACACAGGGCTGATCACTCTCTCTCTCGAGTCAGGTGTCTGCCCAAGACCCGCCTCCCCCACCAGAATTCTGCTAATTTATAGGGAACACCTGCCCTGCAATTGGAGGAAAAGGCTGCAGTTGCAGCTCATGTAGTTCTAGCCACTGGGGTTGGATTTAAAGGCTGGGAGAGAGGAGCTTAGGAGTTGTTCATTTCCTTATAAGTTTAATGTGTTGTACTGCACCTAGTAACAGGGTTACTGGTGTACAGTGGGACTGTCTCTAAGATTAGTGGGTGACCTGATTAGGCAGTAGGTGTATCTTGGACTGGGGAACCTGGTGGCTTACCCAAGGAAACCTATTTGGAAGGGGATGGGAACCACCAGTCATTAGGGCCGCATCTTTGGGAGGGTGGTGGGATGCACAGGTGTGGAGCAACCATGATACTGGACTGGGTTTTGGAAATTAGGTGGTTTGCCCAGTGGCTACCAGCTGGCACAGCTTAGGGAGGAGGTTGCGGGATTAGGAGACAGGGCAAGAGGGGCGATATGGTTGGGGAAGGGGCTGGGGATCTCCCACAGGCTGCACCAAGCACCAGGGGCAGGGGCATAGGGAAAGCAGTGCAGGAGAATACCAGGGGTCACATAGGGACCCTGGCAGAGGGGTCCAAAAGGACACTACCAAGGAAGCAGGTAGGTAACTGGGGACCCTCACAAAGGAGGGACGGAGGGACAACATTCTCAGGGAAGTAGGCAGATGGCCAGGGCTGGATAGAAGGAAGCAAGGCGGGAGGTGGATCAGACCCCACTCAGTAATTGCTTCAAATCTTTTCTTCTGCTCGAGGATGAGGGGGGTGATGTAGCCACGACAGGGATGGTTGAGACAGAAAGGGAGTGGGAGGGGAGGTAGGGGCCAGATAGCAGGAAGAGCAGGGGGACCTGGAATGCAGGAAATGGGGAACAGTGAATCAGAGCAGGAGGGGCAGGGGAGAGGAGGAAAGCGCAAGGAGAAGGACCAGTTGGGAGGAAAGGTAAAAGAGAAGGACCAGAAGTTCAAGGAGGATTCAGTAAAGGGAGCTGAGGGTTTGAGGCCAGGGAGCACGATCAGGGGTATCAAATGGGATAGGGAGGGAGAAGCCACGGCCAGTTAGAACAAGATGCTTCCTGGACTAATGATGCACAGGCTAAGCACGAGGTATATCAGCTGGCAAAGGATTGTGGGGTTCCTGGACATACTGGTCCACCTGGGTACAAATGACATTGAGGAAATAGCTAGGCTAGAAGTACAGGCAAGATTCAGGAGCTTGCCAGGGTCTGTCATGACATAGGATGCACAGTTTCCTTCTCAGAAATTCTGCCGGTGCAAGGGCTCGGGGGAACACAAAAGGAAGATTAGGAGATAAACCAGTGGCTCAGGGAGTGTGTGAGGCCAGAGGGTATGGGTTGATGGGGATTGGGGAGACCTGGGAGGATAAGGAGCTGTGTGCTAGAGATAGACTCCACCTCAATTTGGAGGGAGGGAATCCTTAAGTTGAAAATAGAGGGTTCATTGGTGAAAAGTGGGTTTAAACTTGTAAAGGGGAGGGATGGGAGAAAGGGCTGTCAAGAGGGTGCCGATAAAGGAGGGACTCTGTCTCCACCCCACTAGGGAGCTGGAGGATTGCGGAAAAGGCCGACTGGCAAAGTGCAGACCAGGGGAAAACAGAATCCCTATGGAACACGAGCAGGGAAATGGAACTATAAGGAAAGGGTGGAAGGTAGTCCTGTTAAATGCCAGGAGCTTGGGCAGTAAATGCCTGAGCTCCAGGCGATGCTAACTGAGGGAGCAGTGGATGTGGCAGCGGTCACTGAGACTTAGGCCACTGCAGGACACGACTGGGACCTGAACCTGGAGGGTTACACTATGTTCAGGAAGGACAGGGGAGGGAAGGGTAGGAGGGGTAGCAATGATAGTCAAAACTGCATTGGCATAGGGGAGTAGAGGAGACGGAGGGAACCGTGGAGGCGATTTCTGTCACCTTGATAACAAGGGGCAAGAGAGTAAAATAGGAGTGGTGTATAGACCCCTGCTCTGGCTGGAGGAGCTTTAGGACAGTCTGGTGGCAGATGTTGGGAGACACTGCAGACTGGGCAGAGGAACGTGGTGGTGTTGGGGGACTTAAACATGCCAAGAACAGACTGGGAGACTATGACATCCTCTGTGACCAGGGAACAGAGGTTGTTGGATGTCTTTCAAGATGCGCTCCTAACTCAGCAGGTGAGGGAACCACCAGGAGGCGCTGGTACTGGATGTGGTCCTGGCAGACAGTGACCAGATTGGGGCCTGGAGGTAAGGGACCCATTGGCGGGAGTGACCATGCCACGGTCTGGTTCTGACTGGACCTAGGAGGGGTAAAAGGCTGCACAAAGACGGAAGTAACCGACTTCAGGGGGGATTTTAAGGAAATGGGAAGGATCCTTAAGGAGCATTTGGATGGGATTGGGTCAGATATGAACGCTGATAGTAGGTGGAAAATCATCAGGAGAGGGGTGCAGGATGCTACCAGCACCTGTGCAAGAGTAAGACGAAATGCGGTAGGGCCCAAAACCTGCTGGTGGACCAGGGAGGTCCAGGAGGTGGTGCGGGAAAGAAGGCAGCCTATAAGCAATTCGGAAGTGCTCAAGGAGGAAAGAGATTGAGGGGAGTATGAGCTGATGGCTAGAAGGGCCACTAGGATGGTGAGGGCAGCTAAGGAAAGGAAGGAGCAGAACCTGGCCAGGAAATTAGGAGAGGGAACAAGGGTTCTTTAGATACATTGGGGAAAAACGAAGGGAAGGGGCAGATTAGCAGGATTAAATCAGGGGAGAGATGGGCACAAGACCGGGGAGCAGGCTGAGGTACTAAATGAGTACTTCACCCAGTTTTCACCAAGGAAAATGGGGTGCTGCATCCTACATGGGAGGAGACAGAGATACTGAGGAGGGGGGACCCTTACCGATCGGGCGGGTCTGGGGAGAGGGGGAGGC
Organism: Neoceratodus forsteri; assembly: GCA_016271365.2. NCBI lineage: Eukaryota > Metazoa > Chordata > Ceratodontiformes > Ceratodontidae > Neoceratodus > Neoceratodus forsteri. Next base: position 107,596,897 of record JADMNL010000026.1, read on the forward strand.
ATCACTGGCAGGAGGGGAGGCTAAGCAGGAGAAGAGGTACCGGAAGTGGAGATCACAGCAGAGAGTTGAGGAAGCCCTCAGCTCCCATAAGGCGGAGAAAGCACCGGGCCGGATAAATTACATCCCAGAGTGCTAAAGGAACTTATGGATGTCCTGCGAAACCCTCATGGAGCTTTTCACCATCTCTCTGAGGACAGGGTGGGTGCCCCAGGACTGGAAGGTGGCATATAGTGCCCTATCCACAAGGGGGTCAAGGGAGGTGGCAGGGAACTACAGGCCTGTCAGCCTGACATCAATGGTGGTGGGCAAGGTGATGAAGGGCATTGTCAAGGAGAGGCTAGGGGGGACCTGGATAAGTCAGGGTGCCTGGATGCTAGACAGCATGGATTCATCCTGGGAAATCATTTCAGACAAACCTGGTGGAGTTCTATGACTGGGTGATGAGTGCCTTGGACCTGGGTAGACCAGTGGACGTCCTTTCTAGACTTCAGCAAGGTATTTGACTTTGTTCCTCACTTGGGCCTGTTGATAAGCTGGGAGAAATGGGGTGGGGAACCAGATGATCAGATGGATAGGCAGTTGGCTCCAGGACCGACCCAGAGGGCCGAGTTGGCGGGATAGTCTCATCCCCAAGGAGGGTCATTAGTGGGTCCCACAGGGATCAGTCCTGGGCCCCTTCTGTTCAACGCCCACGTCTCTGACATAAGGACAGGAATCAGGAGTGAGATGAGTCTCTTATGGATGACTCAAACTGGGGCGGTGGTGGATGGGGAGGAGGGGAGGTGGCCCTACAGGGGACCTGGAGGCTCTGGAAAGATGGTCTAGAAAGTGGAAGCTGAGGTTCAATGCAGGAAAATGCAAGGTACTCCACCTGGGGCCAGAAACCCGGGCCAAGTGTGCACCCTGGGGGGAAAGTTACAAGTCTTGATGGCTGAGAGGGTCCTGGGGTAGTGGTGGATGTCAAATGAACAACTCTGAGACTTGTAGGAGGCAGCAGCCAAGGCCAACAGGATGCTGGGATGCATCGCTAGGGGATCACCTCCAGAAGGAGGGAAGTGATACTCCTCTGTATAACTGCTTGGTGAGGCCGTACCTTGAGTACTCGATGCAGTTTGGAGGCCACACTTAGAGGGACATTAACCTCCTGGAGAGGGCCCAGAGGAGGGCATCCAAAATGATTTAGGGCTTGGGGGTCAGGACCTATGAGGAGAGGCTCAAGAGCTAAATAAGCATACATTGGAAGAGAGAAGGGACAGGGGGGACATGATAGAGGTCTTCAGGTACATGAAGAGGATAAATAAGGAGGAACAGTCAGGGTGCTTCAAGGAAGGAGGGGGGCCACTAGAGGGCAAGGTGGAAGCTGAGGGGGAAGATTCAGGGAGAAAGGAGGAGGTGCCACTTCACTGAGAGAGTGGTGGAGCCATGGAATGCGCCTGCCTAGGGGCTGGTGGAGGCAGAGACAGTGGAGGGGTTCAAGAGGGGTGGGACAGGTACAGGGAAGGGTTCTGGAAGCAAAATCCAATGCAGCAAGAATATCCGGAACTGGGAAGGGAGAAGCCAGAGAAGGCGAGGGCAGCAAGGTCAGCACCCAGGGTGGGGGCTGACCAAATGAGCAGACACGAAAGACAGTTAGGCCTATTCTGCTGGCATTTTAGTATGTTAGTATCCCTGGCATAAAGCCCCTTATCCTCCCAAGTATCCCCCACCAGCCCATATCCTTCTGCCTTGCACCAGTCTCTGAGCCACTGGTTCACCCTCTAAGTTTTAGCTTGTTTTCCTGGTTGCCCTTAGTACCGCAGAATCTCAAAGAAGGAAATTTTGCTTCCTATAGAGTGACACACCCTGCCAGTTCCCGAATCTAGCCTGTATTTCTCGCTCACTGTTCCCTTCCAAGTCATTTGTCCCTCAGTTTTCCACATTCCTGTCCGGAACAAATCCTACTCTATGCTGACGATGCTGTCATTCACACCACCCAACAGGACCCCCACTACCCAAAACAAGCTTCAGATGGGCTTCACCTCCATTGAAACATGGTTTAGTAGTCAAAAGCTGGATCTCAACTGTAAGAAAACCAAGACAGTGCTTTTCTGTGGCTCCTACAACAAACAAGTCTTCACCCTCTTAATATTACAGACTGACTTGGTGCTGTCCTCGAACAGGTTCACTCCTTTAAATATCTGGGAATCACCATAGACAGCAACCTGTCCTATGGCATCCACATAGTTAGCATTGCCAAAGCTGCAAATACACGAATTGGTCTTCTCTACAGGCACAGGCAATGCCTTACCTTGGATGCCTTAAGGATAGCAGTTCAGAGCTCGGTGGCTCGCTAATCGACTATGGTCTGATTATTTACGGCTTTGCAGCCGACACAGCCCTCAGGCGCGATCCTTGGCCCTAAACAAAGCCTGCCGACTCATCACAGGATCCCACCGTCTCACCCATACGCATGATCTCTATGCCCAAACAGGAGGCTCCAGTTATCAAACCTATCAAGTACCAAACTTGTCTAATGGCTAAGAAAATTATGCTACATCTTGCTCCCGAGTCCAAACTCTACTCCACACAGCACGCAACCTCGCCTCACCAGGGCTTTAGAAATCAAATGCTTCGCATTCCTTAGTGCCGCACCACACTGGGCCAAAGATCCTTATGCATTGAGCTCTTAGCTGGATTAATGGACTCTACAAAGACATCTCCTCTGCAAATACTAGGCCTGTTCAAAACCAACCTTCACCTCCACCTAGCTGCCTCTAGCTCTTGCACTGTCCCTCATAATCTGATTTCCCCCTAGCACTTATACTCTACCTCTCTCTCCCTCATCCTATAACCTACCTCCCGCTTTTGCCCCCCTACCCCCAAGCACTTTTTGAGGCCTGACAATGCCCACAGCTGCACCGCTTTTTTGTGTCCATTCCAAGCCTCAGCTACCTCAGTCTGCCCTTCCCTCTGGTACCCACTTTCCCTAAATGTGATGTATTTCAGCTACTAAAAATGTCTGTACACCATTTCTGCATTGTTACTCAACTGTATGTAATGTTTGTATTGTACCTCGGTGACGTGGAACCTTTGTAAAAGAGCCTTGGCTCAAAGGCACTTGTAATCCTAGACTCTAAATAAGTGCAGGCTGTAATTTGGGTAGAGCAACCTGTTCAGAGTGACTGTAAAAGGAACCCCACTGCACCCTTTCAGGGCGAGGTGTCTGTATAAGCAACGAATATAGTGGCTTGTCCTTGTTTGGGGAATTCTGCTATCAGGAGAATCACACCCTGCCCTGCGCTGGAAAGGGCGAAACCTGGGGCATCCAGCTGTTCTGTCTGTGGAAGTCTCTCCACAGGCCCAGAAGCAGAAGTACACGTTTGTTTACATTCCAGACCGCAACCTGATAAGCACAGCAGTATTCATGTTTGGTTGTGATAATGGAACAGCCCTCACATGCTCTTTTGAACAATTAGGAAGTGAGTGGTGGTGGTGTTTCTGTAGTCAATTGAATTGAAGGTATTCATTCTTACAGGGTGGTGTGTATGTGTGTCTGTATCTGGTGGTGGTGGTGGTGGTGGGGAGCCGGTGTTAAAAAGCATGGAAAATAAAATGAGTTTGTTTGGAAACCAAGGGAGCTCTTCCTGATTTTTGTGTGGCTGTGTGCCATGCCTCAGGGGGAGTAGAAAGTGTAAAACCGTAAGACATGCTTGTGAAATACTGCAGAATGTTGCACTGCCACTACCCTTTGCTTTAACCCTGGTAAATGAAGAACCCTGTCTTGACATGCAGTCTGCCCTTTCCATCAGCCTGCAAATCGGCAATAGGAGCTTTGTGCTAACTGCTCCATTTAGGTTATAAGCTGGAACGTTAAACTTTTTTTTTTCGCAATTTGCTGCTGAAATTTTGTAGTGAAATCCCAAAATGTGTAAACTAAAAACAAACATTTAATTTTGTTAGACAAAGCAGCCATCAGTATCAAAATTTGTTGTTTTGGAGTCTGGAAAACTAGCCAAATCTAGACATAAATAGAAAAGTGCGATTTGCAAGTGGCAGCTAAACACTGCTCCATTCATGCAGGGATGACCTTAACTTTTTTTTTTTTGCACTTGGCAACAGGACAGGTTGATTATATATATTTTAAATATTGAGAGACATTGAAAAGACTATTTGGCCTATTCTGCTGGCTGTTAGTATGTTAAAATACATGGGTGGGATCTTTCTTTCCTAAGCTGGTCTCCGAGCTTCCATACAAATGGACTGTACCTCCTGATGCAGATATGCAGGCAGGAACTAAGCTCTGCAGCTGGAGATATCCAGCCATCCACTTCCTGTTTCCATCAGTTTACTTCCTGCCTTCAAGCTAGCAGGTACTCTGCAGCAGAGCTCTGTCACCATATGGCAGAGCTGAAGACATCAGACTGTGAGTCACAAGTTTTTTTTTTTTTTTTTATCACTGCCTTGTTTCTCCTTGCACCGGAGGCCCCATCTGACTGACTCCCCAGCTCCGTCCCTGGAATTACTGGGTCTTATTGTACGCCTAATCCGGGAGCGGTGCTCATAAGAGTCGGTCGCCATCCTGCCGCCGGGTTGTCAGTTTTCCGCTTTTCCCCGTTACCCGGGAGAGCCCCAGGAGAAGGATGCATGTGTGTGGAGGCACGCATGCACCTTACATCCCCAGTAACAGCCCTCCTCCTGCCTGCCCCATTGGCCTAACGCGTACTTTGCTTGCGCAGCCCCTCTGCCTCCATCAAGGGGTAGCCGTGAGCGAGGGATGTCTCACCACCTCCCCAGAGAGGAGAGCTGCCTTGATGGCTGCTCCATCCTGCCCGCTGCCCTGCTAACCACACGCCTCGGGCTCACTCCTGAACCTGGGCTGTCGGCATGCCATGAGGTGAGATGTCCAGCGCTCAGCCCTCTGCGCCACCGGGCCAGCTCAGAAATCACAAAATTTAATTTATTTGGTATTGATTGCTGAAGAAACGCAGCACTTTAGAGCAGTCCTGTGTGGGTCCTAGTGTCAGCCTTGCAAGCTGCACAGACTCGCCCCACTTAACCATGGAAGTTTTTCTCCGTGATTCTGGGCTCAACCCAGTGTTCATCTTAGCCTGGAGTTCGTCGACTGATGGATTTTGATGGCTGCGTTTTCTCGGTAATTGGACATTAATAGCACTTCAGTGATCTGAGGATTCTCTCCTCGTCGGCCCGGCAGTGCCGCTTTTTTTCTTCTGCCGGTCTCCAGGCTCATAACCAGTGGGAGGTCCTTCCTGGTACCACGGACAGGCAGGAACAAGATCTCTGCAGGGGAACCAGATCCTCCCTCTGCATCCTGTAGCCTCAGTTTACTTCCTGCCTGTCAAGAGGCAGGTTCTTCAGGGCTCTGTCACTGAGGTGACAGAGCTGAAGCCATCAAACTGTAAGTGCAGTTTACTTTTTCTTAAAGAAGAGGATTTTCAATGGGGAAACTTGACCAGCACTGCCTCTCTGATTTTATAGGATCCCAGTCTCAGCCATGCATGCTGAACAGACTGGCTCCTCATTCTCCTCCTCCTTCCCACGCTTGAGGGGCTACGATTGCCCCTCCCCCACAGTCATCTTCTCATCAGGAGGGAGGCACATGAGGCACGACAGGACTTCAGGAGGCAGGATTCCTCCTCTCAAGGAAATCGCAGTCCTAGCACAGGGATCCCAGTCTCAGCCACGTGTGCTGTACAGACTGGCTCTCTCTCTCTCTCTCCTCCTGACTCAGCACACAGCCCGTCCCCTGTGCCTTGAGCAGATCTCACTGTGCAGCATGAGCCATGTTTTACGCTCTCCCTCCCTCCGCCAGTAATCAGCTTCCTTAGACTGGCAGGAGTGCAGGAATAGGGGCCTACTAGCTGCAGAAGTTTATTTTGTCTCTGGAAGAGCCACGCTTCATCCTTGTCGTCAACAGCCACTGCTGCACGGGCCGCTGACGCTGCTCACAGTTAGCGAGCCCCTGGGACTCAGGCTTGTTAACGAACAATCCGCCAGCAGTCTGCTTGCTTAGACTGGCAGGGCGCAGGAATAGGGACCACTAGCTGCAAAGTTTATTTTGGCTCTGGGAGAGCCGCGCTCACCCTCTTCATCAAAGGGCACTGCTGCAGAGGCCATCGATGAGGAGCTTACTGTCAACTCAGCCCACTGGTCCTCAGGCTTGTCGATGAGCAATGGGAAAGCTTCTGGGAGAGCCGCTTTCTCCGAGCGATCACGCTTTGCAGGAACAGGACTTGTTATTTCGGCTCTGAAGAGCACATTTCATCCTCTTGTTGACAGCCATTGGAGCACAAGCAGTCGACGCTGCAGCCTATTAATTAGTCCCTGGTCCACATGCTCGCTGTCGAACGATGGGGAAAGCCAGTCAGAGCTGTTGTGCTTCTCTTAATGATACAGCTCGTTGTTGGCTGCTGCCCCCAGCAAGTCCCATCAAGGGCGATTGAGAGAGGCGGAAGGGCGATGCTCACAACACGTCAGCAAGCTCCTGCTAATTTTGGCTCATCAACCACTCTTTAAGTGCATTTGGTCCAAAAGGGTCTGGCTCCAGGCGGCAGTGCTAGCAGGACTCCAGCATTAGAGACTCATGCCACAATCCTGCAAAGGGGTTGCAAAGGCCTTTCAGGAGCATAGCACAAATCCTCAAGGGCAGAAAGTGTCACAGACATAGATTCCCCATCGGCCACCTTCTCCTGCTTGCTATGCTTAAGTGCTGCAGCTAAGGTCAGGAGGAGGTCACAAAGACATCCACCATGGTCTCACAGGAGCACCAATCCTGGGCAGCGGAGCCCGATCAGTCCTTCTCCTCCTCCAAGGGGCAGCGTTGTTTTGCCATCAGACTTTGTCTCAGACATAACAGAAAAGCCTAACGGGGCCTTCGCCCTCAACGATCATGCCTTGATTTCCTACCCAGATGGTAGGGCCCACTTGAAGGCCACCCCAGTGCGCTTCTCCCCATCTTCGGCCGGAGGGACATCACTCTCTCGGCACCATAGGAGAAGAAGAGGCCACGAACTAGGAGCAGATTAAAGGGTGTCCACAGTGGAAAATGTTCAACGGACAGGTCCCTCAAGTCCATCAGGGGTCTGTTAGTCCCCCAGAAGAAGAGGTGCTACAGGATGACGATTCTGTCTCAGATCGCTCTCCATCCAGAAACTTGGTCTCGGATGACCTCGATTTCTTCATTAAGTAGGTGACTGAGGAGTTTCACTTGGGGTCTCCCTTGTCAGTTCCTAAACCCCCAAACCAGCTCAGACTTGCATTGGCTGTCAAGCAGAAGAGAGAGGAGAAAGGGCAGAGGGGAAAAAAATAAAATATATCCATTATCCCATCAGGGTGGGGCCTCTCTGTGGGACCCAGGAGGGAAGGGAAGCATCCTCAAAAAGACACTTCAGTCCACCGCAACCTCCCTCAAAGCAGCTACAGCCAACCTGTTCTTAGCACTACCATGGGCCACTAACCTGGCATTCCAGCTTGCTGATGAGCCAGATATAAACAGGTCCACCTTGCAGCAACTACAGCTCTTGGGAATAGTCTCTGCATTCTCAGCTGACGTCTCGAAGGAGGCTGCCAGATACGCAGCAAGAGCCATGCTTTAACTCACCTCGACACACCTAGGGCTGCGGGCATGGTAGGCGGACAGGTCATCAAGGCACACTTGGTGAATGCCCCTATAAGGGAGATCTCCTGTTCGGATCGGCTCTAAAGGAGGCGGTCAAAGAATCCAGGGAAACGATTAAAACTTCAATACCACAGTCCTGGGGCAGGTACAGACCCTGGTCGTCGGGATCCAGACAGAATGTTCGAGCCTGTAACTACTCAGAGGACAAATTAAATCTGCCTCAGGCAGACGAACTGGTCATCTCCTGCATCCAGTGTGGATTCAGTGGAGGAAGACGCAGCATCGGAGATGCCAGAAAGGTCACAGTAAAGGCTCCGGACCCATCCTTGACTGGGGCAAGCTTTCTAGTTTTCGTGATCAATGTGGTGCCAGACATAGGGAAGGGTTACCCCCAGAGTTTGAAGCAGGGTCTTCCCACCTCATGTGGTACGCCACCCTTATCTGCACAGAGTATGTCAACACTCCAAGCAATCACAGACCACCCACAGGCCTGAGCAAGCGAGTGAGGGCCCAACCGAAAGAGAACACTAACATTTACTGACTATTCTTCATAGTCCAAAATTGCTATGGAGTTTTCAGGCCCATATGGGTCCTAAAATGTCTGATCGACATCGTCCACACAGGACATTCAAGATGGAAACCCTTGCATCCATCTTCAGGGAATTCCATTGGGGAGATGAGTTGGCCTCAGTAGATTTTTTTTTTTATTTTAATATATTTTTATGCTCCTCCTGCCAGACAGCCCCCATCCGCTGATTTCCCACTCCCCAGCCCTGTCCCCTGGAATCACCGGCTCTTACTTGCCCGACCGGGGCGGCACCTGCAGGGGTCGGTCTTCACCCTGCCACTGGCATTTTTCCTCCGAGTGTTTTCTCCCAGAGGCCCTGGGAGTTGGCACGCATGGCGGGAGGCGCACATGCCCCGAACAGCCCTGGTCACTGCCTCCTTCCCACCCCAGGCCTAGTGCCTAGCCACTTTGGCCCGAGCTTCCTCCAGCCTCCACTGGGTCGCCCATCAGCCGAGGGACGCGTTCTCCTCCCGGAGAGGAGAGCTTGTCTGTTGGCAGCTCCATCCAGCTTCGCCTTTCCCCTCTCGTGCCGACCTCTGACACCTCGGCCTGTTCCCAAACCTGGGTCGCCCGGTGTGGGTCAAGTAAGGTGCCAGCACCTTAGCCCTCACGCCACCTGGCAGCTGGCCCTCATTGGATTGCAGTGCATTTTGCTTATCCTATCTGGCGCACTCTGATCAAAGCCCCACAGTGCGAGCAAACAACTGGGGCAGTGACTGAGGTCATCCAATGCCTTTCCTCTATAGGATTCCTGATCACCACAAAAGAGCTGTATCAGCCATCCCAGAGTCTGAATCATTGAGGAGTAATCTGCAAAACATCCCAAATTAAAGATTTTCCTATGGATTCTAAGTTCAGGGACCTCGGGTTCTTCTCGGCAAAGACCAAGTGGCTCGATGCCTTTCAGCCCACACCTTCATGCAGCTCACAGGGACGATGGTCTCCTGGCAGCCTGTTCCCTGGGCTCTGGTTCTCATGCGCCTCTGCAGTCAAACCTACTACATCAAGGGTCCCAGTCAAAGGTCAGTCTGGGCCAGCAGATTCAAGTATATGGTCAGTCAAACCTACTCCATCAGGGTCCCAGCCAAGGGTCAGTCTGAGCCAAAGATTCAAGGCTGTTGCCAGGTGGAAGCATCCCTGCATTGGGGGACTAGTTGCTCCAACTTCATGAAGGGTCTCGAGCTGGGCATCCTCACCAGGGAGAATTACTACCGATACCATCCTTCAGGGCCGGGAGCTCATCTGGATTAGCTCTCAACACAGGGCAAGTGGTTGAGATTAGAGACCCGCTACAACATGAACATACTGGAGATACTTCCTGACATTTCAGAGATTCAAAGCACAAGCTGGCCCAGTGGCGCAGAGGGTTGAGGGCGCTGGACGCCACACCTCGTGGCATGCCAGCGACCTGGGTTCAGGATGAGCCCGGTTGTCAGAGGTCGGCACGGGGAGGGCGGAGCTGGATGGAGCTGCTGCAGGCAACCTCCTCCAGGGGTGGTGGGTGGCATCCTCGGCTAATGACTGCCCCTGTTGGAGGCCAGGAGACAGCGCAGGCTCGAGTGGTGCCAGGCACTAGGCCAATGGGGTGGGAGGAAGGAGACCATTCTGGGGGGCTGTAAGGCGCATGCGCCTCCACACATGCGTCGTCCTCCTGGGGCCCTTGGGAGAAAAGAAGAAAAATACTGGTGGCAGGATGATAACAGACTCTTGCAGGTGCCGGGCGGGTGTAAGGTAAGCCCCAGTAATTCGGGAGACGGGCTGGGGAGTCAGTAGGATGGGGCCATCTAAGGGCACATAAATAACAGTAAAAAAAAAAAAAAAAAAGATTTGAAGCACAGATCTCCAACCAGGATGTTCTCATCCTCAGACAATTGAACCACAATGGCCTGCACCTATCACCAGGGAGGTACATGAGCTCTCGGATGATACAAGAAAACCCTATTGCTCTTCCAGTGGGCAGAGCATCGCCTGGTGAGCATGGTGGTCATACATACCAGGTCAGGAGAACATCATGGAGGACTGGCTAAATCAGGATGTCCTCCCAGGAGAATGGGATCTAAAGGTCAGCGCCTTCCTCCTCCTCGCTGCATGATGGGGTCTCCACAGGTAGGTCTTCACTGGTGGTGAAGCCGCACAGTTCCCCAGTTCTGCTTCTCTAATCAGGGTCGAGCTGACCATAGCACAGGATGCTTTCTCCCAGACTGGGGTCCCTGCAATCTTCTGTACGACTTTCCTCCAATTCTGCTAATCCCAAGAATCCTACACCAGATCACCCTAGATTAGGTGGAGCTATTCCTAATATGTCCTCGTTGGCCATGCCAGCATTGGTTCTCGTGATGGGTCCAGATATCCCTACATCTTCTTAGCTTTGGGTACACTCCTGAGGGCGGACTGGGAGCCCTGGGTGCTCCACTCGCAGTCCGTTCTGGAGAGTAGAACGCTGAAGTGTCCTTCCAGTAAAGCTCATCTCACACTGGAAACTCAACCTGGTCCTCCGAGCCCTCACCAAGACCCCATTGGAGCTCATCAAGGAAACGCCCATCCTCCTCCTCACGATAAAGGTTGTCTTTCTTGCAACAGTCTTTGGCCCGCTGTATCAGCAAGATGGGAACTCTTGTTTTCCAAGGAACCATATACTGTGTTCTTCCAGAACTCAGTGATCCTTCAAACATATCCATCTTTTCTGCTGAAGGTGTTATCTCTTTTCCTCTGCAACCAGGAATTGAATCTCCCTGCCCTATGTTCTATCCCTAGGAGTGAGAAGGAGAGGGAAAGTCTCCTCCTTGGCTAGAGGAGAGCACTCAAGCTTTACATCAGGAGATTGGAAGTCCTTATCCGAGTCCTCAAGTCTATTCATCCTCACTTTGGCGCGAATTTGGGCAAAAAGCATCAAAAGTCTCTGGACCAGATGAATTTGTTCCTCTCCATCACCTTCCAAACGTAGGGGTTTCTCTGCTAGGCCCATGGAGGGCACATTCTGCTCAAGCAGTGGCTTCTCCTGGGCAGAATTCAGAGAAGCCTTTCCAGCAGTCTTGCACAGAGCAGCCACTTGGGCATCCATCCATCCTTGGCAAAGTTCTACAGATTGAATGTGTCCACCTCTGCTGAGGCATTGTTTGGTTGACAGGTCCCTCAGTTGGCAGGGGACCCATAAAGGTCTGCTAACATTCTTCCCACCTGGGAAGCAGGGGATGTACTGCTTTAGTATATCCCACTGGTTATGAGCCTATGACCAGCTTAGGAGAGAGAAATTGAAATTTAAACACCTGTAAATTTTCTTTCTCTGACTGCTGGTCTCCTGGCTCCTCCCTCCCAGAATGTTGGATGCTGGCCTATGGCCAGAGTGTTTGAAATCTGCCCTCCAGGCCACAGGTGCAGATTAACATTTTTCTTTCTGTTTCCCAGTGATGTATTACTTAAGGTGACACATGATTTGGAAAACTGAGGGCTGTAGGATGCAGAGGGAGGATCTGGTCTCATATAGAGATCTTTTTTCTGCCTGTCATGTGGTACCAGGAAGGTCCTCCCTCTGGTTATGAGCCCGAGACCAGCAGTTGGAGAAAGAAAATTTACAGGTATTTAAATTTCTGTTTTTCTCCCATTGATGGCTGGCTCCCTGATTCAGCCGCTGCGTCGACGGTGGGCCTGCAGCTCTAGTTCAGCCGCTTGTTGATGATCCAGTGCTTTTTGGTTTGTGAAGTGGCAGTTCATCAGTAGTGCTGCTCAGGACATAATGGAGCTTCTCACCACGCTACAGATCTCTACTCCAGCCCTAAGGGAGCAAAATGTAACTAATCAGGAACAAGGCAGCAGTTAAAACAGCTCAACTTTTGCCCTTAAAGGGCCAGCAGCAGTGTTCCATCGGACTTCAGCTTTTCCAGACAGCCTCCTGTTTTATCTGGAATCCTCCGGGGTGTACGCTGAATCAAAGGGATTATAGCCATTTTCAGTCATGGTCTCAGACAATCCTGCTAGGGGCAGAAAATCCCTCTTTTAATCACCTTTGCAGGTTCACTATGCCTAAAATGTGAGAAGGCAGCATCTGCAACTGGGGAGGATATGGCGGAGACCTCCCATGCCTTGGCTCAGACTGATAGCTAGCAGACAGGTCTGAGTGAGTAGCAGCCACTAGGTGTGAGAGGCAGCGGCCACCAGGAGACCCAGCTGCCCACAACTCCCTCTCTGGCCCCAGACCTCATAGACAAGCTAAATAGGGCCTTTGCACTGGACCCTGCATGCCTTGACTTGCAACCTCTGGGGTCACCAGATGTGCGACCTCACAAGAAGGCGAAAAGAAAGAGGACTCCGTCCCCATCCTCATCTGAAGAGGGACAGCTGTCCTTACATCACTTTGATGAAAGAAATCCCAGTACAGGAGCAGATCCTCGGATGAGGAGGATCAGCATTCCTCACACCACTAGAGGAAGAAAAGATCTCTGAGCAGATCTAGGAGCACCCACAAGGGAAGTGTTGCAGGACCATTCCTGGGCTCCTCAGACTCCAATTTTTCTTCTCCAGAATAGGGGAGCTAGTGGACTCATCCTCGGACTCTGATGACTCCTGTCCAGAAACTTTGACCTTTTGACCCAGGGAAGAGTACACAATGGGGGTGAGTTAATAGCAACAAAATCGAAAGAGACCTAGGAGTAATTATATCAGATGACCCAAAGGTGGGCAAGCAATGTGAGAAGGCAGTAAGGGAGGGCTGGTGGATACTGGGATGCATAGGGAGAGGCATCAACAGTAGAAAACAGGAAGTTGTTATCCCTCTCTACAGACAGTTAGTGAGACCCCATCTGGAGTACTGCGTGCAATTCTGGAGACCCCATCTCCATAAGAAGACATAGACAGAGTGAAGGCTGTTCAGAGGAGGACAACCAAAATGGTGGAAGGTCTGCACCAGAAGACATATGAGGAGAGACTAAAGCAGCTTAATATGTATGCCCTTGAGGAAAGAGGAGAGGGTGGACATGATAGAAACTTTCAAGTATCTCAAGGGAATTAACTTGGTACAAGAGGGTAGTATCTTTCAGAAGAAGAGATGTGCAAGAACAAGGGGCACAATTTGATGATAGAGGGGACGGCTCAGAGGTAATGTTAGAAAGTGTTTTAACAGAGAGTTTTGTGGATGCATGGAACAGCCTTCCTGATGAGGTTGTGGAGTCAGGAACAATCGGAGAATTCAAGAATGCATGGGACAGGCATAAGGCAATTCTAGTGGGGCAGGAGGAAGTAAGCTGTTGATTAACTAGAATCTGCAGCTTATCCATCAGGTAGGAAAATGGGCAGACTGGGTGGGCCAAGCGGTCCTTATCTGCTGTCAAATTCTATGTTTCTATGGAGGACCTAGATTTTTTCATTAAGAGGTCATAGCTGAAATTCATCTTGATTCTTCCCGAGTGGCTCCAACACAGACGAAACGGGCCTTCGCCTGGCATCTGCTGCCAAACAGGCCACAGCCTTCCTATTCCTTCAGCCATAGAGGACTTGCTAAAGGAGGAATGGCAGGGTCCAGAACGCATATATCCAGTGCCCTGGTGGATCTCTAAGCTCCTTAAGTTTGACAAGAAACAATCTGAAAAGTTCACTCAGGAACCCAGTGGACAGGAAAGTGGATGCCTCACTCACCAAGGCCTTCCAAGCATCAGCAATGTCGCCAAGATGGCAACTATTAATTTTTGGCCCGAGGAGTCTGTCCTGGGCCTCAGAATTAGCTTCAAACAACATGAAGTCTTGCTGTATTCTGACATATTGCAGTGATGTCCAACCTTTGAACTGCCCTGGAGATGAAATAGTTAACTTTCATGCCAGGCATGGAACGCTGAGCTCGAGCTTGGTTGAGACTGTCTGTTGCTGTTTGAACTCAAACCGTCAGATTCTTTACTCCGCCTCACTGAACAGTCGCTCGGGAGATTTCTCCTTTGCTTGGTTCAAGTTTGTCGGTTAAAGTACCGTTTTTCTGTTTTCACCGAATTTAATCCGTTAACCTGTCGATTCAGTCTCTGTGGTATTGTGAGTACTAGATAGGTTTATTTTCTTTTCTTCTATGTGGAACTTGGGATCGGTTCGGTTTGAACCGATCAGGTTTCTTCAAAAAGTTGATTCTACTTTTAGAGTGTGGTAACCGGTCCTTATCGGTTCTAAAAAACGGATTTCATTACGTTTTTCCACGACACCAATATGGTCAGGAACCGATACGGGTGTCTTGCCTGGTGGATTGCCGTAAAAAGGGTACGCTTTTGTTAGGACTGGCCATGTCTGAGAAACCCAAAAGAAAAACTGGGCCCACTGGGTTTCAACACTATAGTGTGTGGGGAAGCCTTTGCTAAGGCTGATCTCCACACCACCTGTGTTTATTGTCTGGGGTTTGACCACCTCGATTCAGACTGCCAGATTTGCAAGAATTTTCCTGCAGCTACCCTGGAAAAGAGAGTTGGTAGGCTCAGGAAAGGGAGGCCAAGAAGTCCACTGACCCGGATGGCCAGTCCGTTCGGTTCCAACTGAACCAGAAGGAGTGCCCTCTGACCAGGGCGAGACTTCTTCTGGCAAGGAGAACCGACTCCGAGAGTCGGTTCAAAAGAAAAGAAGGGATAAATCAGCCGGCGGATCCACAAATTCTTTCTCTCCCACTGATGAAATAGCCAAAGCGATAAGGATTGTTCAGTTGTTAACCTCGGTTCGACCGAACCAGCACCACCAGGAAGGGGCTCGGATTCGGTCGTGGTTCCCCGGTTCCAAATTATAATTTAGAAGATTTTATGAACCGGAGGAGGAAGGAGAGTATGAGGATAGTGATGGTGATTACGAAAGTCTGGATGTGCCTATTGACCCGGATATCTCCCCAGACAGACCTTCAGGGTTTCTCCTCCTAGGCTTTCTGAGTCCCTTCCCATTTTATGTTCTACAAAAAGTGGCTGAAACTCTTCAGCTTCATATGGAAGAAGCTATGGACGATCAGGAGGAGCCTGACTATGTTGAAATGGTGGATATCCCAGAGTCTAGGAGGCTGTCTATTCCCCTTCATAAGTCCTTTGGGAAACAGACAATAAAATTTTAAAGACTCTAATTTTATACCTCCTGTGGACAAGAGAATGGACAAGAGGTATACTCTTCAGGCTCAGATATGGAGTTCCTTACCCAGCAATGCAGCCATGTTAGTAGTGCAGGCTGCTGTGATAAAGCAAATATACCTTGGCATTCACACCCCCAGATAAGGACTCCAAGAGGATTGATGCCATGGCAAAGACAGTACATGGCAGCATCCTTGGGACTCAGGCAGGCTAATTATATGGCCTATACAGCTAGATATCAGAAATCTAAATGGGACACTGTAATGGCCTTAGCTAAACAGGTCCCTGGCCAGCTTGCCAAGGAGCTGGAGCAGGTGGATGCGGATGGTATTGAGGCATCCAGGTGCAATTCCATGCCGCTGTGGACTCCAATGATGTTTCATCTAGAGTCATGGCTACATCTGTGGCTCTTTGTAGGTTGGCTTGGCTCAGATGTACTAGCCTGTCTCAGG
Organism: Neoceratodus forsteri; assembly: GCA_016271365.2. Classification (NCBI taxonomy): domain Eukaryota; kingdom Metazoa; phylum Chordata; order Ceratodontiformes; family Ceratodontidae; genus Neoceratodus; species Neoceratodus forsteri. The sequence continues at coordinate 107,612,602 of JADMNL010000026.1, forward strand.
ATACCCAGACCAAGGCCATGGATTTTCCTTGTTAGGTAATTCTCAGTTTGGGGAGCAAACCGAGAACTACATGAAGAAAATGGATGAATACAGGACCACCTATAGGAGTGCTCAGGCCAAGGAAAGGCAAGCCACTCCCCAGAGGCAGCATTCCAGGGGCAGGGCAGGCCTTTTCATAGGCCTTTCTACCAAGCCCAGGCCTCCTCTTCTGCTTATGCTCAAAGGGGGTTCTTCAGAGGGAGAGGCAGACGGGTACAAGCAGGTCTGCTTCCACCCCTCAGCCTAAAGCCCCTGCCAAACAGGCACCCTGATGGGTTTGCCAGGGCCGATTCTCCACCACCTGTAGGGGCAGGCTGGCTTACTTTGTCCAGGACTGGATGTCTTTAACATCAGACAAATGGGTCCTGGAAGTAGTAAGCAGGGACTGGTTCTCAGCTTCAAAAATTTCCAAAGATGAGAACCAGATCCTTTCCACCTGCAAATCCTTCAGATGCACTTGCCTTAGAGGCAGAGATCTCTTCCTCTGGCTCTGAGAGCCATAGAGAGGGTTCCACCCCTACACAAAGGAAAAGGATTGTACTCCAGGTACTTCCTAACCCCCAAAAAGACAGGAGAATGGCGCATCCTGGATCTCAGATATTTAAACAAGCACCTTTTAAAGCCAAAGTTCAAAATGGTGACTCTGGGAATAATTCTACCCTCTCTAAGGCCAGGGGACTGGCTAGTTTCCCTGGACGTCAAGGATGCCTATTTCCATATTCTCATCAGAAGCTCCCACCGAAGTACCTCAGGTTCGAGCTGCCTCAGGCCATTACCACTCCAGAGCAATGCCCTTTGGCCTAACTTGCTCCAAGGGTGTTCACAAAATGCCTGGCAGTAGTAGGCTCTTTCTAAGGAGAAAAGAATCTCCATCTTTCCATACCTGGACGACTGGCTTATAGTAGGCCAGTCTCCAGACCAAGTCAAGTTACACCTACAGATAACTGGCAGCTACTCACTTCTCTAGGTTTCCTTCTGAACCTTTCAAAGTCAGTTCTAGAGCCTGTGCAGCTCCTGACCTTCATAGGGGCAGAGCTGGATACAGTAAAGGCAAGAGCCTTCCTTCCCTGGACAGGCAAGGACCCCTTATCTCACTGGCCTCTTCATTCGTCCTCCAGGTGTCTCGACCAGCAAGGCATTTTCTGCAGCTCCTGGGACACATGGCTGCCTCCTACAGCAGTGGTTCAGGGAGCAAGATTCCAGACGAGGGACATTCAGTTCCACTTGAGAGCCTTCTGGTCTCAGAAAAGGATCCTCTGACCAAACTAATCCCAGTGACTCGAACCCTGATCCAGGCGTTACAGTGGTGGCAGGATCAGGACAATCTAAGACAGGGAGTTCTTTGTCACTCAGTCTCATTCTCTAATCCTTATTACAGATGCCTCCCTCTTGGGTTGGGGAGCCCACTTGGGGACCGGACCACCCAAGGGTTGTGGTCTCCCCAGGAATCTCTGCTTCACATCAATCTGTTAGAACTCAGAGCAGTGTTTCTAGCACTTCAAGTTTTTCCAAGTCTGTTCAGAACAAAGTAGTTCAGATCAGGACAGACTATACCACCACAATGTGGTATATCAACAAGCAAGGGGCACCGGTCTAGACCTTGTGCACAGAGGCAATGAAGTTATAGTCTCTGGCCTATTCCCTAGAACACCTCTCTTACAGCAGTACACCTCCCAGGCAAGGACAATGTCCTGGCAGATGCTCTCAGCAGGATAACCTAGGGCCATCACTAATGGTCTCTGGATCCTGGTTTTGAAGGTGATCTTCCAGCTGGGGCACCCCACAGATAGATCTTTTCGCAGCCCCAGACAATTACCAACTTCCTCTCTTTGCTGCAGGCCCCAGTGTTGGGCCCAGTCCCCTGGATGCCTTAGTTCTCAATTGGGAAGGGAAGTTCCTGTATGCTTTTCCCCTTCCTCTCTTGTTCAAGGTGCTAATCAGAATCAGGTCTCAACCCTGCAAGGTGATTCTGATTGCTGCAGACTGGGCCAGACAGCCCTGGTACCTCTCTCTTGTTGTCCTTAGCAGTCCACCTTCCCCTGTCTCTTCCCAGGAATTACAACCTGTTAACATGTGCTCAGGGAGGGTTTGGTATCCAATCTCAAATCTCTCAATCTCAAGGCCTGGCTCTGAAGTTAGAGTTTGCTGATTTGCACCTCTCTCAAGGTGTTCTGAATATCTTAAAGGCTTCTGAAGCCTTCCACCAGAAACACTTACAACTCCAAGTGGAAAAGATTTTCTGTATGGTGCTCTGGGAAGCATATTTCTCCAGAGTCTGCTGGCCTTCCCACAGTCCTCACTATATGGTTCATCTTAATAGCTTGGGACTCAGACTAGCTACACTAAGAGTGCATCTGGCAGCTGTCTCTGCCTTCCTCTCAGCAGGCAAGCAGTCTTCCCTTTCAGCTCATCCTGTGTTTTCTAAATTTTCAAGGGATTGCTTCATACCAATCCTCCCTTCAGGGACCCTGCCCCTGCTTGGGACCTTAATGTTTGCATTGCTCAGCTTATGCAACCCCTTTGAGCCTTTGTCCTCAGCAGAGCTTTAAGTACTTGACTTGGAAAACTGTTTTCTTGGTGGCCATCACTTCTGCCAGACGATAAGTGCGCTTACAGGCCCTGTCAGTGGAGCCTGATTTTATCTCTTTCCATAGAGATAAGGTGGTCCTCAGGACTAATAGGAAGTTTTGCCTAAGGTGGTTTCAGATTTCCACCTTAACCAGTCTGACTCTTCCTGTTTTTTTCACTGACCATTCCTCCTCTGGGGAGAGGAGGCTGCACAGTTTGATCTGAAAAGGGCCCTTAGTTACTACATAGAGCGCACTCAAGGGTCATAGGTTTGACTCCTCCAACTATTCCTCACTTATGGTGAGGTTAGGGAAAACCTGCCACTAAGAGATCTCATTGCCAGGTGGATTGTCTCTTGCATTCAATTTTGCTACAGGAAAAAACTAGTAGGATTCCACCTCAGGCCTGAGGGCTCACTCTACCAGAGGTACAGCTGCTTCCTGGCTGCTGCCAGGATATTCCTATCCTAGAGATTTGTCAAGCAGCCACCTGGAAAACAGTACACACTTTACCAAGCATTACTCTCTGGATATCCAGGCTAGGAGTGATGCTCTTCGGTTTAGGCTGTAGTGCTTCAGAGCCTATTTCCTAGGTAGGTTCTGTCCCTCCTCCATGGAGGTACTGCTTGTAGTTCATAGTGTCAGAATACAGCAAGACTTCATGTTGTTTGAAGAAAAATTACTCCACCTTAATAATGTTGTTTTTCTAATGGAGTCTTGCTGTATTTTGATCTCCTCTACCCTTCTCAGAACCTTGGTTTTTGGGATGTGGGTGGACAGTAGCAGTGTTGGCACTTGGGAGGTGCCCCCACCCTTCTTTCTCACCCTTTAGTTTGGGTGCGTAGGTTGTGTTTGTTTTATTTTTAGGTTTCTGACTTGAGTCTTTGTTTTGGGACCAAAAATCTTTTATTATATTTAGTAGCCAGTTGGCTAGTGTAAGTTTACAGTTTCCACACAGGACACCCTAGTGAGTATAGCTCAGAAAGATCTGACGGTTTGAGTTAAACAGCAACAGACAGAGTCTCAACCGAGCTCGAAGCTCAGCGCCCATGCCTGGCATGGAAAGTTAACTCTTTCATCTCCGGGAGTTCAAAGGTTGGACATCACTGCAATATGTCCGAATACAGCAAGACTCCATTAGAAGAAACATTACTAGGTAATAGTTTTTTTTTTCAATTCCTGAGGACCCAGAGAAGAACACTGCTATTATTCATCAGCTGCAATTAATGGGTTTGGCATCGGCTTATGCAGCAGACTTTTCAGGGAGGTGGTCAGGTGTCTCGTCGATCCATGTTTTATCAAACTTTGGTTGCCATACCTCTGGCTTCGGCCTGCGTAGCAGACGCCTCTCAAGAGCCATTTGGTAAGCGCTCGCTGTGAAGGTAACTCTTTTGGCTCTGCTCTGAAGGCGGCGGGAAGGAATCTGGGAGACAGCTAGTGCATATGCCCCAGTCACGGGCAGGGGCAGATCAGAGCCCCAGGGCCCAGATGCAGTTTTTGGTGATCGAGGTTACAGCAAGCGCCAAACTCCTAATTTCTGGAAAGAGAACATGGTTCTCCTTGTGTAACCAGTGTAACTTCAGAGGAGGCAGATCCGTGGTGGTGGTGGCACCAGAGACACCAGGAACAGCAGCAAGAAACCACAATGAAGCTATCTGGGCCCATCCTCGAGGAGGGGCAGACTTTCATTTTTTCTCAAGGAATGGGTCCAAACCACGCCGGACAGATGGGTCCTAGACATCAGCAAGGGATACCTAATAGAATTCGAATCCATGCCCCCACTACCTCATGTGGTGCCCTCCCTATCTCGGAGAATCTGTCCAAAAGACAGGCTATTACAGACCTTCTTCAAGCAGGGCTATACAAGTCCCCCACAGAGATCATTCGAGGGGAGGGTCTACGCCTATTCTTCATCATGCAAAGAAACACTGACACATTCAGGCCAGTCCTAGACCTCAAATTCCTGAATAATTTTGTCCATAGTAGACCCTTCAAGATGGAAATCTTTTCATCCATCATCAGGAGTTGCAACAAGGGATTTTCTGGCATCCATCAGTCTGCAAGATGCCTATTTACATATTCCCATCCAGGAACTACACAGGCAATATCTCAGGTTCAGTGTTGGGGAGCAGCACTTCCAGTTGAAAACACTGCCATTCAGGCTTTCTTCAGCCCCAAGGACATTCTCCAAGGCACTAGTAGCGGTCATAGCTCACCTTCAGAACCAAGGGATGCAACTTTTCCCTTAATTGACGATATTCTCATCAAGGCCCCACAGCTCGACAAAGCCGTACAAGCAGTGGCGGAGGTGGTCCAGTGCTTGTCGGCACACAGATTTGTCATCAAATGGAGAAGGAGTTCCAATTCTAAGGCAGACCTTGAACCACCTGGGGCAGACTTCATGACACAAGCCAACATGGCCTTTCCCTGGAAGTGAAATTCATGGACCTGCTGAAGCTCATCAGGAAATGTCATACAGCCCTCAGCTGCCGTCTACTCCTTCATGCAGCTAATTGGGACTCTAGTATCGCTGGTGGATTCAGTCCCTTGGGCCCTAGTCTACATGCAGCCCATTCAAGCACACTTGCTCAAGCTGTGGTCCCAGTCCAGACACAGCCAGCACCAACTGATCCCGCTTCTCAACAGATAAAACTTCCCTCTAGTGGTGGACTCAGAGGTCAGATGTCATGAGGGTCACAGGTTGTGCCATCCACACCAAATCCGAATCATGACCGATGCCAGCCTCGGCTGGGGGCTCTTGCATCAGCTGTCAGCTCAGGGCAAGTGGTCGCTGTTAGAAACAAGGTACAGCATAAATATCCTTGAGATGAGAACATTACGCCTAGCCCTAATACACTTTGAACAGCAAGTCCTCAATCAGGACATACTGATTCTAACAGATAATCGAATGATGGAGGCGCACAACCATCAAGGTGGAACAAGAAGCTCAAAAATGCTGCGGAGTCCTTCTTCTCTTTCAGTGGGCTGAGCACCACCTGGCAAGCATAAGGCTGTGTACATTCCAGGCAGGAAAATGTCATAGCAGACTGGCTCAGTCGCAAGATGTTCTACCAGGGAATGGGAGCTGAAGGACCGTGCCTTCCACATCCTAACAGAGCAATGGGGCAATCCTCAGAAAGATCTTTCACCTGCCGTGAAACTCCATGGTAAAGCACTCTGCTCCCCTGGCCAAGGACTAACTAGCGGTGGCTCAGGATGACTTTTTCCTAGACTGGGGTCAGTTTGGTCTCCTGTATGCCTTTTCTCCAGTACCACGCCTATCCAGAGTCCTACACAAAGTGGCTGTGGACCGGGCATAACTGATTCTAGTCTGTCCCCGATGGCTTCGTCGCCCATGGTTCCTGCTTCATTCATCTTTCAAGGTGACCACCTCTAGCCCGGACCTTCTCCATCAGTGTCCGTACTGCACCCATTCTGAACAACCTCTCCTCTCGGCCTGGAGATTGAGTGGGAAACTTAGTGTATTACAGAATTTGGAGGACATTCTTGTTCTAGCTCAATCCAAACACGTACAGAACCAGCCAATATCATTGCCTGTACTATTGCAGTTTCTTCAGGATGGATTTGGTAAGGGACTGCAACCAGCCACTTGAAGGGTTCAGGTTTCCATGCTGGGGTAGCATCTACAGGATTCCGAGACTCATTTGGTTCACATCCCCATGTCAGGAGGTTTCTAAGGGCAGCAACATTAAAGCGCCTCCAATCATGCCAGCGTACCACCTTGGAGGCTTAATTTGGTTCTGAAAGCTTTGACCAAGGCTCCAATTGAGCCTCTCAAGAGACATCCTCGTGTATCTTACAATAAGTCGCTTTCTCATAGCTATTACTTCAGCCAGGAGAATCGCGAGCCAGAGCCTTATCCACCAAAGAGCCATATACTGTTTCATCAGGACTCTGTGGTGCTCCGAACAGATCCAGGTTTTTACCAGAAGTTGTCTCTATTGCACTGCAACCAGAAGTTGTCTGCATTCCTTCTGCCCACACCCAAAAAATGACCCCGACACAGACCTTACATCATCTGGAGGCAAACTTCAAGACGCAGGTGAACAAGGTATTCCCACAGAAACGAACTTCAACGATCTGAAAAGCTCATCAAGAAGTTTCACAGCGCTCATCACCTGCCGGCTCACAACTTCACGCAGCTCATTGGGACTATGGTATCTCTGGCAGACTCAGTCCCCTGGGCATTAATTCACACCCAAGCTCACCTACTTAGCCAGTGATCCCAGTCCAGACACAGCCAGAACAAACAAGTCCCAGTTTCTCACCAGATAAGGTCTACACTACATTGGTGGACTCAGAGAACCAATATTATGAGGGGTTGCTCCTTAAGCCATTCGCGCCAGATACCTAATCACGACCTATGCCAGCCTTGGGCTAGGGGCACACCTTGGCCAGAGGTTGACTCAGGGCAGATGATCTGTGCTGGAAACAAAGTGCAGCATCAACATACTTGAAATGAGAGCAGTGCACCTAGCCTCCTACACTTCAAACAGCAAGTTCTCAACCAGGATGTACTGTCTCTAACAGACAGTCGAACAGCGGTGGCATACATCAGTCATCAGGGCTGCACAAGAAGCTCACAGATACTCAGGGAATATCTTTGGCTGCTTCAGTGGGCTGACCTCCACCTGGCAAGTATAAGAGCGGTGTACATTCCAGGTCAAGAAAACGCATGGCAGACTGGCTCAGTCGTACAGATGTCCTGCTGGGGGAATGGGAGCTGAAGGACTGTCTTTGAGACACTAACCGAAGCTTTGGGGCAATCCACAGATAGACCGGTTTGCTTGCTGGAACAATGCATAGGTCAAGCAATACTGCTCCTGGTCAAGGACGACTAGCTGTGGCTCAGGACGCTTTTTCTTAAACTGGGGTCAGTTCAGTCTCCTGTATGCCTTCCTTCCCAATTCTGCTTCTATCCAGAGTTCTCCACAAGTAGGAATGGATCGAGCAGAGATGATCCTAGTATGTCCACAGTGGCACCATGGTTCCCACTTCTGGTTTGTCTGTCAAGGCAACCACCTCTGACCTATCAGGTCAGCCTGGATCTTCTACATCAGGGTCCTGTTCTGCATCCCAGTCTACGAAACCTGTCCTTTTGGCTTGGACATTGAGTGGGAAACCTTGAAAGAGCTTGGATATACAGCTCTAGTGATTGAGATGATAATGCATCGCTGCCATCCTCTCGAAGGTGTATTACAGGATATGGAGAAAATTCTTATTCTGGCTTCAGTCCAAGCAAATACATGACCAGCCAATATCTTTACCTATTTTGCTCCAATTTCTCCAGGACAGATTTAAAAGGGCTACAGCCGCCACCTTACGAGTACAGGTTTCACTTTTGGAGGTGCTCTTTGTTAGTGGATTCAGGGAGTCTCTGGGTTGCTCTTCCCATGTTAGAAGATTTTGCGGGCAGCAACCTTAAAACGCCCACCAATCAAAACCAGTGGTCCTCTTGGAGACTTAATTTAGTTCTCAAAGCCTTGTCCAAAGCCCCTTCAAACCTCTCAAGGAGGCATCCCTTAATGCATCTCATAATGAAGGTAGTTTTTCTTGTAGCTCTTACCTCTGCAAGAAGAATCAACAAACTAGGAGCTTTGTCCACTAAGGAGCCTCATACGGCCTTCCATCAGGACTCTGTAGTCCTCCACACAGATCCTAGTTTTTTGCCTAAAGTAAAGTCTCCTTTCCATTGCAGTCACTCAGGAGTTGATTCTACCTTTCTTCTGTTCACACCCAAAAATGACAAGGAGAAGGAATTTCCATGCTGGATCCCAGAGGAGCAGTACATTAAAAGAACTGAATCTATAAGAAAGCCTTCCAGTTAGTTCATTCTAACTACGGGACAAAATTTGGGCAAAAAAAGACTTCAGGACACTATTGCCAGATGGATCCTTCCACCATAACCACTGTGTACAGTCAAGCGGAATACTCTTGCCTAGCCAGTGAAAGCTCACCTCGACCAGGGCTATGTCCACTTCGTGGGCTAACTTCAGAGAAGCTTCTCCAGCAGACTTATGCAGGGCGGTCACCTGGTCATCGATTCACACATTTACAAATTCTACAAACTGGATGTGATGGCTCGGCAGAGGCTTCTTTTGCTTTAGGGTTCTCCAGACAGTGGTGGACCCTTAAAGACACATTCTTCCCACCTGGGATATTAGGGATGTACTTTTTTTCTATATCCCTATATGTTGAAGCCCGAGACCAGCTTAGGAGAGAAAAACAACATTTAAATACCTGTATATTTTCTTTTTCCAGCTGGTCTCCGGGTTGCTTCGCCTCCAGAATGTATAAAGTTTATCTTTGGCTGTGTGCTTGATAATGTTTCTATTTTTGTTTCCAAGTTCATACAGTATTTCCACATTTGGACTGCTTAGGAAGAACTGGAGATGGCAAGAAGCAGAGGGATGGTTATACAGGCTGTCAGAGTTTGAATTCCTGCCTCATGGGGCTTTAGGAGGTACAGCCCATATGTTGAAGCATGGAGACCAGCTGTTGGAGAAAGAAAATTACAGGTATTTAAATTTTATTTTTACTAAGAGATACTGCTACTTAAACTAGCAAACACACTGAGGTTTAACCTCCCCAATACAAGCCAGCAGGGTTAGTTTATGGAAAATGTTATGGTCTGATTAGGAGTGGCGATATGAAAATTTTAACAGTATAATAACCTTAAAAAATTACTATGGTTAATATATTATTACGATAATATGGCATCTTGTTAGGCATTTCTGTGAGGAGACCCTCAAAACCCTAAATTATGTGGCAGAGACCTAGTAGAACAGGCTGTACAGAAGGGACAGGGGTGGGTAGAGGGGGAGGGGTGGCATATGTCAAGGAGACCATTAAAGCAACTGAAAGACAGGATGAGTACAGTGAGACAGAATTCCTGTGTCGCATTAGAAAAAAAACTGGCGCATAGTAAGAATAGGAGTGAGATATAGGCCCCAAATCAGGGGAGGAGTTAGACAGCAAATGATGCAGGTGATTCAAAGGGTGTCAAACAAAGGGAGTTTGTACTGCTGGGGACCTTAATATGCCAGACATAGAATGGGGAATCCAAAGGCAACATCAGCCAGGAGCAGGGATACTTGAAGCACTACAGGGATCGTGATCTACATCAGCTGGTTAAGGAGCCCATGGTGGGGAAGTATTTTGGACGTGGTACTCACAATTGGGGATAGTGTTGAAGAGGTCATTGTGGAGACTGTCTGGGTACAAGTGATCACAACACAGTAAGTTTCAAGATACAAATAGGGAAGATAACAAATAAGATCTGTATGAAAGTTCTAGACTTCAGGAGGGTGAACTTTATTAGAATGAGGGAGATTTTCAGGAGGAAATGAAATGCAGTGACCGGATAGAGGATGTAGAGGACTTGTGGAAATGTATTAAGGCGGGTGTTCTTAAAAGTAACTGAACTATGCATAAGGAGGGTAGGAAAACAAGAAGAGAAGGTGGCCTCTTTGGTTTAATAGGAAGTTGTAAGGGCAGTAATAGATGGGATAGCTTTTAGAAGATATAAAAACTCAAGAGTATGATAGAGTAAATTGAGTAACTGAGACAGGCAGGAAAATTGATTAGGAGAGCAAAGCAGAAACAGAAGAGAGAAGTGTTAAAGATGTCAAACAAGGAAATAACTTTTTTTAATATATATATGTGGGGAAGAGGAGGAAAAGATGGGATTTTAGGTGGGTGGACCAAGTTTGAGGGGACTTTGAGAAAGCTGAGGTTAAATAGTTATTTTTGCTCTGTATTTGCAGTGGAAGGTGATGGAATGGGACCAGCGTTAAAGAAGGGAGGAGATGAATATGGGGTGGATCAAAGCCCATTAAATGAGGAAAGAGTTAAGGAAGAACTTGGAAAATTAAAGGTAGACAAAGCAATTGGGCAGGATGATTTGCATCCAGGGTTCTTAGGGAGTTGAGGATGAGTTGGCAACACATTTAGCAAAGTTATTTAAAGGAGAGTTACTGGGAAGGGAGCTCGAGCCACTGTTGTATATTGTGGCTCAAGCACCCTTTCTCCCTGAATCCCAATATTTATCCACTAAATAAAGTACATAAATGCTCATAAAATTACATCTTCGGGAGGTGCAGCTGGCATATTGACAGCTGGAGCGCAGCCCTCTGGGAGATAAGCGCTGACAAAACCCGCAGATGGTGCGGTTTTGCCTCTTCCACTCCATTGCCCAAATGTACAGAGATATTAACATCTCCGCTCTCTCTTCTAAACTGGTCTCCGGCTTCCATGCTGATGGGCTGTACCTCCTGATGCTATCATGCAGGCAGGAACCAAAACTCTGCAGCCTGGATATCCTCCTCTCCACTTCCTGGGTACACTAGTTTACTTCCTGCCTTCTAAAAGGCAGGTACTCTGCAGTAGAGCTCTGTCTCCTCATGGAAGGGCTGAAGACATCAGACTGTAAGTCTCATTTTATTTTTCTGTTTGGATATCTTCAGCGTTGGACAGGAGCAGCATTACAAAAGTTTTTCTCTCTCTAAGCTAGTCTCCGGGCTTCCTTACGCATGGGGCTGTACCTCCTGATGCTGGTTGAGGCAGGAATTAAACCTGTGCAGCAGGGGGACATCTAGTCCTACACATCTGTTTTCTCCAGTTTACTTCCTACCTTCAGTAGAGCAGGTACTCTGCAAGCAGAGCTCTGTCACACATGGCAGAGCTGAAGACAGCAGATTGTAAGTTTTAAATTATTTCTACTTTTGGACATTAATCGAGCTAGATTTAGTGCTCCAGGTGGATCTCAGTCTCGGCCATGCAAGCTACACAGACTGACCCCACTCCTCTGTGGCACATTCTCCTGCGATTCTGAGCAGCGAGGACAGTCGAGCAAGAGTACTCCAGTGCCTGATTTAGGCTCGTGAGGGGGGAAACAAAGGAGTTCTCTGAGGATTTTATTAAACTCCCTCACTGGCGTATAGTCTTTTGGAAAACCCGTCGATGGACGACTTCTCAACTGCTTTAGTCGCCTGTTGATGGTGCCACTCATCGATGGTGGGCCACTTGAGTTGGTGCGCACTGGGCCACGAGCACTGCATGTGGAAGAGTGCACCACTGGCCGACACTCAGCCACAACCCAAGAGCTTTCATGGAGCAACAGGAGAACTAGCCAGGCCATCCTTTTCTGCACCCCCTCGAAATTAAGGGGACCGAGAAAATTTCAGAGGAAGCAACTCAAGCATTGGCCCTTGAAGGACAGCACGTCCAGTTCAGCTCAGCATCCGCCTAGGACTTTGGGGGTGGAGTATCGCTGAGTAAAAGCTCCATTTCTGGGATCGTGGCTTGGACAAGCCTGGAGGCAGAAAATGCCAGCGCTGCAAATCCCTCCTAATTGCTTTGCAGGCTCGCTTTGCCTCACGTGGAGAAAGGCAGCTTCTACTCATGGGGAGGAATCGACAGACGCAACCCTACTCTCTGCTCTGATTGATGGCCAAGACTGGCCTGAGCGTAACTGCCTCCAGATCGGAGATAGCAACGGCCACCAGGGAAACTCAGCAGGCCGCAGCCCCATCTCTGGCCCCAGACTTCATAGACAAGTTAAACATGGCTTTGCTTTGGATCCTGCCTGCTTGACTGGCAGCCTCCAGGGTCACCAGATACAAGACCTCACAAGAAGGCAAAGCGAAAAAAGCCCCCTGCCATCTTCTTCCGATGAGGAGCAGTTGTCCTCACATCGCGTGAGAAAAAATCCCGACACAAGTACAGATCATCTGAGGAGGAAGATCACCATTACTTGTGCAACAGGAGGAAGAAAGGTCTCGCTCCTGAGTAGCTCCAGGGAAAACATCGCAGGGATCATTCCTCACTCCTCAGACGACAGCTTCTCCCCTGAGGAGGGAGAGATTGTGGGCTCATCATCTGACTCAGACAACTCCCCATCCAGAAACTTTGACCTGGACAATCTAGATTTTTTCTTCAAAAGGTCATATTCAAGATTCACCTGGGACCTTCCCCATGGGACCCTCCCAGCGAAACAGACCTTTCACTAGCCTTTGTTTCTAAACTGGCCACAGCCTTCTCTATCCCTCCAGCTACAGAGGAATTGCTAAAGATGAATGGGAAGGTCCCAAACACATGTACCCAGTCCCTGATGGATCTCTAAACTTCTAAAGTTTGATAAGAAGCAATCCGAAAGTGGCTAGACTTCCCGAACTGACCCTTGATTTCTAACCTGATGAAGAAAACAGTCATCCCAGCTGAAGGAGGGGCTTCTAAGGGACCCAGTAGACAGAAATTGCCTTGCTCAAAAGGCCTTCCAAGCTTCAGCAATGTCTCTCAAGGCAGCCACTGCAAATCTGTTTTCGGCCAGAGCCGCCCTGTCCTGGGCCTCAGATCTAGCTTTTCAATTCGCAGAGGACCCAGAGAAGAACTCTGATTATCCATCAGTTACAGTTAATGGGGTTAGCCTCGGCCTGTGCAGTAGATGTCAGAGGAGGCGGTCAGGTGTGCTGCATGGACCATGATCAAACCTCGGCTCACTGCAACCTCTGGCTTCAGGCCTGGCAGAGGCATTTGGTGAACATGCCCTAAGAAGGCAGTCTCTTGTTTGGTTCAGCCCTGAAGGAGGCGGTGAAAGAATGCGGAGAAACGGCTAAGTGCACATACCCAGTCCAGGGGCAGGGAAAACATGGTCGCTGGCTCCAGACGCACTTCGTGACAGAGGTTACAACAAGGGTCAAAATTCCAATTTTTTCTGGGAAAAGAACATGGTTTTCCTCACGTAACCAGCGTAACTTCAGAGGGTGGATCCAGTGGTGGGGAGCACCAGAGACACCGGAAACAACAAGAAATCACAATGAAGCCTTCTGGACCCATCCTCGAGTAGAGGGCAGACTTTCAGAATTCCTCGAGAATGGGTCCAAACCACATTGGGCAGATGGATAATAGACATTATCAGCAAGGGTTACCTGATAGAATTAGATTCCAATCCCCACTACCTCATGTGGTGCCCTCCCCATCTCAAGCAACCCATCCAAAAGACAGGCAATGTTGCAGGCTGTCGCAGATCTTCTGCAAGTGGGGGCTATCGAGCAGGTTCTCTCCTCCCACAGAGTTCAGTGGGGGGGTATACCTATTCTTCATCATACCCAAACGCACAGGAGGTTTTAGGCCAGTCCTAGACCTCAAGTTCCTGAATTGCTTTGTGCGCAGCAGACCAATCAAAATGGAAACATTGTCTTCAATCATCATAGAATTGCAGCAAGGAGACTTTCTAGCATCCACAGACTTGCAAGATGCCTACCTACATATTCCTATTCAGAGGCTAAACAGGCAGTATCTCAGGTTCAAGATGGGAAGCAACACTTTCAATTCAAAACTCCCCTTTCAGCCTTTCGTCAGCCAGCGAGAACATTTTCAAGGTACTGGTAGCGGTCGAGCTCACCATCGGAACCGAGGGATCCAGCTTTCCCTTACCTGGATGATATCCTCATCAAGGCCACACAGCTCAACCAAGCAGTACAAGTATTGGCGGAAGTAGTCTGGTGTGCCTCGGCACGGATTTGTCATCAGCTGGAGGAAGAGCTCCCTAACTCCAAGCCAGAACTTGAACCACCTGGGGCAGACTTCAGGACACAGGCCAGCAAGGTTTTTCCCCAGAAACAAAATTTAAGGACATGCTGAAGCTCATCAAGAAATGTCAAACAGCAGCTCAGCTGCCGCCCACTCCTTTATGCAACTAATCGGGACTCTAGTGTCACTGGCGGATTTGGTCCCTTGGCTCTAGTGCACATGCGCCCATTCAAGACATCTGCGCAGGCTGTGGTCCCAGTCCAGACACAGCCAGCACCATATTATCCCAGTTTCTTAGCAGATAAAAGCCCCCTCCGATGGTGGTCTTGGAGGCGAATGTAATGAGGGGGCGGAAGTTGGGCCATCCACACCAAATCAGAATTATGATCGATGTAAGCCTCAGGGATGGGGGCCCACCTGCATCAGCTGTCGGCACAAGGCAAGTGGTCACTGGTAGAATCGAGGTGCAGCATCAACATTCTTGAGATGAAGGCAGTTGGCCTAGCCCTGCTACACTTTCAGCAGCAAGTATGCAATCAGGATGTGTTGATTCTAGCAGACAGTCGAACAATGATGGACTACATCAATCGTCAGGGAGGCATAGAGAGCTTGAAAATGCTTTGGGAGTCACTTCTTCTCTTTCAGTGGGCAGAACAACACCTGGCAAGTATGAGCCGTGTACATCCAAGGACAGGAAAATGTCACAGCAGACTGGTTAAGTCGCCAGGATGTCCTGCCAGGGGAATGGGAGCTGAAGGACAGCACCTTCCACCTGCTAACAGAGCAGTGGGCAATCCCCAGGTAGATCTGTTTGCATGCCGGCAAAACTCAAGGCAGAACAATTCTGCTCCCTGGCCAGGGACAAGCTAACAATAGCTCAGGACACTTTTTCCTAGACTGGGGACAGTTCGGCCTCCTGTATGCCTTTCCTCCAATACCACTACTATCCAGGGTACTGCACAAAGTGGTTCAGGACAGAGCAGAGATGATCCTAGTGTGTCCCAGTTGCACACTGTCCATGGTTCCCATTTCTCATTCAACTGTCAAAGGGACCACCTTTAACTTTCCAGATCAGCCCGGACCTTCTCCATCAGGGTTTGGTTCTGCACTGCAGTTTGAACAATTTGTCCCTTTGGCCTGGAGCTTGAGCGGAAACCTCAAAAGCTAGGCTACACAGCTCCGGTTATTGAAATGATGGTGAACTCATTGTGCCCTCCTCCTCTAAAGTGTATTATAGAATCTGGAGAAAATTCTTGTTCTGGCTTCAATCCAAACATATACAGGACCACCCAATATCATTACCGGTGCTGTTGCAGTTTCTTCAAGAGGGGTTTGACAAAAGACTGCAGCCAGCCACCTTACGAGTTCAGGTCTCCGCAGACTGGGGTGCTTTGTTGGTAGACTGGGGGACTCCTGGGATCACACCTTCCTGTCAGGAGGTTTCTAAGGGCAGCAACTTTAAAACGCCCCAGTGAAGCGTAACTATACCACCTTTGAGACTTAATTTGGTTCTCAAGGCCTTAAAAGCGCCTTTTGAGCCTCTTAAGGAGACTTTCTTTATGCATCTTACTATGAAGGTGTTTTTTCGTAGCTATTACTTCAGCAAGGAGAATCAGCAAACTGGGGGCGCTGTCCACCAAAGAGCTGTACACTGTATTTCATCAGGACTCTGTGGTGCTTCACATATCTAGGATCTTTACCCAGAGTTATGTCTCCTTTCCATTGCAACCAAGAGCTAATTCTTCCTTTCTTCTGCCCACACCCAAAACGAAAAAGGAAAGGGAGTTTCATACACTAGACCCTAGGAGAGCGATCAAATGTATATTAAGAGAACAGAGGCTATTTGCAAACGTCAGGTTTGTTCATTTTAACTACAGGCCAGAATGTGGGTAGAAAAGCCTCAAAGACTCTATAGCCAGATGGATTAGATCGGTAATCTCCAAGGCTTACAATCAGGCTGGAGTAACTCTGCCTGGACCAGTGAGAGCCGATTCCACCAGAGCTATGGCCACTTTGTGGGCGAACTTCAGAGAAGCATCTCCTGTAGACTTATGCAGAGTGGCCACTTGGTCATCCATTCACACTTTTACTAAATTTTACAAACTGGATGTGATGTCTTCAGCAGAGGCATCCTTTGGCAGCTGAGTGCTTCAGGTGGTGGTGGAACCTTAAGGACACTTGGCATTCTTCCCACCCGGACATCTAAGGTTGTACTGCTTTTGTATGTCCCATGCATAAGGAAGCCCGAGACCAGCTTAGAAGAGAAATCAAAATTTAAATACCTGTAAATTTTCTTTCTCTGATGTCTGGTCTCCGGCTTCAGGTTCCTCCAAGAATGTATATAGTTGGCTGGCCTCACGGCCATTTATGCCTTTAACTTTCTTGTGTTTTGTTTCCAAGTTCTTGTAGTATTGCCACATTAGGACTGCTTTCGAACAATTGGTGAAAACCGGATGTGGAAGGGTAGATGTCCCCCTGCTGCAGAGTTTAATTCCTGCCTCTAGCCAGCATCAGGAGGTACAGCCCAATGCGTAAGGAAGCCCGGAGACCAGCTGTCGGAGAAAGGAAATTACAGGTATTTAAATTTCGATTTTCTGTTTGGTTCAGTCTCAGCCTTGCATACTGTACATACTGGCCCACATTGTCTCCTCATGGCAAGGCTGAAGACATCAGATGGCATGTCTCATTTTATTTTTCCTTTGATATCCTCAACGTTGGACAAGAGCAGCATTACAAAAGCTCTTTTCTGATTGGATCTAGTCTCAGCCTTGCACGCTGTACAGACCGCCCACATTCTTAGTAGAGTTTTCCATGATTTGGGGCTCAGCCATGCTGCTGCACAACTCGCCTTGAAATTCCCTCAGCTCTAAAAAGTCGCCAGTTGACATCATGGCCTCAGAAACAGGGAGGTGGTGGTGTGTGTGTGTATATGTGTATATATATATATCTATATATATAAATATATATATATATATACACATACATATACACACACACACACACACACACACACACGATATTGGGTCAAGGAGAATACTATCCATCGACGGTATATTGGGTTAAGAAGAATACACCTGTTGATGGCACTAACTGGCAGTCACCTTTGACGATGGCTGGAAGCGTTCATAAAGCCACTTGTCGACGCCGAACAGAAGAAAATTTACAGGTATTTAAATTTCATTATTCTCTCTCTAAACTGGTCTCCGGGCTTCCTTACGCCTGGGCTGTACCTCCTGATGTCAGTGGTAGGCGGGACCACGCTGTGCAGCGGGGATAACAAGCCCTCCACATCTGGTGATCTCCAGTCTACTTCCTGCCTTCAGTGAAGCAGGTACTTGCAGCAGAGCCCTGTCACATGTGCAGGGCTGAAGAAACCGTAAGTTCAATCTGTTTTCCTTTGGGGTCTTTTTAGGACTTCAGGATCTAGCCTCGGTGGGATCCAGCCTTAGCCTTGCAAGCACAGACTGGTCCCACCTCAAGCAGCCCCTCACAGCATTTCACCCACACTGCAGTCCCAAATACCAACAAAGGGATTGCCAGGGACGTGGCTGTATTAGGAGCCAAGGTACGATTACTTGCACTGCAGTGCGGTTTAGCTGATTGACGAGGGGTCCTGAGCAAAATTGACTGCCTGTCGAGTTTCGGCAAGATCGGGCGATCCTGGGTGCCAAAGTCCTCAGGCAGCACTGAAGGGGCCTCTCAGTAATAGCACTGTCACGCCACTCACGCTGAAGGGGCATTGCTGAGGAAGGCTGCCACGCGCCAGGACATCGAGGGGCTAGAAAGAAGCGGGCCTCCCCAACCAAGCAAGTGCTCAATCTGTAACAGGCAGTGCTTCAAGGGGCATTACAGCAGGACTCACAGGCCAGGATTTCAGGTCTCTGCAGCAAGCAGTGCCTAAAGGAGCGCTTCATCCTCTGGCTCCACAACAAGGAGAGGATTATAGAAACATGACCTCTGAAAATCAAGTAGAGGCAAAAATGCCAACGCTGCAAGTCCTCTCCTGATCACCTCGCTGGCTCACTCTGCCTCACATGTGAGAAGGCAGCGCAGCTAGTGGGACGGCATAGCGGGAAGCGACCTCCCTTGTCTCAGGCAAATGGCCAAGAGAGGTCTGACCAACCAGTGGCCTCCAGGTCACAACGAAGCGCAGTCAAGTAGACCAGAACGGTCTGAACAACTAGCTGCCCTAGGTCCGAGCCAGGGCAACATCCAGGGACCCCCCCAAGACCCCAAACTTATAGACAGGTTGAATAGAGCTTTTCCTGGACCCCTCTTCCTTTGAATGGCACCTCCAGGGCCACCAGATGGGAGACCCCACAAGAAGGCTAAGAGAAAAAGGACCCCATCCTCTTCCCGACGAGGGGGCTATTCTCGCATTGCTCCGGCAACAAGAAAAAATGTAGAGATGGAGGGCAGATCATCCGAGGAGGAGGATGGCCACCATTATTCTAGCCACAGGCGGAGGAAAAGGTCTTGTTCACGGAGTGGACCAAGGGTATGCACAAGGGCAAACGTCACAGGGATATTCCCAGACTCCTCAGTCACCAGCTCTTCCACCAAGGAGGGGCGATAGATCCTTCATCAGATTCTGACAACTTCCTGGCCAGAAATTTCGACCTAGAGGACCTAGACTTCTGTGTCAAAAGGTCATATCTGAGATTCACCTCGGCTGTTTGTAACTGGTCACCTCACAACCGAGCAGGTTTTTGGAGCATCCACCTCTAGACCTGCTACAGCCTTCCCTGTTCCACCCGCCATTGAGGACTTGCTAAAGAAGAATGGCAAGGTCCGGAGCATGCGTATCCAGTTCCAGATGGATCTCCAGACTTCTAAAGCTTGACAAAAGCAATCCGAAAAGTGGTTAGACTGCCCCAGAATCGACCCCTTGATTTCTAACCTAACCAAGAAACTGTCATCCCAGCCGAGGAGGGCCTCCTAAGGGACCCAGTCGACAGAAAGGTGCACTCATCGCTCAAGAAAACCTTTCAAGCCTTGGCAACTTCCTCAAGGCAGCCACAGCAAACCTATTCTCCACCAGAGCTGCCTTATTCTGGCATCTGATTTAGCTTTTCAATCGCTGGAGGATCCAGAAAAGAACTCCCCATTATCCTCAGCTACAGTTAATGGGGTTGGCCTCGCCTGTGCAGCGGATATATCTGAAGAGGCTGTCCGATGTGCTGCACGGACCATGTTCTATCAAACCTCTGCCCGCTGCAACCTGTGGCTTCGGCATGGCAGGAGATGCATCCTCAAAGAGTCATTTGGTGAACGCACATACAGGGCAACCTCTTGTTTGGGTCGCGCTGAAGGAGGCGGTGAAGGATCCGCGAAACAGCAAAGGTACATATGCCTCAGTCCAGGGGCTGGGGCAAAGCGTGGTCTTCAGGCCCAAGGTGCAATTTTCGTGACAGGGTTACAACAAGGGGCAGAATTCCAGTTTTTCAGGGAAAGAACATGGTTCTCCGAAACCAGGGAATTTCAGAGGGTGGATCAGGCGGAGGGGAAGCACCAGACACACCAAATAGCAACAAGAAAGCACAGTGAGGCCATGCAGGCTCATCCCCGAGTAGGGACAGACTTTCAGATTTTCTCGAGGAATGGGCCTGGATCACGCCTGACAGATGGGTTTTAGACATTATCAGCAAGGGATACCTGATAGAGTTAGAGTCCAAGCCCCATTACCTCACATTGGCCCTATCCCATCTTCAAACAGCTCGTCAAAAGACGAGCGATATTGCAAGCTATCACAGATCTTCTCTGCAAGCGGGGTTATCGAACGGCCCCCACCCCAGAGGTCAATTGGTGGGGTGGGTCTGCCCTATTTTCATTTTGCCCAAGTGACAGGAGGTCACAGACCAGTCCTAGACCTAAAATTCCTAAACCGCTTTGTGTGCAGACCACTCAAAATGGAAACACTCCTTAATTGTCAAGGAAGTGCTGCAAGGAGACTTTCTGGCATCCATCGACCTGCAAGATACCTACCTCCATATTCCTATTCACAGCTTGCACAGGCAATATCTAAGGTGCAAGGTGGGGAACAGTCACTTCCAATTCAAGAATCTCCCATTCGGCCTGTCATCAGCCCAAGAGTCTTCTCGAAGATTCTAGTAGCAGTGATAGCCCACCTCCGAACCGGGGATCCAGCTGTTCCCTTATCTGGAAGATATCCTCATCAAAGCTCCACAGCTCAACCAAGCAGTACAGGCAGTGACGGATGTAGTCCAGTGCCTCACGGCGCACGGTTTTCTATCAACCGGAGGAGGAGTTCCCCAATCCCACCAGAGCCTGAACCATTTGGGAGAGGAATTCAGGATGCAGGACAACAGGCCCCCACCCCAATCAAAATTCAGGACCTGTTGAAACTCATCAACAAATTCTAAAGGACTGCTCATGCTGGCCCAGTCCTTTGTGTAACTAATGGGATGTTAGTGTCGCTGGCAGATTCATTGCTCCTATGGGCTCTAGTACACATGCGACCCATTCAGACGCATCTGCTCAAGCTATGGTCCCAGTCCAGGCACAATCAGCACCAGCTCATCCAAGTTTCACAGCAGGTAAAAAAAAACCTCTCTCGCATGGTGGTCTCGGAGGAAAATGTGATGAGGGGTCAAGGCCAGGCCATCCGCTCCAAACAAGAATCACAACAGATGCAAGCCTCAGGGGTTGGGGGCTCACCTGGAACAGATGTGGACCCAAGGCAAGTGGTCCCTGATGGAATTGAGCTACGTCATAACGTCCTGGAGATGAGGGCAGTTTGACTAGCCCTGATGCACTTCCATCAGCAAGTGCGAACAGGATGTGTTGATTCTAACAGACAATCGGAACAGCCATGGCCTACATCAACCATCAGGGCGGCACAAGAAGCTCAAAGATGCTTGGGAATCTCTTTCTTCCACTGGGCAGAAAAACACCTGGCAAGCATAACAGCAGTGTACATACCAGGACAGGAAAATGTCACAGCAGACTGGTTAAGCCTCCAAAATGTTCTCCCAGGAGAATGGGAGCTGAAGGACACTGCTTTCCAACTCCTCATACAGCGGTGGGACAATCCACAGGTAAATCTGTTTGCATGCTGACAAAGCGGCAAGACACAGCAGTTCTGTTCCCTGGCCAGAGACGAACTAGCATTAGCTCAGGACGCCTTTTCCTAAACTGGGGACGCCTGCATCCTGTACGCTTTTCCCCAATTCTGCTGCTATCCAGGGTCCTGCACAAGGTGGTCCAAGACAGGGAAGAGATGATTCTAGTCTCTCCCAGGTGGCCCCTCTGCCCCTGGTTCTCACTACTCATTCAGCTGTCAAAGGCAACACCTTTTCTTTCCAGCTCACCTCAGACCTTCTTCATCAGGGTCCGGTTCTGCACCACAATCTGAGCAATCTGTCCCTTTCGGCTTGGAGACTGAGCGGTAATTTTCAGAGTTAGGCTACACTGCTCCGGTTATTGAAATGATGGTAAGCTCTGCTCCTCATCCTCTGAGGTATATTATAGAATCTGGAGAAAATTCTTATTCTGGCTCCATTCTAAAGATATACAGGATCATCCAATATCCCTCCGATGCTTTTACAATTTCTTCCACGAGGATTCGACAAGGGTTTGCAGCCAGCCACCTTACAGTTCAAGTTTCTGCACTGGGGTGCTCTTGTTCGCAGACTTGGGGGATATGCTGGTATCTCACCCTCATGTCAAGAGGTTTTTAAGAGCAGCAGCGTTAAAGCCCCCAATTAAGCCAGTTGTACCACCTTGGAGACTTAATGATGTCCTCAAGGCCCTAACAAAAGCTGTTTGAGCCTCTGAAGGAGGTATCATCATGCATCTTACAATGAAGGTGTTTTTTGGTGGCCATTACGTCAGCCAGGAGACCAGCTGAGTTGGGGGGCTTGTCAAAAAGAGCCTCACACCATTTTTCATCAGGACTCTGGTACTCAGGACGGATACAGGGTTTTTCCAAGGTTATGTCTGTTCCACTGTAACCAAGAGCTCATCCTTCTTTCCTTCTGTCCTCACCAAAAATGAAAAGGAAAGAGAGTTTCATACTCTAGATCCAAGGAGAGCAATCAAAATATATATATTAAGAGAACGGACGCTATTCGCAAACATCAAGCTTGTTCATTTTAACTGCAGGCCAAAATGTGGGTAAAAAGCTTCAAAAGACTCTAGCCAGATGGATTAGATCAGTAATCACC
The DNA here is from genome assembly GCA_016271365.2 of Neoceratodus forsteri. NCBI lineage: Eukaryota > Metazoa > Chordata > Ceratodontiformes > Ceratodontidae > Neoceratodus > Neoceratodus forsteri. Next base: position 107,634,947 of record JADMNL010000026.1, read on the forward strand.
ATGGCGTATGATTAGGCGGGATAGTTCTGCCTGGTCCAGTGAGACCCATTCCACCAGAGCTATGGCCACTTCATGGCGAACTTCAGAGATGCATCCCCAGCAGACTTATGCAGAGTGGCCACTTGGTCATCCATTCATACGCTTACTTAAATTCTACAAGCTGGATGGGATGTCCTCGGCAGAAGCATCCTTTGGCCGCCAAGTGCTTCAGTCTTTGGTGGAACCCTAAGAACACTTGGACGTCTCCTTCCACCCGGGACATCTAGGGAAGCACTACTTTGGATATCTCAGGTGTAAGGAGCCTGGAGACCAGCTTAGGAGAGAAATCGAAATGTGGGTACCTGTAAATTTCTTTCCGGACAGCTGGTCTCGGGCTTGGTTCCCTCCCAGAATGTATATAGTTGGCTGGCCTCGGCCACTTATGCCGTAACTGTTTGTGTTTTTGTTTCCAAGTTCTCGTAGTATTGCCTCAGGGTGGACTGCATTGGGAACGACTGGAGATCACTGGATGTGGAGGGCTTGTTATCCCCCGCCCCACTGCACAGTGGTCCTGCCTACCACTGACACCAGGAGGTACAGCCCAGGCGTAAGGAAGCCCGAGACCAGCCATTGAGAAAGAAAATTTACAGGTACCCAAATTTAGATTTTACTGTGCCATGCGTTTTAACAAAGGGCATATAGGCACCTTTGTAAACAACAACACCGCATAATAAATACAGAGAGTTTATTATCGATGTACAAATGGCAGTGGAGAGGAAGAGGCAAAACTGCATCGTCATCTCGTGGTTTTTGTCAGTGCAGTCTCCCAGGAGGCTGTGCTCAGTTCTCAATATGCTGGCTGCACCCTGGGAGATGTAATTTTGACGTCGAGGTTCTTTATTTAGTTCATAAATATTGGGATTGGGGTGGGGGGCAGCACGAGCCACAATCTGTGCAACAGTGCTTGAGCTTCCTTCGTGTAGCTCTCCTTTAACTTGTCCCAAGATACAGGGTGTGTTCTGAGTGACTGGAGACAGCAGGTAGCACCACTGCACAAGTTAGGCTGCAAGGAGAAGACAGGGAATTACAGACCTGTCAGCCTCACATCAGTGGTGGGCAAGGTGATGGAGGTGCTAATAAAGGAAAGAGTGGTAAAATACTTAATGGACAACAAACTATTAGATGAAAAGCAACTTGGATTCACTAGTGGTAGATCTTGCCAAACAAATCTGATAGAATATTTTGATGGGGTAATGAAGATGGTTGATCAAGGAGGGTAGTTGATGTTGCCTACCTGTACTTCAATAAGTCTTTTGAGTCTGTCCTCACTGCAGGCTGGTAAAAAGACAGAGAGCCTGGAGTTGGGACAGAAAATAACTAGATGGGTGGGAAAACTGGCTGAAGGATAGAAGTCAGAGGGTGGTGATAAATGATGTACATTCTGGGAGTAAGAAAGGTACGAGCTGGGTTCCCAGGGTCTGTACTAGGACCAATCCTTTTAACATATATATTAGTGATATAGCAGAGGAATTCAAGGAATATGTCTGTCTGCAGATGATGGAAAGTTATGCAATAGGGTCGACATTGAAGGAGAGGTTGAGGCCATGAGGGATTTGAGTATACTAGAGAAATAGAAACATAGCAGCTGAAGTTCAGTGCAAAGAAGTTTATGGTGATGCATACAGGGTGTAAATGGACTGGCCAAGTACTCACTGGGGAGAGCACATAAAGCAAACAGAACAGGAACGGGATCTGGGATTATAATATCAAACAACTTTAGGGTAAGTGATCAGTGTAGTAAGGCAGTTTGCAAAGCAAATAGAATGGTGGCGTGTATAGGAAGGGGCATAACTAGGAGGAAGAGGGAGGTGCTTGATCATTATATAAGGCCATGGTTAGACAGCACCTGGAGTACAGTCCTGGAGGCCTCATTTAAGAAAGGACATAGATGTAATAGAAAAGGTTCAGAGAAGGGCAACAAAGATGGTGTAGGGTATGCAAGGAAACCATATGAGACAAGATTAAGACAATTAAATCTGTATCCACTGGAGTCTAGAGAGAGAGAGAGAGGAGGCGTGATAGAGACATTAAAGTCCATGAAGGGATAAGTAAAGTGAGGGAAGGAAGTCTGTTTAAAAGGAAAGTGGAGTTAAAACAAGAGGTCATACTTTAAGATTGGAAGGAGGAAGATTTAAAGGTAATGTAATGGGGTGTTACTTCACTGAGAGGATGGTTGAACCCTGGAACAGATTACTTGAGGAGGTGGTAGGTGTCAAACGGTGGAGGATTGAGGACAGAGGATAGGCCCTTGTGCACCGTGACAAGTAGGGAGGGGAGATGGGCAGACTGGATGGGCCAGGATGGTCCTTTTCGCTGACACGTACTATGATACTATGAAAGTACATAGAGAAACTGAATTTTTTTCATACTTTATTGTGATGGATCATGGAATATTGTAAAAAACGGGTATCACGATATAGGAAAGCAGACAATGATATCAGTATCATCCGTGAAAATTACTGTAGTTATCATGAAACCAGGCCTGGAGCCATTCTTTTCCTCCCCATGCAACTGGTTCTTTGACACCGTGTGAGCATGCCAGTCACCAACACATGCATGCATGCTGTTATCTTCTCTTTCCCCTTCCTGTTTTCCTGCACCTGATGCTTTTTGTGGAAGGACCACTGACACGTGATATGTCTGGCTGCTCCCAGCATATCCACAAGGGTCACTGCAAATCATGCAAACACCGCAAACCCTGTTACCCCACAGATAGGCAGTACTTTCTCCTAGCTACCTGACTGTAGTTAACCGATGGTCACAGCATGAACCCAGGTCACCAGTAGTGTATCCTGTCCCTGCCAGCTCTGGATGTCAGTGGCCCCATGATTCACATTCTTACTGAACACAGTTAATACTTTTTCTATAACCCTGTATTTACCTAGTCAACAAACAAATAAATGCAAACTATAACTTCAAAACCGTGTTTGACAACTAAAAAGATCCAGCTGTGAATTAAAAGGCTCTAACTCAAATGACACCAGTGAAATCAGCAGTCTGCTTGAGAATGAGTTCAGGGAGTTAGGAAATTTTTTCTAATAAGTTGATACGAAATGTTAAACTGGTACTAAATGTAAAAGAAAAAAAAAGCTGTTTCCACATGTAATTCTGTACTGGCTTGAATTTAATTCTATTCTTGTACATTGTCTCTTGCTATGCTCTCATTGTACGTAACTCCGGTCATCCCTGAAAAGGGAATTTCAGTCTCAGTGGGCTTATCCAGTTAACAAAATGTAATAAAAATAAATTCCATCTTGGGTTCCACTGACATTTGCAAAACGATTTGTCTGTCACTCTCACTGGTTATAATGCCAGAAGAACCACAATTTTACAGAAATCCACTGTACAGTTTTTCTTTTATTGCTAATTGCCATCTATTGAGAGAGACAGAAACGATTTAATAGTGTATTTGTTGAATATGTAGCTGTCACTTTTTAAACAAAATGATAAAATAACCCATTTTTGAATTACTGCTTTGTAATATATGGGTATTAATTAGTTATCCCAGAGCACATACACCTAGAGTGAAAAATATCATGACATTCTCACTTGGGTGCCTGATGAGCAGCAATAACCTTGGTATTTGTGACTTTGTATTGACATTGTCATTGCATAAATCAGTAGATGAATGAATCAGTGACACCTGGCAACTTGCATCCTCAATCTCGAGGCATAAAATAAGCAGGTTTACTTTGCAGTTGTCTACCACAGAAAACGCTTTTGCTAATCAAATATAGTCTTGATTCGTACAAGTGGCTAGTAAATAGTTTTGCCACATTGTAGTAAAAATTCTGAATTGTGATAGTTTCCCTAGTTGTGATTTAAAAAAAACAAACAAAAAAAAAAAACAAATTGCTGCAGTGCACTCGTGAATTGATACAGAGCGAGCAACTGCATGGGAATGTATCTGATAGGTAAAAATAACCATTCTCCTGCCTTGTGCTGGTCGCAGGGCGTTGGGACCAGTGGTATCTTCCCTCTTACCAGTCTACCCAAGAATATTGATCATGGTGTCCAGAATCCAGATTTGGGCAGCACGGGATTGTGAGCCTTTGATTTCTGGCATCTCATCTGCCTTCAAATTATAGTGCATGTTCTGGGTAGATTGGGGATGTGGGCACTGAGTCAGAAAGTGCAGTCAGAGGCAGTTGTATTTGATGGTATTTAAGTTGGTATATATTTTTTTTTTTTTGTGGGAGAGACACTGTCTCCTTTTGGTGGTCTCAACGCCTTCATATTGTCCTCTAAGGTACGTAATGTTTATTTCTAATCTAGTTGAGTTGTGCCTCTCAAACTGACTTGTAAGAGGGCTAGAGTGGAAACTGGTGTTTCCTCGTATGCTGTCTGGTTGTTTATGTGCAGTTGTTAGGGCTTTCTGTGCTGCGGTGATCAATGGCCAGGCTGCCAGCACAGGGCAGTGGGGCAGGACAGAGGTGCTTACAGTGTGGCTGACATATTAATGAGAACCTTGAAGCAAAGGCAGGAACGGAGTAGCATAAAATTCTGTCCTGTGAATGCCTTTGGCAGACCTGAAGAGGAAAAGTCATTGTTCGTCATACCCCATATCCAGCCACTGATGTTGCTATTGCACCCACTTAATGTTGGCAGGTTCCTCTTGCAGACTGTTTCATTTTTTATTGAAATTTGGTGCAGGCACTCCCCAAATGACAGTGTGCACAGCGGAAGCCAGACCTGATTTTGGTATTCTGCCTGAAGGAAGGTGTGAACTGTGAAGTGGCACTAAAAGAAAGCTGCAGAGTTGTATCTTTGACCTACTGCAATAGTCTAAGGCATCAAGCCCATCAGATTTGACCACCGCCAAGAGTTACTAAGTCCAAGCTGAAACATCAGCATGATAAAATGGCATTGTCAGTACTAAGTGTGAGAGAATGGTTTAGTATATACGCATGCATGCACGCCAAGACACTGTTATGTAATTTAGCTTACACATTTTTCTGGGGAATTTAAAGACCACAGTTTACCATGATTTAAATTAAGAGAGCAGTGGGGAACAACATTTGATTACTGTGTGAGAAGGTATGGAGAGGACCGTCTGTTTTCAGACCTGACCAGGAGCAAGATACAAAACAGCAAGTTATGGACAGAGTACAGTTTACAGTAATTTCATGAGAATGCGCAACATCAGTACCTTTAATAAAACAGTATAAAGTGGAAGCAGATAAGTTCATTAAAACATTAGCGAGCTGCACAGTACCATAATAGACCTTCCAGGGAACAGATATGGGGACTGAAGGGGTGGGGTGGGGCAGAGGAGGGACGTGAGCCTAGGGTTGGAGGGAAATGTGGTAGATGGGGGGGACTGAGAGGACAGGGTGGAAGGAGGAAGGAATGGGAGAGGCCGGTCCAGACTGGGGAAGTCAATCATTTTGGGGGGTAGAGAGTTCTCTAATCGGGTCAGCTTTGAGACAGGAATCACTGGGAGAGGTGGAGAGTAGGGTAGGAGAAATTCAGCAGATGGGGTGGAGGTGCAGTTCCAAAGGGGGGAGCAGTGGGAGGTTACTCGGGTGGGATCGGGAGGATTATAGCTCAAAATGGGAGATGGGGTGGAACTGGGAGGGCGAACTCTGGCAACCCTGGAGATTGGGGGGCGGGAGTAAACTGGCAGTTGCAGGTAGGAGTATGGTAGGGCATGCATGAGTTGCCCCTGGATGGCCAGGGCGGGGAGGAGCAAACGGGTTGTCGACAGAAGGAGGATCCTGGAAGGAACTAAATCGGGCTAACAAAGGACCCCAGGCTGACTGGAGTGGTAGGAGCACCAGGGGTTCGATGACAGGAGGAGGAGTCTGGAAGAATAAAGTGGGCTAATAAAGAGGGTTGGGGTGAATGTAATACTGCTGGGGATTCCATGACCAGGGTATCCATTGGGAGGGGCTGGGGAGAGTAAAAGCAGCCCTGTCAAGGCTAAATGTATACCAGGTCTAGCCTACACAAAGCCAAATTCCACCTGTACTAGTTAGCGCTGGATTGTGGGGATCCTCAGACTTCTCTAGTACATTTGGGGACAAATGACTTGGAAGGAACTAGTGAGCTAGAAATACAGGTTCGCTTCTGGGAGCTGGCAAGGGTTTGTCACTCTAGGAAGCAAAATTCCTTCTCTGAGATTCTGCTGGTACCACGGGCAACTGGTGAGAACAAGCTAAAACTTAGAGGGGTGAACCAGTGGCTCAGGGACTGGTGCAAGGCAGAGGGGTATGGGCTGGTGGGTGATTGGGGACACTTGGGAGGATAAGGGTTATATGCCAGGATAGGTTACACTCAACTTGGAGGGAGAGATCTTGAAACCAAAACTTGCTGGATTTTTAGGCGAGAGGGGCTTAAACTTATAAAGGGAGGGCCAAATAAAGAAAGGCCTCGGGGGCTTTTGAGGGTTCAGGTTTAGGGCATGGGAAGAGTGTGGGGACTCGTGTGCAAATCCAAGGAAAATTGGGCAGAAAAGGACTCATGAGGGCTGGGGGACTGGAGGGGGAGGTTGGGGTGGAGGACAGTTCTGATTAATGGCATGAGCGATAAATACTTGAGCTCCAGACTATGCTGGCTGAGGAGCGGATGTGGCGCAATTACAAAGACATGGGCCACCCAGAGAAATGATTGGGATCTAAATTTGGAGGGTTACAAGATATTCAAGAAAGGGGAGGAAGAGGGGAGGTTGCTGATTGCGGAAATGACATAGTGGTTAGAGGAGGGAGGAGGCTGGAGGGGTGTGGAGCCAATTTGGGTAACCCTGCAAATGAGGGAGGAAAAAATTGAAAATAGGGTTGGTATACAGGCCCCACAATAGAGGAGGCTCTGGAGGATAAACTGGTTGAGAACATCAAGGGTAATGTGACCTTGGTAAGGGTAGGGTGGTGGTCATGGGTGACCTTAATATGACGGGGCGGATTGGGACAACATGACATCCTCTGTAACCAGGGAACAGCGATTGATGGATGTCTTTCAGGATTTCTTCCTGGTGCAACAGGTGGGGAACCTGCAAGAGAGGGGGATATTGGATGTTGTCCTATTGACAGTGACCAGATAAGGAGCTTGGAGGTATGCAGTCCACTGGCGGGTGGAGACCATTGTAACGATCTGGTTTCTGCTGTATCTGGTGGGTGGGGGAAGGGGGACCCCACTAATACAGTAGTGGTCGATTTCAGGGGAGTGGACTTTGTAGGTATGGGTAGGATTCAGGGAGAGGTTGGAAAGATTAGGCTGGACATGGATGCTGGAAGCTTATGAAAGACCATTAAAGGGGTGCAAGAGGCTGCTAGGTCCTGTACAAAATTAAGGCGAAAGCATAGTAGAACCAGCGAGCCATGTTGGTGGACCAGAGGTGCAGGAGGCGTGAGGGATAAAAAGGCTGCCTATGCACGCTTTAAATGCCTTCGAGAAGAGTATGAACTATTGACTACGAGGGTCACCAGAGTGGTGAAGGAGCAAAACCTGGCTAGGGATATCTGGGGTGGAAGGGATTCTATAGATACATAAGAGAGAAGAGAAAAGAGGACACAGATCAACAGGATTAAAATTGTGGGGATGGGCTCAGAAGCGGGGATCAGGCAGAAGTGCTTAATGAGTACTTTGCCTCAATCTTTGCAGATGGGGACAGGGATCCCTACAGATTGATGGGAGGAAGAGGAGCCAGCAAAAGCAGAGGTCAGTCTGAGACCAGAGGATGGAGAGAGGCTAGGTACAGGCAGGGCCTGACCCAGAAGAGGTGGGGAGGTTGCATGAGGGGAGGACTGGGTGGGAGAAATCACAGTGGATAGGGTGAAGGAGGCCCTTCAGAAACTAAAACTGATAAGGGGCGGATGGCTACACCCGAGGTTAGGAAGGAAATGGCGGAGGAGCTGGCAGCTCCACTGGCTGCACTCTAACATCTCTCTGCAGACAGGATGGTGCCCCAAGACTGGAGGGTGGCTTATGTAGTGCCTATCCAAAGGGGGTCTAGGGAGGAGATGGGGAATTATAGGCCTGTCAGCCTAATGTCTGTGGTAGGCAAAGTAATGGAGGGCTTTATCAAGGAGAGACTTGGGAGGTAGCTGGAAAGGTTAGGGCACCAGGATGATAAATAGTATGACTTTGTTTCGGGAGATCGTGTCAGTCCAACCTCGTGAGAGTTTATGATTGGGTGACGGGGGCCTTGATAGACATAGGCAGGTGGATGTCCTATACCTGGATTTTAGCAAGGCCTTTGATTCAGTACCCCATAAAAGGCTGATAGCAAAGCTGGGGAGATGGGAGTGGGAGGACAGGAGCTCAAGTGGGTTGAAAATTTGCTTGGGGTGAATACAGAGGTAGTGGTCGGTGGGATAGTCTCCTCCCTAGGAAGGTAATCAGTAGGGTCCCCCAAGGTTCAGTATTGGGGCCACTCCTGTTCAATGCCTATGTCTCGATATAGAGAGGGGTTAGGGTAGGCTGAGTCTCTTTACAGATGATTCCAAACTGAGAGCACTGGTGGACTGAGAAGAAGCGAGAGAGGCAGTCCAAGGGATCTGGATACCCTGGGGTGGTCAAGGAGAGGGATTGAAATGTAATGCCGGAAATGTAAGGTACCTCATTTGGGGGTCAGAAATCTGGGCCATGTTTACACCCAGGAGGGGGGGTGTCTCACTGCAGGCCACAGTGGGTGAGCGTGATTTAGGGGTGGTGGTAGATGTCAAAATGAATAACACTGAAAATGGAAGAACCGCAGCCAAAGCGAACAGGATGCTGGGCTGAGCTAGGGAATTCGCCCAGGAAGAGGGAGGATCCTCCTCTATATAATGCCTGGTCAGGCCGCAACTCTCGAGTACTGTGTTCAGTTCTGGAGATCTCATCTGAAGAAGAACATAGCACTGTTGGAGAGGGTCCAGAGGAGAGTGACCAGAATGATTCAGAGAATGAAGGGAGGCCCTATGAGAGAGATTGGAAGAGCTTGGAATGTACATACTGGAGGTGAGGGGGGACAGGGGAGACATGATAGAGTCTTCAAGTATGTAAAAGGAATAACTGAGAGTGGAACCAAGGAGCTGTTTAAGCTAAAGAAGGAGGAAACAACTAGGGGCATGAGTGGAAGCTGGAGGTGGGAAATTATAGGGGAGCATAGGAAACATTATTTCACTGAGAGAGTGGTGGAGCCATGGAATGCGCTGCCGAGAGGCTGGTGGAGGGAGGACTTAGTGGAGGGCTTTAAGAAGGGTGGGACAGGTACAAAGGGAAATTAAATCCAAAGACTGCCTGCTGGGGAGGGGGGTAAAGCGAGCAACCACTAGGTGGCTGACTACCGAGCAGACAGGACAGACCATTAGGCCTATTCTGCTGGCTTTTAGTATGTTTGTATTTTGCTGCCATTTTTGCAGGATTTACTTCTGGTATGATTTTTAGAAATCTATTTCCCACCAGTATTTTGGTACACATGAACAACATTGACAGCTCCATGCAGTGGGCAGGCAGCCCAGGCACCAAGCACTAATGAAATGGAGCCAGTGACAGAAAATACATCAGTAGCAAAGCAGTTGTGTAACGTGCAGGAGATGATGTGTGGGAGTTGCTAATTCACTCTCCAGAAGGGTTTTGTGACCTGGCAAAATGTTTAAAAATGATGTTCCAGCACTACTGTACATGTTACCTCAGACTCCTGATTGTATCAGCCCAGTTGGTTTGAGACTTAGTTTCGAGGCAGCGGGTTACAGACTGGTTGGTGGATGGCATTAGTACTACAGTATTTTGATGATAAATTCTACCATGCTGAAGAAGTTAATGAATACTTGGTAGCTGTCCAAATTATCTGGACCCCTGAAACATTTACAGAGTGAGTTGTTAGAAATCATGTTTAAAGCTAGATTTAAAGCAGTAGTGCAGGTTAAAAAAATCTGTGCTTTTTTAACAGTTTATTCCTTGTGCTCTGTTGAGCATTTACCTGGTAATCTTTCTACCGCATTTTACTGTCACCCGTAATTTGCTCAGTTTCCTTTGTTTTGTTTACGCTTCTTCCAGCCGCTATGTTGAAAGCAGCAGTACTATATGCAGCTGCCATATTTTCTGTAGTGCCACAAACTGAAACTGATCACTTACTGATTAAACAGTTAAAGCAGCAGTGTTGAATAGTTTCTCTTGTTGGGCCCATTTTCCGTAGACTGATCCGATGTTGTCCTTTGCCTCCTCGAACTAGAATATGAGAGCAGGGATAAAAATTTAAGAAAATAATCTGGTGTGGGAGGCAGAATACCAAAAGCCTAAATTTGGTATTCGACCTCAAACTCTGATATCCGATCTATCCAAAAGAGCATGCTGTAGATTAAACTGCAAAGTGGAGGCCAGGAGGCGTGGTATCCTAGTCAGAATACCAGCATGAAAAAATGGTATTCCGCTTGAAAACTGTTTTGCAAAGCGTCGGAATATCATTAAATTCTAGCCCTGTGGAGTCCACCATTCCTCCCTCAGAAACCCAGTGTCGCAGGCTTATGCTCATGTTTTGACATTGGTAGACTGTCACATCAAGGTAAATGTGTACAAGAGCTTCACCTGGCTACTTAAGCAATAAGCCACGAGGGTGAGTTATCAGGGGATTTACCACGGCTGGAGTGGTTTGCCCACGAGCAGCCAGCTGAGTGGGTAAATCCTTCCAGCCGTGGTAAACTCATAACCTACATCCTCCAAGTGGCTTACCATGTATTATACCAAGGTTAATTTTTTTTTACTATGATAAAATACAAATATTAAAGAGGTTGCTTTGTGTTTTTATTTTTATTCCTATGCTGCAGATTTATTGGATACTCTCATCAACAGCTGTTTAGTATCAAAGATTTGCACTGGTGGTAAACTGCCAGTCTGATTTCATTGGCTGTTTACTTATGTCCATGGTATAATTGCCTATAACCTCTGCTCCGACAGCTGGGCATCGATAAAACAGCATTTGACTTGGCCACCCTCCTGTCTGATTCTGTCCCAAATGAGGACCAAAGGCCCAAACTCCGATTATGAGCGCAAGTTTCACAGTGTCCAGGAAGAGCTATACTAGGCTTATGGGTAGCTCACCTTGGCAAAGGAAGCAGTAAAGATGTTTCTCTCCCAAGCTGGTCTCCCGGGCTTCCTTATGCCTGGGTTTTACCTCCTGATGCTAGTGATAGGCAGGACCAAAACTCTGCAGCAGGGGATAAGGAGCCCCCACATCCGTTGCCTCCAGTTTACTTCCTGCCTTCAGTCTGGCAGATACTCAGAAGCAGAGCTCTGCCATGGGGCAGAGCTGAAGACAGCAGACTATAATTTAAACAATTATTTTCAATGAGGAGATCGGAAATCACTGCTGTATTTTGAATCCTGGTATGGGTGCCAGTCTCAGCCTTGCAAGCTGCACAGTTTGGCCCTATTTCACTGTGTTGTTTTTTTCCTTCACTTTCTGTACTCGTCCTGAAATACTACTTAGTGCAGTGAAAAGTGTGTTTTCAGGGAATCAGAATGGACACGAGGCGCTCAGAAACCTGCAGCATCTGTTTCAGGCGGTCAGAACAGCACCGGAGTGCTTCTGAACTTAGAAGGTCGGGCCCCATCTCTTGAGATGCTGTTTTCCCACTCCTCTGACCCATCTTCTGCAAGAGTAAACGGCACAAGGATTTAGGAGACTGCATCTCCCCTCAGCTGGCAGCCCGTATTTTTTTTTTTAAGGAGGCAGTATGGCACAGTGGGTTAAGGCTCTGAGCTGCAAATCTGGAGACCTGGGTTTGAATCCCACAGCCCCTAGGTGCTTACTGTGTGACCCTGTGCAAGTCACTTAACTTCCTTGTGCTCCCAGGTTGCACCTGCAAACAAGCTTTCAGCTTAGTGTGTCTCACCTGGTAAAAATAATTGGTGGTGGTGGTGTAAGTTGTAGTCGGAAAGTTGTGTTTTAGTTCTGCTGCGTTTCTGTCTGTGAAGCTCCAGTCATTTGGACGTCCGTGCAAGGAACAAATGGCACAAGGACTTAGGAGACTACATCTCCCTTCAGCTGGCAGCTCGTATTTTTTCCCATTGGCGGCATTCCAATTGACCTACTCGTTGATGGTGGGGTAACTGCTCGACAGTGCTGCAGAGGATACTAACATACTAAAGAAGAGCAGAATAGGCCAAATGGTCTGTCTTGTCTGCTCGAAAGCCAGCAACCTAATGGCTGCACCACCCCCCAAGAGGGTCCTTTTAGTTTCAGTTTCCCTTGTACATATCCCACCCTTCTTGAATCCTCCACTGTGCCCTCCTCCACCAGGCTCCCAGGCAGCGATTCCACGGTTCCACCACCCTCTCAGTGAAAACATGTCTCCTACGCCTCTGTAGTTCCTCCTCCAGCTTCCAGCCATGGCCCTTGGTTGTTCCCCTTCTTAAGCCTAAAGAGCCCCTGGTTCCACTCCTGGTTATTCCTTTTACATACTTGAAAATCTCATCATATCTCCCTATCCCTCCTCTCCTCCAGTGAGTAAAGCCCAAGTTCCTCTAGTCTCTTCTCATAAGGCTTCCCTCCATGCCCCGAATCATCCTGGTCACTCTTCTCTGAACCCTCTCCAGCAGCGCTTTGTCCTTCTTCAGATGAGGTCCAGAACTGTACACAGTACTCGAGCTGCGGCCTGACCAAGGCATTATACAGAGAGCATGAGGAACTCCAGCGTTCACCGGAAAGGCATGAACTTTTAAATGAGGCAACAGTCAAGCGGCTGGCAATCAGATTACCTCAGCGCATGTCTGTCAGGACCTGCAGTGTGAGTTTAGCTGTTCGTCTGTTCAGTGACTCCATGGACGCCATTTATTATGGAACCCCCAATCAAGAAGTGAGCCCAGCTGCATAGGACTTACAGATCCCTGCATATTCAAGTGGAATAAAAGAAAAACCCTTGGTAAAAGGACTACAGCACAAGGATAGCTCTGATAGCCTTTACAGGACTGGCACAGTTCTTAAAGGCCAACACATTAATACCTGCTTCAGCAGCATGGCATCAGGAAGGGGGGAGTAAGCTGAATTAAAAGGAAGTAGGGCCTCTTGTGGTATTATGGCCTTACACAAGCTTTCCCAGGGCAGAAAAGGTAAGCGCTGCTATTGCCCGCTACTAATTACCTTGACTGGGTAGCTTGTCCTATAATGTCCAGAGGCAAAGTCTGACAAAACAGTGGGAAGATATGATGGAATAAGGCCCTCCTCGGCTCAGTCTCATAGCCCACGGTCATATTAGCGACAGCTTCCAGAGGACCCAGCAGTCCAATCCTCTGACAACAGATCTCTAAAACAGTTCAATAGGACCTCGCTCTGGATCAAGTATGCTTCACAGATAACCTGGGTTCACCAGATATGAGACCTCTCTAGAGGATACAAGAAAAAGGACCATCCATATTCTCTCCATCCATATTCTCACCTTGAGAGACAGTTATCCGGGAGGATCAACATTCCTCACCTCCTAGGAGAAAGATAAGATATAGATCATAACCTAAAGCGTTGCAGGGGCATTTCTGGCACTCATAGGACCCCAGTTTATCATATTCTGGAGTGGGAGCGAGTGGCCAAGTTTCTGTCCAAACAGGGTCACTGTCGAGATTTCCTTGGTTCTCACCGGCGGCTCCCAGCCAACAGGAACAGGTTTTCTCACCTGTCATCTGCTTTCAAACCAACTACAGTTCTTCCTTCTCCTCCTCCATTAGGAAATTGCCGAAGAGGCGTGGCAACTGTCTAAGCTTCTCCCTGTCCAGTGCCTCAGCAGATCTTAAGCGTTCAGGCTCGGAAAGCAGCAATGGGAAAAGGGCCAAAACTGCTATAGAAGCAACCTCTGATTTCAAACCAAACAGGAGTCATTGGATAGGACTGTATAGGCCTGCTATGCACCAAACCAGTCAGAAGAGGTTGCATGGGGCGGCTCGCCACAACCTCTGACTTTGGTCCTAGCAGGCAGGGTCCTCTACCAGGAGGTGTTTGGTAATGCATGTCACAGTCCAGGCAGGGCAAGAGCAATTCAGGGTCCAGAGACCCCAGATGCAAAATTCATGGCCAAGCTTATAACTAGGATCAAACTCAACTTCAAGGAAAAATGAGTACGGGTCTCCTTCCATAGTCAGTGTAACCTTAGAAGGGACGTTCTAGTGGAGAGGGTGACAGGATCAACAACAAGCAGTCACAAGCTGGCTGGGCCCATCCTCGAGCAGGTGCAGACCTTCATATTTTCTTGAGCATAGGGTCCAAACCAAGTCTGTCGGGTGGGTCCTATACATCACCAACAAGTTTCGCTTGGTGCCCTCCCCTCTCTATGGTGGCTCATCCAAAACACAAAACCCTCCACAGTCCGAGGATATTGTGCAAAGTGCACCCTTGTGCAAAGTGCAGTCACAGAGGTCAACTAAGGGTTGCTCTCATTCTTCATGGTGCAGAAATATATAGGGGTTCAGGCCCTCCTACATCTCAAAGGCCTGAAGCAAGAGACCCATGGCAGGTTCCTGTTCAGGAACTACACAAGCACCAGCTCAAATTCAAGATGGGGAGCAGCTCTTCTATTCAAAATTCTGACATTTGAGTATTCCCTTAACGTCATTAATGATGCCAGCAGTGGGCCGCGGTCCACTTAAAGCCCCCTAAGCTTGACCACAGTACATACAGGAGCAGAGGTAGTCATGGGCCCTTTGGCATGTGGATCTCTCATTTATTGGAGATTGATTTCTCCAACTTCAGGTTGGACCAGAATCCTCCTGGGGCCAGACATCAGGACACCAAAAGGCTTTTCTCCCTGGTATCTAAGAGGAAGGATTGACTTAAGCACATCAAGGATTTTCACACAGCTCCTCAGCTGCCTGCTTATGTTTTTGCGCCTTCTTTCATGACAGATTAAACCCTCCCTCCAGTGACGGTCTCGGAGGACAGAGGTTATGACTGGTCGCAAGTTGGGCCATCCACACCAAACCTGAATCACTTCCGATGCAAGCCTCAGGAGCGGGGCTCTCCTGCATCAGCTGTCAGCACAGCAGGTGATCGCTATTGGATACAGGGTACAGCATAAACATTCTTATGAAGAGTGCAATATGCCTTTGTTCTGAGGCACTCTGATCAGCAATTCCTCAATCAGGATGGACTGATTTCAACTGACAGTAGGACAATGTGGGCATACATCAGCCATCAGGGTGGTACAAGAAGAGCAAAAATGCTAAAGGACTTCCTTCTTCTCTTTCAGTGGGCTGAGCACCACAAGCAATTTATATTCAAGGACAGGAAAATATCACATCAGACTGGCTCCAGTCAGGGAGCTGAAGGACGGTACCTTCCACATCCTAACAGAACAGTGGGGCAGTCCATAGCTAGATCTTTTCACTGTTGGCAGAACTCCATGGTTAAGCAATTCTGCTCCTGGCCAGGAACGAACCAGCGGTGGCTCAGGACACCTTTTCCCTAGACTGGGGTCAGTTAGGTCTCCTGTATGCCTTATCTCCAAGCACCACTTGGCGGAACTCCATGGTTAAGCAGTTCTGCTCCCTGCCCAGGAACGAACCAGCGGTGGCTGAGGACACCTTTTCCCTAGACTGGAGCAGTTTGGTCTCCTGTATGCTTTATCTCCAATACCACTTCTATCAAGAGTTCTCCATGAAATGGCTCTGGACAGGGCAGATATGATGGTAGTCTGTTCCTTATGTTTTTCCAGCGAGGGTTCCCACTCTCATTCATATGTCAAGGTGACCACCTCTTAACCTTCAAGTTCAGCATGGACCTTATCCTTCAAGGTCTGGTTCGGCATCCCAGTTTGAATAACCTGTTGATCTAGGCTGGAGTTTGAGCTGGAAAACTCCTAGCGCTAGGCTACACAGCTGCTCTTATTGAAATGAGGGGACTCTTGTGGCCCTCCTTCCTCTAAGGTGTATTATGAAAACGGAGGAGTTTCCGTTCTGGCTTCATTCCAATCACATACAGAACCATACAATATAATCACCTGTACTACTGCAGATTCTTTAAGATTGGTTGGAAAAAGGACTGCCAGCCACCTTAAGAGTTCAGGTTTCTGCACTGGGGCACTCTTGTTGTTGGATTCAGGAAATCGTTGAGTATAAATACCCAGGTATGCAGGTGTCTAAAGGCAGCAACATTAAAACACCCTCCAGTCAACCAACACTACCACCTCGAGTCATAGTCTAATGTCCAAGGCTGGGGCCAAAAGCTCCTTTAGAACTTCTCCAGGAGACATCCTCGGCATCTCAGATTGAAGGTCACTTTTTGTGACGGCTGTTATTTCAGCCAGGAAATTGAGCTGCCTAGAGCATTGTTCACCCAAGCGCTGTACACGGTCTTTATCAGGCTCTTTGGTACTCGAACAGATCCAAATGTTTTCTTTTTGGACAAAAGCCAGGTCTCCTTCCATTATATTTGAGGGTTCATTTTTCCTTCTTTCCTTCTCCACTTCCAATAAATAAATAAATAAATAAATAAATAAACTTTAAGGAAAGGGATTTTCATCCTCTAGACCAGAGGCTGTTGAAAATGTGTATTAGGAGGAAGGAGGTTTCATATACTTCACATTGTCCATTTCAACTACTGGACAAAATGTAAGAGTAACATGGATTCAGAAGGCTCTATAGCTAGATGGATTCTATCTGTCACCTCCCAAGGCTTATGATCTGGCTGGAATAACCTTGCTTGGCCCAGTGAAAGCCATCCCTTCAGAACTATGGCCTCTTCATGGGTGTGCTTTATATAAGCATCTTCAGCAGACTTATACAGAGCGCCGATTGGTCATTCATTCCAATAATTACAACATTTTTAAGCTGGATGTGATAGTCTGTGGAGGCATCCTTGTGCTTCAGACAGTGATGGGCACTGGTGTGGGCATGACATTCTTCCCACCGGGACATTTGGGGATGCACTGCTTTTGGATATCCCAGGCGTAGGAAGCCTGGAGACCAGCTTAGAGAGAGAAATCGAAATTTAAATACCTGTACATTTTCTTTCTCCGGCTGGTCTCCGAGCTCGATTCCTCCCAGAATGTATATAGTTGGCTGGCCTCAGGGCCAACTATGCCGTAACTTCTTTGTGTTTTTGTTTCCAAGTTCTCGTATTGCCTCAGGGGACTGCGTGGGAGCGACTGGAGACAACGGATGTGGAGGGCCTTATCCCCTCTTGCAGAGTTTTGGTCCTACCTACCACTAGCATCAGGAGGTACAACCCAGGCATAAGGAAGCCCGGAGACCAGCCGTCCTGAGAAAAGAAAATTTATAGGTATTTAAATTTAGATCTACCGGTAGGGTCAACCAGACTGGATAGACCACTGGTCCTTCTCTGTCTGCAAATTTCTATGTTTTGACGGTGGTGGTTGTGGTGGTGAAAACTGAAGTTCAGCTGCATTATATTACAGTGCTGTTCAGTATGAAGTTCAGATATTCCATACCACTGGGGAGTTGGACTCCTACCTAACACTTGCGCTGCAGTACAGTACCTAGAGGATGCCACACACTGGGGATTAAAGGGGAACAGTCAGTACTTTTGCCCCTGCATGTTTAATCAATACAGAGCACCAGGGAGTTATTGGGATTTACCCATACCTTGTGTGGTGTCATGAGGTGCAGCCGAGTGACTTAACCACACAAGAAGTGGTAATCCACCAATAATCCACACCCTTGAGTGCCTTATTGTGATTATACAATGGACCCATGTGTAAAATACATTTCAAATGTGTTTTAAGTATGTTTTATAAATGCCATTTCTCTGCCATGGGTTATTTAAACATTTATCCTCCAGGGAATTGTGGGTACACTGGAGGATTTACCTGCAACTGGTGTGATTTGGTCACGAGGCGCAGCTAGGACGAATCACACCAGTCGTGTTAAGTCCTCCAGTGTACCCACACCTGGAGGATAAATTTATATTATACAATGGCTAATGTTTTTTCTTTAATGTTTTTAACCGCTTTAACTCACTGAGGCCCCTACGCTCGAAGAGGATGTCATTTTCTAAATAATTTAGCGCGGTGCTTTAACGGTTATGACGGGACACCGCGGCAGTTTCGTCGAAGTGAAAGCGACCGGATTAGCAGGATATAAGGTTGGTTGGCACTTCTTCCAGTGGGTACACTGGAGGATTTATCACAGTGGTAATTGTGCCAGCCAACCAATCAGGATGTAGGATTTGGGTCATTGGATTTACACATTGTATAATGCAGGATATGCCACAGTCATGTGATGTGTTTTGACCAGTGAGGTTACAGGATTTTCATACCCCATTGTATAATAGAGTTTTATAAGCTCTGATCAGATGTTTGCCAGCCAGCTGTTCTCTGGGGCTAAATACAGTCCCCAGTGACTGTACTTAGCCCAGGGAGAATAGCGTACCAGCAAACAAGAGATCCAAGCTTATAGAAATTAACATGCACTGCAGGCAGTTGAATCTCTCACTGCTGCAGCCCTCCACTGATGTCAGGTACAGGGATTCTGGGATTCCTTTCCTGGTTATAGCAAATGACATCTGCAAGTCAGCAGAATCAGTTTGATTGCAATCGGGGGGTTTGCACAAAAGTGCAATTGGGACCAGCCCCACGCTTGGGTGGGGCTCTTAGTGCTGACTGTTCTTGTTGTTTATAAACAGCACTGACACTGTAGTGTAGTACTGCTAGGGTGGACTGATACTAACAGTAGTAGTGCAGCACTTTTTTATTTTAGTACTGGTCTAGCAGGGAAAAGTCAGATCCAGTTTGCTTGTTTCTACCAGATTTGCCTTGGCCCATAGTAAAATAGAGATCAGTATAAAAAATGCAACACATGCTAAATTCTGTTCAAAAATGCTTTTAACCATATTTTATCCTCTCGCCTATACTTGTCCTCAAACTGTGTGGTACACATACACAGCAGATGGCAAGCAGTGCTTTAAAATCACTTTGAACTGGCGCTCTTGTCTGTGCAGTGGTGCCGACCCCAGGGTGCTGCCAAGAAAGAAAAGAAACAAAGCAAGCAAGCTGCAGAAATAAACTCCTCCCAACTAAAAAGCAGCCTATCTCACAGACCTGCCTAGCCTCCTAAACTGATGCAAGCACCCAAAATAATTTATTAAGTGGATAGGAAAATCCTGCTTGCTGTGTGGTGGAGAACGCTTCAAAGCGGTGCAGTTCAAGAATAAATGCACTGCTAAACTTGTTTTTGTTTACAGTAGACTCATTTTATAAGCGCAGTAAGATACTTCATGGTGTATGTTGTTATTCCTGAACTGCACTTTCAGGTGGTTGAAGGTACTTATGCAAGGGCCTCATCCCTCTACAACGCACTTAGGCTTGCGATTCCTGACTAGAAACCCGCACTATGTTGTCTTATTGCTTATTAAACCCTCCTCCCACCCATCTCAACCCTCACCTTCCTGCTGCCTACCAAACTCAAAGTAATAAAAAAAAAAAAAATTCAAACAACGATCGTCATCCTGTCAGTCTCATCGCCTGCCCGAATACCGTAATCTCTCCCAAATGCGATATCGCAGAGCACTGCTGGGAAAGGCTGCTAACAGGCAGACAGTAAGACTGATAGGATCATGAGCATCATCCTGGAGTGTTGGACAGTTCTTTAATTCATTCTTAATTACTTGGGGTGAGTTTGGTGCAGTTGGGACATGGATGGGAGGGTGGCAGGACTGAGACTGGTGAGGGGAGGGTTTAGTAATTTAATTGCACTAGCCCTGATGAGAAAGTTGGGAATGATTTGCTCTGACCTGAGGCAGTTTGCAGTGTGTTTGGGCCAGTAAATTGATGTTAGTGTCACAGTGTCAGTGGCTCAGTAGGTAGCACACTCGCCTCTGAGGCCGGGAGATCAGAGGGCTGTGGGTTCAGTTCTCACATCTGGCACTTGGGCTAATATCCTAGTACTGACACTGTAGTGCAGCATGAGAGGGTGCTGCATTTCTGAGGTGCCGCTTTTGATGAGACGTTAAAACCGAGGTCCCATCTGCCTGGATTGGTGGTAGTTCAGGTGGATGTTAAAGATCACATGGCACTTATCGAAAAGAGTAGGGAATTTCCCGGTGTCCTGGCCAAATTTCCTCATTCACCAAAAATACCACACACAGCTTAATCTGTTCAAGGTCAGTTGGCATTCATCTGTATCCCTCCCTGGGTCGTGCCTGAAAATAAGCAGGATTTGTCTAGTGGACTTACCCGGTCAGCAAAAATAAATAAAATGGAACCTCTGGCCTGTGTAGTACAGTACTTGTAGGTGTCCCACACTGGAGATTTCAGTTTATACCCATCACATGCACTGCAGTACTTGAGGGTTTCCCACACCACTGACTGGGACTCCACTGACACTGCGCTGTACTTGGGGTCTCAAATTGGGGATTGAGGCTTATACCCAACATTGACACTCCAGTGCAGTACTAAGGTGCCCCACACCAGGGACTTGTGCTCATACTAACATACTAAAAGCCAGCAGAATAAGCCTTATGGCCTGTCGACCTGTCTGCCTTGGTAGCCAGCCCCTATTAACATAGAACATAGAATTTGACGGCAGATAATGACCGCTTGGCCCACCCAGTCTGCCCATTTCCTACCTACTGGATAAGCTGCAGATCCTAGTTAACCAGCAGCCTACTTCTTCCTACCCCACCCCCAGAACTGCCTTATGACTATCCTATGCATGCTTGAATTCCACCACTGATTTTGACTCCACAACCTCCTCCGGAAGGCGCTCCAAGCATCCACAACCCTCTCTGTGAAAAATACTTCCTTAAATTACCTCTGAGCCGCCCTCTATCTTCAAATTGTGCCCTCTTGTTCTTGCACACCCTTTTTGAAAGATGCTACCCTCTTGGACTTTGTTGATTCCTTGAGGTACTTGAAAGTTTCTGTCATGTCCCTCCTTTCCTCGAGGCTATACATATTAAGCTCCTTAAGTCTCTCTTCATGTTTTCCGGTGCAGACCCTGCACCATTTTAGTTGCCCTCCTCCTGGACAGCTTCCATCCTGTCTTTGTCTTTGGAGATTAGGTCTCCAGAACTGCACACAGTACTCCAGATGGGGTCTCACCAGCTGTCTGTACAGAGGATAATAACTTCCTGTTTTCTACTGGTGATGCCTCCCTATGCATCCCAGTATCTCCCCAGCCCTCCTTACTGCCCTCTCACATTGCTTGCCCATCTTTAGGTCATCTGATATGACTACCCCCAGGTCCCTTTCCATTTTGTTGTTGTTAGTATCTCACCCCCCATTATGTACTCTTCCCTGGTTTTTGTTTCCCAGGTGCATTACCTTGCACTTCTTAGCATTGAATCTAAGCTGCCATACATTTGACCATTCCTCTAACCTTGCCAAGTCCCTTCTCATCCTTTCCACCCCACCCTGTGCATCAACTCTGTTGCAGATCTTAATGTCATCTGCAAAGAGACATACTTTTCCTTCCAGTCCTTCTGCAATGTCGCTTATAAAGACATTGAAGAGGACCGATCCTAATACTGAACCCCAAGTGTACCCCACTAGTAACCCTTCTTTCTTCTGAGTGGACTCCATTTACTATTACTCTCGTGTCCTATTCTCCAGCCAATTTTTTACCCAGGCTGTCATCTTGGGACCCACACCCAGGCTGGCTAACTTGTATATTAATCTTTTGTGTGGGACTGTGTCAAATGCCTTGCTAAAGTCTAGGGTAGGCCATGTCCACAGCCCTCCCTGATCTACTACTTTGGTCACCCAGTCAAAGAAATCTATCAGATTCATCTGGCATGACCTTCCCCTGTGAATCCATGCTGCCTAGGGTCCTGTGCCCCTCTGGACTCTAGATACTCGACAATTCTTTCCTTTAGAAATGATTCCATCATTTTCCCTATCACTGAGGTTAAACTAACAGGTCTATAGTTTCCTGCTTCTGCCTTGCTCCCACTTTGTGAAGGGAATCACCTCTGCCCTCCTCCAGTCCTCCGGTACCACCCCATCCTCCCATGATTTGTTAAAAAGGGTAGTCAGTGATGTCACTAGTTCTACCCTTAGTTCTTTTAGAATTCTGGGATGAATCCCATCAGGCCCCATTGCTTTGTCCACCTTTCAGTTTTAAGAGTTCTTTCAGAACCCTTTCTTCTGTAAATGGGCCGGTATCAACTTCTGTATCCAGCGTGTTACTACTGTTTGTTTTATGTACTCCCTCTTCCTTTGAAATACTGAGCAAAACTATTTGTTTAGTATCTCTGCCTTTCACAGTCTCCCTCTGCCCACCCTCCCACCCCTTTATTAAGCCTCACTATCCCTCCCTTGGTCTTCCTTCGCTCCCTGATGTACCTATAAAGGTTTTCTCCTTCTTAACTGAGTTGGCTATCTTTCCTCGGTTTGGGCCTTTGCTGTTCTGACTGCCTTCCCAGCTTCCTTTTGCTTTAACTGATACAGTTCTCTGTCCTGCTCCTTCTGCGATTCCTTGTACTTCCTGAATGCTTTCTTTTCTCTTGAACCTTCACTGCCACTTCCTTTGAGAACCATAGTGGTTTCTTACATCGCCTTGTTTTGTTTATTTGCTTCACACAAAGGCTCGTTACCTCTGTGATGGCAGTTTTATTATTCCCCATTGTTCTTCCACCTCCTTCCTGCCCATTTGCTAGTGCATTCCTTAGGCACTCACCATTTTGGCAAAGTCAGCCCTCCTAAAGTCCAGTACTTTTGTCTTTGTATGGCTTGACTCTATTGCTGTGTTTATTGTGAACCATACTGTTCGATGGTCGCTAGTTCCCAGATGGCTACCCACTTCTACATCTGTAATCCTCTCTCCATCTCCGTTTGAGAGAATCAAGTCTAATATTGCTCCCTCCCAGTGGGCTCCAGTACTAGTTGTCTAAGGCATGCCCCCTGTAGGGCATCTAGAATAACTGCACTCTTGAGTGGCAGCTGCACTCCAGTTAACATCCGCATATTCAAATCACCCATCAGCAATATCTCCCCTTTTCTGCCATTCTAAGTATACTTTCTATCATTTCCTGTCCATTTCCTCCCCTGAGAAAGGGTCTGTATATAACCCTGTGCGTATTGTGGTGCCATTGCCTGTCTCCAAATTTACCCACAGTGCTTCTTCTCCTCCCTGTTTACCCTTTTGTTCTGTTGCTTTTATTCCTTCCCTTATGTAAAGAACTACTCCTCCTCCTCTTTTACCCTCCCTGTCCTCCTGTAGACAGTGTATCCTGGTATGTTTATGTCCCAGTCATGGTTTTCGTGTACCATGTTTCTGTGACTACCATGATATCCAGATGTTCCTCCTCCATCAAGGCCACTAATTCAGGAAGATTGTTACCCAGACTACGGGCATTAGTACTCATTGCTCTCCATTTTTTGATGGCTTTACCTTCTGTTGCAGCATCCCCACTGACCCTTCTACCTCAGTCTTTTCTCATTTAGTACCCTGTTTTGTAGGAGAGGCTGGGATTTTCCTGCTGCTTGTCAGGTGCCTCCCCCTTTGACTAGTTTAAAAGCTTGCCAATGAAGCATTTAAACCGATTGCTCAAAAGACTTGTTCCCTTCCTGGACAGATGCAGACCATACTGCCAGTATAGGCTGGTGTCCTCCAGGTGGAACCCCAGTCCCCAATGAAGCCAAACCCTGTGCTCCGCACCATTTTTCAACCATTCATTAAACTGCATGTTGCCAATTGCCCTCACCTCCCCCTGCTTTGACAGGCAGCACCTCTGAGAAGGATACTGTGTGTGCTACTCGTCTTAGGTCCCTCCCCAACTCTGCAGTGTCCTCCTGCACTGCTCTAATCTCATGATGAACCAAGTCATTTGTCCCTAGGTGGACAATTACATCCAGCTCGGAATCCCTTGCAGCTGTTCTCGTGATCCTGAGGATGTGCTTCCTGTCCCTGCAAGCCATGGCACCAGGCAGGCACCTTACTTCATTTTCCCAGCTCCCCAGTTCTATACCCTAATAATTGGAGTCCCCACCAGGAGCTGCTTCCTTTTCCTTTGGTGCCCTCTGCCTCCTTTCTGTGGGCCTCCTTGTGACAGATATCATCAGTCTTCTCTGTGGGTGCATCCATGGGGGAGCTATGCTCCCCAGAATGGTGTATGGATTGTGGAGTGGAACAATTGACTGGGTGTTCCTCTGTTCCACCCTCCTCACCCTCCCTGAGCCCACTGTGGTCCAACTGCTGTGCTTTCTTCGCAACCTCTGAGGTAGTGGTGGTGGCGCTAGTGCTCCCTGGATGGGGAGGTTCCCTTTCTACTGTCCAGTGTGGCCTGGGGGAAGGTTTCCTTACTACTGTCCAGTGCGGCCTGAAGACAGGGCAGCTTCCTCCCTCAGGGCAGATAGTTGTCTGCAAATAGGTTTTGGGTGCTCTCTCCCAGCCCCAGAGGTCATCTTTGGCTTCAGTTTACCTTGCACCTGTCCCACCCACTCTTGAAGCCTCCACTGTGCCCTCCTCCACCAGACTCCCGGGCAGTGCATTCCATGGCCCCACCACCCTTTCAGTGAAGTAATGTCTTCTTCTGTTCTCCCTGTAATTTCCCCCTCAGCTTCCTCCATGCCCCTGGTTGTGACCCCTTTCTTTAGTCTGAACATCTCTTGGCTCTGCCCGTTTATCCCTTTTACATATTTGAAGACCCCTATCATGTCCCCCTGTCTCTCCTCTCGTGAGTACAGCACAAGCTCTTCCAGCCTTTCCTCATAGGTCCTCTCTCTCATGCCCTGAATCATCCTGGTTGCCCTCCTCTGACCTCTCCAGCAGTGCTATGTTCTTCTTAAGGTGAGGTCTCCAGAACTGCACGTGAGTACTCTAGATCCTGGCCTGACCAAGGCATTATACAGAGGAGGATTATCTCCCTCTTTCTGGACGTAATTCCTGACTGTGCAGCCCAGAATCCTGTTTGCTTTTGCCGCAGTTTTTTAATTTTTGGTGACCGGTAAGTGCACTAGACAAATCCTGCCTATTTTCAGGCACGACCCGGGAGGGACAGATGAATGCCAATTGACCTTGAACCAGATTAAGCTGTTGGTGGTATTTTTGGTGAATGAGGGAATTTGGCCAGGACACGGGAAATTCCCCTACTCTTTTCGGTAAGTGCCATGGGATCTTTAACATCCACCTGAACTACCACCAATCCAGGCAGATGGGACCTCGGTTTAACGTCTCATCCGAAGCGGCACCTCAGAAATGCAGCACCCTCTCATGCTACATTACAGTGTCAGTACTGGGATATAACCCAAGTGCCAGATGGGGAACTGAACCCACAGCCCTCTGATCTCCCGGCCTCAGAGGCGAGTGTGCTACCTACTGAGCCAGTGACACAGTTGTTCTGCAGTTTTCAGTGTTATTCATTTTGGTGTCTACCACCACCCCAGATCCCTTTCACTCGTTGTGGTTTGCAGTGAGACCCACCCCAGGGTGTATACATGACCTGAGTTTCTGACCCCCAGATGCAGCACCCTACACTTCCATGGATACTCAGTGTTGATACTGTAGTGTTTTCCAGGGTTGTCCCACACAAGAATTTGGGCTCCAATCCAGCACTTATACTGCAGTACAGTACATATTAACTTACTAAATGCCAGCAAGACTGTTAGGCCTATTCTGCTGCCATTTAGTATGGTAGTATGTAGTATGTTAGTATATGCCCACAGGCTGGAATGGGCAGCAACAGTGTTGAGCGGGCGGGGTTGAAACCCTAGCAACAGTGGGGAGGCGGCAGCCGAGTGAGGCTAGGGATTGGGGTGAGTAGCAGCCGGGGTAGGCATTGTCAAGGGAGGCAAGGGGATTGAGAAGGGGAGGGATTAATTGGGAAGGAAAAGAAAGAAACTAAGGGGGTAGAGGACATTGGTGGTGGATGGGTGGGGTAGAGGGAGTGATAAGGAGAGGGGTAGGGTGGTATGTGGAAATGTGGGGAGAAAGAGAAGAGGGAGGGATGAAAGGCAATGAAAATATAGGGGATGAGTACAGGGCGAGGAAGGGCCAAAGCTAGTCGATTAGGGGTGGGGCAGGTGAGCGAGGTGACAGAGATACAAGGTCTGAGGTTTCAGGAACTGAAGAGTGCTGAGAACGGGTCAGGGTGCGAGGCACTCACAAGTACTTGATGGGATTAGGTGTGCAATGGATACCACCTTTGAATTTTCCGATCTTATTCTTTACCCGTGCTAGAGTTTTCTGAGGCCATGGTGGCCCTTTATCTGATGCACTTCTCCTCCCGGCAGTATCCTAGAGTGCTGTTGAAATTTGGTGCCATTCCTTTAAGAGCCCTTTGAAAGTGACTGTTTCTTTTCTGCAGCCCTTTTCTTACTGGCTGTATGAGTTAAATATAGCTTTTTGGGGGCACGCCAGCTGCCGCTTGTTGTGTTAATGTCCTTGGAGCTGACGAGCCTCCCTGCTTATCCCAGCATTACAGTGCTACTGGCGTTTTTGTGCTCGCTTTACCTAGAGAACTGATCGTCCGGCACTACAGTCTCCTGCTTATTCCAGCGCTACTGAAGTGCTCTTCGTATTTGTTGAGAGAGCTGAGCGTCGATGAGCGCTTACTGAAATTTTCTTTGCACTGCCGATGAGAGCATCGAGTGCTTGGTGCACTGAGAATTGGCAATGGTGATTATACCATCAATGAGTGGCTGAAACTTTTTTGTAAATAGAATTTTATTGATTTTTTTTTTTTTTTTACATTTTTCAGTCAGTTTCTTAATTTTACATTACTATGTTGACAGGGTTAGAAGTCATATACAAGGTCAGTAATACAAACAGGGTCATCAGAGCATCATTAACTTTAACCTTTCCATTTCCTAGTTGTTTACATGCCTTTATTTCCTCCTCCCATTCCTCCATCTCCCGTCAGGTCTGATCCTCCATTGGGTTTCCGTCCATGCCGCCAACACCTCTTCCATTGGCCAACTCCCAGTGCCCATCCATTCTCCAGGGTGGAGAGCCATATGCGCTGTTAGGTAGGTGTCTCCACTAGCTGTGTGTCTTGGGGAGGGGTGACTAGAATGATCCTGGTGGCTTTTGGATAGGGTGTTGTTCGCCCTAGGGTACAAAGTCTGGGTCCTTGGTCAGGATGTGTAATATCCATCTGTTCTACTTCATGGAGCAGAGTTCTGATTTATCATTCAAAGGTATATGATCCTCTATATATATACACACACACACACACACACACACACACACACACACATTTGACTGTGTTTCTCCAACTGTTAATCAAAGGGGATCGTGGTAAGCCAACATTTAGTAATATCCTTCTTTGCGGCGAGGAGGAGTATCCCGACTAGGTGGCTGCTGTATGAGCCCTCAACTCACGTGGGAAGACGGTAAAATAAAGAATTCCCGGTCAGGGTTATCCCATGTCCAAAGAGCTCTTCTAGCTCACCCTGGAGATCCAGCAAGAATGGTTGTAGCTTGGGGCATGACCATAGCACATGGGAGTAGTGCATTGGTTTCACACATCAGCGTCGGCATGCCACCGATGTGGAGGCATGAAAGTGAGAGGTTATGGCTAAAAGAAAAATCTTATGAGAAGCTGCCAAGAAAACAGCCGCCATGTATGGGAGCAAGTAAGTCTAGAGGGTATGAGGCATGCAGTGCCCCACATCCATAGGGTAAGTTGGATTTCCAGCTCGGTGTTTCATTTTTCCATTATTGAACTAGTGTTATCCCCAGTTGTCTCCACTATGGATTTATAGAGGACCAAGATGACATCTGGCAGCACACCCGCTTGTAGTACTTGTTGTAGCAACTTTATCAGGTGAGGGTGTTCCTCCGGACTACGATTGCCTTTGGGAGGGTATCATAGTAGTGGCGTATCTGTAGGTATCGAAAGAAATCTGATTGTCATAGATTAAATTCCGTCAGATTTCATTAAACATCTTGAAATGGGTTCCGCTTAGGAATTGTGTGAGATTTGTGAGGTGTAAATGCCTCCAGTTACTGAAAAGTGTGGTCATTTAGGGCTGGATGAAATTTTCCAGCAGTCCTATCTAGCATAGCAATGCCAGGAATGGGGTGAGTTGTAGGGATTTATGGATAGAGTGCCAGGCTCGAGTTTGGTGTGTAATCTAGGGTTTGAGGTGACCTGTCCCACAGGTGGGGGATTTTGATACAGGTTGGATCTTTCCAGCTCGGCTTGTGGTAGTGTACATTCCTCTATTTCTCTCCAGTGAGCCGGGACACTCCCATATAGCGTTGGAGTATAAATGACAGGTGGGAGGCCCAGTTATATAATTTAAGGTTAGGAAGTACAAGCCCTCCATGCGATTTAGGCAGGAGAGGGTGCTGAATTTGATTCTAGGGCGCTTGCCTGCTCAGATGAATCTGGTAATGACTTCATTTCACGAGTGGAATAATTTAGTCGATAGGGCTAAGGGGACATTCTGGAAAAGGTAGAGAGCCCTCAGAAGAACCACCATCCTCACCACCTCGATTCTCTGAATCAAGTTCAAAGGAGGAGACTCCATCTCTCAGATCCTGCTTCATTTGTGTGAAAAAGGGTGATAATTGTTGCACATGGCATCCTCTGCCTTGTGGGACAAATAGATGCCCAAGTATTTCAATTTATCCAGGATCCATCAGAATGGGTATCTCTCCCTGAACGTCCTAGGGAGGTCAAGTGGAAGACAAGAGCATCTGTCTTGCTGGTATTAAGCTGGTAACCCGAGCAAGCTCCATACTCTCCAGAATGTGGAAACTGTTGGGATGGATTTGTGGGATTTGTAGAGGAAGAGAAGAACATCGTCCTGATATAGAGCCACACGATGCTCATTATCATCCATCCAAGACTTCTGAGACTCCTGAGCTAGCCTTATTGCTTGGGCCAGGGGTTCAATAAAAATAGCAGAGAGTCCAGGAGATAGGGGCAGCCTTGTTGTGCTCTTCTAAAGAGGGAAAATAATCAGAGTGGTGACCGGATACCTTGACACATGCCTGAGGGGAAGAATATAGTGCCTGGATGGTGGCTGTAAAGGGGGGGGCCATGTGGCCATAGTAGTGAAAAGAAATGCCATGACATGCGGTCATAAGCCTTCTCAGTGTCTAGGCTGAGAAGGGCGGATGGGTCCTTATGGGTTTGCATTTTGTGGATCAAGTGTAGAGCTCTCTGAGTGTTGTCCGTGATAGATCTAGCACTTACAAAGCCTGTGTGGTCCAAATTTATCAGGTTTGGGAGGACGGCGTCCATTCTTCGGGCCAGAATGGACATAAGGTACTTGTAGTCCCTATTGAGGACCAAGATCGGCCTGTATGAGCCGCATTGAAGGGGTCCTTGTCGGGTTTGGGGATGAGGGAAATTGTCGATATGACCAGCTTTGGGGGAGGGGAGGTTCCCTGCATAACCTCATTTAGGCACTTAGCAGTAAGTGGCTTATGGGTTGCACTATACATTTGTAGAACTCTGCCTCATATCCATCAGGGCCAGGGCTTTTTGCATTTTGGATCTGGCAGTGGCTGCGGCCAGTTCTACTGGGGTAATAGGGTCAGTAGGCTAGTCTGTTGGAGGAATGGTCAAATGTATGGCAGCTCAGATTCAATGCAAAGAAATGCAAGGTAATGCACATGGGAAACAAAACCCAGGGAAGAGTACACAGTGGGGGTGAGATACTGACAAACAAAAATGGAAAGGGACCGGGGTAATTATATCAGATGACCTAAAGGTGGGCAAGCAATGTGAGAAGGCAGTAAGGAAGACTGGGGGATACTGGGATGCATAGGAAGAGGCATCAGTAGTAGAAAACAGGAAGTTATCCTCTGTACAGACAGTTGGTGAGACCCCATCTGGAGTACTGTGTGCAGTTCTGGAGACATAATCTCCATAAAGACATAGAGTGGAGGCTGTCCAGAGGAGGGCAACCAAATGGTGCTGGGTCTGCACCAGAAGACATACGAAGAAAGACTAAAGGAGCTTAATATGTATACCCTTGAGGAAAGAAGGGAGAGGGGACATGATAGAAACTTTCAAGTACCTCAAGGGAATCAACAAAGTCCAAGAGGGTAGGATCTTTCAGAAAAGAGATGTGCAAGAACAAGGGGACAATTTGAAGATAGAGGGGACGGCTCAGAGGTAATGTGAGAAAGTATTTTTTCACAGAGAGGGTTGTGGATGCATGGAACAGCCTCCCTGAGGAGGTTGTGGAGTCGAGAACAGTGGGGAATTCAAGAATGCATGGGACAGGCATAAGGCAGTCCTGGTGGGGGTAGGAGGAAGTAAGCTGTTGGTTAACTAGGATCTGCAGCTTATCTGTTAAGTAGGAAAATGGGCAGACTGGGTGGGCCAAGCGGTCCTTATCTGCCATCAAATTCTGTGTTTCCGTGATGAGTCTAGGAAGGCCCAGGGTTGACAGGAAAGTGTTGATTAGAGTGGGGTCCACCTACTGTTCTGGAGTGTATAGTTCCATGTAATATTGGCAGAATGCTTGAGTGATGTCATTAAGCTTAGTGTGGTGGGTTCCATTGATTGGGTCTTTCATTACCGCAATAGTGGACAGTGTGCGTTGTTGCATAGCGGTATGGCAGTAGGCAGCCTATCTCGCTAGTACCTCTGCCTTAGAAATGCCAGAGACATCTCTGTCTGCTGGATGCACAGGGCATCCAGATCCTATTTGGCCTGTTTAATCTTTGCTATTACTGATTTGTCGCCTTGTTGATGTACTATCTACAAAAATTGTAGTGTCTGCTCTAGCTGTGTTTATCTCTCTCTTCGTGCTTTGGCAAGTGTGGCAGTGTTTTATAGAGGTGGCCAGAGAGGACTGTCTTCAAGGTGTCCCACCTGATGGTTCGGGGTGTTCGGATCTGAATTGTCCCCGATGACTTCCTCAGTTTTCTCCTTAAGAAACTCTCAGAAAGGTTTCTTTTCAGATGTGCAAGGTTGAATCTCCATCTAGTGTTACGCCTCTTTGGGCCTAAGTGCCAGGAGGTATCACAGGGCATGGTCTACGTGTGCTAAAAGCCCATTGTGGCATCAATCAGTAAGACCAGGTTTTCTTCTGCGTATAGCAATGATCTCTCGTGTATAGGTGCCATGAACTGCTGAGTAATATGAGTACCCCTGTCCGTTTGGTGGAGGGATCGCCATACATCCAGCCAGCCCATCGCCCAGGCAAACTGTTTGAAATACTTGGGTGGGGCTGGTTGCTTGCCTCTGGAGGCCTTACTAGTGTTTAAGGAGGGGTTCAGGGCAATATTGAAATCCCTCGCTAGTAACAGGGTCCCCTGGTCATTTGACCACCTTGTCGAGCAAGAGTTGTATTGTTGACAAGCTTGAGCCGGCAGAAGGTATAGTTGCCAGTGTTACCTCCTGCTCTTGCAGAATCCCTGAACTATTACTAACCGACCAGCGGGTCTGCCCAGTCCTTTACCATTCGAACGGAGTATGGCCCGAGATCAGTATGGTGACTCCCCTTATCTCCCCAAGGTCAAGAGAAGACCTATGGAAGCCCTTCCCTTCAGTTTTTGTGTTCTGCATGAGATGTATGCTTCTGCATATACACAACCTTGGCTCTGGTCGCTTTGTAGGGTAATAATCCTAGACCTCTTTATAGAGCTACGCAAGCCATTCACATTCAGAGAATATAATTTTAAGTGCTGCTTAGCCATCTATCTTAGTATCATAGTAAAGCCAGCATAATAGGCCCCATGGTCTATCGTGTCTGTTCGGAAGCTAGCCCCTACTGGGAGCTCTTCTCCACCCCTCCACCTCCCACCCCAGAGGTGGCCCTCCCTGGCCTCAACTTCCCCTGTACCTGTCCCAACCCTTCTTGAATCCTTCCACTGTGGTCTCTTCCACCAGACTCCCGGCAGTGCGCTCCATGGTTCCACCACCCTCTCTGTGAAGAAGTGTCTCCTGCACTTCCCCTGTACCCCCAGCTTCCACTGTGCCCCTGGTAGTTCCTTCCTTCTTGAGCCTGAACACTTCCCCTGCCCTTATTTATCCCCTTACATACTTGAAAGTCTCTATCATGTCCCCTCTGTCCCTCCTCTCCTCCAATGCATACATAATGAGTTCATCCAGTCTCTCCTCATAGGTCCCACCCTCCATGCCCTGAATCATCCTGGTCGCCCTCCTCTGGACCCTTTCGAGCAGCGCCTGTCCCTCTGAAGATGGGGTCTCCAGAACTGCACACAGTGCTCAAGATGCGGCTAACCAGGGCATTCTACAGAGGGAGGATCACCTCCTCCTTCTGGAGGTAATCCTGGTTATGCAGCCCAGCATCCTGTTTGCTTTTGCTGCAGCTCTTCGACACATCTCGTTATTCGTTTGTTGTCCACCACTATTCCTAAGCCCTCTCGCCTGATGTGACTTGCAGTGTGGTCCCCCGGGTGTATGCATGTCCGGGTTTCTGATCCTCAGATGCAGCACCCTACATTTCCCTGCATTGAACTTCCAACCCCACTTCTTGCCCACCCCACTGGGTATCAGATCCCCCTGCAGAGCTCTCTCCCCCTCTACCAGTCTGCCAGTGCTCCCAGTGTTGAGTCATCCACAAAGAGACTCAACCTATTCCTAACACCCACCCTATGTCTGAGACATAGAATTGAACAGGAGTGGCCCCAGGACCTAACCCTGAGGGACCCCACTGATGACCCTCCTGGGGAGGAGACTATCCCTCCAACCACCACTCGCTGTATTTGCCCCTGCAGCCAGTTTTCCACCCACCTGAGCAACTGCCCCCACCCCATCCCCCAGCTTTGTTAGTAGGCCGCTGGGGTACCTAATCGAACGCCTTACTGAAATCCAGATAGAGGATGTCCACCTGCCTATGTCGGTCCAGGGCACCCGCCACCCAGTCATAAAACTCCACCAGGTTAGTCTGGCACAACCTCCTGGAACAAAACCATACTGCCTGTCATCTAGGTGCCCCAGCCTTTCCAGCTGCCCCCAGCCTCTCCTTGATAATGCCCTCCATAACCTTGCCTACCACAGATGATAGGCTAACGGGCCTATAATTCCCATCTCTTCTCTGGACCCCCTTGTGGATAGGCACCACATGAGCCACCTTCCAATGTTGAGGCACCCACCCTGACATCAGGGAGATGTTGAAGAGTGAGGCCAGTGGAGCTGCCAGCACATCCGCCAGTTCCTTCAGCAACCTTGCATGCAGCCCATCTGGCCCCAGCTCCTTCTCAGATTTTAGTGACCAGGCGCCTCTCATCCTATCCGCTGTGATTTCGCCTCCATCCCCCCATGCATCCTCTCCTTCCCATCTAGATACGACCCATCCCCTGCCCATGTCTCATCCAGTCCTTCAGTCTCCAATTGACCTCCTGGTTCAGTGTACTCCTGTACCTCCCATCGGGTTGGAAAGATCCCGACGTCCCTGGTAAAGACAGAGGCAAATTACTCATTTAGCACCCCTGCTTGTTCCCAGCTTCCTGCCCCCCAGTTCTAATCCTGCTCTACAACATGCCCGTAGAGTGTCTCAATCCAATGGGTTAATGCTGAGTCTAGCATAACCACTGTCATTAGTGGTAGAACCCTGTGACTGTTTGCTATTTTCCTAGGTACAAGCCCTCTGGGTTGGGACTGGGGAGGGTCTAAGCAACTTGGGCATCCATGACCAGTGCCACTCGACACACAGTATGAAATTTAATAACATTAACTAGAATTATAACAAGATAATCAACTAATGAACTTAGGAGGACAATTCCTCCTTGATTTGGTGGTTACAGGCAAACTTTTGGGCCAGATGGGCCACCATAACTAGCCTGATCCACCACCAAACTGCAGAACTTCCATAAAATGGTCATTACTCATGACCTCAAAGTATACTTAAGGCACACTTTTGTGTGCCCCTGGTGTAGTTAGGGGCCTTGTAACACTGTTAAGTGTTAGTGGGGAAAGGTAGAAGGTTTTGGGACATCAGAAGCTTCCTGCTCCTCCCTATATTCCAAAGATGTATTCTGAGAGAGCGACTGGATTAAATTAGTAGCTGGGGAATACTGACAGTAGACTCAGCAGTGGGGAGGGGAATGGTAGAGGGCCCGCTGTTCGAGCACCCACTTGCCTACCCTTGGGGGGCCTCTCTAGTCCTCCGGCACTGCCCCACGTGGCACCACTACAGGCCTGACAAACATAAGCCCATGCCCCTGGCCTGCCAGCACAAAGCAGTCATTACTAAAACCATTTTACATTTCATGCCCTGCCCCACCCGCCCCGAGCATGTCCCTTCAGTTCCGTTAGTCATTAACATGCACTTGTTAGTGTAGGTTGTCCCAGTCTAATAGGGATAAAGGTATGGATCCTCACCTTGGAATTCCGACTCTGGGGCTAATCAGATCCAACAAAGGCAGGCTGGGCCAAAAGGAAAAGATTTGAGAGGATTTCCCAGAGTGGGAGGTGTCTATATTAAGAGGGTGTCACATCGTGGAGGTTAGTGGGGGAGGCAGTCAGTAAGGTTAGTAATGGGGTGACAGAGCAATTAGAAAGCATTCTGAGAGCAATTCTGTTATAAGCAAAGGAAAAATATTAGTATGGACTGGGACTTATCTGAACAGTTGACACTAAGTGAGTCCATCCATGAGTCTTTGGTGAGGACATGGGGAGGTAAAAACGTCATCCGGAGAGTTCAGTTCCGCCTCCTGTCCCCAGCATCACAGCTGAATCCCATTAAAGTCCCGATGACCAGAGTAGATCCTGTAGGGTGAATGTCCTTTTTATTGACTGAGCCTT
This sequence comes from Neoceratodus forsteri, assembly GCA_016271365.2. NCBI lineage: Eukaryota > Metazoa > Chordata > Ceratodontiformes > Ceratodontidae > Neoceratodus > Neoceratodus forsteri. Next base: position 107,669,523 of record JADMNL010000026.1, read on the forward strand.
CCTCAACGAGGCGAACTGGGGCTGGTCGGCATTGTGGGGTGTGTCCCAGTGTGCGCTGTCTGAGTTTGACTGTGAAGAGCACTTGCAATCTGTATGGCTTCCCTTCCTTGTCGCCGCAGTATCCCGTGACCAGAGTTTCAAACTTGTTGGCGATAATTTAGATGCTAACGTTGGCCTTTGAGCAGGTTGGCCTCGCCACCTCAATGTTTCCTTTTTTAGCTCTGCTGATGCCTCTGCTGCAGTCTCGAAGGTCTGGGCCCCTTTGGGAAGTGCACATTCAACTTTGCCAGGTACGGTGTATGAAATCGGAGCCTTGCTGTCTTCAGGGCCCTCAGCACCAGGATGTACTGTTTCACGGTGACTCATCTCCGGGCATAGTCGTTCTCCATGTAGAGCTGGGTGTTTGGAACATCACTATGCCCTGTTTCCAGGCGGAGTGCAGAATAGTCTTTTTCTTGAAACCGGAGAAAGCGCATTTCAGCATCGTGCGCAGGGCGCACTTCAGATGCTGCCTTTGGGCCTAAGGTACGATGTGCCCTCTCCAATTCCAACAAGAGGGTGTCCGGGTTTTAGTTGCTTCCCGGATTAGTTATTTAATAAAGCTGGGCATGCGGAGCTTCTGCCCCTTCCGGAACCCCTGCTATGTGGATATTATTATGCCGATTACGGCTTTCAGCGCCCTCTGCCTCGCTTGCAGCCCCTGGACATTCTGGTGTAGTTGCAGGATCGCTCGTGCTCTGCACTGTCTACTCTCCAGGCTACCTCTGTGGCCTGTGTCTCAAGGGCCTCGTGTTGCTTTTGAGCTTGGATATGTCCGTGCATGCGCAATGGATCTCATTTCTTTCTGAAGTCCCTTAGTTCAGCAAGCATCAGGGACATTTGCCTCTGTATTGTTTTTAGGGGGATGTTTTATCTGTGACCTGCCATGCCACGATGAGACTGAGGCCTGCGAACCCTCACGGCCTGAATCCCCTCTGAAAATCCGCATTCATCCCGCTCCTCATTGGGCTTTATGCTGCTTTGTTCGCCTCTCCTAGGCATTTCTGAAGTCTTCGCTACTGTTTCTTTAGAATTGCTCGGTAGAAGCAGTGATTTTGGATGATTTTTTCGGGAGATTTGGGAGCCTGCAAGAGTAGGCTGCCATTGGGGACGTGACATCACGGAAGTCCCAGTAGCTGAAACTGTGACCAGAGCCACTTTCGATCGGGCGGCACTCGTGGCTGCTCAACTGCTGAAAAACAGTCTGGTGCTGACTGAAGGGCTTCTCTCCCCACCTTGCCGCGCAATCACGGGAAAAGCGACGTCAGCGTTGAGGGGTGGGGCAAGTCTGTGCGGCTTGCAAGGCTGAGACTGGAATCCCACTGTGGAGCTTGGAAATCGCTCCTGTAATCAATGTCTGAGGATTAGTTGAAGAATAAATATTTCAACACTTAGTTCTTCAGCCCTGCCACATGTGACAGGGCTCTGCCATGGAGTACCTGCTTCACTGAAGGCAAGAAGTAAACTGGTGAAAGCTGGAAATGGAGGGCTGGATGTTCCCTGCTGCAGATCTTTGTTTCCTGCCTGACGACCAGCATCAGGAGGTATAGCCCAAGTGTAAGGAAGCCCGGAGACCAGCTTAGGAGAGACAGAATGGCTCGCTTTCAGATGTTTCCTATAAGTGTGTAGCATTTGCAAGTAACCTTATTTATTTGTTTGAATTTTGGTAACCGGGTAAGCCCACTGAGACAGAATGTCCCTTTTTCAGGGGTGACCTGAGGTGGGGTACATGGGAAGGTACAGAGATACAATCAGTAAGAGCTTACAATAAGTAACAGCATAAGGTAGGTGTACAAAGACGCTACACAAAGGATCAAGCTTAAGAAAATCAAATAGCAGTGCCAAAATTTGGTCACAAATTCAGTTAAGTACAAATAGCAAAAGGATTGCAGCAAGTATGATACATATACAAGGCACATGAGCATTAGGTACAAATAGCACAATGTTATACAGGCACAGAGGTAATATTTACAACTGAGTTGAGCATGACAATCACAGTGAGACATAAGTAGCACAAAATCATGACAGAGTATATGAGCTAGCTTGAAAGTGGTGAAGAAAAGCACCCAGGGGTGGGTAGGAGAGGCGGGGGTGAGCAAGAGGCTAAGGGTGGGAGGACTCAGGAACAGGTACACAGCTGAGAGGAGGCAAATGGGATTTAAGAGAATGCTTGAACATATCTCTAGAGGGGCAGGTCAACATAGAAGATGGTAGAGCATTCCAGAGAAGGCGGAGGCACGCTGCCCCACAGCAGGGCGGGTTTAGGATAATGAGAAGTGGTATGCTAGCGGACCTTGGGGACCTAGACACAGTTTTCATTGGACAGTGGGCATGAGGCAGGGAGGGAGTGTGTGTGTGTGTGTGTGTGTGTGTATGAAGAACCAGTTTGAAGGTCAGGCAAAGAGTGGAGAATTGCAGCCTAGCTTCAAAGGAAGGCCAGTCTAGTGAGTCAAGGACAGAGCAATGGTGCTCCTAGTGTTAGCACCAAGCAAAGCAAACAATCCTGTGATAGGTTTGTTTGGGCTTGGCAAGATGGAGACCTGAGCGGAGTGGAGGATAGGAGCACCATAGGGAGATAGAGGGGAGGGAAGAGAAAGGCTGGCCAGGTGGGAGGTGGAGCGTTGGGAGGGCTTGAGCGGTACAACATTCCTAGCTTCTGATGAAGGGTCTTGGCCACAGTTGAAACATGGGTGTCAAAGGTGAGGTGGGAATCCAAGGTGATACCAAGATATTTACAGGACTGCACCATTTCTAGTGGGTCACTCTGGGAGGAGCAAATTACGGGGAGGGCGGGCAGGCTGTGGTAGCTTGGGGGTCTGGTGATAAAGAGAGCATATATTTAGTTTTCTTGGTGTTGAGTGCCAGGAGATTATTAGGAAACCATGTCTCAAAATTGTGGAAATCCTGTTGTAGTTGGTGGTTCAATGAAGTGTGGTCAGAGGAGGACCTGTGTAGGATGGCGTCATCAGCGCACATCTGGACTGATGCACACCCCAGTGCTGCATAAGCTCATTAATAAATAAGAACAGGAGAGGGCGAAGGATAGACCCCTGAGGGATCCCATTCTTTATGGCACTGAAAGGGAAGTATGGCTGGCCATTTAACACATTGAGAGTGGCCTGTGAGGTAGCTCGAAAACCAGTTTAGAGATAGGGCGCGAGACTGAAGGTGAGTAGCGTATGCAGGAGGTTATGATTGACAAGGTTAAAAGCCTTGGTAAGGTCAAAAAATACTGCACCGATGATAAGGCCTTTGTCCATACAGCTGAGGATGTCAGTTGTAACAGTAATGGCCTTAGAGATTTGATATGCCTCCGCAGGCACCTTGCACCTCTGCTCCTCCTTCCTCCTCTTGCTAGTCCTCCCCATCCCACGCTTATCCCTCACCAGGAGGTCCTTCTCTTTTGCTGCTGTCTCTGACTGGAACTCCCTCCTTCCACACATCCTGACTAGTCCCTCTCTTCCTCTATTCAAGTCCAATCTGCATGCTTCTCTCGCAGCTCTCCTCTGCTTCCGCTGAAGCTCCTAACTTCCCTACCTCGCCTGACCACCAACCTCCACCCTCCCATTCCTCTCCCCCCTGCCTAACCAGTCACTAATAATTGACAGCCGTCATTCTTCCCTTTTCTTCATGCTCAAATGTGACATCAACTGCTTATGTATAGTTTAGTCCTGATGTACAGTCGTGGCCAAAAATATTGGTGCCCTTGCACTTTTGTCAAATAACTCACAATTTCCTCTAAACATAAGTTGAAATTAACAGTATTTGGTCTCCACAATTCTTTATTTCTCTGTTAATATTACAGAACCTTTGTTTTGATTCAGAATACTGTATATCCTTTTAAATCAGAAAATGAAAAGAAATGGCATTGACAAAATTATTGACGCCTAGACTTAATATTTGGTAGCACAGCCTTTGGTGAAAATAATTGCAATCAACCGCTTCCTATAGCCATGGATGAGCTTCCTGCACCTCTCTACTGGCAGTTTGGCCACTCTTCTTGTGCAGACTGCTCCAGTTCTCCCAGATTTGAAGGGTGCCTTCTCTCAACTGCTGTTTTCAGATCTCTCCACAGGTTTTCAATGGGATTAAATCTGGACTCATTGCTGGCCACTTCAGAACAGTCCAGCGTCTTGTCTGAACCATTCCTGTGTGCTTTTTGAAGTGTGTTCAAACAACATGAAGTCTTGCTATATTATGACAATTGCAGTATGACCGCAGGTTAGAACTGCTCGGAGGTGAAATAGTTAACTTTCCATGCAGGCATGGAACTTAGAGCGAGTTTGGTTAAAAACTCTGTCTGTTGTGCTTCAAACGCAAACTGTCAGATTCTTTACTCCGCCTCACTGAACAGTCGCTCCGAGATTTCTCCTTCTGCTCGGTTCATTTTGTTGGTTTAAAAGTATTATTTTTCGGTTTTAGCGAAATTAAACCTAACCGTCGGTTCAAGCTCTGTCTGTGGTAATGTAAGTAATAGATAGGTTTTACATTTATTTTTTCTGTGTGTAACTTGTAATTCTTTATCAGTTCGGTTTGAACCGATCAGGTTGTATTTAAAATCTACTAGTCCTTTTCAGTGTGCGGTTCCGGTTCTTATCGGTTCTAAAAACGGATTTCATTACGGTTTTTCCACGACCCGTGACACAGTTGGGAACCGATAAGGGTGTCTTGCTTGGTGGATTGCCATAAACGGGCAAGTTGGTTAGGCTGGCATTATGTCTGAGAAACCCAAAAAGAAAACCTGACCCACTGGGTTTCAACACTGTAGTGTTTGTGAGGAAGCTTTTGCTAAGGCTGACCCACACACCACATGTGTCTATTGTCTGGGGTTTGACCACCTCAATTCAGACTGCCAGATTTGTACAATTTCCTGCTGCCACCATAGATAAGAGAGTTGGTAGGCGCAGGAAAGGGAGGCCAAAAGTCCGCTGACCGGATGGCCAGCCCGGTTCGAGGGAGTGCCGTCTGACTAGGGCGATACTTCCTCGGGCAAACGAAGAGCTGGTTCCAGCAAAAGGACTAGAAAGTCAGCTAGTGTAGAGCCAAAAGTTCTCTCCCCAACTGCTGAGGAAATAGCTAAAGCAATTCAGATTGTTCAGTCTCTCTCCGGTTCCGACCGAACCGACACCTTCAGGTAAGCATTCGGTTCGGCGGTTCCACCAGTTCAAGATTATGATTTTGAGGATTTTTATGAACCGGGGAGGGGAAGAGGATATGAGAGAGTGAATATGGTTTTGAAGATCTGGATATGCCCATTGATCCGGACATCTCTCCAGATAGACCCTAGGGTTTCTCCTCCAAGGCTCTCTTGAGTCCCTTCTCATTTCATGTTTTATAAAAGTTGCTGAAACTCTCCAGCTCCCTGTTGAGGAAGCTGTTGATGACCAAGAGGAGCCAGACTATGTAGAAATGATGGATATTCCAGAGTCTAGGAGACTGTCTATTCCTTTGCATAAATCTTTTCGAAACAGACAGTAAAAGTTTTAAAAACTCCTCACACTATACCTCCTGTGGATAAAAGGATGGACAAGAGGTATACCTCATCAGGCTCTGACACTGATTTCCTCACTTAACAATGCAGCCATGTGGGGTGAGTGCAGGCTGCAGCCTGTGACAAGGCTAATATTCCCCTAGCTTCACACCCCCATGAGAAGGACTCAGGAAGATTGATGCTATGGCAAAGAAACAGTACATGGCAGCATCTTTGGGACTCAGACAAGCAAATTATATGGCTTATGCTGCTAGGTACCAGAAATCAGATGGGATACTACGCTGGCCCTAGCGAAACAAGTCCTGACCAGCTTGCCCGCGGGCTGGAACAGGTGGCTATGGATAGTGAGGCATCCAGGTGCAATTTCATGCTGCAGTGGACTCTAATGATGTTTCGTCAAGTGTCATGGCTACATCTTGGCACTCAAGGATGGCTTGGCTTAGATGTACTACCCTGTCTCAGGGTACCCAGTCTAAGGCCATGGATTTTCCTGTTAGGGAAATTTCTATTTGGGAGCAAACAGAGAATTACATGAAGAAAATGGATGAATATAGGACCACCTGTAGGAGTGCACAGGCCAAGGAAAGGCAGGCCACTCCTCAAAAGCAGCTTCCTAGAGGCAGGGGCAGGCCTTTTCATAGGCCTTTTACCAAGCCCAAGCTTCCTCCTCCGCCTATGCTCAGAGGGGTTCTTTAGAGGGAGAGGCAGGCGAGGTACAAGCTGGTCTGCTTCCACCCCTCAGCCCAAAGCCCCTGCCAAGCAGGCACCCTGATGGGATTGCCAGGGCCGATTCTCCTCTACCTGTAGGGGCAGGCTGGCTTACTTTGTCCAGGACTTGAAGTCTTTAACATCAGAAAAGTGAGTCCTGGAAGTAGTAAGCCGGGACTGGTTCTCAGCTTCAAAAATTTCCAAAGCTGAGAACCAGATCTTTCCACCTGCAACTCCATCAGAGGCACTCGCCTAGAGGCAGAGGTCTCTACCTCCTGGCTTTCAGAGCTGTGGAAAGGGTTCCTCCCCACACCAGGGCAAAGGTTTGTACTCCAGGTACTTCCTTACCCCAAAAATACAGGAGAATGGCGGCCCATCCTGGATCTCAGATATTTAAACAAGCACCTTTAAAGCCAAAGTTCAAAATGGTGACTCTGGGAATTATCCTACCCTCTCTAAGGCCAGGCTAGCTTCCCTGGACCTCAAGGATGCCTACTTCCATATTCCCATCAGAAGCTCCCATCGCAAGTACCTCAGGTTCGAGCTGCCCTCAGGCCACTACCAGTTCAGAGCAATGCCCTTGGCCTCACTTCTGCCCCAAGGGTATTCACCAAATGCCTGGCTGTAGCAGTTGCCTACCTAAGAAGGCAAAGATTGCCATCTTTCCTTACCTGGACGATTGGCTCTTAGTAGGCCAGTCCCAGACCAGGTCAATTACACCTTCAGATACTTGCCAGCAACTGCTTGCCTCTCTAGGTTTCCTTCTGAATCTCTCAAAGTCAGTTCTAGAGCGGTCCAGCTTCTTTACCTTCATAGGCGCAAGAACTGAACACTTGAAGCAGGGCCTTCCTCCCCTGGACAGGGCAAAGACCCTAGTCTCCTGGCCTCCTCATTTTACCCTGCAGGTCTCCCGGCCAGCAAGGCATTTTCTGCAGCTCCTAGGACACATGGCTGCTTCCACAGCAGTGGTGCAAGGAGCAAGATTTCAGATGAGGGACATCCAGTTCCATTTGAGAGCTTTTGGTCTCAAAGAAAGGATCCTCAGTAACTCGAACCCTGATCCAAAGCCCTACAGTGGTGGCAGGATCAGAGCAACCTGAGACAAGGGGTTCCTTTTGTCACTTAGTCTCATTCTCTAATCTTTACTACAGATGCGTCCCTCTTGGGCTGGGAGCTCACATGGGTGACCTCACCACCCAGGGTCTGTGGTCTCCTTGAGAATCTCTGCTCACATCAACCTGTTGGAGCTCAGAACAGTTTTCTAGCACTACAAGCTTTTTCCAAATCTGTTCAGAACAATAGTATTCAGGTCCAGAACAGACAACACCACTACAATGTGGTACATCAACAAGCAAGGGCACTCGATCTCGACCTTGTGCACGAAGCGATGAGTTGTGGTCTCTGGCTTACTCCCTGAACACCTCCCTTATGGCAGTTCACCTCCCAGGCAAGGACGATGTCCTAGCAGATGCTCTCAGCAGGATTTCCCAGGGCCACCACGAATGGTCACTGGATCCCTGGTTTTGGGAGTAGTATTTGCCAGATGGGGCACCCCTGAGATAGATCTTTTGCAGCCCCAGACAATCACCAACTTCCTCTTTTTGCTGCAGGCCCCCAGTGTTGGGCTCACTCCCCTGGATGCCTTAGCCCTCAGTTGGGAGGGAAGTTTCTCTATGCCTTCCCTCACTTTCCTCTCCTGTTCAAAGTGCTAGTCAAAATCAGATCCCAATCATGCAGAGTCATTCTGATAGCTCCGGATTGGGCCAGACAGCCCTGGTATCCACTCCTGGTGTCCTTAGCAGTCCATCCTCCCTGTTCCTTCCCAGGAATCACAATCTGTTAACCTGTGCCCAGGGAAGGGTCTGGTACCTAATCTCAAATCTCTCAATTTCAAGGCTTGGTTCTTGAAGAGTTAGAGTTTGCTGATTTACACCTTTCCCAAGGTGTAATGGATATATTGAGGGCATCAAGGAAGCCTTCCACCAGGGCTACTTACAATTCCAAATGGAAAAGGTTTTCCATATGGTGTTTGGAAAAGCATATTTCCCCAGTCTCTGCTAATCTACCCACAGTCCTGGATTATATGGTCCACCTGAATTTTGGGGCTGAGACCAGCTACCCTGAAGGTGCACTTGGCAGCTGTGTCTGCTTTTATTTCAACGGTAAATCCTCTTCCCTTTCAGCTCATTCTGTATTTTCCAAGTTTTTAAGAGGTTGTTTCACACCAACCCTCCATTCAGGGATCCTGCCCCTGCCTGGGATCTTAATGTTTGCATTGCTCAGCTTATGCAACCCCCTTGAGCCTTTGTCTTCAGCTGAGCTCAAGTACTTGACTTGGAAAACTGTGTTTTCGGTAGCCATCACCTCTGCCAGGCGCATAAGTGAATTACAAGCGTTGTTGGTGGAGCAGGAGTTCATCTCTTTTCACAGAGATAAGGTGGTCCTTCGGACTAACAGAAAGTTCCTGCCTAAGGTGGTTTCAGATTTCCACCTTAATCCATCTGTTTCACTTCCAGTGTACTTCACTGACCACTCCTCCTCTGGGAGAGGAAGCTGCACAGCCTAGATGTGAAGAGAGCCTAGTTACTATACAGAGCGTGCCAAGGGTCATAGGTTTGACTCCTCCAACTGTTCCTCACCTATGGCGAAGTTGGTAAAGGGAAGCCAGCCACTAAAAGATCCATTGCTAGGTGGATTGTCTCTTGTATCCAGTTCTGCTATGAGAAGTTGGGTAAAGATCCCCCTCAGGCCTGAGGGCTCACTCTACCAGAGGTACAGCTTCTTCTCTGGCTGCTGCCAGAAACATTCCTATTCTAGAAATATGTCAAGCAGCTACCTGGAAAACAGTTCACACTTTTACCAAGCATTACTCCCTGGACATCCAGGCTAGGAGTGATGCTCGGTTCAACAACCGTGCTTCAGAGCCTATTTCCTAGGTAGGTTCTGTCCCTCCTTCATGGGGGTACCGCTGTGTAGTCTGCAATTGTCATAATATAGCAAGACTTCATGTTGTTTGAAGAAAAAATGACTCACCTTAGTAATGTTGTTTCTTCTAATGGAGTCTTGCTATATTATGACCTCCTCCCTCCTGCCTGCCCTCTCAGAACCTCTGTTTTGGGGATGTGGGTGGGCAGTACAGGGTTGCACTTTTTTTGATGCCCACCTTGTTGTTTTCAGCTACCTTTTGGGTGAATTGGTGTTGTGTTTTGCATTTTGGGTCTCCTGACTTGAGTCTTTGTTTTAAGCCAAAATGAGTGTTTATGTTAGTAGCCAGTTGGCTAGTGTAGGTTTACAGCTTCCACATAGAACCTTAGTGAGTTTTAGCTCGTAAAGATCTGACAGTTTGCTTTTGAAGCACAACAGACAGAGTTAACAACCGAGTTGCTGCTTAAGTTCCATGCCTGCATGGAAAGTTAACTATTTCATCTCCGAGCAGTTCTAACTCTGCGGTCATACTGCAATTGTCATAATATAGCAAGACTCCATTAGAAGAAACAACATTACTAAGGTGAGTAATTTTTTCTTTGGGGTCATTGTCCTGATGGAAGACCCATGACCTTGACGAGACCCAGCTTTCTGACACTGGGTTCAAAATTGTGCTCCAAATGGCCTGGTAATCTCCAGATTTCATGATGCCATGCACCGTTCAAGCCACCCAGTGCCAGAGGCAGCACAGCAACCTCAAAACATCACCGAACCTCCTCCATGTTTGACTGTAGGAAGGTGTTCTGTTCTTGAAGGCTTCATTTTGTTTTCTGAAAACATAGAGATGATGTGCTTTACCAAAAAGCTCTAATTCTAGGGACATGGATATGTTGTTCATCCACACTTATTGGCAGGTATCCTTGCTGCTTTAAATCTTGCGGAAGGTCTTCAAGCTGGCTCCTCCCACCCACCGGGTGGTAAAACTCTCAGCTCCCCCATGACACCAGATCTTCCTTACCGCTTGGAAGCTCAGGTTCCCTCCTTAACGCTCTGCATATAAGACTGGTTCCTAATTCTTTGGTTTTCCCGAAATAAAGTTTAAGGTTTTCAAGACTTGGTCAAATATTTCCCTCAAGGCTGCGATGGACAAACGACTCGGTTTCGGAGATACCCAATGGGGCAGAAGATGTCTCGGATGGATCCGCACTCACGCAGCCTACTGCTTGGGCCTTGAGCATGACCCGCAGGCTTGCGACCTGTGCTCTTATTTTTCTGCCTCGTCCTGGAAGACCGTGCCGCCCGTCTGCAACTTGGGCGACCAGCGTTATCCTCCGGTAAAGTCAAAGGCCGGTTAGCAGTTTCGGCGGGCTCAGCAGAACAGCTTGAGCAGATGATAAGCCCTCGAGGAGGAGCGGTAGACGCGATTTTGTCTCTCCTCGGCCGCGCCTTTATCCCGCCTCCTGGGATCCTCCTATTCAGCTTCTTTTAAGAGCTCTTGTCTGTCCCTCTCCACTAAGGGAGAGAACCAACATCTTCAGTGCCTTCTTCTCGGTCCAAGAAGGCTGACCACTAAGTTAAGTCCCTCCGTCGGCGCTCTTGGGAGGCGGAGAGGTCCCGCTCTCCGATTAGTCGACCATCGACTTGTCGATCCTTCAGCCTCGGCCACTGGCTTCACGGGCGCCCCCGTCAGTCAGTTGACCGAGACCCCATCGACGCAGTTCGAGATTTTTTCACCTGGCCGGACGGGCTTGTCGACCGGTGAAGCCGAAAACCCTCACTCCCCTGTTCCCCGGCGGAGATTGAGGTTTCCGTGGACTTGCCATGCCTCCAGTTCCGAGTCCACGGTTGAGCCCTCCGAGCCGAGGAGAGCGGGTTTCCCCACCCTGCCCCAGAACCCTCCTCGGAAAAGCCTGAGGTTCGCTGGTCTCGGACTTCTTCTCGGTCCAGCCGATCCCGCTGTCTTAGGCGGTCTCGGTCTCGGCTTACCGTGGCAGCGCAGTATCGCTCCTCGTCGTCCCTCCTCGAGCAGGGAGGCTTCGGCATGAGATTCGTCGGCGATACCGAGACCTCATGTGGCAACAGCTTCTTTTGTCCGGGGAGCAAGCCGACGTTGTCGCCTTCCCGGCTACTGGCGGCTGTCACGAGCGCCGAAGCAACCCTCGCCTTAGCCGGGCGCCTGCTTCCAGGCCTGTTGCTCGGCTGAAACAGGCTGCCCAACCGATTCCAGTGGAACCTCCGCCTCCACAGCCGTTGTTTGGGGCTCCGACCAAAATTCTCGGTCGGCTCAGGGTCTGACCCATAGGCTGTCTGTCACCCTCACTCCCGATCGCCCTCGGCAGGTGGAGGTGACTCGGAGGCAAGAGCGCTCTTTGCGGACTCCTCAGAGTCCGGCAGCGTTCCTCCCTGTTCTCCAGGCGGGCCGACTTGGAGTCCTCAGGAGGTCAGTCACTGGACAATAGCCCTTGGTCCTTCATGGGTTTGCTTAGGCTCATCTCGGAGTCCAGCGGGATGCAGCTCGAGCCCAGTATCCAAGCGGGCCAAGTATCCCTCACGGAGATATTGGACTGGGGGATTCCCCTACGAGGCCTTTCTGGTGGCCGAGGCCATTGTAGGCCCGGCCTTGGAGCTCTGGCAGCGTCCTGCTTCCCTGCCCTGTACCTTCGTCCAGGATGGCTAGGAAGAATGCGGTCCCTACGGTTCCTGTCTGGTTTCTCGGAACACCCCTCAGCTGAGGGGTTGGTTACCGACAGCGTCTTCCGGCATGCCGGAAACGCCAGGGATATAGACAATCCTCCTGACAAGGGTCCAAGAGATTGGACCATGCGGGCGAAAATTCTACGCTGACGTCCTCCTTGGCCTTCAGCCAGGCCAGCTCGGCCATGCTGATGGCACACTTCTCTCATGCCCTGTTGGGCTCCTGGAAGAGGTAGTCCCTCATCTCCGGCTGACCTGCAGACCACGGTTAAGCAGGTGCGGGACCAGGGCAGGGCAGTGGCCAAGCAGCAACTTCAGACTGCTTTGGATATTGGTGACTCATGCGCCAGGTCAGTTGCGGCCGCAGTGGCTATGCGCCGTCGGGCATGGCTGAGGATATCCACCTTCACAGCGGATACCCAGCACAAGTTGGCGGATGTCCCTTCCTGGGGACCGACCTCTTCGGCCCTGGAGTGGAAGGTCACCTCCAGAGGATTGAAAAGTCCAATGCCACCCTGGACTCGGTCTCATCCGCCCAGAGGGACAAGGGCTGCAGACCGCAACCCAAGCCCTTTCGTCTGTCTGCGCCCACGGCACGTTCGGCCCAGCAGCATCAGGGCCAGCAGGCTCGGCTTGGCATCCCAAACCCAACCTCGGCTTCCTCCTCCAGGAAGCATGGAGGTAAAGGCCCAGGTGGTCCCTCAGCGGTCCCTCCTCCAAGCCTGCTCAGTGATGGGTTGAGGTGCCGCCCCCAACCTCGCTCCACCCAGGTTCCCCATTGAAGGCAGCCTCACTTCCTTTCCACCTGGTCTGCTATCACCACAGACCGTGGGTGTTTGGAAGTGGGTGAGAAGGAGCCTGCCTCTGGAGTTCGAGCAGGCCCCCCTGTCAGGCCGCGCCTGGGGCCTCTAGGTCCGCAGCCTCGCTATCGGCTCGCCGTCGATATATGCTCTGCTTCTCAAGAAGGAGGTGTTCAGAAAGGTGGCGGACTCTCCCTCAGAACCGGGTTTGTGTCCTGGTACTTCCTGGTTCCAAACAGGCGGGGGCTGGCACCCATTCTCGACCCTGCACGACTTAAACAAGTTCCTAAGGTCTCGGACCTTCAGGATGGTCACTCTGGCTCAGATAATACCATCCTTGAGCGCGCGTGTGGTTCTGCTCTCTGGACCTGCAGGAGACGCTTTTCACGTCCCTATCCGTCCATCTCACCAGAGATTCCTCCGTTTTGAGCGGAAGGATCCTTTCGAGTTCCGAGCCATGCCCTTGGCCTGTCTCTTGCTCCCAGGGTCTTCACCAAATGCATGGCAGTGGTGACAGCATTCTTGCGGTGCCGAGGTCGGGTGTACCCTTACCTGGGCGATTGGCTGATAGCAGCCTCCAGACAAGAAGTGGAGCAGTCCAGAGATCTGGCCCTCCAGGTTTGCTCTCAGATCTGCCTCCTCATCAAGCGAGGCCAAGTCGGAACTTCGAACGAGAGCAGGTGATTCTCTTCATCGGGCAGAGCTAGACTCTCTTGAGCCAGAGCACGGCTCCGCGGACAGGGCTGAGGTTCTTCCTCCTTTGCCCAGTCATTTCTTTTGGGCAATCGCGCCCTGCCGGGACTTCCTGCGCCTCCTGGGTCTCATCGCAGTCTGCACCAGCGTGGTCCGTTGGGCCCACTGGAATAAGCATCCCTTCAGTGGGGTTGGCCAGCCAGTGGTCTCAATGCTGCGATTCATTGGACCAGCTGGTGACAGTGACCCAGGGATGTGGAATGCTCTCCAGTGGTGGATCGTTCCAGCTCATCTGCAGGGCATCCCGTTTGTCCACCCTGAGCCGACGGTCTCTATCGACCGACGCCTCTCTGATGGGTTGGGGTGCCCATCTGGGGAGCACAGACTGCATGGCCTCTGGTCCCTGCAGGAGTCCCGATGCCATATCAACCTGCTGGAGCTCCGAGCGGTCCGCCTTAGCTCTCACCGCCTTCACCCGCTTCTGCGGGGTCAAGTGGTTCAGGTCCAGACGGACAATACCACGACTATGTACTACCTAAACTGCCAGGGCGGACGCGTCCCATGCCTCCTGTGCAAGGAAGCTCTCCGCATTTGGTCACTGGCGCAGCCTGGAGGCAGATCTCCTAGCCATTCACGTGGCAGGAGCCTCCAATACCCGCCAATGCCCTTAGCAGGATAGGGGCTGTCTCCCACGAGTGGTCTCTCCTGCCGGAGGTAGTACAAGATCTGTTCTCCCATTGGGGCACACCTCTGGTGGATCTGTTTGCCTCCAGGAGAAAGCGGCTGAGGCTGTTCCATGCCCGCCTCAGCAGGACTCGCTGCAGGAGGATGCCTCGAGGCCGTGGACCCCGGCTTCTTCTACGCCTTTCCCCATTTCCCTTGATCCACAAGGTGCTTCTCAAGGCGAGGGAGGGACAAGGCGCAGGTGATTCTAGTAGCCCCAGACTGGCCCGCCAATGCTGGTATCCAGATCTCCTCAGCCTCAGCTCCAGGCTCCTGAGGCAGCTTCCAGCTCGCCCGGACCTGCTCTCAGTCAGTCAGGGAAGGTGTTCCATCCGGACCTTCAATCCCTGCACTTAATGGCCTGGTTCCTGGCGGCTAGAGTTCCAGGCCTTGGGTCTTTCCGGCGAGGTCCTCAATGTAGGGTGGGCGTCCGTAAGGAGTCGACCAGGAAATGCTATGCCTTCAAATGGAAAAGGTTTTCCATTTGGTGTCAGGGCAAGGGCCTGGACCCTTCCTCCTGTTCGTTGGCAAGCATCTTGGACTATTTATGGTCCCTTTCTCAGCAAGGGCTTGAGTCGGCGAGCCTAAGGGTTCACCCTGGCAGCCATCTCTGCTTTCTTGGTGGCGGGCCGGAAGCAGTCGATGGCGCAGGAAAAGGTGGTCTGGCCTTTTCAAAGACCTTGATCACATTTCCCTCCGGTGCGAACCTCCACCTCCGTGGGATCTACTGCTGGTACTGGCAAAGCTCATGGGCAAGCCATTCGAACCAATGCACAGGTGTGATTCTCTCACCTGTCGTGGGAAGACCGCCTTCTTGGTGGCTATCACGTCAGCCAGAAGGATGGGAGAGCTCCAGGTGCTTTCGTTGAGTCTCCTTACCTGGTCTTCCACAGGGACAATGTTGTCCTGCGCCCCCACCCGAAATTCATTCAAGGTGGTGTCGGAGTTTCACCTTAACCAGGTGTTGACTCTGCCGTGTTCTACCCCAATCACACCTCGGAGGCCTAAAAATAGGCTCCATACTCTGACCCTAGAAGGGTGCTCGCTTATCATAAGGAGCATGGCTGAAATTCGGGAGAGGTTCACCAGCTGTTTGTCACTTACGCTGAAGCCGCACCTGGCAGACCTGCAGCCAAGCAGATGATAAGCAGGTGGGTCACCTCCTGCATAGATCTCTGCTATAGGTTGGCGGGCATGGAGCCTCCCAGAGGATAAGAGCTCATTCTACCGCCATACGCTGCATCGGTGGCTGCTTCCAGGGACGTCCCTATCCAGGAAATCTGCAGGGCTGCTACCTGGAAGTCAGCACACACCTTCATTACCCACTACCACATCGACCTTGAGTCACGCCGGGATGCTGGTTTTGGGGCCTCGGTTCTCCAGTGCTTTTCCCCTAAGTAGATTGTCTGCCTTGCCTCCCTCCTCCCGGAGAACTGCTAGGAGTCTGCCAATAAGTGTGGATGAACAACATATCCATGTTCCTAGAAATACAGGTTACTCACCTGTAACAGGAGTTCTAGGAATGGTATATGTTGTTCATCCACACGACCCACCCGACCTCCCCGGCTCGACGCACAACCTGAGCTTCCAGCGGCCAGATCTGGTGTCATGGGGCGGAGCTAAGAGTTTACCACCCGGTGGGTGGGAGCTAGCTTGAAGACCTTCCGCAAGATTTAAAGCGGCAAGGATACCTGCCAATAAGTGTGGATGAACAACATATACCATTCCTAGAACTCCTGTTACAGGTGAGTAACCTGTATTTTGGTCTCATCTGTCCACAGGACATTCTGCCAGAAGGAGTTTGGCTTGTTCAGGTGTGTTTTGGCAAACTCCAGTTGGGCTTTCTATGTGAGTGTCTCTCAGCAGTGGGGTCCTCCTGGGCCTCCTACCATATAATCCCTTTCATTGAGTTGGCGACGGATGGTGCGAGTTGAAATTGTCGTATCTTGTGTCTGAAGGTCAGCTTGAATCTGTTTGGCAGTTGATCGAGGTGCTTTCTCCACTATTCAAACAATCCTGCACTGCAGTCTTCAATCAAGTTTTCTCTTGCGGTTACGTCCAGGAAGTTGGCTACAGTGCCATGGGCCTTAAACTTCCTGATAACATTATGTACGTGGAAACAGGAACATCAAGGTCTCTGGAGATTGATTTGTAGCCTTGAGATTGTCCATGCTTACTACAATCTTCTGTCTGACCTCCTCAGACAATTCTCTGGCTTTCTTTCTTTTCTCCATGCTCATTGCGGTACACACAGTGACACAAAACAGGAGAATGAGTCCTTTTCTATTCAAACTGGTTGAATGAGTGATTTTTATATTGTAGGCACCTGCATTCACCGAGGTGAGTTCAATTCCAAAGTGAAGGAGAATCACCTGCTTGAAATCTAATTATTTCTAACTACTTTTCTAAAAGGTGCCAATAATTTTGTCAGGGCCATTTAAGGATTTCTGTGTGGAATAAGCTAAGACTTAGTATACTTTTCTGCTTTTGTGTTTTATTCCACTGCAAACCAAAGAAATACATATGTGGATACCAAAATATTTTTAATTTCAACAATTTTCTGGAAGGAATGGTGCATTAGAAAAATCTGCAAGGGCACCAGTATTTTTGGCCACGACTGTATATAGAATTTATAGATATGTACATGTTGTATTCATGACTAGCCGTACATTATTGTATCCACCATACAATGTATGTCAAGTTTGATACTGTACTACACTGACTCTCTGTACAATTATTTTGCTTTACTGTACCATTTACTTACCGGTCGACCCTGAAAAGGGACTGTAATTGTTCAAGTCACAGCACCAGGTCACCAAAACTCAAATAAATAATAAATAAATAATGGAGGCAAGGTGAGTGCTGTGGGATTTGGAAGCCATGCTGGTACATGGAGAGTTGTTAAGCTCAAGATAAGATTGAAGTTAGAGGGTGATTTTTCCCCGTATTAAGGCAAGGGGCAAAGGATGGAGATGGTTCGGTAGTTCTCAGATGTGGAGTTGGGCGCTCTTGTAGATGGGGACGATTATTGCGGCTTTCCACTTGCAGGGTACAGTGCCTTGTGTAAAGCAGCTGTATAACTACTACTAATCTTTCCTAAGCTGGTCTCTGGGCTTCCTTATTCCTGGGCTGTAACTCCTGATGCTGATAGGCAGGAATTAGACCTCTGCAGTAGGGACATCCAGCCCTCCACTTCCTGTCTTCCTCAGTTTACTTCCTGCCTTGCAGGAGCAGGTACTCTGCAGCAGAACTCTGTCACTGTGGTGACAGGGCTGATGACTTCAGGACTGTAAGTTTGGACTTTTTCATTACTGGATTTGTACAGAGAGCAGGGATGGGTGGACCCAATGACAAATCTCTCTCTGCTCTTAGGGGTCCCATTCTCAGCCATGCACGCTGGACAGATTGGCCCCTCTCAAAGTCAGGATAAGGTTGTCTCCATTTCTAGGGGTCCCAGTATCAGCAGTGCATGCTGATCAGGCTGGCACCACTCCACCTTCCTCCGTTTGGCCCAGCCTCAGCCAAGTGTGCTGTACAGACTGGCCTCTCATTATTTTCTCCCGTGCTGAGAGTGTTAGCGCTGTTTCTCCCTCCTCAGGTTCAAGAGATTAAGCGGGTCTAAGGCAGTAGCGGGCAGCTGGTCGGCTCCAGGAATCAAAGGGAAAATCCTTCATTCTCTCTCTAAGCTGGTCTCCAGGCTTCCTTACTCCTGGGCTGTACCTCCTGATGCTGATCCACAGGCAGGAATCAGCCCTCTGCAGCAGAGGACATCCAGCCCTCCACTTCCTGTTCTCCTCCGTTTACTTCCTGCCTTCAGTCTGGCAGGTTCTCTGCAAGCAGAGCTCTGCCATGTGGCAGAGCTGAAGACAGCAGACTGTAAGTCAAAACAGTTTTGGTTTTCTGGATGTGAAAAATCTCAGCAGTGTTTTAAAGATTCCAGCATGGGTGCCAGTCTCAGCCTTGCAAGCTGCACAGTCTGGCCCCATTTAGCTGCTTTGTTTTCCCTGCATTTCCAGCACTCTGCTCGAGTGCTCCTGCACTGCAGTGAAAGTCTGTTTGGGGAATCAAAATGGGCACTGGAGTGCTTAAAGGGATGATTGACCCCTTTTCTTCATGTTGTTCTTTTAGGGCAGCTTAGGATCAGGGAGGCGTTATTCGCTGGCCCCATTTCCTCGTGGTGCTTTTCTCCTCGCTTTTCTGACCCAATTCTGAAAGCGCTCAGGTCAGAATAAGTGGCAGCCACCATTTTCTTGGCAGCGATGGTCTGGACTGGGGAGGCGAAAATGGCCCGGAGAGTTTGAAGGACATTATCCCTCAGTGAAGCGAACATCCTGAGGTAGAAACGTCAGGAGGATTCAGGGGAATACATATCCCATTGGCTTTTCTCCGCCTTCTGACCTGATTTTGAAATGTTCAGGTCAGAATAAGTGGCAGCCACCATTTTCTCAGCAGTGATGGTCTGGGCTAGGGCGTGAGCAGCATAGGGCAGCTAAAACAGCACCAGAGAGCCTATGGCTGCTATCCCTCAGCCAAGCGCAAGTCCTGAGTATAAGCGTGCCGGAGGACTGGGGGAGGAGTACTTCTCCCTCAGCATGGCAGTGTCAGCTCGTCGTCAGGGAGCTCATTGACCAGCATGGCAGGGTATGAGACGCCCTAATTGGGAACAAGGTACGCTTTCTCAGTGAGAATTTAGTGCCTGAAGCAGTCTCGGTGACTACTCGTCAATGGCTGGCAATTTGGTTACCATAGCGCTCATTGAAGAGGGACCTGCACGCACGGTTAGCAACTGAACCACAGAACTAAGGCTATAAGCTGGAGGGAGCTATTCCAGCAGCTTTTGCTCTGCTATATCCCCCGAATCCGTACTAAGGGATGCCCAGAGGGTTATCTACATAGGCTCCCCTGAGGCTGGATCCCACTACTAGGACTGAAATAAAAGTATGGAAGCTACTAGGAGTCAATTACAAGTATGAAATTTGGCCCTTGATGCCCAGAGGGTTATTTGCATAGGATACCCTGAGGCTGGATCCCTACCTAGTCTAGTAGGAGTAAAATAGAAATATGCACACTTCTTAAAGGGCCAGCATGTTAATCTCTGCTTCAGCTTGTAGTGTTATTCTCACACATGCCTTGACTAGCACACTTCTTAAAGGGCCAACACGTTAATCTGCGCTTCAGCTTGTAGTGTTATCCTCACACAAGCCTTACAGGGGCAGACCAGATCAGTGCTGCTAACGCTAATTCACTTTGGCTGGATCGCTGCACCTAGAGAAAGTGCAGCGGCGTCTGTGGATGGGGAAGACATTATGGAAGCATACCTGCTAGCCCACAGGTCAAGCGGCAGTCACCAGAGGGACCCAACAGTCTGCAGCCCACTCTGATACCAGACCTCATAAAAGGTGAAATAGGGCCTCGCTTTGTTCCAGAATGCATTGACTGACAACCTGGGATTCCCAGATATGAATCACAGGAAGATAACACATAGAAGAAGCGCTAAAGCATTGCAGGATGTGTTTCTTGGACTCCAGTTTATCCTCTTCGAGGGGAGCAAGTGGGCAAGACCTTGCCCAAGATGTCAGTCTAAATTCCCTTGGATCTCACCTGGCGGCTCCCATCCAACAGAAGCTGGTTTCTCTGAGCATCATCTTCCACACCGGGAACAGCTTTCCCTACGCCTCCTACCATAAGGAAATGGCTGAAGGAAGAGCGACAGCTCTCAGGCTTCTGCCCTATCCAGTGCCTCAGCAGACAGTGCCCTAGCGTATCTTTAGCCTTTCAGGCTTAGACAGAAGCAAACCGCAAAATAGTTAAACTACCTTAAAAGCTACCCTCTAAAATGGTCATCGGACAGGAATGGAGAGCCCTCCCTCAAGAGGCAGCTTTCAGTCCTCCACTCCTCCCTTAAAGCGGCTGCGAACAACCTTTCCTCAACACCACTGACGTGGCATTCCAGCATGCTGATGAGCCACATATAAGCAAGCCCAACCAATCTGTTTTTTCCGCATGAGCTGCAGTACTGTGGGCCACTATCCTGTCATTCAAGCGTGCTGATGAGTCAGATATAGATAAGCCTACCTGCAATAGCCTCAGAGTGGGACTATTTTAGGCATTATCAGCAGATATCTCAAGGAGGCTGCAGTTGCACAGCAAGGGCCATACTTTATCTCACCGCCTCGACATTGTAAGGCTGCAGCATGGCAGGTGGACAGGTCGCCAAAGCTCACTTGGCGAATGCCCCCAACAAGGGAGAGCTCCCATATGGATAGTCTTTAAAGGGGTGGTAAAGGTTCCCAGAGAAGTGCGGTGGTAAAGTTTCCAGAGCAGTGCCGAAAACTTGACTGCCACTATTCAGAGAGCAGTACAGACCCTGGAGGCAGGGATCCCGTCAAAGTATTCAAGCCCAGGCATACTCGGAGGACACATTAAATCGGCCTTGGCAGACAGTACTGAGTCATCTCTATCACCCAGCAGTCACAGTGCATAGCAGACCTTTTAAGGGGTAACCTTGTCTCGAGTAATCAGGAACTTGCTAAAGGGTTTTCTTCCCGCACACAAATCTGCAAGATGTCTATTCGCATATTCCATGCAGTAATGAAGCACACACTATCCCAGATTCAGAATGGGAGACCAGTACTTCCAATTTCAACTCTACCATTGCGGTCTTCTCACAGCTCAACCATCCATTACAGGCAGTGGCAGTAGCAGGGTAGTCAGGTCCCCTCTGGCACAAGATTTCGGGATCTGTAATCATTCATCAAGAGTGTTGCAAGCTCCTCAGCTACCTGGTTATTTTTCACACAGCTCAAGACGGATTAAGCCCTTCCTCCAGGGATGGTCCCAGAGGTCTGAGGTCATGAAAGGAGCCACAAGTTAGGCCATCCGCACTGTCGAAATCGTGAGCAATGCAAGCCTCAGGAGCTGGGAAGGACTCGCCTGCATAAGCTTTCGGCACGGGCAGGGGATCGCTGTTGGGCACAAGATACAGTATAAGCATTTTCAGAGAGGGAACAGTTGGCCATGCCCGAGACACGCTGAACAGCAATTCCTCAGTCCGGCTAGCCTCATTCCAACTGACAATCTGTGCGCTGACAGATACTGACCATAAGGGCGAATCGAGAAGCTCAAAGATGCTAAAGGAATCCCTTCTCTTTCAGGGGGTTGAGCACCACGGAACAATGTTTGTATTGGAACAGGAAAATGTCATAGCAGAATGACTCCAGTTGCAAAGGGTCGACCAAGGGATCGCAGTTGAAGGCAGTGCCTCCCACATTCAGACATGATAGTGGGGCAATACTCAAACAGATCTTTTCTCCTCAGGTCAGAACTCCAAGGTAAAACAATTCTGTTCCTGGCCAAAGAAGAATCAGCGGTGGCTCAGGACACCTTTTCCCCATTAACTGGGGCCTGTTAGGTTTCCTGTATGCCTTCCTCAATACCGCCTCTGTCAAAGTCCTCCACAAAGTGGCATTGGACAGGACAGTCATGATTCTAGTCTGTCCCTTATGGTTTTCCACACTTAGTTGCTTCTCTTTCATTAGTCAGGGCAACCACCTCAAACATTCAGGTTCAGCCATAGGAATTCTCTATGAAGGTCCAGTTCTGCCCTAATTTAACAACTGGTCTCCCTCTAGACCTGGAAAGTGAGTGGAAAAAGCTTCAAAGAGCTATGTGGTACAGCTCCTGTTATTGATATGATGGGGTACTAGTCGTCCTCTTCCTCCAAAGTGCATCATAGAATCTGGAGAAAAGTTTGGTTCTGGCTTCATTACAGGCGCATACTAAATGGCACAATATAAAGCGCTTGTACTTTCCTTAAGACAGATGGACAAAGGACTGCAGCCAGCCACCTTACAAATTAGAGTTTCTGCACTGGGGACACTCTTGATGGGCCCCTAGAAATTGTTGGGCTCATATCCCCATGTCTGGTAGTTATTCAGGCAGCAGCATTAGAACATCTTCATTCCACTAAAGCTATCACCTTGCAGTCTTAATGTGGGTCTCAGGCCATGACCATGGTCCCCTTTAGAGCCTCTCAAGCCATCCTTTATGCATCTCAAAATAAGGTTGCCTTTTTCTCAAAACTGTTACTCCAGCTAGGAGTTTTCAGCAAGCTAAAAGCATCGACTGCAAATTCACACTGTGTGGCTTTTTGGTCATCCATTAGCACACTCAGAAATTCTCTCTGGAAGGGATGTCCTCGGCAGAGGCATCATTTTAATACAGAGTGTTTCAAGCAGTGGTGAACCCTTAAGAGCTTTGACATTCTTCCCACAGGACATCTGGGGACGTACTGCTTTTGTATATCCCAGGAGTAAGGAAGCCGGAGACCAGCTTAGGAGAGAAATTGAAATTTAAATACCTGTAAATTTTCCTTCTCCGACGGCTGGTCTCTAAACTTCAGATTCCCTCCCAGAATGTATACAGTTGGCTGGCGTCTAGGCCCTGTATGCCTTAAAATTCTTGTTTTTGTTCCCAAGTTCTTGTAGTATTACCGCATTGGACTGCTTTAGGAAGAACTGAGGAGAACAGGAAGTGGAGGACTGGATGTCCCCTGCTGCAGAAGTCTGATTCCTGCCTGTGGATCAGCATCAGGAGGTACAGCCAGGAGTAAGAAACCGGAGACCAGCCGTCGGACAAAGAAGATTTACAGGTATTTAAATTTCAATCTATCCCTAATTCAGACAGCAGACGAGCTGCTTTGCTGGACCAGCTCAGAGGATAAACAAGGGAAAAATTCTTGATTAAACAGGGTCTAAAGCAGCAGCCGAGCCACTGGTCAGCTTGGAGGATCAAAGGGAAAATCCTTCACTATCCCGATTCAGGCAACAGGCGAGTCACTTTGCCGGAGCTGCCGCCCTGCTTATGGAAGTGCCACCAGCTCCTCGTGGAGCCCTCTCCAAACAGCTCATCATCAGGCGGGCGTGCCACAGTGGAGTGCTGGCCACGACTGCACCTGGGCACAGGCGCACTTCCACGGCGCTCAGAAGCACATTCAGGGAGCAATTTTCCGTCGATGAGCCCTTCAGTGGCTAAGCTCATCGACGGAGGCCCCATACAGCACAGATCTGCTTTAGCAGCGTGCTCAGGCAGACGACGAAACCTTGGGCTCCTTATTTAATTAATTTGGCGACAACGTACACAGGGCGACCCTTTCTTGAATGGGCGGCGCCACTACAACCCGCCTAGATGCATAGTTCGTCGACAAGCACCTAGAGTCCCAATGCACGTTGATGGAGGCGTCCATCTCATCTAGCTGAACCCAGGCACATTCCAGGTCGCTTTTTCCGCTGAGCACTTCAGTGGGGTTAGCTCTGCGGCCAAAGGATGCGATGGCTTAGCCAGCCTGGTGGTAAGGTACTCAGGCCATTGACTAGCTCCTTGGGCTATTAGCCGTCTATGGAAACCATGTGGAACTATCAGCACTGCAGGCAGGCCACTCAGGTTC
This sequence comes from Neoceratodus forsteri, assembly GCA_016271365.2. Taxonomy (NCBI): domain Eukaryota; kingdom Metazoa; phylum Chordata; order Ceratodontiformes; family Ceratodontidae; genus Neoceratodus; species Neoceratodus forsteri. The sequence goes on from JADMNL010000026.1 coordinate 107,693,041, forward strand.
AGTTAGGCCGACGAGGCAACTCCGGGGTCTCAGTGCTCGTGGACAGAGGCCACTACTGTCCCTGGAGGCGACCGGGAGAGGCTTCCTACAGTCAGTTTAATGGAAGGCACTCCCCAAAAAAAAAAAATCCACCATTATAGGCAATGCTGCTTAGTGGCCAAAACCAGGAACTAAGAGCGAGGTCCTGGTGACCTAAAGGCCAGAGTTGCTTAATGGCCAAAGTCAGGTACTGAGAGCCAGGAGTCCTAGTAACCTAAAGACCAGAGTTTGATCCTCTCTTTGGATTTGAGACCACAAGAGCAGATAAGGAAATCTGTTTATGGATAAGGGTCCTGTCCCTAACAGGTGGATTATGGGACTCGTGGATTAGGTGACTAGTATAGGGATGCCCAGCTGTACCTGCCAGCAGCAGGGCACGATGTACTCCTTAGTATGTCTTGGATTAGCCTGGCATACACTCCTCTAAGGAGGTTGCCATAAGTCAGATCCCCTTGGTGGGCCACCTGCTGCTCTCTAGGTTTACACTCTAATCAGTCAACTACCTCGGGGTCACAGGAGATAACAGAAGCTGCCATCTCAGCGAGCAGCTCCCAAACGATTAGTAGGGGAGGTCACAGCCTCCAAGGGACCCTCTTCATCCTCATAGGCTTAGCGCGATCCTTCATACCACCACAGCCCACATTTGTAGGCCACTGGAGAACACAACAAGGTCGAGGTATCTCAAGTAGGCTTCCCAGGTGTCCGTAACCTCACGGCAGCAATGACCAATCTCTTTTCACTTAACAGTCCTTCTAGTTCCAGTGAAAACCAAGTCTGCCGGCAACAACCCCAGCTCACGTGCCTAGCCTCGGCTCACTCAGCAGGTAGACAGCTATGCAAAAAATCCCAGGTTTCACCAAATCACAACCCAGCACTCCTGGATTTTGCAAGGCAAATGGTCGTGATCTTCAGGAATTCACATGGAAAATACACTATATGAAGGAGTATTCGGGAACTGGAGAAGATACACATGTAGCATCAAGGGACAGACATAAATCTTGGTCACCAGGCTCCTGAAAGGTTTACATGCCGCTTGCAGCTAAGGGCAGAATGGGTAGTTTCAGGAGAAAGCGCACATGGTTCTTCTCCCTAATCTGTGTATCTACAGGGGAAAAATGCACAGGGGACTCGGACCAGTCCTAGATCTCAAATTCTCGAAAAGTTAGTTCGCAGCAGACCTTTCAAGGTGGAAGCCTTGTCATCAAGGAGTCACAAAGGGGATTTTTCCGCACCTATAAATCTGCAAGATACCTATTTGCATATTCCCACTCAGTAATGGCACCGCTGTATCCCAGGTTCAGAGGAGAGCAGTGTTTCGATTCAGACCCTGCCATTGTGGTCTTCCTCAGACCAACGGACAGTATTTAAGGTGCTAATGGTGGTCATAGCCCACTTAAATGCCCCACAGTTCAACCAAGCATCACAGGCAGTGGCAGAGGTAGTCGGTGCCCGATGGCTACGCTTTTTATCATCAATTAGAGAAAGAGTTCCTAATTCCAAACCAGACCGTGATCCTCGTGGGGGCACATCAGGAACAAGGTTTCTCCCGAAAACTAAACTTTGGGATCTGCAAAACTCGAGTTTCGCAAGCTCCTCCGCTGCCTGCTTATTTTTTCACATAGCTCATTGAGACAGATTATACCCTCCCTCCAGTGACGGTCCCAGAGGTCAGAGGTCATGAAGGGCCACAAGTTGGGCCATCCACACTAAGCGTGAAACACAACTGATACAATCCTCAGGAGCTGGGAGGGCTCACCTGCATCAGCTGTTGGCACGGGCAGGGGATCTCTGTTAGACACAAGGTACAGCATAAGCGTTCCTGAGATGTGAACAGTAGGCCATGCCCAGAGGCACTCTGAACAGTAATTCCTCAATCAGGATAGCCTGATTGCAACTGACAGTCTGTCAACACTGACATTCACCGACCATCAGGGTGACACTAGAAGCTCAAAGAGGCTAAAAGAATCCCTTCTCTTTTAGTGGGTTGAACACCACAGAGTGATGTGTATTCAGGACACGAAAATGCCACAGCAGAATGACTCCAGTTGCAAGGTGGGTCGACCAAGGGACTAGACTCAGTGATGCAGGTTGGTCGACCAAGGAATAGCAGCTGTAGGGCAGTGCCTTCCACATTCAGGCAGAACAGTGGGGCAGTACTCAAACAGATCTTTTACGCCTGCTGGCAGAACTCCAAGGCAAATCAGTTCTGTTCTCTGGTCAAGGATGAACCAGGGTGGCTCAGGACACATTCCCCCAAACTGGGATCTGTTTAGTCTCCTGTATGCCTCTACTCCAATACCGCCTCTATCAAGAGTCCTCCACAAAGTGGCTTTGGACAGGATAGTCATGGTTCTAGCCTGTCCCTTATGGCTTTTCGCACTTGGTTGTTTATCATTCATTGGTCAAGGTGACCACCTATCACATTTAGGTTCAGCCTGGACATTCTCCTTCAAGGTCCGGTTTTGCATCCCATGTCAACAACTTGTCTCTCTAGGCCTGGAGATGGAGTGGAAAAACTTTTAAGGAGATATGCTACACAGCTGCGGTTATTGACATGATGGGCAACTAGTGTCTCTCCTCTTCCTCCAAAGTGCATTATAGAATCTGGAGGAAATGTTGGTTCTGGCTTCATTCCAGACACACATAGAGCAACCTAATGTAATCGCCTGTACTACTGCAGTTCCTTTACGATAGATGGACAAAGGACTGCAACCAGCTACCTTCAAGTTGGAGTTTTCTGCACTGGGGGCACTTTAACGGACTCGGGAATTGTTGGGCTCATATGCCCATGTCTGGTGATTCTAAAGGCAGCAACATTAAAATGTATTCTTTTCCACCAAAGCTACCACCTTGGAGTATTAATATGGTTCTCAAGGCCATGACCAGGGTCCTTTTAGAGCCTCTCAAGGCATCTTAAAATAAAGGTAGCCTTTTCCCCAAAGCTATTACTTCAGTCAGAAGTATTTGCAAACTAAAAGCATTGCTTACCCAAGAGCTGTACACACGTTCATCAGGCTAGAACAGTCCCAATTTTAGTTTGCCAAAAGTTGTATCTCCCTCCATTACAATCAAGGGTTCATTCTTCCTTCCCCACTCTGTAAAGGCAATAAGGAAGAAAAATTTCATATACTACACATGAGAAGAGGGAAGAAAATGTACAGCGAGAGAGGCTATTCACAAAACTTCAAGTTTGTTCATGCCAGCCATGGGCAAAATTTTTGAGCAAGGATTTGTTAGGCTCTATAGCCAGACGGATTATATCTGTCACCTCCGGCTTATGATCGGGTCGGAGTAACACCTGGCCCAGTAACAGCACATGGCCTTAGTAGGTGTAATTCAGAGAAGCATCGACAGCACTCTTATGCTGGGTGGCCATTTGATCATCCATTCACACATTTTAGAATAAAAGTGTTTTTCACTAGAGGTGATATCATCGGTGGAGACATCGCATCACACAGAGTGCTTCTAGCGGTGGGAACCCTTCAGGGCTATTGACATTTTTCCCACCAGGACATCTGGGGACGTACTGCTTTTGTATATCCCAGGATGAAGCCCGGAGACCAGCTTAGGAGAGAGAAATCGAAATTTAAATACCTGTAAATTTTTCTTTTTCTCGTGATCTCCGGGCCTAAATCCTTCCCAGAATATTTATAGTTGGCTGGCCTCACAGCCATTTAAGCCTTAAAATTCTTGTTTTCATTCCCAAGTTCTTGTTGTATTGCCACATTGGACTGCTTTAGGAAGAACTGAGGAACACGGAAAGTGGAGGGCTGGATGTCCCCTGCTGCAGAGGTCTGATTCCTGCCTACCTGTCAACATCAGGAGGTACAGCCCAGGAGTAAGGAAGCCTCCCGGAGACCAGCTATCGGAGAAAGAAAATTTACTGGTATTTAAATTTGATTTTGGGTGAACTTGGATGTGCAGCAAGTGACTGCTGTACATTAACAAATTTTTAGTAGCAGCTGAAATGTATGTACAGTCGTGGCCAAAAATATTGGTGCCCTTGCAGTTTTTTCTAATAATGCACCATTCCTTCCAGAAAATTGTTGAAATTAAAAATATTTTGGTATCCACATATGTATTTCTTTGGTTTGCAGTGGAATAAAACACAAAAAGCAGAAACATTTACTAAGTCTTACCTTATTCCACACAGAAATCCATAAATGGCCGGACAAAATTATTGGCACCTTAACATACTAAACATACTATTTGCCAGCAGATTAGGCCTTACGGTCTATCGAGTCTGCTCGAACCTCAGATCCCTAGTTGGGTGCCGAGGCCCCCTCTTGTGTTCCAGAAACCCCTACCATCCATCCTCACCCCCTGGGACAGGCCATCATCTGATGCATCCACTTTCTGTGTCTGTCCCACCCTCTTGAAGCCCTCCACTGTGGATCTCTGAACCAGCTCGCCAGGCAGTGCATTCCAAGGGTCCACCACCCTCTGTGAAAACCTCCTCCTCTTCCCCTCACCCTTCCACCTTCCAACTTCAAACCATGCCCTCTGGTGATGCCTCCCTGCTTTAGTCTAAAGATCCCTCCACGTTTACCCTATTTATTCCCTTGAGTACTTGAAGACCTCAATCATGTCCCCCTCTCTCTCTCCTCCAATGAAAACAGGCAGAGCTCCTCAAGTCTGTCCTCATATGTCAAATCCCCTAGCCCTCGTATCATCTTAGTTGCCCTCCTCTGTACCCTCTCCAGGAGCTGTATGTCCCTCTTCAAGTGTGGTCTCCAGTACTGTACACAGTACTCAAGGTGTGGTCTAACCAGTCCATTGTACAGCGGCAGAATCACTTCCTTGCTCCTAGGGTGATCCCCTTACGATGCATCCCAACATCCTGTTTGTCTTGCTAACCGCTCTCCTGCACTGCTCAGGTTATTCATACATGCATCCTACCATGACCCTAGGTCTTTCCCCTATTGAGGCCTTCAGCGCCTCCCTCCCAGGGTGTACCTGTGTTTAGGTTTCCCTCAAGATGTAACACCTTGCACTTGGTGATATTGAAATTTAATTTCCATGTGTGGAGCCAGCTTTCCAGGGTGTCCAGGTCCCTTGCAGAGCCACGTCTCCTCTTCTCCCTCAACTACTGCTGCCATCTTGGGTCATCAGAAGAGACTCATTTCACCTATACCCTCCCTGATGTCCGATATGTATGCATTAAACAGGATCGGACCCAGGACCAAGCCCTCGGTACCCCACTACCAACCTCTCTAGGGTTCAAGAGCTCCCCACCGACCACTACTCTCTGGGTGTGTCCAGCTAGCCAGTTTTCAATCCATCTGACAAAGGGCCTACTCCCAACCCCATCAGTTTCTCCACCAGACCATTGTGGGGACAGAGTCAAACGCCTTGCTGAAGTCCAAGAATAATACATCCACAGGCTTTCCCTGTCCAGTTCTGATGTTACCCATTCAGAACTCCACAAGATTGGTTTGACATGATCTACCTGGCACAAACCCATGTTGCCGACTATCCAGACCTCTCACCTCCTCCAAGTACACCCCTATCGTTCCTTTAGTATACTGTCCATTAATTTTCCCACCACCAAGGTCAAACTGATGGGTCTATAGTTACCTGGTACTTCCTCACCCCCCCTTATGGATTGACACCACACGCTGTTCCTCTCGCCAATCCCTAGGTACCCTCCCTGTCTCAAGTGACCTGTGAAGAGCTCCGCCAGAGGTGCAGCCAGTATGTCCACCAATTCCCATAGTACTCGGATGAATGCCATCCGGCCCAGGAGGTGTCTTTCTTTAGGGTCTTGAGGGCTAACCACACCCTTTTTGGCGGAGATAGCATCATCCGTCCCTCCACCTTATTAGCCTTTTATCCTTATCCTGATGTGACACCGGGGTACCTCTCCTCCCTCTTGCTCCATTTCTGTTGCTCCCTGATCCCACTCACTGCCGCTTCTATCCCCATCGTGCCTTGCTTTGTAGATATCCCACCCTCCCTAATGAACACAGAGGCAAAGTACTTGTTAAATACCTCTGCCTGGTCCCTCGCCTCTTCCACCCACCCTCCTTCTGATCTCAATCTGCTGAGATGGCCCTTAGTTTTCTCCACTCCCCAGTGTACCAGAAGAACCCTTTTCCCTCCATGTATCCCTGTGCCATCCGCTGCTCTTTACTGGACTTTGCCCCCTCACCATCCGGGTGACTTTTCTAGATGCAAGATGGTACATTTCCTTATCCCTATCCCTCTTGTTGTTTTATATTTTTTGTAGGCCGTCTTCTTTTCTCTGACCGCTACCTGAACCTCACTGGACCACCAGCATGGTTCATGTGACTTTGCTCCTCGTTTCACCTTAGCGCAGGTCCTGACTGCCTTATGAAGTCCCGCTTTATGACCTTTTAGAAGTAGTTTGAAATAATTAGATTTCAAGCAGGTGATTCTCCTTCACTTTGGAATTGAACTCACCTATGGTGAGTTGCAGGTGCCTGCAATATAAAAATCACTCATTCTCCCAGTTTGAATAGAAAAGGACTCATTCTCCTGTTTTGTGTCACTGTGTGTACCGCAATGAGCATGGAGAAAAGAAAGAAAAGCCAGAAGAATTGTCTGAGGAGGTCAGACAGAAGATTGTAATAAGCATGGACAATCTCAAGGCTACAAATCAATCTCCAGAGACCTTGATGTTCCTGTTTCCACCGTATGTAATGTTATCAGGAAGTTTAAGGCCCATGGCACTGTAGCCAACCTCCTGGATGTGGCTGCAAGAGAAAACTTGATCGAAGATTGCAGCGCATGATTGTTTGAATGGTGGAAAAAGCACCTCGATCAACTGCCAAACAGATTCAACTGACCTTCAGACACAAAGTCGACAATTTCAACTCGCACCATCCGTCGTCAACTCAATGAAAGGGGTTATATGGTAGGAGGCCCAGGAGGACCCCACTGCTGAGAGAGACATATGAAAGCCCAACTGGAGTTTGCTAAAACACACCTAAACAAGCCAAACTCCTTCTGACAGAATGTCCTGTGGACTGATGAGACAAATTAGAGCTTTGGTAAAGCACATCATCTCTATGTTTACAGAAAACAAAATGAAGCCTTCAAAGAAAAGAACACCTTCCCTACAGTCAAACATGGAGGAGGTTCAGTGATGTTTTGGTTGCTGTGCTGCCTCTGGCACTGGGTGCCTTGAGCGTGTGCATGGCATCATGAAATCTGGAAATTACCAGGCCATTTTGGAGCACAATGTTGAACCCAGTGTCAGAAAGCTGGGTCTCGGTCGAAGGTCATGGGTCTTCCATCAGGACAATGACCCCAAACACACTTCAAAAAGCACACAGGAATGGTTCAAGACAAGACGCTGGACTGTTCTGAAGTGGCCAGCAGTGAATCCAGATCTAAATCCCATTGAAAACCTGTGGAGAGATCTGAAAACAGCAGTTGGGAGAAGGCACCTTCAAATCTGGGAGACCTGGAACAGTTTGCACAAGAAGAGTGGGCCAAATTGCCAATAGAGAGGTGCAGGAAGCTCATTCATGGCTATAGGAAGCAGTTGATTATTATATTTTCACCAAAGGCTGTGCTACCAAATATTAAGTCTAGGGTGTCAATAATTTTGTCAATGCCATTTCTTTTCATTTTTGATTTAAAAGATATACAGTATTCTGAATCAAAACAAAGGTTCTGTAATATTAACAGAGAAATAAAGAATTGTGGAGACCAAATACTGTTGTTAATTTCAACTTATGTTTAGAAAAATTGTGAATTATTTGAAAAAGTGCAAGGCACCAGTATTTTTAGCCACGACTGTATTTTTTTTTGTTGCACTATACAAGGTAAAATATTAGCTCTCTGTGATAGCGGCAGCATTATATACAGTGCTTGAGAGAATTGTCTGCTGAGTATCTGTAGGGTAGCCACCTGGATATCTCTGCATACCTTTACCAAATTCTGTAAGTTAAACATGGCTGGTTCTGTGGTAGCAACTTTTGGCTGCAAGGTTTTGCAGATTGTTGTTTCATCAAGTCAGTTGTTCATCAGTTTGGCTATCTGTTGCCTTTCAGTATTACTGCATTTGTGTATCCAGAAATGACTAGATGGATGACTCATTGTGAAAGGAAAGAGATTAAATACATTTTTTCTTTAAGTAGCAGACATCTGTTTTGACCTCTTTGTAGTTATGGCAATCTACTTTTTGATTGCCCTGTATTTATAAAAGCAGTTGTAGTTTGAGTGAGGATGGGTGTTAATCAAGTTGCCACTGGCTAGTATCTCCTTTAGAACATCCTGGTGTTCAGAAGGGACAGTTCTATCCTACTGCTGCCGAGTTTTTCCTGCCTCGTTTGAAGATGGTAAAGGAAGATCCGTTACTACTGTGGTGGGTGGATGCTAGTTGGAGAAAACAAGTGTACATGTAGTTTTTGTTTTATAAGGTGTCAGCTTTACACTCTCATGGGGTTGCAGCTTATGAAGTTTGTTCTGAGTGGACCTTAATATTAAGACAGTGGGGATAATGCCTCCCCATAGCAGATGGAGACACGGAAGATTAAAGGGTTCTTGGGACTCTCCACATCCCATGAGCCAACATCTTTCTTTTTTCTCACAGCAAAGGAGCAGCCATTCCTGTAGCTCCTACAAGTTTCATTTTCTTGCTATTTTGTCACGATGTCTTAAGCAATGTCAGTTTATTTTGATATGTAAGTTGTGAAGCAGTTTCCCAGAGCTCTGGGAGACCGCTTTATTTGAGGCGGTACCGTTGCTTGTCAGTAAATGTGGCCCACCCTGCAAATGCAGCCATATTTATTTAGTTTTTGTTAACCGGGTAAGTGCACTAGCCATGAAATGACTATTTTCAGGCACAACCCGGGAGAGTACAACAATCATAAGCAAATACACAGCATGAGTACAAGAAAATTACACACAGCACAGGTCAAATAGTAAAAATGATACATTCAGCCAAATAACCTAACATGACATCAAAATTCACATAGTCAGGGAAATAATTTGCACAGTAAAGGGAAATAACCCAACAAAAGGTAATGAGGAATATTGATTAAAATTGGTCACAACAATGAAGACTTGCAAATCGGCTGCACAAGCTACTACTATCAGAATGATGTGGATCATTTCCTCCTGGGTAAATGATTGGGGCATGACCCTGAATGTTTCAAATGTAAAGTGATGCATTTGGGAGCTAAAACTTGCAGTTTACATATTCCTTGGCAGGAGTTTTATTGGAAAAACAACAAATGAAAGGGATTTAGGTATTACTATTTCAGAAGATCTGTCACATAGTAAGCCTGTGCATGAGACCATTAATGAAACCAACAAAGTAGTATGGTCTAATTTATGAAACCTCAGGTCCAGGAACCGTGAGGTATTACTGCCATTGTATAGAGCATATGCCTGACCTCATCTTGAATATGCTTCGCAGCTTTGGTGTCCTTATAAAGAAACAGAAGGACATCTGTTAGAAAAGTTCAAAGAAAATTCACTAAAAAATAATCTGGGCTTGATGACAGCAGATTGGATACTTTAAAGCGTATGCCCTTTCCACCCGTCCTCTTGGGGCGACTTAATGTTGTATGACGATATTATTCAATACCCATACCTCATGTGTGAATTGGGTTTGGTTTTAAAACATGTGTATACAATATCAGGGGCCATCCTGTGCAGCTGGAAAGGAAGTCATTTATTCATCAAGCGCAAATATTTTTTACCCTCAGAGTCATTGGCCCATGGAATAGACTGCCACTACATGTGGTTATAAGTGAGACCAAAGTATTTTAAGTATCGATTAGATAAATTGATAAGCACGGGATACCCTTGTCCTATTATTCTGTGGTTTAGCATAAGAGCATTATGGGCCCTCGACCTTCTGACTCTTGAATTGACCATCGTATGAACCATTGTATAAGACATTCATGAGTCAGCTCATCAAGGCAAGGGCATGTTCCTAGCTGGGCAGAAAGCACAATCATGACCTACAAGGCAAGACTCCGTATTAAGAGAGGAGGCAAGATTAGCCTGTGAAGGAGATAGGATGGTTGAGTGAATGCTAAGAGTGGGTAGTGGATAGTATGGCAGGAAGCAGCTGAAGGTTGAGGGGATTTAAGTATATATATATATATAATCATTGAATCACACCAGAATACATGGTGCTCTTTCATCCCTCTGCATCCAAGAACCTTTTAATACTGAAAAGTGAAAAGCTAAAACCTTACAATAGTTACATTCAGCACCCCACCCCTTGCCAGCCAGTATTTTACCAGATTCAGAGAGTTGAAATTGGCACCAGCCCACTAGCCAAATGCTGGTAGATTTTGTATTGGGGGCTAGTAAGATTTTCAGTTAACTAGCCCTGCAGGCTTGTACTGGAGAAGGCAACACTTCAGTATGTGCACCAGTGGAAATGTCTGTGTGGCCATGGATTTTACCAGTCACTCGGCCTGCTGGCTAGTGGATGCAGAACTTACTAACATACTAAAAGCCAGCAGAATAGGTCCAACAGTTGGTCTTAATTTTGACCACTGAGATTAATGGTTTCAGAAAGCACACAGTTTCCTGGTTTAGCTCCATTAGTGCAAGGCTGCAAATTGTTGATGTTGCATTCAGAATTTGCACATAACTGGTTTCCTGGTCTGGATACTGTTACGGTGTGATGTACAAGGAGGTGTTCAGGTTATGAAATTCATAAAAAACATGGACACTGTCTGAAGAAAAGACCATTGGTCCATCCAGTCTGCCCAGTTATAGCCTCTCATAGCCTGAGGCTTGTCCAGATGGAGTTTTGCCCCTTTTCCTGTTGTATCCCCTTACGCCCTGACTTACTGCTTTCTCCAAGTAACTGTTCACCTCTTAACTCTGTCCCAGCCATGCTTGAAATCATTTGTTTTTTGTACCCACCACCTCAGCTGGCAAGTTGTTTCACTCCTTCTGTGTAAAATAAAACTCTCTCTCTCTCTCTCTAAGCTGGTCTCTGTGCTTCAGCGTATGGACTGTACCTCCTGATGCACACGCAGGCAGGAGTTCCAACTTGATAGCCTGTATAACCATCCCTCCACTTCCTGTCATCTCCAGTTTACTTCCTGCCTCCCTAGCGGCAGGTACTCTGCAGCATAGCTCTGTCACTGCAGTGATAGAGCAGAATACTTCAAACTGTAAGTCAGCCTTTATTTTTTGATTGTGGGGATATCCTAAGAGAGCAGAACAGCTTCTTCTGTGTGAGACCAGTCTCAGCCTTGCATGAACAGACTGGCTCCATGGCTCTGCTCCCCTTTTCCTGCACTTTTGGGGGTTTTGGTTGACTAGGTTAAATCTTGGCTCCCCTTCATCGAAGAGCACTACAGACTCTCACAGAGTCGATCGGATTGTTATGTGTTTTAAACTGGACTTTCGACTGGCTCTAATCTCCAGCTTGTTGATGGAGGAGCAGTGGAGCGCTTCAGCTAGTAAACGGAACAGTTCGTCGACAGAGAACCACAGTGGAACACAGTGCATCGATGAGTGCTAGAACTTATAAGCTCATGACTGAGTTTCCCAACACTAGTCAGGAAAGCTCTCTGACAGTCGGCCGTCGTTGGAAGCAACAGAGCTCATTAGCGGAGCAAGCAGTCTAGCGCCTGATCTCCCATATATTACCCTGGATTTAGCCGCCTAGTACATAACGGCTCGTCGATGGAGGGCCCGTGAGCTGCTGTTGGTGGCGTGTATATAACGGAGTCTGAAGCAACTCCATCCTCTTAAAGGGATAGCAGCAGCATTAAAGCAGCTACCTTTCTTTCATCAGTGCTCTTAAAGGGACAGTAGTATTTTCCAATATGGCCCCGGGCAAGCCCTCCAGGGGCAGAAAATGTCAGCAGTGCAAATCCTCTTGCTGGTCACCTTCGCTGGGTCACTTTGCTTGAAATGTGAAAAAGCAGCAGCTGCGAATAAGAAGGACCTGAGGGAGGCTCAGTCAGGTAGCCAACAAACATCCACCAGGAGTCCCAGCAATCCATGAGCCCCTCGCTGGCTCCAGACCTAGCCGACAAATTAAATAGGGCCTTTGCCTTGGATCTCTCATGCTTCAACTGGCAACCCCCATGGTCCCCAGATGTGAGACCACAAAAAGGCAAAGTGAAAGTGAACCCCTCCCGTCTTCATCCAGAGAGGGGCAGTCCTCTTGTCACTACAGCAAAAGAAAAAAAATCCAGGTACAGGGACTGGTCCTTGGATGAGGAGGATCAACATTCCTCGAGACAAGAGTCCAAGAAAGATCTTGCTCTCAAAGTAGATCCTGGGGCATTCACAAGAAGTAGTATTGCAGACCACGCTCACCAACTCCTTCAGACTCCAGTTATTCTTCACCTGAAGAAGGGCTGGTGGACTCCTCCATGTATTATCAAACCTCTGCTTGGCGCAACCTCTGGCTTTGGGCTGGCAAGCTGATGACTCCTCGAAAGTCATTTGGTCAGCGCCCCATCTAAGGCAATCTCCTTTTGGCACCGCTCTTAAGGAGGCCAAAGGAATCGGGGAGATGGCTATGGTAATAAGCACCTCAGTCGAGAAACTGGGCAAATCTTGGTCCTTGGGGCAGACACAATTTTCATGACCAAGGTTACAACAGGCGTCAACAGAAAGGTTTCTCCGGCAAAGAACATGGTTCTCCTCTCATAACCAGCGTTACTTCAGAGGAGGAGGTTCTGGTGGAAGAGGTGGTGCCAAAGACTCCAGGAACTCAATAAAAAGTCACAATGAAGCCGTCTGGGCCCAGCCTCTGGTAGGAGCAGACTTTCAATCTTTCTCAAAGAATGGGCCCAAACCATGACAGACAGACAGGTCTTGGATATCGTCAGCAAAGGTTACCTAATAGAATTCAAGTCGAACCCCCCCTACCATGTGGTACCGTCTCTGTTTCTGGCAACACCACCAAAAGACAGGCGGTGTTTCAGGCCATCGTGAGATCTTATTCAGACAGGGACTAGCGAACAAGTTCCCCTCATGCAGATCAACCAGGGTGTCCTCTTCTTCATGGTTCCCAAAGCACAGGTGGATTCAGGCCGGTCCTAGACCTCAAATTCCTAAATCGTTTTCTACGCAGCAGACCCTTCAAGATGAAAACCCTGTTCTCAGTCATCGGGAATTACAACAAGGGATTTTCTGGCCTCAATCGACTTGCAAAATGCTTATTTGCATATTCAATTCAAGAGTCACACCTCCAATATCTCCTGTTTGAAGTGGAAGCACCATTTCCAGTTCAAAATGCTTCCATTAGAACTTTCTTCAGCCCCAAGGGCGTGTTCAAGGTATTGGTAACAGTCATTGCCTGCCTCGGAACTAAAGAATACAACTGTTCCCTTACCTGAGCGATATCCTAATCAAGATCCCTCAACCCCATCAAGCAGTACAAGCTGTAACAGAGGTTGTTCGGTGCTTCTCGGAGCACGGGTTTGTCATTAACTGGAAGAAAAGCTCCTTGATCCAGACACAGACCTTACATCATCTGGGAGCAGACTTCAAGACACTTCAAGACAAGAACAAGGTAGTCCCCACAGAAACGAACTTCAAGGATCTGCAGGCGCTCATCAAGATGGTGGGTGGGATACTCTCCTCCCAGGAAGGTAATCAGTGGGGTCCCTCAAGGTTCAGTACTGGGGCCAATCTTGTTCCAGTGCCTACATCTCCGGATATAGAGGGGGGGTTAGGAATAGGTTGAGTCTCTTTGCGGATGATTCAAAACTGGGAGCACTGGTGGATTGTGAAGAAGCGAGGGAGGCGGTCCAGGGGATCTGGATATTCTGGAGGGTGGGTCAGGAGGTGGGGACTGAAATTTAGTGCTGGGAAAGGTAAGGTACTTCATTTGGGGTCAATAATCCGGGCCTTGTGTACACCCTGGGGGTGGGGTAACACTACAAGCCACATTGGGTGAAAGGGATTTAGGGGTGGTGGTGAGCGTCAAAATTAATAACTCTGAAAATTATAGAACAACTGCACGCTAAGCAAGCAGGATACTGGGCTGCATAGCCAGGAATTCGTCCAGAAGGAGGGGGTGATCCTCCTCTATATAATGCTTTGGTCCAGGCCGCGGCTCGAGTACTGTGTACAGTTCTGGAGACTCCATCTGAAGAAGGACATAAGCTGCTGGAGAGGGTTCAGAGGAGAGCGAACAGATTCTCTAGATTCAGTTTCCCTTGTACCTATCCACCCCTTCTTGAAGCCCTCCCTGTGTCTCCTCCACCAGCCTCCCGGGCAGTGCATTCCATGGCTCCACCACCCTTTCAGTGAAAAAATGCTTCCTCGCTCCCGTGTAATTTCCCCTCCAGCTTCCCTCATGGCCGCTGGTTGTTACCCTTCTTTAGCCTAAACAGCTCCTTGGTTCCACTCCTGGTTATTCCTTTACATACTTGAAAACCTCTATCATGTCTCCTCTATCCCTCTTCTCCTCTAGTGAGTAAAGCCCAAGCTCTTCCAGTCTCTCCTCATAGGCCTCCCTCCGTGCCCTGAATCATCCTGGTCGCTCTCCTCTGGTCCTTCTCCAGCAGCAGCACTATGTCCTTCTTCAGATGAGGTCTCCAGAACTGTACACAGTACTCGAGCTGCGTGCCTGACCAAGGCATTATATAGAGGAGGATCACCTCCCTCCTTCTGGCATAATTCCCTGGCTATGCAACCCAGTATCCTGTTTGCTTTGGCTGCAGTTCTTCTACAATTTTAAGAGTTATTCATTTTGATGTCTACCACCACCCAAATCCCTTTCTCCCATTGTGGCTTGCAGTGTGACCCCGGTGTATACATGGCCGGGTTTTTGACCCCAAATGAAGTACCATACATTTCCGGCATTACATTTCAAGTCCCCACCTCCTTGACTACCCTCCAGGATATCCAGATCCCCTGGATTGTCTCCCTCACTTCTTCTCAATCCACCAGTGCTCCCAGTTTTTGAATCGTCCACAAATAGACTCAACCCTATTCCTAACCCCCATATCTGGGGCGTATGCATTGAACAAGAATGCCCCAATACTGAACCTTGAGGGACCCCACTGATTACCTTCCTGGGGCAGGATAGTTTCCCACCCACTATTACCCTCTGTAAACGCCCAAAGCCAATTTTCAACCCAATTTAGCTCCTGTAGCCCCACCCCATCTCCCCATTTTGCTATCAGTCCATTATGGGGCACTGAATCAAATGGCTTGCTGAAATCTAGGTATAGGACATCCACCAGCCTATGTCTATCCAAGGCCCCCAATCATAAAACTCTGAGGTTGGTCTGACATGATCTCCCCGGGATGAAGCCATACTGTTTATCATCCCAGTGTCCTAACCTTTCCAACTGCCTCCCAAGCCTCTCCTTGATAAAGCCCTCCATTACCTTGCCTACCACACCGTTAGACCGACAGGCCTGTAATTCCCCATTTCCTCCCTAGACCACCCCCCTTATATATAGGCACTACATAAGCCACCCTCCAGTCCTGTGGCACCCATCCTGTCTGCAGAGAGGTGTTAGAGTGCATCCAGTGGAGCTGCCAGCACCTCCGCCAGTTCCTTCATAACCCTCGGATGTAG
Source organism: Neoceratodus forsteri (assembly GCA_016271365.2). Taxonomy (NCBI): domain Eukaryota; kingdom Metazoa; phylum Chordata; order Ceratodontiformes; family Ceratodontidae; genus Neoceratodus; species Neoceratodus forsteri. The sequence goes on from JADMNL010000026.1 coordinate 107,708,582, forward strand.
TCCATCTGGCCCCAGCGCCTTATCAGTTTTAGTTTCGAAGGGCCTCTCACCCTATCCACTGTGATTTCTCCCCACCCCCAGTCCACTCCCTCATGCAGCCTTCCTGTTACTCCTTGGTGTGGACCAGCCTGTACCCTAGCCTCTTTCCAGCCTCTGGTCTCAGACTGAGACTGACCTCTCACTTTGCTGGTTCCTCATTTCTCCCATCAGGCTGTAGGGATCCTTATCACCCTCTGCAAAGGTTGAGTCAAAGTACTCATTTAGCACCTCTGCCTATTCCCCTGCTTCCTGAGCCCATCCCTCACAATTTTAATCCTGTTGATCTGTGTCCTCTCTTTTTTCTTCTCTCTTATGTATCTATAATCCCGGATATCTCTAGCCAGGTTTTTATCTGTCCCTGCCTTGGCGCCCTCACCACTCTGGTGACCTTCCTGGCCAATAGTTCATACTCCCTTGCTCCTTATTCCCCTAGAACGTTGAAGCGTCGCGTAGGCAGCCTTTATCCTCACCGCCTCCTTCACCTCCCTGGTCCACCAACATGGCTTCGCTGGTTCCACCATGCTTACGCCTTACTTTAGTACAGGACATATTAGCCTCCTGCACCCTTCTTTAATGATCTTCCACAAGCTTCCAGCATCTATATCCGCCTAATCATGTCCAACCTCTCCCTTAGAATCCTACCCATACCACGTAATCCGCCTCCCTGAAATCAACCACTACTGTATGGGTGCAGTTCTCCTCCCCTCAGATACAGCAGGAACCAAACCCATGGTCACCACCTGCCAGTGGACTGCACACCTCCTGGCCCCTTATTTGTTCACTGTCCGCTGGGACAACGTCCAATATCCACCCCCTCTCTAGTAGGTTCCCCACCTGTTGGACCAGGAAGGCATCCTGAAAGACATCCATTAGTCTCTTGTTCCCTGGTTACAGAGGATGTCATGGTGTCCCAGTCCGTCCCGGCATATTAAGATCACCCATGACCACCACCCTACCTCCTCTGGTCCTTGTCCAGCAGCACTATGTCCTTTTTCAGATGAGGTTTCCAGAACTGTACACAGTACTCGAGCCTGAGCCCGACTAAGGCATTATATAGAGGGAGGATCACCTCCTCCTTCTGGACGAATTCCCCTGGCTATGCAACCCAGTATCCTGTTTGCTTTAGCTGCAGCTCTTCTACAATTTTAAGAGTTATTCATTTTGGCGTCTACCACCACCCCAAATCCCTTTCTCCCAATGTGGCTTGCAGTGTGCGGCCCCTGGTGTATACATGGCCGGGTTTTGACCCCCAAATGAAGTACCATACATTTCCGGCATTACATTTCAGTCCCCACCTCCTTGACTACCCCTCCAGGGTATCCAGATCCCCTGGATTGTCTCCCTCCTTCTTCACAATCCACCAGTGCTCCCAGTTTTGAATCGTCCACAAAGAGACTCAACCTATTCCTAACCCCCATATCTGAGAGCGATGCGTTGAACAAGAATGGCCCCAATACTGAACCTTGAGGGACCCACTGATTACCTTCCTGGGGAGGATAGTATCCACCCACTATTACCCTCTGTAGCGCCCAAAAGCCAATTTTCAACCCAATTTAGCTCCTGTCGTCCCACCCCATCTCCCCATTTTTGCTACCAGTCCATTATGGGGCACTGAATCAAATAGCTTGCTGAAATCTAGGTATAGGACATCCACCAGCCTATGTCTATCCAAGGCCCCAATCATAAAAACTATGAGGTTGGTCTGACACGATCTCCTCCCGGGACGAAAGCCATACTGTTTATCATCGGTGTCCTAACAACACCAACTTCTGCCTCCCAAGCCTCTCATGATAAAGCCTCCATTACCTTGCCTACCACACACGTTGGACCCACAGGCCTGTAAATTCCCCATTTCCTCCCTAGACCACCCCCTTATATATATAGGCACTACATAAGCCACCCTCCAGTCCTGTGGCACCCATCCTGTCTGCAGAGAGGTGTTAGAGTGCATCCACTGGAGCTGCCAGCACCTCCGCCAGTTCCTTCATAACCCTTGGATGTAGTCCATCTGGCCCCAGCGCCTTATCAGTTTTAGTTTCGAGGGCCTCCTCACCCTATCCACTGTGATTTCCCCCACCCCAGTCCACTCCCTCATGCAGCCTTCCTATTACTCCTTGGTGTGGACCAGCCTGTACCCTAGCCTCTTTCCAGCCTCTGGTCTCAGACTGAGACTGAGCCTCTCACTTTGCTGGTTCCTCATTTCTCCCATCAGGCTGTAGGATCCCTTATCACCCTCTGCAAAGGTTGAGTCAAAGTACTCATTTAGCACCTCTGCCTGTTCCCCTGCTTCCTGAGCCCATCCCTCACAATTTTAATCCTGTTGATCTGTGTCCTCTCTCTTTTCTTCTCTCTTATGTATCTATAAATCCCCGGATATCCCTAGCCAGGTTTTATCCATCCCTGCCTTGGTGCCCTCACCACTCTGGTGACCTTCCTGGCCAATAGTTCATGCTCCCTGCTCCTTATTCCCCTAGAGCGTTTGAAGCGTCATGAGGCAGCCTTTATCCTCACGCCTCCTTCACCTCCCTGGTCCACCAACATGGCTTGCTGGTTCCACCATGCTTATGTCTTTACTTTAGTACAGGATATAGCCTCCTGCAACTCCCTTCTTTAATGATCTTCCACGAGCTTCCAGCATCCATATCCGGACTAATCATGTCCAACCTCTCCTTAGAATCCTACCCATACCCACGTAATCCGCTCCCTGAAATCAACCACTACTGTATGGTTGCAGTTCTCCTCCCCTCAGATACAGCAGGAACCAAACCATGGCATGGTCACCACCTGCCAGTGGACTGCACACCTCCAGGTCCCTTATTTGTTCACTGTCAGCTAGGACAACGTCCAGTATCCACCCCTCTCTAGTAGGTTCCCCACCTGTTGGACCAGGAAGGCATCCTGAAAGACATCCATTAGTCTCTTGTTCCCTGTTTACAGAGGATGTCATGATGTCCCAGTCCGCCCCCGGCATATTAAGATCACCCATGACCACCACCCTACCCTTTCCAAGGTCACAGTGACCCTTGATGTTCTCACCCGACTTATCCTCCAGAACCTCCTTTATTGCAGGGGCCTGTACACCACCCCTATCTTCAATTTCTTCCCTTCCCTCATTTGCAGGGTTACCCAAATCACCTCCACCACCCCCAGCCTCCTCCACTCCACTAACCATTATGTCATTTGTGACCATCAGCGCAACTCCCCTATCTTTCCTGAATATCTTGTAGCCCTCTAAGTTTAGGTCCCAATCACTTCTTTGCATGGCCCATGTTTCTGTAATTGCTGCCACATCCGCTGTTCCTCAGCCAACATAGCTGGAGTTCGGGCATTTTATTGCTCATACTCCTGGCATTGATCAAGACTGTCCTCCACCCTGACTTCTCTCCTCTCTCCAGTCCCCCAACCCTGTACAGTCCTTTTCTGCCCAGTTTTCCTAGAATTTTCAACATAGTCCCTCCCACTCATTACGTGTCCTAGACCTAGACCCTCAAACAGCCCCCGGGTCTTATTATTATTTGACCCTCCTTTACAAATTTAAACCCCACCTCTTGCCTATAAATCCAGCAAGTTTTAATTTCAAGATCTCTCTCCCTCCATGTTGAGGTGTAACCCACCTCGGCGTATAGCCCTTATCCTCCCAAGTATCCCCCAATCACCTACCAGCCCATACCCTCTGCCCTGCACTAGTCCCTGAGCCACTTGTTCACCTCTCTCAGTTTTAGCTTGGTCTCATCGGTTGCCCTTTGTACGGCAGAATCTGAGAAAGAAATTTTGCTTCCTATAGAGTGACAAACCCTTGCCAGCCCCCAGAATCTAGCCATATTTCTAGCTATATTCCTTCCAAATCATTTGTCCCCAAATGTACTAGGAAGTTTGGGGATCCCACGCAGTCCAGTGCCAATGAATATAGGTGGAATTTGGCCTTGTGTACTGGATGGACCAGGTATACATTTAGCCTTAACAGGGGCTGCTTTTATTCTCCCCTCCCAATCATTACCCCTGGTCATGGAATCCCCAGCAATATCACCTTCACTCCACCCCCACTTTATTAGCTCTCTTTATTCCTTCCAGACTCGTTCTCCTATCATCGAACCGTTGCTTGCTTCTACCTCTCCCATCAGCCTGAGGGTCTGTATTAGCCCGTTTAGTATCATCCAGGCTCCTCCTCCTTCTGTCAACAACCCCTGCTTGTTCCTCCTCCCCATATCATCTGGGGACCACCCTCTATCACGAGCCCTACAATACTCCTTTACTTTCATCTGCCTGTTTACTCCTTGCCCCCCGCCCCAGTCTCCTGGGTAGCCAGAAGTCGATCCCTAGTTTCCATCCCATCTCCTTTTGAGCTATAATCCTCCAATCCCCACCAGTAACCTCCCACTCCCCCCCTTTGGACCTACACCTCCCACTCCATCTGCTGTATTTCTCCCTACCCTGTTCTCCACCTTATCTAGTAATACATGTCCGAATCTGACCTGACTAGAGAACTCTTACCACCCTCCTCATTGATTGAATTCCCAATCTGGTCACCGGCCTGTCCCCAATCCTACCTTCTTCCACCCTGTCCTCACTCAGTGCAAGGCAATATCGATATTGTTCTTTCATATTCTTTATATCAGTCTGTAATGGCCTCAACTATGACAGACTCCCGGGAGGGGGCGTGAAAAGTGCCACAAGTGCAGAACACCCATGCTGGCCACTTCTCTGTGTGTCAAATGAAAGTGCAACCTCTCCAGCTTGGGAAGAGGCAGGCAGGCATCCGCCTCAGAATGTCAGGACCCTCGAGACCAGTTCAGGTCAAGTCCCCACCTTAGAGGCGTCGCCACTCGGCCGAGCCCTAGCCCCAGATCTAATAGAGAAACTGAATAGAGCTCGCCATCAACCCCTATGTTTCAACGTCCTTCAGCAGTCTCTGGAGCCCAGGACCCATAGGAATGCTACGCATAGCGCACTCCCTCCCCATCCTTGGATGAGGACCCCCCATGCCTCACGGCATGATAGGAGGAGGAAGAGACCGAGATCTAGGAATACTTCCAGACCCAGGGACGAGCCCATGGAAAGCTAGGTGTACTTCCAGACCCAGGGACGCAGTCCATGGGAAGCACAGGCAAAATAGGTTACCCACAGGGTTTGGCTGTACATCCTTAGAAGAATGGGAACTCCCTAACTTGTATTCCAACTCCGACTCTTCACCAGCTAGAAACTTCAATTTGGAAGATCTAGATTTTTTCATAAAAGGTGTCGAGGAGATTCATAAGCTCTCCATCTCCTCCAGAGCCCAAACAAGCGAAGCCAGCATTGCGGCTAGTGTTGACTTGAAGCCAGTGATGGCTTTTCCTCCCTCCGGCCATAGAGGACCTTTTAAAGGAAGAATGTCAGGGACCGAGCATTCTTTCCCCCCCTCGCCCTAACCAAACTCCTGAAATTGGACAAGAAGCCTTCGGAGAAATGGGCTCGACTGTCCTAGGACAGACCTCTCATCTCAAACCTCATGAAATAGACGGTTATCCCAGCAGAAGGTGGAGCCTCCCTCGTGGACCCGTGGATAGGAAAGTGGACACTTCTCTAAAGAAAGCCTTTCAGTCCACTGCAACCTCCCTCAAGGCAGCTACGACTAACTTCTACTCGGCTAGAGCTCGCGGTGTCCTGGGCCATTGATCTGGCATTCCAGCTTGCTGATGAGTCCGAGAAGAACCAGCCCATTTTACAGCATTTACAGCTCATGTGACTAGCTTCAGCCTATTCGACTGACATATCGGAAGAGGCAGTCAGGTGTGCAGCAAGTGCTTATGTTTTACCAGACCTCAGCTCGTATGACTTATGGCTACGAGCTTGGCAGGCAGATACCTCCTCGAAGATGCATTTGGTAAATGCCCTTATGAAGGATGCCTTCTCTTGGCTCAGCCCTAAAGAGGCAGTCAGGAATCTGGAGAAATGGTGAAAGTGTGAATGCATAAGCCGGGGAAGAGCAAGCCCTGGGCCTCAGGATCCAGACAGAATTTTTGTGCCCAAAATTATTCCAGGGTCAGAAAAATCGACTCCAGGAAGACTATCCTGGTTCAATTCACGCAACCAACGCAGCTTCCGAGAGGTTGCAGGAGGCACCGAGATACGAGGCGACTTCAAAAAGTCACAGTGAGACTCACGGACCATCATCGTGTTGTGGACAGGCTTTCCAGCTTTTTGAGAATGGGTCCCACCACCACCATGGACAAGTGGGTGTTAGATGTAATCCGCAAGGGTTACTTCATTGAGTTCGACTCCTGGCCCCTGCCCCACATAGTGCCCTCACCAGTCTCAAGCAACCCAGTAAAACGAGTGGCGACCTGCAAGTGATTATAGATCTCATACAGGCAGCAGTGATTGAACAAGTCCTCGCTCCAGAAAAGAACAGAGGGTGTACCCCTGTTCTTCATAGTGTAAAATGCTCAGGGCTTCCAGCCAGTGTTTGATCTCAAGTTTCTAAATGGCTTTGTTTGTCACAGAACATTCAAGATAGAGATCCTGTCCTCCATCATCCGAGAAATCCATCAGGGTTTTTGGCCTCAGTAGATTTACAAGATGCCTATCTGCACATTCCCATCCGGAAAGCACACTGTCAATTTCTAAGATTCAAAGTGCAAGGTCACCATTTTCAATTCCGACACTGCCCTTGACCTGTCCACAGCCCCCAGAGTCTTCGCCAAAGTCCTAATGACAATGATTGCTTCACTCCGAATGCAAAGGATCCAGCCTTTCCCATACATGGATGACATTCTCATCAAAGCCCCAGAGTGCGATCAAGCAGTTGAGGCAGTGATGGAGGTCACCCAGTGCCTTTCCTCTCTGGGGTTCAGTAATCAACCTGAAGAAGAGCTCTCTGTGACCGTCCCAGTCTCGGAGCCATCTGGGGTCAGTATCAACACGATCAAAACAAAGTTTCTCCACAGAGTTGAAATTCAAAGAACTGAGGGCCCTTACCTTCAAATTCCAGGCAGCCCAGTCTCTGCCAGCCCGCTCCTTCATGCAACTCATAGGGACGATGGCCTCTCTGGCAGACTGTCATCTGGGCACTAGTCCACACGACCTCTCCAGTCAGGTCTCCTCCAGCAGTGGTTCCAATCGAGGCACAGTGGACCAGAGGATTCAGTATCTTGCCAGGTGAGGAATCCCTGATATGGTGGACTCAGCAGAACAGCATCATGAGGGGTCTCAGTCTGGGACACCCTCACCAGATCAGAGTCACCCCGATGCCAGTCTCTGGGGCTGGGGTGCGCGTTCGAACAGCTCTTGACACAGGGCAAGTGGTCTGGGTGGAGTTCCTCTACAGTATCAATGTACTGGAGATGCAGGCAGTCTGCCTGGCACTGCAGGTTCAAGGCGCAGCTTTCCACGGGACATCCTCATACTCCCGGACAGTCGGACGACAGTGGCATACATCAACTGCCAAGGAGGCACAAAAGCTCTTGAATGCTGCGAGGCTCTTCTTCTCTTCCAGTGGGGGAAGACAACCTGGAAAGTCTAAGGGTGACATACATACCAGGCCAGGAAAATGTCACAGCAGACTGGCTAAGTCAAAGGATATCCTACCAGGGGGTGGGAGCTCAAGAACAGTGCCTTCCAGCTCACCATGGAGCGGTGGGGCCACCTGCAGGTAGATCTTGCCTGCCAAAAAATTGCAAAGTTCAAGGTTCTGTCTCTCAGCAAGGATGAGAAGGCCGTAGCACAGGACGCCTCTCAGTCAACTGGGGTCAGTTCGACCTCTTGTATGCCTTTCCTCCAATTCTGATCTTATCAAGGGTACTGCACAAGATTGCCCAAGATCAAACAGAGGTGATTCTGGTTTGCCCACGCTGGCCCGCAGACCGTGGTTTCCTCGATTGGTCCAAATGTCTGTTCGGTCTCCCATAATGTTCCAGTAAGCCCAGACCTACTACATCAGGGACCGGTGCTGCACCTACAGTAAGTCCTAACAATCTGTCCCTCTCGGCATGGAGATTGAGCGGGGAACTCTCAGGAGTTAGGTTTCTCTGCACTTGTCATAGAAATGATGATTCAATCCTGGTGGGCCTCCTTCTCCAGGGTTTATTGTAGGATCTGGAGAAAATTCCTGTTCTGGTTCTGAGACTCCTCTTTACCAGATGACTCTGTCTCTACCTGCCGTATTCAGTTACTTCAGGAGGGTTTCAACAAGGCCTCCAGCCTGCTACCTAAGAGTCAGGTGTCTGCTTTAGGGCGCTCCTGTTAGCAGACTTGGGCAAATCTTTAGGAGCTCTTCCTCTTGTTAGATGATTTCTGAGAGCAGCAACCTTGAATCATCCTCCAATAAAACCTGAAGTACCTCCCTGGAGGCTCAACCTAGTACTCAAAGCATTCACCCAAACCACCTTTAGAGCCCTTAAAGGAGGCATCTTTACTTCAACTCACTATGAAGGCTGTTTTTCTGATTGCAGTCACCTTAGCCCGACGCATCAGTGCGATAGAAGCCCTGTCATCCAAAGAGCCTTAAACCATATTTCATCAAGACTTTGTAGTAATGCGGACAGATCTGGTCTTTTTACCGAAGGTGATGTCTCATTTTCACTGCAACCAAGTCTTGAACATTCCCTCATTCTGTCCTCACCCCAAGAATGAGAAGGAAGAGAATTTCACACGCTTGATCCACGGAGAACACTCAATTTACATCAGGAGATCTGACTCAGTCGTAAGACTTCAAGTCTATTCATCCTTACATCAAGCCCGAACATGGGTATGAAGGCATCAAAGGACTCTATTGCTAGGTGGATTTGTTCCACCATCACCATAGCCTACCATAAGGCGGGATTAACCTGCGGGACCAGTGAGGCACACTCAACCCGAGGCGATAGCTACGTCCTGGGCAGACTTCAGGGAGGCTTCCCGGCAGTGTTATGTAGAGTGGCCACATGGTCATCCATCCATACTTTCGAAAATTCTACAAGTTGGATGTCACTGCCTCTGCAAGCGTCCTTTAGCCACAGGGTCCTCCAGGCAGTGGTGGACCCATAAGGACTTTGAACTTTTTCCCACCCAGGAAGTGGAGGGATGTACTGCTTGGTGTATCCCAGAAGTGATGAACCGGAGACCAGCTTTAGGAGAGAAATAGAAATTGAAATACCTGTAAATTTTCCTTCTCAGACTGCTGATCTCTGGGCTCTGTCCCTCCCAGAATATGTACACTAACCTTTCTTTTGTTTCAAGTTATGTGTTTCCTTTGAAGACAAAGGCTATAGAAGTACTGACTTCTGGAGGAAATGAGTGGGAGGATACCACCTTCCTGCAGAAGTCTGTATACCTCCTGCCTGTCACGTGGCTCCAGGAAGGACCTTCTAGAAGTGATGAGCCGGAGACCAACAGTGGAGGAAGAAAGTTTTCAGGTATTTAAATTTCTATATTGCGGATGGATCCATTCCACCATAACCACTGCCTACAGTCAAGCTGGAATACCCTTGCCTGGCCCAGTGAAAGCTCACTTGACCACGGATATGGCCATTCATGGGGAGCTTTACAGAAGCTTCTCCAGCAGACCTACAGTATGTAGAGTGGCCACCTGGTCATTGAGTCACACATTCACGAAATTCTACAAACTGGATGTGATGGCCTCGGCGGAGGCTTCTTTTAGGTTGTAGGTTTCTCCAGACTGTGGTGGACCTTAAAGACACTTACATCCTTCCCACCGGGATATTAGGGGATGTACCTGCTTTTGTATATCCCATAGTTGAAGCTCAGAGACCAGCTTAGGAGAGCGAATATGAAATTTAAATACCTGTAAATATTCTTTCTCCAGCGGCTGGTCTCTGAACTGCTTCCTTCAGAATTCATAAAGTTGACCTTTTGGCCATGTGTTTAATGTTTTCTGTTTGTTTCCAAGTTCATAGAGTATTTCCACATTTGGACTGCTTAGGAAGAAGAAGAACTGGAGGCGACAGGAAGTGGAGGAATGGCTATACAGGCTGTCAGAGTTTGAATTCCTGCCGTGTGCATCATCAGGAGGTACAGCCCATACGTTGAAGCCGGAGACCAGCCGTCGTAGAAGGAAAATTTACAGGCATTTAAATTTCATTTTCCACATCCCTGATGAACCTTCCCACCCCGTCAGCTTTAGAAACATAGACTTTGTGACGGCAGATAAGGACCGCTTGGCCCATCTAGTCTGCCCATTTCCTACCTACAGGATAGGGCATGAGATCCTAGTTAACCAACAGCCTATTTCTTCCTACCCCCACAAGAATTGCCTTATGTCTGTCCCATGCATTCTTGAATTCTCCACAGATTTAGACCCCACAACCTCCTCAGGAAGGCTGTTCCATGCATCCACTACCCTCTCTGTGAAATACTACTTCCTCCACATTGCCCCTGAACCGCCCCCAATCTTTAAATTGTGTCCCCTTGTTCTTGCATGTCTCTCTTTCTGAAAGATGCTACCCTCTTGGACTTTGTTGATTCCACTGAGGTACTTAAAAGTTTCTATCATCTCCCCCCTTCTTTCCTCAAGGTATACATATTAAGCTACTTTAGTCTCTCCTCATCGGCTTCTCTTGCAGACCCTGTACCATTTTAGTTGCCCTCCTCTGGACTGCCTCTATCCTGTCTGTGTCCTTGTGGAGATGGGGTCTCCAGAACTGGGCCTGAGTACTCAGATGGGTCTCACCAACTGTCTGTACAGAGGGATAACAACTTCCTGTTTTCTGCTGATGATGCCTCTCCCTATACATCCCAGTATACCCCAGCCCTTCCTACTGCCTTCTCACATTGCTTGCTAACCTTAAGGTCATCTGATATGATTACCCCCAGGTCCCTTTCCTTTTTGTTGTTGTTACTACCTCCCCAATTGTGTATTCTTCCCTGGGTTCTTGTTTCCCAGGTGCATTATTTGCACTTCTTTGCATTGAATCCTAGCTGCCATACTTCTGACCATTCCTCCAACGTTACCAAGTCCCTTCTCATCCTTTCCCGCCTCCTTGTGTATCAACCTTGTTGCAGATCTTTGTGTCATCTGCAAAGAGGCATACTTTTCCTTCCAGTCCCTTTGCAATGTAAGCTTATGAAGACATTAAAAGGACTGGACCAATCTGAACCCTGTGGTACCCCACTAGTAACCCCTCTTTCTTCAGAGTGGACTCCATTTACAATTACATTCTGTGTCCTGTTGTCCAGCCAATGTTTTACCCAGGCTACCACCCTGGGACCCACTCCAAGGCTGGTTAATTTGACTATTAATCTTTTGTGTGGGTCTGTGTCAGATGCCTTGCTAAAGTCTAGGCGGCCATGTCCACAGCCCCTCCCTGGTCTACTACTTTGGTCACCCAGTCAAAGAAATCTATTAGATTGTCTGACATGACCTTCCCGCTTGTGAACCCATGCTGCCTTGGGTCCTGTGCCCCACTGGCCTCTAGGTACTCAACTGTTCTTTCCTTCAGAAGTAACTCCATCACTTTCCCTACCACAGAGGTCAAACTGACAGGTCTGTAGTTTCCTGTCTCTGTCTTGGTCCCACTTTGTGAAGGGAATCGCATCCGCTTCCTCCAGTCCTTGGGTACCACACCATCCTCCCATGATTTATTAAAAGAGTAGCCAGTGGTTTCACTAGTTTCCCCTTAATTCTTTTAGAATTCTGGGGTGAATTCCATCAGGCCCCATTGCTTTGTCCACCTTCAGTTTTAGGAGTTCTTGCAGAACCCTTTCTTCTGTGAAAGGACTGGGATCGACCCCCTATCAAGAGTGCTTCTGTTAATTGGATTAGCACTTCCCCTCCTCTTTTGTGAATACTGAGCAGAAATATTAGTTCAGTATCCCTGCTTTTCACTGTCCCTCTGCCCACCCACCGTTCATTCTATTCAGCCTCACTATCCTTCCTTTTTGTCTTTCTCGCCGTGATGTACCTATAAAGGTTTTATCCCTCTTAACCGAGTTGGCTATCTTTTCCTCAGTCTGGGCCTTTGCTATTCTGACTTCCCTCCTGCTTCCTTCTGCCTTAACTGTTACAGCTCTCTGTCCTGCTCCTTCTGCGTTTCCTTATACTTCCGAGATGCTATCTTTTTCTTCCTGTCTTTCACAGCCACCTCTTTTGAGAACCATAGTGGCTTTTTCTTTCGTTTTGATTTGTTTATTTGCTTCACACAAAGGCTTGTTGCCTCTGTGATAGCAGTTTTGATGATTCCCATTGTTGCTCCACCCTCCTTCTAGCCTGTTTGCTAGTGCTTTTCTGAGGCACTCTACCATCTTGCCAAAGTCAGCCCTCCTGAAGTCCAGTACCCCCACTTTTGTTGGCTTGACTCTGTAGCTGAGTTTAGCGTGAACCACACTGTTTGATGGTCAGTTGTTCCCAGATGGCAACCCACTTCTAGATCTGAGATCCTCTCACTGCCCCGTTTGAGTATGAGGTCTAAGATTGCTCCCTCACAGTGGGTTCCAAACTAGCTGTCTGAGGCCTGCCACCTGTAGGGCATCAAGAATGGCCCTGCTCTTGGATGTGGCTGCAGCAAATGTGCTCAGTTAACATCTGGCATATTCAGGTCTCTCATCAACAGTATCTCCCTTTCTCTGCCATTCTAAGAATGCCTTTTATCATATCCTTGTCCATTTCCTCCCCTGACATGGGGTCTGTACACAACCCCTGTGCGATTGTGGTGCCCTTTCCAGTCTCCAAGGTGACCCACAGTGCCTCCTCTCCTCCCTGTTTACTGTTTTGTTCAGTTGCTTTTATCCTTCCCTACATAGAGAGCTACTCCTCCCCTCTCCCCTGCCTGTCTCTCCTGTAGGTTATGTACCCTGGTATGTTAACATCCCAGTCATGGTTCTCTGTGTACCATGTTTCTGTGACTGCTACGATATTCAGGCATCCCTCTTCCATCAAGGCCACCAGCTCAGGGATCTTGTTGCCCAGACTCACGGGCATTGGTACTTATTACCCTCCTTTTCCTGATGGCCTTACTCCTTTGCTCCATCCCTGTCCTTCTTGCCTTTGTCACTTTCTCCATTTACCTGCCTTCTCCTATCGACACCTCTATGTTGGTGTTTGCACTACTACTGTGATTTTTTTGGAGGCTGTAGGATTTCCTGCTCCTTTCCAGTGCCTCCCTCCTTGGCTAGTTTAAATGCTTGCCAATGAAGCATTTAAACCCATCGCCTAGGATCCTGGTTCCCTCCTGACAGATGCAGCTCATCACGCCAGTATAGGCTTGCATCACTCCAGGTGGACCCCAGTCCCCAGTGAAGCCAAATCCTGAGCTCCACACCAGTTTTTCAACCACTGATTGAATCTCATGGTGCGGAACACCCTAGCCTCTCCCCACCTATAGATGGGCAGCACCTCCGAGAAGATTACCATGCGTGCTACTTGTTCAAGGCCCCTCCCCAATTCCACGAACTCTTCCTGCACTTTCTCTAATCCTTTCTTAGCCTGGTCATTTGTCCCTAGGTGGACAATGACATCTAGCTCCCTCCCTGCAGCTGCTCCGCAATCCTGAGGATCCTCCCTGTCCCTGCAAGCCACATGGCGCCAGGCAGGCACCTTACCCCTCTCCCTTCCTCCCCAGTTCTACCTTCCTAACAATGGAGTCCCCACCAGGAGTTGTTTCCTCCCCTGCGGGTCCCCTGCCACCCTCCTGTGGGTCTCCTTGTGGAGGTTCCAAGCATCCTCCTTGGTCTCCACTGTGGGTGCCTCCATAGAGGAACCACACTTTGCCAGCTTTGCTCATGTCCTCATGTTCTAGATTTGCTACCAGGTTGGGACAAATCAGTTTGTAAGCTAGTTTTCAGTTTGGCTACTAGCTTTAAAAATCTGATAGACAAATTAACATTTATAGTGGCCATCCTCTTTAACAGCTCACAGATCACTTCTTACACAGGTAGCCAGTTGGCAGCTGCTTTTAAAATTTGGTATTCAGGCCCGGCCCAGTGGCATGGAGGGCTGAGGTGTCATAACACCTACTTCCGCCACACTGGCAACCCGTGTTCAGGAACGAGCATGGGTTGCGGGGACCAGTGAGGTGGGAGAGGATTGAATGTCCCAAGGACAACACTTTCTCCTGGGGAAGGGGTGGCAGCCATATGACCCTTGCCACCATGTGGAGGCCTGGTGGCAGTGCAGGCCATGAGGAGGCTCAGGGGCAGGGCTGTGAATCTGCAGGGTCTGCACTTCCATGTTCGTGTTTCTGATCTGTGAACTGCGGATAGGGGCTTGGGAAAAATGGAAAAGGGATCCTGTGGCAGGATGAAGCCCTGTGCTACTCCCACATCTGCACCACCACCTGGATGCCTGGTGCCAAATTGGACTTGTGTATGGGGAGGTTGGCCTCCTCCTCCACTCCACCACAGGGGACAGTCCATGTGGGAAACACTCCTGGGTAAGTCCAGGGAGGTGAGTGCTGGCTGAGGGAGGGAGGACAGGAGCTGTAAAGCCAGTTGGCAGGAGTAAAAAGTTGTAGTGGGGTGGGGGGTGAACTGGCATCCAAAGCAGCTTTTTTGGTAGCCATTTGCTCATCCTGTTTGCTACTCCTGTTGAATGGTTCCTAGTTCACCTTGTTCATTACTTTTTAGGAACTTGAAGGTCTGTATCTGTCACTCCTCTCTCTTCTGGCCTGCAGCAAACATGTTACCTGAGCTGATCCTCTTTGAATCTGCCTCTTGGCCTGAATCATTTTGATTACCCTGTTCTGCACCGTTTCTAGCCTCTCTTTAGCCCTGTTTAGAGTGCCGACTTTGAAGTGCATCAGCCCATGCGCATGGGTTGATGTGCTTCAGAAGTCGTCAGTGTGGACAATTTCTGGAGTGCCTTAACAGGCGCTGCACATCGGGTTTGTGATCTGACCCAGGAGAGGGGCGTGCTGGAGTGAGCTACTTTACAGAGCTCTTTACCTGCGCAGTGTAGACACACTGCAGCGCCTCCTGAAGAACGCCTCCCCATCCTCCTGGCTCTATTAATTTCTCCAATGCTTGCCTGCTAACTTTTGAATATACCCCTTATACGTCGAGTTCAGCAAAAAGTATTTTTCATCAACAGAAAAGGGGCGCTGAACTCATGAAAGTACTTTAATATGTAAGCGAGGGCTAAAACTACTATAAATTAGGGACATAAACTGGAACAGCAATACTGGGCATCGCTAATTACATACGCATATCCTCTGGATCCCCAGGGATATGCATATGCATCTGCATGACCAGTATGCTGTCCCAGTTTACGCCCCTAATTTATAGTACTTTTAGCCCTCGCTTTACATATTCAAGTATATTCCCGAGTTCAGCATCTCTTCTGCTAATGAAAATACTTTTTGCTGAACTTGGGTGTCCTAGGAGAGAAATGAGCATCTGGGCTTCAGCACTAGTCTATCGTCGTGTCACCGCGTGAGGGGAGGGAGGAAACTGCTCCAGCAACTGGCTGTGTGGAGACAGCTTTGAGCCGCCACCGACATCGCAGCCTCAGTGCAGTGCCGAAATTGTGGTGCGCTGCTGCTGCGTGTAAATGCAGCTTTGTTCTTCCTTTGGTAGGGACAATGGCTATGACTGTGGGTCAGTAGAGAATAGGTGAGGTTTTCACTGAACAGACTGGATGGACCATGTGTCTTTTCCTTTTTAATACTTTCTGTTTATGCCCCTCCACCATGGCGCCCTACCTTCCCTCAGAGACTCCCAAGGCATCGTGCCTGCTAGGTCTCCCGGAAACTGTGAGCCCCTCACAAGTCTGCCCTGCCATCAGCCCTCGGATTACCCCTAAGTGGGGTGGGAGGCCTACCCCAAACCTCCCATCCTTCATCCAAGTGTTGGCCGGACTCATGCGGCTCCTCTCTGGTCCTGGTCTCATGATGCCATGGCCTGTCTCCAGGCATCGCTGCTGGTGTTTTTCCTGCTTTCCTGGGGAGTGATATGTGTCTGAAGTCAAGGCGCTTCCGCCGACGCCCACCACTCCCCAGCCTCTATCTACTCCATGTGCTTGCTGTGCCTCCTGCTTTCTGCCAGAGGCCAGTCAAATGCCGAGCCTGTACCCCCACCCCGGAGAGGAGAGCTGTCTTCCGGATGTTTAATCCTCTTCCTCCACGCTGCCCCTCGATGGCCCAGGCTCGTTCCGAACCTGGGTCGCCAGCGTGTCTTTTCTTTTTATCAACATTGTCACCACCTTTGTGGACCTGACAGGGGCTATGACCCCCGAGGGGTGCATCCTCCAGCCCATTGGGGGCCATCATGGGTCCTACTGGGTCCCAGTATTGTCTCTCTATTTTCTCCCCTGTGCCAGAGCAGTGGGTGTAGTAGCTGTCTCAACCTCCGTGGAGGCAGCCTAGCACCTTGAGCATGGGCCAAGCCCCTCTTGTTGTTGTGCTGATGCTCGCAGCACAAACCCCCTCCAAGATGGAGAGCAGTCCTCCAGATGCTCAATCCTTAACTCCCCTGGCTGATCCCAAGTGACTAGAGTTCATTCCGAACCTGGGTCGCAGGTGTGGCATCCAACGCCTCAACCCTCAGCGACACTGGGCTGGCTCAATGTGTCTTTTCTGATGTTAATTTTTTCCTCTGTTTCTAGAATGCAACATACAACAGACACAGAAAGAAGGGGTTTGACCACCAGCAAAACAAAAAACATGTCAGTTGGCAGAATTCAATAGCACCCCCAAAAAAAAGTTAAAATTGACAAAGGGTGGAACAAATCACTTTTTGAGCTGGTGTTCAGTTTGTCCACTATCTTTTTAATCTGGTAGCCAGATTAATATTTTTAGTGACCATGATTTTAATGGCACAAAATTACATTGTGGGCCCGCAGTCAGTTGGCGGTGACTTTCTCAATGTGGTAGCTAGACCAGTTTTTTTTTTTTTTTTTTTATGGCGTTGGCCACCTTACCATGTTTTTCCCCACCCTGTTTGACTAGCAGGGCAGGGAAGTAATTCTGCCTCTTTAAAGGCCCTTATCAGACTCTGCCTAGAGTGCTGCAGATGGGGAGGTATGTAACAGCTGCATATTAGAAATAATTTTCTCTCTCCTATAATTTGAGCAGTCCCACTGGCCTACCAGTGTTGCAAAATATTAACCAAAAAAAATATCCACACTTTCCGATAGGTTTTCTGACATCTTGGTTCCTACAGCTTTGGAGTGCACACAGAGTCTGTCACTTGGAACTTCTGACTTAAGGACTGAAAGCCAGGAGGAACGCCCTTCTTCCTTGTAATCTGTTTGGCAGGGCTTCAGTTCCACAGCTAAACTACCCTGCTTCAGCAGTGCTTTCTCTAATGCCAGAGTTACACGTGTAAGTAGCAAAGAGCAGACAGCAAAACAAACCTGTTAAACTGGTTAGCAGCAAGGTTACAAATTTAGCTCGTGATGGAGTCTTTAGGCCAGTTTACACTGCACATTTGCATGGCAGCAACCTGAATGCTCTGGTTGCTGTGGTGCAAATCTGATCATACAAACTGCCAGCAGATACAGACCAAATGGTCTGTTGCGTCTGCTGATTGTGCAGCACAGAGGTTAGACTCCTGCTGCTTCCCCCGTCCCCTTCATTTTTCCACTGACTAGTATCTTGCCCTTAACCCTATCCACCCCCCTTAAAGCTCTCCACTGTTTTAAGAGATACCACTTCAGGAAGTGCATTCCATCCCCCACCACCCTCTCCGTGAAGTAATGCTTTTTCGCTTCCCTCCTGATTCTGCGCCCACCAACTTCAGGCTGTGCCCCTAGTAATCCCTTCTACCTTTAATCAAAACATGCCCTGTGTACTAACACTGTTGATGCACTTTAAGTACTTGAAGGTTTCAATCATATCACCCCTTTTCCCTTCTCTCCTCCAATGTGTACATGTTGAGGTCCCTCAGTCAGTCGTTGTAAGGCTTCCTCTCCATACCTCTAGTCATTTAGTAGCCCTCCACTGGCAAATGTGGCAGTGTGGACACTTGTCCAGTTACAATCGTCATTTCCTTGTCCTCTCTCCAGAGCCACAGCAGAGTTGAGGATGTGTTCTGGATGTGCAGTGTAAGCTGCCATGTGGAGGCTGCACCACTTGCTCGATGCATGATGGTCTCCGCCAGCATTCTCCTCTGCCCTCTGATAATGCTGTGGCTGAGCCTGGACATTCTACTGTGCAATGGCAAGGTGGGCCAGTCGGCAGGAGTAAGGGGTACCAAAATAGCAGATAAAGAATATTTTGTGAAAACATGACTGAGGTCAATATGTATTTCTCCCCCTCCACCTTTTTTCTATCGCAGTGATTGCCGAGAATGAATCATCTAGTGCATCACTGCAGATGTCACCGAACTGCATGCTCTCTTGTAGTCACAGCTCCTCTCTAGTGTGGGTTGCGTCAACTCATAAATGGGGTTGTATAAATTAGCTTTAGCATCAGTGCGGGAAGAGGAGGAGGCAGGACCATAGCAGTCTGTGGTGTGGCTGTGTAAACATGCCTTGTGTGAATGGGACTGAGCATCACAGTCTCAAACTCATGTAGCCTGATGCTGTGCTGTTTGCATCAATTCTGCCCTGTGAAGCATCAAGTTTTTACCTTTAACAACCCCCTAGTTTTATATGCCCCTTCTTACATGTTCAGCATTCATATGCTTCCGCACCTACAGTGATAGCCATCTTAAACTTGCACTTTACCACAGAACAGGTTTTACCACATAAGGGTACTGCAGTATATAGAAACAGTATCATTTAGGGTATTTTAACTGAAGCGTTACCTTGTTTTGCTTAGTCAGCACAATAAGGTAACGCTTAGCTTACGTGGAACTTGAATAATATTTTATTTATTCAAAATATTGTACCAGGTAAGCAAACAGAGCTCTTGGAGGCTTGTTTCCAGTTGTAACCTGGGGATGGAGGGTTAGAGGAGTAATACCTATGCCCTCAAGGGCCTTGAGTATCGAATTACAGAGTCAAAAACTACATAAGTCCTAGAGTACAGTTTTCTACACTGGACGTGTAAGAAAATAATGCAGCAGTTCATAATGCGGTGTACAACATGTTGCATACAGTGTACAAATTTGTCAGCACATTTGAAGTCCTAACAGTAGAGACTCAGCATATCTACAGAGGCTGTTCCTAAATGGAGATTACAGTAGACTGTAGGCCAGGTGGGCCTAGGTAGCAGAGAGGGTGGTCCCCATGGTCCCTGCTAATTAGTGTCAGACCTCTGACAGTATTTAGTAGCTGAGGGGTTACTGGGGCATGAGGTTTAAAAGGCATGATTAGCCTTAATTTGCCTCTTGCCTGAGGTAAAGTTAGTGTTTTTGTAATTGTGGCAGATAAGTTATTCTATGTGGAGGGTAGCCTGTAGATGATTGAGGCTTGCCCTACGTTTTCCTGTACCATGGTATCTGAAAATGGTAACCATCCTCAGACCTGAGGGGTATGCATAATTTGTGGCAGCAGTGAAGAGACCCTGAGGTACACGCCTCCCCCACTAGAGTGGTGTGCAGAGTTTGCCTTTTCGGGGAGGGAGGGGCTTCCAAGTTAATTATACATCATACAGTGAAGTGTTTTGGAAGATAAGCCGGATGAATCTGCATAAGGCATTGAATAGAGTTGCTGGTTTTGGATAAGATGGTGACATTGGTGCCTGCATAAACAATGTCTCCGTAGTCCAACAGTGGTAATATGGAGCCCAGCCACTAGTTTCTTGATGCACGGCTGAAGACTGCTTTTTCCTGTACAGGGCACCAAGTTTTGCATGACACTTGGCTGTTACTTGGGATATGTGCCTAGAGTAATTAAGATGTTGGTCTTGGTGCATGCCTAAATATTTGTAAGTGGACACAGATTCAGGGTGATTCCTTGTGTGGTGTGTACGCTAAGCAAGTTGGGGTGAAACCAGATTTGGACAGCTGAGAGCTCTTTTGCAGTGGAACTTCAGTGGTCGGGTAATCTTTGCGGATGGATAGACAACTGTATTGTCTGCATGCAAATATATATATCACGTGAGGAGAGGGTAAGGGAGGTTGTTTATGAAGACTGTGAACAAGGGCCTCAAAACCAAGCCTTGGGAGATCCTGAGAGAAACTGGTAGAGGGAGGGCGTGGTTCCAGCTAGATTGACTGACTGCTTGGTTGGTTAGGTAGGACTAAAACCACACTAGAGATTGGAAGAGATGCCCAAAGCTGCCAATTTTCCAGTAGTATGGTGCGATATATGGTTTTGAATACTTTGACAAGGTCAGTGAAGATGGCCCCGTCGCCTGCCCTTTTCCATATTAGGTGGATGTGACCAGTGACTCTTGAGGGGAAGGTGGAGATGGAATGGTTAGGTTGGAAGCCGACTGGAATGGTGTCAGAGAACAAGCTGGAATAGAAGTTGGCGCATTATCTGCTTACCAACCTCTTGAAGACCTTGGAGAGTGTTTGTAGGAGGAAAATGGGATGGTAGCTTGAGGAAGCATCTTCAGGACCACCTTTGTGGGTGGGAATGAGCAGCGCATGCTTCTAATGGCTGGAGAAGGAGTCACTTGCAAGGGACACTGCTGTGGCGTATATTAAGTGAGGAAATGCTGCATTGCAGTACCTTTAATGTGGTAAACTGTTTTGTGGTAAAGCGAAAGATAATGATGGCTGCCACTTTATCTATAGCACAAAACTACGGTTTGCCCCACTACAGCCTTGGCTCTGCCAGAAATTTCAGATGTCATTTTTCTGTGTGGTTCAGTAAGCAATAACATATGCAGTTTTGGCTTATTGTGCTTGTAAAATGGGCAGTATGTTGATAAAACAATGACATCTAGACAGAAGGGTTTTTAAAGTGCTGAAAACTGAAAAACTGACACCTAGGTAGTTCCTGTTCTGCACTTATAATTCATCCTCCCCATTACTGTCCAACTGCCTCATTCATAGAGGGTTAGGCAACTCCCTGCACAGGTTACATGCATCTTAGTTAATTAGAAACTCTTGCCGTGGAGAGTCAGTAGGGATGCTTTTTGCACAGGTTCATCGCACTGCACCAGTTGCATGTTTGCAGTCCCTGGCGAGAAAATGGTGGAGGATGGCGACCAGACTCTCGTGGGCCCTCGCTGCTGACTAGGCACCTACCTTCTGGACTGGATCCTGCACTTGCGGGAAGGTGTGCTTCCAGAAGACCGTGCCATGGTGGGCATTTGAGGTCGGGGTAAGTACCTGCGGATGGTGGGTGACTGGATGGGGTGGGGGTTGGGGGTCAGATGTGTGCCATGCAGTTTGGATCAGAAACATTAGAATGGAAAAAGAATCACCGTTGACATCAACAGAACAGTTTTTCATCATAAAGATTTTTACACGTTGTTTTAAGAAAAAACATGCTTGTGACATCCTTAGATTTATCCTGTGTATTTTTAACTTTCTCTGATATTTTATAACTGCTGTTGTAACTAATTTTGTAACTAATGACTCAAGTAATTAAATATGGGCAGCACTCACAACTTTTAAAATGCTAATCCATGAGGCTACTTTTTGAATGTACATTCTAGAGTCATTCTGTGGATGTATTAGGGTGATACTAGCATGTCTCTCTGATGGTAAATAACATAGAACCACACATCAAGATATTTCTTTGTTTTTCCTTTCATGGTTGCTCTGACAAGGGAGCAGGAACTTCTAGTAATGTCAAATCCCATATCTCACTTCAAGACTGATAGAAAATGAAAATAAAACTGAGTCTATTGATGTTGTTGCTAGAAAACATTATTAAATCAGAAACCTACGTGTGTAACAAATATTGCTGCTTTATTATAGAGAATAAAGTACGGTGGTGTGTTGAGAGTTTACACACAC
Source organism: Neoceratodus forsteri (assembly GCA_016271365.2). Taxonomy (NCBI): domain Eukaryota; kingdom Metazoa; phylum Chordata; order Ceratodontiformes; family Ceratodontidae; genus Neoceratodus; species Neoceratodus forsteri. Next base: position 107,730,329 of record JADMNL010000026.1, read on the forward strand.
TCGAGGGTTAGATGCTTCATAAACCCGAGGCAAGCTTGAGGGGTTTGTGCAGAGCATCTAATCCCCAAGGGTGTGTGTAAACCTCGAGTTTAAACATCACCCCAGTATTTTATTTTATATAATTGATGGCTCTCCTTTTGGCCACAGCAGTTATATAAAATAAAATCAGCAGTTTTGGTGTGGCTACAGTATGCACCACTTTATTTTTAAGTCCGCTGCATTTTCATTTGGCGGCTTCACTTATTTTTTAACAATGTTGAAAGTCCCCCATCTGTAAAGCAGTGCTCATTTGATTTTTTTAGTTTACTCACATGATGTTTCTTGGCTCCGTTTAATAGGAAGGCGAGCCAGGAAGGGAGATGCTGTAGGTGCATGCGAAGAGGAGGAGAACCTTGCGGCGTTTGCCTTATAAACGCCTTTATAACGGCAAGTTACGCCGCGTCTGTCAGTGGCAAAAGGGAGAGCCATTAATTGTACATGAATAACACACGCCTTCCAGAGCGCTTTACAGTCCAGGGAAGAGAAAGTTACTGACATTATTTTACTTTTATATTTTTTTTTTATTTACTAGGTAGGTGCACAGACAAATCTTTTTTCAGACATGACCTGGGAGATTATGGACAGAGGAAAATATAGTAAGGCACAGTGACAATGATTACATGTATGATATTGTATTAAATAGAGGCAATAATACATGACATTGTAATAAATACTGGCTAAATGTCAGATATGAGAGAACACCTTACAGATTTGCATTAGGAGAGCCAAACAACATAGGAATGTAGAGGATACAGAGAGGTTAAGCGACCTGCTTATGATCACGGGGGGTTAGGGATAAGGAAGCAGCTGTTTAGGGATTCAGATGTTGACCTCCAGGTTCCCGTCTCTGTGCTGTAAACATTAGGCAAACTGCCTCTGGAGTACAAAGCACTGATAGTTAGAGAGGCAGTAGTGGGAAGGGCTGCGCTCTTCTGGTGTAAAATGCTGGGCATGGCCAACACACACTAGTGAAGGTGCCAGATGCAAAAGGGCTCTGAATGGGCTCCAGTTACTGCACTGTAACAAATCTCTGGGTCGGAGTGAGGTTTTTCCAGCAGCAACATCAACAGCAGTGCCAGTGAGACTACTATAGAGACTCTGCGCAGTGCACTTCTAACCCCACAGATCATAGATTCACTTTCCATCTGTTCTTCAGAGAAGAGAGCCTTAAAATTGTTGGTCTTGGTGCTATTCTGAGCCTTGATTTACTGCCATTGCTTCCCTCGACCTCTGAATTATTTTGGTGTGTAAAAGCAAGCGCTTTCCAGTTACTCTTTGTGCAAATGCAGCATGTGCTAACAGCTTGGTGATTTCAGCATGAACACACACACAGTCTCTCTGGATCTAGTGACATCATTACACAGAGAAATGCGCTTGCAGGAAAACATTAACAGAAGGCGTTGAACTACTGCCAGGAGTCTGCAGTGTGTTACTAAGCTGGCTGTGCTTTTCCCAGAGTACTAAACACACCTCCAGTGATTCCTGGCCTACCTTGCTTTCTTGCCAAGTCTGTGTGCTGTAGTGCTAATCTTTGAGCAGTTGTAAGAATGTAATTGTAGTTGTTATTAGATTGAGAGATTGCTGGTAGATTGCATACCAGGTTTTGCAGGCAGCCATAAGACAGGGAGCCAAATTATAGAGTTGAAAGAAATTTTAAAAGGCATCAGATGAAAAAAAATACCCCACTAAAACAAGAAGCTGCCTTACCTCCCTGTGAGGCAGACAGTCCACGTGAACATTTCTACTTCGTGGGAAAAGGCAGGGATTATATTTGGGTGCTGTAGAGCAGGCTGCACGATCCCTTCCACTTCCCAGTGTGATGGCCCGACATTTTATAACACCTTATTTAATTGGGAGAGCACTGCAGTGCTCTCAGAGAGAATGGGGAGAGCCTCTTGTTTCTTTTCCTATTTTTGAGAGGCCTTGTTTATTTAAAACTTAAGCCACCATTTAACTCCTTAACCCTTGTTAATTAAGCTGTTGCTTTTGATGATAATTGAATGGCCTTCTAAAATGTATGTAAAAGATGATGAAAGCACCGCTACCTTTCTCTTAGGGAGAGCACCTCAGGCTGGGGACCTGATAAAGAGAGTGGAGGAATATTTTACTTTTTTGTTGCATAATTTAATCTTTCTAAGAGGTTTTTCTCCCCCAATGTTGCTGGAGTGGCAGAGATAAAGCCCAAATGGTTCATCATCACAGTATTTTTATTTTTAAGATAATTCTCTCTCCTAAGCTGGTCTCTGAGCTTCCTTACTGTACCTCCTGATTCAAATAGGAAGGCAGGAATTTGATCTCTGCAGTAAGGGACATCCAGCCCATGAAATTGATCATGATATATTGTCATATCGTGTTATTGGGACATCCCTGTTTGATGCGCGTGCACAGAATTCACAGCACCGTGCATTACTAGCAGGCATGGCACCCAGGATATGGAATTCTTTTTGGGAGAGGCCTGCCCATTGGGGCATGTACAGTTTAAAAATATATGCATGAAAAAATGTTGACCCTTTTTATTTGCCTGTCTGCCCTGGTCCAACTTCTAGCCTATGTCCTTAAAAGACTTAACTGCAGCCATAAGCCTGAAAATAATTTTTTTTGAATTATTGCTGTTGTTTGCCCCCTCAAGTTCTTAAGAGGACTATTGATAGCTTTGATTCCTAAGGAGTGTTACTGCATGATGCATACTTAGGGTTGCCACCTTTGGATGAGATGAAAACCGAATACTAAACACACCCCAAACTCCACCCTAACCCCACCCTTTTATGACTAATGAGGGCATCGTTTGGACTCTGATTCATTAATTTATTCAGAATTGCTGCTGATGTAACATTGTACAACGTCTTTAAATTACATCATGATTATTATTTTGGTTTGATTTAGATTTAAATATTTTACATTTGTTAACCTTTGGTGGGTTAGAGGTTCAAGGGACTTTCTATCCTGTGTACACAGCTTAGCTGACAAATCGAAGTGACTACAAGGACACCTCTGACAACCAGCTATTTTGGATCAGGTGGCCTTTTCTGGTAAAACTATTTCAATAAATAAATAAACTACACCAGTAATGGTGGATGAGATGTAATTACAAATATCATCTGCCATTTTAAGATGTGCTACTGTCCCTCCCATTGCTTCTACTCTAAAGTTATTGTAATGTCCGAGAAGTTTTGAAAAGTGGTAGGAACTATTCTATGCTGTTAAATGCTCTATTTTTTCCATGTCAGTCATACATAGCAGATAGCATGATGTGTGATATGCAGCATGCAGGCAGTATAGCACAGTGGTTTAAGCTCTGAGCACGCAATTCTGGAGACCAGGGTTGGAATCCTACAGCCCACACTTGCATATTGTATGACCTCCACAAATCACTTAGCTCCCAGGTTGCACCTGTAAACAAACTTTAGCTTAGTATGTCCCTTTTGGTAAAAAAATAAATAAATAATAAATGTTGTGAGACATTTTGATAAATTGCCTACATCTGAAGTGCCATCAAATCTAGATTGTGTTCCTGTCACCTCATCAGCTACTGCTCTCTCTCTCTCCTTCTCATTTCTGTGGCTTAGCATGACATTAGCCACATTATTGTGTGCTATTCATCTGAGAGGCCTGGAATGGTCTTCCTGGAATATCTAGGTAGTATGAAAATTGACAGCAATAACTACTGAGGAGAGAGGTGTAGTATTGCTAGAAATGAAATAAAATATTGGATTATTAGTGTAACAACAAAAGGGGTAACACATATTAAAATATAGGACAGACCCTAAAAAAAAATGGTGAGCATTTAGAGGTATACAAGTATTCCTTATCACAGCAGTCAAAGACCATGCTCACAATGCAGCTTGGAAAGGATTAGTTTGATTTACTGCTAATAGTCACAGTAGCCCTGCTTTACACCTCTCAGACTGACTGGTATACAAACAAAGGTCTGCATTACATCAGAATTTGTAATCTGAATATGCAAGTACAATGGTGAAGGATTTAACAGAATCTGTTTTACAAGTATGTGAGCATTCAAAACGACTGAAAACTACTACCTCTGAATAAAACTGAATTAGTAGGTATAGTTTCTGAAACACATTGTACAGTCCATACTGGGACAGGAAGCTGCCCTAATGTGGTGCCTGTCTGGTTTCAGAAAGATGAAGGTGTTAATTAAGGTGGTATTGTTTACCCTTCCCATGAAAAATCTTCCAATTTGCTGGTGTGAAGTTAGAGGTGACAACTGGACAGACGGACACATTTGGCTTTTTAAGTGTCCTGCTCTTGAAGGCACTTCCTGATTAGCAAGCACTGCAAGCAAGCAATCACACTAAAATGTTAGACACTTGCTTACAGTGAAATGAGAAGAAAATGAAACAGTTAGTGGAGAATCTAATAGGTGCTGCTTGACCCACCATAAAAACCCGAATTTGCAGTGGTGAAAACAGGAGGACCGAATCTGGACCTAGAAAACCGAATCATTCGGTCAAAACCGAGTAGGTGGTAACCTTATGCATACTGGTCCAGTAAGAACACTTTGTTAGGAGGGATAGCAACTGCCAGTAGCCAATCAGAGATTTTCTTGTAGCATGATAATGTGTGCATGCTGGCTCTGCGATCACATGACCACTTCAGACCTTTCCTTTACAGCCAAGGTTCTGACATCACTTCCTCAACAGGTCTTGAGGCAGAACTGTCATATTCTTAATAACCCAGCAGTGAATAAAGGGTAGGTACACACAAACAAAAACAAAACAAAAAAGAGAGCTTTTATATATTACTCATTGTATATTATAAGGGAGAGGTCACGTGGGGAATTGCAATGCACTGGCTGTGGGGCAGCAGTTTTCGGGAGACATTCTGGAACTGCGTTGCTGCCCTATTTGCAGGCAACTGTCAGCTCTGATGGAGGAGGTTGCCCGCCTCCAAGCTGAACTGGCAAGGACTAAGGAGGCCTCCCCACCCAAAGAGCACAAGATCTTACCGAGAGGGCTCTTGCAGTAGGTAATTACATATAGGACTGAGCCGGCTGGCAGCAGGACCCCACGGAAAAATTTCTAGCTAGCAGTCCCTGCGTGAGGACCGCCCCACGTCAGGTGACCGGCATCATCACGGCGACGCCGGTATAAAGGCGGTCCCGATGCTCAGTTTCTTCCAGTTCTTTCCCGCTAGCTCATGTAGCGCCTCTGGTAAAGTTCGTGCTTAGTCAGCCCTGTTCTTTCCATCGGTTTTACGAGATTTTCAACATTATTTGTTCAGACTGCTTGGATTCAGTCTATATGTAATTACTACTGCAAGAGCCCTCTCGAGTAAGATAGTACAGTTACGTAAGAACTTACCATAACAGTAGATCTTCGAGAGAGGCCTCTTGCAGTAAATAACCTCCTCCCCCTCCATCCCCTAGGCTTTTTCAGCTCCTTTTCCAGGAAGGAAAACATCTTCTCTCGTCCGGGCCTGTGGCGGGAAAGAACTGGAAGGCGGGTGTCCGAGACCGCCCTTTATACCGACGTCGCATGACGCCGGGTCACCTGACGTGGGGGCGGCCAACCGCCAGGGACTGCGTTAGCTAGAAATTTTTCCTCAGGTCCTGCCGTCAAGGCCAGTCCTATATGTAATTACCTACTGCAAGAGCCTCTCAAGATCTACTGTTACGGTAAGTTCTTACATAACTGTACTTTCCACAACCACTGCCTCAGAGGTTGCCAAGTGAAGAGCAGTTGGACCACAGTGGGTTCTGGGAGGGTGAGGGTGGTGGAACAGAGCGTAGCCTCCTAGTTGTACCTCTACACAAATCATATGTCAGTCTGGCAAATCAAGGTTCCTGTATGATTACACCTTCAGTGGAGACCAAGAAGAATGCTGGGACATCCACAAGGGAGACCCACAAGAGGGTGGCAAGGGACACCACAGGGAAGGAAACTGCTTCTGATAGGGACTCAGCTGTTAGGGGTGTAGACCTGGGGAAGGGAGAGGAAGGGAAGTAAGGTGCCTGCCTGGTGCCATGGCTTGGAGGGACAGGAAGCAAATCCTCAGGATTGCAGAAGCAGCATCACAGGAGAGGAACTAGATATAATTCTCCACCTTGGGACAAATGACCTAGCTAGGCATGAGAGCAGTGCAGTGCAGGATGAATTTGTGGAGTTGGGTAGGGGCCTCAGACAGGTAGCAAGCACAGTAACCTTCTCAGAGGTGCGCGTAGTCTATGGCAGGGGTGAGGCTAGGGTACTGCACACCATGCAGTTTAATGAATGGTTGCAAAACTGGTGCAGAGCACAGGGCTTTGGCTTCATTGGGGACTGGGGTCCACCTGGAGAGATAAAGGTCTGTACTGGCATGATGGTCTGCATCTGTCCAGGAAGGAAACAAGCTCCTAGGTGACAGGTTTAAATGCTTCCTTGGCAAGCTTTTAAACTAGCCAAGGGGAGGTGCTGATAGGAAGCAGGAAAGTTCAAGCCTCCCCACAAAAATTAGTAGGGTAAACACTGAGGTACAGAGCTTGACAGAGGCAGGACAGGGGTCAATGGAAAAATAGACAAGGGCAATAAGAGCAGAGATGGGGTAAAAAGGATAAAGCCAACATTAAATGGAGGCCAGTGAGTACCATTGCCGTAGTCTGGGAAACCAACTTCCTGAGCTAGTAGCTCAGATGGAAGAGGAACACTTGGATATTGTGGCAGTCACAGAAACATGGTACACGGAGAACCATGACTGGGATGTCAACATACCAGGGTACACAATCTACAGAAGGGACAGGGAAGGTAAAGAGGAGGTGGAGTAGCTCTCTACTTGAGGGAAGGATCAAAGCTACAGAACTAAAAAGTAAAGGGGAGGACAAGAGGCCTTGGGAGCACCTGGAGACAGGGAATGGCATCACAATCCGCACAGGGGTTGTATGCAGACCCTCGTCTCAAGGGAGGAAATGGACAAGAAAATGATAGAGGACATTCTCAAAATGGCTGAAAAAGGGAGATACTGTTGATGGGGACCTGAATATGCCAGATGTTAACTGGACGACATGGACTGCAGCCACATCCAAGAGCAGGGTCATTCTTGATGCCCACAGGGGCATGCCTTAGACAGCTAGCGGTGGAACCCACTCCAGGAGGGAGCAATATTACACCTGGTACTCTCAAATGGAGAGAGGAGCACAAATTTAGAAGTCAGTAGACATCTGAGAATAGCGACCACTGCACAGTGTGCTTACAATAAACACAGCCATGGAGACAAGCCATACAAAGACAAGGATACTGGACTTTAGAAGGGCTGACTTTGGCATAATGGTGAATACCTGAGGAATGCATTAGCAAATGGCCAAAAGGAGGGTAGAAGAACAATGGAGAAAATCAAAACTGCCATCATGGAGGCAACAAGCCTTTGTGTGAAACAAATAAAGAAAACAAAGCGGAATGAAAAACCACTATGGTTCTCAAAAGAGGTGTCAGGAAGGTTAAGGAGAAAAGGCTGCATTCAAAAGTATAAGGAATCACAGAAGGAGCACTACAGGGAACTGTATCAATTAAAGCAGAAAGAAGTGGGAAGGCAGTCAGAAAAGCAAAGGCCCAAACCGAGGAAAAGATAGCCAACTCAGTTAGGAAGGTGGATAAAACCTTTTATAGGTACATTAGGGTGCATAGAAAGGTTAAGAGAGGGATAGTGAAGATTAATAAAGGATAGGGGTGGTGGGCAGAGGGAGACAGTGAAAAGGCAGAGATACTGAATGAATACTTTTGCTCAGTATTCACAAAGAAGAGGAGAAGTTGCCTAAACCAAACAGTAGAAGCACTCTGGGTAGTGGGTTGACGCTGAGTCCATTTACAGAAGAAAGAGTCCTGAAAGAACTCCTAAAACTCACGGTGGACAAAACAATGGGGCCTGACAGGATTCACCCTAGAATCCTAAAAGAACTAAGGAGGACCTAGTGACACCACTGACCACACTTTTTAACAAATCATGGGAGGATGGGTGGTTCCTGAGGATTGAGGAGGCAGATGTGATTCCTCTTCACGAAAGTGGGAGCAAGGCAGAAGCAGGAAACTACAGACCTGTTAGTTTGACCTCAGTGGTGGGGAAAATGATGGAATCACTTCTGAAAGAAAGAATTATTGAGTACCTAGAGGCCAGCGGGGCACAGGACCCAAAGCAGCATGGATTCACAGCAGGAAGGTCACGTCAGGCGAATCTAATCGATTTCTTTGACTGGGTGACCAAAGTAATAGACCAGGAAGGGGCTGTGGATATGGCCTGCCTAGACTTTTAGCAAGGCATTTGACACAGTCACGCACAAAAGATTAATAATCAAGTTAGCCAGCCTGGGAGTGGGTCCCAGGGTGGTAGCCTGGGTAGCAAACTGGCTGCACAACAGGACACAGAAGGTAATAGTGAATGGAACACATTCCAAGAAAGTGGGTTACTAGTGGAGTACCTCAGGGCTCAGTACTGAGTCCAGTCCTGTTTAACATCTTTATAGGTGACATTGCAGAGGGTCTGAAGGAAAGGTATGCCTCTTTGTAGATGACTCAAATGATTCAATGCAAAGAAGTGCAAAGTAATGCACCTGGGAAATAAAAATCCAGGAGAAGAGTACACAACAGCAGGGAGGTACTAACAACAACAGTAATGGAAAGGGACCTGGGGGTAGTCATATCAGATGACCTAAAGGTGGGTAAGCAATGTGAGAAGTCAGTAAGGAGGGCCAGGGGATACTGGGATGCATAGGAAGGGGCATCACAAGTAGAAAAGGGAAGTGGTTATCCCTCTGTACAGACAGTTGGCTAGACCCCATCTGGAGTACTGTGTGCAGTTTGGAGACCTCATCTACGCAAGGACATAGACGGGATGGAAGCAGTCCAGAAGAGGGCAACTAAAATGGTGCTGGTTCTACATCAGAAACCATATGAAGAGAGACTTGAGAGAGCTTAATATGTATACACTTGATGAAAGGAGGACGGGGACATAATAGAAACTTTTAAGTACCTCAGGGAATCAACAAAGTCCAGGAGGGTAGCATCTTTCAGAAAAAGAGATGTGTAAGAACAAGGGGCACAATTTAAAGATATAGGGGTGACGGCTCAGGGTAATGTGAGGAAATTTTTTCACAGAGAGTGGTGCGTATGGAACCGCCTTCCTGAGGAGGTTGTGGGGTTTAAAACAGTGGGGAATTCAAACATGCATGGGACAGACATAAGGCAATTACAGTGGGGGGTTGCAGGAAGTAGGCTGTTGGTTAACTAGAATCTGCAGCTTATCCAATAGGTAGGAAATGGGCAGACTGGGTAGGCCAAGTGGTCCTTATCTGCCATCAGAGTCCGCTTCCTCTTTGCATCCAGGGTGAGATGAGAGCACGCGTGTATAGGATCGCGACTTGGAAGGAAACCAGTCAGCAGCACCAAATGCCTTAGGTGCCCAGGTAGGTTGAGACTGAGACTAGTAGGTGTCCATGGCCAAATCTGCTGGTCCTGGGGCACCTAGGGTATTTGAATTTCACACTGTAGTGGCACTACATGCTATCAGCGGACCAGTACGGTGGGGGCATAAAAGAGCATCAGTATTAGTTCAGTGCAATACAGGTGAACGTGTTGGGAGTTGCTTACTGACTGGCCAGAAGCATTGTTGTAACCTGGTCAGATGTTAAAAGTAAGGTCACAGCACTACATGGAAACTGGGAATAATCTTTCAAATGGATTTTGTTTATTATTTCTCATAAAACAGTTACATTTGTATGTTACAGCAACAAGGCAGATTACAAAATCTAGGATAGGGTACAAACTCGATGGAGTTACAAATTATGCTAACACAAGTAAAATACACATAATATAACAATAACCTTGTATTAACTGTACTGGTGCACATCTCATTGTCACTTGCCAGTTGAATTTCCTAGGTATTTCCCAACTAATTTCTGTGACTTCTTTAAAATGGATTTTACTTTCAACCCCCAAAACCACAAAGCAACAGTTTATGGCTCCAACTCTAACTCATTACCTGCCCTGTGGAGCTCCACTGGGGCATCCTAAGCCTGGCTGAGGAAGAAAGAGGGACATTTACAGGTTGTCCGTAATGAGGATAAAGAAGAGGCTGTCCCAGCTGAATCTGAGAGGATCTGGGATAACCCAGATCGTCTTAGTGGACAGCCAGACTCACAGAAAAAGTTTGAGAGAGGCGATGAGAAAGACAGAAACAGAGCATTAGTAACACATGCATTACACATCATGGTAACACTTACCTTGTCTAAAAGCTGTGCTGTTAGAGATTTTTCAATATAAGAAAAATGAGGGAGTCGTGTAGCGTTCACTTTTCTGTTGTGTGCCTCAACTTGGTGGTTATTCACTCCATAACCAGTATTTGTTTACAATTCTCCAGCCACCCTCTTGTTGTAGGAAGCATTGTTTGAAGCCACCTAAGTTATGGCCTTTGTTGCAGCGCAACTAAAATAAAGGTATCTGTTACTCTCTGTTTTTACGCCGCTGGAGGCAGGCCCCACACCAAGTTTTGAATCTCTTTTGGGTGATCAATCACCAGGATGTCCCCAACTCCTTAGCCACCTCCTCCCAATGTTGAACTATTTTGGTCATCCCCAGAATACATGCTCATGGGGTAGCCCCTGCTTACAGCCTCTCCAACATTTATCAAAATAAGATGTTGAGCAGTGATCAGTATATTAATGGATGTCACCACACAGACATGTAGACAAAGTGAGCCGTTTGGACCACTACTCAGATGCCCTGGTGCTTTGTCCGCTAGAGCTTCCTCGGGGTCTTAAGAACCTACTAATTACCTTCCAGCTGTGTTCCTGCCACCCATTAGAGACCGTGGTCCTGCCAGGCGCCACCATAGGTCCCATTCTTTGTCCTTCAAACTGTTTGTTTCCACTTTTGCTGCATTACTCTCCTATAGTAGTTTTTGTGTCATGTGTTCTGTAGGATTGAAACTAAATATTCCATCTGTGTTTGTCATTGAAAACAACCCACCAATTGTCTTAGTGGGCCTAACTGTTCTCCCCCACTCCTGTTTGGTCATTTACTCTGTGAGATAATGCCTGGCCTGCAAGTAACAGTAAAAATTGTGATTTGGAAGCTGAAAATTGGATTTAAAGTTTGGGAAGGATTTCACTACTCCTTTAATAAACCTCCCAAACTATTTAGGACCTTCTTTCCCACCATGTATATGTTGGCTCTGCCCTGCCTGGGCCAAAACTATTTGCTGCCGGACGAGTCTTAAGTGGTTGGCATTGTTCCTTCCTGTAGGAACCAGTGGTACCATGCTTCTATGGTGGTTTGGGTCCATGGATTAGTTAGGAATAGTCTTAAACACCACACAGGATATGCAGAGTGAGCCAGTGGTTGCAGATAGTCAGTTGGCTTGAGGCTTGGTGTAAAGATGATGAATGGTGGTGGTGAGAATGTGTGCCTGAGACTGCTCTGTGGGATAGCATTACTCCCATTTAGATAAAAACACCACCATGTTGAAGAAGCTTGCAGAAACTACTTCTCATCCCTAAAATTAAGTGAACCATTGACTCCAGTGTTTGCATACTAAGTAAGATGTACCAAAACTTCTGAGGTCAGTGGACTGTTTGTTTGTTTGTTTATTGTTCTAGGAATTACTACCTTTGAGCCAGAGGCTCTTTTACAAAGGTTCCACGTCAATTAGGTACAGTACAAAAAGGTTACATAGATAACACAACAATTTGTGCTGTGTCAAGAGCGAGAAAACATATACAAATACATATCAAATCATTTGTGCAAAAGGACATGAGATATCAATAATCACATTATTATTACAAGAAAGAGGTCATGCCAGATTAGGAGAAACAAATAGGAAAAAAGTCCAGAACAGAGAGGATAAGTGAAAGTGTGGGGAGCAGACAATAGCAGGAGAAAAGGTTTCCCAAACATGTCTTTGTCAAATAACAGAACAGGGTGGGTAGTGAGAAAATAGGAGGTTTAATCAGGGCAGTCACAGGAGCTGGAGGTGGCAAGGTGAGAGAACAGCCTTGATTTGAAAATACCTAGAGAGGTGGAGGCAGTAATATGAGTGCTGAGGGGTTTAGCCAGCTGGGAGCACGATAGGCAAATGATCTTTGTCCCTGAGAAGTTCGGCATCGGGGACTTGGAGAGGCTGGTGTTCTGATCTACTGGTAAAACGGGTACTAGCGCGGGCATAACAGGTCTTGGATACAGGGTGGAGTGAGGCCCAGAGTGATTTTTTGCCATCAGGCAGGTAAGGTACTTTATCCGGTTTGAGAGTTGCAACCAACCTGAGTCAGTGTAGAGTTCACATGTGGAGTGCGTCGATGTGCACCAGTGAGCAGCCGACAGGCCTTATTTAGGGATGTTGTAATGAGACTAAGTGCTGTAGTAGTGGCAGATCCGTATATAACTAAGCCATAGTCAATGACTGAGATGATAGAGGATTGGATGGCAGTCCTCAGTGCAGAATGGGTAAGGAGTTGTCGGTTCTGATACAGAATCCCAATTCGCTGATTAATAGTTTTTGCTGTACTATCAATGTGAGTTGCAAAGGTTAGGCCTTGATCAAAGTTGATTCCAAGATATTTGAAAATTGGCACTTGTTCAGGGTATTTCCCAGGTATGTATTAATGGTGAGTGGGACTTGCCGTTTCTTGTTTTCTTGAGTTAGAAAGAGCATGGATTTAGTTTTTGTGGTTTAGAACCAGCTTATGTTCAAGGAACCACATCTCAACTTTGGAAAAAGCATGCTGAAGGTTGAGGCGTAAGAGGTTCGGATCTTTATGAGTGGCAAGAATCACGGCATCATCGGCATAGAGGATTATTTGTTCAGGGCAGGATTTGGGGAGGGAGTTTAGGAAAAGGCTGAAAGGAGGGGCCCAGGATGGATCCCTGGGGAACTCCTGAGCGAACTGGTTTTAGTCTGAGAGAACTCCAGCTGCTTTTACAGATTGAGCGCTGAGCAAGGTAATTTTTAGCCAGTCACCAGGACCCTCACGAGAGCCCTAGGGATAGTAGTTGTTTGATAAGTAGGCCATGGTGTACTGTATCAAATGCCTTAGTTAAGTCAATGTAGACTGCTCCAGTTAGGTTTCCTTTGTCCATAGCATTGTGGATTGCTGTTGAGAATTCAAGTAGGGCAGTCGATGTGCTGTGCCCTTTCCTAAATCCATGCTGCTGAGTGCATAGGATGTTGTGCTTTTCAGGTAGTCTGAAAGTTGGTCCCCACCAAGCGTTCAAGGGCTTTAGAGAGAGTGGTAGTATTGATATCGGCGATAGTTACCAGGCAGTGACTTATCACCACTTTTGTGCACTGGAGTGACAACTGCAGCCTTCCATTTCCTAGGGAATTGGCTGTAGCAGAGGAGAGATTGAAAATTTTTGTGAGGGGAAGCAGTACTTCCTCCAGGGTGAGGACAGAAGTTTAAGGTCAATAGTGTCGCTGCTTGCTCGGGACTTAGAAATGGCCTTCTTTACATATTTATAGACTTCATGTGCCTTTACTAGTTTGAAATTGAAGGGTGGTTTGGTTGGAGAGGCAGTAGTAGAAGTAGAAATTGGAGGGTCAGCATCAGTGAAGAAATCAGATGAGAGGACACCACTAAGGTCCGTGAAGGTATCATTTAGGGTGTTTGCAATGATCTCTGGGTCTAATGTAGTGGTTCCATCCACATTCATTATTGTAGGAGAGGATTTGGACTGCTGACCCATGATATTTCTTATGTTGTCCCAGAAGGATTTCCCTTCACCCAGGAGTTGGAGAGGGCATTCTTGAAGTAGGAGCTCTTCATCAAGCGGATCTGTTTAGTACAGTGGTTGCGAGCCTGTTTATATTTTGGATGTCTGACAGAGTGCCAGTAGCTCTTGCAGTGGCCAGAGGTGATCCCTACTTTGAGTTGTGCCAATAGCTCGCCGTGAGCCAGGGATTTGTGAGTGCTTTGATTTTGCGCTTTTTACTGGTGCATAGGTGTCACAGGCAGTGTTGAAAGTAGTAATAAAGTAATCAAGGGCTAGGTCAGCATCTTGAGTTTTGAAAATCAAGGACCAGTCTATCTGCCTAAGACAGGTCTTGAGATGAGTAAGGTTGCCATAAGGTAGGACTCTGCTATAGATGGTTTTGGAGGCAACCTACGAAACTTATTTGTCCAGGTACATATTATTGGAGAGTGATCACTGGTGAGTCAGGGAGAACACTTAATTGGTTATACGGGTAGGGTGGCTGGTAAGGATCCAGTCAATGAGGGTGCTGGTCCCTGATTTGTAGTTTTTCCTGATAGGGGTTTACTAATTGTGTTAAATTTGCTGCTAGGATAGCATCTTTGTTTGACCCTGCATCAGGAGCAAGCCAATTTATATTGAAGTCCCCAAGGAGAAGGAGTTTGATGTCAGAAGGTTGTGTACTTACGAACTCGAGGACAGCCTGTAGACCGGAATCAGGATCTTTTGGTGGGATATAGACAGCAGAATCGTGAGGACTTTGTTTTGGGCACCAAGTAGTATCTTGATAGGGAGGAGTTGCACTGAGGTTTCTGTGGTGGGGTAAGAACCAGGGAGACAGGTGAGGTAGTCCTTTATGTAGATTGCACACCACCACCCGTTTCGAGATCCTATCCAGCCTGAATATCTTGTAGCCTTGTATAGAGATGGCATGATCCGGAGTATTAGGTGTCAGCCAAGTTTCGACGATGGCAAGGATATCCGGGTTGTGTTGGCTGGCAAAGATTTTAAGGGAGGCCAGTTTTGGGAGGAGACTGCAGATGTTTAAGTAGCATTGAGCCCCCTCCATGTTGGCAGGCTTTGTTGTGCTGTAGAAGACAGGGCCAGGATTTGAGTGGACACTTCCTGATATCAAGAGGAGGAGGAGGAGGTAGAAGTTTAAGAGACAGTTGCTGTACTTCATAGTCAATGAATTACACTTCTGAGGCTTATGCGGCTTGGACCAGTGCAGGCGTCTAGGATCCCAGAGCAAGGAGGTTGTTAGTAATAGAGAACGATATGCCCATTTATCCTTGTTGTAGCTTGTCAGTTGCACCCAGTCGCTTGCAGATAGGTACCTGGTGGTTAAGTCAAAAGCCAAAAGAATGATCAACAGCTGAGGTCCAGAGTCACTGAAATGTTAAAATTCCTGAAGGTGATTAACTGTGCCTGCACATATGCAGGATGTGAAATCCCTTTGTCTGTATGCTTCTTTGTCATTCAAACAGGTTGCTGAAAGCCCACATACAGGTCATGGAGCAGGTCAGACGAAAATGTGGATTCCAGCAGGACCCAGAGTCGCCAAGTTTGTCAGATGTAGTTGCTTCACTTATGTTTTGCTTGGGATAGCTTCCAAAAGTTGATTTTAAAATGAAAGTAAAGATACCTGATGATGATTTTGCAGAAATCCAGTCAGGAGACTTTCACGGATGTAGTGAGCAAGAATGGTATAGTTACCACAAGCAGGAAAAACATGTAAATCCACAAAAGCGAAGCTACAGACGCAGACAAACACAGACAGAAAAACTTCGCTCTGCTAAAGCTAACTATTATATTTCTACTGTCGAACAAGCTAAAGGTAACCCTCATAAAATATGGAAGACTATCAAAGCTATAGAAGGACTGCCCATGGCCCCTCTGTCCCAACAAAGATAGTTGCAAGTGGCAAGATTGTGGAAAACAAGTCCCTAATCCTGGAGAACTTAACTCCCACTTTGCCACAGCTGGATTAGCTTTGACTCGTCACCTTATGC
Source organism: Neoceratodus forsteri (assembly GCA_016271365.2). Taxonomy (NCBI): domain Eukaryota; kingdom Metazoa; phylum Chordata; order Ceratodontiformes; family Ceratodontidae; genus Neoceratodus; species Neoceratodus forsteri. The sequence goes on from JADMNL010000026.1 coordinate 107,746,047, forward strand.
TGGTGCTGCGGTGAGCCAGCATACCCTCCCGCCACATCTAGTCCTGCACCCAGCCCTTCCAACCGCGCGAGATAACTTATAAAGAAGTAGAAGATCTCTTCTAACTTAGACACCAAAATAAGCGACGCATGGCTGGAACCCTTTTTCCTAAGGTCAGGCTACGCCCATCTCACTGCCCCAATTCTCCACATCTTCAGTCTTTCCATTACATCTGCTACTGTGCAGTCCTGCTGGAAATCCGCACATATCCTCCCTCTATTTAAATCTGGTGACCCATGCGATGTAAACAACTATAGGCCTATCTCCATATTGCCTATCCTTTCTAAAGTTCTCGAAAAACTGATCCATATTCAGTTAAAATCTCACTTGAAACCTTCTCTCATTAACCCAGCTCAATCTGGCTTCCGGGCTAATCATAGCGCAATCACTGCACTAGCAAAAGTAACCAATGATTGGATCTCTGCTATAGATGCTAAGAAGGTAACTGGTGCAGTCTTTTGGACCTCAGCAAAGCTTTTGATACTGTTGATCACAAACTATTAGTCAGTTGCCTTGCAGAGTTGGGTGCCACATACCATACCACCCAGTGGTTCTCTAGCTACCTGACTGGAAGATTACAAAAGTAAAGGCAGAAGGCTTTTTCTGCTGCCTTACCAGTTGCAAGAGGAGTCCCCAAGGATCCATCTTAGGCCTTATCTTGTTTCTCTGTACATTAATGACTTAGATGCTAACATATCTACGTCCAATCTGCACTTTTTGCAGATGATACTGTGTTGTATACTTCTGGCTCATCGTTATCTGAAGTCAAGGGAGTGCTTCAGGTGGACTTCGCACAACTTGAGCATAATCTAAAAAGGCAAAGCTTCTGCTCAATGCTAAGAAGACTAAAGCGATGATGTTCCCGCAGTGCTGTCTCAGGCACCCCAATACCCTTGCCCAAGACTTCATTGTCACCACGCTAAACGAGCCTCTGGAAGTTGTAACCAAATTTAAATATCTGGGTATCTGGATCGACAATAAATTATCTTTCAGTGACCACGTTGAAGATGTCTCTAGAATGTTAAAAGCAAGGTTAGGTTTCTTCTACAGAAATAGGCCCTTTTCCCCTTGAAACTCGAAACAAGCTTGTGAGGCCACTTTTCTCCCCTACTCGACTATGGCGATGTAATCTATTTCTACACCACTCTTGCAAATCTAAGTAAACTGGACATCCTTTATCACCGTCGTTACGGTTCATTACCAACTCCTTACCGTTCGCACCACTGTGACTTATATGCAGCTGTTGGTTGGACATCCCTTACTACTAGACGCCTGCTCCATGCTGGGCTATGGACTCATAAACTGCTCCTGCAGAAATTGCCAAGCTATCTCTCTTCCCTTAGTATCTCACATAGTGCATACTCGTTAAGAAAATATGACTTTATTATGCTTGACATACCAGGGGCCTTGGACTTCCTTTAGTAGGCGTGCTATTGCATATACCCTTCCCTCCATTTGGAACCAATTACAAACCGTGACTGAAGCTAACTAGCACAGTTTCAATAAACTTCTGCAAATCGCTAAGTTCAGCCAAAATAAAAGACACCTGTAACTGTCATTAAGTCTCTTCCTTCTCCATGTGTGCCATATTTATCCACTGGTAAGGTATAATTGATTTGTCATATTAACTGCTTTCCTTCCCTTCTACTCCTGGCTTTATCTTTGCTTCGCTCCACTGCTACTCTATCAAATCACTCCCCCATATCAGTTGTAGACTGTTGTTTGTTCTAGCTGCCAAAATACTGTATATGTATTGCACACACCAGTCATCATGTTTCATTTATCAGTATGCAACCTGTAAATTCGGCTTCCCTGTCTCATATCAATGTTTACCACCTCGCGGTCACCCTATGTGGTACCCTTGTATGTATATCCAGCCTGTATCATGTAGCGTGCATTTCATGTATATACTGTTATTACCTATCTGTGTTTGTACTTTAAGTGTTTGTCACAGGACCGTCTTGTGAATGAGCTTGCTCAATGGAGTTTTCCTGCAATAAACTTGAAACTTGAACAAACACAAGCAGCCCACACACAGACCCAGGGGCGTGGTTTGACTACTGGACTGGACTGCTGGATCCACTGAGCCCTAATTGATCCTGTCCCCAAAACAAAAATTATCTTATGTGCTTTACGGAGATGTTTCTTTCCTGTTTTTAAATATCACAATTTGTGCTCTTTACAGCAGAAATATTTCCTAGTCTGCAAATGTCGGTATACAGGTTTTTAGCAGTAATATATTCCTGAAACCTTAAATCCTCCATCAGTAGATGTTGTAATTCGTAGACCATTTTAAAAGGTTTTATCATAAGTCTAATAATTAATGACCTGTCAGTGTATATGGAACTGCCTGCCATGTTAATAATCTCTTCCCCTAGTGGATACACTTTTACTGTGCACTTTAGAGTCATATTGTGGATGTTGCGGGATAGTGATACGACACATTCCTGATGATCAACAGCATTGCATCACACGAAATGCTTAGTTTTTTATTTTTAAATCTTTGATAATATCTCTCCATAGAGGCACACCTTTGGAACTGTAAGCCCGTCATCAGGACCACTCAAGAAACATTTGCCTAGCTTGGGCTACTCACGTTGACATACATCAGCACCACCTTCATAATGTAGGCGGCTTCAGTACCACTAAATAAAACACCAGCAAAGTTTGACTCCTAGTATCCTGAAACATACTAGTTTTGTTGTTCAACAGTAGAAAGCCAGGTGACCTCTCCACTGTGTAAGGTCCAATACCTCCCTTTATTTCTCCTGCCATTAATCGCTCTCAGATCATGGAAACGTTGTCATTGATTTTTGAAGTTAGTTTTCTTTACTTTATCATTGTTGCAGCTGCCATCGGGTTATTCACAAGAAGCCTCCACTTTGTCACCTCTGTCAGTGCGGTGCAAAGCTGTTTTGAGATTATGCTCACACACTTTTGTTTTGCTACATGGGCTTTTCACGTAATGTAAAGAACTGCACTGTTGGTCAAGGCTTCAACCAGGCCATAACGGGATGCAGACAGAAGGCTTTAAAATAATGTGGCTTTTTTTTTTTGTTTATATAGCTTTTCTTTCCTGGCCAGTAGCCTGTCTCGGGAGATACCCTGTTAACAGGATATAGCCTGATGATGTGGCGAACCTGGCCATTATTCATACAGCTGCCAGGTCTCCCCACCCCTTTCCATGGTGGGCACTGTGCCACTATTTGCCTCACATAGCCATAGCTTCGATCCCTGGGAGGAGCAAGCTCCCTGGCTCACAGCTACAGCCGCTGCAGGATGAGCAGTGTCCATGGCCCTGTAGCAGTAGTTGCTGTGGTGGCAAAACCCACCGCCAACCCCTCCGGCTGAGGGCGCAGTGCTGAGCAGCAGCTATCTTGGCTTTAGTCTGCCTCCCCATGTGACTTCCAGGGCTCACTTCCGAACTTGGATTGTCAGCATGTGGCTGCTGGGCCATTGGTGCAGTTGGCCTAAGAAAATTTTCTGCAGAAAATGGAGAATGTTATGCACATAGCATCAGCACCTGCCCTGGGGTCCCCGGCTTACTCTACTGGATATACTGCTGGGAAACCCAGCAGCTCTTTCATTTTGACCATGCAGTCCCTTTGCAGGAGAGAGATATTCATTGAAAAAGAAATCAGAAGATGTCTCTTTCACAGAGCATCACCACAAGCATTCTAAGTCTCCTCCTGGTCCATGTCGTTGGTGCATCTCTGTTAGAGTGAGTCTCAGACCGCTTCCTCAGTCTCCGTAGTCGGCTCAGCTGTCGTTCAGACACCAAGATCCGGTACAGGTGCTTTCTCTGCCAGTGATGTGCAGCCTATTCCCAGCGGTTAGTCGATGGGCTTTTTCCCATTATTGCTTTCTCGTAGACTTTGCTGGCTGGTGCTCTTGATGCTAGTGCTGTTGTTTTGGCTACTGTCTGAGTTATTTCAGTGACTTTAACCATTTCTTCTGTTGACTATTATTCTGTCAACTATTATGTTATGCTATGCTTTGTTATAGTATGTTATGTTGTACACACTAACATACTAAAATGCCAACAGAATAGGCCTAACGGTCTTTCGTGTCTGCTCGTTTGGTCAGCCCCCACCCTGGGAGCTGATCTTGCTGCCCCTTGCCCTCTCTTTCGATGGTTCAACTGCTACTGTCGACACAGCTGTGAATGCCTCTAGGACTGCTGTCCCTGCCAGTCTGTGGCCCAGGTGGTCCTTTTACTCTTCCTCAGCCTAGGGATGTAGGAGAAGAGCAGCCTATTTATTGGTTTAACTTCAGTTCCACTGTCTCTGTAGTAAAGACACTGTAGTTTATATACCCAGGTTCTACACCCCTCCCCGAGGCTGCCTTTTTAAAGCCGGGTGGGCTCTGGACAGTTGAAGGGATTTATCCAAGTGAACAACAACTCCTCTGGGGCTGCTGAGTGCCAGCCAGCAGTCTTCCTCTAGGCTGGACTTGCCTCTTCCTCCTCTTGCCCACTTCAAAGAGCTTGCTACTGGGTGGGGAGTGCTGGTATGCTGACAGAGCAGCTTTTGAAACTGCCACAAGGTTTGGGCAGCATCTAATGGATCGGCATCTTTGGCCTATTGTAAGACCCTCCATAACTGAATTACTGTCATGTGAATCAAAGTATTGACCAGGGACCTCTATAATGATCCCAAATGATGTAACCCCAGATCCTATGTGGCACCAAATGTTTAAGTCTTCTATCAGTGCTTCAAGCTAATACCGTACCATATGTAACCCTAGATGGTGCTATCCCAAGGGCTACTACCCCTGCCTGCCTGACTACTAACAGGTTAAGGGGCCTAGGTTCTATGGCGGGTGCCTCCACCCAGAGGTCAGGGTTTGCAGTAGTTAGACTAGCTTGGTCACAGCCCTCTAGGACACTGAAACCCCCTGTTATCCCTTCTAGTGGCTCACAAAGTGCACAGAAGTTATAGTCCCAATACCCCATGTGTACACACTGTTCATAAAGTACCACCTACCCTCGAGACTGATTCTGAGGTTCGTCTCTGGGGACCCCTGTAAAACAAGATGATGCAGTACAATAGCCACAGTGCAACACCTTAACATAAGCGAACACCACAGTCAGTGTAACTTAGCTGAAACAAACAGATCTGATTTATTTGAGGAGCTGTAACAAGGAAAGGGAATCAGGTTAATTAGGTTAGACACATTAATAATCACAGTACTGTGCATATGCTCAGAGTCCCAAATGTCACTCTCACTGGGTAGCCAGATGGTAGGGCTAGCCAGGATTGGTGCAGCTGGTTGGGGCCCTTTGAAGGAAAATATGCACAATACCCAATTGTAATCGAAGCGGATGGCTCAGTCCATGAAGAAAAGAAACAGCAGTAATTAGATGACACACTTGCAATTCGATAGACAGTTGACAGGGAGCTACCCTGATTTGTGCTCACAGCCTCAAGGCGAAAAATGGGCGCATAGCGGTTCTGGATTGCCAGACACACACAGCAGGGGAAGGAGATTGCATGTCAGGCACACAGGCTTTGATCAGCAGACGGATTCAGTCCGCCTAAATTCACTTGGCTTTCAGTCTACACCACATGGGCTCAAGAGAACCCGATTAGCTGTTCCTCCCAAGCATTCCACACATTTATATGTAAAGAAATTACTATACCAGGCAGCTGCTTTCAGGTCCGATCGCGCTTACTGCTAAACCTGGGAGTTCACACCGAGCTTCACTTCCTGACAGACCAAGCGATTCAGCAATTTCTCCAGGCTTCTTCAGGGTGAGCCTGGTTTCCCTCTTTCCGCCTCTCTTCTTCTCTGTAATCTCTGATTCAGTCTGAAATGACTTGGCAACGCAACAGCTCGACTGTAGACCTTCCATGCGCTTCCCACGCAAAACTATACAGTGTAGAAGCTCAGAGTTCCTTCTCTCATCACGGTCACAATGAATTTGATCTGTCCAGACACAAGGCAGAGCATTCCCTGGGATCACCTGGTTCAACTGGTGGACTCAGTGTCAATCACTCAGAACTCTCCCGTTGGTGCAAGTAGGCACCAAGGTCCAGAACTTCACTTCTCAGAATTACTAGCTATATATATATATATATATATATATCTATTTATCTATCTATCTATATATATCTATCCTGTAGTAAGCCGGCTCCCAAGAGAGTCCTGAGTCTGGTTAGTTCGAACAAACTGCATTTTAGAGCCCAGCTGTACTGATTGGATCTGTTCACCAGTTAAGATCAAAATGGAGGGCAAACACACAGAGTCCCAGCTGCAAGAAAGGCAGGTTAGACAAACCACATTCTACTTAATACTCTAACTGGTTTCAGGCAAATAGTTACACCTGTCATTTAGGCTACCTCTGTGCTCTTAGCGACTGCAGAAACTGACGTTTATTCAGTGGCAGAGGTGGGATTCGAGCATTAATTACACAGTCCCCTCATACAAACTAATGAAGTCTGCAAGCAGACAGCTCTTAAAGAGCAGTACCAAAAGGCTCTAAAAGCACTTCACAGATAAGACTTAAACGCCTAACACCATTCAGGCTGGGAGCACTTAGCCAGCTCCAGGAAGACTTTTGGGAACCCCATTTGCAGGGCGGTTACACATATGTTTGGTTTTGTATTGTTACCAAATGTAAAATAGTTTGTACCTAGTGTTTAAGTTTATAATACCTAATGGGTATTCTTACTGGAATGGAGCCTTTGCAAAGTCGTTGATTCAAAGGATTGTAATTCGATATCTTTTAAATAAATAATAAATGTATGAGCGGAGCTGCAGCACAGCTGGATGGGCTCTGGACATTGAAGGGATTTATCCAAGTGAACAACTGCTCTGGGAAAGCTGTGTCAGCCAGCAGTCTTCCTGTGGGCTGGACTTGCCTTTTCCTCCTTGCTCCCTGCTCCAATTGGGAGCTTGCTACTGGGTGGGGCGTGCCTAGTAGCCAACAGAGCGGCATTTGAAACTGCCACAAGGTTGGGCAGCATCTAGTGGATCAGCATCAGTGTTAATAAGCTGCGCCAGAGCCTGGTGGACTCTGGACATTGAAAGGGATTTGTCCAAGTCAACAACAACTGTTCCGGGACTGCTGTCAGCCAGCAGTCCTCCTGTAAGCTGGACTTGTCTTCTCCTCCTTTGCCCCTGCTCTAGCCGGGAGCTTGCTACTGGATGGGGGTGTGCTCATAGCAGGGTTTTGGTCTGTGTGTGGGCAGGCCTGCTGGGTGGATAAAGGAAGCATTAACATGTCCCACATGTTCATGTCTCATCAAGTGAGTGGAACAGCAAAGGAGTGAAACAGGTACAAGTGTGGTGTCTTAGGTGTTGGCAGGCATCCAGCGGAGGAAGCAGGAAGTGGAGGACCCTGTCGTGACTAGGGTAAGTACCTGTTTTTCTGTGGTTGTCGCACTTACTGATGGGGTATAGATAAGGTAAGGCCACAGTATTGTAATAAGTTAAATGTTTGAGTGTATAAATAATGTAAGTGTTTAAGGTATTATAGCTGATTAATGTAACAAAAATCTGGGGATAGGTGAAATATCCTATCTAGGATAAGGGCAAAAAAGGTTCAAAGTAAGCGAAACAAAAACAGGTAGGGTTGAAAATAGGTATGTTGGGAGTGGTGCAGTGGCTGTCTGCGCAGTTTTCCAGGAAACTTCTGGAGACTGCAGTGCTGCCCTATCTCGTGCACCTCTTTGGGCAATGGGGAGGTTGCTGTACACCAGGCTGAATTGGGTAGGATTCGGCAGCCTTCTCCCCAACCAGGAATCACTGAGTCCACTACCACTGCCTCGAAGGTTGCAAGAAAGAGGAGTGGCTAGACTGCGGTGGGCTCAGGAAGGGTGAGGGTGGTAGATCAGAGGCACACCCCCATAGGTACCACCTACACAGTTCCTATGCTGCTCTGGCGGGGCAAGACTGTCCCATGGAAGAACCTCGCAGTAGTGGCCAGGAGGATGTGTGGCTCCACCGTAGTGGACCCCAAGCAGGGTGTGCAGAGCATCCCAGAGGGGTTTCAACTCCTGGTGGGGATTCCTCTGTGAGGGGATAGATTTGGGGGCAGGAGGAGAGGGAGGTTAGGCGCCATGGCTTTGGGGGAGAGCTGATCTTGAGGAGCGGTAAGGCAGCTGGATGTCATTTTCCACCTAGGGACTAATGACCTGGCTAGTACAGTATAGGAGGAGTTCAGGGAGTTGGGAGAGGTCTTGAACAGGTAGCAGACTCAGTGGCACTTTTCTGAGGTGCTGCCAGTCTGTTTCAGGGGAGAGGAATAGGGTACTGCATACCAGGTGCTTCAGCTCATGGTTGAGGGAGTGGTGCAGAGAGGAGGATTTTGGCTACATTGGGGACTGGGTTCACCTGGAGGATAAGGGCCTGTACAGGGGATGGCTTACACCCATCCGGGAGGGAACCACAGTCCTCAGTGAATGGTTTAAATGCTACACTGGTGAGCATTTAAACTGGGGGCAGAAGGAAGCAAGGAGGCATAAACTGTCACAGAGCAGCAAGAAGCCCCACACTCAAGGATCAGTCAAACGCGTGTTATATGCAAAATATAAAAATACTTTATTGTACAAATAACAGAGGCGTGTTGGTGAATAAATCTGGCAGCTGTACCACCCGCCCCCAAAAAAAAAAAAAACACAAGCTGAAGTAGTCAGTAGGGAGAATCCTGGAGGAGGAAATCCCCAAGGGTACCTAATAACAAGAAAAACAAAATGGTAGAAATGAAAAAGGTTGGGAATGAAGGCAGAGAGGTAAGGAAAGGAGAAAAGGGTGTCTGACAGGATGGGTGGCAACAGAATTTGGAAGGCCATGTTTGCAAGTGCTAGAAGTCTGGGAAATAAGATCCGGACCTAGTGGCCATGATGTCAGAGGCTGACCTGGACATTGTCACTATTACTGAGTCACTGTGCAAAGAGAACCATGACTGGGATATAGCCATACCAGGCTATACTCTATTCAGGAGGGACAGGGTGGGTAAGAAGGGGGAGCATTGGCTCTTCGTGAGGAATAGCTTTAAAGTAACAGATACAAAGAGGGCCGGAGTACTGTGGGTCACCCAGAGATGGGGAATGGAGCAGCTGTTTGCAGTGGCGTGATCTATAGACCTCCAGCCGGGGGTAAATAAGGTTCTGGTGGAAGGCATCCAAAAGATGGCAGATAAGGGGAGGTGCTGCGGATAGGGACTTCAGTCTGCCAGATATAGACTGGATTATCCAGCTACAACTTCAGCTGGGAGCAGGGACATCCTGGACTCCTGCAGGGGCATTCCTCAGGTAACTAGTAAGAGACCCAGTCGTGAGGGAGCAATATTGGACCTTGTTACTACCATTGGTGACAGTGTTGCAGACATCATGGTGGGTAGCCACCTGGAGACCAGTGATTACTGTATAGTGTGGTTCAATATAAGAACTGTGGCAGAAATGAACCGCATTAAAGAACAGGGTCCAGGACATCAGGAGGGCAGACTTATAAAGATGGGGAATGCTCATGGATGCCTGGGGTGGGGTGGGGGACTTTGGTGGTGTGAAGGAACAGTGGACAAAACTAAAAGGGGCCCTGGAGAAGACATCAAACTTCTGCATCAGGCAAGTAAGCAAAAGCAATAGGATGAAGAGACCACTATGGTTCTCAAATGAGGTGGCTGGAAAGGTAAGGGCAAAAAGTTAGAATTCTGGAGGTATAAGCAGAGAGTGGCAGGAAAGCAGTCAGGAGCACAAAGGTACAAAGGGAGGAGAAAATAGCCCGGCAGTAAAGAAAAGGAGAAAAGACATTTTTAGGTATGTAAATGTAAGACCAGGAGAGGGATTGTAAGACTAAGAAATGATGGGAGTGGGGTGTGTGTGGAAGGGACCAGGAAGAAGCAGATGTCTGAACAAATACTTTAGTTCAGTGTTCACAGAGGAAGTGGAAGGCGAGGACCACAGGTGAGGGACAGGGGCATCGAAAGAATGGTGGTGGACATTAGTCCATTTGCAGAGAGAGTCCTGAAGGAGCTACGCAAACTGAGCGTGGACAAGGCAGTGGGATAAGACGGGATATATCCAAGGGTATTGAAGGAGCTCAGAGAGGTGCTGGGCTGCTGGCTGCACCTCTGACAGTCCTGTCCAACCACTCACTGAAGACAGTAGTGGTTCCAGAGGACTGGAGGAGGCAGATGTAGTCCCACTTCACAAAACTAGTAACAATTACAGGCCAGTCAGCCTGACTTGGTAGTGAAATTAATGGAATCACTACTGAAGGAAAGGATTGTGGAATATCTTAAGTCCAGTGGCTTACAAGATCCGTGGCAGCATGGATTCACTGGGGAAGGTCATGTCAAACAAATCTGATATATTTCTTTGACTGGGTGACCAGGAATTAGATCAAAGTGGAGCGATGGATATTGTCTGTCTAGATTTTCAGTAAAGCCTTACAACACCATTCCACATAGAAAAATTTATAAATAAGCTGGGCAGCCTCAGAGTTGGTTCAAAGGTGGAAACTTAGAAACATAGAATTTGATGGCAGATAAGAACTGCTTGGCCCACCTATTCTGCTCATTTCCTACCTAACGGATAAGCTGCAGATCCTAGTTAACCAACAGCCTACTTCTTCCTACCCCCACTAAAATTGCCTCATGTCTGTCCCTGCATTCTTGAATTCCCAACTGTTTTTGCCTGTACGACCTCTCAGGAAGGCCGTTCCATGCATCTACAACTCTCTCTCTGTGAAGAAATACTTCCCTCACATTACCTCTGAGCCCCCCATCTTCAAATTGTGCCCCTTGTTCTTGCACATCTTTTCTGAAAGATGCTACCCTCTTGGACTTTGATTCCCTTGAGGTATTTCTATCATGTCCCCCTCTCCTCGAGGCTATACATGTTAGGCTCCTTTAGTCTTCATATGTCTTCTGGTGCAGACCCTGCACCATTTTGGTTGCCCTCCTCTGGACTGCCTCCACCCTGTCTGTCTTTATGGAGATGGGGTCTCCAGAACTGTACACAGTACTCCAGATGTGGTCTTACCAACTGTCTGTACAGCGAGCCAACAACTTCCTGTTTTCTACTGGTGATACCTCTCCTGTGCATCCCAGTATCCTCCCAGCCCTCCTACGGCCTTTTCACATTGCTGGCCCACCTTTAGGTCATCTGATATGACTACTTCCAGGTCCCTTTCCATTTTTGTTGTTGTCAGTATCTCACCCCCATCGGTACTCTTCCCTGGGTTTTGTTTGCCAGGTGTATTACTTTGCATTTCTTTGTGTTGAATCTAAGCTGCCATACATTTGGCCATTCCTTCAACCTTGCCAAGTTCCTTTTCATCCTTTCCACCCCACCTTGCATATCAACCCTGTTGCAGATCTTGTGTCATCTGCAGAGAGACATACTTTCCTTCCAGTCCCTCTGCAGTGCCACTTATAAAGACATTAAAAGGACCGCCCCAGTACTGAACCCTGTGGTACCCCACTAGTAACCACCTTTCTACACTGTGGACTCCATTTACTATTACCGCTGTGTCCTGTTGTCCAGTCAGTGTTCTATCAGGCTACCACCCTGGGACCCACTCCCAGGCTGGCTAATTTGTTTATTATTCTTTGTGCAGGACTGTGTCAAATGCCTTGCTAAAGTCTAGGTAGGCCATGTCAATAACCCCTCCCTGGCCTGCTGCTTTGGTCACCCAGTCAAAGAAATAATTAGATTTGTCTGACCTGACCTTCTTGCTGTGAATCCATGCTGCCTTGGGTCCTGTGCCCACTGGCTTCTAGGTACTCAACAGTAATTTCTTCAGAAATGATTCCATCATTTTCCTTCCACTGAGGTCAAACTGACAGGTCTGTAGTTTCTGCCTTGTCTTGCTCCCAGTTTCGTGAAGGGAATCACATCCGCTCCTTCAGTCCTCAGGTACCACACCATCCTGCCATGATTTATTAAAAGGGTAGTCAGTGGTGTTATTAGTTCTTCCCTTAATTCTAGGGTGAATCCCATCAGGCCCCGTTGCTTTATCTACGTTCAGTTTTAAGAGTTCTTTCAGAACCCTTTCTTCTGTGAAAGGACTAATATCAATCCCCTATCTAGAGTGCTTCTGTTGACTGGATTAGGTATCTCCCCTGCTTTTCCATTGTGAATACTGAGCAGAAGTATTCGCTCAGTATCCCTGCTTTTTCACTATCGCCTCTGCCCAACCACCTTCCTCTTTATTCAGCCTCAGTATCCCTGCCTTAGTCTTTCTTTGCTCCTTAGTGTACCTGTAAAGGTTTATCCTCCTTCTTTACGAGTTTACTATCTTTTCCTTGGTTTGGGCCTTTGCTATTCTGACTGCCTTCCCCGCTTCCTTCTGCTTTAACTGGTACAGTTCTCTGTCCTGCTCCGTCTGTTTTTCCTTATACTTCTTGAATACTGTCTTTTCTCTCTTACCTTCCTGCCACTTCTTTTGAGAACCATAGTGGTTTTTCTTTCATTTTGATTTGTTTATTTGCTTCACACAAAGGCTTGTTGCCTCTGTGATGACGGTTTTGATGTTTCCCCATTGTTGCTCCACCCCACCTTCTTGCCTGTTTGCTAGTGCTTTTCTGAGGCACTCTCCCATTTTGACAAATTGGCCTCCTGAAGTCCATTACCTTCACTTTTTGTATGGCTTGACTCTACAGCCAAGTTTGCCGTGAACCACACTGTTTGGGGTTGCTTGTTCCCAGATGGTTACCCACTTCAAGATCGGAGATCCTCTCTCTGTCCCCATTTGAGAGTACCAGGTCTAAGATTGCTTCCTCCTGAGTGGGTTCCAACACTAGCTGTCGAGGCATGCCCCATGTAGGGCATTGAGAATGGCCCTGCTTTTGGATGTGTCTGCAGCAAAGGTGCTCCAGTTGACATCTGGCATATTCAGGTCCCCATCAGCAATGTCTCCCTTTCTCTGCCATCCCAAGGATGCCTTCTATCATTTCTTTGTCCATTTCTCCCTGAGGCGGGGTCTGTATACACTCCCTGCGGATTGTGGTGCCATTTCCAGTCTCCAGGGTGATCCACAGTGCCTTCTCTGCTCACTGTTTACCCTTTAGTTCCTTTGCTTTGATCCCTTCCTTTACATAGAGCTGCTACTCCTCCACGTCTTCCCTCCTGTCCCTCCTGTAGATTGTGTACCCTGGTATGTTGACATCCCAGTCATGGTTCTCTGTGTACCATGTTTCTGTGACTGCCACGATATCCAGACATCCTCTTCCATTAAAGCCACCATTTCAGGGAGCTTTTACCTAGACTACTGACATTGGTACACATTACCCTCCATTTTTTCATGGCTTTATTTCTTTTTGCCCATCTCTGTCCTTCCTTTGTCTTTTTCTATTTATCCCTGCCCTTCTCCTAGTGACTGCTCTGGCTTGGTGTTTACCTCACTAACTACTGTGAATTTTTTTTGGTGCTAGGATTTCCATCTCCTTTTCAGTGCTTCTCCTTGGCTAGTCTAAATGCTTGGCAATGAAGCATTTAAACCTATCACCTAGGATCCTGGTTCCCTCCTGGATCAGATGCAGACCATCGTGCCTGTATAGGCCTGCATCCTCCAGGTGGAGTCCCAGTCCCCAGTGAAGCCAAATCCTGACCTCTGCACCAGTTTTTCAACCAGTCATTGAATCCCATTGTGTGGAGTACTCTAGCCTCATCCATGCCATAGAGAGGTAGCACTTCCAGAAAGTTACCATGTGTACTACTTGTCTAAGACCCCTCCCCAACTCCACAAACTCCTGTTGCACTGCTCTGATCCCATTCTCAGCCAGGTCTTTTGTCCCTAAGTGGATAATGGCATCCAGCTCACTCCCCTTGCAGCTGTTTCCACGATCCTAAGGATTCATTTCCTGTCCCTCAAGCCATGGTGCCGCAGGCTACACTCTCTTCCCCTCCCTCCCCAGTTCTACCCCTCTAACAATTGAGTCCTCCACCAGGAATTGTTTCCTGCCCCTGTGGGGTCCTGTGCCACTCTCCTGTGGGTCCCCCATTGTGGAGGTTCCCAGCATCCTTCTTGGTCTCCATGCAGGTGCCTCCATAGAGGAACCATGCTCTGCCAGAGTGGCGAATGAGTTGTGGAGAGGCACAATTGGAGGATGCACCTCTGTTCCACCACCCTCACCCGCACTGAGCCCACCGTGGTCCAACCACTCCTCTTTCTTGGCAGCCTCTAAGGTAGTGGCGGTGGCGTGGGTGGGAGAGCAGGTTTCGAATACTTGCCAGGTTAGCATGGAGACGAACACCCTCCTCCCTCAGACCAGAGAGGTGCCTACAAATAGGGCAGCAACGCAATCTCCAGAATGTCTCCTGGAAGACTACTGCTCCACAGCCAGTGCATTGCACCACTCCCCACATGTCTGTGTCCTTCCTGTTACAGATGCTTTTTTTTTTGTTCTTGTTTTAGTGTGTGCATGCTTGTGAGTGTCTCTACCCCATTCAGTGTGCTGTGCCTTTAAGGATATGAACAGGTGTATATTGTTAGCAGTTTTGTGGAAGTGATGTCAGAACCCTGCTATAAAGGAAGTTATGTACTTTGGGTGGGTGGGAGTAAACCTATGCTGTCCAGAAACAATCAACTACAACTCTGACCTCTACCCCGAGTGCCTTCCTTTTTCAGACACCTATTTCACAGAGGTTAAGTAACAGGTCTAGTCACAAGTGACTGCAAATATTTCCCAGCTACAGTTCCTCCCTGGCAAATTGAAGTTAAACTAAGAAAAGTCAACCCCAAAACAGAATCAGTATTAGAGTATTAGATCTTACTTGAGAGGGTTCCTGCAGTAGGTCTTCACATATAGGACTGCGCCTGGCATCAGATCTGAATGGTAAACTTGTAGATAGCAATCATCAGCGGGGACCGCCCCTGGCGTTAGGCGGTGTGGCGTCAGCCCGACTATAAAAGGGTGGTCCCGCTCCAGTTGTTTCCGCCGTCACCTCAGTAAGTGTGACTCGTGTTTGAACAGCAATCCAATGCCCATTGATTTTTGTCAAGTTTTCTTCGCCTCTTACTAATATTTCTCAAAGTTTTCTTCAGTGTGATGTCTTCTAGACAGAAGAAAAAGTGCTCTAAGTGCCCAAATTACGTATGGGGGACTCACCATTCACGCTGACCTTTGCCTTGGTTCTAAACACGATGTCCAGGAGTGTTCCATCTGCCAAGCCTTCAACCAGGTGACCAGAACCAGGCGTAAGCGGTCCCTCGGGGCCATCTTCTGACCAGCCGCTTGGCGTCTATGGAAAAAGAATCCAAAACACGAGAGGCCTGCAACTGTGAGTACTTCTTGGGCGCCCGTCCACCTCTTTGGGCCGGGCCCTTCTTCCCATCCTGCAGAGGTGAGCGGGCAGCTGGGGTAGCCTTTTGGAGGTTGTAATTGGCCGTCTTGCCCTGCTGGTAAGACACCCTACTTCTAGCGAAGGGCACAGCCCTCGCCGATCAGTCTAGCAGCAGCCTTCCAGCCGTCCTAGCCTGGCTGATCTGCTGTGTCGATACCGGCTCCTCCGATGTCCGCCCGATCCATCCACTCTCCCGCCTGGCTTCAGTTTGGTCCCCAATGCCGACAGAGTGAGGGACAAGTTGACCCGTTGTCCCTTAGGGTTCTTCATCCCAGGTACCGCCACCCTATCCTTTGCTTTTTGCACTAGCTAGATTGCATTCTGACCTGCTGTCAGGGGCCCCTCGGGTCCCCCTCGCCAGGCCTTCTGCGTCCCAGGACAGGAGTCTTCTGCCGGCTGGATATCTTGCCATGGAGCCTCCACCCTCCAGTATTTCGGGCGTGCTCCCGGATCCTGTGCCATCTGCTGGCGCTGTGGCACTGCCCCCCAGGTCCTTTGGCTGGGTTCCCAGAACCTGAACCCTCCTTCCTGACTCTGGGTGGCCCTCCGTCGACCACTCACTACCTAACAGCGAGCCATGTACCTCCGATGGCCAGGTTACCCGGCGCGAGTTACCTGACTCCGTCATATCCGGCCTTGAGGATCTCTACCCAGGACACCCCATGCCGGGTTATCCTGGGTACTCCTATTACTATCCTTCTTGGCAGTACCCTCAGTATCCGAAGCCTCAGCCCCTCCTCTGCCACCTCCGGTACCGGACCGGAGCCCGTGCCCCCTTTGGTAGGATGCCAGAGACGCAACTTCTGTCAGAGATTAGACAGTTGGTGGGAGATGCACCCACTCCCAGGGTCACCTGTCCGCGCCTCCGGACCAGAGCTTCAGGCTCTCTAACTATTGGCACCATGGAAGCAGACCCATCAGCTCTCAGTGGTTCTGAGCCCTCTGACACCGAGTCCGACTGGGATCCGCCAGGACGCCAGGTCTCCGTGGAGGTTCCCCCTAAAGACTCTCCCAAGTCTCCACCGGAGGGCCTTTTTCGGAGACTTGCTGCATTCCATTCAGGCGGTTGGCCAACCAAAGAGGTAGATCCAAGAAAATGCCTAGCGGAACACCTGGATCTGGCCACATCTGACCCCTATCCCTCTCCCCGTGGATGGGGCCTCATGAGGACCTAGTGACCACAGTTTAGCAACAACGTTCTCTATGCAAGCGGGGTCTCGAAGCAGACCACACCTAACCACCCCCAGAAGGGCTCTTCATCTTAATTCCCATCCTGTTGTTGACTCTATGGTCACACGGTCCGCCACGACTGCTCTGCCCAGCCCAAACACTTGAGCTCTTCGCCCCTGACAAGGACTTGCGCCAGCTAGATCAATTTGGGCGAAAATCTATTCTTCCTCATGTGCAATATGATCCCTTAATTACGTATCGCATATGGTCGCTTTCAAAAAGCCTCCTTTTGGATCTGGAAAGAGACCTCCAAGAGGTTCAGGATGAAACCCTGAGAAAGAAGTTATTGGATAAAGTTAGGATGGGAAGTCATCGTGTCGTCACGCCTATGGGCTACTACGACTCGGTGGACTCAATGGCTAGAGCGGCAGCTTCGGGATCTATCTCCGTCACCTCTCCTGGCTTTGTGTAGCAGGCCTGGCACAGATTTACAGTCCTCCTTTTGGATGCCCCTTTGGGGGTTCCGTCCTCTTTGGCAGCTGATGCAAGGATATCATTGCAGGGCTGCAGGAGGCGGACGATCCCTGTATGACATGCCAGAAAGCAGCCTTTTCGGGCCGGCTAAAGAAGGTGGAATATGTCCCAGGCTAAGCCAAGCAAAGAATTGTGCACCTGGCTCTGGAGCTTAAACCCCGCAGGCCAAATTTCCAACAGCCCTGGGGCAAAAGCTCCCTCCGGCCCTGACTCCTTTCCTCCTTCCTCCCTTCAGTAACACAGGAGGAACCGGTCAGAGGAGGTTCGGCCTCCACCTGGACGGTTGGAGGTACGTCACCGCAGACACTTGGGTGCTTCAGCTCATCCAGCGAGGTCACTTGATAGAATTCAGCGAGATTCCAGCCCTCCTCCGCTGGGACGGTCCTTCTGTCCTTGGGCTCAGGTCCCCATTGTCTCTCAGGAAATTCAGGCTCTTCTTCTAAAGAGGGCCATAGAACCCGTCCCATTGAACCAAATAGGAAGGGATTCTACCCACTACTTCCTGGTACCGAAGAAAACAGGCGACCGAGACCGATCCTGGACCTCAGCATACTAACGTCTTCACTGAGTACAAGAAGTTTCATATGTTGACTTTTCAGGGCTTCTTCCTGCTCCACCAGAACTCATGGCTGTGCTCCCTGGACATGCAGGATGCTTACCTGCATATTCCTATCCTCCCGCCCACTGCCGCTTCCTGTTTGTTTTATGGAGAACTATTTCCAATTCCGAGCACTCGCCTTTGATAGTGGCGCGCTCTTATGCCGACGGGCACTTATGTCTTCCTGTACCTGGACGACTGGCTCTTGCAGCACCCTCTCCTACCAGCCTGAAAGAGTCTCTCTCTTTCACTCTGAACTTGTTTGGTTTACTGGGCATAACCGTTAATTTCCCCAAGTCCCAGCTAGTACCATCCCAGAGACTCCAGTTCATTGGAGCTGTACTAGACACAGTTCAGGGCAAGGCTTTTCTGCCATTGGATCGGGCCGAGATCTTATCTTCTCAGGCCACTCGTGGCCCAGGCCCGATGGATCCCGGCCACTCTGTACTCCGTCTCTTGGGACTGATGGCGGATGCCGCTTGACAGTTCCCATGGCCAGGCTCTCATGAGGGTCAGCCAGTGGTCTCTTCAGTCCAGTGGGACCAGAGGACGGATGACACAAACCAAAAGGTCATGATCTCCAACAGTCTGCAGAGAGATCTTCGCTGGTGGCAGGATCTCTCAAACCTATCGAAGGGAATTCCATTTCATCCTTCAGTTCCATCCCAAATCCTCACCACGGACGCCTCACATCTGGGCTGGGGAGCCCATCTGGGGACTCACAAGACACAGGGATCTTGGTCCCACCAGGAGCTCATGCTTCACATCAGTGTTCTGGAGACCAGGCGGTTCTTCACGCACTTTAGGCATTCCAGTCTCCAGGTTCGGGATCACTTCTAGTCCAGACAGACATGTCCACAGTCTGGTACCTAAACAAACAGGGAGGAACTCAATCATATCTCTTTGCAGAGAAGCAGTGAGGGTATGGTACTAGGCGATTCAGCACAGCCTTTACTTGACAGCGGTCCATGTTCCGGCGTAAGCAAAATCCTGGTGGACAATCTGTCTAATAGTGGCCAGGGCCCATGGTGGGAACTAAAGTCAGAGATGGTCAAGAACTCTTTCTTCGATGGGTCGCAGAGATCTGTTTCCCCCCATACAGCAAACTACCTATCTTTTGCTCGCCTGCCCTGGCATGGTGCTTTTGGCAGATGTGCTGTCTCTTTCGTGGACAGGAGGTTTCTTTATGTCTTTCCTCTCATTCAGAAGGTCTTGGTGAAACTACAGCAGGAGGAGCTCACGCTGTTCTTATTGCTCCATTTTGGCCACACCAAATTTGGTATCCTCTGCTACAACAATTGGCACTGGAACCTCTGGTTCCCTTGCCCATTCCATGACCTTCTGACACAGGAGCAGGGCACCTTGGTGCATCCGAGCCTTCAGTCTCTCCATCTTCATGCGTGGCACCTGTGGACATAGCGATTTCTCATTATGGGGCATCTTCAGAGGTTGGCAAGAATTCTAGTGGAGGCTAGAAAACCCTCCACTAGATCCACTTACGTCATGAAGTGGAAAAGATTCACAATTTGGGCCCAAGCAAGATGCTGGGACCCATTTCGTGCTCGGCTTCCCAGGTTCTAGAGTACCTCACACATCTATCTGAGGCGGGCCTTAGCTACTCCTCCATTAAGGTCCACCTTTCTGTGGTGTTGGCCTAACACCTCCTGGTGGAGGGCAAAACCTTGTCTCAGCTGGAGGTTGCCAGAACCTTTCTGAAAGGTATCCTTCATTTGAAACCTCGATCCGGAATCCTTGTCCTCCCTGGGATCCTGAATTTCATGCTCGAAGCTGACCTTACCCGGTCAAACCAGCTTCTTCCTGTGACTTATGCTTCCTCCTGGAAGACTTTATTTTAATCGCAGTTACTTCAGCCAGAAGGGTCTCCGAATTACAGGCCTTCATCTGTACGTGAACCCTATTTGATTTTCATAAGGACAGAGTAGTCCTTCGGACTAACCCTTCTTTCCTACCTTAAGTGGTTTCGAAACCACTTTGTACCAAACATGGAATTACCAGTATACTATCCACAATATTCCAACGGGGAATACCTTTGCACACCCTTGATGTGCACCGATCCTGAGGTACTACACAAACCGGACTAAGGAGGTTCAGAATCCAATCAACTGTTCTTAGCTTTTGCTGCACAGTGCAGAGGCAAGCTATATCCAAGCAAACCATCTCTCGATGGCTAGCTAACTGCATCCATTTTCGTACAAACTATAAGGAAGTCCCTTCGGGGCTGTTAAAGGCCACTCACTCCGCAGTGTGGCAACCTCTTCTGTCTTTTTGGAATGTGTCCACGGCAGAGATCTTTGCAGCAACCACGTGGTCGCCTGTTCACACCTTCACTAAGCATTACTGTCTGGACATTGCCTCTAGGCGCAGAACTGGCTTTGGTCTTGCAAGGCCTCCTGTCGTGATTTCTTATGGCGACTTCTCCTCCTCCCAGATGCACCTAAGTTTTTTTCCTCTGGGACTGCTTGGTATTCAGTCCTATCGTGAAGACCTGCAGGAACCCTCTCAGTAAGATATAGCAGTTACATAAGAACTTACCGTAACAGTAGATCTTCGGAGAGAGGTTCCTGCAGTAGGCCTAGTTTCCCACCCTCCTTCCTCCAGTTTCTGGATGTTTTATCCTTCTTTCCATCCTATGTAGCCCTTTAGGATTAGAGTGGAAGCAGGGTCTGAGGAGATTTTACTCGGTCTTATTCTAACCTTTCTATAGGTCTCTGTTGGAAAGAACTGGAGAGCGGACCTCCCTTTATAGGTGGGCTGACGCCACGCTGCCTGACGTCGGGGCAGTCCCCACTGATGATTGCTATCTACAAGTTTGCCATTCAGATCTGACGCCAGGGTCGTAGTCCTATATGTGAAGATCTACTGCAGGAACCTCTCTCGAAGATCTAATGTTACGGTAAGTTCTTACGTAACTATTTACTTACACAGGTCCAAAAAGTAATAATTCAGTTCAGTGTAGTCTAGAAAATAACCCCTTGATTTAAGGAAGCTTTGGCTGCTTTCTCTGTCTCTGTCTCAGCAGCTGGGTAAGAAATTGGTTGGGGGATAGGCGACAGAGGGTGGTGGTTAATGGAGTTCACTCCGAGGAAGGGAGGTGACAAACAGGGTGCCACAAAGATTAGTACTAGGATCGGTCCTCTTAAATGTCTTTATTAACGACATTGCAGAGGGCTAGGAGGAAAGGTATGCCTTTTGCAGATGACACAGAGGTCTGCAATAGGGTAGACATTATGGGTGAATAGAGATCTAGGTAAGGTTGAGGAGTGGTCAGAAGTGTGACAACTGAGTTGCAGTGCAAAGAAGTGCAAAATCATGCACTTGGAGCACAGAAACCCAGGAGTGGAGTACAAGATCCAGGGGAGGGGGAGTGGTACTGACAGCCACCAAACAGGAAAGAGACCTGGGAGTAATCACATCTAACTACCTTAAGGTGGCCAAACAGTGTGATGAGGCAGGGAGGAGAGCTAGTGGGATGCTAGGATGCATTGGGAGGGTATCAGCAGGAAGAGGAGGTGGTGTTACAGCTGTATAAAACATTGGTGAGACTTCTTACTGTGTCTAGTTCTGGAGACCATATCTCCGGAAGAACATAGAGGCGGTCCAGAGGAGGGCTACAAAATGGTGCAGGCTTGCATCTAAAGCCCTACTGAAGAGATGTTAAAGGACCTCAATATGTACACCCTGGAGGAAAGGAGGGAGAGGGGTGTTATGATAAGAGACTTTCAAATACTTCACTAATACGAATAGGGTACAAGAGGAAGCATTTTCAGAAGAAAAGATGCTCAAGAGCAGGGGTCATGCTGTGAAACTGGAGGGAGATAGATTTAGGGGAAATGTGAGAAAGTACTTCACAGAAAGAGTGGCGGATGCCTGGAACAGCCTCCCAGTGGAGGTGGTCGGGCAAAACTAACGGATACAAGAATGCATGGGATAGGCATAATAAATGAACCTTAGTGGTTAGGGAGGGTGGATAAAGCCGAGACCAAGTAGGGTCTGCGGTATTACAGTAGGTAGGGAAAATGAGTGGACTAGGTGGGCCAAGCAGTCCTCATCTGCTATCATATTCTGTGTTTCTCTTGCTACACCTCCGCAGGACAAGCTAACCGTGGCTGCTGAGAAGTGGACTCTGAATTCTTGGAGGTCTTTACATCTTCCATGATCATTTCTCCCATTTAACCTGCTTTGAAGGATGCTACTATGGCTGCCTGGAACAGACCCAGCACATTGCTGGCTTTTCTTCACAAGGTGGATAAACATATCCTCTTCCTCTCCCATATTTTTCTTGTTATTCCACCAAGCCTGAAACTGACTTGGTGACCACTTTATAGCTGCTTATGATTGGTCTAGGGCTTACTGCAGGGTCGAAATTAAGTTTTGCAGCCACTAGCCAGCAGGGCTAGTGACTAGGAAAATTCCATTAGCCCTGGCCTTTTTCACTGGCCCAGTTGGTTTTACATTCTAAAGTGTTGCCTTCTCAGTACAAGCCCACAGGGCTAATTATATGAAAATCTTAGTAGCCCGATACAAAATCTGCCAGCATTTGGCTAGTGGGCCAGTGCCGATTTTGATGCCTGCACTGTCATATGAGCTGAGCTTTTTGCCCTGACAGAGAATCCAGAAAATTGAATGTTGTCTCTTTATGCTGACCGTGAGGCTTCATTACTACTGGAATCTTCCATCTTAGGCTCTGTAGAGGCTGAAAGGATACTAGACACAGCAGCACAGGGTAGCCCTCTGTGGATTATGCCAGTCTTTTGCCACCTCCACAGAGTCAGGCAGCTTAGAACACAGCTCTACTGTTGCAAGCTGTCAGCAGCACAGGACATCATTTTGACGTGGTCTACAGTTGAAAACAGGATTTTGTATCCTATAATATGTACCTGTATAAAAATAAAAGTTTTATGAATGAAGAGATCTTTTCTACATTTCTCTGTTAGCTGACTGTGAGCAGCCACTGTTACTGGGCTGCATCAGGGCTGTATAGAAGCTTGAGAGGTCTCCTTTCTTGTGAGCCATCCTACAGTTAGTCCAACTGACACTGGTCCTACATGGCTCTGTTTATGGACTTGATTGCTTATCTTCCATGATCCAAACAGGTGCTGGCAAGCCCTGGCAAAGACGTGGATTGAAGGTGCACTCCAGTGTACAAACATGCGAAAATTGCCAGTAGAAAAAGGCCTTAGTGGTCTTAGTCTGCTAGAGTGTGCAGCTCAGTCTATTTAACTTAAGCTGCTCCACCCTCCTCTGCCCCCAGAGCGAACCTCCCCATCCCTTCCTCCCTCCCTCCCATTGCCACATTCATTTTACCCTGTCCCACTGCTTTCAGTGATACCACCTCCTCAGGCAGTTCATTCCACTCTGACACCACCCTTTCCATGAAAAAGTGCCTCATTTCCTTTTAAATCTACCCCACAAGTTTGACTATGGCCCCTAGTGGCCCCTCCCTTTTGAAATTGAAAATGCCCTCCACTCTAACCTTGTTTATACCCTTTAGATACTTAAGGTTTCTATCATGGCCTCCTTTCTGTCTTCCAAGGAATACATATTGATCTCCCTTAACCTCGCATCATATGGTTTGTCTCCCATGCCCTGGATCGTCTTGGTCGCCTACGCTGGAGCCCTAAAGTAGTTTCATGTCCTCCTTCAAATATGGGCACCAGAACTGCACATGGTACTCAAGTGTGGTCTAACTAATGACCTGTACAAGGACAGAATGACTTCCTCCCTCCTGGAGGTGATTCCTCTGGAGATGCATCCCAGCATTTTATTTGCTTTGGCTGCTGCTTTACAACACTGCACAGTGTGGTTCATGTCACCCTAGATTATTTTCCTCCTTTGAGTTGGGCACCTGTGCACCCCCCAGCCAGTGCACTTATTGTCGTTGAACCCCAACTGCAAGTTCCAGACCATTTATTTAGTCTGGCCAGATGCTCCTCGAGTTCCTGTCTCCCTTCCTCTGCGTCCACCCTTCCACAGATCTTAGTGTCATCTATGATGAGGCAGACCTTACTTTTGACCCCTACTGCTATTTTGCCAATAAAGATGTTTAATAATACTGGACCAAGTACTGATCCCTGTGGTACCCGCTGATTACTGGTCTAGGCTTCATAGTTCACCCTCACCGTCACTTTCTGATTCTTTTCCTGCAGCCAGCTCCTGACCCACACCAGCAGCTTATCCCCAACTCCCAGGTTACTCAGTTTGTTAAAGCAACCTTCCATGTGGCATGGAGTCAAAGGCATTGCTGACTGGTCCAGGTATAGTACATCCACTGCCTGTCGCCAACGACCTTGTCAAGAGATTCTGCCGTATTTGTCTGACAGGATCTCCCTTGACAAACCCATGCTGCTCTATCGTCCTGGAGACCATTAACCTCCAGATAGTTTACCAGCCTTTCTTTAAGAATGGTCTCCATTAATTTGCCAATAATGGATGTTACACTGACTGGTCTGTAGTTGCCAGGTTCATCTCTGGGACCACACTTATGGAGTGGCACCACATGAGCCATTCTCCAGTCCTGAGGCACACACCTGTCACTAGCGAGGTGTTAAACAGATCTACCAGTACCTCTGCCAGTTCTCTCAGGACCCTTGGGTGTATGCCATCGGGCCAGATGCCTTGTCCACCAGCAGGGCCTGAGACCTTCTAAGACCCTATCCACCTTGATCTCTCCATCTGTTTCACCCCACCCCCATTCTTACCCCAATAACCCCTGTGGCATAGGTCTGTCCTTTTCCCTAGTGAATACAGAGCTCCTCCCATCCCCCTTCTTGGGCTAACAATTCCTCCTTACTACTTATCTCCTGATATATAATAATAAGTCAAACTGTAAGCAGTGCTGCTGTCCAGGCGGACCTACACATGGATTGAAGGTGTACTCCAGTGTGATGGTGTCAAACTGGCAGTAATGTTAATTTTTCTTTTAGCACTGCAGCCTCTGTGTGGTGTCAGAGTGGAGATGTGATCCCAGCAGGTAAAGTCTGCGTCGGGTCAACCATCTTTTATTTGTGCTGTGCAGCAAGTCAGAGACAGAGTCTTTTGTCAGTAGCAGTTGTTCTATGGGGCATGCCGAACTCTGAGGTGAACGTAGTTTTCAGCCTCAGCCAGTACAGTAAGCAGTGTGGGATGTCCAGATGGCGAGAACAATATCAGCGGGAAGACCGGGTCAGATAGACCTCTGCACTGCTGTAGGTGCCATCCTTCACATAAATTGGATGTGAAACAGCCAGCCCTTCTGAACACAAGCTGTGGGAAGTCCAGGGTTGGGTCTGCCTCCGAGCTGCTGTAGACACCATTCTCAGTGTGCATTGAGCATGGAAACAGCAACTGCCTCTGAACTTGAACTTCAGGAGGCCAGGGTCAGATAGGCCTAACACGCTACTGTAGGTGCCATCCTCAGTATGAATTGGGTGCGATATAGTCGTCTCCACTTAACATGAATTGTGTGCACAGCAACACGCACCTGACTCTCTGTCCTTGCCACAGGATAGCTGTTATGGGGTTAGAGGTCTGGGCATGGTTCATTCAGCTCTCTTTGTTGGTCTTGCTGAGGGCAGCCAGCATACACAGTTGGTTGAGGCCTGGGGCATAATTCTGGCGGGAGAAAATCGCAGCATCAGCATTCAGTGGCACGGGTAAGTGGAGAGGTCAAAAGCAGAATACTGGTTTTCCCCTGGATTAAACATTTGGTGGGCAGGGGTTCCATAGTCCTTGGCTGAGGCAGGCATTGTCCCTATTCTTAGTCCTCTGCTCACTACCCTACAGTGCAGTGCACATCTTTGTGCACTATATCCGCAACAATGGCAGGGTCCTGTGCCTACCCTTAACAGGGAAGCCAGCCTCAGTCCACCATTCGGGCCTTTGTGGCGCCCGGCTGGGCTGAGTTGCCATAAGCAGCGCTGTTCCTAATGGGGTTGGTCGGCTGTAGGGACTGTGTCCGTTCCCAAACACAGGTCACCAGCATGGGAGGGTAACATTTAAAGGAGCACTAAACCCACACATATTGTAAATGTTTTCTTGTCACCAATTAGCTTTATTTCTATAGCAGTTGGGGGAGAGAAAGATATTTTTTCCCCGTGTTAGCAGTAGTCTACTGTAACTGTCCTGGGTGATTCGATTTTTGATTATTGAAATCAGTTTGCTCCCAAGGGCTGCATTACGGCAGAAAATTATGTATTGTAGTCCCTTTACACCATGTATATCTGTGCAGCAAGTTTAAATAACCTTAAAACTCTCCAAGAAATGCACACAGTGAAAGTATTATATTTACTAGCAACCCTCACTATGAGCTTCTAGAGGAGGATCTTCAAAGAAGGTTTGTATACGTGAAAAATGGTTAAGGAGGACAGACTGCGTTATGAACTATAAAAAAAAAAAATAAGACCGTGTTGTACTCTCCAGCTCCCTAAGCAAACACAAGTCCATCCCTCTAACATTCAAGAATGCCAGAGGAGCCTCCCTTGAGCTTGTTCAGCATTTCAGGTACCTGGGCATCACAATTGACTCCACCCTGTCCTATGCCCAACATATAGATAATATTGCAAAGGCGATTAATACAAGAATCTGGATACTTTAATGTCACAGACACAGTCTTGCCCGTGAAGCACTGAACTGGCCATCCACAATTCAGCTGTCTCACTTATAGACTATGGTCTGGCTATATACGAGCCAGCAACTGACATGGCCCTCCACCACATCTTTGTTGCTTTCAGCAAGGCTTGCTGTCTACTCACAGGTGCTGCAAGACTTAAGCACACAGCTAGCTCAACTGAATGGCAGAATCAGATACCAAATCTGCCTGCTCGCCAAAAAGTCTCTCTAAATTTGCTACCAGTGGGGTCCAGAACCTTCTAACCCCTCATATGAGTACCCTTCAAACCAGAAGTTCTATCAGTCAAGTCTTAATGTTCCCTAGATGCCACAGCCCTGGCCCCAACGTGTGTTCTCCCAACGTGCCCCTCTTGGACCAGCTCTCTTCCACTGGACATTACCGTTGCAGCAGCAATTGGTTCTTTCAAACGCAAACTTGACAACACTTTGTTTCTATTAGCAACTGTGTTTGCTTCTATTAGGTCCCTCCCATATCCGTAAATTCACCAACCAGCACTTAGCCCCTCTGCCAACTGTCCCTCAGTTGGTGCAGGACAACCTCAGCACTGCTCTGACCTCACCCTGCCTCCCCTCTCTGGCATCTACATCATCACCCTCCATTCTGTGCCTCCCTCTCTCTGTCATTTCCACCTGTTACTCCTATTTCTCCAACTTAGTAGTGTGATTTTAATACTGATGCTGGCATACATTGTACAATGCCTCAGCTACCTCTGTCCTATTGTGTTATATCTTAATGCTTATTCTCAAACCTCTTGCCTGACACTGTAATTATCTGTACCAACTGTGTATTATGACTTATCTGTTTTGTGCTTTATTTTGGTCTACTGGCGTGGAACCTAATACTTGAGCATCCACTCAAAGGTAGTTAATCCAAGACCTAAATAAATAAAATAAGAACATTTTCTCTGAGCCGGCCAGGTGGTGCTGAGGGTTGAGGCACTGGGTGTCACACCTCATGCCACGCCGGTGACCTGGGTCTGGAAGTGGACTCGGGTTGCTGGGAGACGTGAGCATCCAAAGTACTGCTTTCCTCTCCTGGGGAGGTGGGCTTGCAGGCCCAGTCCATGACTGCCATCAGCTGGAGGTAGTGCAGACCAGAGTGACACGGAAGAGAGGGCACAGCCTGGTGACGTGTGCATGCTTCCATACGCACATACCATGTTTACTGCAGTAGGGGACGTGGGTGAAATTGGAGGTAGAAAATGAAGCTTTGGTTTAAGGAAGCTGCCCACTTGCCTGCAGACCCGCACCATATCCAGGGACTCTCGACCCATCTGGATGAGTGCTTTGGGGAAGGGACAACCTCCCTCCTCTCTGACCCCATCACTGGGGTAATCCATGGGGACCAAGTTGAGGTAGGTCCTGTGGTACCGGGCGAGGTGAGTGGAGCGGGACAGAGCTGAGGAGTTGCGCAGACTTCTGGGAGAATAAATAAAGAATGGGGGGAACCTCCTGCTCTGCCACTCCCAGGACGTTTTTGAAATTAACTGGAGGTAAATGGTGGGTATTTAACACCTTTCCTGCTCTTTGCTTTTGTTATTCTAAATCAGCAGACAGACGTACTGTGGAGACCAGTGGATGCTGACATGTCATCTTACCCTAATGCAGCTCCATGAACAACTGAGATTTTAAACAAGCAGAAAATGGAGCCACCAGGATATTTACAGAGGACTGCTGCTAGCAGTAAAAGTAAATTAGAACAAATGTTTCTGTCCCCAACTGCTATAGAAATGGAACTTACTGGTGACAAGAGAACAGATAACATTTACATTGTGTGAGGTGAAGTGCTCCTTAAATGTCAACAGTCCTCTCTCAGATTAGTAACAAAACAGGAAATCCTGCCAAATCTTTTGTTAAAAAAAGAAATGGTGGTTTTAGGGCGCGGACAGAGAAACGTTCTCATTGTACTGCTCGGTAATTAATCAGCTCTGACTGTCCAGGATTCTCTAAAGGCTGCTACTGTACAGTACTTTTAAAATAAAAATGCTCTGAATCCTAGATGAAATTTCTTGCGTTGTGCTGTTTGCCACACATGATCGTGACTATCTGGGGATCGGTGGCAGCTGCAAGAATAGCAGTCATTGGCTCTGGCTGGCAGGGCGTTCTCTGGATGCAATGTTATGGTGAACTTGACAGTGCATAAGGACATTTGCATCTCTGAGAGCTCAGCTTTCGAGTGTTGAAATAGCTGTTTCAAACAAAGGCAGATCTTGAAGCAGAGTGTGCGCATTGGGCTTGCGTGATGTCCTTTTAAAGTCGTGGATATGTATACGTGTGTGTGTGTTTGAGGGGCGATGCTGGGCTTTCATCTTTTGTCAGAGGGGAGATTCTCACACTTCAGCACTAGTGTAGTAGTTAAGGCTCCTGCTTTCCTTTTAACTTGGAACATAGAAGTTATCAGTAAAGGTTTTGAGTCTGCCCAGCTCGACCTGTAGTTGGATGTGAGGGCACTGGTGGCCATTCACTCCAAATTTCTCACCACCCCATTTTTCTGATGTCCATACCAGTCTCATGTGTCTGCCTTTCCATGTTTAAATCCTTCCACTGATTCGCACAAGACTACTTCCTTGGTATTTTGTTCCACATACTGACTACTGTCTCAGGAGGAAATGTTTCCTGGCATCCTTTTAACCCCCTGCTAGCTTTTATTTACTGAAAAGTTTTACTAGGAAAAACATACTGAGCTGGTAACGCTCGTTTCCAGATGTGTCCTTGGGTGAGGGAGAGCAGACAATATTATGTGGTGCAATAGTAAAGTATACTAACATACTAAAAGCCAGCAGAATAGGCCAAATGGTCTGTCTTGTCTGCTCGAAAGCCAGCAACCTAATGGATGCTTGCCTTACCACCCCCAGCCCTCAATATGATATTTTCAGTTTGTTTCCCTTGTACCTGTCCTACCCCTTCTTGAATCCCTCCACTGTGCCCTCCTCCACCAGCCTCCCAGATGATGCATTCTACGCTCCATCACCCTCTCAGTGAAAAAAATGCTTCCTCGCTCCCCTGTAGTATCCCCCTCCAGTTTCCACTCGTGGCCCTGGTTTCCACCCTTCTTTAGCTTAAAACTCTTGGTTCCACTCCTGTCTGTTCCTTTTACATACTTGAAAACCTCTATCATATCTCCCTGTCCCTCCTCTCCTCCAGTAAATAAAGCCCAAGCTCATCCAGTCTCTCCTCATAAGGCTTCCCCTCCATGCCCTGAATCATCCTGGTAGCTCTTCTCTGGACCCTCTCCAGCAGTGCTATGTCCTCCTTCAGATGAGGTCTCCAGACCTGTACACAGTACTCAAGCTGTGGCCTGACCAAGGCATTATACAGTGGGAGTATCGCCTCCCTCCTCCTGGGCGTAATTCCCCTGGCTGTGCAGCCCAATATCCTGTTTGCTTTGGCTGCAGTTCTTCTACAATTTTCAGTGTTATTCATTTTGACATCTATCCACCCTAAATCCCTTTCTCCAATGTGGCTTGCAGTGACCCCCAGGCTGTATTCATGACCTGGGTTTTACCCCAAATGTAATATCTCACATTTCCTGGCATTAAATTTCAGTCCCCACCTCCTTGACCACCCCTCTAGGGTATCCAGATCCCCTGGACCGCCTCCCTCGCTTCTTCACAATCCACCAGTGCTCCCAGTTTTAATCATCCATAAAGAGACTCAACCTATTCTAACCCCCTCCCAATATCTGAGGCATAGGCATTGAACAAGAGTGGCCCCCAATACTGAACCCTGAGGGACCCACTGATTACCTTCCTGGGAGGGAGAGTATTCACCCACCATTACCCTCTGTAACCGCCCTGAGGCCAATTTTCAACCCAATTGAGCTCCTGTCCTCCCACCCCATCTCCCCATCTTTATCAGCCCATAATGTGGTACTGAATCAAGCGCCTTGCTGAAATCTAGGTATGGGACGTCCACCGTCCTATGTCTATCAGGCCCCGTCACCCAGTCATAAAACTCTCGAGACTGGACTGACACGATCTCCCAGAACGAAGCCATACTGTTTATCATCCTGGTGCCCTAACCATTCCAGCTGCCTCCCAATCCTCTCCTTGACAAAGCCTCCATTACTTTGCCTAACACAGATGTTAGGCTGACATGCCTGTAATTCCTCATCTCTTCTGTGAACCCCCTTTATGAATAGGCTACATAAGCCACCCTCCAGTCTTGGGGCACTCCATCCTGTCTGCAAAGAGGTATTAAAGAGTGCAGCCAGTGGAGCTGCCAGCTCCTCCGCCAATTCCTTCCACAACCCCTCGGGTGTAGCCCATCTGGCCCAGCGCCTTATCAGTCTTTAGCTTCCGAAGGCCTCCATCATCCTATCCTCTATGATTTCTTCCCCATTCCTCCCTCAGTCAACCTCCCCACCCTATCTGTGTCAGTTCCTATCAGTACCCTAGCCTCATTCCGTCCTCTGGTCTCGGACCGACTTCTCACCTTAGCTGAATGCTCTTCCCTCCCATCAGCCTGTAGGGATCCCCAGTCCCCATTTGCAAAGATTGAAGCAAAGTACTCATTTAGCATCTCTGCCTGTTCCCCTGCTTCCTGAGCCCATCTTCCCATAATTTTAATCCTATTGATCTGTCCTCTCTTTTCGCTTCTCTCTTATATATCTATATAATCCCCCGATATCCCTAGCAGGTTATGCTCCATCCCTGCCTTGGCTCCCCTCACCACTCTGAGTGACCGTCCTGGCCGATATTTCATACTCCCTCCTTGTCCCCTTGACATTTAAAACGTGTATAAGTGGCCTTTATCCTCACTGCCTCCTGCACTCCTCTCGAGTCCACCAACATGGCTTACTGGTTCTACCATGCTTTCTTAATTTTGTACACCTCCTGTACCCCTTTTTAATGGTCACCCACAATCTTCCAGCATCCATGTCCGCCTAATGTCCAGCCTCTCTCAGAATCTTACCCATGCCACGAAATCCGCCTCCTGAAATCTACCACTACTGTGTTAGTATGGTTTTCCTCACCCCCTGTGTACAGCAGAAACCAGACCGTGGCATGGTCTCCACCTGCAGTGGACTGCACACCTCAGGCCTCTTATCTGATCACTGCTCTGCTAGGACAACATCCAGTATCTCTCCTCTCCTCTCTAGTGGTTCCCCACCTGTTGGACCAGGAAGCATCCTGAAATACATCCGTCGAGTCGCTGTTCCCTGGCTACGGAGGATCATCGGTGCCCCAGTCCACCCCCGGCATATTAAGGTCACCATGACCACCACTACCTTACCAAAGTCACAGTGACCCTTAATGTTCTCAACCAGTTTATCCTCCAGAGCCTCCTCAATCTGGGGCCTGTATACCACCCTTATTTTTAATTTTTACTCTCCTTGTTTGCATGGTTACCCAAATCGCCTCCACTCCTCCTCTTCAGCCTCTCCACTCCACTAACCACAACATCATTTCTGACTATCAGCGCAACCCCTCCACTCCTCTGTCTTTCCTCAGTATCTTATAGCCCTCCAAATTTAGGTCCCAATCATTTCTCTGGGTGGCCCATGTCTCTGTAATTGCCACCACATCTGCTGATCCCTCAGCCAGCATAGCTGTAACTCAGGCATTTTATTGCTAAAGTATCCTGTACAGAGTAATACAGTACAGCAAGGTACCTAATACAGTAAGTTAACAGTTGTGCAAAACAAGTGTCCCATGCATAGTAATACAGTACAACATGGTGCAAATACCAAGTAATTTAAACAAATGTTCAGAGGCAATGCTGTACAGAGTTGGGATGTACTACAGATTGGGAGAGGGTATGAAGGGAACTGTTGCAAAACTGGGCTACAGATAGTCGGAGGTTGGGAGGTGGTGGATGGCAGCACGTGACATGGGTCAGGAACAATTGCAGGAGTGTTCAGTGAGATCAGTAAAGAAAGAGAGGACTGGTGCTACGAAGCAGTAGAAGAAGGCAGCTTGACCAAGCAGTGAATATCCTTGTGGAGAAGGGAAAGGGAATGAGAATTAATCTTATGGATTGACTGAGGAGGAAAGGGGAATCAAAAGAGAGATGCAAGATAATGAGGGAAGGTAGCCCAGCCAGAATTTTGAGATAAAGGAAGCACAGTGTACTGGGTGTCTGGAATGAAAGGAGGGGAGAAAGGGATGAGTATGGCGAGCAATGGTGGGTACAAAGGGGCAGTCCATGGCACAGCAGCAGAAAGAATAAAAGAGGAGTCCAGTCTGGCTAGGTGGACTTTGTAGTTGTGCTATACACGGTAGCACCATAGTCGAAGATGGAGGATGATCTTAAAACGATCTCGTGGTAGGCAAGGAAGTAGGATGCTTGCCTTATTACTATAGAGTGCATCAGGTTTAGGTTGGAGCATCTGGTGGATTTATTTATTTAGTTTTTGCTGACCATGAAAGGATGCCTAGCAATTCTGCCTATTTTCAGCCTTGTCTTTGGGGATACAGATGGAAACTAGCTGAAATTGAACCAGATTAAGCTGTTCGTAATTTTAGTGTATGGGGAAATTTGAACAAGAAAATTCCCCTGCTGTTGAGTGGCAATTACAGGCCAGTCAGCCTGACATCAGTGGTGAGTAAGTTAATGGAATCCCTACTGGGGAAAGGTTGTGGAATGTCTTGAATCCAGTGGGTTACAAGACCGGAGGCAGCATGGATTCATTGGAGGTGGGGAGACATGTCTTTCGAATCAGATTAGATTTCTTTGACTGGGTGACCAAGGAACTAGATCAGGGTGGAGCAGTGGACATGGCCTACCTAGATTTCAGTAAGCCTGTCAACATTGTTCCATATAGGAGGCTAATGCATGAAGCTGAGTAAGCGTGGAGTGAGTCCAAAGGTGGTAAATTAGGTAAGAAATTGGTTAGGGGATAGGCAGCAGAGGTGGTGGCAAACTGTGTTCATTCTGAGGAAGGAGTGGTGGCTAACGGGTACCTCAGCAATCAGTGGTGAGACTGGCCTCTTTAATGTCTTTATAAGTGACATTGCAGAAGAGCTGGAGGAATGTCTGCATCTTTGCAAAGGACACCAAACTCTGAAATAGGGTGGACACTGGGGTGGAAAGGATGAGCAGAGACCTGAGAAACTCGAGCAGTCAAGGAGGTATGGCAGCTGGGTTTCAGTGCCAAAAGGGTAAAGTAATGCCCTTGGGGCACAAAACCCAGGGCAGAGCACAGTATGGGTGGAGGATATTGATCACCCAGCAGGGAAGAGACCTGAGGGTAATCCTATCTGATGACCTGTAGATGGCCAGGCAGTGCAACAAGGCAGTTGGGAGGGCTAGTGGGATGCTGGGGTGCATAGGAAGGGTATCTCCAGCAGAAAGAGGTGATGTTGCCCTGTATAGGTTGCTGGTAAGACCCTACTTAGAGTACTGTGTCCACTTACGGAGATCACAGCTCCGAAGGACATAGTGGAGACAGTCCAGGGAGGGAAACTAAAATGCTGCAGGGTCTGCATTGGAAGCCCTATGAGAAGAGACTAAAGGACCTTAATATATACACCCTGGAAGAGAGGAGGGAGGGGATACAATAGAGACCTTCACCTCACAGTGGTAAATAAGGTACAGGAGGGAAGTATTTAAAAAGCAGTGCTCCAGAACAAGGGAACATGCTATGAAGCTGGAGGAGGATAGATGCAGAAGATGTGAGAAGTACTTGACAGAAAGAGTGGTGGATTTCTGGAACAGCCTTCCAGTGGAGTGGGTGGGAGCGAAAATAGTGGTGGGGTTCAAGAATGCATCTGATGGAAGGGCTGTTGAGCACACTACCGACCAGGCGTGCTAAGGAGGAGCTATACAACTTTGAAGTAAAGAAATCTTTTTTCTCACTCGACTTCAATTTGAAAGACAACGGCAAATTCTTTACAATGTACTGAATCTCCATATATCAGACTTTTGAGATGGGTCGCACCAACAAAGCAGAGGGTGGTGGTCAAAACCCCACAGCTGACTGAGACACAACCAGCAGCTGAACTACAGACTATGGGGGACGGAGCCCCTGGAAGGCCTTGCAAAGATCAGTGCAAGCAGTTGATTCAAAGGATGAATCGATCCTGACTTGGCTTACTGAACAGGATAGCAAAATTGAAGCCGCCTCCAAAGTTGCATTAGCAGCAGAATCGCTGGCCTCCAAACAGGGCTTGACAAATCCCATAGCCAGACGTCCTGGGCTACCAGGAAAATGTAAAGGACAAGCAGTTTGCTGGCAGCTTACTCTGTGCCAGTTGTCACCGGCTAGCACTGTTTTTCATTACGGACTGCATTACAGTCCTCCACAGTAGGCTGCTTCTCACTCCAGGCAGTTCGTTTGGCTATCCCGTCCCGTCTCCCTAGTGCTCCCGAGTCCCGCTGGTCGTCTGACCCGCTGACTGAGCGATGCTCACATGATTGCGGTTGTGGATAGGGTAGGCGCGATCACCTGTTTCATGGGAATGAGCGGCGCCTGTGAGGGATTGGAGGAGAAGGCAGTCCTCGAGTGGCAGACCTGCAGAGTCGATGTGGAACGAAGCTCCAAGTTAGGGAAGTCCACTGGCTACGGTGGTGATTTCCGGCATAGGATGGGACGGAGACGTCTCGCGCTCAGGCCGTCATTCACTGTCTGGCTTTCACAGTGAAGGGACGCTCTTCAGGTGTGCCATTGCAGCGCTCTTGTTGAGTGCAGGACCGGAGACCACTCAGTCCCTCATTCACTGTCTGGCTTTCACAGTGAAGGGGCGCCTCTTAAGGTGTGCCATTGCAGCTCTCTTGTTGAGTGCAGGACTGGGAGGCCGCTACATTTAAAACTATTACTGCTGCAGTTTGCTTATTAGCTGCCTAAGCCTTGCGGGGGGTGCTGCAGCATTTGAATTTGAAGGAGAGAGATAGATGGGAGGGTGAGGATAAAGAGGGATAGGCGGGAGCCACATGGTAACTGTCTGCAGAAGACCAGAGGCAGCAGAGTGGAGGATTCTAGCTGCAGTACATCAAGGGCTGAATTGACATATTTTCCAAAACTAGAAAGCTAAACCAGTGCTTTCTGGGCAATCAGACAAATTTGGGGAAAAATGACTTGACAGTACATGTGTACTACTAACTACGTGCATAGTACAGTCAGTGGCTCAGTGAGGTGTACTAGTGTGTGTGTGTAGGCAGGCAGCAGGTTGGCTGGGGCTTTTGTTTTGTGATCCTGATTCCTAATAAAGTTCTGCCTAACTAAAACTAAGATCCAACTTTCTAATGGAACTGGGCAGCAGAACTAAACAAAAGAAAACCTGCACTGCCTAACAATAACTAATGACTGGACGACTTGCCTTGGACAAGTATATTATATATAAATACTACTGCTGCAAAGGAGTAAGCAAGAGAGACTTTGCTAACTATTACAGACTAGAGACATTACTGAAAAGTGGACCCTGCTCCCTCCCTCCCTTCCCTGACCAGTGACCCACCTGACCATTGAGAAAATCAGAAAAAGTAAATCAGTTCAATTGATTTAAAAAGTAAAAAAAATAAATAAAAAATTTATATATAAGAAAAGCTATAAAAAAATTCTAAAGAAAATTAAATAGGAGCATTAGGAAGAGCTAACTCTGTATGGGCTATGTTGTGGAGAGAGGTGTCGTGTGCGTCCTAAAAGGTTAGAGGTCAGACAGGAACTTGGGACAATTGAGGACTTATTAGAAATAAACTAAAAACTGGGAAACCGCTTTTTGCACTACAGAAAAATAAATAAGCAGCCTTTTGGTGGAGGTGCAGGTGGCTGAGACCTTAACCTGCCCTGAGAGGGTAGAGGAACCTGGGGAACAACTGTGGACTTACTAGAAATAAACTAAAGGGAAAACATTTTTGTGCTATGGAAAAAATAAACCCTTTGGTGGAGGTATGTGTGGCTATGAGACCTTAACCTGCCCGAAGTGGGTAGAGGAACTTGGGGAACAACTGCAGACTTACTAGAACTAAAGGAAAACATTTTGTGCTACACAGCTACAGAAAAACTCTTCTTTGAAGTGGTAGGGTGTGTGTGTGTGTGTGTGTGTGTGACCTAACCTGCCAAGAGAGTATAGGAACTTGGAGAAGTGAACAACTGCAGACTTTCTCGGAGTACTAGTAGTTGGCTTCTGCTCCTCCTACTCTCATCTGTTCTGTCCTGCCCAGGTCCTCTTGTAGTGCTGTAGGTGCAAGCACTAAGCACAGCAGCTACAAGTAAAAATGACAACACAACACAAAGATAAGCTAACATTTTATTGAGTACAAGATTTCAATATTTTCATAACTTCATAGAAGTTAAAACAAAATGCAAATAAATAAGGCAAATCAAACTACTTTATTTTCCACAATAAATTCATTTAGGTTTTCTGTATTTTTATACTTTCCACTAAAATGCACCATTTTATACCTGTATTACTAACTCAAGCACTGGGACAACTACTTTTTGATAAGCCACTTGTCCGTGGACAAGTACATAATTTTAAAATTTGTAAGCCCTGCCTCCAAAGCTGTGGCGAGTACCAGCAAGATGACACAGGAGAATGCACAACTCTGATACTGCCTGGATACCTTGGAAAATGCGCAAAGAGCAGCCAACGTTCGAATTGTGGGCTTTCCAGAAAGTTTTACTGGCGTATAGTTTACCGGCCTTTTTAACAGACTGGTTGCCCCAGAATCTTCATCTAGAGGGAACACTGATAGCGGAGAATTTTCTTTAAGGCTTACCACATTTCCCCACGGGCTGACAGCTGGGCAGAACGACGACCGCACGGTTTTGTTGGTTACCACTGGAGTCTCCATCAGAGATGTAATCCTGCAAACGACAAGATGATCGGGACAACTACACTATGAGAGGAGAACCATACGCTTATTCCTTGACCTTTCATTTGCCACAAGAGCCAGGAGAAAGAAGTTCGATGGGGTGAGAGCCAGATTAAGTAACTTGGGCATCACATTTTTTAATGATGCCCACAAGCCTGTGTATAACATAGAGGCATACCTTTCAGTTTTCTGATCCAGACGAAGCGGGAAGGAAGGTGGAGGCCATAGGAAGAGAGTTTGAGCATTCATAGCAGATGACTCTTCTGATTCAGATGCAACCACTTGAGAAAACATTGTTGTCAAGATGGGACTTTCAGATGTTTGAACTTCTGTTTTTACCTGTTTAAATTCTTTTATCTCCTAAATTGCAGTGACTACGCCTAAGTTTGATGTTATGTCAGTTTTTTATCTGGTAAAGATGTAGTCACTTGCTACTTTTGGATTACATGTTCATTTCTCAAATGAAACGTTAAACAGGGACTTTGAAAAATCTACATTATAGCAGTAGTAGCTGAATAGCAAGGTTTATTGAGTTGTGGAAATAGTTAAATTATCTAAGTGTCACAAATACCTTTTATCTGCCTTGCTTTGATTTCTAAGATTTACATATTGTTTGTGGTTATATCTGAGTTTCATTCCTTAGTGCCATACATATTTGAATTAGATTTGTAAAGGGGCTCATAGCAATACTGGCTGTTGAGTCAACGAAATTTGGATTAAAATTTTTCTATTTGGACTTGACCACCTGTAGTCCCGTGAGGATGTGGCATATCACGGACAATCTGTATGGACTGATTTATCATGTAATACCCCAGATTATTTTTCACTAGATTGCATAGACTGGTGATTACTAGTACATTGAGTGTCTTGTTTGAATTACCATGTGATCTCTTGCATGAGATGGTTATATGACATTGTTTTTATTAAAACAACAAAATATAATAAAAAGGAATGCATCTGATAGGCATAAGGGAGTCTTAGAAAAAGAAAGGGAGAGGGAGAATGAGTCATAGATCTAGCAGGGTCTTCAGTGATACGGTGTAGGTAGGGAAAATGGGCAGACTGAGTGGGCTAGTGGTCCTGACTGCTGTCAAATTTTGTGTTTCATTTTCTGCTTCTTTTCGAAAAGTGCATTGCATCTTCATTGTCCACCTGAATAGCCACCAGAGCAGGCAGACTGGACGTTAGTTTAACATATTTATACGAAAAGATGGCATCTTGGTAGGGCAGCATCCCCCAAACCATTTGGCACCAAATTGTCAGTACTGGATTCTACCCCAAGTTCTCGGTATGTGACTTGAAACACAGGCTTCTGGTAGTGCTCCAGCATGGCATCCACATGTGCTGAGAAAAATTGAGGTGACAGTCCAGCCAGACCCTGAGGTAGTGAAGAGATGTCCTCTATCACTGCACCATCAAGGGTATGAAGAAGGGGAGGAGGTGAGCCTGAAAAGCCTTTGTCTGGTGCCCAAGGGTCATGGAGACTGTTTTCTTGGCATTAAGGGACAGCTGGTTTATCAGGAACCAGCACTGTATGTTAGCAAAGTCCAGTTGGAGCCTAGCAGTAAGGTCAGTGGCAGAGGTGCCAGAGACAGCGGAGAGGTCATTCAGGAAAATGGAGGAGAGAATTGGGACCATGATGGACCCTTGAGGCATGCTTGAGCAAATGGAAAGTGGTGGGGGAATAGTGTCTCCAATCTGGACAGCATGTGACCTTCTTTGAAGGTAGTAGCAGGACCATCTTACTGAGGGGCAGAGAGCCCGCCTGCCTAAAGCTTGTCCAGAGGAAGAGGGTGTGCGACATTGTCGGGCTGGCTTTGGGCCAAGTTGACAAAGGTGGCGGAGGTGACCTGGCCCTGATCCATGCTGGATAGGATGGAGTCATTGAGCCAGAGGAGGGAGCTGTAGTAGGACTCCTGAATCCAGACTGGGAATGAGTGAAGAAAGAAGAGGAATCAAGGAAGGGGAAAGCTGAGAGAGTACAAGGTGTTCTGGAGCTTGCTAGGGTGGGGAGTTGGGGAGCTAGGATAGTAATTATGGGAGGGGGCCCTCCTTAGGGAGGGGATGTTCCTGTTTCCAGGTGTCAGGGACTGTAGCTAAGGAGAAGATGAGGTTGAGGAGGTAGGTAATTGGGGTAGCATGGTAGGGCAGAGAGATGGAGTAGCTTCTTGTGATCAAGACCAGCGGGTTTCAGACCCTTGCAGGGGTTAAAAGCTAGGAGGCCCCTGAGGAAGGTGGAAGGAGTGGGAGAAAGTGTGAGGGAGGTAGGAGGAGAGGAGGTAGAGGGAAGTGGAGGGTGGGAGGAGAGAAGAAGCACAGGAGGTGAAAAAGGAGTTGCGGGTTGGAGATGGGAAGTTGCCCACCTTTAGGATGGGGTGGGGGTGGGGACTGGTTGATGGGGAGAAAAGGGTGGATAACCATCCAAAGTGGAAGGTGGTTAAGGCTGTTCTGGAGCATGGATGCAAAATATCGCTATACCTGGTGCCTGAAGTTCCCATGTGAACAAATCCCTAATTGACTACCTTGCTTATCCCATGAAGGTATTTGTATGTCTCCAATTATCTCCACATTTATGGACAAAATCATTCTGTTTCAGATTACTGAATATCTGGCTAATTGTCAGATTCTCTCCAATTTTCAGTCAGGCTTCAGACCATTATTCTACCCAAACAGCATTGATTGATTTATTTTCATGATTCAATCTAGGGCACCGGTAGATTCTAGCTCCTCACCTGATGCTCTGGGTAATACCTATAACTGACACTGTAGTGCAGTATGAGGGGTGCTGCACTGTTGAAGTGCCATCCTCAGATGAGATGTTAAATGGAGGTCCCTTCTGTCCATGCTGGTCACTGTCCCATGGCACTTATCAAAGAAGAGCAGGGAAATGTTTTATTAGTGCATAACATTAAATGGAAAGGAAAGGAAAACAATACAATCAGAAGTCACTTAAATCCCTACATCAGAACTTGAATATCATCCTGCTTACAAAGTGAAGGAAAGCCACCAAAATCTATGAAGTATCTACATAATACATAAATAAAGGGAGAAAGAAAAACAGCCACCTTTGGACACCCCACACAGAACCTTCTCAACCAAGGCCAGTCCAAGGTTTATGCTTCCGTAAGTCATGAAGTGATAGGTTGACGAGGAATTAAATTTATTTTCTATAAATTGCCAATATTTCATTTATTTCATCTAGCAGGACCTGTAATGGTACAGATTTCTGCTGTAGAACATTTTGGCATTTATTCTGCCAAATATACCATTTGAGACCTGTGACTGTAAGTTGGAATATCCCTGGGTGGAATTTGCCCCATCCTCCTGGGATCCCTATAAACCAATAGATCATAAGACATCCTAGTAAAGATCTGATCCTGTCATCTATTGGCAGTTATTTTCCAAAGGCATGGTATGTATATACGAAAGAAGAAAAGTTCTATTATCTCCATAGTCTGACGATCAGGATGCAAACAGTACCTTTCTTCTATACTTCTATGATGGTGATTATTGCTCACATTGTCTACCGTGGCATCAAAACCATAGCATGCCCACATTTTGTGGGATCCTAGGCTCCATCAGTTGGTCCATCAACCACTGTACTTGTATCTTTGGGGAAACAAAGAAAGCAAGGGTCTGAGCTGAAATGTCGGTCCAGTATCAGGCTATGTAATTGCTTCCCTTGTATTGCAGGTGACATCCTCCATTGCTAGTTTCATTTTTTATCTTCTGGAAATCATCTACCAAATAACTTATGCAACTTCTGGAAGGTTTCTGAATACCCCATTACCTCCCGTGTTCCAGTTCCTAAAGAAAAATAACCACAATGGTCTTAAAAATACAATTTCATGTACGTAACCCTACATTGCACCAGTGGAGTTGCTATATAAAACAAAAGACCTACCATTTTTAATATGTACAGCGCCTCAGTTTCTATTCCTTTGTGAATCAAACAACCCCTAGCTATAATTGAATATTTAAGTAATCAGAATAACAAAACAGTTTTATTTTTGAAGGGAGGCAGAAAAATCACACATCTGTGCATATGGTCTTGAATTACAAGGACATCCGTAGAAAATTAGGCCACTTGTGATGTGCAGTGGATGACAGTTTTGTGTGTCGTCCCCTTGGCAGAGTAAGCACCCTTTGGCCTGGTGGTCGTGGCATGGTAAGGCAACTTTATTAGCAGTTAAATAGATAATATAAGGCATGTGATGGGTAATACAGTTTCTAAAATCTTCTAAAACCTTGCATGTCACCTGAAACTAGTTTGAGAATTGTTAGTGCTATGATTAGCCCTGTATTGGATTATGGGGATAGTCTCTATAACGGGATGTCGAGGATGGAGCTGGATAGACTGGATGTAATGTATAACAAGCTTGCTCACTTCTTCCTTGATGCCCTCGCAAACACATTATTGTGACCTATACAGCGAACTAAATTGGTTACGATTATATGAAAGGAGAAATCTGCATTTATTAAAGGACACTGTCAACCCTTTTGAATCATATTATTTCTAGTTGAAAACCCATATTTTCTGACTGCTTACCTTCTCTACAGTTCATAGATGCCACTGGTTTTATTTGCTTCTTTCCTAAGTGGAACTGAAATGCATGTAATGGTGTAATTATACCCAACCTTTTTTGCTTCAAATCCTTGATCAGCTGTTATTGCATACTTCTTGAGCATTATGAACACCCTCAAACAGCGCAGCCACTCATGATGCAATAGTCGCCTCTCCTACCATTACACCATAGGTAGCTGGACTTTGGGGGTGTTCCATGTCCAGGAAAGATGCAGTGAAGTTGTTCGAGGAACGAAACAAACATGTTTTTGTGTAACGCCAGTATGGTTGGCAGGCAGTACTTTTTAAAAAGAAAAATAAATCCGAATTAAACTGAATACATCAGCAATCCTTACAGAACGTAAGAAATCAAAAATGTGTATTTTTAAACTAGGGACAATTTGAGGCCTCAGGGGTTGACAGTGTCCCTTTAATTTTTATGTGCAAATATTGAAGGGACAGTATTCCCAGTATATTGTAGATATTCTAAAGACAGGGCCTGTTAAAGATGGTCTGAAATCTGCTCTGGAACTTGAATTCAAAGTCCCAGATTGTAGATCGGAGGTGGGTAGGTTCCTCTGTTTACTACAAGGGCACTGCATTGTGGAACTCAGTACTGACTATGTTACAAGGAACCAATACTAACATTAGAATGAGTAATTTAAAAGAAGTGGTTTGTCGAGAGAAGATGTACCCTGCCTTGTTATGTAGGCAGGGTGACAAGAATTGAGATAGCTTATATGTTGTGCAGTGTCATTAAGGATGCTAATCTATAAATTTTACTACTTTTATTTGTTTATATTTTGCTGTGATGACTGTATTACTTTGTAACAAGTGATCTTGGCATTAAGGGACCTCATTGAATATGAATCTTATGGTTCAATTGAGTTGTAATCCCTGTTCATACTTTTCATGAATAAAAATGTTACTAGCTTCTATGCCTTAGCACTGAATACAATGGATATCATGAAGTTTTGCTAAATGGGGTGCTAGGACTTAGGACATTTCTCTTCTAACCCTCCCGTCATACTCACTTTGTGAATATTTTGTGCAATATTTACCTGATATAAATATGCATTTTTTATCTTCTATTTTATCTCCGCTTCAGCCACTGACCTTCTATATCTTCCAGCCGCTGCTCGCTTCCCGACGACCACGAGACATAGCCACCCGGACCAGCTGGCATATGCAGCCGATGTCCCGAAAGGGACCCCTCCTCTGTCCCGCAAGCCAGGCCAGGGGGAACCGGCCATTCTCGTGCCATGTCTCCTAGCCCGGCGGGCTCTGGGAAGCGGCTATCGTTGCTGCAAACAGTGCTGCTGTTTTCCACCACATTTTCATCCCCTGAGTGCAGAGATGATACGTACGACGCCAAGCACTGACGTGCTGACGCCTGCTGCACTCCTCCTCTGTTGCACCGATTCTGGACAGTGTCCCCAGGCATCCCTGGGGCTCTGCAGAGCGGTGGAGGCCTACATCCCTCCCCAGGATAGGAGAGCAGTCCTCCAGGTGCTCAACCTCCCTGACAACCAGGGCTGCGTCTCAACCTGTTGCCAGCTGCACACAAGGTGTGGCGCCCAACGCCCAGCGCCACTGGCCAGCCATAAATATACATTTTTTTGTAGCACTGCAGTAAGTATATGCATTTTTTTCCGTCATATAGGGCCTACTTGCTACAATTTGAAAAAGGATACAAACTTGACAGCTGCAACCCTAGTCCCCAAAAAAAAAAAGTCTTACCTAATGTATTAGGCCTTTGTAAGCTGAAACATATTTTTAAACATTTTCATTTATTTTTATTTTGTTTTTGTAAGTCTGAGATTAAACATGGCGGATGCTGTGTAGTTTCATTTCATGAAAAGCTGCGCCACATCACTCTTTCACATAAATGGAACAGTGCAGCATCCACCATGTTGCCAAATCCTGGACTTTACAAAACAAAATAAAGCAAGTTAAAGCACTTACAAAAAATATGTCTTGGCTATGAAAAGCCTAATTTTTTGGGGGTAAGGCTTTGGGTGGTGGGGAGATTTGGATTGTAGAGCTTCCTTTAAAATAGGCAATATAGACAAGCTGTTGCAGTAGTAAGTTGTTTCCAGGGAAGGAACCGATGGAGTTGTGAGCTTGTTTTTACCATATCAGTATAAATGAATATATTATTATTTTATTTACTATTTCATAGTATTGCTAAACAAATTTGCACATTGTATTTTGCATGGTTTTGCATAAGGGCACAAGTTCACGTTTTCTCTAATCTTGCAACGCGATTGGGAGGTTTGAATAGTCACCTCATGAATATTTAGTTTTATGTATTTAAATATTTGTCTGCATTGCAAGCATCACCCCTGATGAAGCCTTGGGGTACGTATAGGGTGTTTGTTGACCTGATGGGTAATATGAGGTAAATAAAATTTTAGTATCTTCCATGTTGTGTGTGCCCT
This sequence comes from Neoceratodus forsteri, assembly GCA_016271365.2. NCBI lineage: Eukaryota > Metazoa > Chordata > Ceratodontiformes > Ceratodontidae > Neoceratodus > Neoceratodus forsteri. Next base: position 107,790,072 of record JADMNL010000026.1, read on the forward strand.
TTTCTGTTCTGCTATATTGAAAATATACTAAAGAAAACAAAATCATAGGGTTTAACATTGACAGCCCCCTCTACACACACACTTCTTTTACTGGCTTATAAGTGACATTGTGTTTTACTGGGTAAAGTCTACTACCCCATAACAGTCTAAAAATATACTATAAAGTCTAGCCTCCAAACTAAGACATAAACCAACTGAATCGAAACAAGAGGTAGCAGGTTGGGGAGTACTACCATTTAGACCAGCAGAAGAGAGAATGTGAGTAATGTTGGTAAACTGATTGAGATCACAACAGTGCTAGTTCAGTACAGGGTCAGCAACCCACTGTCAACTCGGCAGCTGTCTCCGAGGAGAAGTGGACATTGAAAATCAATGAAGCCAGCTCAGCTGTGTCTCTAGACATTCTTGCTGGCTGGGTGGGTATCTACTTGGCCCCTCAGGAGAGAGAGAGACATCAGCAGTATTCTACCAGCTCTGAGTTCATCTCCATTAAAAGAAATTCTGCCAGCTTAGTGGCTGTCACTGTGTTCCTTAGGAGAGGACATATGAACGACAGTATGCAGAAAAAGGCCGAAGGTCTGAGTTGCTCGACGTGGAGCTTATGCATGTATGCTGCATGTTGCTCCTCCTCCCCTGTCACCCTTACATTTTCCTTGAATCTATCCCACCTCTTCAAACCCCCCAACCGCTATTGTGATGTACTACTACTCCTGGCAGTGCATTCCATCCTGCTGCCACCCTTTCAGTGAAGAAATGCCTTGGCTTCCTTCCTGTACCCCAGGAACCAAAATTAAGTTTTGCAGCCATTACCCAGCAGGGTTAGTGACTAGGAAAGTACACTAGCTTCACAGACTTTTCCACTGGCCCAGCTATGTGTCAGTGGCTCAATAGGTTGCACACCGCCTCTGAGGCTGGAAGACCAGAAAGCTGTGGGTTCAACCTCCACACCAGGCACTTGAGTTAAATCCTCCAAAACTGACACTGCAGTGCAGCATGAGGGAGGTGCTGCACACTTGAGGTACTGCTCAAATGAGATGTAAACCAAGGTCCCATCTGCTTGTACTGGTGGTAGTTCAGGTGGATGTTAAAGATCCCATGGCACTTCTCGAAAAGAGTAGGGAATTTTTATTTATGTAACCCCCTTTACAAATGGGGGTTCCTGAAAGTCTTCCTTGAGCTTGCCTAAATGCTCACTGCCAGGCTGGTGTTCTGCGTTTTAGCAGATTAAATGTATTGCCAGAGAGTGCCTGTATAGCCTCTGTGTACTGTCTTTTAAGAGCTGCCTGGATTGCAGTCTTAATTAATCTAAAAGGGAGCTCTGTTAGAAGATGTGCTTGTTTGCTGATCATTTGTTAAGAGTAGTAATAATATTGCAGTTTGTTCTAACCTGCCTTCTTTGCAGCAAGGACTGTTCTGTTTGTCTCCACCAACTTGGTCCGGGACTGTTACAGTGGCCAATCAGTACTGTTGGGACTCTAAAATGGAGCCTGCCTACAGGGGCTTGGTGGGGTCAAAACTTGTAGGAATTGTAGTTTTGCGCTTTGGCCTAAAATAACCTGGAGGGGAGCCCTTGTTGGACTGACACACAGATCAGCCAACCAACCTTTGGATCTTGGGAGATTCCCAAGCTGCTTGCAGCTAGTTTCAGTTCTGAGTTGGGAAGTGACGAGATTAACAGCTTGAATGATTCAAGCAGTAGCCCTGGCATAGATTCTATGGGAGAACTGTGGAAAGGCCTGAGGTTTGGCCTGCATGTCTGCCTGCTGTCCCTGAGAGGGAACTTGTACCTTTTTCGGACTGAATCGAACTTGGAGAGTGAAGTAAGCCACTGAATTGTGACCAGGCTCCTACCTGAAGAAGACAGAAGATTTGATGAATGCGATTGGCCTATCTGGACTTCCAGTCACCTCTGAACTCCCGGATTGTGCAGAGACTCTGTAATTGGCGACGAGAGCCTTTTGCCTGGTACAGTGGAATTTCATACGTGTGAATGTGTTGTGTGCTTATAGTGGGTCGTGGATTTGGTTCCCCACTGTGGTTTGAATTGTGTTCTGCTTACTGGAAGCTGCATTAGAATTTCCTTACGTAAATGTGCTGTGCTACGTTAGTGGGTCGCGATTTGGTTCCCACTGTGGTTTTAACTGTATTCTGCTTGCTGGAAGCTGCATCCAGCCCCACAGACTGAATCCAAAATCATTTCCATTGGGCTTGGGCCTTGCCACACTGGCCCAGCCCGGCACCCCGCTGCACAGAGAAAGCCATCTACTTAGAGACCTGCCTGGGATCAGCTCCTGCTCAACACTTGAACAGGAAACAACGCCTCAGTGATTCGTGTGGGCCCTGCTTCTCCGGCACCCAGCTCAACAACCTGCAGTCTCAATTTTGTGCTACCTGTGTCCAGTATTGGGTATCATGAGTAAACGTCAGGGTAGCTCCCTGCAACAATAGCTAAATCTAAAGTGTTGTCATCTGATTGTCTGGTTGCTTTTCTTTCATGAACTGAGCCCTCCTGCTCCGATTACAAATAATGTGTTGTGCATGTTGCTTTCTTCCATCACGGCCCCAACCAGCTGCAACGTTCTGGCTAGCCCATCGCCTCCCCTGCCTGGGTACCCAGATGTGTGACTGTGTGGGACTTAAAGTGCATGCAAAACTGTTTGATTAATACAGCCTTTAAGCCAATCAACCTGATTACGCCCTTCCTTGTTCAAGTCCCTGAATAAATCAGATCCGATTTTTTGCTGCATTTAACCTATGATTCCAGTTTGCTCCAAGAGTACTGTACTGTTGCTATTTACTGTGCATAGCCTTGTTTTACAGGGGTCCCCAGGGTCAAACCAGAGGAACCAGTCAGAGGTAAGTGCAAATAGTGTGGGTACTGGTATGGTGTACAAGGGTACTGCGAAAGTGATTATCGTATATTGCTCAGGCCACTAGAAGGGAAAGAGGGGGTTACAGTGTCCCAGAGGGCTGTGCCCAGGTTAGTTTGAGCACTACCAACCCTGACCTCCGGTGGAGGCACCAGTTTCAGAACTCAGGCCCCTTAACCTGCTACTAGTCGCAGCAGGCAGGAGTAGTAGCCTTTGGGATAGCGCCACCAAGGGTTAAGTATAAGAAAACAAAAACAAATCATTATAAGAAACATATACCTTAATCTTTATCCATTAATGCATACAAGTATTTCAAATTGTCTTAATTCATCTTATCTGACTGTTGTATTTTCACATAATTTTTCCACATAACCTTCAAATATAACACATTTATTTTGATATATTATGTCAATTTCATCCTGAATTTTAAATAGTAAACTTGTAATTTATATACTTTGTTTTGTAAAACTTTTGACGCTAATCTGTTAGATACACCATTTAATAACAAACAGAATCACATAAGTTGTGTTTGATATTTGCCCATTCTTCTGTTAGCAGCCCATATACTAGAATATTGTAATCCATATTCCTAACTCCTCATCCCAAAAAGAAGCCAAATTATCCCAAAACTTTGAATAAATGTACATTCAAAAAAGATGTTCCATGCTTTCTTTCTTTCTGTAGACCATACATAGTTTCTAAACACACAATTTCTCTCTTATTTTTATGTTGTGATTTCCTCTACATTAAGTTTACCATGACTACATAGCCATACTATCCTCTCATTTTCATGGGGATTCTTTTTCTAAAGTAATCTCAAAAATTTTGCTTATATCTATACCTTCATTCACCTTAAAACTGGTTCTTCATAAAAATTTGTTACCACTATTTCTTTATATACCTGCTCTTTTTCCTAAGAGAACTAAATCTGTTGTTATACGTATCACGTCATGTATGTCTACATACTTCCATATACTCGGTATCATTGATTCCCTTTATATTTCCTTTAATTCTATATTCCTCATTACTGTGTCCACCCATTTTGAGCAAATAGCCCCATATACCCCTTCCCTTTCATAAATGAAACCAAATTAGCATAAATAAAATTATTCATGAAAAAGACTACTGGTTGTACCATATTTAAACCTCCTCTTTAATTGGTCTATACGTATGCCCTCTTTTACCAGATTCAACCTAGAACCCTATAATAACTGAAAGAACACACCCAAGATTTTAGACTTATTTTTAACGGTACTGGAAAAATATAAGAAATGTATAAAAATATAGGAAAAGAGTAGGGAATTTCCCGGTGTCCTGGCCAAATTTCTCCCATTCACTAAAAAGTACCACCAACAGCTTAAAAATCTGGTCAGTTTCAGTTGGCAACCATCTGTATACCCTCCCTGGATGAGGCTGAAACTAGGCAAAAATTGTCTAGTCCTCCTTCCCGTCAACAAAACTAACTAGTGTACCTATTGAAATAATATCTTCTCCATTACAAACCTGCAGGACTAGTTAAAGGAAAATTTTCCTAGCCCAATACAAAATCTACCAGCTGGCTAGCAGTCCAGTGCCAATTTCAGCTCCTGTAAACACCTCCCCCACTGATTTGTAGTTGTGCCCTCTGGTGTTTGTTCTGCTTTCTCAAGAAAACATCCCTATGTCAACCTTGTGATTACTGGTATTTGAAGATCTGATCATGTCCCCCTCTCTCTCTCTCTTTCTCTCCTCCAGCGATAACATGTTCAGATTATAGGGACCAAGGACATTGAAAGTTAGCTTGGCGATCAACTCCAGGTTCCTCCGAGAGGAGAGACACTGAAAACAATTGGCCAGCCTCATCTGCCATCTCCTGGCATTGAAAACAGTTCTGTCAGTTTGGGATCTGTCGCTGGTCCCCAAACCTTGCTATCAGCTCAGTGGTGATCTCTAATATATAGTGATGCTAGGACAGGAAAAATGGGAGATGGGTACAAGACGCATCTGTAGTGTTTATAGTCTGTACATCCTAACTTGTGTGTATATAACTCATATGGTATCAGAGCACTGGCTTGAACTTGTATCTGTTTGAGATGGTTTATAGAGATGCACTAAAACCTGACAGTGAAAACCATGATTGTGGGAGAAATTAGACTAAATAATCAAAGTGAAATATAGATACTTATTTTCAACTTAGCATGTACTTGGAAGTCATGCTGTTTGCTCGAAATCATGGTCTGTGAGCTCGCCAGCTGCATCCTGATGTAACAGAAAGACCGTGAAATAACACACGGTCTTTCCTTGCTTTCTGCCTCATGCTATGTCTGACATCAGTTTAGAAATTGATCTGTTCTAGGGACGTGGATATGATCTATCCACACTAACTGGCAGTGTCCTTTCCCTTTAAGATGTGCTGGAAAGTCTTCAAGCTGGCTTCTCCCACCCACTCGGATGGTAACTCCCTCTGCTGCCCTATGACTCTAGATCTTCCTTTCTGCTGGAAGAAGGTTCCCTCCTTACTGCTCCTGCATTGAGTAGGCCTAGTGCTTACATTTTCGTAATTACTTCAAACCAGCTGTCATGAGTTTTGTCTTCAACTCAATCTTCGACTGTGATGGACAGTAAGTCCATTCCCGGTTCCACTGGTGTCCTTGCAGGCAGATGATGTCCAGGACCGACCCACACGCTCACATGCATCTACTGCTTGGGACACTCACCACCATCACCAGCGCACGATTTTGCTGCTCATTTCATTCGCCATCCTGGAGGACCGCCCGCTTGCTTGAAACTGGGCCATCGGAACCCGCTGATCAAAACCAAAGATGCCTGTTAGGTGGTATCCGTGGCTGCAGTGTCTGCTGAGCAACTATGGCTTTCAAAGGAGGCGGCCTAGGCCGCAGCCCATTCCTCCTCGCTTCTGCCTTCATCTGCTGCTTCAGCTGGGCTTGACTTTTAAAGGCTTCTTTAAGTAATTGTACAGTCCCTGCCGATCTTTGGTCAGGGACCCACCGACACAGTCTCTACGGGCTCTGGACCCCCTCTCCCGAGAGTGTCCCGATGCCACATCAACCTGCTGGATCTCTGAGCAGTTTAACTGGCACCGATCATGTCGTTGCACACATTCGTAGTCAAGTGGTCCAAGTCCAGGTGGACAACACCATGGCCATGTACTACCTCAACAAGCAGGGCGAAACACACTCCCTGCCTTTGTACAAGGAAGCTCCATGTTTGGACCCTCATGTGCAGCTTGAGGCAGATCTCCTTGCCATCCATGTGGCAAGAGCCTCCAATCGGCTGACAGATGCCCTCAGCCGAGGGGGCAAGGCACCTCATGAGTGGTCTCCACCCAGAGGTAGTTCAGTCTGTTCTCCCAGTGGGGCACCCTGAGGTGGACCTGTTTGCCTCCAGGCAAAGCTGCGGCTGTTTTGTGCCCGCCCCTCAGCAGAGAATGCTGTAGAGGGATGCCTTCTTCAGGCCCTGGACCCGGGCCTCTTCTGTGCCTTCTTCCACTTCCCTTGATCCACAAGGTGCTTCTCAAGGCCAGGAGGGACAAGGCACAGGTGATCCTGGTGGTTCCGGACAGGCCATTCCACTCTGGTACCCCGATGTCCTCAGCCTCAGCAGCAGACTCCCGAGGCATCTTCCCTCACGCCTGGACCTGCTTCCCATCAATTGGGGAAGGTACCCCACCCGGACCTTCGATCACTGCACCTGACGCCTGGTTCTTGAGCAGCTACAGTTCCAGGCCTTGGGTCTCTACGAAGATGTTTTCACCGGCTGCAGGCTTCTTGGAAGGAGTCGACCAGGACGTGCTATGCCTTCAAATGAATGAGATTCTCCATTTGGTGTCAGGGCAAGGGATTGGACTCTTTGTCCTGTCCTGTGGCTATCATCCTTGATTACCTTTGGTCCCTCTTTGTCAGGCCTTTGGTTGATGACCCTTAAGGTGCACCTGGCAGCCATCTCTGCTTATCTGGTATGGGCCAGTCACCAGTCGGTGGTGCGAGGAGAAGGTGGCCAGGAACAATGCAGGAATCGTGGGGACATGATAGAAACATTCAAATACCCTAAAGGCAACAACAGGGTGCACGCAGAACCTCCTTCAGGTAAAGGACTACAGCAGGACTAGTGGGCACAACCTTCAACTTAAGGGAGGAAAGTTAAGAAGCAATACGAGGAAATTCTTCTTCACAGAGTGCGCTAGGAACCATGGAATAGCCTGCTGAGGGGTGGGAGCCAAGACAGTGGGGAATCAAGCAGGCATGGGACAAACACTGTGGGATACACAAGCAGGCAGCTAAGTAGGGGGTAGGAATTCAAGGGCAGACTTGATGGATCGTGATGGTCCCCATCTTCCAACAACTTCTATGTTTCTATGGTGTGAACCACCACCACCATGGGACTTGTTGCTGGTTTTGCAGCTCATGGGCAGCTATTCTAACTGATGCACAGGTGTGATGTGGGTTTCGCCTATCGTGGAAGACTGCCTTGGTGGCTGTCACGTCAGCCAGAAGGTTTGGGGAGCCCATGCTCTTTGGTGAGTCTCCTACCTGGTCTTCCACAGGTAAGGTTGTCCTGTGTCCCAACCAAGTTCGTTCAAGGTTGTGTCGAGTTTCACCCAACCAGGTGATTAATCTCCCAGTGTACTCTCACCAGTCACACTCTGAGGCTGAGCACAGGCTCATATTTTGGACCTGAGGCAAGCGCGCGCTTATTACAGAGAGCACACATCTTGAGTTCGGGGAGAGGTTTGAGGAGCTGAGTTTTTCTTCACTTTCCCGGCCGCATGGAGCGGGCCAGGTGCTGGGGACAGCGGTAGATCGGGGAGCCATCTCGGCCGCACGGAGCTGGCCAGGGCACCGGAGGAGCATGGTGGCAGCCAGAGGGATCTTTCGTGGCCAATCCACCTGCAGGGAGCCAGGAGCAAGTGCTCCAATCAGGCGCAGGAGGAAGGCAACTCAATCGGAGGCTGCGGCGGGAACACGATGCTGGGCTGCCTTTTTAAAGCTGCAGCTTGTATTCTTCTACAGGAGCTGAGTTTTCTTTTTCCGCCGCATAGCGTGGGCCAGGGCACCATGGGACAGCGGCAGATCGGGGCCATCCTGGCCGCATCGGAGCAGGCCAGGCACCCAATATTGCGCCCACACCACCTACCCTGGCCCCGACCCTCTTAAGTGCCCAGGAGGGTGGAGCAAGGAAACCAGGAAGGATCCTATTGGCGGATCACAAACAAGCGGGAAGGAGCTGTGCACTTTACAAAAAAAAAAAAGACTGGCTGGAGAAGGAATTTGAGGATGGGGAAAAGAGCATGTGGTGTTGAGCTCATTGCCGGAAAGGGAGGGGTGGCACCTCTAGTTTAGCCCAAGCTAGGTAAACTGTTTACTGTGTAGTACTGCACCTAGAAACGGGCTACCTGTTTATTGTTGGACTGTATCTAGGATTAGTGGTCAGCTGATTAGTGGGTTGGGGTGTATCTTGGACTAGTGGGGAACCTGGGTTCACCCAAGGAAACCTACTTGGAGGGGATGGAACCACATGTCAATAGGGCTGGCATCTTGGGAGGGTGGTGTGGTACAGGGTGTGGGACGGCTATGATACTGGACTGACTTGGAAGTTTGGTGGTTGTCCAGTGTGCTACCAGCTGGCACAGCTCAGGAGGAGGTTGAGAGGATTAGAGACAGCTGGGGGTAAGGTTGGGGAATCGGCAGGGCTCTCCCAAGGGGAAAGAACCAAGCACTAGGGGAAGGGCATAGGGAAAGGAGTGCAGGAGAGTACTCTGAGGTTGCATGGGGACCCTGACGGGGGCAAAAGGAGGACACTGCCAAGGAAGCAGGCAGGTATCTGGGGACCCTAATAGAGGGGGGCCAAAAGGAGGACATTCTCAAGGAAGTAGGCAGAATGCTGGGGCTGGACAGAAGAAAGCAAGGTGGGGAGGTGGATCGGACCTTAGCCCAGTAAACTGGCTCAATTCTTTACTTCTGCTTGAGGAAGAGGGGTGATGTAGCCATGACGGGCGGGTAGAGATGCAAAGGGAGTGGGGGGCAGGGAGGCGGGGGAAGTGGAACGCAAAAATAGGGGGAACTTGGAATGAGGGGATCAGAGGAGGAGGAGGAGGGGTAGAGGGAGGAAAGTGCAAGGAGAAGGACCAGTTAGGAGGAAAGGGCAAGGAGAAGGACCAGAAGTACAAGGAGGATGCAGTAAAGGGAGCAGAAGGTTTGGGCTCAGGGGGGCATGACAGGCAAGGAAGGGCTGAATGGGGACGGAAGGAGGGAGGACGAGCCAGGCTAGTTAGCGGGTGGGAGGGACCAGTCGCAAGCAGTGATGGTGGGGGTAGCGAGGGCACAGAAGGATACTGGAGGAGGAGAGGCACAGATCGGAGGGGAGGGGGTAGCCAGGGTAAATGAGGAGGGTGTGGCAGGTGGCACCCAGATAGAGGGAGAAGCAAGGAGACGGTTGGGGAGGGGCCGAGAAAGGGCTAGGGACATGGAAGGGGGGAAATGGAGGAAAAGGGTGGTCAGAGTGCTCCTGTTGGGTGATTCCATGATCAGGGCAGGGTTTTAAATAATTGATTAGCAGTTTTTCTTTTTCTTGGGACAATGCTAACTGTACAGAAAGAATTTATATAGGTTTTCTAGAAATGTTATGTTTGTTAAACACAGTGAGGCAAGTGCCATGCATTTTCACAATGTTTTAGCACTTTATGAGCAAAACGCTAATCAGTTTTTTGAGTTAAATAAAACCCTGCAGGGGTATCGAATGGGATAGGGTGGAGGAAGCTACCCAGTTAGAACAAATGCTTCCTGACTAACGACAGTGCCAAACATGAGGTATATCAGCTGGCAAAGGATTGTGGAGGTTCCTGACATACTGGTCCACTTGGGTACCAATGACGTTGAGGGAAATAGTGAGCTAGAGATGCAGGCAAGGTTCAGGAGCTAGCCAGGGTTTGTCATGATATAGGATGCGCATTTCTTCTCAGAAATGTTGCCGTGCCGAGGGCTAGTAAGGAACACAAGAAGAAGATTAGGAGATAAACCAGTGGCTCAGGGAGTGGTGGGGCCAGAGGGTATGGGTTGATGGGGATTGGGGAGACCTGGGAGGATAGGGGCTGTATGCTAGGATAGGCTCCATTGCAACTTGAGGGAAGGAAATCCCTATATTGAAAAGAGAGAGGTTCGTTGGGATGAAAGGTGGGTTTAAACTTGTGAAGGGAGGGATGGAGAGGAGGCTGTCGGGGGTCCCGAAAGGAGGGACTCTGCCCCACCCCTGGGTAGCTGGTGGAATGCAGGAAAAGGCCGACTGGTAAGGTGCAGACAGCGGAAGACAGAATCCCCATGGGAATGCGAACAGGAAACGGGAGTGTAGAGGGATGAAAGTGAAGGTTAAATGCCAGGAGCTTGGCAAAAAATGCCTGAGCTCCAGGCGATAACTGAGGGAGAGGTGGATGTGGCAGCTGTCACTGAGACCTGGGCCACCGCAAGAGGGCACGACTGGGACCTGAACTTGGAGGGTTACACCATGTTCAGGAAGGACAGGGGAGGAAGGGAGGAGGGTGACAATAATAGTCAAAACTGCATTGGCATAGGAGGAGTGGAGAAGGTGGAGGGAACTGTAGAGGCGATTTGGGTCACCTTGATAACAAAGGGGCAGGAGGGCAAAATAGGAGTGGTGTATAGACCCCCTGCACTGGTGGAGGAACCGAAGGAGAGTCTGGTGGCAGATGTTGGAAGACGCTGCAGATTGGGTAGGGAAGGGTGGTGGTTTTGAGGGACTAAACGTGCCAGGAACGGATTGGGGACTATGACATCCCCGGTGGCCAGGGAACAGAGGTTGCTGGATGTCTTTCAGGGATGCGCTCCCAACCCAGAAGGTGGGGGGAACCACCAGGAAGGCGCGGATACTGGTTGTGGTCCCTGGCAGAAGACTGGGATTGGGGTCCTGGAGGTAAGGGACCATGGATGGGGAGCCACCATGCCACGGGTCTGGTTCTGCCTGGACCTAGGAGGGGTAGAAAGTTGCACAAAGATGAAGGTAACTGACTTGAGGGCAGATTTCAAAGAAATGGGAAGGATCCCATGAGCATTTGATGGGATTGGGTCAGACATGGACGCTGACAGTAGGTGGAAAATCATCAGGAGGGGTGCAGGATGCTACCAGCCCTGTGCAAGAGTGAGACGAATGCGGTAGGGCCCGAAAACCTGTTGGTGGACCAGGAGGTTCAGGAGGCGGTGAGGGAAAGAAGGCAGCCTATAGGCATTTCAAGTGCTCAAGGAGGAAAGGATCGAGGAATTTGAGCTGATGGCCAGAAGAGCCACTAGGGTGGTGGAGGACGGCCAAGGCAAGGAAGGAGCAGAACCTGGCCAAGGAAACTAGAGAGGGAACAAGGGTTCTTAGATACATTGGGGAAAAACGGGGTGAAGGGGCAGATTAGCAGGATTAAAACGGGAGGGATGGGCACAAGATCCAGGGGAGCAGGCTGAGGTACTAAATGAGTACTTCCTCAGTTTTCACCAAGGAAAATGGGGTGCTGCATCATACATGGTAGGAGACTGTGAAACTGGAGGAGGGGACCTCACCGATCGGAGGGTCTGGGAATGGGGGCCACCACTGGCAGAAGGGGAAGGCAAAAGCAGGGGGACGAGGTAGCAGAGGTGGAAATCATGGCAGAGAGAGTGAGGGAAGCCTCAGGTCCCTTAAGACGAGAAAGCACAGGGGGGATAAATTACATCCCAGAATGCTGAAAGAACTGGCGGATGTCCTGAAACCCCTACGGAGCTTTTCAGCATCTCTCTGTGGACAGGTGGGTGCCCCAGAGAGGAAGTATGACGATAGTGCCCATCCACAAGGGTAATCAGGGAGGTGGCAGGGAACCACAGGACTCATCAGCCTGACATCACTGGTGGGCAAGGTGATGGAAGGCATTGTCAAGGAGAGGCTTGGGGGGGACCTGAAAAGTCAGGGTGCCTGGACGACAGACAGCATGGCTTCATCCCAGGGAAATCGTGGTCAGACAAACCTTGTGGAGTTCTATGATTGGGTGACCAGTGCCTGGACCTGGGTAGGCTGGTGGACGTCCCTGTTTCTTGACTCTGCAAGGCGTTTGACTCTGTTCCCCATGGGGCCTGTTGGATAAGCTGGGGAAATGGGGGGGTGAGAAACAAGATGATCAAATGGATAGGAATTGGCTCCAGGACCGACCCAGGGGCGTGGGTTGGTGAGTTAGTCTCATCCCCAAGGAGGGGTCATTAGTGGGGTCCCTTAGATTGGTCCTGGGCCCTCCTGTCTAACACCTACATCTCTGACACAAGAAGGGTATCAGGAGTGAGATGAGTCTCTTATGGATGACCCAAAGCTGGGGCTGGTGGTGAATGGGGAGGAGGGAAGGTGGCCCCACAGGGGAACCTCAGAGGCTCTGGAAAGGTGGTCTAGAAAGTGGAAACAGGTTCAGTGCAGGAAAATGCAAGGTACTGCACCTGGGAACCAGAAACCAGGGCCAAGTGTACAGCGGGGGTGCGACAAGTCTCGTGGCTGAGGGGACCTGGGGTGGATGTCAAGATGAACAACTCTGAGACTTGTGGAGGGCAGCGGCCAAGGCCAACAGGATGCTGGGATGCATCACTAGGGGATCTCACCTCCAGAAGGAGGGAAGTGATACTACCTCTGTACAACTGCTTGGTGAGGTGCACCTCGTATGTGTGCAGTTTTGGAGGCCACACTTAAAGAGGGACATTGAACTCCTGGAGAGGGTCCAGAGAGAGCAGCCAAAATGATCTGGGGCTTGGGGGACAGGACCTATGGGAGAGAGGCTCGAGGAGCTAAATATGTACACATTGGAAGAGAGAAGAGACCAGGGGACATGATGGAGGTCTTAAAGCACATGAGAGGGTAAATAAGGGAGGAACAGTCAGGGTATCCTCAAGGAAAGGGGGGCAATTAGAGGGCATGGGTGGAAGCTGGAGGGGGAGATCCAGGGAGAAAGGAGGAGGTGCTATTCCACTGAGAGGGTGGTGGAGCCATGGAATGCGCTGCCCAGGGAACTGGTGTAGGCAGAGACGGTGGAGGGGCCCAAGAGGGGTGGATGGGTACAGGGAAGGGTTCTGGGAAGCAAAGTCTCAGTCTAGCGAGAACATCTGGGGACTGGGAAAGGAAAAGCCCGAGAGGGCTTAGGGGGCAGCAAGGTCAGCCCCAGGGTGAGGGGCTGACCAAACGATCAGACGCCAAAGACCGGCAGGGCCTATCTCTGCTGGCATTTTAGCATGTTAGTCTGACTTGCCAGCTGTTTGTCACCTACGCTGAAGCCGCACCTGGCAGACCTGCAGCCAAGTGGACGATTGGCAGGTTACAGGTAGATCACATCCTGCATTGATCTATGCTAGGTTGGTGGGTGGAGCCTCCCAGTGGGCTAAGGGCCTATTTCACCCACCATACCGCCATGCCAGGCTGCTTCCAGGGACATTCCCTATCCAGGAAATCTGGGCTGCTACCTGAGGTCAGCACACACCTTCATTTCCCATTACCACATTGACCTCGAATCACGCTGGGATGCTGGTTTTAGGGCCTTAGTTCTCCAATCTCTTGTTTCCTAAACAGGGGTGTACATCTTGCCTCCTCCTCCTGGAGAACTGCTAGGAGTCTGCCAGTTAGTGTGGGTAGAGCATCATATCCACCCCTAGAAACCGGTTACTCAACTGAAACAGTAGTTCTAGGAGTGGTATATGATGTTTATCCACATGGACCCACCCACCTCCCCAGCTGCGCTACGCACTCTGCTTCCAGCGGGCAAGATCTGGTGTCATGGGGCGGAGCCGAGGGAGTTACCACCGGGTGGGTTGGAGGAGCCAGCTTGAAGACTTTCCCGCACATCTTAAAGGGAAAGGACACTGCCAGTTAGTGTGGATGAACATCATATACCACTCCTAGAACTACTGTTACAGGTGAGTAACCTGTTTTCTTGATTGTGATTTCATTTTACATTACGAGCCTGAATTGTACTTTTCTGTAATTTTATTTGGAATTTAAAGTTTTACCTTCTCTTCGGTATTCTGCCATGCAGGACCAGCCGCCATCCATGTTCATGTGGTGTGCAGCACAATCTAAGACTGTGCACCACTTGCAAATAAACAAGGTTGCTCTGCAATTACAGTGAAACAATAAAACGATAGAAACATACCTGCTTATTTTAGTTTGCAGCAACAACTGGGCCTCTGTCGTGCAGGTTTTATCTCTTTGCTGTCATGAGCTGCCTGCAGCACAGGCATGGCACCCTAGAGCCTCCAGCGACAGCAGCTCTCAATAACAGGTACCAGGTAAACTAAACAAACTGGTATGCATGCCAGTATAGGGCCCAGCTACGGGGCCAAGGGACAGCTAATTCTTTTATAAATGAGGAGAACAAAGATGGTCACACACTAAGGTTGCTATTGGCACTGCAAGAACAAATGTCCATAGGCATACATTATGCTGAAAAATGGATTTATTACACTTGTAGGTGTAGTGCTTGATACAAGCTACTCAGAGTTGCAGTGTGCCAGACAACAAGCCACTGCTCCAGGTGCCCTGAGTGCTCGCTAGCTAGAGCTTCATCAGGGAAAGTTACCTGGTATGATCACACCCTTTACATTAATCTGGTAGTCACATGACAAAAATATCCAAAGCAGTTTTAAACAATGGAGAAGTGGCCTATATCAAATAAAGAATTGATTGATTAAAATTATGTATCAGTGGCCCTAGGGTGATTAGAACATGTAAAGTATGTAACAGAGCAGTTAATTTGGTTATGTGAGATGCTAAATTATAACTATTTGATACCAACAATTTGTTGTAAGTCTTGAACGTGGCAAATCGGTACTTGGAGGTGCTATGAATGTGTATAAAACAGTTAAAATACAGGTATACCTATAGTTTCAAATAGACCCATAAATAATATAATAATTTCTTTTCATCTGTTTTATTTAAACTTTGGTAACCGGAAAGGCATACTGAGCCGGACTTGTTTCAGGTTCAACCTGGGAAAACAGGATGAAACAGTACAGACAGAGGAGCAAGCTTTTCTTACATAAAGCATAAGATGGTGGCAAAATAAACATCCATAAAATGGCAGAGCATAATGACAAAATATGTAGGTAAGTACAATTGAAATGAACATTACGAGGTACAAGGGTGGCAAAGCCATGGTGCTAGATAGAGAGTGGAAAAGGAAGGCTCAGTGAGAACAGCAAGGCAAAACCAGGCCATGTGGCAGGGAAGGGAGATTGTGAGGTGTGCGGGCTGCTTTTGGACTGAGAGTGAAGGGAATTGGCGGGTGTTAGGAGGGAGTTGATTCCAGAGGTAGGAGAGGTGGTAGGAAAAAGCTGCAAGCATGAGGCAGAGTGGGGATGGGGTAAGGAGAAAAAGCATGTTAAAATTAGAGAAACATAATTTAAACTGTGGATTAATCATCTTGAATAAGAGTCAGTTGCTAACCTTGACCACAAATTCAGTTCAGAACAAGTCTCTGGGTTTGGAAAATATATATGTTCAAACATGAGGTCTTGCTGTATTCTGACTATTGCAGTTAGCCCCAGCCTTTAAACTGCACCAGAGAACAAAGGGTTAACTTTCTATGCAGAGCATAGAATGCTGAGCTCGAGCTCGCTTGAGGTCTCTGTCTGAGCCCTTTGAATCCAACCGTCAGATTCTTTACTCCGCTCACTGAACAGTCATCCGTAGATTTCTCCTTCAGCTTGGTTCGAAAGTCTGTTAAAGTCTCTGTTAAGTTGTCTGTTTTACCGAATTTATTTCCGCGTGAGTTGATTCAGTCTCTGTCTGTGGTACCATGAGTACTAGATAGGTTTTGTTCTGTTTTTCTGTGTGTTAGATTGGTTCAGCTGAACCGATCATTTGAATTAATTCTTGTGTTTCATTTTAGATGTAGTTACCTTGTGGTTATTCTTGTGTTTCACTTTAGAGTGGGTTACGGTTCTTAAAAAAATGTGTTTCAACCTTTTTCAACACCCGTGACATGGTTAGGAACTGATAAGGAATCTTGCCTGGCGGTTGCCATAAAAGGGTAAGTTTTGTTAGGTTGATCATGTCTAAGAAACCCAAGAAAAAAAAAGCCCACTGGATTTCAACACTGCAGTGAGTGTGGGAGGTCTTTGCTAAGGGCGACCGCCATTACACCTGTATTTATCTGGGGTTTGAACACTCGATTCAGACTGCCAAATTTGTAAAATGTTCCTAAATCTACCCTTGAAAAGAGACTAGGTAGACTGAGGGAAAGGAGGCTGAGAAGTCTGCTGACGGATAGCCAGCCTGGTTGGTTCGACCGAACCAGAAGGAGTGCCTCTGACCAGGGTGATACTTCTTCGGCAAGAGGAGAGCCGATCTCTGAGGGGTCGTCTCCTTAAGCAAAAAGGAAACGAAGAAAATCGACCGGTTCAGATCCAGAGGTTCATGTTCGACAGCCGAGGAAATAGCCAGAGTGATTCAAATTTGGAATCGCTTGCCCAGTTCCAACTGATCCGCACCTTTGCAGGGGTTCATTTCGTTCGTTCCCTCGGTTCAAGATTATACCCTGAAGATTTTTATGAACGGAGTTTGTGGAGGAGTGAGTTTGAAGATGATGGTGATGATGATGAAAGTCTGGATGTGCCTGTGGAACGGACATCTCCCCAGACATACTTTGAGTCCCTTCCATTTTTGTTTTACAGAAAAGTGGCTGAAACCCTCCAGCTTCCTATGGAGGAGGCAGTGGAGGATCCGGAGGAGCCTGATTGTGTGGAAATGATGGACATCCCAGAGTCCAGGAGACTGTCTGTTCCCTTCACAAATCCTTTGGGAAACAGACACAAAACATCCTGAAGTCTCCTAATTCTGTACCCTCTGTTGACAGAAGGATGGACAAGAGGTACACATTATCAGGCTCAGATACAGAGTTTTTATACCAGCAATGCAGCCATGTTGGGGCAGTGCAGGCTGCTGCCTGTGACAAGGCAAACATTCCCTTGGCTTCACTCCCCCAGATAAAGACTCCAGGAAGATTGATGCCATGGCGAAAAAACAGACATGGCATCTTCCTTGGGACTCGGCAGGCGAATTATATGGCCTGTACAGCCAGGTACCAGAAGTCCAGGTGGGACACTGTACTGGCACTGGTTAAAGAGGCCTCACCCCAGCTAGCCAAGGAGCTGGAGGAGGTGGCTGCAGATGGGATTGAGGCATCTAAAGTTCAGTTTCATGCTGCTGTGGACTCCAGTGATGTGTCATCAAGAGTCACGGCTACATCTGTGGCTGTTGGAGAATGTCTTGGCTCAGATGTACTAGCCTTCATAGGATACCCAGGCTAAGGCCATGGATTTCCCTGTAGTGGGTAATTCTCTGTTTGAGGAGCAGACCGAGAATTACATGAAGAAAATGGATGAGTACAGGACCACTTACAGGAGTGCTGAGGCCAAAGAGAGGCAGGCAACTCCTCAAAGGCAGCAGTCTAGGGGCAGGCCTTTTCATAGGCCTTTCTACCAGCCACAGGCCTCTTCTTCCTTTTCACAGAGGGGTTCTTCAGAGGGAGAGGCAGAAGGGGGATGAGCAGGGCTGCATCCACTCCTCAGCCTAAGGCCCCTGCCAAGCAGACACCCTGATGAGCCTGCCGGTCGACTCTCCTATTCCAGTAGGGGGTAGGCTGACTTACTCGTCCAGGACTGGATGTCTATTACATCAGACAAGTGGTTCCGGAAGTAGTAGGCCAGGGACTGGTTCTCGGCTTCAAAAATTTCCAAGATGAGAGCCAGATCTTTTCCACCTGCAGGTCTCCAGAAACCCTTGCCATAGAGGCAGAGGTTTCATCAGTGCTGGCTTTAAGAGCCGTGAGAGAGTACCTACCCTACACTGGGGCAAAGGTCTGTACTCCAGGTACTTCTTACCCCCCAAAAACGGGGAGTGGCAACCCATCCTAGATCTAAGATATCTAAACAAAATCTTTTAAACCAAAGTTTAAGATGGTAACTCTGGGAATAATCCTTCCTTCTAAGGCCAGGGACTGGCTAGCCTCCTGGACCTCAAAAATGCCTATTTTCACATTCTCATGAGGTGCTCCCACAGAAAGTACCTCAGGTTCGAGTTGCCCTCTGGCCACTATTAGTTCAGAGCAATGCTCTTTGGCCTAACCTCAGCCCCTAAGGGTTTTCACAAAGTGCCTGGCAGTAGTAGTTGCTTTCTAAGAAGGGAAAAGATCTCCATTTTTCCATATCTGGATGACTGGCTCATAGTGGGCCAGTCTCCAGACCAAGTCCAGTCTCACCTGCAAGTGACCCAGCAAGTGCTCACTTCTCTAGGATTTCTTCTCAAGCTTCCCAAGTCAGTTCTCGAATGAGTCCAGCTTCTTACCTTTATGGGGCAGAACTGGACACAGTCAGAACAAGGGCCTTTCTTGCCCTGGAAAGGGCAAGGGTTCTTAGAGAACCAGCCTCTTCCTTCAGCCTTCGGGTGTATCGACCAGCAAGGCATTTTCTCCAGCTCTTGGGCCACATGGTAGCTTCAACAGCAGTGGTCCAAGGGGCAAGATTCCAGATGAGGGATATTCAGTTCCACCTGAGAGCTTTCTGGTCTCAGAGAAGTATTCCCTACCAAACTGATCCCAGTGACTTGACCTTGATCCAAGCCCTCCAGTGGTGGCAGGATCAGGAAAGTTTAAGACAAGGTGTTCCCTTTGTTTCTCAGCCTTGTTCAGTGGTCCTTACCACGGATGCTTCTCTCTCTCCTGGGCTGGAAGCCCACGGGCTGTGGTCCCACCAAGAATCCTTTCTCCACATCAATCTTCTAGAGCTCAGAGCAGTTTTTCTGGCTCTAAAAGCTTCTCACAGTCAGTACAGAACACAGTGGTTCAAGTCAGAACAGACACCACCACCACCATGTGATGCGTCAACAAGCAGGGAGGCACTCAGCCCATGGCCTTGTGCACGGAAGCCATGAAATTGTGGTCCCTGGCTTATTCCCTGCAAACCTCTCTGGTAGCAGTTCACCTTCCAGGGAAGGACAGTGTGCTAGCAGATGCACAGACAGGATCTCTCAGGGACATCACGAATGGTCCCTGGACCTCAGGTGTTGAAAGTGATTTTTCAAGGTGGGGCACTCCAGAGATGGATCTCTTTGCAGCCCCCAGACAATCACCAACTTCCTCTCTTTGCTGCAGACCCCAGTCTTGGGCTCAGTCCCTAGATGCTCTGAATCTGAATTGGGAAGGGAAATTTCTGTATGCTTTCTCCTTCCCACTCCTGTTCAAAGTTTTAGTCAAAATAAGGTCTCAGTCTTGCAAAGTGATTCTGATTGCTCCAGATTGGGTCAGACAGCCTTGGTACCCCTGTTGTTGTCCCTAGCAGTCCATCTTCCCTGTCTCTTCCCAGGAATTACAACCTGTTAACATCCTCTCGGAGGATTTGGTACCCCAATCTTCAGTCTCTCAATCTGAAGACATGGCTCTTGAAGAGTTAGAGTTTGCAGATCTGCATCTTTCTCAGGGGTTCTGTATATTCTCAAAGCTTTTGAAAGTCCTCCACCAGAAAGGCTTATAACTCCAAATGGAAGAGATTCAGCATTTGGTGTTCTAAAAAGCACGCTTCCACATACTGCTGAATTGCCTACGGTTCTGGATTATATGATCCATCTTAATGGTCTAGGCCTCAGACCAGCTACTCTCAAGATACTCTTGTCAGCTGTTTCTGTGTTTCTGTCTGTGGGGAAGTCTTCCTCACTATCTTCTCATCCTGTGTTCTGTAAATTTTTTAAAGGATTGCTTCACACCAATCCTCCTTTTAGAGACTCTGCCCCTGCCTGGATTTGAATGTTTGCATTGCTCAACTTATGCAACCTCGTTTTGAGCCTATGTCCTCAAGCAGAGGTTAAGTACTTGACTTGGAAAACTGTATTCTTGGTAGTCATTACCTCTGCCAGGCGATCAAAGAATTGCAAGCCCTGTCAGTGCAGCCTGATTTTATCTCCTTTCACAGGGATAAAGTGGTCCTTAGAACCAATAGAAGGTTCTTGCCCAGAGTGGTTTCAGACTTCCATTTAAACCAGTCTGTCTCTTCTGTTTTCTTCACTGATCATTCTTCCTCAGGAGAGGAGGCTACACAGTTTAGATGTTAAAGAGCCCTTAGTTACTACATAGAGCGTAGCAAGGGTCACAGGTTTGACTCCTCAGTTGTTCCTCACTTATGGAGAAGTGGAAGGGCAAACCTGCCACCAAGGGAACTGTTGCCAGGTGGATTGTGTCTTGTGTACAATTCTGCTATGGAAAAACTGGGAAAGATTCCACCCTCAGGCCTGAGGGCTCACTCTACAAGAGGTACAGCTGCTTCCCTGGCTGCTGCCAGGGATATCCCTCTCTAGAAATTTGTCAAGCAGCCACCTGGAAAATGATCCATACCTTTATCGAAGCATTACTCCTGGATATCCAGGCTAAGAGTGATGCTTGTTTGGCACTGCAGTAATTTCAGTGCCTATTCCAAAGTAGGTTCTGTCCCTCCTCCATGGAGGTACTGCTTGGTAGTTCAGACTTGTCAGAATACAGCAAGACTTCAGTTGTTTGAAGAAAAATTACTCACCTTAGTAATTATGTTTCTTCTATTGGAATCTTGCTGTATTCTGACCTCCCTCCTGCCTCCCTCCTCAGAACCTGGTTTTGGGAAGTGGGTGGGCAGGTGCAGTGTTGCACCTCAGGGTGCCCTTTTACACCCTCTTCTTTTGTTTGGGTGTTTATTTTATTATATTCCTGTTTGGTTTGGGTTTTGAGTTTTGGATTTCTGACTTGAGTCTTCTTTTGGTAATCCAAAACTTTTGTTGGCTAGCCAGTTGGCTATTAAAAGTTTTTTACAATTTCCACATAGAATAGCTATTAGGTGTTGCTCAGAAGAATTTGACGGTTAGCTTCAAAGGGAAACAGAGACATCAACCGAGCTTGAGCTCAGCATTCTATACTCTGCATAGAAGGAGTAACCTTTGTTGTCCAGGGTAGTTTAAAGGCTGGGGCTAACTGCACTTGTCAGAATACAGCAAGACTCAATAGAAGAAACATAATTACTAAGGTGAGTAATTTTTTCTTTCTGCCCGCTGATCCTTCATGCAGATGCAAGTCCTGGATTCCGAGGTTCTGGCCCCGTCACCCGTCAAGGGCCTTCCTTGGCACCCACCTCCTGATCCCTGTTTGTTCAGGCCCTAGTGCTGCTTGAACACTCAGGGAATAGGCCCATCCTGGGAAAGCCAGGCACTTGGATGATCGCTCGTCCAAGAGAGCAGGGATGACGATCCAGTCGATGCTGACCAGAGCTTCAGCAGTGAGTCCTCCTCCTTGAAATCAGATTCCTCAGAAGGGAAGATGCACCCAGTAACATCCCCAAGTGTTCCTGGACAATCCCATGTTCATGGCCATCATGAGGCACATTCAGGCCACCATGGGTGGGAGACAGAACAGAAGCGGACGGACGACTCTTGCCATATACTTATGTCAGCCAGACACCCTTCCTCTGGTGGTCCCCACGTATGATCAACTCCTATGAGGTGTTGCACAGCTGCTTGGAACCGCCCCATATGGCACCTGTAGTATCTAAGAAGGCTGACAGGTTTTACCACGCGCCGGCTGGCAAGCTGTACTTTGATCTAACAGCCACCTGCAGGGAATTGGCCCTCTGGTGGATGCAACACCTGTGGAATTTGCTCCATCAGTGGTCCCTATCAGGCCACCTGGATCAGTTGGTCATGGTGACCCAGCTAATGTGGGATTCCATGGTGGCTGATCCTTGAACACCTGGAAGAAGGAATCCCATTTACCCAAAAAATACTGTCACGCAAACAGTAGATGTGTGTCTGGTGGGATGGGTAGCACACCTAGGAAACCACAAAGCCCATGGGTTCTGGTCACTAATGGGAGTCCCATCACCCATAAACGCATTGGAGCTCTGTGCACTGCGCTTACTCTGACAGAATTTGCTCGGCTAGTCAGGACCAGGTTGTGCAGGTCCAGACGGACAGTACCCCAATCCTATTCTACCTGAAAAGGCAGGAGGAACCAAGGCTTGACAAATTTTAAAATAGGTACTTGTCCAAGGACAAGTAGCTTGTCGAAAGTAGTTGTCCTGGTGCTTGAGATGGTAGTCCAGGTATAAATGGCATATTTTTAGTGGAAAGTGTAAAATGCAGAAAAAAACTAAACTGATTTATTGTAGTATCAGTTATTTAGTGTTGTAATAGACAATAAGGAGAATAATATGAATTTTTAATTTTTGTCGTCAGGATGGAGAGGTTTGTGACAGAATTAGCATGTGGTGCCAGCAGCACAGTCAGTGAGAACATCATGCAGCAGACAGTACAGCATCAGCATCAGCAAAAGTTATAGGAGGCTTGAGCTTGCTCCAGCCAGAGCATCAGATTCACTGTCATCATCATCAACACTAGTGACAGCCCTCAAGAACATTTTCATGTGAATCAGCATCAGCAGAACTAGTAGTTGAACTAGCATAACTATGAACTGGCTGTGCCAGGACCAGATAGTAGTAGTAGTTGATAGCTTGATCCGGATCAAAGCTATCTAATGCAGGACCTTCAACTGCTATATGCAGAAGTGACTGGAGTATGTTATCAGCCACATGTGTTCTTATAAGATTTGGAATGGAGAATACTCTCTCACATTTAGCTGTAGACACACTCATAGACAGTGACATTTCTGTTAGGTCAAGGATGTGAGCAAGCTGGGCGGTCTGTCTCTCACAGGAGTCGTGAATACACTTGCAGATATGGCTTATCAACTGCAGACTTAAGCATTGCTTTGAGTGCAGAATACCCTTTGTATACTAGTTACGCGATCTTCAGGAAAAAGTTGTGAAAGTAGTCTAATAAATTACTTAAACCAGTTGTGCCAAATTGTGCAAGTTCTTGTGATAGATCGAACTTTTGAAATCTTAATAACTGAACCGTTTAGAGGTTCCTCTGAGAAATTTCGAAAATGCTGGTCATCGTAAGATACTGCTGCATCTGTTAAACTCTGCAGCTGTGTATCAGTCGAAGATCTACATCTGGACAGTTCCTTTGAAGGTAAAAGGAAGAGTCTTGTCCTCAGTGCCATGTTTTGAAATTAGACAGTTTATGCATTTCTCTGCAGGATTATATTGGTTTAGAAATGATGTCATAAACTTTCCAGGTCTTATTTTTAGCTCTGTCAACTGGAGTAAGCATGTGTCGAGAGTTGGGGGACTTCTAATATTAGCAGGTCATCCTTTTGAAATTCTAGTGAAGATTCTTCAATATTGGCAAAAATCTGAAGAATAAACTGTGATTTACAAACTATACTGAGTGCGCATCTCTTAGAAGGACCTGGAGGCTCTGGAAAGGTGGTCTAGAAGGTGGAAACTGAGGTTCAATGCAGGGAAATGCAAGGTACTGCACCTGGGGAGCCAGAAACCCAGGCCAAGTGTACACCCCGGGGTTGCTACGATCTCGATGGCTGAGAGGGACCTGGGGGTGGTGGTGATGTCAAGATGAACAACTCGGAGACTTGTAGGAGGGCAGCAGCCAAGACCAACAGGATGCTGGGATGCATCGCTGGGGATCACCTCCAGAAGGAGAAAGTGATACTACCTCTGTACAACTGCTTGGTGAGGCCGCACCTCGAGTACTGCGTGCAGTTTTGGAGGCCACATTTAAAGAGGGACATTGAACTCTGGTGAGGATCCAGAGGAGGGCAGCCAAATGATCTGGGGCTTGGGGACAGGACCTATAGGGAGAGGCTCAGGCGCCTAAATATGTACACATTGGAAGAGAGAAGAGACCGGGGGACATGATGAGGTATTCAGGTACATTTGGGGGTAAATAGGGGAGGCGTAAGTCAGGGTGCTCAAGGAAAGGGAGGGCAACTAGAGGGCATGGGTGGAAGCTGGGGAGGGATTCAGGGAAAAGATGGAGGTGCTACTTCACTGAGAGGGTGGTGGAGCCATGGAATGTACTGACCGGGAGCTGGTGGAGGGGTTCAAGAGGGGTGGGACAGGTACAGGGAAGGGTTCTGGAAGCAAAGTCCAGTGCAGCGAGAATATCCGGATTGGGAAGGAGAAGCCAGAGAGGGCGAGGGCAGCAAGGTCAGCTCCTGGGTGGGGGCTGACCAAAGCGAGCAGATGTGATAGACTGTTAGGCCTATTCTGCTGGCATTTTAGTATGTTAGTATGATTATCACCATGACATTCTGTCTGTATGCCGATTGATCACCTGTTATATCGCTGATTGATCACCTGTTATATCTACAGACCCAGACTGTGAACCATGATTGTTTTGGTTATTTTCCTAACGGGGCTGGCTGGCTTGGCAGACTGAAGATGATGACTCTGGCTTTTTACTTTTTGTTCCTGAAGAAGATGACATGGAGGATTTTTTCCCAGTCCAAAGGGAAAATAAAGTTTGCTTTGGCTTATTTCTTTGCATTTTGTTAATTTCTGTATGTAATTGCCAACTGTGAAAAATTAAATATTGAAATTTTGTTGAGTTGTACACAATCACATTTTATTTCGTCATCTTTGTATGTGTTGTGTACTTTTTACCTTAAGGTTAGGTTAAGTTGTTGTGCTTATGCTTACAACACTATGAGAGAGAGCCTGGGTGGGAAGGACAGAGTAGGTGGGAGTAGAGTGGGAACCAACTAGCACTCTGCAGTTGTTCACTTATCACATCCTCAAGTTCCTATCTCTCAGGGCAGGTTAGGTCTCACAGCCACACACCTCCACCAAAGGGTTATTTTTTTCTGTAGCACAAAAGCGTTTTCTCCATTGCATAGTTTATTTTTAATAAGTCCAGAGTTGTTGAAGTTTCTCTACCCCTCTCAGGGCAAATTAGGTCTCTCAGCCACTGAGACACACACACACACACACACACACACACACACCCCTCCACCAAAGTGTTTATTTTATTTTTTCTGCAGCACAAAAAGGTTTTCCCCTTTGCATAGTTTATTTCTAATATGTCCATGAGTTGTTGAAATTCCTCTACCTCTCCAGGGCAGGTTAGGTCTCACAGCCACACACACACACACATGACATCTCCCCCAAAGGGTTTTTTTTTTTCTGTAGCACAAAAATATTTTCCCCTAGTGTATTGCTTATAAGTAAGCCCACAGCTGTTAACTTGTTCCCTAAGTTCTTCTACCCTGCTCTCAGGGCAGGCTAGGTCTCACAGCCACACACACACACACACACTTCCACCAAAGGGGTTTATTTATTTATTTTTTCGTAGCACAGCTGTTTTTCCCCGTGAGTTTATTTCTAATAAGTCCGCAGTTGTTGTTGTTCCCAAATTTCTCTAACCAGAGACTCTGCAGGTGAGGTTAGGTTTCACAGCCACACACACCTCCACCAAAGTAGCGATGGTTAATTTTTTTTCCACCAAAATAAAGGTTTTTTGTACTTTTTTGTTTACAGTACTTTGTCCAGTTCCAAAATTAATATACCCTCTTAGGGCTGACTTGGTTGGTCTTGGGGCTAGGCACACAAACCTTTTCAGCTTTTACCACTGAGCAAGCTTTTTTTTATTTTTATTTTTAAGAACAAAAAACAAGGTGTTTTCTTTAATCCCTGTTCCTTTTTAACACACAGGTTAGGTTACTAAGCCTCCTTAGCTCCTCCAGGACCAAACAGTTTCCAGACCCTCTTCAGACAGAGTAGTAGATCTGTGCTCTGTCTTAGTTTAAGAGCAGTTAATTAACTATCTCTTTCTAATACAAGTAAAACTTTTATACTCAATTTCATAGTGTAACTGAGTTATATTAGGTATAGGTAGGTAATGTAGGTAGGTAGTTGTAGTTCACTATCAGTAACACCCCTCCCACCCAAATCGGTATAGTAAATAGTGGTTACTCTCCACACAGTTGCACAGTAAATGAGAGCCCCTGATTTCAGTTCATTTACAATTAAGAGGAAGAATGCACATTATAACTTGTATCCCCATGCAAGACTTTCTGTTCTTCTCCAAGTTTTCCTGCTTCCTAATCTGCCGACTAGATAAGTCTGCACTCCCGAGACTAGTCCACACACATGGAGGATCTGCCTCATGTCTCCCCTCCGTCAGATCAGCTGATCCTCATGAGTGCCTTCTTAATGTTTATTTTACAGTGGTGAAAAGTATTTGCCCCTTCCTGATTTCTCTATTATTGCATATTTGTCACACTGGATGTTTTCAGGTCTTTAGAAAAAATAATATTAGATAAAGGGAACCTGAGTGAACAAATAACACTTTTTTTTACTTATTTCATTTATTTAATGAAAAAGTTAACCAACACCAACTGGCACTGTGTGAAAAGTAATTGCCCCCTAGTTAAATCAACCCAATTAAAGGGATAATTAGAGTCAGCTGATTGAACACAGCCAGGCTTGATTACAGCCAGCCCTGCTCAATATAAACCTCACTTATTTTGGCCCTTACCATCAGAGTCTCGTTGCCAGCACAAAGATTCAACAAGCACATTATGCCATGATCAAAGGAAGTTCCTGAAAAGATCAGAAAAAAAATTTGTTGCCCTCTGTCAGTCTGGAAAGGGTTACAAAGCTATTTCTAAGGCTCTGGGACTCCATCGAACCACAGTGAGAACCATAATCTCCAAATGGAGAACACTTGGAACAGTAGTGAACCTTCCCAGGAGTGGGCGGCCTGCCAAAATTACTCCAAGGGCACAGTGTAAAATCATCCAAGAAGTCTCAAAGGATCCTAAAACAACATCCAAAGAACTGCAGGCTACTCTTGCCTCAGCTAAGGTCAGTGTTCATGACTCCACAATCAGAAAGAGACTGGGCAAAAATGGGCTTCATGTGTGAGAGTAGCAAAGGGAAACCACTGCTAACTAAGAAGAACATAAATGCTCGCTCTCATTTGCCAAGAAGCACCTGGATGATCCACAAGCCTTTTGGGAAAATGTTCTATGGACAGATGAGTCCAAAGTGGAACTTTTGGACAACATGGATCCCATAATGTCTCGCAGACAAGCAAACACAGCATTCCACAGTAAGAACACCATACCAACAGTCAAACATGGTGGTGGTAGTGTGATGGTGTGAGGATGCTGCTGCCTAAGGACCTGGATGACTTGCCATAATTAAAGGAACCATGAATTCTGCTCTGTACCAGAAAATTCTTAAGGAGAATGTCCAGTCATCCTTCCGTCAGCTGAAGCTGTAGGTTGGGTCATGCAGCAAGACAATGATCCAAAACACAAAAGCAAGTCCACATCAGAATGGCTAAAAGAAGTAAAATTAAAGTTTTGGAGTGGCCTAGTCAAAGTCCAGACTGAAACCTAATAGAGATGCTGTGGCAGGACCTGAAACGAGCAGTTCATGCTCGAAAACCTACCAAATGTTACTGAATTAAAGCAGTTCTGCGAGGAAGAGTGGGTTAAAATTCCTCCACAGCGATTTGAAAGACTGATATTGAATTATAGGAAGTGTTTGGTTGCAGTCATTGCAGCTAAATGTGGCATAACAGTTATTAAGTGTAAGGGGCAATTACTTTTTCACACAGTGCCAGTTGGTGTTGGTTAACTTTTTTCATTAAATAAGTGAAATTAAGCAAAAACAAGTGTTATTTGTTCACTCAGGTTCCTTTATCTAATATTACATTTTCTCTAAAGACCTGAAAACATCCAGTGTGACAAATATGCAATAATAGAGAAAATCAGGAAGGGGCAAATACTTTTTCACGCCACTGTATATTTCTTTTTTTTGTCTGTAGGGCACTTGGCAACAGTAGTAGTAGTAATTGTATTAGGTAATTAGTTATCGGGCACCAACAGACCAAGTCTCTCTCCGTCTCACACAGTGCCAGCACCTGCACCGTCTAGAACTGTAGAGAGCAGCAAAAATGCTCCCTTCTCTGGAAGTGTCAGTAGCGAAATGGCACCTCTTCCAACGTCTGCCAGTTACTGACACTCCCTGCTCCTCCCCAAGATGTGTCCTCAGCCAATTAGCCATGACTGAGCGGCTTTCTACTGTGCTACATGCTGCCAAACCTGTCAGTCGGGTTTTAGTCACCGATCGCGATCTGCCAGCTGCTCGCTCCCATCTGAGTCCCTGAGAGCTGGGGAATATGCCGCCTGAGTGGTGGGAGGGCTTAGCTTAAAGATGTTCAGCAAATCAGATATTCCAGTGGTACTGCCAGAATATGGATGTAAACTGTATACCACTCTTAGAAGTACAGTTACTTTTAATCTGTTTTTCAGCTAGAAATATTATGATGCAAAACAGATTGACAGTGTCACTTAAATAGTTAACCTAAATCATGACTTCTTTGTAGTCCTTGAATGTCTGTCTCATAATAAATTAGCTAAATGTTGTTTGAGTGATGGTCCCTATTGGATACTGTCAGTCATTTTAAGTACCTTAGGATTTTGTTAGACCCCACTTTGGAATTTTCTCATTTCTCCTCTGTTTGTAAATCTGTTAATCATAGGCTGGGTCTTGCTTACAGAATTTGTTATAACTTTACCACTAATGCTGGCTTTGCAGTTGCATGAAGGAGTCCTACTACCTAGCCTTAACAATGATCCTGTCAGTGTTCTTTTGTTTGTTTTCAAATCTTGAAAGGTAACCTGGCCAAGTAGGGTGTCACCTATAATAAGTAAGCATTAAGCCACGGCGGAGGTGTGCTCTAATGCTGGATTGATGCTTTGGGGAGGGGGTGCGTGCCCGAGGCCCAGGGCGAGGGCTACCACCCGCCCCCTCCCATGCATCAATCGCATTAGAGCACACTGACGGAGTGGGTTTAATGCGCTTGTAACAGGGCAGATTGACTACTGGAGGGACTTCAGCCATGTACTGTGACAGCGGCAGAAGACGCGAGGCGTGCAACTGTTAACATATTTTATTTGAGTAACAGAAAGACGTACAGTACAGCTTACATAGATACTGGTGTGCTCAACTACGGCTAGTGGTGTAGTGGGCGTGAGCACCACATAACAGTTCTCTGATTTGCTCCGGTCTTCCATGTGGCTGTTCACCGTAGTTCGTCCTGGAAGGTCTGCATCTGGCATTTCAGCGGGTCAGGCGCGCAGGGGATCTCTAGCGTCCCTACATCCGGGTGCCCTTGGATTGCTGCCCGGTGCATTCTATCACTGCTGGTCTCTCTGCTATGCTGCCGGCGTAATCTCCACTCACCTCTGTTACATTGGTGGTTGCTGTATCGAACCTGCAGAGCCCAGCGCCTTCCCCCACCACTGGTCATCTACCCACTGCTCCATTTCTGCTGTACCTAATAGGTCGAAATATACTCCACTGCCTTGCATCACCTAACTCTGCGCTGCAGTGTTCGGCTCACTGTCCGCCTTGAGGATGGTTCCCCGACCCCCGGATGTCCTGCCACTCTCCGAGACTGGAGCCTCAGAGCAGCTCCGCTTCGCGGCGCGCCTAATCTGCCTCCAGTCGCGCCCAGTGCTGCTAGGCAGGGGTCTGGCTGACAGCGGTACTGGGCCAAGCGTGGCACGCATATACCCTGCGCATACTCCGCCTTCGGGCTGCCGCCTCGTGACTGCCCTGCGCCTATCACCTCGCCCATCACAGGCACACTATTAATGCCATGTTACAACATTTGTTGATGTACCCTTGCAGCTAATCGTCTCATTTACCACTGTGTTTTGTCTGGGTTGGCTATCCCTTACTGCTAAATGTTCTTTCACCCTTGGTTGCTTTATTGACAAACTATTAAGAACACGTGAACCTGCCTCCTCCTCGACTGATTTGCTTTGGCTCTGCTTGTGTAATTACCCCTTCAGATCCAGTGAACAATCATTATTTTTTTCCATTGGGGTTAATACAGGCCTTCTCCTTGTGTGCTCCCATCTAATGGAGTTCTCGTTCCTGGGGTTGCTCTGTCTTCTCTCATTTCTTCTTCAGAAATTAAATAAAATATCTCTGCACATTATGCCTGCTTGTTTATGATCTTTTAATCCATGCTTTGTGTTAGGCTAAACATTGCTATTTGTTATTCATAACTGCTGTGCTGTTGCTGTATTTAGGTCATTTGCATTTTGTACTTCATGCTTTTATTGTAATATATTTGTTGTAGTATACAATCTTGTATTTGTCTTGGACAGTACTTCCTGGGTCGTGCCTGAAAATCGGCACTGTATATCTAGCACACTTACCTGGTTGACAAAAACTAAATCAGTATATAAATGTCTGCAAGATATCCTTTGTGACAACGGTAATTGTCTCACACAT
Source organism: Neoceratodus forsteri (assembly GCA_016271365.2). NCBI lineage: Eukaryota > Metazoa > Chordata > Ceratodontiformes > Ceratodontidae > Neoceratodus > Neoceratodus forsteri. The sequence continues at coordinate 107,820,130 of JADMNL010000026.1, forward strand.
TTTTGATATCTTGCTGTTACTGTTGTCATCAACCATGATATCACTTTTTATCTTGTAATTTTACCCTCACTCCTGTTGTATAAGTAAGGATTAACCCGAGAAAGCATGGGTCTACTGTGGAATTAATCCATGGTTAGGGGTTGGACCACGGAGGCCGATGCAGTGGGTCCAACAACCAACCATGGATTAATTCCACAATAGACCCATGCTTTCTTGTGGGTTAACCGCTTGTAACATGGCAAACGATGTGCAAGGGTCACATGTATTATTACTATTAAATATTACTTATATTAAGAGGGCAGTGCTGTTAAAACATCACTTTGCTACCTCTCACTAATCTGTATAAGGGTCTGTGCAGTTCATGCCGCGGCACGTGCACCGTCCACAATTTCTTAGCTTTACACTACTGATGTGTTGCTGTTTCTATTTATGCGAGGTGGCTGAAATATGCACAATACCTATCTACTCTCCTCCCTGTGGGTTATTACTTTTCCATGTCTCTCGGTCTTGCTTTCCGCTCGTTCCCAGCTGCTGTGTTGTTTTCTCGTGTTGCACTGTGGGTATGTCTGCAGATCTGCATCGTGAGATTGTCACGAGCTATGCCTTCCACTACCGCAACATTTCTGTGCAGGTGGAAGGTCTTTTCGTTAAGCTCAGCGGTCACAGTTACATGTCTTTCACTGGTGCACTGCTTTCCTTGCAGTAGGCGGGTGTACAGATCATGTCGGCTTTCCGCTCCACTGTCTTTCCCACTGTGTTGGGCAGCTATACGCGTTTCCTACTGATCGTGCAGTGTTCCGCTGCTGTGTGATCATGTGCCTCCTGCAACTTAGACGGAGGCATTGAGAGGGGTTGCTCTCCTGGCCACTTTCCACGATGCCTTTCCCTCACTGCTCCAGCTGTTCTCTGGCCTCCCCACTTCACTATTGCCGAGCTCTTTCAGTCCGCAGCTCCGATGCTAACCATGATATACTATGGTATTAGACCATGGTTTCGAGTGTACCAGCTGGTATGTTTCCACCTATCTGACACCTTTATTTATAGTATAGGAACTTGGAGAAGTGAACAACTGCAGACTCTCTCGGATACTAGTAGTTGGCTTCTGCTCCCTCCTACTCCCATCTGCTCTGTCCTGCCCAGGTCCTCTTGTAGTGCTTTCAGGTGCAAGCACTAAGCACAGCAACTTAAGGTAAAATGACACAACACACACAAAGATAAGCTAACATTTTTTATGAGTACAAGATTTCAATATTTTCATAACTTCATAGAAGTTAAAACAAATGCAGAGAAATAAGGCAAAGCAAACTACTTTATTTTCCACAATAAATTCATTTAGGTTTTCTGTATTTTTATACCTTCCACTAAAAATGCACCATTTTATACCTGGACTACCAACTCAATAGGTTACTACCTGTCCTGAGTTTCAGGACAGTCCTGATTTGGGCAGCTTTGTCCTGCAAAAACATGAAAATACTGCATTTCAGTAGAAAAATGTTTCTAACTTTCCATTAAATCTTGTAGAAAACTATAGTACCTTAACTAAAATACATTAAAATGATATGAAACCATAGAAGCAACCAAGAAACTAAAATACTTAGCCTTAATTCTGATTATATAGAGAAAACAAGTCTGTTGTGCTGGTCAAGAGTTCACGTACTGTCCTGCGAAAAATCATGTTTCAGTAAGAAATTCCCACTTTGGAGCTTCAAAGGTGGTAACCCTATAACTCAAGCACCCGGGACAACTACTTTTTGACGCCACTTGTCCGTGGACAAGTACATAATGTAAAATTTGTCAAGCCCTGCTTGGGACTGGTAGCTTGTACTCTGTTTGTCTATGACTGAGGTCTTTAAGGTAAGCCTGAGAAATTTCTGCTTACCAGGGAATCACAGGCTACCTGGGATTGTAGCGTGGAAGGAATCCCTTTAAATTAGAAGATGTTTGCACAGCATACTTGTGTATCCCTGCTTAAGAAGTGCGGCATGATGGACCTAGGGTCCTTTCCAATCTTAAGTTACGGATCATGAAGACGGCAGGAACAATAAAATATAAAGGCTGTTCTCACATTTCCTCTCCTCTTGACCCCTCTGAAACTTGGGTTAGATGGGCCCAGAAACTCTTCATGAAGTACACAAACGTGTGTAAATATTATTTTGTGGTTTCCACAGGGGTTGGATACAGACCCTCTCTGCTAACATGAGAGCTGCTCTGTCTGAGCGACAACTGGAACTCCCATTTATTCTGTTGCCACATGACATTGATTTGGTGCTGTCTCCTAGAACAGCTGCTCTGGGAGCTCTTGGATATGTATTTTTGTGCCTCTCTTGTATATAACCTGATTTGGGTCTCACAGCTGCTGTATCAGTCACATTGACGGCTCTGCAAGTGAGGTGTCCTATGCGCTTTTAGTAAATTGCTTGCATCCATACTGCAGTGCTCCATATATCTGTCTTTCCAGTAGCATCCTTTAGCATTTTGTAATATATGGACGCTCACTTTATCCAAGACTTCATAATGCCATCTGTGAGCATCAGGAATTAATAATTCTTTGTTTTGACATCAGATAAATATGCAATACATAACTGAATAACTTCCGAGACCCTTGTATCAGTCCTCCAGAAATACACAGGTTGAAACAAGTTCAAGCAGTAAGATTTGGAATTTGGGAAAATCACATGCAGAATTCATGGCCCACCTCACTCATCCCGATTGGCATCATACACATGGTTGCCACCCTTACCGCTAAAAACCTTCAGCAGACTAAATGGTAAAACTCCTTTAAATTAAAAAACTTTCCTCTCATGATCCCTCCTCACACGCACAAAATAATGTAAAATGAACCACTAACAGTTTTAATTCCTGGTGTTTCTCTGGTGAGCATAAAAATCCGCCTCCTGTACTTATCAGCTTGCAGGGCATTCTCTGCTACTTGCCCTGCCACACGTGAAATTGAGACCTTGACTCCATATAAGATTCCTGTTATGTATGGGGGCAAACATTCTTCCAGAGAAATTCTGTAGAAGTTTGAATTCTAGTATTTTTGTGATCGACATTCCACCTACTGAATGTGTGGAAGGATAGATGACTGACAGAGGGCTGGACTGATTTTACTTCTGTCTTTCAACAAAGAAATACTTGTTTTAATAAACAAAGTTGGCATTTTATAATATTTCTCAGTTTACCCATTTTATAATCGTAGTAAGACTGTCCAAATTGTTGGTTGTCTACACATTTCAGAAATACATATGCAGTAAGGCAAGACAGAGTGTTAGTTGCCTCAGGTTATTTTTATTTATTTATTTATAGAGATATTCAGAAAGACCTTTGAGTCAAGGACTCACAAAGGTTATACATCATACATAGAAGGTACTGGGACAAAATTTGTTACAGAGTACATTACATTACATAGAAGGCAGTGGTTTTCATTATTGTTCCGTAGTGGCTATTAGTCAAGGATAACAGTAGCTTCAATACTTTAGCATAGCCATAACGTTGCGAGAGGTTCTGTAGAAAGGCTGATGGTCATATAGTAACATAGGTTAGTTTTAGGTATGGAGACCGAAAGTAGTTGGTTAACAGAGATCTCAGTCAGTTGGGGGTATTTGGGCAGTCACATAGGTTTGAGGCCTGGTGGTATTCCTTAGCCTGGTTTAAAAAGGCCAAGCCTTATTTACGTTAGTTATTTGGCTTGGTAGTAAGTTTGTACAGTAAAGGGCTTTGTAACTGAAAGAGCTTTGGAATTGGGAGGTCGCTGCAGTGTACCCAAAGCAGAAGTTTGTCTGAGTTGTGGTGACTCTAACTGGAGATGCTGGTGGATAAGTGTGTCGGGGGAGGGGGAGGGCCTAGAACTATCTTTTGGCCATTAGGTAGGTGTGATACATGATTCTGTTGTCTAGGTTTAGCCAGTTAGTGGTACTGTAGAGGTGCAGGTGTGAGTGAGATGATCACATCTGAGATAAGACTGTAGGCTTTGTTTAATCTGAGCGAGTCTGTTGAGTCATGATGGTGGGCGCAGCACTATAGATGAGGATATCATAGTCCAGCAGGGAGAGGACAGAGGAATTCACAGTGAGATGTAGAGCCTCTGGGGTGAGGCAATGTTTGTAACGATAAAAAGTCGCCTAATGTCGAATTAAGGGCAGTGGATAGTTGTATATGTTGAGTAAAGTTGAGGTCTGGGTCTAGCATGATCCCTAGGTATTTAAAGGAGCCTCTTGTTCGAGAGGGTTAGATTGGCAGTGAGAAATTGGGGCAGAGGCTCTTGAGGGGTTTCTGTGGATAGGAGAAGATCATGACGTTTGTCTTGTTGCAGTTGATTATTAGACACTGGGTGGTGAGCCAGTGTTCAGCTGCTCGGAAAGAGTGTTGGAGTGTTTGGTGAAGTTTTGGGGGTCAGGAGCAGAGGCAAACAAGACTGCGTCATCGCGTATAGGAGCAGGTTGCCAGGGCAGGCGAATGGGAGGAGTGAACAGATCTGAAAAGTGACTTCTGGTGAAGTCGGCAAGATCAATGGCTGCTTAATCTCATAGCGCTCGCTACTCGTGGCTACACAGATCTACTGTCACGCTTATCAAGACCATGCCTCTCCGCCAAAGCAACGAGAATAAAAGCCGGGAGGCTCCAGAGCACCCCAGTGCAGAAATTGAGAGAAATGTTACAGTTGAGCAGCAGGAAACCCGAGGTTCCCGGCTCTGCAGAAGGCCTACAAGCAGAGACATCGCGTGATACAGGGACGCAGGTGGATCTGGCCTCGATAATTGTGTAAATGGCCCACACTGTTCAGAAAATCGATTGTCGATCTTTCAGAGCTCAGATTGGACATTAAACGCATTGAACATAAACGGATCAGCTGGAGCTCTGTCTGACACAAACATCTGAGCAGACTGACAGGCATGATCGCTAGTGCTGTATTTACTGGCAAGGGACAGGGAGCTAACCAAACGGATCGACGACCTAGAGGGTAGAAGCAGACGGCAGAATATTCAGATTTATGGAGTTCCAGAGGGAACTGAGGCAAACCATAAAGACACTATAACTTTTCTACAGGAAATGCTTCCGAATTGCTGTCTCCCAGAAGACCTAGACATAACAATGGATCGGGCCCACAGATCACTAGGACCAAAGCCCGCAACCCAGAGGCCAGACCCAGATCACTGATCGCTCGTCTGACTTCATGCCGGTCAAAGGAGGAGCTGTTGCGCCGAGCCTGGCAGCAGGGGCTCTGCAGTATAAGGGCCAGAGGATCACAATAGATAACGACCACACTTCTTCGGTCCAGGAAGCCAGGCGAGTACTCTGGCCAATAATAAAGCAGCTTAAAACCAAAGGTATGAGAGCACAAGTTCTTCATCCAGCCAGACTGGAGGTGGAAACCGAGAAAGGTATAAAGGTGTTTTCAGACCTGTTGGCAGCATCGCAGTTCCTCTGAGATCTTGGCATTCCACACCACCACTGAATAAAGAAAAATGGAGCGGGACCTGCTTGCCTCAGCCTAGTCGGTAGCTCAGAAGGGTACCATCGGCCCGGGCTCGCTCGCAGAGGCTCCCAGTTGAATCTAAAAGCTGACATAGCTCTGCATTTCACGGAAGATATGGAGAATCCTCAGCAGTAAACAAAAGGCAGCCCTCTTAAGGGAGAATGAAGCGGACCTAACCTGTTGTGTGCTTCGGAGACCTGAAGGGACTACCACCCGGAAACTGAAACTAAACTCACCTACCCACTCATTTGGCGTCCCCGGGACTGTACCTGCCCTGCGACCTGCTCCCCGATGCCTAAAGACTATACATATTAATTCCCGGATGAATGTCATGGACTGTGAACCTGACTGAGACATCTAGTGATTAACATACAGGATTTGAAATATGAGGTTTTTTTCTTTCCTTTTTCTCTCTCATTTTACTCGTTCACTAATTGGTTCACCTACAAAAGTAAGGTCTTCATAGTCTGGGAAGAACCTGTGTGGGGGAGGGTTGGCAGAGGGCACATGCCGAGGCAGTGTCCTTAAGGGGCAGGGTGGCGTCTGGGAAGATGGAATGGAGGGACCCCACTTACTACACAGGTGTTCATTTTAACAGTTGTATACTACACATTGTGTCCCTCTGGACTAGGCTGCGAATGCTGCAGAGGTCCTGGGTCCTGAGTTGGAGGATAGCTAAGGGAACTGGAGGCTGCCCTTCCGATCTCAGCAAGCGGAGGCCTGATAGATAAACGGAGGGGCTACAAGTTCATGTTGCTAAATTGGCAGCCTGTGGGGAGTATAATTAGGCCTGCATTATATGGGGGTCCCACTAAGAATGGCAAATGGAGAAATAAGGGTTTATTAAGAAATTAGCGATGATGACCAGGATTAATGTCATGGGGGTGGACATTCGATCCTTGGTCACAAATGATGTCTGCTGGTGCCAAAGGGCTGGGCCCTTATAGGAAATTTCCTTGGGCTTTTAGGGGTCTCACATTTTGTTGAGCTCCCTATTTCCCATCACACAACGTGACTGCCCATAAGCTGGAGAGTTCCCAGCTTAACCATGGAAGTCGAACTGCTATACCGTGCAGCAGGTAGGCCATCGACCCTCAACTCGGGGCCACCTGCTCGTTCCTGTTAGTCCTTCACTACGGAAGGGGCATTGTGTTTTCTTTACACCCACTGTTGGACTATTCGGGTTATAGGTTTAATGTTAGTTATTTAATGATGTTATAAAGGGTACACAAATGAATATAAAGAGTTTTCTCCTGTAAAGCTGCACAATTGGGTCCATCAATGTAAAAGACTAAGGTCTATGAGCCTAAAGTTCAGAAATGGCTAGCCATAACTTCAAAATCCTCTCATATAATGTTAATGGGAGTTCAAACCCTGTAAAGAAAGCGGATATTGAGATACCTGGCGGCACAGAGGCGTGGCGTGAGTTTTCTCAGGAGACCCACCTATCACCTCCTGAGGCCCTGAAGCTGAGATTCAGGAACTACCACAAGTATTCCACTCTTCGCTGCGGCTGGTAGGAAGAGAGGAGTAGCCATCTTGTAGCATCCTCCTTTCCTTTTGAGGTGGAGGAGGAGGTGGAAAGACCAGGTGCAAGATATTTTCTGGCAATAGGGCGGGTCCAAGACACCTGATTACCGTGGCAACGCTTATGCCCTCCGGCTCCTATATCTTTTACTCCTCCCTTGCTCAGTTGGTCGCAGAAAAACAAGAGGATGTTGATCATGGGTGGGGACTGGAATCTAGTGTTCAACAGGTCCCTGGATACCACTTCAAGATATTGAATCAGACCATAGAAAGGCAAGTTCAGTTAGAAAGATCTTTGAACAGGTGGCTCTGGTGGATGTTTGGCGGGAAAGATACCTGACTAGAGACTATACGTATTATTCTCCCCGATTTAAAATATTCTCTAGGCTAGATACCTTTTCACCTTTTCCAGGGACCTCCCGCTTTCCTTCCATGTGGGTGGGGACCTCCTCCCTGTCAGATCATAATCCCCTTTTCTTAGAAATAGATCTCAGCCTGCTGCGGCGAAATACGCAGTGGAGGCTGAATTGTTCCCTCCTCCGAAATCAGGCCATAGTCAAAGACCTCAAGAAATACATTGCTACTACAATAGAGGAAAATAATACAGGAAGTATCGCACAGTCCGGGGTAAAATTATTGCATTGCCTCCGCTAAGAAAAAGACTGGCAGCACAAAGACACCAAGAACTCACTACACAAATCAAGGTCCTAGAGGATGCTCAAAAAGTTAAATGGGAGGGCAAGAGACTTAACACTAAAGGAGATTAGGAAAGATTTAAAGAACCTGCAGCAAGCGGAAATAGAAAAGGCCCTCTTTTACTTAAAACCATACCTCTCAACTGTACCACATTATGAGACGTTCCTCATTTTACTTCACAAAGCTGTCTGTTCCACATTGTAAGAACTTGTCCCACATTTAGTATTAACATTTTAAAGCAAAAATATATAGTAAATGATGCAAAAAATATACTCTTCAATTAATAACAGACTTTCTGAACATAAATGCAAACATTTTAACAGTGTTCTGAGCTTCCTAGGTAAAGATTTGATTGTGTTCACATTTTGCTCATTTGTTCCACATTTTGAGGTGCAATGTTCCACATTTGGGGACAAAGGTTGAGAGGTATGCTTAAAACAGAAATACTATGAGGGGATTGAGGGGCTGTCGACTGCTGGCCTTCCGCTTAGGCAATATGCAGCTAGGGCCACAGTTACTAAAGTGGTATCCCCAACCTCTGACGCCTGGTTAATAAACAGACCCAGATCACAGAGGCCTTTGTCTCCTGTTATACCAACTTATATGCCCCCCATAAGGAGACGCAAGGGAAGAGAAACTGAAATTCCTGGACTCCTTCCCATCCCTGTCCTTGCCCCAGCAAGGGTCAGTCCCTAATTCAGCCAATTACACAGTCAGAAATTCTTCGCCATTAAGACCCTCAAGGCAGGCAAGTGTCCTGGACAGGCGGCTTTAGTGCAGAGTTCTATAAGGCGTTTGGGAGGAAGTTGTTCCCCTCCTGCCAGAAATCTTGGCGGAGGTCTGGCGGGATGGGAACCTGGTGCCCTCCTCCTGGCAGTATCAGAGCCATTCCTAATACCCAAGGAAAACAAGGATCGTACCAAATGGATCATATACAGACCCATCGCTCTACTTAACTCAGACTATAAAATTTTCACTTCTATTATAGCCTTCAGATTAAACTCCTTTTACCGGACTTGGTGGCTTTGGACCAGACGGGCTTTGTTTATGACGGCAGGCCCCAGATAGTGTCCAAGCGGCCCTAAATGTAATAGACACCATACACCACCACCATACCTTCCTGCCTAATGAGCCTAGATGCGGAGAAGGCCTTTGATAAGGTTTCTTGGAGCTTTTGTTTCTAATTCTTGAGACCATGGCCTTCCCAGGCCTGTCATAGACAGCATTAAGGTACTATATACTGGCCCTCATGTTTATGTCAGGGTAAACAGTGGTATTTCTCCTCGGTTCAGATTGGGATATGGTACTGAACAAGTTTACTTCCCCTCTCTTTGCCCTTTACATAGAACCCTGAGAGGCGGTGGCCATCGCCAATCCAGGAGATTGGGGGGACAGTTGAGAAAATATCTTTATATCGGATGATATCCTGCTTTCCTGTCGAACCCAGAAGAATCCATCCCAAAGGTGTGATCAGTCTTAGAGGAATTCGCAGACATGCGGCTACACACTTAATAAAACAAAGATGGAGGTCCTTAGCTTCTACTATACACCCACAGATAAGATTAGAGGAATGCTTCCACTGGACTGGGCAGCAAATAAGATGACATACCTGGGTACCTATATTACTAAACACCTCTCCCAGCTGTTTAAAGCAAATTACAGCCCTCATCAACCAAATGACAAAAGACTTTGGAAGGTGGTCATTAATAAATCTCCCATGTATGCCAAGATACAGTCAACCACTATGAATAGTCTTCCTAGGTTCCTTTATCTCTTCCAGTGCCTCCCCTCCTCATAACCAGGGCAGAATTCCAGGCCTGGCACAGGAAGTTTATGAGGTTCTTCTGGAACAATAAAAGACCAAGAATTAACTTACGCATCTTGCAAACACATAAGAAAAAAGGTGTCGGTCCTCCCTGATTTGGAGGACTACTATCTAGCAACACAGTTGAAGATGGCCCTGCATTGGTCCACTCCAACTGAAACTAATGGAACAGGGGTGAGGAGGATGGGCGTAGCCTCCACTGGATGCCAGGGCTATGATTCCCAGGGATCTATGCTGGACCACCCTCCTCTACTCATGGTGGTTAGCATCGCTGGCCGCACACATAGAGTGTGGCAGAAATATAGGCTTAGGAGATCCATCTGGCCCTGTGCTGACTGCCATGGTCCCCGAACTTTACACCAGCCCGGCTAGATCACACTTTCAAGGCTTGGGGCAGGCGAGGTCTGATGTATCTTGGACAGTTCGTGCAGGGGACTGTGGTCCTGGATTTTGAAACTCTCAAAACACACATAGTCTCCGGCACTCTGACCATTTTAGATTCCTGCAAGTCAGGACACACATTCACAAATGTCAGGAGGCGGATCCAGATCCTGCCCAGGCACTGCCTTTTCTTGAATGTATGAGGGAGGTGATGGGCGGGCAAGTGCAGAGGGTCACATATCAATAATATACAAATCATTGGCTGCATTGAGGAAGGGACCCCTAGATAAAATCAATCCAAGTGGCAAAGGAGTCAGATACCGAACAGAGGAGAGTAGATTGGTGTAAAGCATTTTATATCACCACAAAAACAACTAGATCTCCACTCTGGCAGGAATTTAGTTGGAGAATGAGGTCGCTATTTCCTTACTGGCGCTTCTCCATAGGAGAGACCCTACTCGCTCCCATTTGTGCTGGAAACTCTGCGGGAGGAGGATGCACATCATGTACATATTTTCTGGATGTGCCCTAAGATAAGGCCCTTTTGGAATAGGGTAGTAGCAGCTTTGATGGATCTCTTTATGCTGGATCGACCATTGGATTGGATGGAGGTTATATTGGGTATTCCACCCCAGTCCCTTGGGAGCCGATTCCCTGTACCTCTGGGCCATACTAGTGGTTGCAGCGCCAAGGCCATTACTCAGGCTATTGAAACCAGAGCCACCTGCTTCTGAGTCTTGGATTCAGATTATACAAGAAATCTCTGATTTGAAGAGCTAACCTTTAAAATTAACCATCAGACACATATCTATATCCGTAGATGGACAAGATGGTTAGTCTGGTTGGACACGCATCCAAGTCCAGACTTTGAGGCAATGGTAGTCTGAAATATGTTTACTCTTTGGTGCAGGGGCGGGAGGAGAGCGGTGTTCAGGACTCGAATTCTATTTGTGAGGTGGAGGGCTGAAACCCCATAACCTTGATCAGTAAAATAATAGGAGTTTGACTCCACTGAGGGATATGCACCTTCAAAATATTCCTAATAGATATAATTAACTGTTTCTGTACCAAATGATGAACTTGTTGGTGAATGGACTTGTGCTTTTTTTTTATATAAATTATGTATGTACCCATTTGTTGTTAATAAAGTTGAATTAAAAAATAGAATGTAAAGTAATGGGCCAAGAATGGAGCCTTGTGGGACCCCGGAGCCGGATTGGGAGTCTAGGGGACAGGTGGTGCCTACCTTCACCTGCTGGGTTCTGTCAGAGAGGTAGTTGGCGAACCAGCTTAAAGCGCCATTGGAAAGCCACCATCGGCAAGAGTGTTCAGCAGGAGGTCGTGGTTTACGGTATCAAATGCCTTAGAGAGGTCCACAAAGATTGCTTCAGTGATGCAGCCCTGATCCATGGCGGAGTGGACATGTGAGTGAAATCAAGGAGGCGGTGGTGGTACTATGTATCCCTTACGGAAGCCATGTTGCTGGTTGCATAGAGGTTATATTTAGTAAGGTGGTCAGTGAGTTGTTCGGCACAATATGCTCTAATGCTTTAGATGGGGGAAGAATTGTTGGTGGAAGTGCGGTCCCCACTCTTATGGATGGGGTGATGGAAACCGATTTCTAGCAGGAGGAATTTCCCTTGACAGGAGGCAGTTGAGAATATGGTGGTGGGGTTAGGACTTATAGGAGGGTGAGCGGAGAAGTCTCAGGTCAAGGAATCGCTACTATAGTGGGAGTGGCTTAGTGCTTTGGTTAGGTAGGGTTTGGCTGCCTCCGGGAGAGGACATGTAGATAGAAGGAAGTGCATGAGGAAGGGCGGGTCCGGCAGGCAGGGCGGGTCCAGGCAGGCAGGGGTTGAAGAAATTAGGGGAGGACGTGGTTGAGATCAGTGAAGGCGGAGTTGAAGGCAGAGGCTATACTGAGGGGATCCGAGGAGAGGTTACCGTCTATTTCCATTTGGTCTAGGGGTAGATTAGGGACTTTTCCATAGAGTTCCTTTATATTGTTCCAAAATTTACGCCCTGTCCAGGTGGAATTTAGGGAAGCTTTGTAATAATCTGCTTACGGTGCATATGATCGGATGTGCACTTGTTACGGGCCTCCCTATCCTGCTGCCTGTCTGTATACCGGGTCTCATTTGCAAGATGCCAGGGCGTCCACGGTGTCATAGTATGCCCAGGAGGTGATCAGAGAACATGGTTACCTTTGGTCATTCTCTTGGTAAGGGGGCAAAATTATCACAGGCAGCATTAAAGGTGGTGATAAATAGATCAAGCGCACGATCCGGGTCGAGGTGTTGGTGAGGGCGACCAGTCCCAGTGTCTGAGGTGGATCTTGAGCTGAGTGAGTTTACCAGGCCCAAGCTTGCGTTGTGTGGTAATTTTTGGGGTGGGGTGGGGTTGGGAGCACTGTAGGACCAGGTGAAGAGGACCGGAGAATGGTCACTGGGAGTCGTCAAGGAATCTCATGGTGTTGGTGATTCTGTAGGGATAGTTGGTGAAGACTAGGTCTGGAGGGAGGATGTCCCTGTGCGGGTGTTTGCCCAGGCTGGGGTAGTGACTACCTGCGTGGAGGTCAGCTGCAGCATCATCACAGTATGGGCGCTGTCCTGGCGAGCCAATTTATGTCGAAGTCCCCGTAACTGTTTTTCATGCTGTGGGGTAGAGTAGAAAGATAGATCAGAATGGTTTGGAAGCGTGCTTCTGGTCCCTGAGAGGTATGTAGACAGTAGTGAGAAGGAGGAAGTTGACTTGCCTAGCGTTATTTTGGAGTGAGGCCTGAGCCTTTGATGCTGGTTTAGGCGGGGGGTATTATGACCAAAAGTGAGTCCTTGAGGTAGAGAGCACACCTCCCCTCGGCTACCCACCCTATCAGAACGAAGAGGAGCTATCCAGAGAGGTTAACTGCTGCATCTGAAGGATCGGTTAATGCACACCCAGGAAAGGGGCACTTGCAAGTGCCCCTCGTGTCATACTAAGTACCTGGGTGTGCATTAACCTGAGGCAACCAACACTCTGTCTTGTCTTATTATGTACCTGAACTCCAAAACTTATTTCTTTGGAACTCAGTTTGACTATGTAAAGAAAAGGTGTAGTCAGTTCATTTAAAAGATAGTGCCTTACTGTATTAAGTTAGTTTGAAGGTCATGATTTGGGAACTAGATTACTCAATGGAGCTTCAGCTGGAAAACTGCAACAGTTCAAAATAGTTTAAAAACTTGTGCTCTTCACTGTGAGGAATCGTGAACTGCGAGTCATGGTTTGTTTCTGTTTGAAGAGTCTTGAGAGCATGAAGTGCAAGGTTGGTGTCATGGGCTGAAAGCGAAATCACAAGGTTTTAATGAACAGGTAGGTTTTGTAACTCGTGACTGGCTGTGAAGTATGAGATTTTCTGTGAGTTATGTCATTTAGAAAGTGGCTCTGGTTTGCTGATTATTGTCCATGGCCATATAATATAGCCTTGCTACTTGACAGTTTCTTATCTGTTTTGCATTTATGTACATAAGAGTATCCACATGCAAGAGAATATCTTGTGAAATCTAAAACCCTGTAGCATTTTAGCCAGTTATCACTTGAACTTCTTAGTCAAATGACAAAACTTTTAGCCATCTTGAATTTTTGATTTGCAGTCCGTGGAGCTGCAGTAGAAGTTTGTCTGCTTGAACATTAGAATTAGTAGCTAAATACAGAAGTGCTAAAATGCTTTTCAGCTAGTGGCAGCTTAAATAGTGATCACTACTGGAATGGTTTCAACTTGGACTGTAGCATATATGTACTTGTCATGCTTAATTTTACCAAGTACTCATTTACTCAGCTGGGATACAGCTAACTTGACTTCCAAATCAGATGCAGAGCTTATTCTTAAAAGCATTCATATTGTGAGAATGTGTTGATTTTTGCAGGCCAGTCTGTCCACAGTAAAAATGTTGGAAAATTAAAGTTAATGAACAGTGATTAGATTTGGGTAGCAAATCGCTTGCTGCTGTTTTCCTTGAATTATTATACTTATTTTTTTTTAATCTCCATCTTTGTTCAGTTTTAAAACTCTAAGAACAGTACAATTACTACATATACTGAGAGGAACAAAATGCAGGTGATTCAAGCTGAGCATATGGAAAGGTTTGTTCTAGAGGGTGGATAAGGTTCACTAACCACGGTGATTATTTAGTTTAGGGACTCACAGTGCCGTTTGGAATTCAGCGATTACAGTATTAGGTCCTCAACCGGCGTCAGTTAGCTCCTCCCATTCACACGTCAGTTCTCGCCCCATACACACGCCCTTCAGTCAGCCATCTGATTTCTACATGCCCATTAAATTTATTTATATATTCTTAGATATTTTATATATATATATTAGTAGATATATATATATATATATTAGTAGATATGATTTCAACGTGTTATTGAACTGACTCAATTGCAAAACAGTCATTTAAACACAGTTTTCTCATGCCAACCAACTACAACCTCTGGGAAAGTAGAGGATAGCGCCACTGCCAAGGGTCTGATACAAAGGAAAGGGCTGTTTCAATATCTTATGCCTTATTGTTCGTTCTGTTGAGAGCTCCGCCCCACCCAGGTCCAGGAATGTAGTATTATGAGGCGGTGGAATATACTGTTCCTAGTAAAATAAATAACACATTTCGCTTCGAGTAGCAACTGCCTTATGTTTATTCTGTGAAGGCGCTCCTTTACGAATCCAGGAATGTTTATTATGAGGCGGTAAATTATGCTGTTCCTAGTAAAATAATTAAATAACTACAGATTCGTTTTTTGAGTAGCGACTGCCTTATGTTTGTTCTGTGGGGCGTGACAGATCAAGTGACTGCAATGGCATCTCGCGACCCGTATTTAAAGCTCTCAGTACTTTTCGCTTCCAGATGTGTCTCCTAAAGTAAATAAATGCCCTAACCACACTACTGGCAGTCTCCTTTCCTTTTAAGGCTTGCTGGATGTGTTCAAGCTAAGTTTCCTTCCACACACGCTGTGTTATACTCCCTGGCACCCGCCCGTGATGCCAGATCTTCCTATCTGTTGGAAGAGTCAGGTGCCCTCCTTTGTGGCTCCATGCTGCTGTAGGCCTCTGCTAATTGCACCATCAGTGTTTGTTTTCATTTGAAAGCTTTTTCTTTACCGACTCTTCTTCTATATGGATCTTGAAGAAACCGGTATGGTCCTGGTTTCCAGCGTTGTCCAGTGCAACAAAAAATGTCCTGGACGGACCCACTTGTGCTTTAGTGTCTTGGGGCAGAGCACGACATACCTTCCTCTCCTGAGGACCATTATGCACGCCTCTTCTCAGTTGCCCGGATGAACCCCCACCCCCGCCTGCTCAAAGGATGCCAGGAAGTCTGTGTTTGCAGTGGCGGGCTTAGTGGCCCAGCTTGCTGCCATAGAAGAGGCAGTGGCGCAGGCTGCAACAGGTGCCTCGTTGGCGTGTGTGCTGCGCCTGGCTGAGGCCAGTGTTGGGGTGTCTTTTTTGGGATCTTTTTGGGGACATGTGGGTCCTTCCAGACCCTCTGGGAGGCCTCTTCCTGTGGGGACAAGAAGAAACTGAAGAAATTCACTGTCACTAGTGGGACCGGAGCGAGCATCTCTTCCTGCTCCCTGTCAGCACTGTATTTCTGCCAAGCCTGAACTGGTAGAGGGCCTGGCCACTATCTCCATAGTAACTCTGGGCTTGTTGGCGTGACAGAGGCCGACCAGGTGATCGAGATCTTTCTTTACCTGGCTGACTCATTGTCTGAGGGATCAAGGACAACTCTATCTCCAAGTCTCTGGTCTTTCGACCCTCTCCCAGGAAGGTCAGGAGCAGCTGGCAGATCAGACTGTCTCCTCTAGGAGATTCCTTCTGTGGTAGGAGCCGCCGTGTGATCTACACAGCACTTCCGCCTGTCTCTCTTTGCTGTCGATGATCCACTCGTCGATTGAGATTGTGGTCAAGGTTGCGTTTGAAGGCTCCTCATGCTCCTGCTCTTGACCCACGGCCTGGAAGCTGCAGGTGCTTCTCTTCATCCTTCTCTCGAATGAGGCTCCATTGCAGGTTGCATCATTGGCAACAATGGGTCCTCTGGCAGGTAGGCCCTTCCCTGGCACCCATGCTTTTCTGGTCGCCCTGATCCAGACTGCCCCTGTGCTGCTGTGTCCAGTGTCCCTGGCAACAGCCTCTCAGCTGATTTAAGCTGGAACCACCGCCAGGCAACCCTTACAGGGGCCCTTAAGGCCTCCCACCCTGCTCCCAGTCTCCTGGTCAGCTTTCAGTGTGGAGGTTACCCACTTGGGTGAGTTCAGGATAGTCCATGGTGAGAAGAGACCGAGGCGGTCTTTGAGGAGTCTTTGAACTATAACGGGTCCTCTGTGCAGTCTTCGAGGAACCCAGGCTTTGACTGTGATTTGACCAAGAGCTGGCCACAGACCACGGGCTGGTGTTCTTCAGGGCTGTGCTCAGTTGATCTCTGAGCCAATGGAGATCCCTTGGAACTAGCCCAGAAGCAGGACATGTACCCCTGAAGTGGATCCTGGATCAGGATGATTCCCCAGGGGTCGCCTGTTGACAGAGGCTGTCCTTTCCTGGGTCCTGCTCTGGAGTTCTGGCAGCATCCAGCCTCCTGTGGTGCCTTGGCCCATATGGTCCTCAAGTGTGCAGTCCCAGACTGGTTCTCTTTCCAGTTTCTTGGACCACCCTCAGCTAAGAGGTTGGTAGCCAACTCCATCTTTGCAGAACTGGCAGTGTTGGGGATGTAGACAAGTCCTCTGACAAGTAGTCGAAGAAACTGGACCACGTGGCTAAAGGGGTCTATGCAGTGGCTTTCCTGGGTCTCTGTCAGGCTGTGCCCTCATGATGGCCCACTCGGTCATGCTCTGAAGGGCAACTTTTTTTTTTTTTTTTTTTTATTTAGTTGTTTAACCAGGTATAGCACACTAAGCTGAAAGCTTTTTACAGGAGTGACCTGGGAGCACAAGGAGGTTAAGAGACTTGCTTAGGGTCACACAGTATGCAGAGTGGAAGCTGTGGGATTCAAACTCAGGTCTGGTCTGCTGGATGTCACCAGATTTGCAGCTCAGAGCCTTAGACCACTGCGCTATAGTGCCTTCAAACTTTGACCATGTTCTTCCTGCCTCTCTGCAGATATGCAGTCAGCGTTAGGTTTGTCCGAGACCAGGTTTGAGTGCTGGCCAAACATCAGCTGCAAACTGCTTTGGATGTGCGATTCCTTTGCCTGGTTTATGGCTGCACCAGTCACCATACATTGCAGGGCTTGGCTGCGGATTTCCACCTTTATGGTGGATACCAGCACAAGTTGGCCGATGCCCCTCTTGGTGCTGATCTTTTCGCCCCTGGGTTGAAGGCACCTTACTTGGATTGAGAAGTCCAGTGCCACCCTTGACTCTGGTGACGTGCCCTCAGAAAGACCATGGGTAAGAAGTCAGAGAAGAAACTTTTCAGGTTCTTGCTTCCTTTTCTGTTCCAGCAGCCTAAGCCACAGCAGCTGAAGAGGGGCAATCACATGTCTGGTGCTCTAAATCTGAGTTTGACAGAAAGGGCTCCAAGAAGACCAGGGGTAGGCGGTGGAGCCTCTCCAGGAGCTAGTGCCTAATGCCCTCTAAGGCTGCCAGTGACGGGTTGGGTGGGGTGCCTTCCTCCTGCCCATCCAGTCCCTGCTTCAGTTTCCCATGAGGGGTGGCTTCATCATTTCTGGCATGCCTGGTCCTCTATCACCTCAGACAAATGGTGCTAGAAGTGATGAGCAGTGGGTTGCCCGACTTAGAGGCTCTGTCGCCCTACCAACCTCATGCCTCTCTGAGTCGTGGTGTCGTGGGACATGCTGTCTGTCCTCAGGGTGGACATTTCAGCTCCTGGAGAAAGGAGCCATAGCCCATGTCCCCAACGCCATGGCCGGTCAGGGCTTTGTGTCCAGGTAGTTCTGGTCCCCAGACGGATTTTTGGGGATAGTGCCCCATACTGGATCTTCACAATCTAAATCAGTTCCTGAGGAAGTGAAAGTTCTGGATGGTCACTCTGAACCAAGTCATTCCATCCCTGAGAAGGGCATCTGGTTATGCTTTCTGGACCTCTAGGAGGACTCCTTCCACATTCCAGTCCATCCATTCCACTGGCGGTACCTTCGGTTCCGCTAGAAGGGATACTCTACAAGTTCCAGTTCATCAATCAATCAGAAAAAAAAAAATCACAGTCAAAATGTATTTCTAAAAGCACAATCCAAGCATATCAAAGCACTTGTACAAACAAGATAAAAGTAAAATTAACTATCAAGTTAAAATATTGTTAAAAGAGCAGCAAAATATTACATTTCAGGAAATGCCATATTAAACAAATGTGTTCTTAAGGGCAGATTTAAAGGCCTCAGGGTCAGGCACTCTCTGACCCGATGAGGTAGAGAGTTCCACATGGTTGGGGCCACAAGCGAATGATCTGGCCCCCAAGGTCTTCAGACGGACCCTGGGAACTCTAGCAATCCTTCATCGGTGGAGCGGGTGGTAGGGCAGAGGAGATCTTGCAAATATTGCGTCCCTGTCCGTGTAGGGCCTTATAGGTCAGTAATCTGACCTTGAAGGCGATCCTTCAGTGAACAGCAGCCATTGCAGGCTGTGGAGCACAGGTGTGACATGGCGGGATCTAGGTAAGCAGTCAGCAACCTAGCTGCCACATTCTGCACCAGCTGCAGGCGGTGGATGTCCACCCCGCAGCTTAGGTACTGGGCATTGCAGTAGTTAAGGTGGAGGTCACAAAGGCATGGACCAACATTGACAATCAGGCGGAACCAGGTGTTTTTCAAACAACTTGAAGTCTTTATGTATTCTGACAAGTGCAGTTAGCCCCAGCCTTTAAACTGCCCCGGAGAACAAGGGGTTAACCTTTCTATGCAGAGCATAGAATGCTGAGCTTCGAGCTCGGTTTCCTCTGAAAGCTAACTGTCAGATTCTTTACTCCACCTCATTGAACAGTCGCCTGGAGATTCCTCCTGCAGCTTGGTTCGAAAGTCGGGTTTAAGTGTCGCTTTTTCCACGTTTCTAACCCAAAAGTTCCCGAGATAGTTAGTTCAGTCTCTGTCTGTGGTACCGTGAGTACTAGATAGGTTTTGTACTGTGTTTCTGTGTGGAATTTGTAAAAGTGTGGATCGGTTCGTCAACTGATCATTTGTTTAATTCTTGTGTAACTTTAGTGTGGTTACCAGTTCTTATCGGTTCTAAAATAAAAAAAAAAAGTGTTTTGAAGCGTGTTTTCAAGACCCATGACAGTTGGAACCAATAAGGAGTCTTGTCTCGCGAGTTGCCGAAAAAAGAGTAAGTTTGGTTAGGTTGGCCATGTCTAGAAACCAAGAAAAAACTGGGCCCACTGGTTTCAACACTGCAGTGAGTGTGGGAGGTCTTTGCTAAGTCCGATCCTCACACCACCTGTGCTTATTGTCTGGGTTTGACCACCTCATTCAGACTGCCAATTTGGTAAAAATTTTCCCAGATCTACCCTGGAAAGAGATTAGGTAGACTGAGGGAAAAGGAGGCTGAGAAGTCCGCTGACCGGATGGCCAGCCCAGTTTGGTTCCGACTGAAGCAGAAGGAGTGCCCTCTGACCAGGGCGATACTTCTTGGCAAAGGTGAGCCGATCCCGAGGGGTCTGTTCCGACTAAAGAAAAGTGCAAAGAAAAATCGTCCGTTTGGATCCAGAAGTCCATGTTCCGACCGGAAGAAATAGCCAGAGCTATTCGGATTGTGGAATCGCTTTGCTCTGTTCCGACTGATCCTGCACCCTTTGGCAGGGGCTCGGTTCGGTCAGTTCCCCGGTTCACGATTATACTTTGGAAAAATATTATGAACAGGAGTTTGAGGAGGAAGGGAGTTTGAAGATAATTATGATGATGGTGAAAGTCTAGATGTGCCTGTGGAACCGGACATCTCCCAGACAGACCTTCAGGTGTATCCCTCCTAGGCTTTCTGAGTCCCCTTCCACTTTATGCTCTACAGAAAGGTGGCTGAGACCCTCCAGCTTCCTATGGAATAGGCAATGGAGGATCAAGAGGAGCCTGAATTTGGAGAACTGATGGACATCCCAGTGTCCAGGAGACTGTCTGTTCCCTCCATAAATCTTTTGGGAAACAGACACACAAAATTCTGAAGTCTCCCAATTCTGTACCTCCTGTGGACAGAAGAATGGACAAGAGGTATACACACTCAGGCTCAGAAATGGAGTTTTATACCACCAATGCAGCCATGTTGAGGTTGTGCAGGCTGCTGCTTGTGATAAGGCAAGCATTCCTTGGCTTCACCCCCAGACAAAGACTCTAGGAAGGTTGATGCCGTGGCAAAAAAGCTGTACATGGCATTTTCCCTGGGACTCAGACAGGCGAATTATATGGCCTATACAGCTAGGTACCAGAAGTCAAGATGGGACACTGTACTGGCACTGGCTAAACAGGCCCCCCCAGCAAGCCAAGGAGCTGGATGCGATGGCTGCAGATGGGATTGAGGCATCTAAAGTTCAGTTTCATGCTGCTGTGGACTCTAATGATGTGTAATCAGGAGTCATGGCTACATCTGTGGCTCTGGAGGAATGGCTTGGCTCAGATGTATTAGCTTTCTTGCAGGATACCCAGGCTAAGGCCATGGATTTTCCTTAGTGGGTAATTTCTGTTTGGGGAGCAGACAGAGAATTACATGAAGAAAATGGATGAGTACAGGACCACCTACAGGAGTGCTCAAGCCAAGGAGAGGCAGGCAGCTCCTCAAAGGCAGCAGTCTAGGGCAGGTCTTTTCAAAGGCCGTTTACCAAGCACAGCCCTCTTCTTTCTTTCACAGAGGGTTCTTCAGAGTGAGAGGCAGAAGGGAATGAGCAGGGCTGCATCCACTCCTCAGCCTAAAGCCCTGCCAAGCAGACACCCTGGTGGGCCTGCCCGGTCGAGACTCCTATTCAGTAGGGGCGAGGCTGGCTTACTTTGTCCAGGTCTGGATGTCTATTACATCAGACAAGTGGATCCTGGAAGTAGTAAGCCAGGTACTGATTCTCAGTTTCAGAAAATTTCCAAAGATGAGAGCCAGATCTTTCCACCTGCAAATCTTTGGAAACCTTTGCCCTCGAGGCAGAGGTTTCTTCTCTTCTGGCCTTAAGAGCCATAGAGAGAGTACCTACCCACACTAGGACAAAGGGCTGTACTCCAGGTACTTCCTGACCCCAAAAAGACAGGGAGTGGCGACCCATCCTAGACCTAAGATATCTAAACAAACATCTTTTAAAACCAAAGTTCAAGATGGTAACTCTGGGAATAATCCTTCCCTGTCTAAGGCCAGGGGACTAGTTAGCCTCACTGGACCTCAAAGATGCCTACTTTCACATTCCCATCAGGTGCTCCCCAGAAAGTACCTCAGGTTCGAGGTTGCCCTCAGGCCACTATTAGATCAAGACAATGCCCTTTGGCTAATCTCAGCCCAAAGGGTTTTCACAAGTGCCTGGCAGTAGTAGTTGCCTTTCTAAGAAGGCAAAAGATTTCCATTTTTCCACATCTGGACGATTGGCTAATAGTGGGCCAGTCTCCAGACCAAGTCAAGTCTCACCTGCAAGTGACCCAGCAAGTGCTCACTTCTCAGGATTTCTTCTCAGCCCTCCCAAGTCAGTGTTCTCACCAGTCCAGCTTCTTACCTTTATAGGGGCAGAACTGGACACACTCAGAACAAGAGCCTTTCTTTGTCTAGAAAGGGCAAGGGTTCTTATATAACTAGCCTCTTCCTTCAGCCTTCGGGTATCTCGACCAGCAAGGCATTTTCTCCAACCCTTGGGTCACATGGCAACTTCAACAGCAGTGATCCAAGGGGCAAGATTCCAGATGAGGGATATTCAGTTCCATCTGACAGCTTTTTGGTCTCAGAGGAAGGATCCCTTACCAAACTGATCCCAGTGACTCTGACCTTGATCCAAACCTCCAGTGGTGGCAGGATCAGGACAATCTAAGACAAGGTGTTCCTTTTGCCACTCAGCCTAGTTCAGTGGTCCTTACCACGGATGCTTCTCTTCTGGCCTGGGGAGCCCATCTGGGGCCTCCCAAGAATCCTTCTCCTATCAGTCTCCTAGAGCTCAGTGCAGTTTTTCTGGCCCTGAAAGCTTTCTGTGTCAGTGCAGAACAAGGTGGTTCAGGTCAGAGCGGACACCACCACCACCATGTGGTACATCAACAAGCAGGGAGGCACTTGGTCCATGACCTTGTGCACGGAAGCCATGACATTGGGTCCTGGCTTATTCCCTGCAAACCTCTCTGGTAGCAGTTCACTTTCCAGAAAAGGACAGTGTGCTAGCAGATGCACTGAGCAGGACTTTTCAGGGCCATGATGAATGGTCCCTGGACCCTCAGGTGTTGAAAGTGATCTTTTCAAAGTAGGGCACTCCTGAGATAGATCTCTTTGCAGCCCCAGACAATCAACAACTCCCTCTCTTGTTGCAGACCTCCAGTCTTGGCTCCTCAGTCCCCCTGGATGTCCTGATTCTGAATTGGAAGGGAAGTTTCTGCATGCCTTCCTCCCTTCCCACTCCTGTTCAAAGTTTTAGTCAAAATAAGGTCTCAGCCTTGCAAAGTGATTCTGATTGCTCCAGATTGGGCCAGACAGCCCTGGTAACCCCTGTTGTTGTCCCTAGCAGTCCATCTTCCCCTGTCTCTTCCCAGGAATTACAACCTGTTAACATCCTCTCAGGGGAGGATGTGGTACCCCAATCTTCAGTCTCGAGGCATGACTGTTGAACAGTTAGAGTTTGAAGATCTGCATCTTTCCCAAGGAATTCTGGATATTCTCAAAGCTTCTCAAAGCCCTCCACCAGAAAGGCTTATAACTCCAAATGGAAGAGATTCAGCATTTGGTGTTCTAAGAAGCATATTTCTTCAGATACTGCTGGATTGCCTATGGTTCTGTATTATTATATGGTCCTTCTTAATGGCCTAGGCCTCAAACCAGCTACTCTCAAGGTACACTTGTCAGCTGTTTGTGCTTCTGTCTGTGGGGACGCCTTCCTCGCTATCTTCTCATCTTGTTCTGTAAGTTTTAGGATTGCTTCACACCAATCCTCCTTTTAGAGACCCTGCCCCTGTCTGGGATTTGAATGTTTGCATTGCTCAGCTTATGCAACCCCTTTGAGCCTAATGTCTTCAGCAGAGCTTAAATACTTGACTTGGAAAACTGTGTTCTTGGTAGTCATTACCTCTGCCAGGCGTGTCGGTGAATTGCAAGCCCTGTCAGTGGAACCTGATTTTGTCTTCTTTCACAGGGATAAAGTGGTCCTTAGAACCAATAGAAGATTCTTGCCCAAAGTGGTTTCAGACTTCCATTTAAACCAGCTATGCTCTTTCTGTCTTCTTCACCGATCATTCTTCCTCAGGAGAGAGGAGGCTACACAGTTTAGATGTTAAGAGCCCTTAGTTACTACATAGAAGCGTACCAAGGGTCACAGGTTTGACTCCTCCAGTTGTTCCTCACTTATGGAGAAGTGGAAGGGCAAACCTGCCACCAAGAGATCTATTGCCAGGTGGATTATGTCTTGTATACAATTCTGCTATGAAAACTGGGAAAAACTCTTACCCTCAGGCCTGAGGGCTCATTCCACAAGAGGTACAGCTGCTTCCCTGGCTGCTGCCACGGATATCCCTCTCTCAGAAATTTGTCAAGCAGCCACTAGTAAAACAGTCCATACCTTTACCAAGCATTACTCTCTGGATATCCAGGCTAGCAGTGATGCTCGGTTTGGCACAGCAGTACTTCAGAGCTTATTCCCAAAGTAGGTTCTGTCCCTCCTCCATGGATGTACTGCTTGGTAGTTCACTTAGTGGAATACAGCAAGACTTCAAGTTGTTTGAAGAAAAATGACTCACCTTAGTAATTATGTTTCTTCTATTGGAGTCTTGCTGTATTCTGACCCCCTCCTGCCTCCCTCTCAGAACCTGGTTTTTGGAAGTGGGTGGGCAAGTGCAGTGTTGCAACTCAGGGTACTCTTTTTACACCTCTTCTTGTGTGGGTGTTTGTTTTGTCATATTCCTGTTTGGTTTGGGTTTTTTAGTTTTGGGTTTCCTGTCTTGAGTCTTCTTTTGGTAGTCCAAAACTTTTTTGTTGCCAGTTGGCTATTAAAAATTTTGTTTTACAATTTCCACATAGAATACTATTAGAGTGTTGCGTCCAAGAATCTGATGGTTAGCTTTCAGAGGAAACGGACGGAAACATCAACCGAGCTCGAGCTCAGCATTCTGTGCTCTGCATAGAAAGGTTAACCCTTTGTTCTCTGGGGCAGTTTAAAGGCTGTGGCTAACTGCACTTGTCAGAATACAGCAAGACTCCAATAGAAGAAATATAATTACTAAGGTGAGTAATTTTTTCATCTGGGCAATATTCCTTAGGTGGTAAAATGAGGTCTTGATGGCGACACCTGAGACTTGAGTCCACCCATCATCTAGCATAACGCCCAGATTCCGACACGGTCAGATGTCATCAGCTAGCAGCCACCAGCCAAAGTCCGGATGGCTGCCCAGTAGATGACCCCTTACCTGATGACCTTGGTCTACAACTAACACTTCAGTCTTGTCAGGGTTCAACCTCAGCCAGTTGGCACTCATCCAGTGCTGGATCTCAGAGAGGCAGTTAATAAAACCGAGGCAGCATCACCTGTTTGGGTATAAAGGGCGTGTATAGCTGAGTTTCATCTCCATAGCAGTGGAAACTCAGCCCATACACTCCAGCATATACACCGCAAACAACATGGGTGAAAGAATAGAGCTCGCGTGCACCTCACAAGACAGGGAGAGGGACCAGGAAGAGATCCCAGCACCACTCTCTTGAGTCCTGCCTGTGAGGAAGAGGTGAAACCACCTGAGGACTGTGCCGTCACAGTCCAGAGATCAGCTGCAGGTGCTCCTATAACACACCATGGTCCATGTTATCAAATGTTGCATAGAGATCAAGGAGAACAAAGATCAAATGGCTCTTCTGATCTCTTAACATTAGGAGATCATTAGACCGTACCAGTGCTTGTCTCAGTACTGTGCCTTTTCCTGAAACCCACTGGAGAGGATGATGGACATCATGGGTGGTAAGGTGATCTTCCAGTTGCAATGCGACTGCAGTCTTTTATTTTATTTATTTGGGTCTAGGATTACAATTACCTTTGAGCCCACTCTTTACAAAGTTCCACGTCACATGTTACAAAGGACTACACTTGTTGCAAAATAGAACATTTGGGTTGAATTAGAGGACATAAGAAAGAGAGGAAGGAGTGTAGGAGTTATAGGAAGGGGAAGTTAGGAGGAAAACGAGAGGGGCGGTAGCAGGGGTCAGAGAAGGAGCAGGGAGGAGAATAGAGTTTGGGGCGGGGATAGTGAGGGGAGGCATGGAGGGTGCGAGAAGCAGTCAAAGGCTGGCGTTGTCAGGGGCATATGTGCGGAGAAAGGGGCCCTGTGAGGGCAGAGTGCGGTGGGCAAGCACCCCACC
Source organism: Neoceratodus forsteri (assembly GCA_016271365.2). Classification (NCBI taxonomy): domain Eukaryota; kingdom Metazoa; phylum Chordata; order Ceratodontiformes; family Ceratodontidae; genus Neoceratodus; species Neoceratodus forsteri. The sequence continues at coordinate 107,845,506 of JADMNL010000026.1, forward strand.
ACAGCAGTGAGCACAATAGTAGGGTGTTGAAATTGTTAGCCATGAATCGCTGGTGCTGGAGCGCAAGGGTGTTACGGAGCCTGGATTTGAAAGCACCAAGTCCGTGGTAGTGATAGTGTCATTTGCAAGACCATTAAACCAGGTGGGGCTCTGTAGGTGAAAGATCATTGGCCTTGGGTCGTCGGCAGCGAGATTTGAAACAGTTGTGTCTTTGATCCTGGCGATTCTAGAGTTTTTTGTTTGAAGAAGGTACAGACCCGGGGCAAGCCCATCTGGATTTTCTTGCAACTACACAGGTTTGGTACTTACTTCTGTTTTCAAGTTGCAGCCAGTTTGTTTGTGTGTAGAGGTCACAAGTGTGTGTGGAGACATTTAGCACCAGTGTTGAGTTGACGGGCCTTGTTTAGGTGGTGTTTACCTTCTGAGTGCCGTGTCAGTGGCGACGCCATAGATGACAAGGCCATAGTCAGTCGGGAGATGACCGAGCTTTGGGCAAGAGCAGCGTTCTCAATAATTTTGCCCACGTAAAGGCGAGACAGTCAAGGTTGAGAGAAGATTTCTTCAAATGAGGAGTCACTGCTTCCACAGGGGTGTCTGGGAACACCCTTGTCTCCCAGCAACCACCAGACTATCTGAGCTGGACTGATCCGATTGCCTCCCCACACCCCACAAGGAGGCGCTGCTGGACCAGGGTCCAAACTACAGTAAGTCGATCGCATACCCTGGATAGTTTTCACAGTATCAGTGATCGCTGAGTCGATCAAAGTCTGACCAGACAAACTGGGCACCTGCAATCTCCACCCGACTGCCCGCAGCAACCATTGGAGCATGCTGCATAGATCTCTGACCTGATGGTGACAACCTTATCTGCGAAAAATCAAGCAAACTCATGTCACTTATTCTTAGAAAACACTCCCGATTCTGAAGACAGGCTGGATTGAACAGCCTGTAGACAATGTCTGGAAGAGCTGAAGCCAGTCAGTTTGCGCAGTGGCAATCTCCTGAACAGGAACTCTGCCTTCTTATGGGAGATGGACGATTGATAGTCTTTATAATGGGCCATCAATCTTAAGTCTGTCATCAGCCAGGCCAGATGTCCGCCACCATCGCCTCCAACCTTCGTCCCACTTGCCTCAACTCCCTTGAGGTCCTATCAAACCAAGGGACCGGGGCGAACGCGACAGAAAATATGGAATCCAGGCCACCGTCCCCACCTCATTATAGGCTAGCAGCAGATCTCCTGGGTTCAAGCTTACACTTGGTCTACCTGATAGGTCCAGCACTGCCATAAGACCATCAGTGGTCAAACCCTTACAGGGTTGTGCGGACCATCTCCATAGGGGCCGATCTATTTGGGGGTAGGGGGCTGAAAACTGAATCTTATAGTGTGATGGCTGACCACCGACCGGCTCCACCCACCATACTGGGAGGTCTCCATCCCAGCAGGAATACTAGGTCCAACGAGTGACCTTGACTGTGAACAGAGGTAACTACCTGTGTAAAGCCCAATGAAATCATTAGTTGGTAGAAGTCTTGGCTAAAATATTTAGGAGTTTGTTGTCGACTCCAGGCATTGAAAGCTCCCAGAACCAACCATTTGGGGGATTCCAACACCATGTCGACAGCTAAGTCCGTGACTTCCTGCAGGAAATCCTTTCCACCCCGGGTGGATGGTAGACTAGAAGTATCCTGCAGCCTACACCTGCACCTCGATACACTCTAAGGATCTAGTGACCCCAACTGGCATATCTACAAGGCCCAATCCGACTTAAAACAGATGGCTACACCCCACCCCTATGATCCAACCTCGGTCATGTCTTTTGATCTCCTCTTGGCTGTTAGCCTCATGCCTTTTGGTCTCTTCTTGGCTCTCTGGGTCTTCACCAAGTGCATCTCAGTGGTGGCAGCATTTCTGCAGCACCAGGGAGTCCGTGTCTACCATACCTTGATGACTGGCTGATAGCTGGACCATTCAAGGAGCCGGTGGAGTGGTCCAGGGGTCTGGCCCTCCAGACCTACCGAGACTTGGGCCTTCTAGTCATGCTGGCCAAGTCTGAACTCAGCTTGCAGGTGATTCAGTTCATTGGGGCGGAGCTTGACTCCTCCTGGCCAAGGCCGGAACCCCTGCGACCAGTTATTGGATCTGTCCTCCTTGCCTGCTCATTTCAGGTTGGGTGCTTGTGCCTCAGTGGGACTTCCTGTGGCTGCTGGGTTGCATGGCATCCTGCACCAGCGTGGTCCGGTGGGTCTGCTAGAGGATGCCACCTCCAATTGGAGCTGACCCACCAGTGGTCTTAATGCCCTCGGTCACCTGGACCAGCCTGTCACTGTGACTCGTCCGATGTGGGATGCCATCTAGTGGTGTCTGTTCCCGGAATAACTAGAGAAAGGAGTCCCATTTGTCTGTCCAGAGCTGACCATCATCCTGGACGATGCGTGTCTGGTGGGATGGGAAGTGCACCTGGGGGACTACAGGGCCCATAGACTCTGGACTGCCAAGAGTCATGTTATCACGTCAGCCTGCTGGCTGGGCGCTGTGCAGTGTGCCTTGCTCTGATGGAGTTTGCTCCTTTGTCTGGGGTCAGATCCTTACAGGTCCATTACGGATTATATCACGACCATGTACTATCTGAACAAGCAAGGTGGAGCAGCGCTACCTTCCCTTGTGTTGGGAAGCCCTCCGCACTTGGACTTTGTGTGCAGCCTGGATGATGATGATCTGTTGATTCCTGTAGCCAGAGTCTCCAACGAGCTTGCAGATGCCCTCAGCTGGGTGGGTGGGGTGTGTCACGAGTGGTCCCTGCATCAGGAGGTAGTGAACCACCTGGTCTCCCAGTGGGTCTCCCTTGGTCGACCTGTTTGTCTCCTGGGAAATTGTAAAGCTGACTCTGTTCTGTGCCCACCCCACGCCAGTTTTGGTAGCTAGCTCTCCTCAGCCTCAGCAGCAGGCCTCCATGGTGGCCCCCCAAAAAATCCCGGACCTGTCGACCCTTAAGGTGCATCTGGCAGCCATCTCTGCATACTGGGTGCAGGCTGGTATGCTGATGGTGGTACAGGAGATGGAGGTTGGGCAATTTTTCAAAGCCCTTGACCACCTGTCCCCACTGGCGTGAGAACCACTGCCACCTTCGGACCTGTTGTGCTGGTTTTGGCAGTGCTTATTGGCAAGCCATTTGAACTGATGCACAGCTTTGACATCTCCCACCTGTTGTGGAAGACTGCCTTCTTGGTAGCTGTCACCTCCGCCAGAAGGATCAGTGAGCTCCAGGCACTCTTGGTGGTAGCCCCAGACTGGCCACGCAGTTTTGGTAGCTAGCTCTCAGCCTCAGCCAGCAGGCCTCCGTGGTGCTTTCCCACTCCTGGACCTGCTGTCTTGCCACGAGGGAAGGTTCTGCATCCGAACCTTCAGTCCCTACACCTGACAGCCTGGTTCCTGAGCAGCTAGAGTTCCAGGCATTAGGTCTCTCTGAGGAGGTTCTCCATGTGTTGGAGGCTTCTGGGAAAGAGTTGACCTGTCAGTGTTACATCTTCAAATGGAAGAGGTTTCCATTTGGTGTTGGGTCAGGAAGCTAGACCCCTGGAGTGTCCTTTGGTTAGCATCCTGGATTAGCTTTGGTCCCCCTCTCAGTTGGGCCTGAGGTAGACGCCTTAAGGTGCACCTGGCAGCCATCTCTGCATACTGGACGTGGGCTGGTATGCCGATGGTGGTGCAGGAGAAGGAGGTTGGGCATTTTTTCAAAGGCCTTGATGACCTGTCCCCACCGCTGTATGAACCACTGCCACCTTCAGACCTGTTGCTGGTTTTGGCGATACTCATTGATAAGCCAGTTGAACTGATGCACAGTTGACTTCTCCCACCTCTTGTGGAAGACTGCCTTCTTGGTAGCTATCACCTCCGCCAGAAGGATCAGTGAGCTCCTGACACTCTCGGTGGCTTCTCTTTATTTGGTGTTCCACAAGGACAAAGGTCATCCTTCGCCTCTCCCAGAGTTCCTCCTGAAGGGTGTGTTGGAGATTCAGCTTAACCAGGTGAGTAACGCTTCTAGTGTATTTCACTGATACAACTTAGGAGGCCAAGAACAGGCTCCATATATTGGACCTCAGACGAAAAGCTGACCTACTATAGGGAATGCATGGCTGGAGTTTGAGGAGAGGTTCTCCAGCTGTTTGTCACCTGTGCTGAAACTGCAGCTGACAGACTGGCAGCAGAGCAGATGATTGGCAGGTGGATTGTCTCCTGCAGCGGCCTCTGCTGCTTGTTGACTGGTAGGGAGCCTCCTGTAAGGCTACGGCTTATTCCACCAGACGCACTGCTGCCTCAGTGGCTGCTTCCAGAGGGATGTCCCTGTCCAGAAGATCTGCAGGGCTGTGACCTGAAAATCAGCACACACCTTCATTTCCCATTGCCACATCAACCTTGAGTCATGCTGGGATGCTAGTTTTCGGACTTCGATTCTCCAGTCCTCTTTTCTAAGTAGGGTGTGCACCTTGCCCTTTCTCCCAGAGCATTGCTAGGAGTCTACCAGTAGTGTGGATAGTGCACCATATCGATGCCCTAGAAATGAGGGTTACACACCTGTAACCGTAGATCTTATACAGACTGGTCTCTTGCAGTAGGTCATTACACTTGGGAGTTCCACCAGGTAGCGCTATCACACAGCAGCTCTTCCAGCAGTCCTCTTCAGGGGCTGCCCACATAACTATCACATCTTCGCCAGAGGGCTCTTGCAGTAGGTAATTACATATAGGACTGGCGCCGGCGTGGCAGGACTCCACGGAAAAATTTCTAGCTAGAGTCACTGGCGGGGACCACCTCTACATCAGGGTGACCGCGTGCATTTACGGCGTGTATAAAGGCGGCCTCACGCCTCAGTTCTTTTCCTCGTCAGCTCGCAGCGCCTGTGAAGTTCATAACGCCAGTCCTGTTAAGCCGCCGGTTTTCCGGAAGCATCAGTATTTTGTATTTTCTTCGCCAGGTGAACGCCGGTATATGTCGTCCCCTTCAAAAAAATGCAGTGCGACTGCATGGCGCCCATTGGCATCACAAAGACGGTCATTCCTCTGCCTTTTCTGTTTAGGCCCTGACCACGCTGGTCGATAAGTGTCCGTGACTGCCTACATTTCCCACCGCTGCCACCCGCAGACTACGCTAGCAGTCTCTAGAAGCCCATCTCCTCAAAAGAAGATGTCCGCTATGGAGAAGGAGTTGAAGAAGCCGCAGGCATCGACTTCCCTGAAGGACACAAGAAGTGGGACAAAGAAAGGCACTGGGAGAAGGTTTTCTCCTCCGCGACTTCCGCAGGAGCGCGGCCAAGGTAACGCGGCGCTCGGGGATCGCCCGGATGGCAGCCTCCAAGGCTTTGAGGAGGCGCCTGCCCGCCGCTGGGTTCGTGATGAGCCCCTCCAGGCAAAGGAGGCTTCAGCCCCCAGTACTGCTGCAGGCTTGCGCCTGCTGGTGCGGGCGCCCCATAAGCCGGACGCCGGCCTCCGACTTCTGCCGGGAGAAGGCCGCTAAGACGTCCGATCCTGGCAGCGACGGCAGCGCCCCGTAGGACCGAGCCTTCCTTCCTCGCCCGCCTCCGACGAGGGACCTCGGTTGACGCTGCCTCTGGCGCCCGCCAGGTCTCGCCCATAAGTCGCACGCCAGCTCCTCCGACGTGCCGGGCCTCTGAGCTCACGGCAGACCCTGCTCTGCCTGTCGCCCCAGGTTCCCACAGCCTCTCGCGTCCGGGAGCCAGAGTCCTCTGCCTGACCCCGGGATTTTCCCTCCGCCCCGGTGAGGCTCGGATGCTGGTCTGCCGCTGATCCCTTCCTTAGAGCCGGATCGACGCCACTCCCCGGACGCTGGCTCCATAACGGCGGGGATATTCTCTCCTTCGGGCCCTCCACCCCACGGGCCTATCCCAGTCGATCCGCCCATGCAGTCTCCTACTGGGTGCCTGCTCGCAGCTCCTCCGGTACCTGGGTATCTCCTGTCTTATCTGACGCCGTTTACCCGGTCCTCATTATCCGATGCCGCAGTACCTGACGCCGATTACCCAGTCTGGTATTCCCGCAGTGGGGTTACGGATACCCCTACGGATTTCATCCAGACAACCTCTCACCGCCCCCTAGGGCCGCCGTGGATCTCCAGGAGACTTCTGGCTCCTGGTGGCTGGAGGCAAAGGGCTCAGCTCACCAAGGAAGTCGAGAGCTATCTTACGGTAACGGTGCCACTCCCGGCCCCCAGACGCCCCAGACAGCACACTCCCTCTCTGCCTCCGATTCCCGGCTCTGCCTCGGATCCAGAGAGGGGCAGGACATGTCCAGGGATCCTCCTATGAACTGTTCCTCCCCAGACGCAGCTAGGAGTCTTACTCTGCTTCAAATTCTCTTCTTCTCTCTCGACTCCTCTGATGGTGGTTCCGGAAAGACGACGAGCCTCGCCTCCGCCCAAGCCCCGCCTAGGACTCCTCCAAGTCTCCTCCAGAGGATCCTTCCTTCACGGAGTTGCCAGGAAGATCCAAGAAGTTCACCAGTGGTAGTTCTTGGAACCAGATCCTCAGCGGGTTAAACCTGCCGAATACCTGACTTGGCCCCACGGCCCTCCTCTAGTGCCACCCTGATCGAGCTCATGCCCACCTTGTTTCCACCATCTGAAACAACTGTTGGCTTTAGCCCCACTTCCTCGGAAGTCCAATAGGCTATACCAGGCCCGGAGGGTGTAGACTTTTAGACTCTCACCCCTGTGCAGACTCTGTTGGGATTAGTGCCGCCACGGCCAGTCAGCACACTCCCAAACATTTGAGCTCCTCCTCCGGATAAGGAATCTCGCTCTGGATCAGCATTGAAGGAAGATCTAGGCTTCTTCCACACTGGGATCAGGGCCCCAATTATGTAGCGATATGGGGATTACCAGAAGGCTGTCCTTATCTAGGCGGAATCTAAGATTGACTCCTTGACCTGACTCCCAGGTCAGGCAGGAGTTGCATGACCTGGTCAGTTCCTCGCCTGCTCAGTCACATTCTGAGGACGACTCATGCACGCAGTGGACACCGCAGGACCTGAGCCTGCTGCTGCCGTAGAAGTCTGGGCGCGCCATGCATGGCTCCGAGGTCAGGTCTGGTCCCGGAGGTGTAGTCAGCAATCCAAGAAGCACCTTCAGGGTTCTGTTTTGCGTGGTGATGTCAAGGACATCATCATTGACTTGCAGGAGAAGGGACGGCCCCTAAATCTGTTGATTCTAATGTACTGCTCCCATCCCCGCAGCGCCGCCCCTTTCGCAGACTCAGCCGGCCTCAAGCGAAACCTCAGGAAGGTGGGCCATAAAACATCGCCCCTACAGCTGCCAGGCCCCGCTGCCCAAAAAGCGGGTGCCCCAGCTGTGGCGCTGCCTCACACCACCTGACTCCTTCCCTCTCCCACCGCCCGGACGCCCGGAGGAACCGGGAGGGAGATTCTCCTCCACCTTCCGGGTTGGGAGAGGATAACATCGGATTCATGGGTGCTTCAGATCATAGCAGAGGGCACTCCATAGAGTTTCTGCAGAAACCTCCACGCCACCCCTCTGAACTCCTCTTACTCAGGGACCATCTTCCTTGGTCAAGGAAGAAATCTCTGTTCTCCTAGCTAAGCAGGCCTTAGAGCTCGTCCCTCCTCACCTTCATGGACGGTTATTATTCCCATTTCTTCCTTGTACCAAAGAAGACTGGAGATCTCAGACCCATTCTCGATCTCAGCTCCCTGAACAAAGATGTGGAATACAGGAGGTTCAGGATGCCTCCTCTCAGACCCTCTTGCCCCTGCTTCGGCCGGGTCATGGGTTTTGTGCACTGATATGCAGGATGCGCATCTGCACATCCCCATTCACCCTTCGCGACCGAAGTACCTCAGGTTTGCATTCCAGGGGACCACTACCAATTCCGGCACTCTCTTGGTCTTTCCTCGCTCCCAAGTCTTTACCAAATGCTCGCGGTGGTAGCGGCCCACCCATGCACTTTTGGGAGTTCAGGTTTCCTACCTGGACGACACCCTGGCTGCCCGGCCCAGGAGGAACTCCTCATTTCTCTCCTCACCGAGCAGGTTTTCCACTGGTTTGGATCACCATCAACCATTCCAAGTCTCACCTGGATCCTTCTCAGAGACTCCAGTTCATCGCAGTAACCGACACTATTAATGTGCAGGGCCCCTGCCTCCGACAGGGGGCCTCCTCCAGTCCCAGATTTCCTTCTATCAGAATACAGGAGGTCCCATGAGGTCGGTGTTCCGCTCCTGGGGCTTATGGCGGCGGCCATCCCGGACGGTTCCGCACGCGCTTCCACATGAGAATCTCTCAGTGGACTCCTCCGCCTCAGTGGGATCAACTGGTAGACGACTCCAGATCATCTGGTACTGATCTCCTCACCATGATAAGAGACTTGCAATGGTGGATGGTTTGAGAGAACCATTCCGGGTGTCCTTTTTTCATCTTCCCCGATCAGACTCTGACCACTGACGCTTCAGGCGGTTGTGGAGCCCATCTGGGTCCTCACCAACCCAGGGCTTATGGTCAAAATTGTAGTTAGTTCTCTCACATCAACGTGCTCGAAGCTCGCTGAAAGTAGTGCTGTATGCCTCCGGGTCTTCACCACTACATCCTTCCCGTCACCTAGCTGCCGTAAACAGATACATGTGGCGTGTGGTACATCAACAAGCAGGAGGGACTTGGTCCTACCCGCTGTGCAGGAAGCTATGAGGGTTTGAGAATGGGCAAAGCCACAACCTTCACCTCACGCGCGATCCATGTCGGGAGTTGACAATGTCCTGGCAGACAGGCTAAGTCGTTCGTCTGCTCTGCCACACGAGTGGGAACTGACGAAAAAGTTCTAAAGCATCTTCCAGATTTGGGGACTCCTCAGATAGACCTGTTGTTCGCTCCCAAAACGCAAAACTTCCAACCTTTGCTCGCCGCCCAGAGTGAGGCGCTTCTGGAGCGACGCCTATCTCTAAACTGGAAGGACAGATTCGCTTATGCTTTTCCCAATTCCTCTGGTCCCTCGTGGTGTTGCAGAAATTTGCTTTAGAAGGAGCGAGAATGATTCTGATCGCCTTTTCTGGCCCAGGCAAATCTGGTTCTGCCTTCTACAGCAATACCAGAGGTTCCTCCTCTTCCTTCCTTATCTCGAGGATTGCTGACCCAGGATCAGGGACCCTGGTCCATCCGGGACCCAAGTCCTTCAACTTCATGCATGGCCCTGCAGACGTAGCCCAATCTCGCTTTGGTGTCTCTCCTAAGGTGGTCGAGATTCTGGTGGAGGCTAGAAACCCTCCACCAGGTCCACTCTACGCCATGAAATGGAAAGATTTTCCATCTGGGCTATGTCCAGGAACGTGAGCCCTTTTCCTGTCCTGTGACCGCTATGCTTGATTACCTGCGCCATCTTTTCGACCTGGTCTCGCGTCACCCTCTTTGAAAGTCCATATGGCGGTTATTTCAGCCTACCATGTTCCTTTCACTGATAAGGCATTTGCCCAACTGGAGGTATCTAAAACTTTTCTCAGAGGGGTCCTTCATCTCAGGCCCCTGTCCGGACTCAGCTCCCCTTGGGACTTGAACTTTGTCCTCGAAACTTACCCTTCCTCCCTTTGAGCTGCGACTTCTTGAACTTGAAGTTTGTATCGGGAAGGCGCTATTCTTGGTGGCTATTACTCTGCTCGCAGAATTTCCGAGTCTAGGCCCTGATGTGCAAAAATCCTTTATCTGATTTTTTCACAAAGAATCCAATAGCTCTTCGCACTTAATCCTAAGTTCCTCCCGAAGGTGGTAGCAATCTACCTTAAATCAGTCTATTGATTTACCTGCCTTTTCACGCAGTACTCAAACCAAGGAGAATACTTGCTCCATACCATGGATAGTTCACAGGATTCTGAGATACTACATCGATAGGACTGAAGGATCTCAGAAAGACTGATCAGTTGTTTCTTTTGCTCACAAAAGAGAAGGCAATGCTGTTTCTAAGCAATGCCTATCAAAATGGTTGGCCCATTGCATCACTTTTTGTTATGACAAGTACAACAAGACCCTCCGGTCAAGTCAGAGGTCATTCCACTGTGGAGTAGCAGCCTCTGCGGCTTGTTTCAGAACGTGTTGGCGGCAGACATCTGTGCTGCCGCCACTTGACTTCCGTCCATACCTTTACTAAACGTTACAGTTTGGACATTGCCTCTCACCATGGAGCAGGCTTTGTTACGGTCTTGCAAGGCCTCCTTTCTTGAGGCTTGCAAGGTTTTCGCTTGGTACTCTTGGAGTAGTTCTCCTCCCGGTGCCTTCATTTGTTCCAGACTGCTTGGGATTCTGTCCTATATGTAATTACCTACTGCAAGAGCCCTCACGAGTAAGATAGTACAGATTACGTAAGAACTTACCTTAACAGTAATCTTGAGAGGCTCTGCAGGGTATTGCACCTCCCGCCTCCATCCCCCTAGGCTTTTCAGTAGCTCCTTTTCCATTGAGGGAAATATCAGCCCTTCTCCTCGTGACGGGATCTTCCTGGCCTATGGCGGAATGAACTGGAAGGCGGGCGTTGGGGACTGCCCTATACCGACGTGCTGTCGCCTGACGCCGTCACCTGATCGCGGGCACCAGGGACTGGCACAGAAATTTTTCTGGGTCCTGTTGCCGGGTCAAGGCCAGTCCTATATGTAATACCTACTGCAAGAGCCTCTCTCTCAAGACCTACTGCTACGTAAGTTCTTACGTAACTGTACTGTTCTCAGTCTCAGTATAAATATAGGCGCCCAAAGAAACCTCTGTTCATTTTCTCCCACCAGCTTCAGCCCGCACAGCAGAAGCTCAATCTTCTGTGTTGCAGTCTTCGTGAACTTAAATCTGAAATTTCCTACATCTTTGCCGGGCCTGTGACCCACTCATAGCAAACCCATTTCTCCTCGTTTCTGTTGTGGGCCTGTGAACCATTCACAGCAACCCTGCTGCTCCTTAGCCTGGCACTCCTGCTGGGTCTTTGGGCCTTTATATCTGACATGGCAGCCTTGCTGGAACGGATCTCAGGGACCCGTTCTAAGGTTCCCTGGCTCTGGTCTCCGTTCCCGGCATAAGAGGGAGCGGACCTCACATCTTCACACTTTCTCCTGCACTGCCCATTGACAGTGACTTTTCCTGCGCCCCACCGTCAACAGAGCATTCCACATCGATGGGGCTGCTCCCCCATTGATCGGAATCTTCGGCGTTCACTCCTTGTCGACGGACAGCATACCTTGTCGATGGAGCACTCTGGATCACGTTTCGTTGACTAGCTCTGTTCCCCATCAACGGCCGTTTCTCTGACAGGAGCTTTGTTCTCCTTCTCGTCAACGGAACGCTTCCCCTGACGGAGCCTTCTATTTGCATTTCGCCGACGGGGCTGTTTCCCCATTGACGAGCGTTCCTCATCAATGGATGTCCCTCATCAATGGGACGTCCATTTCTTGTTCCTCGTCTAAGATCCTTCCCGTCGACGGGATACTTCCTGTTGACGAAACGTTCCCTCTTGCATACCTCATCAACGGGGTTGTTCCCCGTCAACGGCAGGGCTTCATGCCCCAGGGCATTCCCTGATGTGGGTTCCCCTTCATTGTCGTCCCCTGTCCTTCCTGGCACTTTGGGGGTTCATGAGGTCTCCCTCAGTCACGCCACCGTTCCTTGCCCTCCCCAGTTTTCCAGGACTGGCGTTCTGAGGTTCCTCGCCATGCTTCCCCTCCCGGTTGCTGCCCTCTGCGGCTGTGGACCTCCGCCTTCCCAGGTACCTGGCATTGCCTTTGAAGTCATGTAGTCATTGGGTCACTGTCCATCTCAGGTTCCTCCACCAGTTCCTGTGCCTCACTGGTCCCCCCCCCCTCGCCTAAGCGGCTCGTCTGGATCCGGCTGTCTCCGCCTGGTCCCCACCCTCCCTCCCATTTATGAGGAGTCCGTGTCTGGGGTCCGGACATGGGGATCCTCATGGGAGGACACGTCTGACGTGGGTGTTCCTGATTGTGGGGACCCGGATTCCCATACTTAGTGTCCTCAATTCTGGGCCGCGGCCCGCCTGCCCCTCCTGATGTCTCCCTCCGACTGACCTTTCCTTCATGGATCTGATGTTGCAGATCCAGGAGGCTTTTGGATTCCCTCACGGAGCATGATGCCCTTCACGGGACATGGCTGCCTATCTCGACCTGCCTGAGGACTCTGCCTTGGTCGTCCCTCGCTGATTCCTACTTATTTGAATGCTGTGACTGAGGCTTGGGCGTCACCCCTCTTCACTTCGCCCGCCCATGGGCCTGACCCGGCTGTACAGGGCCCCGTTGGACATCCCTATTGTCTGTCACTCCTGCGGCCGACTCTGTGGTCATTGTGGCAGCACATGACTGGACCGCTTGGCCCTGACACACCGTTCTTGTCTGCCGGATAAGGAATCCCAGTGCCTTGATTTCCTGGCAAGAAGGGGAACCAGATAATCAGACGGGTTAGGCAATTGGCTCCAGGACTGGACCAAGAGGGTCGTAGTTAGTGGGATAGTCTCATCCCAAGGAGGGTCATTAGTGGGGTCCACAGGGATCAGTCCTTGGGCCCCTCTGTTCAGCGCCACGTCTCTGACATAGGACAGGTATCAGGAGTGAGATGAGTCTCTTTGGATGACTCAAAACTGGAGAGGTGGTGGATGGGGAGGAGGGAGGGGCCCTACAGGGGACCTGGAGGCTCTGGATAGATGGTCTAGAAAGTGGAAGCTGAGGTTCAATGCAGGGAAATGCAAGGTACTGCACCTGGGGACCAGAAACCCGGGCCAAGTGTACACCTTGGGGGATGCTACAAGTCTCGATGGCTGAGAGGGACCTGGGGTGGTGGTGGTGGATGTCAAGATGAACAACTCGAGACTTGTAGAGGCAGCAGCCAAGGCCAACAGGATGCTGGGATGCATCGCTAGGGGATCACCTCCAGAAGGAGGGAAGTGATACTCCCTCTGTATAACTGCTTGGTGAGGTCACACCCGAGTACTGCATGCAGTTTTGGAGGCCACACTTAAAGAGGGACATTAAACTCCTGGAGAGGGTCCAGAGGAGGCAACCAAAATGATTTGGGGCTTGGTGGACAGGACCTATGAGGAGAGACTCGAAGAGCTAAATATGTACTCATTGGAAGAGAGAGGGACCGGGGGACATGATAGAAATCTTCAGGTACATGAAGGGGTAAATAAGAGAGGAACAGTCAGGGTGCTTTGAAGGAAGGAGGAGGGGCCACTAGAGGGCATGGTGGAAGCTGAGGGGAAGATTCAGGGAGAATGGAGGAGGTGCTACTTCACTGAGAGGGTGGTGGAGCCACGGAATGCACTGCCTAGGGGCTGGTGGAGGCAGAGACGGTGAAGGGGTTCAAGAGGGGTGGGACCGTACAGGAAGGGTTCTGGAAGCAAAATCCAATGCAGCAAGAATATCTGGAACTGGGAAGGAGAAGCCAGAGAAGACAAGGGGGCTGCAATGTCAGCTCCCAGGGTGGGGGCCATATGGTCTGGAACCTCCACACCTTGAGTGCCTCCTCTTGGACCTTTTGTCCACCCATGCCTCCTCCCTGGGACGGCTCAGTTAGCGCAGCCTCTGTCCATCATTTCCTTGCTCTCCTGACAACTGCTTTGTTTGGGATACACGATGCCGTAGCATCTACCCGTCTATCTGCCACGGCGTCGTCTCTGGTGCCACTCCTGGCCGGGTATCAGGTTTGGCTCCACGGCGCCTAATCGTCGGGTTGCCGACACCCCTTCTGTGGTGACAGGTTCTTTGGCCCTGTACCCAGGCCATTCTGGATTCCCTCAGGCTTCTAGTCATACCTATGATTGGTCCAGGATCTCTATTGTGCCTGCGGACCTGCCCTCCTCCTCGACTGTCGAGGCGTCCTGTTCCCGGCCCCCTTACAGTGTGCTGCTCAGGACTGCAGTGGGGCTTCCAGAGGGGCTGCCACGGCCACCCCTCCATCCCTCTTGGGGGGACTGGGCCCGCCCTACTCATTAACTGTTACCTTGGGTCCCCCCGCCTCATCTTGCAAGCCTGTGGCGATGGGGTCTTTCTTTCTCCTTTCTTTGGAGGCTTGCTTTCTGATCCTGGACGCTTTGCTCCTCTCTCTGGTTCTTTTGGAACTCCTGTTATCCTCCTGGAGACCCTTCAGTTGTTCCTTGCTGTGGGCTTCCTGGTGCTTCTTGCCCTGATGCACTCCACCTCCCACCCATGCACTCCGCACTTGGGGAGCTCTACTGGATTTGACCTTTAGCCATGGCCTTTGACCCCTCTCATCAGGATGGTTCACTGTGTCTGGCCTCCTATTCTCTCTCTCTCCTACAGCCTACTTTGGGAGTATGTTGTCCCTTGACCACCCTTCTCATGCCTGCCTTCCCGGGTGTGATGCTGAGTCCGACACGTCTCTATGACTCTCTGGCCTGCGTTCCTGCCTGGGGCTCTAACGGCTGCCTCAGGGATTTTGCGCACTCCCACCATGGATGCCCTGGCCTTTGCTCGTGGCCTCTCCTGAATGCTTGTCTGCTTTGCCTGTCCTGTCCCTGTCACCGGACTGACCGCCTCTCTTCTCCACTCCTTGCCTTCCGGTTGGAGGTTGCTTTTTCCTATGGCCCTTCCTCTGGCCACGCCATCTTTCCTGGCTTCCTGCCCTAGCTGTCCTCCCCTTCTGGACATAACTGCTTGGTACTCTTGTAATGACCTACTGCAAGACACCAGTCCGTAGAATATAGTTAGATTACGTAAGAACTTACTGTAACAGTACATCTTCCGGGAACTGTCTCTTGCAGTAGGTACAATCCCCCCTGTCCCCTGCCTTTTGCTTAGGGTCCCCGGATCTCAGAGCGTTGGGTTGGGTCTCCCTGGTCCCTTAGTTTCCCTTGGTCCTGGCCTTTGTGTGCTGAAGCCAGCCGGGAACAGAGGTTACTTGGGGCCACACACACTTATACTGGAGGCTGGAGGAAGTGATAGTCATGTGGGCAGCCCCTGAAGAGGACTGCTGGTAGGAGCTGCTGTGTGATAAGCGCCACCTGGTGGAACTCCCAAGTGTAATGACCTACTGCAAGAAACGGTTCCTGGAAGATCTACTGTCATAAGTTTTTACTTAACGAACTTTCTAGGAGTGGTATGTGGGACACATCCACACAACTCACCAGAGCTCCCCACAAGTGGCACACGGATCCCTCCTTCCAGAGTGCAAGATCTGACATCATGGGGTGGTGTCAAGGAGTTTACCGCCTGTGTGGGTGGAAAGAGCTTAGCTTGAAGACATCTGGCAAGCGTTAAAGAGAAAGGAAGACTGTCACTAGTGTGGATGTGCACCATACATCACTCCTAGAACTACAGTTACAAGTGAGTAACCCTCCTTATAATTAATGGGGCTCCTTTTTGCCATAGGAGACCATGCCGTAATTTGCTGTTATAAAGAAGTGTTTATAATGGCAGACACATGACGGTTCCCTCGGCCTGGGCATGCACCCGCCTGCAGTGTCTCCCTTCCTGGATCGCTGGCTTCTTTGCCTGCAGCCCAGCCACCAGAGAAACTCAGCAGTAAGTTACTAAGAAAACAAAAAGTGTTATTCTCTACAAATTGGGGATAACAAAATATAAAAACTGTAAAACCTCGAAACTGAAGATCTGTTGACTAGGCGAAACCTGAACTGGAGTGTGGTGGCAGAGGAATGGCTGCTTATTTTATATAATTGCTGTGGCCAAAAGGGGAACCCAGCAATATATAAAATAAATATATAGGGTGTAAATCCTATGGTTATGGCAGGCATACCCATGGGATTTAGTCACATTCTGTGAGAACAGCACTGGGTATTGAAGATACAAGATCCAGTTATTTTCTGTACATAGGGAATTTATTAAGGTTGGGGTAATGATAGGTCACGATCTTGCGACGTTTCCAGCGGGATCACGGTGATTCCATGGCGCCGTGTTTAAAAATGTCGGGGTACCAGGGATATTCAGGAATTTATGAGCGGTTAGGTAAATAAACTGATTATTTTTGTAGCGATTATGGGTGGGGACTGTAGTGGTGAAGCACTGATATGTGTGAGCGGTCGGGACTTCTCCGTTGCGGTAGAACTCCTTTAAAGCAGAAGCAGTCTAATTCTTTCACGGTGATTTGCATGGACTTCCCATGATGCTCTGCATCATTGGGTATGAGTAATTTGGATTACTGTATTTTGAAACCTGGCTGTATTGCCAAGGGTCTTCCGGAGTAACACGGACATACGGTGTACCAGCAGATAAAGGGCTAGGCGTCTATCAAGTCTGCTCGAATGTGCAGCTAGCACCCCTTATTCAGCAGCTGCCCTCCCTTCCACCCTTCCTTCATTGACCCTCCCCTTGTCCTGTCCCATCCCCTTCAAACAACATGAAGTCTTGCTATATATGACAGTAGCAGTTTGTCCCACCACTAGAACTGCTCCGGAGGTGAAATGGTTAATACCATTCCAAAATAGAACTTTGAGCACGAGCTCTAAGAAGCAGCTCTATCTGTGTAATTTCAAACCTGAACTGTCAGATTCTTTACTCATATCAGTGAACAGTAGCTCCGGAGATTTCTCCTACTGCTCGGTTCATTTCTCGGTTTAAATAGTGTTTTCTCGGTTCGATCTAACCGAGAATAGTTTTATTTTAAATCTCGCAAAACTGCTCGGGTTCAAGCTCTGTCTGTGGTAATCAAGTAAATTAAAGGTTTTGTCTGTGTGGAACTTGTAAGTTTATCGGTTCGGTTTTGAACCAATCAGCTGGAGTTTAAAACTTATTAACTTTAAAGTTTAACATTTTAGAGTGCGGTTCCAGTTCTTATTGGTTCTAAAAAAAGCCGATTTTATTAGGCTTTTCCAATACCTGTGACACGGTTAGGAACCGATAAGGGTGTCTTGCCTGGCACTGCCGCTTAAAGGGCAAGTTTTTCTGGTTAGGCTGGCATTATGTCTGAGAAACCCAAAAGAAAACTGGCCCACTGGTTTTCAACACTGTGATGTCTGTGGGAAGTCTTGCCAAGGCTGACCCACACACCACATGTGTCTATTGTCTGGGGTTTGACCACCTCCAGTCAGACTGCCAGATATGTAAGAATTTCCCTGCAGCCACCCTGAAAAGAGATTGGGCAGGCTCAGGGAACGAGAGGCCAAAAAGTCCGCTGACCCGGATGGCCAAATCGAACTGGAGGGAGTGCCCTCTGACCAGGGCTAGACTTCCTCGGCAAAGAAAAGCTGGTTCTGAGGAACCAATTCCAGTAAAGAAAATAAGAAAGTCAGCAGGTTTGGAGTCCAAAACTCCTTCTCCAACTGCTGCAGAGATAGCAAAAGCCATACAAATTGTCCAGTCACTGTCTCAGGTTCAGTTCCGAACCGCCACTATCTGGCAAAAGGTCGGTTCGTCTGGTTCCAGTGGTTCAGGAATATGATGTTGAGGAATTTTATGAACCAGAGGAGGGGAGGATGATTATGAACAGTATGAATGTGGCTGGGAAGGTCTGGGTGTGCCCATTAAACCGGACATTTCCCCAGACAGACCTCTAGAATCTCCCTATGCTATCTGAGTCCCCATCTCATTTTATGTTTTACAAAAAGTTGTTGAAACCTCCAGCTTCCTTGAAGAAGCTGTGGATGAGCAAGAGGAGCCTGATTTTGTAGAAATGATGGATATTCCAGAGTCTAGGAGATTGTCTATTCTTTGCATAAGTTTTTTAGAAGCAAACAATAAAAATTTTAAAGCTCCTAATTCTGTGCCTCCTGTAGATAAAAGATGGACAGAAGGTACACATTGTCAGGTCCTGATACAGAATTCCTTTCTCAGCAATGCAGTCATGTTGGGTAGTTCAGGCTGCAGCCTGATAAAGTTAATATCCCCTGGCCTCACATCCTCCTGACAAGGATTCCAGGAAGATTGATGCCATGGTGAAAACACAGTATATGGCAGCCCTCTGGGACTCAGGCAAGCAAATTATATGGCTTATGTAGCTAGGTATCAGAAATCTAGATGGGATACTGTTATGGAATTAGCTAAGCAAGCCCATGGCCAGCTGGCTAGCGAATCAGAACAGGTGGCTGCTGATGGCATTGGAGGCTTCTAAGGTACAGTTTCTGCTGCTGTGGATGTTAATGATGTTTCCTCTAGGGTCATGGCCACATCTGTAGCTGTAGGTTGGCCTGGCTCAGGTGTACTAGTCTGTCACAGGATACCCAGACTAAGGCTATGGATTTTCCTGTGGTGGGAAATTCTCTGTTTGGGGAGCAGACAGAGAATTACATGAAAAAGATGGATAAATATAGGACTACTTACAAAAGTGCCAAGCTAAAGAGCGGCAAGCCACTCCTCAGAGGCATACCCTCAGGGGTAGGGGTAGGCCTTTCACAGGCCTTTTACCAGACTCAGGCCTCCCTGCCTAAGCTCAGAGGGGCTTCTTCAGAGGCAGAGGCAGACGAGGGGTGGGCAGGCCTGCTCCCACCCCTCAGCCTAAAGCTCCTGCTAAGCAGGCACCCTGATGGGTGCCTGGGCCATTCTCCTTTACTGGTAGGGGGAGGCTGGCTTACTTCAGTCAGAACTGGGCTTCTTTAACCTCAGACAAGTGGGTTCTTGGAAGTAGTAAGCCAGGGTCTGGTTCTCAGCTTCAAAAGTTTCCCAAGTTGAGAACCAGACTTTTTCTACCCGAAGTGCTTCAGAGACCTTGCTCTGGAAGCAGAGGTCTCAACCCTGTTGGCTCTCAGAGCAGTGGAAGGGTTCCTCCCTGCACCAGGGCAGGGGTCTGTATTCCAGATACTTCCTTACCCCAAAAAAGACAGGAGAATGGCGCCCATATTAGACCTCAGATATCCGAACAAGCATCTTTTGAAACCAGAGTTCAAAATGGTAACTCTGGCAATGATTTTACTCTCCCTAAGGCCAGGGACTGGTTAGCCTCCCTGGACCTCAAGGATGCCTATTTCCACGCCCTAATCAGAAGCTCCCATCAGTACCTCAGATTCGACTCACCTCAGGTCATTACCAGTTCAGAGCAATGCCCTTCGCCTTACCTCTGCCCAAGGGTATTCACAAGTGTCTAGCAGTGGCAGTGGCTCACTTAGGAGCAAAGGATTGCTGTTTTTCCCTATCTAGACGATTGGCTCATTGTAGGCCAGTCCCCAGAACAGGTAAAATCTCACCTGCAAGTTACCCAGCAGCTTCTCACCTCCCGCAGTCTCTGCTAAATCTACTAAAGTCGGTTCTGGAACCAGTCCAGGTACTCACCTTTATAGGGCAGAGTTGGACAAAGCTAGCCAGAGCTTTTCTTCCCTTAGAAAGGGTGACAAATTTAGTGACTCTGGCCTTCTCCTTCACCCTGCAGGTCTCTCGACCAGCAAGACACTTTCTGCAGCTCCTGGGACACATGGCTGCATCCACAGCTGTTGTGCAGGAGCCAGATTTCATATGAGAGACATTCAGTTTCACTTGAGAACCTATTGGTCTCAGAGAAGAGACCCCTTTCCAAGTTGGTCCCAGTGACTCGAACCTTGATCCAGGCCTCCAGTGGTGGCAGGATCAGAGCAATTTAAGATTGGGGGTCCCTTCATTCCCCTGCTCACAATTTGACTCTCACTACAGATGCTTCCCTTCTGGGTTGGGGGCCCACATGGGCATCCTTTCCACTCAGGGAGTGTGGTCCCCGGGAACTCTGCTCCACATCAATTTGCTGGAACTCAGAGCTGTCTTTTTAGCTCTTCAAGCATTTTCTGCATCTGTCCACAACGAGGTGATACAAGTCAGAACAGACAACACCACAACAATGTGGTACATCAACAAACAGGGGGCACTCGGTCTTCGCCTTGTGCACCGAGGCAATGAAGTTGTGGTCTCTGGCGATTCCCTGAACACTTCCCTCATAGCAGTTCATCTTCCAGGGAAGGACAATGTCCTAGCGGATGCTCTCAGCAGGATTTCCAAGGGCCATCACTTAATGGTCCCTGGATCTCAAGTGCTGGGATAGTCTCTTGCCAGATGGGGCACCCTCAGATAGATCTTTTTGCAGCCCCAGACAATCACAAACTTCCTCTGTTCTGTTGCAGGCCTCCAGTGTTGGGCTCAGTCCCCTGGATGCCCTTCTCCTGGATTGGGAGGAAGTTTCTTTATGCTTTCCTCCTTCCCTCTCCTATTCAAAGTATTAGTCAAAATCAGATCTCAGCCTTGCAGGGTGATTCTCATTGCCCCGGATTGGGCCAGGCAGCCCTGGTACCCACTCCTTCTGTCACTGACAATCCATCTTCCCTTTGCCTCCCAGGATTCACAACCTGTTAACTTGTGCCCAGGGAAGGGTTTGGTATCCGGACCTCAATCCTCAACCTCAAGGCCTGGCTCTTGAGGAGTTAGAGTTTGCTGATTTACACCTCTCTCAAGGTGTTCTTGAAATCTAAAGGCTTCCAAAGCCTTCCACTAGGGCTACTTATAGTTCTAAATGGAAAAGGTTTTCCATTTGGTGTGCTGGGAAAATATTTCCAGAATCTGCTGATTTGCCCATTGTATTAGATTACATGGTCCATCTTAATTCCTTGGGTCTCAGACCAGCTACCCTGAGAGTCCATTTGGCAGCTGTATCTGCTTTTGTGTCAGCAGGAAAGTCATCCCCTCTTTCCACTCACCCTGTGTTTTCCAAGTTTTTAAGGGATTACTCCATACTAATCCACCTTTTCGAACCGGCCCCTGCCTGGGACCTTAACGTTTGTATTGCCCAGTTAATGCAACCCTTTGAACCTCTGTTTTCTGCAGAGCTTAAGTATCTAACTTGGAAAACTCTTTTCTGGTGGCTATCACTCTGCTAGACGACAAGTGAGTTGCAAAGCCTTGTCAGTGGAAACTGACTTTATTTCTTTCACAGGGATAAGGTAGTCCTTAGACTAATAGGTAGTTTTTACCTAAGGTGGTTTCAGATTTCCATCTTAACCAATCTATCTCCCTTCCAGTATTTTTCACTGATCACTCCTCTTCTGGTGAGAGGAGGTTGCACAGCCTGGATATTAAGAGAGCTCTTAGTTACTATATAGAGCGTACACAAAGGTCTAAGGTTGAATCCTCCAACTTCCCTTACCTATGGTGAAGTTGGGAAAGGCAGACCTGCCACTAAGAGATCAGTTGCCAGGTGGATTGTCTCTTGTATCCAATTTTGTTATCAGAAACTGGGCAGAGATCCCCTCTGGCTTGAGGGCTCATTCTACCAGGGTACAGCTCGTCTCTAGCTGCTGCCAGAGACATCCCTATATTAGAGATATGCCAGGCTGCTATTTGGAAAACGGTACACACTTTTACCAAGCATTACTCCCTGGATGTCCAGGCCAGGAGAGATGCTCGGTTTGGCACAGCTGTTATTCAGAGCCTATTCCCTAAGTAGGTTCTGCCCTCCTCCATGGAGGTACTGCTGTGTAGTCTGTTATCATAATATAGCAAGACTTCATGTTGTTTGAGAGAAAAATTACTCACCTTAGTAATGTTGTTTCTTCTAATGGAGTCTTGCTATATTATGACCTCCCCACAGCCTGCCCTCTCAGAACTTCTACTTGGTGGGGTGCGGGCAACTTAGTGTGGGCACTATTTTATGCCTCTTTAGCGTCTTCTCTTCGGAGTTTGGGTGTGTGTTTTATTATACTGTTGTTTTATTCTCATGTTGTTAGAATTGTGTTAGTAGTTCTGGTCCCTTGACTTGAGTCTTGGGTGTTGGGACCAGCAATGGTTGTTAATATTTAGGTAGCCATTTGGCTAGTGTAGTTACAGCCCACACAGACCTTAGTGAGTTTTTTGCTAGTAAAGATCCTGACAGTTCAGGTTTGAAATTACACAGATAGAGCTGCTTCTTAGAGCTCGTGCTCAAAGTTCTATTTCTGAATGGTATTAACCATTTCACCTCCGGAGCAGTTCCAGTGGTGGGACAAACTGCTACTGTCATAATATAGCAAGACTCCATTAGAAGAAACAACATTACTAAGGTGAGTAATTTTTTCTTTTGAAGCAGTCCACTGTTCTACTGGATACCACTTCTGCAGGTAACGATTCCACCCAGCTACTACCTCTCTGTAAAAAGTGTCTCTGCATCTCCTCCTGAGCCTTCCTCCTCCAGTCTCATATCATGGCCCCTGGTTATCCCTCCCTCCCTTACTTTGAACAGCCCCTCTGTACCTGTCTTGTTTGTTCCTTTCATGTATTTAAAGGTTTCAATCATGCCCCCTGTCCCTCCTCCTCCAGTGAGTACATGTTCAACTCCCTGAACCTCTCTCATTTAAGTCCCCAGCCCCATGATCATCTTTGTCGCCTGCGCTGCACCCCTCCAGTAGCTTAATGTCGATGCCAGTACTGCACGCAGTTCTCTAGGTGTGGTCTAACTAATGACCTATACAGTGACAGAATCACACCTCTCCCGAGGATATACCCCTTGCAATACAACCCAGCATTTTGTTGGCCTTTGCAGCTGCCTCTTCCTACATTGTGCTGATTTGTTCATTGACCCTGTAATGAGCACCCCAGATCCTTCTCCTTCTTCTCCTCCTGTCTGGGCTAGCTGCACTCCCCCATTTGGTAACTCCTTTCCAGGTTCTTCTCCCCAAAATGCAGCACCTTGCTCTTCTTGGCATTAAACCCCAGTTGCCAGGTGTCTGACCAGGTTTCAAGCTTTGCCAGATCATCCTGTAACCCCTGCCATCCCTCTAGGTCATCCACCACTGCTCCTACCTTGGTATCATCAACAAACAGACTGCTCTTGCTATTGATGTCCCATGATATGTCTGCATTGAATATCCTAAACAACAGTGGTCCCAACACGCGTCCCTGTGGAACACCGCTGGTCACTACCCTTGGGTGTGAGCTCCTCACCTACCACCACCCTCCTTTGCCTTCCTGAAGCCAGTTTCCTACCCATCTCACCAGCTTTGCACCCGCCTTTGCCTACTAACTACTTCCCAGCCTTCCATGCGGCATCGGATCTGAATGCCTTACCTGAAGTCCAGATACAGGAATCCCCACTGCATGGCCCCTGTCCAGTTGCCTAGTTACCCAGTCATAGAACTCCACCAGGATCTGCCCTGTATGAAGCCATGCTGTCTGCTGTCCTGTAGTCCTTTGCCTCTAGGAGGGCCACCAGCCTCCTTCAAGATAGTCTCCATTAGCTTACCCACGATGGATGTGAGGCTCACTGGTCTTTAGTTTCGTTCATCCTTGGTGCCACTGTTGTGGAGGGGCACCACATGAGCCATCCTCCAGTCCTGAGGTACATACCTGAATGTAGTGAGGCATTAAATAGGTCTGCCAAGGTCCTGCAAGGACCTCTGTCAGCTCCTTCAGTACCCTGGAGTGGATGCCATCTGGTCCTGGTGTCTTGTCTACCCTCGATGCTCTCAAACCTCCTGAACTCTGCCCTCCATGATTTCCCATCTGTCACCCCATTTCTGCCATTTCTCCCCTTGGTGTCACCTCTTCTTCTCTTTAGTAAAATACTGAGCAGAAGTACTCATTTAGTGCTTCTGCTTTATCGCACCCTGCTTCCACCCAACCCACCCTCCTTCCTAATCCTTACTATGTGGTCCTTACAGTTCCTTTTCTCCTGATGTACCTAAAGAAGTCCTTCTCCCTTTCTTAATGCCTTGTGCCAGCCTGAGTTCCGAGGTGATTTGGCTCCTTACTGCCCTTGTCACCTCCTTCGATTCTGTCAAGTACTCCTTCCTGTCCTCACCCCTCCCTGTTTTCTTGTACTTCCTAAAGGCAGGTCTTTTCCTCCTTACCTTTTCCATGACCTCCTTGCTCAACCAGCTGGGTTTCTTAGCCCCTAGCCTTCTTGCTCTGGGTCTTACAGCAGGTTTTGGTTGCCTCCACTATCCCCAGCTTTTTGAGCTCCCACCTCTGGTTAGTGTCCATACTAGATTGAATTCTGGCCAGGTACCCTTTTACCACTTCCCCATCCTCCCAAAGTCGAATTCTACTTAAGTCCAGCACTCTTGTGCCAGATTCCACTCCTTCCTTGCCCATATCCAGTGTGAGCTCATACTGAGTGGTGGTCACTCCTGACGCGTTCCTCCACTGTAAGTTCTCTCACAAAGTCCCCATTTGCCAGCACAAGGTCACGGGTATTCCCTAACCTGGTTGATTCACTGACCATTTGCAGCAGGAAGCTGTCCTGAAGGCATCCAGCAGTACCTGCTCCTTCTGTTGCTGGTTGTCTGGGTACTCCAGTCAAACTCCTGGCATGTTGAAGTCTCCACAATCACCACACTACCCTTCTCGAGGTCCTCCTGATCTGTCCGGCTAGTTCCCTGTCTAACTCCTCCGTCTGAGATGGTGGCCTGTACACCACTCCCATTCTAAGAATCCTGTTTTTGGAATCCTGGATTTGCGTCCAAAGTGACCCGTACTGTCCTCCTCCCTTACACACTTCAGTCCTTCCTTCACATATATAGTGCCACACCCCTCCTTTCCCAATCACCCTGTCCCTATGAAATAATCTGTACCCTGGTACAGACAGGTCCCAGTCATTGTATTGTGGCTCATGCTTCTGTGATGGCTGCAATGTCCACCTCTCCCTCTGCCATGAGCACCTGTAACTCTGCAGTTTTTCCCAAGGCCCTGGCATTAAGGGTAACCACCTTCCACCCCCAATCTTGCCCTCCTTACTAGCATCACCAGTAGTACTTGCCATTTGTCCTTTGTCACTATTATAGGGGTAGGCTCATATGGTTTCCGCCTGTGGTCTCTGCATATCTCTTGCCCAATTGCCACCCCCCACTCCTAGTTTAAATTCCCAACTTCCTCTATGTACTCCTCCATCCTCTGTTTCAACACTTTCTTCCTCCTCATTCAAGTGTAGTCTGTCCTTGGCATAGAGATTACTGTCCTCCCAGGTCCCTCCCCACCCCCCAAACAGCCCATACCCTTTAGCACAACACCAGGTTCTTGGCCATCCGTTAAATTCCTCTATTCTCAGCTTTATTCTTGTGCCTCAGTGCTTCTGTGTGGACGTTTTTGTTGCTTCGTTCAGACCATGCTGTCTTAAATCTTTAGGTTCTTGAAGGTGCAGTCTTTAGCCCTCAGTTGTTTCCCACATTTAACAACCTCCTGAAACACAGTATGAGACTTTATATACATATGTATAGATGATACCATACTCTCCTACAGTTTAATCAGTGCCATTATCTGAGGTTAAAGGATACTGTCAGCGTTTACTTCTTTGCCAGTACTCCAAGAGTGCCTGCACCCTGAAGCAGACTATTTTGCTATTCAGTATATATGTCAGCAGTGGATTCCTCCAAATAATGTTTTTATTCATTTTACTGAAAATGAAAACCCTTGGTCCACAACACGATCACATTTGTAAATGGTGCCGAAGCACTTATAAGGCTAGTCTCGGCGAGTACTGACCATTTTACTTAAGTTCTGGAACATGCTTTCTAATAGTTGAAAGCAAGCTGAACTTGGGGAAAAGTATTTTTTTTTTTTTTAAATGAGCACTCTAACTTACGGAAATCAGTCTGAAAGATGAGCTGTGATACTGGGCATGTTGTTCATGTTTAGCCTTTCCAGACACCTTAGGAACTCCTGTATTTGTTTTGGTCCAGTATCACCCTCTTATTAACTGTGATCATGGTACATGACATCGTTCTTGTTTGTAATTGCTGTGATCTGACAGCAGATAGAGCTACTGGCCCATCCCATCCCATTCTGCACCTCCACATTTTTTTCCATTTTTATTATATTTACTGTTTAGATTTACTTACCATTACAGTTTGGTATTTTAGCCTGCATGTCACGTTCCTGCTGGACTGTGTTAACATGTTGGCTGCTGCTGTCCTCTCTGGGATTCCCATGAAAATGAAATGCTGCATTACATGAAGTTATTTTGGTTAAAGTCATTTAAAGTAACAGCCCTGTATGTTGACATCCCTTGGGGAGGAACCAGTTATCAGCCAGAGAGGCTAGCAGGGCAATACTAAGGTATATCATGGTTCTTTTTATTCAGTAGCAGTGCACAAGTCTCTGATGTGCTAGGTTCCACACAGCCGGAATAAACCGGCAGGCTTTTGTCCTGCACAGCCCCCCAA
This sequence comes from Neoceratodus forsteri, assembly GCA_016271365.2. Lineage (NCBI taxonomy): Eukaryota > Metazoa > Chordata > Ceratodontiformes > Ceratodontidae > Neoceratodus > Neoceratodus forsteri. The sequence goes on from JADMNL010000026.1 coordinate 107,871,560, forward strand.
CCCCACCACACACACACACACACACACACTCCACTCTCTCACACAAGGTGTAGCTGTGGGCCTTTCCTGAGGCATAATGCGTAGAGGGACTACACTCAGCCACCTGCTGGCACTGACTGGGATTCTGTGATCAGGATTCAAACCTTAGTCCATCACATGGAAGACTGATGTGCCCTTCATATGTCAGAATCCATGAAATTCCTGTTTGAGTATTCTGGTAAGTGAGAAAGCCTTGCTGAGTGTTAATTTTGATCCCACATGTAATTCCCTGCCCTTCTGACCCACCCCCACGGACTGCCTTGGCCTGAAGTGCAGTTACTAGCCAGCAGGTTAAGTGACTACCTCCCCATCCCTGGGAGCCCATGCAAGTGAGGGACCTACTGGCTCAAGGTGGTTGTAACTGGAAGGGCAGGTTTAAATGTGGGTTATACACATCCTATTGTTAAGGTTCCACCACTGTACCATGATGCTGGCTTTCTACAAGTAATTATACAATATACTAAAATTCCAGCAGAGTAGGCCTTATGGTCTTTTGTGTCTGCTCGATAGTTAGCTCCCATACTGGGCTCCAGTTCTGCTGTCCCCTCACCCTCTTGGGTTTCTATCTCCTGTCCAAGATACTCCCCTGTATTGGACTTCCTCAGCTTCACCTCCCCTATACCTGTCCCAGACCCTCTTGAACTCCTCTACAGTATCTGCCTCCACCAGTCCCTTGGGCAGCATATTCCATGGTTTCACCCCTCTCTGTGAAGTAAAACCTCCTCCTCCTAGTCTCCCCCTAGCTTCCACCCATGTCCTCTGGTCTCCCTTTCCTTTGAACACCCCATCTGAGCCCCCTCTATTAATCCCTTTATGTACTAGAAGAACTCTTATCATGTCCTTCCAGTCCTCCAGAGTGTACATGTTGAGCTCCCAAACCTCTCCCCATAGGTCCTTTCTCCCATGCCCCAGATCATCTTGGTTGCCCTCCTGTGAACTCTGTCCAGGAGCTTAATGTCCCTTTTAGCGCGGTCTCCAAACTGCACACAGTACTCGAGGTGTGGCCTAACCAGGCAGTTACACAGAGGGAGGATCACCACCTTCCCTGAGGTGATCCCCTAGCGATGCATCCCAGCATCCTATTGGCCTTGGCCACTGCCCTCTACATGTCTCAGAGTTGTTCATTTTGACATCCACCACCACCCCCAGGTCCCTCCTCGCCTTCTCGAGCCTTGTAGTGTGTCTCCACAGGGTATACACTTGGCCTGGGTTTCTGGCCCCAGGTGCCAGAACCCTGCATTGAACTTTAGTGCTGTTACAAAACCTCTGGCTAAATGTCTGAAGTCACTAAGTAGTTGGGCCCAACTATCCCTGCGCTTCTGTCCAGTGTGGCTCCACAGACCATGAAGGACAGCAGCAGCTGCCCAGTACCCAGTCAGATTGTAAATTATATGATCTAGTTATCCCTGCTGTGTTCCAAAATGTCCTCTGCTGCTGTTCTGAGCTGACTTTTTACTGTTTTGCGTTACAGGTGTATGTAGCTGTACAGCAGTTAGACCTGCAGCTCCAGTGCTGCTGTCCAGAACTTTGTGGATAGAGTGTTTGCTACCCTTCAGTAATAAATAATTAAGAAGACAGGTACAGTAATAATGATACCTTTTATTAGATGCACAGAAACCACGGAAAGGCTGTACCTTGTTTTTGTATTTTTTGTGTGGGTCAGCATATTTAGCCTCACAGGGAGTAAGCCTGAACAATCTCTGAAGTCCTTCGGGAGGGTGTGAGTTATGAGCAGTTCTTTATAAGTGAAATAAAATCCTTGATCCACAGTGCACCATGTGCCAGAGGTTTTGTAACAGCAGCTTTCATCTGCAGCTATACTGTGTCTTTGTTTCAGTCACATCTGGAACTATACAGTCTTCGTTTTAATCGCATCTGGAACTAGTACATTTTTGTTTTAATCATATCTGTAACCTACTGTATCTTCCAGTGTTTCCTCCTAAAGCATTCCTGCTTGTGTGCCACCACGCTTTTGTTTTGATGCTCCTTGCTTTTGCAACACCCTCTGTTTCCCTTTAAACTTCAAGTCAAACTTACTCCTCGGAGTATTGTTGCAGTTTCAGCATTTCTGGGACCACAGAGAGAAAACAATAAAGGGAGAGAGAGATGGGGAAGAAACAGGGAAGTACAGAGAGAAAAAGGAAAATCATAAGGACTGTGAGAAAGAAATGCTGGAAAAGGGAAGTACAGAGAAGGGGACAGTATGTATAATGCCTTTGCTTTCGAGGAGTGACCCCATCCTTTTGTTTTGGGGAGGTAGGGGTACATCCGTGTATATCGATGTGGATGGTTTGGCATTGTGTCTGTCCTTCACATGCTGCGGACTAATGGCTATGGAACTCTGGGAAGATGATAGTCCTTTGCACTTTGCTTTATTTGCTGACTGCAGCTGTCTAATGTCATATGTTTTGAGGTTAGTACTGTGCTGCATTTATCCGTGTAGCTGCGCTGTACCTGTCCAGAATAGACAGAATAATTGCAGCTGCTGTGTTTGTGTGATGCACGCACAGACACTATCTCTCACACACACACAATACGATTTATCACAATATTTCCACTGACAATTTCATTACAAAAGAAAGAATATTATTCATCACGCAGCACTATATACTGTAAAACCACCAAGACTCCATCAGTACATCCCTTTCCAGGTGCAACAGACATCCCGATTCCCTGATTTCCAGTCAGATCTTTATCATTTTTCCTAAAGTTAAAACTGCTGCAAATACAATAATGGTCAATATATGCATTTTTACACAAATATTATAATACACACTGTGACATCCTACCCTCCCCCGCACACCCCCCAAGATCACTGTTTGCCCATTGCATTCCCACCTCACACCAGCTCAGTGACAATACCTTATCATCCTTTTTGTCTGAGGGTCCCCATGTTTCTGTATTGAAGCCTCATGGTTTTTCAGCCCTCCCAGCGCCTCCATGGTTCATACAGAGCTCTGATCCCATGCATAATTTCAGCTAGAGCATGATAGGAAATCGCAAATCAACAATAGAAAGTAGACAGAGGGAAAATGAAAGGTTTAGAAAGAAACAAGTATAGCCAGCCCGGTGATGCTGAGGCTGAGGTGCTGGATGCCTTACTCTGCTATACCAGTGACCCGAGAGCGTGTATGGGCGCGGGGTTGGCAGGGTGGAAGGGATTGAGGTCCGATGGACTGCTCTCCAGGGAGGAGGGGTTCTCAGTCGGTGCCCAGTCGCCCCCTGGCAGAGGCTGGAGGACATGGCACCGGGTAACAGCTTGGGAGGAGTTTGGGCAGACGCCTGGAGGGAGCATGTGTGACGCGACACGCTTCCACTCCGCCGTGTCACTGCATGCCCCAGACTACAGAGGACAAGAAAATCAGTGGAAAATTGCACCTTTCGAGCAGCTTGATGGCTGGCTGTACATTCGCTGGACTTTACGCAACACCCGTAACTGGATCTGTGTTCGGTGGGGAGTTGGGGCTCCCGCCCGCCCACTTTGGGGGGAGGTGTCTAGGGGTATAAGGTGTTGTCATGGAGTATCGGTAGACACGGACGGCAGCTGGATCGCTAATAAAGGATGCGAGGACATGGGAGCAGAAAGGGTGGTTGAGGAGGTTTAAAAAAAATGATAGCCAAAAAAAAAAGTGAAGCGGAGAAAATCAGAACAGAGAAGAGGGACAACATGTCTCGTGCCTGCTTTACTTGATGTATGCCACATTCCTTTCAGGTTTTTGGGGATCCTATCTGAAATGTAGGTGTATCCTTTTTCGTGGGTGACTTCTGACAGGGTGAGCAACACAGTGTCTTTTCTTAAAACCATTACCAGATAAGCCATAGAAGTTCCAAAGGCCTGGGTTCATCTTTCCATCAGTTTGGGACAGTAATATTCTGAAGCACAATAGGTAAAGGTTTACATGTAGCCAGACACTATGATTTAATGCAGAAATGTCCAGTGGCTCTAATGTTAATGAGGATCGAGAGATCTAGGTCCATTTTAAAGTTTTAGTTTTATTAACCAGGTAGGTGCACTAGACAATCACATGCTTATTTTCAGAGTACGACCTGGGAGCTACAACTGAAATGGCAATACAGTAACTAAACATCAGCATGTGCACACATGAAAGCATGGTCTATATGTATTACAAATACAAAAGATTACCGAAGTATAATACAGTAAACAGGAGTGAAGGATAAAATGAAAACTAGTCTGCATGTGCAGTGCAAATAAATGTTATAGAAAGGTAATTAAAATTGTACAGTATATTAAGAGGTGCCACGCCACCACAGAAATGGGACAGGTGTAATACAAGGAGTACCATGCAGTGAGACTAGTTAAGAGCAAGAATGTGTAAGGGCATTATGTAAGATATCATCGACTGCAGTTTTGTAGTCTAACATAGTTAACAGAGCACCTTTCCTGGTATTCTTGCTTAAAGCCAGGAAGGACCATACCTGCCCAGGGTTTGCCGATATGAAAAATGGTCTTTTACATGGCATGATTTTCAGGTGAAGGATTGTATTTTGGCTCAGAGAGCGAGCCACCGATCCTTTCCACTTCCAGCGACACGCCCCATAAGTTTTCGATACTCTGACATCACAACACGCCAGCGTAGGGGCGACTTCATAGCTAGCGCTGCAGATGTCAGAGTATGGAAGAGCGTGGCGAATCTGGGAATTGAAGGGATCGTGGCTCGCCCTCGGAGCCAAAATACAATCCCTTCACTCCCAAAACTGTGCTGTAAAAATATTTCTTCATATCGGCTAATTCCTGTGCAGGTAAGCCCTTGTGCCTTCATAGGGGCATTTTTTGACATAGCACTAAAAGGTACTCTTTAAAGATGTAGTATAGTGCCTGGATTTAATAGTAACTTTCAGAAGTAGTCAACTATCACTTGTTACAACTGAAGTATTTTTTTCTTTTCTTCTTTGGTAATTACAAGATTTTCTACCTGACTGTACTGGGTGTGATGTGGAACAGCACTCTACCTAGAGGCTGACATAGTCCATTCAGTTCCTCTGTGTACATCATGGAGATTGGCTCTTCTCAGTTACTAGTGATGTCAAAGTTCTGATGAGGTATACAGAGGAATAGAACGGACTGTCAGCCTCTAGATAGAGTGCTGTTCCAAACCGCAGGCTGGTCATCACCAGTGGAATCACAGTTGAACTGTCCAACTTGATTGGTTGTCCAGTTGGTGAGGGCGCCAGTGTGATGTGGAGTCTGCTTCCAGCTTCCACCTCGACCGGTGTGCAGTTAGCCACCAGGACATACAACCCCCCAAAAATAAAACCCTTGCTTTCTAGGGATAGGATGAAAATCCGCTTTGTATTCGCTTCCTGAATACTGGCCCACCCCATCTGTTCAGATTTGGTTGAATACCTAATTGAAGCCAGTTCAAATACCGAATAGTCATTTTTATGTTGGCTCGCGATGCGCAGCCAGCATATTGCGGTAGTAGCAGATTTGAAGCTGCCGATCACCTTGGGCAAATGCAGGCATGCATCAGTAGGTGTGCCTTCATTCCCCAATCAGCCAGCAGCAGGGGCCGACACCCCTGCAATCTAATGTGGCCACCAGATCTGAGAGAAAAGGTCCGCTGCAATGAGAGCCGAGCTGTCATGCAGCGGGACCACAACACGCCCTCGACATGCAGGCAACATGGCAGCAGTGACTGCCGCCACCTGTCACAGTGCCGATGGGGAGCCCTACCCTGTCGAGCATAATCCCCCATTTCCGCTGTGTGTCAAGGGGGTGCCTAATCCTCGCATCATGCCCCCCAAAAACGCCTTTTGCCGACGGGGCCCAATCCTTCATCGGCTTCAGTCTCCCCCCTTCCCAGTTCAGTCGCCGATGGGGTAGCCCACTCTCCGGCGCATGGTGTCCTCACCTTTGTTGTGTGTCGAGGAGGTGCCTCAACCTCTTGACTCGTGTTCCCTCCCTTCCAGATGTGCTGACGGGGTGCCCAGTCCCCTGTCGGCTACTGCATCCCCCAAAAACACTTGGGTGGCACCTGTAAAAAGAAAACTGTCTCTCGTGGTCTCCCTGCCCCCTTCCGCAACCTGCACCCACTCTCTGCGCACCCTGCCTCACACTTCTCAATTCCCCATACTTACCTCCAGAGCTGAGCGACTATCTTCAGTGACCGAACACGCCTGCACTCTTCAAAGACGACTCACGAACTGAAGAAATGCCGTAAGCTGTATGATGACATAAATAGGTTTTTTCAACTTTGGTGCATATCTTGACATTTTGGGAATTTTGACATCAGATTTTCAACATGGGGTTTTGGGACCCTTCTCATGAATTCAGGCACTGTCATGATAAGATGGTCCCAAAGGTGATTTCATGTCACTTTATGGAATCATCTTTCGGGACAGATTAACGAAATGTTCATTGGGGCTGCTAAAAGCTCTTAGGTTGCAAATTTGGTGGAAAAATCCCAAAATGGCTGTTTTATCGGGCATGCATTACGCACTTTCCACGCACGCTGGTAACTTCGTGAATTTGTAATATCTTCACTCCAGATTTTCACAATTGGCATTTTCCCACACCTCCTTATGAACAGTATAGCTGTCATTTTAATATCCTGACCTAAAAGCGCTGCACGCCTGGCACAGAATAGTGTGGTTGCTGTGCAAAATCAGTTTTCGGGACAGTGTGAGGAAATGACGTGACACTGTTCATGAGCAGAAGTCCTAAATGCCTATGTTGAAAATTGCAGAAGAAATTGCATAAAATGACTGTTACAGTATGCGCTGTACAGTTTCCACACACCCTTGTAACTCCGCAAATTGCAATATTTTCATGCCGGATTTTCAACACTGACATTTTTCACAACTCCTTATGAATAGTACAGCTGTCATTTTTCACATCCTGTCCTAAATGTGTGTTTGCACCTGTGCGTATAATATGCGGTTGCAGGGATCGAAATTAGCATACACTGCCTGTTCCATTTGGCAAGGCAGGCAGGCTACTGCATGAAGTTTTCCCTGCATGCACTGTAGTGCATGTAGTTTGGTACTTGGTTTTCGGCCGCAGTAATAACATGCCACGGGGGGTAGGAGCAACTGGAGGTGCAGGCTTAAACTTTTCCACCCTAGTGGACATCAGCACCATACGCCACACCTTTTTCCCCATCGGACATCAGCACTTCACAGCCGCGCCACCACTGTTTACTGCAGGAGGACTCGTAGAGGGAGCTGTCACGTCTGAAACTACCGAGGAAAGTCAAAGAAGCTGACCGGAGAAGACAACTGGCCATGGCTGAAATGTGAAGAGAATGAAAGGCAGGACAGAAGGCGTTCAGAAAGGTGGGCTCAACATTCCAGGTTGCAGGCCGTGGTGGTGACTGGTGCTTAAGGTACTGAGGGTGGAGTTCTTTCAGTGACTGCCAGCTAGGCAGCTAGTGGCAGCGCCAATCGTGGTGGTGGTTTCTAGGGGGCAGGGGTTGTGAAGTCATGGTGGGTGACAGACAGATTGACTGCTAGCTTATCCAAAGCTGTCTCAGCTTTACTGTACTACACCACATGTGTCGCTTTCTGTCACGCTTGGTGGTATAGTAACGTTGAGATAGGCATGTGCACCTTTGAGAACTATGCAGTTGTTGAGAAGTGGCAGAAGTGATCAGAAGTGTAGCGGAAGCTCCTCTGTCTGAGTTTATCGAGTCTGTACTCCGTCCTCCTACTGATATTAGTTTCTTAAGGCAGGCAGGGATAGTGTTGTTCAGGTCCAAGTCTTACATTTAAACTTTAAAATTTAATTTTTGTTTTGTATTTACTGTAAACTGGGCGATTGGAGACTTAATGCAGCAGACCTAGCAGCAAGCAAATTAAGTTGGGGTTTCAGATTCACTCCTCCCTGCAAGGGATTTTGAGAGCGACATTGTGGCAGAGAATTAGTTAAAACAAAAAAAGGAATTATCAATCACAGAATAGCAGTTGCTGAGTACTTCAATTTTTTTGTGGAAAGACTTTTTTTTTTTGAAATATTAAAGTGAGAGGAAACTGTCAGCAGCTGGGGTTTTACCTCATCCCCACTGTTTGCTTTGTGCCTAAATAAAGATACTGATTTCTGGAAATAGTTGTATTTTTCTTGTCTACCAGTGCAGGTAACCTGATTTCTGGGGCATGTGAATTTTGTTGTGTGGTCACTGTGCGAAATCAACGTCCGGACACATTAACAAAATCATAAGCCACTGTGTTAATGAGGGAGGTCCAAATGCCTATGTTAAACATGTAGTTAAAAAAACTCTCAAAATAATTGGGTTATAGACATGTGTTGACAGTTTCTATGCATGCTTGTGACTTCACCAATTTTTCATATTTTCACCTAGATTTGCTAACCTTGCCATTTTTACGCCTCCTCATGAACAATACAGCTGTCATTTTCCACATCCTGCCCAAATGTGTTTCAGTCCCTGTATCGCCAAATGGCATAGCACGCTGTGCAAAACCACCTTTCAGTTAACAAACTGACTGTGCCGCCTTTCATGAGGTGGGCTCACAAACAGCTCATGTTGAAAATTGAGTGAAAATACCAACACACACCTGCTGTGTTAGGGTTTCCACTGTAGCACCCCACCCTGTAGACTGACCGCATCAGGGTGTGACTTGGGATCATCAGCTGTAATGCTCACGCCATTCCACCCACACCCTGCAGCCAGTGACAGGCATTGTGGTGTGCCTTGCACTGTTTGGCCACAAAGTTCACCCCATTCTCCTATACTGCACCCACCTCAAGCGTATTTCCTTATGGAATGGGGTAAGTATAGCTTCAAAGACCCCAAAACATCCGCACACTTGTCAGTGTCTTCAGGGTAGGGTGGAGGCACAATGGCATGAGCTGCTATAGCTGACGACTCCAAAAACACACCCCAATGCCTGGTCGGTCTCTACAGGGTGGGGTGGGCTACGCCACTTCAATACTTCTCTGCCATTCCTATTATGCATCTCTAGCTCGCACTACTAATGCCAGCTAGACAACATTGACATTGCAAATGCTTGTTGTATTTGGGTACGTGTCCTACCGCCTATATGCATGTAGTATTTATAGTCATGTACTAGGATTTAGTGCTTGTTATGTTTTACTTGTAATTCTGTAGTTATATCTGTATTGTAAAGTACTTTGTTCTTTGAAAAGGCGCTATATAAAGTTTCTGTTCTGTACTATATCTGATCCATAATATGTCTGTACCTCAAGAAGCTGCTAATTTTGCACAAGTTGAAGCTATGAAGTATGAAATGCCAGATGCAGTTTTGCACAGTGACTGTCACTACCACACTGTCATTATTGCACTTTGATTTTATATTATCCTTAACATGCCTTCAGTAAAATACAATGAAGATGAAATAAAACTAGAAATGGAAATAATGAAGACTACAAGCCTTGTGTCTTTAATCACTGTTCAGATTTGTTATTTGACAAATACTGTCATTAACTGTTCTGAGTCAAGTCGAATACTAAGTAAGCAGTAATGCAGTCTTGGTGTGTGATTATGGGTCAGTAATCACACACCTCCTGAGAGTGTTACCTGGCACGAGGCGCTTGTGCCAAATGCCTTTATAGCACCTGAGAGAGTGTGTGATCCAAACAACATGAAGTCTTGCTATATTATGACAATTGCAGTTTGTCCCACCATTAGAACTGCTCCAGAGGTGAAAGAGTTAACTACCATTCCAAGAATGGAGTTTAGAGCGAGCCTCGGTTAGAGAAAGCTCTGTCTGGATAATTTCAAACTGAAACTGTCAGATTTTTATCCTCACTACTGAACAGTCGCCCGAGATTTCTCCTTCTGCTCGGTTCATTTCTCTGTTTAAACAGTATTTTCTCGGGTTAAATTCAACCGTGAGTATTTTTATTTTAACCGCAAACTGATCGGTTCAAGCTCTGTCTGTGTATTGTAGTAATAGACAGGTTTTATTTCTGTGTGGAACTTGTAAATGTTTATCGGTTCGGTTCGAACAGATCAGGTTGGTTAAAACTTTAAAGAATAAGCAATTAAAGCTTTTAGAGTGCGGTTCGGTTCTTATCGGTTCTAAAAAACGGATTTCATTACGGTTTTTCCACGACCTGGTGACATGGTTGGGAACCGATAAGGGTGTCTTGCCTGGCACTGCCGTTAAAAGGGCAAGTTTGTTGGTTAGGCTGGCATCATGTCTGAGAAACCCAAAAGAAAAACGGCCCACTGGTTTCAACACTGTAGTGTCTGTGGGGAAGCTTTGCCAAGGCTGACCCACACACTACATGTGTTTATTGTCTGGGGCCTGACCCACCTCAATCAGACTGCCAGATTTTAAAAATTTCCTGCAGCCACCCTGGATAAGAGAGTAGGCAGGCTCAGGACGAGAGGCCAAAAGTCCGCTGACCCGATGGCCAGCCCGTTCGGTGCCAACCGAATCGAGGGAGTGCCCTCTGACCAGGGCGAGACTTCCTCGGCAACGTGTAGCTGGCTCTGAGGAGCCAGTTCCAGCAAAGAAAACTAAAAATCAGCAGGTATGGAGTCCAAAATTCCTTCTCCAACTGCTGCAGAAATAGCAAAAGCTATACAAATTGTTCAAGTCACTTTCTCCTGTTCCGTCCGAACCGCCACTGTCTGTAAAAGGTCGGTTCGCCGGTTCCACCGGTTCAAGAATATGATATTGGAGATTTTATGAACCAGAGGAGGGGAGGAGGATTATGAACAGTGTGAATGTGACTTTGAGAGTCTGGATGTGCCCATTGAACCGGACATCTCCCAGACAGACCTTTAGAATCTTCCCCTATGCTTTCTGAGTCCTCTTCATTTTCTGTTTTATAAAAGGTTGTTGAAACCCTCCAGCTCCCATTAGAGGAAGCTGTGGATGAGCAAGAGGAACCTGATTTTGTAGAAATGATGGATATTCCGGAGTCTAGGAGATTATCTATCCTCACATAAGTCTTTTAGGAAGCAAACAATAAAAATTCTAAAGCTCTCTAATTCTGTGCCTCCTGTTGACAAAAAGATGGACAGGAGGAACACTTTGTCAGGTCCTGATACAGACTTTCTTTCACAGCAATGCAGTCATGTTGGGGTAGTTCAGGCTGCAGCTCAGATAAAGCTAACATTCCCTGGCTTCACATCCTCCTGACAAGGACTCCAGGAAGATTGATGCCATGGCTAAAAACAATACATGGCAGTGTCCTTGGGACTCAGACAAGCAAATTACATGGCTTATGTGGCAAGATACCAAAATCTAGATGGGACACTGTCATGGCTTTGGCTAAACAGGCCCCTGGCCAGCTTGCCAAGGAGCTGGAGCAGGTGGCTACTGATGGTATTGAGGCTTCCAAGGTGCAGTTCCATGCTGCTTGTGATTCTAATGATGTATCCTCTAGAGTCATGGCTACATCTGTGGCCTTCGTAGGTTGGCTTGGCTCAGGTGTACTAATTTGTCACAGGATACCCAGACTAAGGCTATGGATTTTCCTGTGGTGGGGAATTCTCTGTTTGGGGAGCAGACAGAGAATTACATGAAGAAATGGATGAATACAGAACAACTTATAGGAGTGCACAGCCAAGGAGCTGCAAGCCACTCCTCAGAAGCAGACCCAGGGTAGGGGCAGGCCCTTCACCAAACCCAGGCTTCTTCTGCTTATGCTCAGAGGGGGTTCTTCAGAGGCAGAGGCAGACTGGAGTGCAAGTAGGTCTGCCCCACCCCTCAGCCTAAAGCTTCTCATAAACAGGCACCTTGATGGGGTGCCCAGGGCCGGGTTCTCCACTACCTGTAGGGGCAGGATGGTTACTGCTCTCAGGACTGGGAGTCTCTAACATCAGACAAATGGGTCCTGGAAGTAGCTAGGGTCTGGTTCTCAGTTTCAAAACATTTCCAAAGATGAGAGCCAGATTTTTCCACCTGCAAACCCTCTAAAGACCTTTACCTTAGAAACAGAAGTCTCAACCTCCTAGCTCTCAGAGCTGTAGAAAGGGTTTCCCTACACCAGGGCAAGGGTCTGTACCCAGGTACTTCCTTACCCCAAAAGACAGGAGAATGGTGGCCCATTTTTAGACCTAAGATATTCTGAACAAGCACCTTTGAAACCAAAGTTCAAAATGGTGACTTGGCAATGATTTTACCTTCTCTAAGGCCAGGGACTGGCTAGCTTCCTGGACCTCAAGAATGCCTATTTCATGTTCTAACAGAAGCTCCCACCGAAGTACCTCAGATTCAACTGCCCTCAGGTCATTACCAGTTCAGAGCAATGCCCTTCGGCCTCACCTCTGCCCCAAGGGTATTCACAAAATGTCTGGCAGTAGCAGTTGCTCATTTAAGACTGCAAAGGATTGCTGTCTTTCCTTATCTAGATGACTGGCTCATTGTAGGCCAGTCTCCAGAACAGGTCAAATCACACCTGCAAGTGACCCAGCAGCTGCTCACCTCTCTGGGCTTCTTGCTCAATCTTCCAAAGTCAGTTCTGGAACCTGTTCAGGTACTCACCTTCATAGGTGCAGAATTGACTCAAGCAGGCCAGAGCCTTCCTACCCTTAGAGAGGTAAGAACCCGTGGCCCTGTCTCCTTCACTCTGCAGGTCTCTCCACCAGCAAGGCACTTCTTACAGCTCCTAGGACACATGGCTGCTTCCACAGCTGTAGTGCAAGGAGCAAGATTTCAGATGAGGGACATTCAGTTTCACTCAGAGCCTTTTGGTCTCAAAGAAAAGATCCTCTTCCAAGTTGATCCCAGTGACTGAACCCTGATCCAGGCCCTTCAGTGGTGGCAGGATCAGAGCAATTTAAGACTGGGGTCCCTTCATCCCTCTATCTCATTCCTTGACCCTCACTACGGATGATCCCTTCTGGGATGGGGAGCTCACATGGGCGATCTCTCCACCCAGGAGTGTGGTCCCCTCAGGAATCTCTGCTCCACATCAATTTGCTGGAACTCAGAGCTGTCTTTCTAGCACTTCAGTGTTTTCTGCATCTGTTAGAACAAAGTGGTACAAGTCAGAACAGACAACACCACCACAATGTGGTACATCAACAAACAAGGCACCTGTCTTCGGCTTTGTGCACCGCAATGAAGTTGTGGTCTCTGGCTTATTCCCTGAACACTTCCTCGTAGCAGTTCACCTCCCAGGAAGGACAATGTCCTGGCAGATGCTCTCAGCAGGATTTCACAGGCCATCACGAATGGTCACTGGATCCCAAGTACTGGGATAGTTTTGCCAGATGGGCACCTCAGATAGACCTTTTCGCAGCCCCAGACAATCACCAACTTCCACTGTTTTGTTGCAGGCCCCCAGTGATGGGCTCAGTCCCTCTGATGCCTTTCTCTAGATTGGGAAGGGAAGTTTCTATATGCTTTTCCTCCCTTCCTCTCCTATTCATAGTGCTAGTCAAAATCAGATCCCAGCCTTGCAGGATGATTCTGATTGCTCCAGATTGGGCCAGGCAGCCCTGGTACTCACCCTTCTGTCCTTAGCAGTCCATCTCCCCTGTGCTCTCCCAGGAGGCACAATCTGTTATCTTGTGCCCAGGGAGGGCTTGGTATCCGAATCTCAATCCTCAACCTCAAGGCCTGGCTCTTGAGGAGTTAGTTTGTTGACCTACACCTTTCTCAAGGTGTTCTCGACATCCTGAAGACTTCTAGAAGCCTCCACTAGGGCTACTTATAATTCTAAATGGAAAAGGTTTTCCATCTGGTGCTCGAAGCATATTTCCCGAATCTGCTGATTTGCCCATTGTTTTGGACTATATGGTCCATCTTAATTTTGGGCCTGAGACCAGCTACTCTGAAAGTTCATTTGGCAGCTGTCTCTGCTTTTATTTCAGCAGGAAAGCCCTCTTCTTCCACTCACCCTGTATTTTCCAAGTTTTCAAGGGATTACTCATACTAATCCACCTTTCAGGGACCTGGCCCCTGCCTGGATCTTAATGTTTACATTGCTCAGTTGATGCAACCCCTTTGAACCTCTGGCTTCTGCAGAGCTAAGTATTTGACTTGGAAAACTGTTTTTCTAGTAGCCATCACTTCTGCCAGGCACATAAGTGAGTTATGCCTTGTCAGTGGAGACTGACTGACTTTCCTTTCACAGGATAAAGTAGTCCTTAGGACTAACAGGAAGTTTTTGCCTAAGGTGGTTTCAGACTTCCATCTTAACCAATCTGTCTCCTTCCAGTGTTCTTCACTGACCATTCCTCCTCTGGTGAGAGGAGGTTAACAGTTTAGATGTTAAGAGGGCCCTTAGTTACTATATAGAGCGCACTAAGGGTCATAGGTTCAATCCTCCAACTTTTCTCACTTTGGTGAAGTTGGAAAAGGTAAACCTGCCACTAAGAGATCCATTGCCAGCTGGATTGTCTCTGTATCCAATTTTGTTATCAAAACTGGGAAAGGTTCCCCTTCAGGCCTGAGGGCTCACTCTACCAGAGGCAGAAGGCTTGCTGGCTGCTGCCAGAGACATCCCTATTTTAGAGATATGTCAAGCAGCTACCTGGAAAACGGTACACACTTTCACCAAGCATTACTCCTGGATATCCAGGCCAGGAGGGATGCTAGATTTGGCACAGCCGTGTTTCAGAGCCTATTCCTAAGTAGGTTCTGTCCCTCCTCCATGGAGGTACTGCTGTGTATTCTGCATTATATAATATAGCAAGACTTCATGTTGTTTGAAGAAAAAATTATTCACCTTAGTAATGTTGTTTCTTCTAATGGAGTCTTGCTATATTATGACCTCCCCCAGCCTGCCCCTCTCAGAACTTCTACTTGGGTATGGGTGTAGGCAGTCCAGTGGGGACCGTTATGCCCATTATATGTTTTCACCCTTCTTGGGGTTTTGGGGTGTGTGTTTTATTCTACCTTATTTTATTATTATTTTATTATTTTCTGGTTCCTGACTTGAGTCTTTGTGTTGGGACCAGGAATATGTGTTATATTTAGGTAGCCATTTGGCTAGTGTAGGTTACAGCTTCCACACAGAACCTTGGTGAGTTTTGCTCGTAAAGATCTTACAGTTTCTGTTTGAAATTATCCAGACAGAGCTTTTCTTAACCTAGAGTCAAGGCTCTAAACTCCATTCTTGGAATGGTAGTTAACTCTTTCACCTCTGGAGCAGTTCTAATGGGGACAAACTGCAATTGTCATAATATAGCAAGACTCATTAGAAGAAGAACATTACTAAGGTGAGTAATTTTTTCTTATTGCCCATGATCAAATATCCTAGACTGCTGTACTGCACTTATAATGTGCACAAAATTGTAAAATAATCACACAGTCAAGATATTGCTGTTAGACTGGAATTGTTTCAACTAGTGGAAACTGAGTTTGGACAAGTAGTCCTCATTATGAATCAGCATAACAGTACCCGACAGTTCAGTAAAATTGCAATTTAAAGTGTGGAATTCACTCCTTACAGAACTATGAACCTTACTTTTGTTTTATATAGATACATATAGACAGTATCGCAGAAGGCTCACGCCCACCCAGTCTGCCCATTTGAGATTGTAAGTTCACTTTGTTTTCCTAGAAGTCTGTTGCCCATTAACCCTGACCTCCAAATTCCTATATGTCCATCCCATGCATTCTTAAATCCCATGATTGTTTCAGCCCCACCACTTCTTCTGCAGGGTGTTCCACTTGTCCACCACCCGCTCTGTGAAGAAATTCTTCCTCACTTTTCCTCTGAATTGTCCTCCTCCAACTTCATCCCGCGCCTCTAGTCCTGAAACATCTTTTTCGCTAAAAATAGTGTATTCCTGCACCCTGTTCTTCCTGTAAAATACTTGTATGTCTCTATCATATCCCCTCTCCTCTCCTCCAGGGAGTACATATTCAATTCCTTCAACCTGTCCTTAGGACTTGTGATGCAATCCATGTACCATCTTTGTTGCCCTCCTCTAAACCTTCTCCCCTGTCTATGTCCTTACATAAGTAAGGTCTCCAGAGGTGTACACACTACTCTGGGTGGGGACCTCACTAGTGTCTTGTATAGTGGAATTATGACCTCCTTTTCCTGCTGGTGAAGCCCTGCCTATGCATCCCAGCATCCTCTTTGCTTTACCTGCTGCCTTGTCACACTGCTTCCTAATTTGAGGTCATCAGAGATGATGACCCCAAGATCCTTTCCTGCTTGGTGCATGCTATATCCTCACCCCCAACTGATATATTGTGCCAGGGTTTTGTGCCCCATATGCAATATCTTGCACTTCTTTGCATTGAATTTCAACTGCCAAACTCCTGACCATTCTTCAAGTTTTTCAGGTCCCTTCTCATTCTGTCTACATCCTCTGGTGTGTCTACTGTGTTACACACCTTTGTGTTATCAGCAACAGGAAATTCTGCCTTCTAGGTCCCAAGCGCATGCACTGATGAAGATGTTGAATAGGACCAGTCCCAGCACTGATCCCCTGTGGTACCCCACTGGTCACTCTTCCTCTGTGGAGTGACAGCCATTTACCACCACCCCTATGTTCTGCTTTGCCCAGCCAGTTACCTACTCACCACGTTACTGTCCTGCCCATACCCATATTCCACAGTTTGTGTAATGGTCTCTTTGTGGCACTGTGTCAAAGGGCTTGCTGAAGTCCAGATAGGCCATGTCCACTGCCCTTCCGATCCACCTCCCTAGTCACCCAGTCTAAAATTCACCGAGGTTGGTCTGACATGACCTCCCCTGGTGAAACCATGCTGCCTTGGGTCCTGTAGTCCATTGACAACCAGAGATGTTCCACCAATCTCTCCTTCATTAGTGTTTCCATGATCTTCCCCACTATTAAGGTAAGGTTGACTGGTCTGTAGTTCCTCTCTTCCTACTTTTGTATAAGGGGACTACATCTGCTGTC
Organism: Neoceratodus forsteri; assembly: GCA_016271365.2. NCBI lineage: Eukaryota > Metazoa > Chordata > Ceratodontiformes > Ceratodontidae > Neoceratodus > Neoceratodus forsteri. The sequence goes on from JADMNL010000026.1 coordinate 107,888,380, forward strand.
CTCCAGTCTTTGGGTACCTCCCTGTTTCCAGTGATCGGCTAAACAGGATTGTCAGAGGTTCAGCCATGACCTCTCTTAGTTTTTTAAGGACCCTGGGACTTCCATCTGGCCCCATTGCTTTATCAACTCTTATTACTTCCAGTTCCTTCAGGACCCTTTATCGTGTTAAAGGACTTGTGTCCATTTCTGCACCATTTCCACCCGTGTACTCCTTCAGACCTATTACCCTCCTCTTCCTCAGTTTTGTTGTTTTAACACTTTTAAGCTGAACGGTGTAACTGTACTCTGTGAATATTTCAGTCAGTGGCAGTCACTGGCAGTAGGAATGAGAACAATTGCAAGTGATTGTTTCAACTTTAAAGTTGAATGCAACATTGCCTGCTATAGTGTTGTAAACAGTAATCGGCAGCCTTTTCATTGGGCTTCTGTGGTCAGTTGTCTCTGGTTGTAAAGTCGGGAGGTGGAATGTGGTGTTGTCATTGACACACATGCTCATTCGGTTGATTCCACGGCCCCTCTGTATGGCACTTTCCTCGCGCTGCAGTGTGCGTGTTGCTGCAGGCCTGTTACCGGTGGAGTCACAGTTGAACTGGCCACCTTGATCGGTTGTCCAGTCAGTGAGTGTGAGTCTGTGTCCAGCTTCCCACCTCAGTCGGTTGTGCGGTTAGCTGCCCGGACATTGCTGGGTTCTGGGGTCAGCGTGATGTGGAATCTGCTGCCAGCCGAACAGGTGCTGGGGTGAGTGGCTTGTGAGAGGTAAGGAGGGCTTGATTGTCAGAGCTGACTGCTCTGGCTTTGCATTCTCAGGTTAGAGGGACATTCTGAAGTGGTGGGTGGTCACACTTACAGAATGTAATGGTGGAGAGATTACATATGTTTTTTTTTATTTTCTGTAGTCCTAGTGGGGGTGGGAGGAAGTAGACTGTTGGTTAACTAGGATCTTCAGCTTATCCTTAGGTAGGAAATGGGTCAGACTAGGTGAGCCAAGCGTGTCCTTATCTCGTCGTCAAATTCTATGTTTCTATTAGGTTTCATGGCTGAAAAGTCTGGGCAGATAATTATGGGTCAGCAATTACAGGGCTCTGAGCTACTTTCAACCAATGAAATCAGTGGAATTATCCTGCATATTATAGAAAGTATTACCATCTTACCCTACTTTCTTCATGAAACCTTTGTTACAAAGTGGATGAGTTGGAAGTTGATATAGTCACGTGATAGTGAAACTTTGTCAGTGAAGTTCAGTATACTTTCATCTGAACTGAAAGTGAAAAGCAGGTCGCATGGGTAATTTCGGTCCAAATGCGTGGTCACATTGTACACAACTGCTGTTGACCATTCCCCGCAGGCCTCTGCTTGTGCAAATTTTTAGTCAGAGTGTTAGAGCAGAAGTCAGATGTGTCTCTGATTGCTGAAAACTGGTCAGTTTAGATTGAAAAACTGTGTCTGGAGAGTCCACACTGTACTTTGACATAGTGTTAGCCCGAGTGAGTTCCTACCCATGATTGCTACACCAGCACAAAGCGTTGTGGGTACTACAGTGCATGCCAGAATATTCACGTATGGGGAGTCCGTGTATCATGGTAAAATGAACGTGCTTGAATTGGGAGCTCAGGCATATGTGTAATGCATTTTCTCTCTCCTAAGCTGGTTTCCGGCTTTCCATACAGATGGGCTGTAGCTCCTGATGCAGCTATGCAGGCAGGAACTAAACTCTGCAGCTGGGGATATCTAGCCTCCATTTCCTGTTTCCACCAGTTTACTTCCTGCCATCAATTAGCAGGTACTTGTAGTAGAGCTCTGCCACCATGTGGCAGGGCTGAAGACATCAGACTGTAATTTAGAAAATGTAATTTTATTGGATTTGCTGAAGAATCTCAGCACTTTAGAGCACTCCTATGTGGGCCCTAGTCTCAGCCTTGTAAGCTGCACAGACTGGCCCTCTTCACCACGGAGATTTCCCCCTACGTATTTTAGCTCAACTCAGTGTTCATTGTAGCCTTGGAGTTTGTCTACTGGTGGATTTCGTCGACTGATGCCGCTTTTTGACAATCGGACAGTATTAGCGCCTCAGTGCTAAGAGAGGATTCTCTCGTCAGCGGCAGGGCGTTTTCTCCCATCGACAGCTGACATCCTGACTCTTTCAGCGCTGCGACGGTGGGTTCAGCTCTAATTCAGTCGCCGTTGACGCTCTAGTACTATCTTGTCGATAGCGCTGCATTTTACAATGAGTGCTGTTCAGAATAAACTGAGTCTCTCATGCATACTGTAAGCCTACCCCCAAGCACTAAGGAGCAAGAAAATATTAACTAATCAACCAACAGTTTAAACAGCTCACCTTTTTGCCTTAAAGGGCTAGTAGAGTGTTCCACGAGGCTGGCATTTTTCTAGATAGGCGCCCCGATTATTAGAAGTCCTCGGGGATGTGGAATCAAGGGATTAGGAGCACTTTCAGTCATGGCCTCATGATACTGCTAGTGGCAGAAAATGCCAGCATTGCAACCCTCTTTAATCACCTTCACAGGTTCACTTTGCCTAAAATATTAGGAGGCAGCATCTGCAAATGGGAGGACATGATGGAGGCCTCCTTTCCTCGGCTCAAACAGATGGCCAACAGACACAGATCTGTGCGAGCAGCCACCGCCAGATCTAAGAGAACAGCAGCCACCAGGGAGACCCAACAGTCTGCAGAATCCTCTCTAGCCCCAGACCTCATAGACAAGTTAAATAGCGCCTTTGCTCTGGATCCTGCATGCTTGACTGGCAACTCCTGGGATCACTCAGATGTGAGGCCTCACAAGAAGGCAAAAGAAAGAGGACCCTGTCCCTGTCCTCATCCAAGAGGAGCAGTTGTCCTCACATCACTATGATAAAAAGAAAAATCCCTATACAGGAGTAGATCTCGACGAGGAGGATCAGCATTCCTCACGCCACAAGAGAAAGAAAGTTCTAGGGGCATAGATATATTGTTCAATCCACACTTACTGGCAGGTTCCTTGCCGCTTTAAATCTTGCTGGAAGGTCTTTAAGCTGGTTCCTTCCACCCCACCGGCTGGTAAAACTCTCGGCTCCGCCCCATGACGCCTAGAAGCTTCCTTACCGCTTGGAAGCTCGGGTTCTCCAGCGCTGTGCATTTTAGGCCTGGATCCACACTCTTCGGTTAATCCCAACTTATTCTAAAATTTAAAAGACTTCGGCCCTTTTTTCCCTCGCAGCTGTGATGGACAAAGAGACCTGGATTTCGGCCGGTGCCCTGTGGGCAGAAGATGTCTCGGACCGACGGCATTCCATGTGCTACTGCCTAGGACTCGGACATGATGTGCTGGCTTGCAAATTATGCAAATCCTTTTCGGCTTGGTCTTGGAGGACTGACGCTGCCCGACTGCTTTTGGAGCCCTGAAAACTGTTATCCTCTGGTTAAGTCGAGGAGCCGCTATGGTGTCCGGCAGGGCGTGGCTCGGCAGACCAGCTGGAGCAGATGACCGCCTTGAGGAGGAGGGGCGGCCCAGGCCGCATCTTCATCTTCGCCAGTCGCGGCATTTATCCCGCTCTCCTTGGGCTCTTCTTATGCAGCTTCTTTTAAGGAGCTTTCCAATCCCTCCACCAAGGGAGATGGACCATCAGGACATTCCAGTCTATCCAAAAGGACTCCAAAGCTAAGACCCACCATCGATGTTCGTGGAGTGGGAGAGATCCCTCTCGGATAGTAGACAGTCTACTTCGTCGATGTTATGGTAAAGCCGCTGGCTTCACGGTGTCCCCATCTGGTCAGCCAGCCAAGACACCCGTCGACACAGTCGAGATTTTTTCTCGACCCGCCGGACGGTTTGTCGACTGGAGAAGCTTGCCACCCTCTTCACCGGTTCTCGTGTGGAAACCGAGGACTTGTCTATGCCTCCTGTGCCGGAGTCCCTGGTTAAGGTCCCTGAACCGAGGAAGGAACGGATTTCCCTCCTCTCTGACCCACCCCGAATCCCGAAGTCTCGTCTCTGACCTCTTCCAGGTCCAGCCGTCCCGCTGTCAGCGGTCTTGGTCTCAGCACCATGGAAGCGGCGCGCTCATCTCGTCGTCCTCTTCGGAGGATAGGCTCCGGTAGCCAGGATTCGCGTCAGCGCTCTGAAGATTTAATGTGGCAGCAGCTCTTATTGTCCATGAAAAGCTGACTGGCCGCCTTTCTCCGACTATTAAGTGGCTGTCACCGGAGTGACTGAAACAACTCCTCGTAGTGGATGTTGAGACAAACCAGCAACGGTTGTTCGGCCAAACCGCTGCACCACCCATTGTGGTGGGAACCTCCACCTCCACAACCAAAGACTGGGGCCCCACCAAGGATTCTCGGTCGGGTCAGGGTTTGCCCCATAGGTTGTCTGTCACCCTCACTCCTGATCACCTCGGCATGGGAGGGTGGCTCAGGCGCCTCGAGGCTGTTCGCAGACTCTTGGAGTCTGACAATGACTCCTTGTTCTCCAGGCCGCTTGACCTGGAGTCCACAGGGGTCAGTCTGTGGGCAAGCCCATCCTCGTTCTTAGGTATGCTTCACCATCTCAGAATCCACTGGGATGAAGCTTGAACCCGTTTCAAAATGGGCCAGATGTCCTCACGGAGATGCTGGATCAAGGGATTCCCCACGGAGGCTCTTTCCGTGGCCGGCCATTGTTGGTCCGCCCTGGAGCTGTGGCAGTGCCAGCTTCTTGTCCAGCACCTTCGGCCAGGATGGCTCGAAGTGTGTGGTCCCACAGGTTCATCTCCAGTTTCTCAGAGCACCCCTCTGTGGAGGAGTTAGGACCGACAGCTTCTCCGCGTTCCGGGAATGCTCGGATGTGGACAAACCACCTGATAAGGAGTCTAAGAAACTGGACTACTCAGGGAGGAAAGTATTGCTGCTTCCTCCCAGGCCTTCGCCAGGCTAGCTCGGCCGTCCTGATGGCACACTTTTCACACGCCTTTGGGTTCCCTGGATGAGGTGATTCCTCATCTCCCAGCTGACCTTCAAATGACAGTCAAGCAGTGCAGGACCAGGGAAGGGTGGTAGCCAAACAGCAGCTCCAAACTTGTTGGACATTGCTGATTCATGTGCCTGGTCAGTAGTGGCCTCAGTGGCCATGCGCCGCAGAACTTGGCTGCGGATCTCTACCTTTACAGTGGATACCAGCACAAGCTGACAGACGTTCCCTTCCTGGGCACCGACTTGTTCGGTCCGGGGTGGAGGGTCATCTTCAACGGATCGAGAAGTCCAGCGCCACCTTGACTCGGGTCACGCCTGCCCAGAAGGACAAAGCGCCAGCAGCAGCATAAGCCCTTTCGTCCTTCAGCCTCTGCGGCCGTCCGCCCAGCAACACCAGCATCAGGGCCAGCACGCTCACACTTGGCACCCCAAAGCCAAACCTGCTGCTTCCTCCAGCAGGAAGCCGGGAGAGAAAGGCCCAGGCAACTCCTCGGTCGGCCCTTCCTCCAAGCCTGCCCAGTGACGGTTGAGGAGTGTTGCTCCACCTCGCCACTCCTCCCTGGGTTCCCCTGTGGGTGGACCACCCGCCACTTCCTTTCCGCCTGGTCCAATATCACACGGACCGCTGGGTGTTGAAGTGATAGACAGGGTCTGCCTCTGGAAATTGAGCAGTCCCCATCTTATCAAGCAGTCCGCCTCGGGGCTACGGTTCCGAGCTCTCTTTCGCTTATTGAGCTGACAGTGTCCTCCAGAAGGAGGTGATCAGGAAGGCGGACCCTCCTCCAGGCCCAAGGTTTGTGTCCAGGTAATTCCTGGTCCCAAAACGGACAGGAGGCTGGCGCCCATTCTCGACCTACACGATTTGAACAAGTTCCTAAGATCTCGCACCTTCAGGATGGTCACTCTGGCTCCTCAGATCCTTGGAACGAGGCATATGGTTCTGTTCTCTGGACTTTCAGGGTGCATTCTTTCACGTCCCAATCCGTCCGTCTCACCAGCGATTCCTCTGCTTCAGGGCTGAGGATCCCTTTGAATTCGGGCCATGCCCATCGACCTCTCTCCAGCTGCCTGGGTCTTTACCAAATGCATGGCAGTGGTGACAGCATTGCTGCGGTGCCGAGGGGTCCGTATGTACCCTTACCTGGACGACTGGCTGATTGCAGCCCTCCGGTTGGAGGTGGAGCGGTTCAGGAGTCTGGGCTCCTGATCTGCTCTGATTGGCTTCCTCATCAACGAGGCCAATCGAACTCGTGCCATCACAGGTGATTCAGTTCATCGGGGCAGAGCTTGACTGTCTTTGAGCCAGAGCACGGCTCCTGGTGGACAGGGCCGAGGTCCTTTCCTCCTTTGCCCAATCATTTCTGGTTGGCAATTGGCCCTGCCGGGACTTCCTGTGCCTTCTGGGCCTCATGGTGGCCTGCACCAGCGTGGTCCATTGGGTCCGCTGTCATATGTGTCCCCTGCAGTGGGACCTGCTCCCAGTGGTCACAGTGCTCGTCCTCTGGACCAGCCAGTGACAGTGACCCAGGAGATGTGGAATGGCCTCAGTGGTGGCTCGTCCAGCTCATCTGCAGGAGGGATCCTGTTTGTCCGCCCGAGCCGACGGTCACTCGGATGACCGCCTCTCTGGGTTGGGGTGCCCATCTGTGGGAGCTCAGAGCTCACGGCCTCTGGTCCCCTCAGGAGTCTCGATGCCACATCAACCTGCTGGAACTTCGAGCGTTCCAAATAGCCCTCACTGCCTTAGCTCCGCTTGGCAGGGTCAAGTGGTCCAGGTTTGACGGACAACACCACGACCATGTACTACCCTCAACCAACAGGCGGGATGCTCTCTTGCCTCTGTGCAGGAGGCCTCTGCACTTGGTTCTCGTTATCAGCCTGGAGGCTGATCTCCTAGCCATCCATGTGGCAGGAGCCTCCAACAGTCTGGCTGTTGCCCTAAGCGGATAGGCACTGCATCTCTAAGTGGTCTCTCCTGCGGAGATAGTACAAGATCTGTTCTCCCACTGGGGCACCCCATAGGTGGACCTGTTTGCCTTCAGGGGAATGTGAAGTTGAGGCTGTTCCATGCCTGCCCCCTCAGCACGGCTCGCTGCAGGAGATGCCTTCTTGAGGCCGTGGACCCGGGCCTCTTCTGTGCATTCCTCCATTTCCTTTGATCCACAAGGTGCTTCTTAAGGTGAAGAGGGACAAGGCGCAGGTGATTCTGGTAGCCCCAGACAGGCCCTGCCAGTTCTGGTGTCCAGATCTCCTCAGCCTCAGCTCCAGGCTCTCGAGGCGGCTTCCAGCCTGCCCGGACCTGATCTCGGTCAAGAAGGGAAGGTACTCCACCCGGACCTTCAATCCCAGCACTTGACAGCCTGGTTCCTGATGCGGTTAGAGTTCCATGCCTTGGGTCTTTCCGACAGGTCCTCAGCGTCGTTGAGGCATCCCGTATGGAGTTGACCAGAAAATGCTATGCCTTCAAATGGAAGAGATTCTCCATTTGGTGTCGATGAGGGGTTGGACCCTTCCTCGTGTTCTTTAGCTAGCATTCTGGACTATCTGTAGTCCCTTTCTCAGCTAGGACTTGATCGGCGACCCATAAGATGCCTGGCAGCCATCTCTCTGTTGCAGGCGCTGGCGGGCGGCAAGCAGTCGGTGGTGCAGGAGAAGGTGGTCGGGCAAGGCCTTGATCACATATCCCTCTGGTGCGAGAACCTCACCTCCATGGGATCTACTGCTGGTACTGGCTAAGCTCATGGGCAAGCTCATTCGAACTGATGCACAGGTGTGACATCTCTCACCTGTCGTGGAAGACCGCCTTCTTGGTGGCTATCACGTCCAGCCAGAAGGATAGGAGAGAGCCCAGACACTTTCCATCGAGTTCCTTATCTGGCTCTCCACAGGACACAGTTGTCCCGCGCCCACCCGAAATTCCTTCCAAGGTGGTGTCAAGTTTCACCTTAACCAGGTGTTGACTTGCCAGTGTTCTACCCAAGTCACACCTGAGGTCGAATATAGGCTCCATACTCCTGACCCTAGAAGAGCTTCTTATTATAAGGAGCGGATGATTGAAGTTCGGGAGAGGTTCGCCAGCTGTTTGTCACCTACGCTAAAGCCGCACCTGGCAGACCTGTAGCCAAGTGGATGGTAGGCAGGTGGGTCACCTCCTGCATAGATCTCTGCTATAGGTCTGTGGTCATGGAGCCTCCCAACGGGATAAGAGCTCATTCTACCTGCCATACCGCTGCCTGGTGGCTGCTTGCAGGGACATCCTTATCCAGGAAATCTGCAGGGCTGCTATCTGGAAGTCAGACACACCTTCATTACCCACTACCACATCGACCTTGAGTCACGCCCGGGATGCTGGTTTTGGGGCCTCGTTGTCCAGTTCTTATTTCCTAAGTAGGGTGCAGCTTGCCTCCCTCCTCCCGGAGAACTGCTAGGAGTCTGCCAGTAAGTGTGGATTGAACAACATATTCACATCCCTAAAATACAGGTTACTCACTTGTAACAGGAATTCTAGAGTGGTATATGTTGTTCATCCCTACAACCCATCCAACCTCTGGCTTGGCACGCAACCTGGCTTTCCAGCGGGTTAGATCTGGCGCCATGGGGCTGGAGCCGAGAGTTTTACCACCCGGTGCGTGGGAGGAGCCAGCTTGAAGACTTTCCGCAAGGAACCTGCCAGTAAGTGTGGATGAACAACATATACCACTCCTAGAACTCCTGTTACAGGTGAGTAACCTGTATTTCTGCTCAGAGTAGATCTAGGGGCACCCATAAGGAAGCGTCCAGGGACATTTCCCGGACTCCTTAGACTCCAGTTCCTCTTCTCTAGAAGAGGGAGCTAGGAGACTCATCCTGACTTGATGACTCTCGTCCAGAAACTTTGACCTGGAGGACGTAGACTTTTCATCCGGAAGGACATAGCTGAAATTCATCTCGATTCTTTCCCAGTGACTCCAGCATAGCTGAACGGGCCTTTTCGCTGCTATCTGCCACCAAACCTGCCACAGCTTTCCTATTCCTCCAGCCATAGAGGATTTGCTGAAAGAGGACTGGCAAGATTCATCCAGTGCCCTGCAATCTCTAAACTCCTCAAGTTTGACAAGAAAATCTGAAAAGTGGCTAGACTGTCCCAGAATCGACCCTCTGATTTCAACCTCACCAAGAAGACTGTCGTCCCAGCCAAGGGAGGAGCATCACTCAGAGACCTAGTGGACAGGAAAGTGGATGCCTCACTGAAGAAGGCCTTCAAGCATCAGCAATGTCTCTCAGGCTGCAGGTAGCTACATCTTTTGGCCAGAGTCGCTCTGTCCTGGGCCTCAGAATTAGCTTTTCAATTTGTTGAGGACCCAGAGAAGAACAAGGCTATTATTCATCAGCTGCAATTAATGGGTTTGGCATTGGCTTATGCAATAGATGCATCCAAGGAGGTGGTCAGGTGCGCTCGCTCGACCATGTTTTATCAAACTTTGGCTTGCCGCAACCTCTGGCTTCGGCCTGGCAAGCAGGCACCTCTTCAAAGAGCCATGTAGTACACACTCTATGATGGTAATCTCCTGTTTGACTCAGTTCTGAAGGAGGCAGTGAAGAAATCCAGGGGGATAGCTACAGTGTGTATGCCCCAGTCAAGAGGCAGGGGCAAATCATGGTCCTCAGGCCTCAGATGAAATGAAGCTGTCTGGGCCCATCCTCAAGTAGGCAGCAGACTTTCAAAATATCTCGAGGAATGGGTCCCGACCATGTTGGACAGATGGGTCCTAGACATCATCAGCAAGGGTGACCTGAAAGAATTTGAATCCAAGCCCCACTATCTCATGTGGTGCCCTCCCTATCTCGGGCAACCTGTCCAAGAGACAGGCGATGTTACAGGCCATTACAGACCTTCTTCAGCAGGGACTATCAACAAGTTCCCCCCACAGAGATCAAGTCTGGGGGCGCTTGTTCCTATTCTTCATCGTACAAACGCACAGGGGATCCAGGCCAGTCCTAGACCTCAAATTCCTGAATCGCTTTGTCCACAGCAGATTCTTCAAGATGGAAACCTCATCAATCATCAGGGAGTTGCAACAAGGGATTTTCTGGCATCCATCGATCTGCAAGATGCCTATTTGCATATTCCCATTGAAGAACTACACACAGGCAATATCTCCGTTCAAGGTGGTGGAGCAGTATTTCCAGTTCAAAACAGTGCCATTCGGGCTTTCTTCAGCCCCAAGGACATTCTCCAAGGTGCTAGTTAGGTCATAACTCACTCTGGAAATGAGGGATACAACTTTTCCTTACTTGGACAATATTTTCATTAAAGCCCCACAGCTCACACCAAGCTGTACAAGCAATGGCGGAGGTAGTCCGGTGCCTGTCGGCTCACGGTTTTGTCATCAACTGGGAAAAGTTCTCTAGCTCCAAGCCAGACCTTGAACCACCTGGGGGCAGACTTCATGAGACAAGCCAACAAGGTCTTTCCCCAGAAGCAAAATTCTGGAACCTGCTGAAGCTCATCAAGAAGTTTCACACAGCTCCTCAGCTGCGCTCACTCTTCAGGCAAGCTAATTGGGACTCTAGAATCACTGGCAGATTCAGTCCTTTGAGCTCTAGTCCACATGAGGCCCATTCAAGCACACTTGCTCAGGTTGTGGTCCCAGTCAAGACACAGCCAACACCAACTGATCCCAGTTTCTCAACAGATATAAACTTCCCTCTGTGGTGGACTCTGAGGAAAAATGTCATGAGGGGTCGTAAGTTGGACCATCCACACCAAATCGAATCATGACTGATGCCAGCCTCGGGCTGGGGGCTCACCTGCATCAGCTGTCAACTCAGGGCAAGTGGTTGCTGTTAGAAACAAAGTACAGCATAAACATCCTAGAGATGAGAGCAGTATGCCTAGCCCTGATGGACTTCGAACAGCAAGTCCTCAATCAGGATGTTCTAATTGTAACAGACAGTCAGACAACGATGGCATACATCAACCATCAGGGCCTAACAAGAAGCTCTGAAATGCTATGGGAGTCCCTACTTCTCTTTCAATGGGCGAGCACCACCTGGCAAGCATAAGGGCAGTATACATTCCAGGCAGGAAAATGTCACAGCAGACTGGCTTAGTCGCAGAGATGTTCTACCAGGGAAATGGGAGCAGTAGGACAGTTCCTTCCACATCCTAACAGAATGGTGGGCAGTCCTTCGATAGATCTTTTCGCCTGCCTGCAAAACTCTGAGGTAAAGCAATTCTGCTCCCTGGCCAAGGACTAACTAGTGGTGGCTCAGGACACCTTTTGCCTAGACTGGGGCCGTCTGTCTCCTGTATGCCTTTCCTCCAGTACACCTTCTATCCAGAGTACTCCACAAAGTGGCTCTGGACAGGGCAGAACTGATTCTAGTCTGTCCTCAATGGCCTCATCACCCATGGTTCCTGCTTCTCATTCATCTTCTAGGCGACCACCTCTAACCTTCCAGATCAGACCGGACCTTCTCCATCAGGGTCCGTACTGCACCCCAATCTGAGCAACCTCTCCTCTTGGCCTGGAGATTGTGCGGGAAACTTTCAAAGCACAGCTCCTGTTAATGAAATTATGGTGAACTCATGTCGCCACTCTTCCTCTAAAGTATATTACAGAATTTGAGGAAATTCTTGTCTGGCTTCAATCCAAAACATACAGAACCAGCCAATATCATTGTCTGTACTACTGCAGTCCTTCAGGATGGGTTTGACAAAGGTCTGCAACCAGCCACCTTAAGGGTTCAGGTTTCCACAGGGGGCACTCTTGTTGGTGGATTCAGACTAATCATCGATTCACATCCCTATGTCAGGAGGTTTCTAAGGGCAGCAACATTAAACGCCCTCCAGTCAAGCCACACGTACCACTTTGGAGGCTTAATCTGGTTCTCAAAGCTTTGACCAAGGTTCCTTTTGAGCCTCTCAAGGAGTCATCCTCATGCATTTCACAATAAAGGTCACTTATGATAGCTGTTACTTCAGCCAGGAGAATCATGAGCTAGGAGCCTTGTCCACCAAAGAGTTGTATATTGTGTTACATCAGGACTCTGTGGTGCTCTGAACAGATCCAGGTTTTTACCAAAAGTTATGTCTCCTTTCCATTGCAACCAGGAGTTGATTTTGCCTTTGTTCTGCCTACACCCAAAAATGAAAAGGAACTGGAATTTCATACGTTAGATCCAAGACAAGTGGTGAAAATGTATATCAAAAGAATGTATTCTGTTTGAAAACTTCCAGTTTGTTCATTCTAGCTGCAGGTCAAAATATGGGTAAAAAGCTTCAAAGGACTCTCTAACCAGATGGATCTGTTCCGTCATCACCACTGCTTATGATCAGGCTGGAGTAACCTTGCCTGGCCCAGTGAGAGCCCATTCTACCTGGGCTATGGCCATCTCATGGGCGGACTTCAGAGAAGCATCTCCAGCAGACCTGTGCAGGGTGGCCACATGGTTATCCATTCACATGTTCACAACATTTTACAAACTGAATGTGACTACCTCGGCAGCCGACTTGTTCAGACGGTGGTGGACCTTAAGGGCAATTACATTCTTCCCACCTGGGATATCTGGTTATGTACTGCTTTTGTATATCCCATCTGTATGGAAGCCTAGAGACCAGCTTAGAGAGAGAAATGAAATGTAAATACTCCAAGTTTTGTTTCTCCAACGGCTGGTCTCCGGGCTTCTGCTTCCCTCCCAGAATGTACAGAGTTGGCCAATTGGCTGTGTATGGTTTAATTTTCTTGTTTTGTTTCAAGTTCAGATAGTATTGCCACATTTGGACTGCTTTCTGAAGAATTGGTGGACAGCAAGGTGATGGAGAGTATTGTCAAGGAAAGTCTAGGGGTTACTGAGCAAACTGGGTACTTGAACGATAGGCAGCATGGCTTTGTCACGGAAGATCCTGCTAGACAAACCTTGTTGAGTTCTATGACTGGGTGATGAGGGCCCTGGACCAGGGTAGGCCAGTGGATGTCCTCTTTCTGGACTTTAGCAAAGGCGTTTAATTCAGTACCCCACAGTGGCCTGCTGGCTAAGCTGAAGGAAATGGGGGTAGAAACAGTTGTTAAGATGGATAGGAAGTTGGCTGTCTGAGCATACTCAGAAGGTGGTGGTTGGAGGGTTAGCCTCATCCCCAAGGTGGGTTACTAGTGAGGTTTCCCCAGGGGTCAGGCTGGGGCCACTCCTGTTCAGCGCCTCTGTCTTGGACATCAGGAGGGGGATCAGGAGTGAGATGAGTCTCTTTGCAGACACCTCAAGGCTGGGTGCAGTGGTGGATGAGGAGGAGGAGGAGGGGAGGTGGCCTTGCAGGAGGACCTGAGGCTCTGGAAAGACGGTCGGGAAAATGGATAAAATTTAATGTGGGAAGTGCAAGCTCTGCACCTGGGAGTCAGAAATCCAGGCCAGGGTTGTACCCTGGGAGGAGACATGATTCAAGCACAGAGGGTGAGAGGAACCTGGGGTAGTGGTAGATGTCAAAATGAACAACTTGGAGACCTGTTGGAGGGCAGCGGCAAGGGCAGATAGGGATGCTGGGATGCATCGCCAGGGAATTACCTCCAGAAAGGCGGAAGTGATCCCTTCCACTGTACAACTGCTTGGTTAGGCCACACCTCGAGTATTATGTGCAGTTTTGAGACCACATTTAAAAAGGACGTTACACTCCTAGAGAGGGTCCAAAAGGAGGCCAACCAGAATGATCTGGGGCCTGGGGAGAGGACCATGAGAAGAGGCTCATGAGCTCGACATGTACACCCTGAGGGGAGGAGGGACGGGGGACATGATAGAGGTCTTAAGCACATGAAAGGGATCAGTAAAGGAGGCCCAGCTGTATGCCCAAAGGAAGGATGGTGGGGCAACCAGGAGGTCATGGGTGTAAGCTTAAGGGGCAGGCTCAGAGAGGAGAGGGAGGAGATGTTATTTCACTGAAAGGTGGTGAAGCCATGGAATGCACTGCCCAGGGAGCTGGTAGAGGTGGAGGCTGTGGACAGGTTTAAATGGGAATGGGACAGGTACAGAGGGAGTAAATCTGACCAGGCTCAGTACAGGTGGAACATCTGGGACTGGGGACAGTATAACCCATGGGGAGGGGGACACCAAAATCGACCCTCAGTGCGGGTGCTGAAAATTGAGCAGACTCGAGAGACCGCTGGGCCTATTCTGCTGGCATTTTAGTATGTTAGTAAACAGTAAATGGAGGGCTGGATGTCCCCAGCTGCAGAGCTTAGTTCCTGCCTGCATATCTGCATCAGGAGGTACAGCCCATCTGTATGGAAGCCTGGAGACCAGCTGTCTGAGAAAGAAAATGTACAAGTATTTAAATTTCATTTTCTTTTTCAAACAGGCAAAACAATTACTTTTCTTTACGAAGGTTGCCTCAATTCATGCTATAGCACGGATCGTGGTTCATACTACTTCCTTCAACATGGGTTAAGGTAATTCATGTCTGTCTAAACTGTGCTCAAGCCTACCTCCTTAGTAGGGTTTAAGCACAGTTTTAGAACACAGTTCACTGTGTGCTACTTCCTACCCTGTTTTCAGCAGTGGATGTCACTGTGAGGACTCCTTTTCACTTTTATCCAATGTGCGAAAGTTTAAAAGAAAAAAGTTATCAAATGACAGCTGGTTAACAGGCGGTCGGTGGAACCAGGTGGCTTACTTGGAGACAATTATCTGTTTGGAGATGTGCTTGTTCATTTCATTTTCATTTCCCTGGTGCATTTTCTAACACTAGGCGTCACCACATCGGGTTGGTGAAGTGTTATCTGTCAAATATACTGATGGAAGCACAGGGGATTGGCCTGAACTTGTTTTGCACCATGCAAGACAAGGTAATTTAACATTAAAAAAAAAATGCACAAGGTCGCAGAAGGATACACTAATTTGCTGGTGATTTAAAATGGCAGTTAAAGACACATGGAGGCATAGATTTTGCTCAGTAAATTCAGATAAAAATTGAATAACTAACAGCCACTCTTAGAAGCGACTGTGCCACTCCCAGAAATGGAGAGCAGTAACTTTGGCTCAGTTTTCCACATTAGCAACCATGGACAGGTATGGGGTAACAGCATTAGCCCAAAGAAAATTAATGTTAAAATCCAGTTTGGAGGAAGCTTACTGCTAGTCGATCAACACTGATGCACATGCCCGAGTCATGGCGCTACTTTTCAAAGCTAAGCTTCAGTATCATATGATATTCATCTTTGAATAACATGTTGGCCAGCTCAATGAAAATCATTTTCACATTAAAATCATATGGCTTGAAAAACAGAACTCGCTTCATGAATGTTTACTGGTGCTGCTTCACCATATTCATTTGGGGACAAGCAGGAGGAGTTGGCTGCGTGAATTAAGATCAGGATGCAGAAAATATACTTACACTGTCCTCCACCCTGGCGTTGAAGTGGGCATCTTCCAACACTTTTGCATCTGAGCACGCTGTACAGAGAATAGGAAGAAAAGTTCCTCGGCACTTCGATTGGACCGAAATCACATTACGCATTTAGGCAGTATAGTGTAGTGGTTAAGAGCACTGAGCTGCAAGCCTGAGACCTGGGTTTGAATCACAGCCCCACTTGCATATTGTGTGACCTTGAGCAAGTCACTTAACTTCTTGTGCTCCCAGGTCACGCCTGGAAACAAGCTTGCTAAGTGTGCCTTTTCTGGTTAAACAATTTCTTCCCATATAAAATCAAAATCCTGTCCTTTCCTTTAGGCAGTGTGCGGGTTGGGGGTGGAAGGGCCATTCTTTAGAACTACATTTCAGATTTGTGGAAATAGTTCACAGCAAAGACTTGTGACTAGAAGGGTGAAGATGGAAGACATTGGACTCTATGCTGGTATGATCCAAGCCACTACCCCCACCCAGCACACACCCGTCACTGCAGCCACTTCATGCCAGTCACAACACTGACCTTGTTTTGCAGTGCAGCACAGCAATACTTCAGTGCATTTGGGGTAGCAGCCTTTCCATGTCAGGTCACTAAACAGTTTGCAACTTTATGAGAAGTGGGCCAGGCTGCCATGCAAATAGCCAGCAGGCCCGTGTTCAAGTGGCAGCTCATGTTCAGTGCATGGCAACCCATGTTCATCTCATGGTGGCCCATGCTTGATATGCGCCAGCAGCTTACACTCTGTTACTATAAAAGCTGTGCTGGGAGGGGGGCAGTGCTACAATAGGACCCTGTGCAGCTGCTTGGGGAAGGGTTTGGGCACATGCAGACTGTTTGACTGTATTTTCAAGAGGAGAGTTGAAAGGAGGTAGGTTTGCACTGGTCTCTAGGAAGAGCAAAAAGTTAGTGTTTATGGGGGCAACTGAACCACCAGGAAGGGCCAGTGGACTCTTAAGGAAAATCCATCATGGCAGGCCCAGAGGAAGCCATTAGTGAGGGGGAGCCACGTCCAGGCAGCACCACCCACAACCATTGTCTCGCAGTATGTCATAGTGCGATGTTGCCACGCTGTGGGTGTTGCATACCTGCACATTAGCAAGCACAGACACTGTCCGCACCACTAACATGCGGACAGCGGAGTTGCTTTGAATCTAGTCACAGAGGACTCCTTCCAGTTGCAACTAAGAACATGTTTCATTTATATATCATGTTTTTTTATTTTATTCTCCATACACATACTGCAAGGCATAAATTAGTTTAGGAAACTGGATAAGTAGTCTTTGCTAATCATAACATTTTTGATTAGCAACCATCCAGGTTTGAGGAGCAGTTTTTAAATGGATGATATTATCTATCAGTTTGCAATCCGAAGAGTACAACTGGGGTTTGCACAGTTGCAGTGGAAAAAATTAGAGCATTTTTAAATTATTGCAGTGTGGCAAATCAGTTGATTAGCTGCTTCTGCTAATTAAGGCTGTACTTTTGTATATATATATATAACTTTTCTTAAACCGTTTGGAATATTACAATGCTCAACAAAATAGAACATTCTCTCCTAAGCTGGTGTCCGGGCTTCCTTACTCATGGGCTATACCTCCTGATACGGATAGGAAGGCAGGAATTTGATCTCTGCAGCAGGGGACATCCAGCCCTCCACTTCCTGTTTCTCGGTTTACTTCCTGCCTTCAGACCGCAGGTACTGTGAAGCAGAGCTCTGTCACCATGTGGCAGAGCCAAAGACCGCAGATTGTAAGTCGAACGATTTCTTTTACTGGGGATATGAGAAAATAAAGCTATATTGAAGTGCTCCTGTGTGGGTTCCAGTCTCAGCCTTGCAAGCTGCACAAACTGGCCCGACATCACCGCGTAGTTGTTTCCGTAATTTTGAACTTGAGAGAAAGCATTCCAGGAATCCTTCACTAGCGCTTGTTTTTCGCATTTGGGGCATAAAACAGCACCGGAGTGCTTATTGAGGCTATCCCTTGCCAACGGCAGCTCTGTACATTTTCTGTTGATGGCTGGCATTCTTTTCACCTCAGCTGCTCGTCAATGGTGGGTTTGCAGCACTAGTTTAGCAGCTCATCGATGCCCAGGCAGCTCTTGTCAATGAGCTCTGCTGCATGTATTTTCCGTCGACGGCTGGCATTTTACCTCCTCAGCCACTCTGTCGACGATGGGCTCTACGGCGCCAATATAGTGCTTGTTGACATTCAAGGATCTCTTGTCGAGCGAGCACTACAGTGCTGAGGCGCTATTCTGCAACAACAGAGCTTATACAGCGTTGACATCCCCCACCAGCAATAAGGAGCATGAGGTTCCTAGATAGACTTCAAGCATTTAAACGATGTACTGACTACAGAAAGGAGCTCAGTTTTTTGCCCTTAGAGGGTCAGCATAATTCTTCGCTAACTTATTTATTCAATTTCGGATAAATACGCTTGAGCCAGTGACTTTATACAAAGAACAGAAATACAGTTTGTGTGAGATTGGCAGGTAAGTAGTTTGAATACAAAATTCAGTACAGGGTATACATGGTCTAAAAGCTACAGGTAATATAAATAACAGAACACAATCAAGCATACATTTAAGAATGATGAGTCACAACAAACAATATTTACATGAATTAAAACTGTCAGAAGGGCATTGTCAAAGGAAAGGTGGAGTGGAAAACTGAGCTGCTGCCAGTTGTGCCAGGTAGCGAGGAAAGTGTGTGAGAGAGAGAGAGAGGGTGTACAGGAGTAACTGGGAGGGAGGTAGGAGGCAAGGATCGGGGAACAAGTGCAAAAGTGTGTGGGTGAGCAGATTAGAAAGGGAGAGAGGAAAGGAGTTGAAGGAGGGAAGAAAGGTGATGGACCAGGGCTAGGGAGAGGCAGGGTAGATATGGGAGAGGGTGGTGGCAGACAGGTGGTGATAGTAGAGGTGTGAAGAACAGGAGCGACTGCCAGGAGATTAGGAGAAAGTCACAGGTGGCTCTGGACACAAGCATTTGACATAGCTTGTGTTTGAATGAGCAAAGGGTGCCCAAGTTGGTGAGTTCGCTGCCCAGGGAGTTAAACATCTTAGGAGCTCTACCTGCTAAAGAACACGGCCTTGGGTGGTGCGACAGTGGAGAGCAGATAGAGGATAGTTGTCAGAGCTTCTTGTGTACAGGGGCCAGTTGGCTGGGCTTGAGAGACTGAACCCCAGGGGCATGAGTCCCATCAGTGACTTTTTTGCTAGTAGGCAGGTTTGGAAAGTAATCCTTCCCTGAGTCTGCAGGCCCTATTCTGCACTGCAATATTTCGCCCGTAGTGCTGGCTGTGGCTGCTCCATAGATAACAAGCCCATAAGCAGTGATGGAGACAATAGAGCTGTGTATTGCTAGCTTAAGGGTGTCGGGTGTCAGACAGTGTCTGTTTCTAGAGAAGGCCTATACGGTATTTACGGATATCGCAACTGGATCGATATGGCTGGAGGAGGACAGAGTAGGGTCCAGGGTTATACCAAGGTATTTGAAAGTCTGACGTCTGGTCCAGGGTCACACCCGAGCTGTTTTTGATAGCCAACTGTTAGTGTTTGTGTGTTATGTGCTGTAGAACAGCATAGTCTTTGTTTTTGTAATTTAGCACTAGTTTCTGTGAGAGTAACCAGGCCTCAACTTATGTGAAACTTTCCTGCAGTTGTCTCCAAGAGGAAGGGTCAGAGTGAGAAAATCACTGTGTCATCAGCATACAGAATAATGTTTTCATCACAGGCAGAAGGGAGGTTGTTCAGGAAGGTGCTGAAAGAAGGGTTCCCAATACTGACCCTTGGGGAACACCAGCCGGATAAGTTGTTTGGAGGAGAGTCACCAGTCTTAACTTGTGACTGGTTGGAGAGATAACTGTTGAACCATTGTAGAGTATCATAAGAGAGCCCTAAGTTGCCAAGTTGTTCCAGTAGTAATGGATGGTTGACTGTATCAAAGGCCTTCGAGAGGTCTATAAAGGTGGCACCAGCAAGTTGTCCTTGGTCTAGTGCTAGATGAATGTGGCCTATAAATTCAAGGAGGGCAGAGGTGGTGCTATGTCCTGCATGAAAGCCATGTTGCTGTTTGCATTGTGAGTTGTATTTCTCCAAGTACTCCACCAGTTGGTCTGCTCGATGTTTTCAAGAGCTTTAGATAAAGAGGGTAGGATGGAGATGGGCCTGTAGTTACAGTGTAATGCCCTATTCCCAGACTTGTGTATTGGGTCACCCACTTGAGGGAACTGGGAGGCGTGAGGAACGGTTAATAATCTTGGCAAGAGGGTGCAGGGCATCGCAAGGGTGAGGGCGATGAGCTTCAAGTCAACTGTGTCCCCACTTGATCTGGATTTTCGAGCCCCTTGAGGAGGTTCATCAGAACAGTGGGACAATCCAGCTTCAATGGCATTGCAGGATACAGGGGCGGGGGTTACACTGAATCAAGGGAATAGGGCCATTTGGTGTCATGGCCTCAGACAGACCTTCCACGGGCAGAAATTGCCAGCGCCAAAGTCCCTGCTACTAATCACCTTCGGCTGGGTTGCTTTGCCTAAAATGAGAGAAGGCAGCATCTGCAAATGGGGAGGACGCGAGGAGGCAACTCCTTCTTTGGCTCAGAATGATAGCCAACAGACAGACCGGTCTGAGAGAGCAGTGGCTACTAGGGAGCCTCAGCAGCCCGCAGCCCCTCTCTGGCCCCAGACCTCATAGACAAACTAAATAGGGCCTTTGCTCTGGACCCTACATGCTTGACTGGCAACCTCCGGGATCACCCGATGTGAGACCTCACAAGAAGACAAAAGAAACAGGACCACGCCCCTGTCTTCCTCCAGAGAGGGACAGTTCTCACCACATCACAACGATAGAAAGAAAAACCTGACAGAGGAACAGATCTTCAAAGGAGGAGGATCAGCATTCCTCACGCCACAGGAGAAAGAAAAGATCCCAGTTTCAAGTGGATCTAGGGGCATGCATAAGAGAGAGCATTGCAGGAGCATTCCCGGACTCCTCAGACTCCAGTTCATCTCCCGAGGAGGGAGAGCTAGTGGGCTCGTCGTGGGACTCAGACTCCCCAATCTGGAAACTCTGACCTGGAGGACCTAGATTTTTTTCATAAAAAAGATCATATCCGAGATTCACCTAGGATCTTCCCAGGCGGCTCCCTCACAGCCAAAACAGGCATTTCGCCATGGCATCTGCCTCAAACCGCCACAGCCTTCCTGTTCCTCCTGCTATAGAGGACTTACTAAAGGAGGAATGGCAGGGTCCAGAACACACACACATCCAGTGCCCCGACGGATCTCTAAGCTTCTGAAGTTTGACAAGAAGCAATCCGAAAGTGGCTAGACTACCCCAGAATCAACCCTCTGATTTCAAACCTAACCAAGAAGACAGCCATCCCAGCTAAAGGAGGGCATTGCTCAGGGACCCGGTAGACAGGAAAGTGGATGCCTCACTTAAGAAGGCCTTCCAAGCATCGGCAACGTCTCTCAAAGAGGCAACCGACAGTCTTTTTCAGCCAGAGCCACCCTGTCATGGGCCTCGATTTAGCTTTCAATTAGCTGGAAGACCCAGAGAAGAACTCTCCTGTTACTCATCAGCTGCAGTTAATGGGGGTTAGTGTCGGCTATGCAGTAGACGTGTCCGGGAGGCGGTCAGGTGCGCCGCTCGGACCATGTTCTATCAAACTTCTGCTCACTGCAACCTCTGGCTCGGGCCTGGCAAGCAGACGCCTTCGAAGAGCCATTTGGTGAATGCACCCTGTGAAGGTAATCTCCTGTTTTAGTTCAGTCCTGAAGGAGGCGGTGAAGTAATCTGGGAAGATGGTTAAAGTGCAAATACCCCAGTCTAGGGGCAGGGGCAAATCATAGTCCTCATGCTCCAGACGCAGTTTTCTGACAGAGGTTACAACAAGGGTCAAAACTCTAACTTCTGGGGAAAAGAACATGATTCTCCTTGCATAACTAAAGAAGGGCAGATCTGGTGGTGGTGGTGGTGGTGGCAGCACCAGAGACACCGGAACAGCAACAAGAAGTCACAGTGAAGCTATCCGGCCCATCCTTGTAGGGGCAGACTTTCAAATTTTCTGGAGGAATGGATCCAAACCACGCCAGATAGATGGGTCCTAGACATCATCAGTAAGGGTTACCTGATAGAATTTGAATCCACGCCCTACTACCTCATGTGGTGCCGTCCCATATCTCGGGCAACCCGTCCAAAAGACAGGCAATGTTACAGGCCATTACAGATCTTCTGCAAGCAGGGCTATCGAGCAAGTTCCCCACAGAGATCAATTGGGGGCCTACTCCTATTCTTCATCGTACAAATGCACAAGGGATTCAGGCCACCCTAGACCTCAAATCCTGAATCGCTTTGTTCACAGCAGACCCTTCAAGATGGAAACCTTGTCATCAATTATCAGGGAGTTGCAACAAGGAGATTTTCTAGCATCCATCGATCTGCAAGATGCCTATTTGCATATTCCCATTCAGGAACTACAAGGCAATATCTCAGGTTCAAGGTGGGGAGCAGCACTTCCAATTCAAAACTCTGCCATTCGGCTTTCAGCCCAAAGGACATTCTCCAAGGTACTAGTAGTGGTCATAGGTCACCTCTGAAACCGAGGGATACAACTTTTCCTTACTTGGGCGATATTCTCATCAAGGCCTCCGCAGCTCGACCAAGCAGTACAAGCAGTGGCGGAGGTAATCCTGTGCCTGTTGGCACACACGGTTTTGTCATCAACTGGGAGAAGGAGTTCCCTAATTCAGAGCCAGACCTTGAACCACCTGGGGCAGACTTAATGACACAAGCAGGGGATGAAAATCTGCAAGTCCGAGGTCCGGGACTTGCTTTATAAGCAAGAGGACTTGCTGTGTACTGTGCCTTTAAGACCGACGGACTTAGCTTTTCAGACTCTCTTGTGTGAACTGCACATGTGCTGGCAGCAGTACTCCTGCCCGCCATTAGCTCCATGCTCCTTCCCCCACTTCACTGCACCCACCTGCCAGCAGCTCCATGCTCTCCCCCTCTACTGCTCCAGCCTGCAGCTCCATGCTCCCCAACTGCTCAAGCCGACGATGTCTTCATGTATGTCCATTAGTGATTTTTCTTCATGTTATGTCTCCTCACCTGGGCTGACATCTTGTGCCTTGAAGCACGCAGAAGTGGGTTGTCTTGTGCACAGTGCTCAGCTAGTGATCACAAGAACCAGCTGGAAAAGGAGGAGCACCAGGGACACTGCAGCAGAATCGAGGAGTCTGCCCCAGCGCTGCAGAAGGTGAGTGTGTGGCTCAAGGCAATGCAGTCCTGGCATCATGTTGCAAGCCCTGTGTTGGGGAGAGATCTGGGAATCCAGCGTCATCTCAGAGCCACATTAGCCCTGGTAACTAAAGAACACAGATGTGTCTTTCTGCAGTATGTGGCTCTCAATCTGTGATTGAGCCATCTCTAGTGGCAGTTGTTAGGCATGGGGGACTTTACTGTGTTTAAAGTGCACTTTTGGGGCCGGCCCGGTGGCACTGAGGGTTGAGGCGCTGGACGCCACACCGCAGGCACGCCGGCGACCGGTTCGGATCATGTGACTTGGGTCGGCAGGAGAAGGAGGATTGAGCGTCCCCACGGATGCCTCCTCCTTCGGGAGGGACACCAGGGTGTTTAACACACCGACGCCCGGGAGAGCCGGTGGAAGCACCGACTCTGGGCAATGGCGGCTTCCATTGGGGAAGCCGGGGAGGAGGATGCCATCAGGCACTTGGCAGGCGTCGCACGCATGCCTGAGCCAGGCATCCTCAGTGGGATGGAGGAGGGACAAGAAAACTGGAAAATCTCCCTCGGCGTTCCGGATGATGGCGCTCCAGCCACCCAGCCTGTAATCACAGGCAGACCTCGCTGTGCAAAGGTGCCCGGGAGGAAGAGAGAGAAGGCAAGTGCAGGACACCAGTGGCACTCTGAGGGCAGACTTAGTGAGGTTGGGCGGCATTGAGCAAGGCCTGAAGGAGTGGAATATCGAGGCTAACAGGAGGGATAAAACGAAATTAAAAAAAAAGTGCACTTTTGAGAACTGATTTAAAACAAATCTCAGGAGATTTAAACCAAAAAATAAATCTGTGACTGCAGGAAGGCTGTGTGATAGGAATCTGTGCAGGCAGGCCTTAGGTACCTGGTCCAAGTGCTTGACTGGCAGACCGGTGGAAAAAGTTCAGGACTCGCTCATTCTATGTGGTGCCACCGTTTTGTGTCAGGTTAAGCAGTGGATGGTTCTGACACCATATGTTGCCAATGGTAAGAATGGGTTAAATGTATCCAGATTGGACACTTTGTGAGAGGGAATTAGCTAGCAGAAGTGAGATCAAATCAGACAGCAGGCTGCTGGAGTGTCTGTGTCGCAAATGTGGTTGTGCTAAGCCCAGTGGGTCAGACTTTTAGCTTCAGGTATCAGAAGAATACAAGGAAGGGTCTGCTGTAAGTGATTTTGGTTTTAATTGTTCAGTTTGAGTCTTTGACCTCTGGATCTTGATCACTGTACCAGCATGTGCTGTTTATATAAAAAAAACATGTAGAGCTGTGCAGTTTAACTCTGTTATGTGCATAGCCCAGCTTAGCGACATAAAGACAACATTCACCCTTTGGTAAAAGATAGGTGAAAAACAATGTGACTTAACACTCCCTGTCATGGACTTGTGTAACCAAAGGAATAAAGTCCTGGACTTATGGCCTCCCCAAAAATGTTTAAGCCCTTGACAAGCCAACAAGGTATTTTCCCCAGAAGCGAAATTCAGGGACCTGCTGAGGCTCTTCAAGAAGTTTCACACAGCTCCTCATCTGCCTGCTCAGTCATTCATGCAACTAATTGGGACTCTGGTATCACTGGCGGATTCAGTCTCTTGGGCTCCAGTCCACATGCGGCTCATGCAAGCCCATTTGCTCAGGCTGTGGTCCCAGTCCAGACACAGTCAGCACCAGCTCATCCCGGTTTCTCAACAAATGGAAACCTCCCTCCAGTGGTGGACTCTGAGGACAAAGCGTCATGAGGGGTATAGTTGGGCCATCCACCAGATCCGAATCACGACCCGATGCACGGCTGGGGGCTCACCTGCATCAGTTGTCAGCACAGGGCAAGTGGTCCAGGTAGAAACAAGGTACAGCATAAACATCCCGAGATGAGAGCAGTACGCCTTGCCCTGGTACACTTGAACAGGAAGTTCTCAATCAGGACGTACTTGATTCTAACAGGCAATTGGACAATGATGGCTTACATCAACGGTCAGGGTGGCACAAGCTCAAAAATGCTATTAGAGTCCCATCTTTTTCAGTGGGCAAGCTCCACCTGCAAGCATAAGAGCGGTGTATATTCCAGGACAGGAAAATGTCTCAGCAGACTGGCTCATTTGCAAGGATGTTTTACCAGGGAATGGGAGCTGAAAGCAGTGCATTCCACATCATAACAAAACAGTGGGGCAATTTCCAGATCTTTTCACCTGCTGGAGAAACTCAAGGTAAAGCAATTTCTGCTCTCTGGCCAAGGATGAACTAAGCGGTGGCTCAGGCGCCTTTTTCCTAGACTGGGGTCAGTTCGGTCTCCTGTGTGCCTTTCCTCCAATACCACTTCTATCCAGAGTCGCTCACAAAGTTGTTCTGGACAGGGCAGAAATGATTCTAGTCTGTCCCCAATGGCCTTGTTGTCCATGGTTCCTGCTTCTCACTCATCTGTCAAAGCAATTACCTATAGCCTTCCAGATAAGCCCGGACCTTCTCCTTCAGACTCCAGTTCTGCATCCCAGTTTGAACAACCTGTCCGCTTCCGCTCTGGAAATTGAGCCGGAAGCTTAAAGAACTAGGCTACGCAGCTCCTGTTATTGAAATGATGGTAAACTCATGCCGCCACTCTTCCTCTAAAGTGTATTGCAGAATCTGGAGGAAATTCTTGTTCTGGCTTCAATCCAAATGCATACAGGACCATCCAATATCATTCCTGTGCATTGCTGTTTGTTCAAGAGAGGTTTGACAAAGGACTGCAGCCGGCCACTTTCTGAGTTAAGGTTTCCGCTCTGGGGTGCTCTTGTTGGTGGATTCAGGGAATCATTGGGCTCACATCCCCATGTCGGAGGTTTCTAGGCAGCAACATTAAAACACCCTCCAATCAAGCCATCGGTACCACCTTGGAGACTTAATCTGGTTCTCAAGGCTCCCTTTGAGCCTCTTAAGGAGACATCCTCATGCATCTTACAATGAAGGTCATTTTTCTCGTAGGTATTACTTAAGCCAAGAGAATCAGCGAACTGGGAGCATTGTCCACCAAAGAGCCGTGACACTGTTTTCATCAGGACTCTGGTGCTCGAACAGACACAGTTTTTTGTCAAAGCTATGTCTCCCTTACTTTGCAACCAAGAGTTAATTCTACCTTCCTTCTGCCCACACCCCAAAAATGAAAAGGAAAGGGAATTTCACAAGCTATATCTGAGAAGAGCGATAAAAGTGTATATTAAGAGAACGGATGCTATTCAGAAAACTTCAAGTTGGTTCATTTTAACTACAGGTCAAAATATGGGTAAAAATAAAAGCTTCAAAAGACTCTGTAGCAGAAGGATTCGATATGTCATCAACACTGCATATGATCGGGCTGGAGTAACTTTGCTCTGGCCCAGTGAGAGCCCATTCCACCAGAGCTATCTCCACTTTGTGGGCGAACTTCAGAGAAGCATCTGCAGCAGGCCTATACAGGGCAGCCACATGGTCATCCATTCATACAATTACAAAATTTTTCAAACTGGATGTGATGTCCTCCAGCGGAGGCATCCTTTGGCATGAAGTGCTTCAAGCGGTGGTGGACCCTTAAGGGCACTGACATTCTTCCACCAGAGATATCTGGGTATGTACTGATTTTTTTTTATATCCCATGAGTAAGGAAGCCCAGAGACCAGCTTAGGAGAGAAATCGAAATTTAAATACCTGTAATTTTTTCTTTCTCCGATATTTCAGCCTCCGAGCTTCAGCTTCCCTCCCAGAATGTACATAGTTGGCTGGCCAAATGGCCACATATGCCTTCTTGTTTTGTTTCCAAGTTCATGTAGTTTTGCCATATTTAGACTGCTTTCGGAAGAAGTGAGAAACAGGAAGTGGAGGGCTGGATGTCACCTGCTGCAGTGATCAAATTCCTGCCTTCCTGTCTGCATCAGGAGTATAGCCCATGAATAAGGAAGCCCAGAGACCAGCCATCAGAGAAAGAAAATTTACAGGTATTTAAATTTCGATTTTTTCTAAACATACAATTTTTAAAAGTCTCAATCTTACAGATACAATAAAATATTTCAAAACATTAAAAATAGATAAAATTAACAGGTAATAAAAAGGAAAACAATGTAAAAAGAAAAATAATTGAAAAGAATGATGAAGAAAAATAAGATCAAATCTAATCCGTAGCTATAGCATTATAATGTATTATAACAACAGTTGACCCCATATAATGACTGGATATCCTGTTCAGATAAAATGCCGCAATAACCCGCTCAATTCCATAATAGCTAGATAGTGGGTTATTACGATGCTTTCCTCCTTGTGCTCCTCGCTTTGCTGGAAGCGTGAAAGAAAGCACAGTAGTTGGAGACCAGTTTTCACACTGTCCCCACAACAAAATGCACTACCACAATTAAATTTCTGCCTTCCATCCCTGGGCAAACCATCTCCGTTGCAGCAGTCACCCAAAACACATTTTTAATATAAAGAAAAACCTGAAGGAAAAGCGGCTGGCCTACGGTGGCTGCTGAGGGACATACTTGCTCCCAACATAAACAAGAGCTTACGGGTTTTGTGTCTGTAGCAACCTTGCCCAGTTTACTAATAAAAAGTAATGCCTGTGCAAGGTTTGTCTTAAGAAATTTTCACACACCCTTGCTGTGTGATAATCTCTGAACTTAAGTCTTCAGGGTTTATGGATTATCACACCAACAATTCTTTTCCCTGATAAAGGATAGTCACTAAGACAGAGATACAGAAGAGAGAAGAAAAGGAAATGAACCAGTTATTTCAGAAGGACAGATTTAATGTAAAATATTTAGGAATGTTGAAGTAATGTTAACCTTGGAGTCATACACATTTTGTGCAATAAATTGTTTTGAAATTTAATCTTTTTCATTAACCCCATGTGCAATTTTCTCAAGTCTGGCGTTTCTATAAGCTCTGTCTTCCATTCTTGAACTGTAGGGTGAACCTTCTCTATCCATTTTCTAGTATTTTAGCAGCCATGGCTATTAAAGAAATAAAGTGTTGTTCCTTTATAGTTAAATGGATTGCATCTATCAAAGAAACCTAGAATACAAGTATTAATCTTCAACTTATTGCAAATTTTGGGAGCCCTATAATGGCAATTTTATTTGAGTCCAGAAGTTTTGCAAATATTCACAATCCCACATTTGATGTTTGAAGTCTGCATCTGGAACACCACCCTTAAAGGAAAGCTGTCTAAAACATGGGCTCCAGCCCCAAAAGCTTACCCTCTGGTTAGCTTTTACAATAAAATGACTTTCTTCAGCTGCAGCTTTATATTTTAATTCACAAAGTCTAAAACCCGGCAGTATGGCAGATGCAGTGGAGCTCCATTTGCTGAATAGATCGCCCCAATCCTGTCTGCTACTCCCCTGGCCATCAGACCGTCCGGGGTCCACAGATTGCAGGATCCAGGGTCCTGAAGGCCATCACACGATGATGGGGTACACTGATTTTCGTTTTCTCCCTTAATGCCCTGGGGCCTCATGTGACACGGTTGCATATGCATGTGCGGAACTGGCGACATCGTTCCACCCACTTGGCCAGCGCCTGGCCCCCTATCTTCACGACACTACCACTGAGCCTTCACTCTGTAGCAGCCAAGTGCTGGGAAGATCAGCCTCATCAGTCCAGGTGAGGGAGCAGTCTGACAGGCGCTCAGTCCTACTCCCAGTCGCCCCCAGGAAGCCCAAACTCATTCTCGAACCCAGACCAGCAGTGTGGGAGAGGTGAGGCACTAGGCGCCTCAGCCACTGGGCTGGTATGTGTGCACTGTTTGAAGGAAAGCCAGCATATGAATGCCACTATAACCAACTGGTGATAGCAAATTACAACTGCTTCCCTATGGGAAAAGTACAATCCAGTTATTATAAAATCTGTTATTTCCATTTCCTCCAAATTGAGTACAAATAAGCATGTTTGACTAATAATGTGATGCAAAATAGGGATTTTACACAAATTTGGCACCAAGTGTGGTTGTCAGTTTGGTGCAAACAGGTTATAGTTACTGACGAGCATTTTTAATGTTTACAACCGGAAGTTGTAACTGAGAGCTGTCAATCAAGCTAACTAATAATAATGATCCTTATTCGTGGAGCGCCTAGGAACTAAGAACAGTGTGCACAGCAGTCCCACAACTACCATCTGTTCAAACAAATGAAGTTAAAAAGTAATCATTTTGCTCTCTGTCTGTGTTCATGAGTACAACTAGTAAAGCAAACAGGTTTGCATATGAACAGATGATTGAGCCAGCAGAAAAAGGCCTTGAGGTCTATCATGCCTGCTCAGTTTGCAGACTCTTCCGTGTCTACTGAGGGATCTGCCCCACTCCCTGTTATCCACCCCCATGCAACTTTCTCCATTACTCTGTCCAAACCTCTTTTGATACTGCCCACTGTCTTCAGGGAGACTGCTTCCTTGGGCAGCTCATTCTCCTTAGCCACCACCATCTCCATGAAAAGTTTCTCCTCATTTCCATCCTGAATCTTCCCTCCACCAGCTTGAAACTGTGTCCCTAGTGGCTCTGGTCCCACTGAGGGTGAAAAGACCATTAGAACTCACTGTGTTGAAACCTTCCTCCCCATATAGATTTTTATCCTTCTGACAGGATGGGCAGCTTACATTGGCCCTGTTCTCGTAGATCCATGGCTGTCACCGGCCTCTTCCTTAGTTGGGGCAGTATCTCTGTGGCCCATCCCCAGCCCCAGACACATACATGCAGGCTTGCCCTGGGTGGTGACATGGCTGGCCTGACAGGACAGGGCTTTATAAGCCCATCCTTCCACTTTTCCTCCATTTTCTCCCTGATACCACCACGAGCGTGCAGTAAGCATGTTGTGCGAGCTCTGCCTCCACAGAGACACCTTGTGCTGTGGACATGGGGCCTCCCACATGATCACGACTCACATGTGCCGCAGCTGGGTTCCTCCAGGTGGCATCAAGCAGCGAGTCATAGGAACCCCCTTCCCAGAGGAGGAGAGTTGTCCTCAGATGCTCAATCCTCCCTCACTTGATCCCTGGCAACTCATGTCTTTTCCTGAACTGGGTCACAGGTGTGGCAGGAAGTAAGGCGCATATGGTGCCTCAGCCCTCCACGCCACTGTGCCAGCACTCTGTTAAAACTTTTAAGCTACTTGAAGGTTTTGATCATGTTGCCCCCTCTCCCTTCTGTCTTCCAGGAAGTACATGTTGAGATCTCAGGTCTCACAGCGTATATTCTGCCTTGCTGTGTGTGTGAATCATTTTTGGTTGCCTTCTCTGGACCGTTTCCAGCAGGTTGATGTCTGTCTTTAGGTAGGGCACCAGTACTGCTACTATACTCAGGACTTAGCTGAACTAGGGGATCTATACAGTTGCAGAATAACCTTTGCCTTCCTGCTGGTTATTCCCCTCACTATGCATCACAGCATCTGAGTTGCTTTGGTCGCTGCTTTCCTGCAGTGTGCTGAGTGCTTCAGGTCACTCGTGACGATCACTGCATAAGTCCTTCTTTTCCCTAACCTTTTAACCTGCACCCCTTCCAGGCAGTATTTGGTCTCTGGGTTCTTCACCCCAAGTTCATTACTTTATACTTTTGGAGTTGAATCCAGTTGCCAAATACCTGACCATTTCTCTAGCTTGGCCAGGTCTTCTCTAAGCTTCTTTCTCCCCACCATCTCTGCTTTCCTACAGAGCTTTGTGTTGTCTGAAAACAAGCATATTTTATATTTTATCCTATCAGCATGGTCACTGATGAAGATGTTAAACACTGGACCAAGCACTGAACCCTGTGGGATCTCTCTAGTGACTTGTCTAGCCTCCAAGAACCCCCCACCACCACCTTCTGACTTCTGTCTTGCAGCGTTTTCTTACCCACATAACCAGTTTTGCCCCTACCCCAGGCGTCAAACTTCCTGATTAATCTATAATCTGCAATATCTTCATCAGTGTCATTGCAGATGGACTGGAGGTAAGGTTTGCCTGTTTGCAGATGACACCAATATTTGTAACAGAGTAGATGATCAAGAAGGGTGGCCAGAATGAGAAGAGATCTGGAAAAACTGACAAAATGGTCTGAAGAGTGGCAACTGGGGTTTAATGCAAAGAAGTGCAAGATTGTGCACATAGGAGAGAAACCCTGAAGCTACCTGTAGGTTGGGAGGGAGTTGCTGGCAATCACAAGGGAAGAGAGAGACTTGGGCATCGTCATCAAAGATGACCTGAAATTATGCAAGCAGACCACTGTAGCAGTAGGTAAGGCTAGGGGATGTTGGGGTGTATTAGTAGGGGTATCACAAGTCATAAGGAGGTAATAATCCCTCTTTACAAAACACTGGTTAGCTCCCATCTGAGTCTCATTGCAGTACTGGAGGCTACCTGCACAAGTACTTTAACAAAATGGAGGCAGTCCAGAGAAGGGCAACTAAAATGGTGCAGGGACTGCATCAGAAAACATATGAGGACAGATTAACAGAGCTCAATATGTATACCCTAGAGCAAAGGAGGGAGAGACGTGATATGATCTAAACATTCAAATATCTTAAGGGCATTAAAAGGTGAAAGAATCTAACGTGGTTCAATATAAGAACAAGCATTTGTTAATGCGAATGTTGGCTTGCTGGCATTGGTAGTGCAGGGGTTAAGAGAAGCATAATTGGAATGGCAGTGAGTATTGAGTGACCCCACCCACCCTGCAGGGACTTCACATGCCTTTGGGGTATGCTGTTGGGTCATTGGACATAACGTTCACGCCATTTCACCTCACCTAACCTGCAGACACTGACAGGTGTCGCGGTGTGTCTTAAGGTCTTCGGCCTTATGCTCCCCATTCCATAAGGAAATATGCTGAGATGGGTGCAGTATAGGAGAATGGGATGAACTTTGGGGACGAAGACTCCAAGGCACACCTCGATGCCTGTCACTGGCTGCAGGGTGGAAGTGGAATGGCTGAGCATTACAACCCGGCGATCCCAAGTCACATCCACGATGCCTGTCAGTCTCTACAGGGTGCAGAGTATGGTTGGAAACTCCTGGCGTCCTGGGCGTTGGTTTTTCTCCAAATTTTAAACATGGGCCTTTTATGACCCACCTCATAAACAGTGGCACTATCATTCGTTAGCCAAAGGTGATTTTGCACAGCGACCGCGCCATTGGCACCACAGGTGTGAAAACACATTTTGGGCAGGATGTGAAAATGACAGCTGTACTGTTCATGAGGAGGTGTTAAAAATAGCAATGTTTAAAATCTGGAGTGAAAATATTAAAATTGGCTAAGTTCTGACCATGCATGGAAACTGCGCAATGCTGCGCTCATTAGCGCAGTCGTTTTGGAATTTTTCACCAGATTTGCAGTGTGTGTTTTGGGACCCCACCTCATAAACAGCTTCGACTGTCATTTTGTTACTCGGGTTGTGAAAGGTGATTTCATGCAGTGACTGCAAAATCACCTTTCGGGACCAAGTAACGATATGACAGTTACATGTTCATGAGGTGGGTTCCAAGAACCCATTTGAAAATTTGGAGGTAGAATTCCAAAAATGGCTGAGATATTTACTGAAGTTGAACCCCTCATTGATGCCACTATAAAGCATACCATGATTTTCTTCAGTTTGTGGTCGGCTTTTGAAGAGTTCAGATGTGTCCCGCTCCACCGAAGATCACAGCGTTGGACCTTTGGAGGTAAGTATGGAGTGAGGGGGATGTAGAGGTGGGCTGCGCAGAGGGGTGGAGTGCTTGGGTTGGAGGCGGTGGGACGGCGAAACAGTTTTTCTTTACAGGGACCAAAAAAAAACCACAGACATCGGGGAAGGTTTTCTTTATTTACAGGTTTAAAAATACTTTTGGGTACACTGGGGTGGGCTTCCAGTGTGCCACATGAGTTGGGGTGACTGATGCTGACGGGGATTGGGCACCCCCATCAGCAAACAGATTAAGCATTTTTGGGGGATACATGATGCGTGGGGATTGGGCCACCAAGTCTGCTTTCTGGGGATTGTGGCGGATGGCAGGAGATGCCATATTTAATCAA
This sequence comes from Neoceratodus forsteri, assembly GCA_016271365.2. Lineage (NCBI taxonomy): Eukaryota > Metazoa > Chordata > Ceratodontiformes > Ceratodontidae > Neoceratodus > Neoceratodus forsteri. The sequence goes on from JADMNL010000026.1 coordinate 107,920,952, forward strand.
ATATTTCACCAGGAAAGGCACATAATGGAGTCTTGTCATCAGCGCTCAATGGGGAGACTGTACCTCATTGGGCGACAGATTCAACTCCGTGGCTCTTTTGACTGCTGTCATTGGCAGCATACTCACTAATTGGTGGTTGAGGATGAATCCACTAAATCGTTCCCTGCATCAGTGACAACTCTGACACACCTCTGAAATGTGCTACTGCCACAAGATGTGCAGCAGATAAGCCAATATAAAAAATAGGACACAGCATGAGATTAGAGGGAGGCCAATTAAGGGGTAATGTGAGGAAGTTCTTTTCACAGAAAGGGTGGTGGATGCATGGAACGGCCTCTCTTCTATTCATAAGGTAAAAAATGGGCAGACTGGATGGGCCTTGTAGTCCTTATCTGCCATCAACTTTGTGTTTCTGTGTGTGGGGAGCAGAGTCAGAGGCTTTACTAAAATCCAAATACAGGATGTCCTTTGCTTGACCCACTCCACTGTTCTGTCAGAGAAATCGATCAGTTTAGCAGGACCGCCTGGGCAGACCTATGCTGCCTCTGTCCTAGGCCCATTTTCTACCAGAAAGCTTACCAGTCTTTTCAGTATGATTTCCATGAGTTTCCCAATTATCGAGGTCAGACTGATCGGTCTGTAGTTACTAGTGTCATCCCTCTACCCACTTCTGTGTAGCGACACTACATGTGCTGTCCTACAGTCCATGGGGTACTGTCCCAGACTTCAGTGAGGTGTTAAACAGGTCCTCCAGGGAGATCCACCAGCAGATGTAACCTGAAATGGGTTTCTGGGGACATGGATATGTTGTTCATCCACACTATCTGGCAGGTTCCTTGCCGCTTTAAATCTTGCGGAAGGTCTTCAAGCTGGCTCCTACCACCCACTTGGGTGGTAAAACTCTCAACTCTGCCCCATGACGCCAGATCTTCCTTACTGCTTGGAAGCTCAGGTTCCTCCTTAGCGCTCTGCGTTTTGACTGGTTCCTGATTCTTTGGTTAGTCAATTTAGTTGTGAAGTTTTCCAAAACTTGGTCTTCTCCCTTGTGGCTGCGATGGACAATTCGTTCCCGGCTCTCGGGCGCCTGGCGGCCGGAATATCTCCAGGACTGATCCACACTCCCATGTGGTATACTGCCTCGACTTGGACCATGACCCGCAAGTTTCGCGAACTGTGCTCGCCCTTTAGTCCAGCGCCTGGAGATGTGACGATTTGGGCTTGGGCACCCTGAAGATTTTTCCGCTACAGAAATCTATAGAGGCTCATCGGTTGTGTCTGCGCTGCTGTCTCGCTGAGCAGTCGAACTCTCTTCCTCCTGGAGGAGGCGGTGGCCAAGGCTGCATCTCCCTCCTCCTCGGTTGCGGCATTTATCCTGCTCTCTTGAGTTCCTCTCATTTGGCTTCGCTCAGGAGTTTTGCCAGTCCCTGTCCACGAAGGGGAGGGGCCATCGGGACCTGCCTCGGCCCAGGTCCAGGAGGTCGAGGGTAAGTCCCATCGTCGGCGTTGTGGGAGCGGGAGGTCCTTCCCGGTCTGCCGATCTTCGACTGGGTCGAGGTTATGGCTCAGGCCAGCTACTTCACGGTGTCCCTGCCAGACCAGCTGGCCAAGACTTCCCGCCGACATTGTCGAGGGTTCCCCGACCCGCCACCCGGGCGGTCCATTGCCAGAGCCGCAACCATTCGCTGGTTTCCCGGTGGAGGCCGAGGTTCTGCCTGCGCCTCCAGGGCGGCAGTCCTCTGCCAGTTTGTCTGAGCTGAGGGAAGAGCAGGTGTCCCCTGCTCCTTCCCAGTCCCTCCCTCGGTTTAGCCGGTTTGGAGTCTCAGTCCTCTTCTCGGTCAAGCTGCTCCGCGCCCGGCGGTCTCGGTCGAGCACCGAGTTAAGTGCGCACCGTTCCTCCTCGGATGAGGAGGCTTTCAGCGCAGATGGCGTCGGCGTTATGAGGAGTTTATGTGGCAGCAGTTGCTGTTGTCCGGGGAATCAATTGACTCGATTCATTCCCGTCTATCAAGCAGCTGCTGCCGAGGCGACGCAACCGCTCGCTGCAGTCGGTGCCCATTTCTGGGCCGTTGTTCGACCAAATCTTGCTGCCCCACCGATTGCGGTGGAACCTTGGTTGGGTCACGGCCTGTCCCGCAGGTTGTCGGTCACCCTCACTCCCGCCCGCCCGGGTGAGGAGAAGGCTTGGGCCTGAGGCAGCTCTTTGCAGACCCCTCAGAGTCCGGCGATGACTCCTCCCGGTTCCCCAGGAGGAGGGCCCAAGTCCTTCCGGGCGGTCTTTGGACGACAGCCCATCGTCCTTCTTGGGTCTGCTTAGGCTCATCTCGGAGTTCACGGGATGCAGCTCGAACCCGTGTCCAGGCGGGCCTATTATCCCTGACGGAGATCCTAGACCGAGGGGTTCACCTAGAGGCCTTCCCGGTGGCTGAGACCATTGTCGGCCCAGCCTTGGAGCTTTGGCAGCGGCCTACTTCCTGTCCTCGCCCCGGCCAGGATGGCCAGGAAGTATGCTGTCCCTATCGGCTTTGCCCGGTTTTAGGGAGCACCCCTCCGCCGAGGAGTTAGTTACCGATAACGTCTTCCAGCGTTCGGTGAACGCTTGAGGATGTGGATAGGCCCCGACAAAGGAGTCCAAAAGGATGGTCTATCGGCGCAGCAGGTTTCGCCCGCCTCCTCCTGGGCCTCCGACAAGCCAGCTCGGCCGCACTGATGGCACATTTCACCCATGCCGTCTTGGGCTCCCTGGATGAGGTGCTCCCTCGTCTCGGCCGACCTGCGGACCCACGGTCCAGCGGATACGGGACAAGGGTAGGGCAGTGGCGAAGCAGCAGTTTCAGACTGCTCTGGACATAGGTGACTCCTGTGCCAGGTCAGTAGCGGCTGCGGTGGCCATGCACCGCAGGGCGTGGCTGAGGATATCCACCTTCTCATCGGATACCCAGCACAAGTTGGTGGACATCCCTTCTTGAGGACTGACCTCTTGGCCCTGGAGTGGAGGGACACCTCCAGCGGATCAAAAGTCCAGTGCCACTCTGGACTCTGTCACCCCTGCCCGGAGGGACAAGGGCCGCCCGGCAACCTTTGTGTAGCCCTTTGTCCTTTGGCCCCTGCGCACGATCGGCCCATCAACACCAGCATGAGGGCCAGCAGGCTTGGCGCTGGACATCCTGACCCCAAGCCAGTGGCTTCCTCTAAAGGGAAGCAAGGAGGTAAGGCTCAGAAGCTCCTTGGCCAGTCCCTCCTCCAAGCCTGCTCAGTGATGGGCTGCAGGGCACTGCCCAGCCCCGTCACCCCTACCGGGTCCCCGTGGAGACAGCTCCACCACCTCCTCTGCCTGGTCCGCTATCACCGTGGACCGCTGGGTGTTGGAGGTGCTAGGAAAGGTCCTGCCTCTGGAGTTCAAGCAGGTCCCACCCCTTTGAGCCGTCCCCCTCGGAGGCTCCGAGGTCCAGGCTTAACCTGTCGGCCCTGGCCGACATTACCTGCTCCTCTAAATAGGGTGATCAGGAAGGTGCGGATTCTTCTCCAGACCAGGGTTGCGTCCAGGTTTTCCTGGTCCCCAACGGACAGGGGCTGGCGCCCATTCTTGACCCGCACGACCTGAACAACTTCTTAAGGTCTCAGTCCTTCTGGATGGTCACTCTGACTCAGATAACCCATCCTTGGAACAAGCGGGTGGCTCTGTTCCCTGGACCTCCAGGGCGTATTCTTCACATTTCGATCCGTCCATTTCTTTGGAGACCCTCCGCTTCAGAGCGGGAGACCTCTTCTGAGTTCAGGCCATACCCTTTGGCCTCTCCCAGCAGCGTTCCTGTGGCGCCGAAGGGTCCAGAGGTACCCCTACCCAGCCGGCGGGCTGGCTGCAACACCTCCAGAGCGGAGGTGGAGCGGTCCAGAGTTCAGGTCCTCTAGGTTGCTCTCAGACCTCTCCAGTGGAGCTAAGTCGAACTCGTGCCAAAGTGGGTGATTCTTCATCGGGACAGAGCTCGACTCCCGTGTCAGGACAAGATTCTTTCTCCTTTACCTAATCATATCTGATTGGGCAGTGCGCCCTGCCCAGGACTTCCTGGGCCTCGTGGCGACCTGCACCAGCGTGGTCTGTTGGGCCCGTTGGTACATGCGTCCCCTTCAATGGGGGCTGGCCAGCCAGCGGTCACTAATGCTGCGATCCTTTGGACCAGCCCGTGACAGTAACCCAGGGATGTGGAACACTCTCCGATGGCAGACTGTTCCAGCACATCTGCAGGAGGGTATCCCGCTTGTCCGCCTCCGAGTCGACGGTCTTCTTTGACGATGCATCTCTGATGGGTTGGGGTGCCCATCAAGGGGCGAGAGTGCCTGCATCTGGTCCCCTCCGGGTCCCAATGCCATTTCAACCTGCTGGAGCTTCATGCGGTCCGCTTAGCCTGCACCACTTTCGCTCCATTTATGCGGGATCAGTGGTTCAGGTCCAGGTGGACAATACCATGACCATGTGCTATCTAACCCACCAGGGCGGACGCCCTTACCATTATGTAAGGGCTCTCTGTATATGGTCTCATCGCAGCCTGGGCGGTTTTCCTAGCCATTTCGATGGCAGGAGCCTCCAACGCCTGGCCGATGCCCTAAGCCGGATAAAGGGCTGCGCCTCACGAGTGGTCTCTCCTTCCGGAGGTAGCACAAGATCTTTCTCCCAATGGGTCACACCTCGGCGGACCTTTTTTCCTCCAGGGAGAATGCGAAGCAGAGACTGTTTCATGCCTGCCCCTCAGCAAGGCTCGCTGTAGGGATGCCTTTGAGGCCGCAGACCCGGGCCTCTTCTCGCCTTTCCCCATTTCCTTTGACTCACAGGCAAGACGAGGAGGACTAGGTGCAGGTGATTCTGGTAGCCCCAGACTGGTTCCGCCAGCTCTGGTATCCAGCTCTCCTCAATCTTAGCCTCAGGCTCCCGAGGCGGCTTCCAGCCCGCCCGGACCTGATCTCTGTTATCAGGGAAGGTATTCCATCCGGACCTTCAATCCCTGCACCTGGCGGCCTGGTTCCTGTGCAGCTAGTTGCCAGGCCTTGGGTCTTCTGGCGAGGTCCTCGACATTGTTGAGGTGTCCTGCCAGGAGTCGACCAGATAATGCTACGCCTTCAAATGGAAGAGTTCTCCATTTGGTGTTAGGATAGGGCCTGGTCCCTTCTCCTGTTCCTCGGCGAGCATTCCGGACTACCTGTGGTCCGTTCTTCTTATTCTTCTTCTTCTTCAACAAGGGCATTACGACAGCCCTTAAGGTGCTCTGGCAGCCACCTCTGTCCTCCGGCGCGGGCGGAAGGCAGTCGGTGGCGCAGGAAAGATGGTCTGGCCTTGATCATGCTTCCCATCCGGGAGAGAATCTCCACCTCTGTGGGATCTACTGCTGGTATAGGGCTTAGCTCATGGGCAAGCCATTCAAACCAATGCACAGGTGCGATTCTCCCACCTGTTGTGAAAGAACACCTCTCGGTGGCTACACGTCAACCAGAAGGTTGGGAGAGCTACAGGCGCTCCCTCGAGTCTCCCTATCTGGTCTTCCATAGGGACAAGGTTGTCCTGCACGCCACCCAAAGTTCCTTCCGAAGGTGGTGTAGGAGCTTCACCTTAACTGGTGTTGACTCTGCGGTGTTCTATCCTATTCACACCTCGGAGGCGCATATAGGCTCCATTTGGACCCTAGTTGAGCGCCACCTTCTCAGGGAGCGAGGGCTGAAGTTTGGGAGAGGTTCGCCAGCTGTTTGTCATCTACGCTGAAGCCGCACTCTGGTAGACCTGCAGCCACAGACGGCGAGCGGGTGGGTCACCTCCCGCATAGATCTCCGCTATAGGTGGCGGGCATGGCACCTCTCAGAGGGATAAGTGCTCATTTTACCTGCCTTCGCTGCATCGGTGGCTGCTACCGGGATGTCCCTATCCAGGATATCTGCAGGGCTCCTACCTGGAAGTCGGCACATGCCGTTTTCCCCTACCACATCGACCTAGGGTCATGCGGGATGCTGGTTGGGGCCTCGGTTCACCAGTCTTTATTCCCTAAGTAGGTGTGCGCTTGCCTCCTCCTCCTGGAGAACTGCTGGAGTCTGCCAGATAGTGTGGATGAACAACATATCCATGTCCCTAGAAATACAGATTTACTCACCTGTAACAGGTTCTAGGAATGGTATATGTTGTTCATCCTACGACCACCGACCTCTCGGCTCAACGCACAACCTGGCTTCCCAGCGGCTAGATCTGGTGTCATGGGGCAGAGCCGAGTTTTACCACCCGGTGGGTGGGAGGAGCCAGCTTGAAGACCTTCCGCAAGGAACCTTCCAGATAGTGTGGATGAACAACATATACCATTCCTAGAACTCCTGTTACAGGTGAGTAACCTGTATTTATGTATTGTATTGTGTTTTGTTATTTTTCGTTGTAACTGTTTTGTTATTTAATCAAGGGTCACCATTTTAAATGAGTTTTCTGAATGGTCTAACCCATTTAATAAAATGAAAAAATGAAATGAAAGATTCACCAACCCACTCAACACCTTTGGTTGTATGGCATCCAGTCACAGGGTTGTGTCTACCTTCAGAGCCTTTAAGCCTGTCTGTGACCCTACCCATTGCCATCCTTCTCCTCTCCTGATGTACTGGACTATATTTCTGCTTAGTGAAGACTGAACAGAAGTATTTAAGTACTTCTACTTTCTCTTCATTTCCTAGCACCTCTCTTTTGTCCTTGGCTAGTCTGACTGCGCGCCTGCATCTCATGCCTTGGTACAGTACTCCTCTCTGTCCTCATCCTTCTGGGTGCGCTTATACTTCCTGAAGTCTGACTCACACTTTGCTGCCTGGGCTTACCTCCCTATCATACCAACTGGGGTTTTTGGCTTTAAATTTTTGCACTTGAGTTTGGAACACGTGTTTATGGCTGCCAACAGCTTTTTCCTTGATTATGGCTCATTTCTGGTCCACCTCCATTTCCTTCCTCATCATCTCCAGCAAGGTGCCATCCCAGAGTCTCCCCGTCCTACTGTAGTCGGTCCTCCTGAAGTCTGGTACCCTTGTTTTTTGTTGTAATTGTCTCCTTACTCATGTCCAGCTTGAACCACACAGTATGGTGGTCACTTACTGCAGTGGACACTTTTACCTGTTGGGTATGCACACCGTTAGAACCAGCCTCAGTATGGCGCTGTCACCGATTTAAAGCGTTTTCTTGTTGTAATTTTTATTTTATTTTATTCCATGCTAACACCTAAAACCGACCATTTAATAAAAATGTCATCAGTGCTTATGAAAGATGAGACATAGGTGACTTGGCATAACTCGAAATGATATCTTTGGTGTGGGATGCTTTAAAAAAACTTGAGTTTCACTTTCGGGAGTTTTGTTGCATCCCACACCTCGGTGTCTATAAAATTCTGATTACACACACCTACCCATTTATTATTCGCTGTTTTATTTATAAACAAGGACTCATAAGTGGTGTTTGAAAATGTCAAGATTCTGAATTTTAATCCTTATTTTCTCTATTCACGGATAAAAGGTGGCCCTTCTAAAACCTCAGTCCCAGTAAACGGCATCATGTGTATGCAAATACTTGTGCAGGTCTGGCTGACTGGGCTTCGCTAGAACAGGCATTGCCTTGTGCATCTAATCAAGCCGTTTCATTTATGTAGTATAATATGAAGGAGTGGCAGCAAATGAGACCGGTTTGTAGCTCTGTTTTGGGCTGCCATCGATTCTGAGTGAGACTGAAGCTGCAAGACTCCTTGTGATCTTTACTGTGGTGGCTGAACAGAAACTCTACAGCTGCATTCAGCAACTAAGCTGTTATTTGTAGAGTCCCATCTGAGATAACTTTTGTTTGGCAAACATTGTGTAATTGCATCACTGGCCTCTTAAACGTTTACTGTTGGGAGACTATGCGGTTTCAGAACCTTTGTCTCCCAGGCACACTGGGCAGATTATTCTGGGAGCCAGGAGGTTCTGTCCCCATGCTGCTGCTCATGGGAACTGGAAACTACTGATTTCCGCAGAATAACTCACTGTAGTTGTCAGGTTACAGTAGGGCTGCCACCCTCCCCCAGTCTCATTGTGTCTATGGTTACCACCCTTCCTTTCAGCCAAAAGCTCCAGTGCAGCCATTTTCAAGTTGGAGCACAAGAGTTTTATATCTCCACTTGTATCTTTCTAGCAAGGTCAGTGTGGTGTGTGATAAGTTGCTTTAAAAACAAAACAAAAAACCCACCAGTGAGAGCAGAGCTTTGGGTAGATATTTTTGAAGACTGTAGGAGTAAGAGTCCCACTGTAGCAAAACACCTTATTTGTAAGGAAATTATAGTTAGAGGAGGTCAGTTTAAGAAGAAGTAGTGAAATGAATGGTACATGTTTGTGGCCCCACCACCTCGATCAGGATTATGAGTAAAATCCAGGAATCCTGGGACTCTTGCTGTGCAGGTGGTAGAAATAAAGTTGACATACACTCGTTTGCAGGGCTAGTGACTTGAGAAAATCTAACGGCCTTAGTCTTTGTATTGACCCATCTGCTGTACTTCTCCAATGCAAGTCAACAAGGCCAGTTAAAGAAAAAGTTTACCAGCCTGATAAAAGAATCGCTTAGCACTTGTCTAGTGTGCCATTGTCAACTTTGACCCTGCTATGGTGTTAACAGAAGCTCTTACTGGCCATCTTTATTACTTAAAGGAACAGTCAGCACTAAGAGCTCCACATCCAGGTGTGGGGCTGGTCCCAGTTTGCACTTGTGAGCAAAGACTTTTTTTTTTTTTTTTTGTAAGCCCATCAGATGTTTGCTGGGCCCCGCTGTTCTCCTCGATGCTGAGTACAGTCCTCTGGGGCTGTACTTAGCCCAAGGAGAACCGCAGAATGAGGAAACAAAAGATCAGAGCTTATAAAACTCAGCATGCACTACAGGCTGTTAAAGCTCCCACTGCTACAGTCTTGCTCTGTCTGCTGCAGAGGATTTGGGGATTTGTAGTTGCAGTAAATGTCAGCATGCAAGTCAGCTGAATCATGATACAGTCTACTATATTGCAATAAACAGCAAGTAAAAAAAAAAAGTTCCATACACATAGTGCATATTGGAATGGCCCCTTTGGTGTGGAGCTCTTAGTGCTGACTGTTCCCTTTAAAATCGATCATTAGTCATACTGTTCAGCATTCTGGTGTCTGAAGGTAGGAGATGTGACAGTTACTTGTGAGGGGGACTGGGGCCGTAGCCTTGGCGATTAACCGGACTGCCTTGGTTTGTGGCCGGGGCAGCAGCTGCCTCCTCTCATGGGGACTGGAACTCACTGTTCAGAAATGATTGTACTACTGGCAGCAGAACTCCCTCCTTCTCTGCAAATAGGAGCAGAGCTGGCGCTGATGCGAACAGCTGTGGCAGAATGCTTATAAAACCCTCTGTTGGCTTTCACTGTCCACGGCCTCAGCTGGGTGATGGATTGAAAAGTGGAAATCTTGCTGGAGGTGGTCCAGTTCTTGTAAAGTGGTGCTCCTGTAAAGGCATCTCAACCTCGCCTGTATCTCTTATAAAGATGGTAGCATTTTATTTTCTCTTCAGGGTCGATGTGTATAGTTTAATGATTCAGTTCTTCCTATTCTCTTTTATGCATAGGTGGTGACATTTAACAATCCAATTTACATATTTATTGGTGGAAAAACCCCCTTGTCTAAAGTTTACCTCAGGGTATCTGTTCTGCACTCCATTATCTGAGATCTGTTTGTAGCAAGCAGCAAACCACTGATAGGATAATTAAGCGCTACTAATACCTTGTCTGATATCACTCCTGTTTACTGTGTGCTGACATGTGGCTGCCACCAGGTGGCCAGGGTGAGGAGCGCAGCTGTTTTTCAGCTTGGCCTGTCAGTATGGACACTGCCAAGTCCTGCTGAGCCAGTTTAGCATATTAAGTAGCTGCTTGTTATGGATTTGGAGACTGCTGCCTTGCTTGACCCAGATTGCTGGTGTATTTTTCAGTTCTTTTTTGGGTGCTTTGTTTTCGCTACCACAACATATCTAGGACTTATGTGAGCACTGAAGAGGAGGGTCGGTATGACCGTCTACTCCTACATTTGGGGTGTCTAGAAAACCTAAATCTTAGAAGAAACTGCTGTAGGGGAAATCTGTGTCTTTTGGTCCCATTCGGAATAGGACTTTTAAAATGGTTTGGCAAAGCTGAGTCTGTGTATAGATTAGTCTTTATGATATGATACATGTTTATCTGTGTACTTACTAATCCCTGCTTATGAAAGGGAATTTTGGGGGGACAGATGTTGTGGATCTAGAGGTCGTTTTGATCTTAAATTGCCAGGCAACTGTCTGTCACTGCAGCAGCTGGAGGTTTGTGCCTCATATGCTGCAGTGTGTCTGCTTTACTACTGCTTTCTGTCTCTGGTCAGTGGCCTACTCTGGAAAAGGTCAGTTGGAGTTATTTTATTTCGGTGGGGGTGCAGAGACAACAGGCCTGCTTACACGGCCGCATTTTCACTGCAGCAGTCTGAGCACTCATGTTGCTATGTTGCAAATGAGCTGTGTGGACACTTTCCAGATCAGGGTAAGTCAGTTATCTCTCTTTCCTGGAGCTCCTGCTGAGCTGGGGACACATTTAGTCATGAGTGGTGTAAGCAGCCATGTGGACAGGCCGCACTGCTTGCTCCGACACCCAGCTGGCGCCACAAAGCATCTGACCTCACCCTGTGATCTCATGACCCCTCTCCAGCACGACTTGTATCAGTGCTTAGAAGGGCTGTCTAAACACAAATTGATTGGTGCAGGAGTGGACCAGTGCTTATGTCAGGGACGGCCGCTTAAATGGGCCTAAAACCTTGAGAGCAGTATAAAGAAAGGGTCAAATCAGTTTTGGGTTGGTGATCAGTTGACTAGTAGCTTTCAAAATCTGGTAGCCAAACCAGATTTTTTGCTATCATTAAGGGTTCTATTCAGGATTACTCGCCTTTGGCAGTTATTCTACATGCTTAAAACCCTACTAAATTGAGTATGCTAATGAATAAAATGTTTTCCTTCTGCCCACCCATAGCCAGTAATTACTCTCAGTAGATAAATGAGCATTCATTAGCCACATGTGATATCTGACATGGACAGTGTCCTTATATGCATCAGGGTAGTTAGGGGAGTTCTTCCAGCATGACCCATCCCACTCATGGTGGAGAAAAAAATTACTTTGTGGGCAGGCTCTAGATTTGCCATTTGATTTCAAAATCGGTAGCCAAATCAATTGTTTTAGTAACCATTGGCAACCTGGCTATCTTGTTTTTCCACCCTGGAAATAGAAATACAAATCTCGCTGCATACATTCCTTCCTGTGGTGAAACATGTATGATCACATATTATTTTTTGTGTCGTCTTGCTACGGTGATATTTCCTGCTCTCGTAATATTCATATCTCTCTATTATATTAATATAGAATAATGGTTGGGTAGGTGGTAGTAATGAGAATTTTTTTAAGGCATCCGTACATCTGGTGTGTGTATAATCAGAGTTTTACCCCTTCTCAGCCTTTATTTTATAAAATTGCTGGGAGCGCTTTTTTGCCACAGTTATACAGTATAAAATAAAACACATTCCTGTTCTGCTGGGTCTCGACTGGTGAAACAATTCTTTTATTTTTTAATTTCTCAGGTTTAAATTGAGGTTTAAATAGTTGTAGGGATCAAAAGTTTAAATGTGATGGTTCGTTTTGTGACTTTTAAACAACTCTACCGGTTTTAACGGTAAATTATAACTGGCTTTCTAAAGGAAAAAACGCCACCGTAATTGTTAGCTAATAATATATTTCTTTGTACTTGTGTGGTAAATCACTTTAATAATGGCTCTTTCAAACAACTTAAAGTCTTGCTGTATTCTGACAAGCGTTAGTTAGCCCCAGCCTTTAAACTGCCCCAGAGCACAAAGGATTAACCTTTCTTCAGAGCATAGAATGCTGAGCTCGAGCTCGGTTGATGGCTCCATCTGTTCTCTTTGAAAGCTAACTGTCAGATTCTTTACTCCATCACAGAACAGTTGTTCGGAGATTTCTCCTGCAGCACGGTTCGAAGTCAGTTTAAGTGTCATTTTTTCCGTCGGTTTCTAACCAAAAAGTTCCCCGCATGGTCTGTTCAGTCTCTGTCTGTGGTATCATGAGTACTAGATAGGTTTTGTACTGCGTTTCTGTGTGGAACTTGTAAGTGTGGATCGGTTCGGCCGAACCAATCATTTGTTTAATTCTTGTGTAACTTTAGTGTGTGTTACCAGTTCTTAAAAATGTGTTTTGAAACATTTTTTCCAAGACCCTGACATGATAAGGGAGTCTTGCTCATGCTGTCGAAAAGTGGCACGTGGTTAGGTTGGCCATGTCTGAGAAACCCAAGAAAAAAAACGGGCCACTGGGTTTCAACACTGCAGTGAGTGTGGGAAGTCTTTGCTAAGACTGATCCCCACACCACCTGTGTTTATTGTCTGGGGTTTGACCACCTCGATTCAGACTGCCAAATTTGCAAAAATGTTCCCAAATCTACCCTGGAAAGAGATTAGGTAGACTGAGGGAAAAGGAGGCCGAGAAGTCCACTGACCGGGTGGCCAACCGGTTCGGTTCCGACGGAAGCAGGAGGAGTGCCCTCTGACCAGGGTGATGCTTCCGGGCAAAGGAGAGCCCGATCCTGAGGGTCGGTTCAGACTAAAAAAAGCGCAAAGAAAAATCGTCCGGTTTGGATCCAGAAGTCCATGTTCCGACCGCTGAAGAAATAGCCAGAGCGATTCGGATTGTGGAATCGCTTTGCCTGGTTCTGACCGATCCGCACCTTTGGCAGGGGCTCGGTTTGGTCGGTTCCCTGGTTCACGATTATACTTTGGCAGAATTTTGTGAACCGGAGTTTGAGGAGGAAGGGAGTTTGAAGATGATGATGATGATGATGATGATGGTGATGGTGAAGGTCTAGATGTGCCTGTGGAACCGGACATCTCCCCAGATGGACCTTCAGGTGTATCCTCCAGCTTCCTATGGAAGAGGCAATTGAGGATCAGGAGAAGCCTGTTTATGAGAAATGATGGACATCCCAGAGTCCAGGAGACTGTCTGTTCCTCCACTAATCTTTTGGGAAACAGACGCAATAAATTCTGAAGTCTCCCAATTCTGTACCTCCTGTGGACAGCAGAATGGACAAGAGGTATACACCTCAGGCTCAGAAACTGAGTTTTTATACCACCAATGCAGCCATGTTGAGGTTGTGCAGGCTGCTGCCTGTGATAAGGCAAGCATTCCCTTGGCTTCACACCCCAGACAAAGACTCTAGGAAAGTTGATGCCATGACAAAAAGCTGTACATGGCATCTTCCCTGGGACTCAGACAGGTAATTATATGGCCTATACAGCTAGGTACCAGAAGTCCAGGTGGGGCACTGTACTGGCACTGGCTAACGGGCCTCCCTCAGCTAGCCAAGGAACTGAGGCGGTGGCTGCAGATGGGATTGAGGCATCTAAAGTTCAGTTTCATGCTGCTGCTGTGGACTCTAATGATGTGTCATCAAGAGTCATGGCTACATCTGTGGCTCTTGGAGAAGGCTTGGCTCAGATGTACTAGCTTCTCAGAGGATACCCAGGCTAGGGCCATGGATTTTCCTAGTGGGTAATTTCTGGGGACAGAGAATTACATGAAGAAAATGGATGAGTACAGGACCACCTACAGGAGTGCTCAGGCCAAGGAGAGGCAGGTAACTCCTCAAAAGCAGCAGTCTAGGGCAAGGGCAGGCTCTTTCAAAGGCCTTTTACCAAGCACAGGCCTCCTCTTCCTTTTCACGGGGGTTCTTCAGAGGGAGAGGCAGAAGTGGGATGAGCAGGGCTGCATCCACTCCTCAGCCTAAAGCCCCTGCCAAGCAGATACCCTGATGGGCCTGCCCGGTCAACTCTCCTATTCCAGTAGGGCAGGCTGGCTTACTTTGTCCCGGACCGGATGTCTATTACATCAGACAAGTGGGTCCTGGAAGTCATAAGCCAAGGACTGGTTCTCAGCTTCAGAAAATTTCCAAAGATGAGAGTCAGATCTTTCCACCTGTAACTCTCTGAAACCCTTGCCCTAGAGGCAGATGTTTTTTCTTCTAGCCTTAGAGCTATAGAGAGAGTACGCATCTCTACACTGGGGCAAAGGGCTGTACTCCAGGTACTTCCTGATCCCAAAGAAAGACAGGGGAGTGGCGACCATCCAAGACCTAAGATATCTAAACAAAATCTTTAAAACCAAAGTTCAAGATGGTAACTCTGGGAATAATCCTTCTCTCTCTAAGGCCAGGGACTGGTTAGCCTCCATGGACCTCAAAGATGCCTACTTTCACATTCCCATCAGGTGCTCCCACAGAAAGTACCTCAACTTCGAGTTGCCCTCAGGCCATTGTCAGTTCAGAGCAGTGCCCTTTGGCCAACCTCAGCCCCAAGGGTTTTCACAGAGTGCCTGGTAGTAGTAGTTGCCTTCTAAGAAGGCAAAAGATTTCCATTTTTCCATATCTGGACGACACAATAGTGGGCCAGTCTCCAGGCCAAGTCAAGTCTCACCTGCAAGTGACCCAGCAAGTGCTCACTTCACTAGGATTTCTTCTCAACCTTCCCAAGTCAGTTCTAACCAGTCCAGCTTCTTACCTTTATAGGGGCGGAACTGGATACACTCAGAGCAAGAGCCTTTCTTCCTCTAGAAAGGGCGAGGTTCTTATGGAACTAGCCTCTTCCTTTAGCCTTCGGGTATCTCGATCAGCTCTTGGGCCACATGGCAGCTTCAACAGCAGTGGTCCAAGGGCAGATTCCAGATGAGAGATATTCAGTTCCATCTGAGAGCTTTTGGTCTCAGAGGAAGGATTCCCTACCAAATCGATCCCAGTGACTCTGATCTGATCCAAGCCTCCAGTGGTGGCAGGATCAGGGCAGTTTAAGACAAGGTGTTCCTTTTGCCACTCAGCCTTGTTCAGTTGTGCTGACCACAGACGCTTCTCTTCTGGGCTGGGGCCCATCTGGGGCCCTCACTGCCCAGGGACTGTGGTCCCCAAGAATCCCTTCTCCATATCAGTCTCCTAGAGCTCGGGCAGTTTTTCTGGCCCTGAAAGCTTTCTCCGTCAGTACAGAACAAAGTGGCTCAGGTCAGAACGGACACCACCACCACCATGTGGTACATCAACAAGCAGGGTGGCACTGTCCATGGCCTTGTGCATTGAAGCCATGGAAATTGTGGTCCCTGGCTTATTCCTGCAGACCTCTCTGTAGCGGTTCACCTTCCAGGGAAGGACAATGTGATAGCAGCTGCACTGAGCAGGATCTCTCAGGGCCATCACGAATGGTCCCTGGACCCTCAGGTGTTGAAAGTGATTTTTTCAAGGTGGGGCACCCAGAGATAGATCTCTTTGCAGCCCCAGACAATCACCAACTCCTCTCTTTGTTGCAGACCTCCAGTCTTGGACTCAGTCCCCTGGATGCCCTGATTCTAAATTGGGAAGGAAGTTTTGCATGCCTTCCTCCTTCCCACTCCTGTTCAAAGTTTTAGTCAAAATAAGGTCTCAACCTTGCAAAATGATTCTGATTGCTCCAGATTGGGCCAGATAGCCTTGGTACCTCTGATGCTGTCCCTAGCAGTCCATCTTCCCTTTCTCTTCCCAGGAATTACAACCTGTTAACATCCTCTCAGGGAAGGATTTGGTACCCCAATCTTCAGTTTCTCAATCTCAAGGCATGGCTCTTGAAGAGTTAGAGTTTGCAGATCTGCATCTTCCCAAGGGGTTCTGGATATTCTCAAAGCTTCTTGAAAGCCCTCCTCCAGAAAGACTTATAACTCCAAATGGAAGAGATTCAGCATTTGGTGTTGTAAGAAGCATATTTCTCCAAATACTGCTGGATTGCCTACGGTTCTGGATTATATGGTCTATCTTAATGGCCTAGGCCTCAGACCAGCTACTTTCAAGGTACACTTGTCAGCTGTTTGTGCTTCTGTCTGTGGGGAAGTCTTCCTCACTATCTTCTCATCCTGTGTTCTGTACATTTTTAAAGGGTTGCTTTACACGATCCTCCTTTTAGAGACCCTGCCCTGCCTGGGATTTGAATGTTTGCATTGCTCAACTTATGCAACCCCTTTTGAGCCTATGTCTTCAGCAGAGCTTAAGTACTTGACTTAGAAAACTGTGTTCTTGATAGCCATTACCTCTGCCAGGCGTATCAGTGAATTGCAAGTCCTGTCCAGTGGAATCTGATTTTATCTCCTTTCACGGGATAAAGTGGTCCTTAGAACCAATAGAAGATTCTTGCCCAAAGTGGTTTCAGACTTCCACTTAAGCCAGTCTGTATCTCTTCCTGTCTTCGCTGATCATTCTTCCTCAGGAGAGAGGAGGCTACACAGTTTAGATGTTAAAAGAGCCCTTAGTTACTACATAGAGCATACCAAGGGTCACAGGTTTGACTCCCTGCAGTTGTTCCTCACTTATGGAGAAGTGGGAAAGGCAAACCTGCCACCAAGAGATCCATCGCCAGGTGGATTGTGTGTATACAATTCTGCTATGAAAACTGGGAAAATTCCACCCCTAAGGCCTGAGGCTCATTCCACAAGAGGTACACCTGCTTCCCTGGCTGCTGCCAGGGATATCCCTTTCTTAGAAATTTGTCACAGCCACCTGGAAACAGTCCATACCTTTACCAAGAATTACTCTCTGGATATCCAGGCTAGGAGTGATGCTCGGTTTGGCACAGCAGTACTTCAGAGCCTATTCTAAAGTAGGTTCTGTCCCTCCTCCATGGAGGTACTGTAGTAGTCTGACTTGTCAGAATACAGCAAGACTTCATGTTGTTTGAAGAAAAAATTACTCACCTTAGTAATTATGTTTCTTCTATTGGAGTCTTGCTGTATTCTGACCTCCTCCCCTGCCTCCCTCAGAACCTGTTTTTGGGAAGTGGGTGGCAGGTGCAATGTTGCACCTCAGGGTGCTCTTTTATACCCTCTTCTTGTGTGGGTGTTTATTTTATTATATTCTTGTTTGGTTGGGGTTTTGAGTTTTAGGTTTCCTGACTTGAGTCGTCCTTTGGTAGTCCAAAACTTTTTGTTGCCAGTTGGCTATTAAAAATTTTGTTTTACAATTTCCATAGAATACTATTAGTGTTGCTCAAGAATCTGACGGTTAGCTTTCAAAGGGAAACAGAGACATCAGCCGAGCTCGAGCTCAGCATTCTATACTCTGCATAGAAAGGTCAACCCTTTGTTCTCCGGGCAGTTTAAAGGCTGGGGTTAACTGCACTTGTCAGAATACAGCAAGACTCCAATTGAAGAAACATAATTACTAAGGTGAGTACTTTTTCATCTGAACAGATGAATCTGCTAAGCTTGTTTGTAATTTTTGACCAGGAAAATACACCGATTTGTAACAGCTCATTTTTAGATGGATTGTGGTGAATTGCAAGAACTTGTTTTACTGACTGGGTGTGTTGGCGTGGCATTGAAGGTAACTTCTTTACTGTTCTTCAGTAAGTGCCATGGAATCTTTAATTTCCAGCTGGACAGTGACCAAAGATGGGCAGAAAGGACCTTGGTTTAATGTCTCTGCTAAGAGACAAACCTCACCACTGCAGTACCTCCTCGTAATGCACTACAGTGTCGCTTATGGGTATTATTACCCCAGGTACCTGGTGCAGGGTAGAAACGTAGAAATATAGAAGTTGACGCAGATAAGGATCAAGGCCCATCCAGTCTGCCCATTTCTTTTCTATCTTATGAATGTGCCATTGGGCTTTGCTCTGTCAATGGCCTATCTATTCATACTCATCTGTATTGCTCCCTTATGCCTGTCCCATGCCTGTTTGAAGCCCTGCACTGTATTCATATCCACCACTTCCTGAGGTAGGTCGCTCAATGCATCCACTAGCCTTTCAGTGAAAAAAGAACTTCCTCACATTAGCCTTTAATCGGCCTCCCCTAATCTCATGCTGTGTCCTCTTGTCCCGCAATTTCTCTTATACTGAAACATGTTAGACTCTTTCACCTTGTTAATGCCCTTAATGTGTTTGAATCATATCACCTCTCTCCCCTCCTTTGCTCTAGGGTATACATATCAAGCTCAGTTAATATGTCCTCATATGTTTTCTGATGCAGTGCCTGTACCATTTTGGTTGCCCTTCTCTGACTGCCTCAATTTGTTAATGTCCTTGTGAAGGTGTGGCTCTAGTACTGCAAGCAGTACTCCAGATAGGGCCTAACTAGTGTCTTGTAAAGAGGGATTATTACCTCCTCTTCCAACTTTTGATACCCCTACTAATACACACCAACATCTCTCTAGCCTTACCTACTGCCTTAGTGGTCTGCTTGGATGATTTCAGGTCATTGGTGATGATGACGCCCAGGTCTCTCTCTCTTCCCTTGTGACTGCCAGCCAGTCTGGATTTAGGTCAAAGCATAACACAGAGACCACATTGGCCAGGGAGCAAAACTAATCTATGGGACAGAGGAGAGAGCAGTCAGTTCTTGTCTTCCTGTACCTCCTCAGCATTTTGACATTGTGCACCATGGGCTTTTACTGAAACGACTCAGAGAGTAGGTAGGATTCACCAGTAAAATCATATGTGGATTTCAGTCCTGTCTCACAGGAAGGACACAGAGGGTAGTGATGGGAAATTTCTTCATTCCCAATGAACGTGCACTGTGGTGTACCCCAGGGTTGGTCCTCACACATGTTTGTGGTGTGCATGCTAGCCCCTGGACAGGATCATTAGATAGTATGGAGATTGGTTTCACTGCTATGCAGATGAAACTCTGCTCCAGCTTTGCACCTGAGACACGTGGCATAGTGGATGTGCCAAATCAGTGCTTGGCTGAGATCCAGGACTGGATGTCACTTGAGCTGGCTGAGACAACCTGGACAAAACTGAAGTACTGGTGATAGAGCTGGGTCGGACTAGGGAGTAGCAGCAATGAGAGGGAGATGAGACTTCAACTCTGTACCTCTAGGCTTTTGGCTGCTGTGATGGTGAAGAATTTGGGTGTCATTCTGGACGAGGGCCAACATTTGGCCTCAGATGTTGGCAGTAGTCCAGAATGGCTTCTGCCATCCAAGGAACTTCAGCTGGATTTGATCCCTTATCTCCCAGAGGACTTTTCCTCACTGCTGTATGCTTTGTGACCTCATGGTTGGGAGTACTGTAATGCTCTATACCTTTGGTCAATGGAAATATGTTGTGGGCTTCTGCAGCTGAAGCAGAACACAGCTGCTAGCTTGTTGACCAGCCTTCCAAGGTCGAGTCATCTCTCTCCAGCAGTATGTGAACTGCACTGGCTGATGGTTAAGTGGTGTTATCTCCCCATAAAGTTGAGTTACTAACTTATACAGCTGTACGGGCTGGACCAGGTTACATGTGTGATCTCTGACACTTTTACATGCTTACGTACACCCCCACCCGCCTCCACTGAGGAAGGTCTCCTGGTTGCCCGCAGAGCAAAACTTAAACTTTCTGGGACCGGTACTCCAAAGTTGCAGGTTCAGTTCTTTTGCAACTCTGCTCCCAAGGGCCCTGAGGGAGGTCTCCTCAGTGGAGGCCTTTAAAAGGGGCTTAAAACATACTTATTGCACAGGCATATGGAGAGTGAGAGTCCCTTACTGGTTCTATAGTGGAAATATCAGAGATATTATGCAGTACATTTCAGCTGGTTGCTGGAAATGTTATTGCATAATGAAATATTGTTATTGGTATTATTTTGGATTGCAATTATTTTATGATTTACTAACATATTAACCCTTGCTGTGCCTCAGACTGGTATCAGTCCAGAATTCCTATACATTCTAATTCTGTTGGCAGCCTAAGTGTTAAAAGCCAGCAGAATATGCCAAATGGTCTGTCTTGTCTCCTCGAACCCACAGCCTTCTGATCGCTGAGGTGAGCATGCTACCTACTGAGCACAGACCATACAACCGGTAAAATCAGTGTTTGCAAGGAAAGCAGAAGATGAGAGAACATGAAGATATTCATGGACCGTTATGGGAGGCAGGTTTAGAATATTCGGATATTCTGTTTTATGGAAAGCGTGGTAGATAATGAGAAATAAACTTCTAGCTATGTAGTATCATCTGAAACTGTTTATGACTTAAAATGTGGGCTATTTAGAAGTTAGAGGCTATACAGTAGGTAGAAGTGGTTATAAGAGTTTCCTGAGGGGCCCACTAACCAGCGGCTGATGGATTTTCCATTGGGCTGCTAAAATTTTCCTTTCACTAGCCCTGGTGGCTGATGCTGTTCTGGAGGAGGTAACATTTCTGTCAAAACAGCAGTTGAGTCGAGAATGTCAGTGGGGCCTCCCTTCAAGGCACAGTGTTCATCAGTGCCTATGGCCATGGATCCAGAAAATGATGATTGATACCTTTTATGGGATCAGCATAGATGTTACAAAACAAAACAGGCACCGCAGTTCAGGACACTAGATCTGCTGTTTTCTGGTTGCCCACACAGGAGGAGGCACGCCAGAAGGTGCTGTTGAAAATCTCTAGCAGTTTGGCCTGGGTCCCTTGTGTGCTTTTTTTGAGTACTGGACCTGTCGAGTGTGATACAAGTAGTTAAACGTTTGAATTCTAGGGTTTGAACAGTTGCCTTTGAGTCTGTTGTCTCTCTCTCCCTGTTTCCTGCTTTCTGTTTTGGTAAACACATTTCTTTCCCCATATCTTTATTTCTCATTGGGCTATTGGCCCAGCTGCTCTGCACCCTTCACTAATAGACTTGGCAAGTGATAGTAGCACTTGGAAAGGACATGCACACCATCAGTTTACGCAGCTGGAAAGGTTGGCTGGCTCAGTTGACCGGAATTTGGCTATAAAATTTATAGAATGGATCTCTCCCCTTTTTGGTTAATATAATCTACATTAGAATTTCTGGTCAGCACAATACACTGGCAGTGTAAGAAAAGAGCATCTTTACAACGGGCATCCACTGTTACACCAGTTAAGCAAGACATTGGTATGACATCAGCATAGCAGCCTCACTACCCCTTTGGGACATCATGGGAGGAGAACATGGCATTCATGGAACCACTAGCACAGATGAGTCTTCTATACAGTACCTACATAACACAGTCTTTATAACGTTAATTTAACACTGCTCGTAGATGTGGCTACGCTTGGGGTGGGGTGAGGCTAGGGGTCTGAGTGCGGACGCGATCGATGGGTCTTGAAGGTATCCTTGTTAGCAGATTAGTCCAACTTGCCAACCCAGTGTCAATCAGGCTAGTTAGAAAGTCTCAAATTGCCTAGGGACAAGAGTGGGATCTCTGCTCATGGCGTGAATGAGCCACGCTGCTCCAGCATGAGGAGCACCACTCCATGTGATCATTCAGTGGATGAGTGATCTTCCCATTTGCTATACACTGTTAACCGCTTTTCCAAGAATGCACACTCAGAATTGTAAGGGTGAGCTAATATTTTGATCTTACTTGAGAGGGCTCTTGCAGTAGGTAATCACCTTGAGGACTGCACCCCTGGCTTCAGGACCACATGGAAACTTTAGCTAGCAGTGTCTGATGGGGACGTGCACGCATGTGTGACAGACATCAGCATGACAATATATAGTGGGCGGTTCCTATGCCCACCTACCAGTTCTTTCCTGTCGCCAACCTGAGCACGCCGGACCTCACAGAGATCGCCGCTGCAGTTCTGCTGCCTTTTTGATGAGTATCTGTCCTTTTCTTTCTCTGTTGTTAAAATCTTAATTTGTATGTCTTTGCCATCTTTCGCTGATTTACATAAAAATTTGTGCAGTTCGTGAGGTGCACAGCTACCACACAGACTCTCACTCCTCTGCCTCTTCTGCTTAGGCCCGAGCACGAGGTCTAGGATTGTGAGGCCTGTTCCAGTTTCAACCAAGCCACACGGAAGCATTGCAGCAGGCCCTCGAGGCCCATTTATTGGAAAAGAAAATGGCCATGGTGGAAAAGAGCTCAAGAAACTTAGAAGTGCTTCCCCTCTTCCATGGACTCTGATAAGCACATGAAAAAGGAGAAGGAGAAGCACCAGGACCCAGGATAGGTCCCCTCTTGCCCACAGCTGCCCTCGGTGACCAGCGGCCTTCTTCCTCCGAGAAGTTGGCTGCTGCATCCAAGTCTGCCCGCCCTGGGTCCCCACGCCACTAGTTATAGTGGCTGCAGGCACCTTGGGAGAGTCCGAGGCTTCTGCCGCTCTTAAGCCCATTTCTACTGCAGGTGTCTATGCAGTCTGGCGGTAATAAATGTTACCGCCGGGTCCAGATTGAAACAGCCCAGGCTGTTAAGTCAGACACCGGAACTCGATGTGTCTACCGCCATGGTCGATAAGTTAGTCCTTGAACCTTCTGACATCTGTCCGACCGATCAGTTCACATCAGGGTCTGGCGTGGACCCCGACGACATCCAGTTGCGGATTTTCGCAGCCTTCACCATTTGGGTCTCTCCACTGGGTCACCTCCTCCTCTCCCTTGGAAGAGCCTCCTCTGCCTCTCCAGACCAATGAGGTGCGGAGGATGGGGGTCCGTCCGTCAGGTGACACCTTTCCTAGTTCACCTCTGGGCTTGACATCGAACCTCCCAAGTAACCCTCTGGGCCCCTCCCACCGGTTTCCTCTGGCAGGAACGCTTGGCACCAACTCAGGGTTTGCCTCCTGCTGGTCCAGCATCTGACCCAGTTTTCCTGGGTCCCTCTGGGCCAGCTTTCAGGCCTCCTCCGTTGCCCTCCTTTGGGTCCCACACACCGCTGTCAGGGCCCCCATCAGGTTATCCTCTGTCAGGTCATCTGGCGCGCATTATGCACCTTGCATTCCTCCTGGCTACCCCATCAGGCTGTCAGATGCGGGATATAGTCCGCTTACTCTTTGCGGGTTACCCAACGATATGTACCTTACGCAGGGCTGTCTGGTATGGGTTCCCTCTGGACATTTGCCGGTCTACCAGCCTTCTCCACCCTCCACCTCAGGTGGACATCCAGGCTATCCTCCAGTCCTGGTGGTCTGAGAACAAGGCTCAGCTCATCTTGGAGCTGGATAGGTGCTCCAGCTGAGGGATGTTATCCGGGTTCCGTTGGACCAGGCGTCCAGATCTACTCCTGTGCTGGACCTGTGTCGGTCAGCGTGGACTGATGAAAGAACCTTTGGCTAGGCTGACAATGCCTATCCTAGCTCTGAAGGCTTCTTGTCCCGACGTCCAGTCTTCAGAGTCCTCGGATCGTGGCTCAGATTCAGACTCCTCTTCCTCTGTGGTTTTGGGGTTTGAAACTCCTCCCACAGAGGAGCCTTTAGCCTAAAGAGTCCCTAAATCTCCACTTGAGGACCCTTCTTCGCAGACGCTTCAAAAAGATTGTGGAGGGTCACGAGTGGAAATCGGATGCACTGTATCCTAAGCACCAAAGACTGACTGAGCACCTGGACATCCAGGAGACAGCACCTGTCCTTACACCTCCTTGGTTGGAGCCACATGAGGATCTGTCCACCACCATTTGAATGATGCCTTCTTCCATACCGCAGTAGCCAAAAAGCAGACATGATGTACAGAACACAGAGAGTAAAGATCACCTGGGAGTTCACCCCAAGGCGGACTTCTGTAGTTATTACGGCAGCTCATGACGGATCCACTAGCCAAGACACATGAGCACCTCTTCTCCTGATAAAGGAGTCAAGGCAGCTGGATAAATTTTGGAGGAAATTCTGTTTTTCCTCACTCTGGCCATACTTGCCTTAAACTACATAGTGCATATGTTGGTCTACCAGAAGTCTCTTCCATCAGCTGGAACCTGTCGTTGAGACTATGCTGGACTCAGAGTCCAAAACTATCTTAGCTGACACGATTAGATCCACCAAGGTCACCTGTCACCATTCACTGAGGGCCACCTATGATGCTGTGGACTCCTCGGCCTGGGGCACTGCCATGGCAGTCTGCCTCAGGAGGTACTCCTGGCTAAGGGTGTCTGGTTTGGTGCCTGACGTTCAGGCAGCCATCCAAGATGCTCCCTTTAGGGGCTCTGTCCTCTTCGGAGGCGATGCCAAGACATCATCACCAGCCTTCAGGACAAGGGCAAGGCCTTACAGTCAGTCCACACTATGTGCACTCCTAGATTTAAGGCCAAGCAGCCATTTCTCGCCAGGCTAAGCTGCAGATTAAGCAGCAGACAGCCAGATGTTAAGCAAAATGTCAGGCACCTTCAACAGCAGCCCCTCCTGCCAAAGCTCAAAGGGCCTCCAGCACTGCTCTCTCAACCCTCCTCCATCTCTTGACTGCATGTCCGCCCCCTTCCCTCAGAGGAGCCGATGGGCGGAAGGTTCGCCAGTCACCTACTGCGGTGGGAGGCAGTCACCCTGGACATATGGATCCTTCAGTTGATCAGACAGGCCACACTCTGGAGTTTCTAGAGAAACCCTCAGCCACGCCTCCAGGAGTGTCTCATCCAAAGGTGCACATTCCTCTTAAGGAAGAAATTGAGGCTCTTTTGCAAAAGGAAGCAATAGAGCCAGTTCCATCAAACCAGGTAGTAAAGGGTTATTATTTCCACTTCTTCCTGGTCCCCAAAAAGATGAAAGATTTGCGTCCCATCTTGGACCTCAGCGCTCTAAACCTATACATAGAGTGCAAATGGTTTCTAATGCTGACCATCCCAGGTCTGCTGCCCTCGTGCACAAAGGACAGTGGCTCTGTGCTCTGGATATGCAGGATGCCTACCTGCATATCCCAGTTTTCTGGCCCATCGCCCGCTACCTCAGGTTCACCTTTCAGGGGTAGCATTACCAGTTCAGAGCCTCTCCTTCAGTTTGTCCTCAGCACCTCGCTTTTTTGCCAAATGCCTTGCGGTAGTGGCAGCTGCCCTGAGGCGCCAGGGCCACTATGTGTTCCGCTATCTCGATGACTGGCTTTTATCAGCCCTGTCGAGGGAGCAGTTGGAACTTTCTCTTAGCTGCCATGGCCATTTTTTCGCAAGTGGGGATTACTGTCAACCCTCCCAAGTCCCAACTTGCCCTTCCTACTGCCTCCAGTTTATTAGAGTGGTACTGGATACTGCCCAGAGTATAGCTTTCTCCCTTGGACAGGGCAGAAACTTTGCAGAAACAGGCTTGTCTAGTAGCCTCAGCAGGTGGGTCACGGCCAGGCCGATTCTCTTATTCCTTGGCCTTATGGCATGGCTATCTCCACTGTCCCTCTGGCCAGGCTCCACATGTGAATTCTCGTGAGGGACACTCAGAGCACAGTGGGATCAGAGGTCGGACGACCCAGACCACATGGTCATGGTCGCCAGTTTGATGCAGCGTGATCTTATATGGTGGCAGGATCTCAGCAGCCTCACAAAGGGGTCTCCTTTCCAGTCCCTCCTCCAACCAAAACCCTAACTACAGATGCAGCGGGGTTGGGCTGGGGTGCTCACTTGGAGAACCACGGGACTCGAGGGCTGTGGTCCCAGTCAGAGCTCTCTGCACATAAACATGTGGAGATGAGGCAGTGCTATATGCTCTTCAAGCCTTCCAGCATTTGCTTCAGCAGGGCCAGCTATTAGTCCAGTCGGACAAGATGTTTGTAGTCTGGTACCTCAACAAGCACGGTGGCATTGCTCATATCCCTCTGCGGGAGGCGTCGTAGTGTGAAATTGGGCAGTTCTGCATCGATTCACCTCACATCTGTTCACGTTCCAGGTGTGCAAACGTCCTAGTGGACAGTCTCAGCTACACCAGAGTAAGAGCCCACTAATGGGAGCTCAAGCAAGAGGTGGTCGAACAGGTTTTCGACCTGTGGGGTCATCCAGACTTGGATCTGTTTGCCTTCCCATACAATGCAAAACTACCCAGGTTTTGCTCATTTGCTCCCAGGCAGAGCTCCAAACAAGACTTTAGTAGGTGAGTACTTTACTCCTCATTTTGAAAGTGAAGCAGTAAAGCCAAATTCAGAGGTGTACAAATGTCTGACAGAGTGGAATGAGTACATTTTTAAAATGTCATTTTTTCTAGATAAGAACTTATCAAGTGCCAGCAATGCTCCAGATAATGTTGGCAGATAGAAGTTTACTCACCAGTTTTAAAATATAGTGAATAAGACAAAATTGTGATGCACTGCATATGAGTGCTGTAAATCTATTAAAAACTGCGCTTTTTGAATCACCAGTTATGTTATGAAGCACTATCTATTCTTTGGTGTGGAGTATTTACAAATGTTGGGTGAGTATTAGTACTCATAAAAATTTTTTCTGAAGAGTATTTACTAAAATGAGGTGAGTAAAACAGGTCGGTACTCCCTTATCTGGAGCCCTGCTCCTGGGCATGGTGCTTTCTGGTGAGGCGCTCTCTGCTGGACAGGGAGGTTTTGTACACCTTCCTCCCTTTCCAGTTCTGCAGAGGGTGCTGCTCAAGCTTCAGGCGGAGGGGCTGACATGCTTCTGATTGCCCATGTTGGCCTCGTCAGGTTTAGTTTCCACTTTAAGCAGCTTACAGTGAGCTCTGTCCCCTGCCTCTCTGCCACGATCTCCTGGCTCAGGAGAGGGGCGTTGGTCCATCCAGGGCTGAAGTCCCTTCACCTTCACGCATGGCACCTCATGACATAGCTGCTTCATGGTATGGAGTTACCTCCATAGTGGCTCAGGTTCTTGTAGAGACCAGAAAGCCTTCTATGAGGATGACATAAGCCATGAAATGGAAGTTTTCTCCATTTGGGCCACCTGGAAGGGTTGGGACCCTTTTTGTGCCCTGTTCCTTGGGTCATGGAGTATCTACTGCACCGCCCTGACTTGGGTCTGAGTTACTCTTCGCTGAAGGTTCACTCTGGCTGCTGTTTCTGCCTACCACACCTTAGTGGAGGGCAGAACTGTGGCTCAGCTGGAGGTTTCAAAACTTTCCTGAAAGGGATCCTCCATCTAAAACCCCAGTGCGCATGCTGCACCACATTGGGATCTCAATTTTATTTTGGAAAACTGACCTTGCCTCTCTGAACCGGCTGGTAGTTGTGATATGCGCTATTTATCATGAAAAGCGCTCTTTTAATTGCAGTCACTTCTGCTCGAAGGATTACTGAACTTTAGGCCCTGATGTGTAAGGAGCCTTATTTAATTTTCAGAGAGACGGGTGGCTCTGCATACCAACCCTCAGTTATTATCGAAGGTGGTTTCTGAGTTCACATTGAACCAATCTATTCAACTTCCAGTGTATTACCTTGTACATTCCATGCATACCTTAGACGTTCACAGAATCTTTGCAGCATTATATCAACAGAGCCAAGTCTGTCCTGAAAACGGACCAACTTTTGTTTCTTTTGCACCCAAGAGAGAGGATGCAGTTTCCAACACTGTCTATGCAAATGGTTGGCAAACTGTATTGTTTTCTTTTACCAGAAGTATGGTAAAACCTTCCTGGGGAGGTTAAGGGCATTCTAACGGAGCATGGCTGCTTCTACTGCTTGCTTTAGGAATGTCAGTCGATGACATTGTGTGGCGTGCCACTTGGAGCTCTGTCCACACTTTTGCCAAACATTACAGTCTGACATTGCCTCTGTTTATTTATTTGGCTTTTGTTTACCAGATAAGCACACTAGACAGTCAGGTGCCTATTTTGAGGTGCGACTCGGAGAATTACATGGTACAGGCATTAACAATACAGAGTCATGGCACGGCAACCAACAGGGACAGTCAGGTACAGGTTATAACAAAACAGAGTCATTGTGTGGCAGTCAACAATGAACAGACAAAATAACAGATAGCAGCTGAGCAGATAGGTGCAGGGCTGGCTTTGGTTTAGCTGTCTCCCCAAGGCCTCCTGTCCTAAACTCTCTGCTTTTCTGCAGACCTTTCCTGCCTCCCATGTTTCATTTCCTTCTGATTTCCGCTGCTTGGGACTCCGTCCTCAAGGTGATTACCGAAAACAAGAGGTCAGAGCACCACCCTGCCCCCCAAAAAAAAACACACTTTCAACTTACATTGGCAACTCACTGTTATGGTTACAAAAGGAGTGGGGTCTCTTAGTATTCACTTCAGGGCCCTGATGTGAAGTCACTCAGCTACCATCAAGGTGATTACCTACTGCAGAGCCCTCTCCCAGACCACCTTCGTTGTGGGCTGGCTAGTCTCTCTCCTTCCTTCTAGCAGCCACATCTGAAGGGTTCCTCCGTGTTTCTAGACCTGCAAGATCATATATGGTCCAGCCCTGTATGCAAAAAGTTAATATAAAAACTCTTGGATGGTATTGTTCTGAGGAGCGGGTTGTTATTGGAAGAAATAAAATGTACTGCAGCTTGAGGTACCAGTAAAACTCGAGTGTCTGAGACTGTATTTCTCCATTTCAAAATATTGGCGCTTTTGAATGTTGCCCACCACCACCACTTGGGTCACTTTCAAACAGCAGCCTCTGTTGTTCTGCCCTTCATGCTTCTGCCACTCTAATACCTGATTCTCCTCACTAAAGCTATCTCACATACAGTTCATTTGCAAGTCCAACTAGTGTAGACTAAATGCCCTCATCAGTTTTGTAAATCCTCTATCATACTATCATGTACTTCACTATGTACGTATCTTTATGTATGGTATTAAGTAAGCTGAAATGTACACACTATCCTGTTATGCCTCTACACTTCCATACAAATGCTTTTGCCACTGACTGTTCTTCTCCAACTTAAAATGTTTGTGACATGATTGTAAGCTCTGTTGTACCCCTGTCCCTGGGTTGCACCTAGAAACGAGCCGTGGCCCAGTGTGCCTTACCTGGTTACTAAATGTTTAAATAAATAAACTGTGCAGGGTTTTGAACAATAGCTGTTTCCATGCTTGTGAGAATACATTGCTTGTGAGCCCCCGTTTTGTTTGAAATATAGCTGCAAGTGAAGCCTCCTTAAAGGAAAGCAGTACAAATCAGTCTCCCACCCCCACAAGGCTTGGCCCGGTTTTGCTTTCTATAGCAAAAGCGATGTTTTCTCTCACTGAAACATACTTTATTTTAACCCTGGAAAAGTCTGCAACACGGAAGTATGGTAGGGGGGTTAACTATAAAGGTGTGGCGCCGTACCTTTACAGTAATGGAGCCCCCCTGTGTCACCATACTTCTGTCTCGCAGACTTAGTTCTGAGTTAAAATAAAGTATGTTATGCAAGAGAAAACAAGCTGCTTTTGCTATAGAAAGCTAAACTGTGTGGTATTTTGCAGGGGCGGAGACTGTAATTTGTACTGCTTTCCTTAAAACTGTGTCAATAATCTGAATACTGTATGGAATTGTAGGAGGGTATACCTGATGAGGAGGGTAGTATTGTGAAAGGGAGAGTAAATTGTACCTACAACCTAAAATGAGTGATTCATAAGAAATTTAAGCTAATTGCTTTTATACAATAGCTGGAATGATGTGGATGTCTGTAAATAGTTTTTAGTAAATCTCATGATTAAAATTAGAACTCATTTGGGGGGTTCTCTTTCTCCTCTCTCTCTTACCTTTCTTATGTATGTTGTAATTGACTAAACTGTTACTGTATTGTTCATTTAATCTAGCTTAATTACTTAATTTGAATGTAGTAAGGTGTGGAATGAAGTGGAAAGGTTGATCTATATAATGTATGATGGTAGTAGAATAAGTTATGTATTTGATTGTATGTAGAAGTTTGTTGGAAAAGCAAATAAAAATATTATACAAAAAAAAATGCCGAGACCTTTATAACTTAGACACCAATAATTAGTCTGTTCAAGCTGAGTGGCAACCATAACACAAGGGGCACAGTCTTCAGCTGGAGGTGGGGAGTTTAGGAGGGAGGTCAGGAAGCAGTTCTTCATTGAGAGGGTGGTGGACACTTGAAATGCGCTGCGGAAGAGGTGATCTCATTGAAGACAGTGGGCAGCTTTAAGAGAGGCTGGGATAGGCATAGGGACAGTAAGAATCATGGGTAGGGAGGATGGGAGGTGGGGGGAGGGGCAGGGACAGTAACTCGAGCTGTGGACCCTGCAATACGAGCAGACTAGGTGGACCAAATGACGTTCTTCTGCTAGCTTCTTTTGTATGTTAGTATAATACTTATCGTATAATAATATATAATCTGTAGTGCTTCCCAGAGAATTACTGGAAGAATTCCAATATGGCATTTGTCAAGCAACATAGGCTGTGTATTGTTCCTGTCTCTGTTTGATTTCCCTTCCCTCCATTTCTAGTCTTTTTTTTCTTTACCAGCAAAGGCACAGTGATGGTAAATGTGGGCCAAGCAGAAGGTAGCAAAGTCCCCATATTTTATATTATTATTTTGAATGTTAAAAAATTTGTTAAATTTACAATCCCCCATTGTATGACAAGATAATCACCTCCATTCTCCTTGTTGAATGCATTACCTATATTGTAGTTGGTTGACCCTTACTGTGTATGGAAATCAGTGGTTTCAAAATTCTTGTAGTGCACGTTCTAAAAAATGTTATGCACGTTCATAATCAGTGCAGCTGTACCCTGCTCCTGCTTACTCTGCCCACCTTTCTGTATTGTAGCGCTTCACTTGAAAAAGAAAGTGAAGTCACGGCATCCGCATTGTGTTTAAAAATAAACAAACACATTTTACTCATTCAGAACCATATACAGTAAAAATAAACTCTGGGTGACAATATACAATTCACCCCTGTGTTTCTGTCTCAGGGTTGATACGACAGCATGAACCTCTAGCTTTGGTCTCGTCTATATGTTGTTATCTCAATTCCCTGTGTAGAAACACATGCTTGTTGTGTATGGTCACCTATACATTATTCCTTATATTGTTTATACTTTGAGAGATGTAATGTAACGGTTACATAAAATATCAAAAGTAAAAAAACAAAACACACAGATAAAAATATACATATATATGTTATTTATATATATGTATATCTATTTACAGTATCTGTCTCATTTACAGACCACAACAGGTCTGGGAGGCCCAAGTGGTTGGGGGATTTGGTATGGGCACAGAATATGTGAGGAGATAGGGTAGGGGAGAAAATGCCAACAGTCACTTTGACAACATTCCAAAAATCTCTTCATATTTGTGATGTCATACCTGTGTATAACAGCAATACGCAGCTTTTCAAAACTGATTACAAATGCATCTAGCCCAATTATTGTAATACTCTAATGCTCTGAAGGTGGTTTGTTTTACTTGGTTATTAGAGTGGAAGGGCAGTAAGCCTGTCCTGTTCTTTACCTGCTTGAATGACTGCCCCAAACTTTTTTTTTCTTTCCAGTCACCAAATTAAGGAGGAGATACTTATGTGCTCTTTCTTTTGTGTGCAGCCTGTTGCAGACCCGATCCCCATCTGTAGTTTCTGTCTGGGTACGAAGGAACAGAATCGGAGAAGAAGCCAGAGGAGTTGATCTCCTGTGCGGACTCGGCAACAGTGGTATGTAAAGTTATCCAGGTGAATGAGGGAGAATATACCTAGAAAATGTGGGACAGATGTACATTGGGAGGGAAAGGGCAAAACCTGCTGGTTGGGGATAGAATTGGGGGTGGCACTATTGATACTTCAAAAGCAATGAATAATTACCCTGGCACGCAGGCTGTGATAATGGACATACATAAAAGGGGTTGGGGAAACTCCTGTACTGTGTTGTATGGGATCTACTCAAATGATACCATGACATACTACACTGTGTCATGTATTATTGGCCTGCTCAGTGATGCATTTGTGGGAGATAGTGCAAAGGTGTTTTGCCAAATGTGCTCATTATTTTAATGTATGCCTTTGTTTTTTTTTGTTTTACTTTTTATTTATTCTCCCCACCCATTAGCTTCTCTCCAGCATGGTCTCACAGTATGCTGGCTCTGTCTGTACCACTTGAAGCCCAGACGTCCGATTCCTGGTTTGGAGAACTCCCACTCAAGTGCAGCCTTGCTCGAATCCTTGGATCACAGTCTCCCGAGGAAGGACCGCCATACTCCTTTACCGGTGCTCTGTCTATAGTATTTATAGGGCTGCTGCTACTGGAGGAGGGACCCCGAGCAGACGTCTTGGTGCCCGGCATTGAACATGGGCTGCATCCACTGGACCTGCCTTTGCCTACCAGTGGAAGTTTTTTATTCCTTTTTCCCCAGTGACGGAATGCACGGACTTCCAGTGCAGCATGGGCGTGTTCCCACACCCGCCACAGGACGCCTGCCGCGCCACCAGTCCCCCTCTAGAACGAGCACCGCGCCAGCTGAGCCTCATACCACTAGGGGTCGCCAAAGTCACGCAGTGCAGTCCTCCCTCCCCTGGAAAGGAGAGCCTCGGGGAGCTCAGTTCATACCCCGCCCCTGACGGTCCGAGTCCATTCCTGAACCTGGCTTGGCGCAAGGTGTGGTGTCCAGCACCTCAAACCTTAGCGCCACTGGGCCAATTAATGTATGCCTTTGTGATTATGCTGGCTTCTCAGTGCTGGGGTAATTTCACTGCATTCTAACTGGATTAAATGGTAGTCATCTCACCACTACTGTTTTATTTTTGTTTTCCCAATTCTATTTCCCTGTGGTCACTGACTTCTGGGAACTCCCTCAGTCGTCATCCTTCAGCTGTTCCCCGCCCTGCCTGTGACCTCCTTACCTGGGAACCGCAGCCTCCAACCCAGCTGCGACACACCTGTAGGACATCTGCTGCCTTCTGCCCTCGGCGCTTCCTTACCAGACATCCTGTGTCCTGCAGGTGGAGGTGGTTGGTACCCAGGGGCAGGTTGTGGTGATGGGCTTGGGGCTGTGGTGCAATTTCATCCTCCCAGACATTGGGGTTTTTCCTTGTTCTAGCGAGTAACACCCCTGCCCTCCCAGTCGGCAGGCACAGATGTGCAGTGAAGTCCAGGGCAGCAGTGCATGCTCCTGTGCGTGCCACCAACATCCACCGTGTCTCATCACCACCGTGTTGTGGAAGTCTGTTGATGCAGTACCTCCCAGGCACTTCTGGGAGGTATACTGTTGCTGGAGCCTTCCACCCACCCCACCCCCACAGAAGGTGAGCTGTTGTCAGACGCTCAAATCTTCTCCGACCTACAATGCCTTGGGCTCGCCTCCTGAACCCGGGTTGGCGTGGTGCCGCCCAACCATCAGCACCACCGGGCCAACCTCTCACAAACCACTACTTACCTGAAAACCTCCGTACATGTCACCTTTACCTGATGACTGGTGGCTGGCATAATATTGGGGGTTTGCATTATCTAAGGATAGGGGCCAGCAGTACTTGCAGGTGGGGAGGGTATTACCCAAGGATGTGAAGCTGCAGTATATATATGGGGGTGGGGTGAGGTAGTGATGATTACTTGCCTCAGGAGAAGGGCTGTACTGTTGGCTGAACTTTACAATAGGATGGAATAACAAAACTTTCTATTATTAAAAACACCTTGCAGTGGGGCTGAGTACTTGATTGCTGAACTCATGTGAGGATGGGATTGCAGTACTTGTCCAGGGATGTGAGACATGGTAACATATTGTGTGATGCAAAGGAAACTTTTCAGAGACTAAGCAAGCAGTTAGAAAAGTGAAGGAACAGCAATGCCCAGTGGGGATATAAACAGCCAGGCCATGTTACCCACTAATACTGGTATCACTGCCAGAGCTGCCCATTGTTGCCTGTCACTGCAGCTTTTTGCTTTATGGGATCAGTGCTCAGTTCAGGTGCTTAGTTAGTGATGAGGCTTGTGTGGTGGAGAGCTCCTTGTTTTACTTTTCTCTCTAGCCTTACAGTATCCACTAGTATAGTATGAACAGGTGATCCATCACCATGAGCAACTGAGTCACACAAACAAAGTTAACAGCAGGTGGCGCTGTAGGTAAGTACAAGAACGTTCTGCCTGTGCCTAGCCCCACTGTTTGTATGTCTGCCTTTGCAGCAATAGAACAAACAGTGTGTCTCTGTGGTCCAGGGCCTTTGGTTCTCTAGATCAGTGAGCATTTTAACATATTCAGTGTCCCATTCCTTAGCTTAGTAAGTCCCACCAGGAGCTAGACCAAGATTGACAGTTCACTGTTGCAGTCCTGCAGTCAAATTCTGTGGGGCTGCTTGCTCTGTCCCAGCCTAGCTTGCACTCAGTTCAGAACTTACATTCAATTCTTGAATGGCTTAAAACCTGCAGACCTGATAACAATAAAGACTGCATGTGTCAGTGTTTGAGATGTACCTGGAGGGGAACAGTAGTTCTCACTTCTCATTCCTCTGTGAGTCATGTGTCACTCCTGCTTAAAGAGTAAGATGGGAATAACTGTGGTTTATTCCAGTTGTGCTCTTCATTCTTTGGTGGGGCGGGGTGGCAGTATCTCACCCAATAGGAGAAATATGTGAATGAAAGTTCTAATATACTGAAGCTGTGGACCACGGCCTGTGGAGCAGTATAGTTTCCTAGGCCAGAAAATCTAAAACACACTAGATCTAAGGCTCTGAGGACTGAGAGATGCAACGCAGGCTCCAATTGAATGTGGCTGGCTCTTGCTGCCCATCTTGGGATAAGGTTCCTCTTCTAAGACTAATGATGTGCATGGCTTTTTCTGCTCCGGTCAAGGATCGTCAGGGGACCAAGAGGGAGGTTCCATGGACTTGTTCAACAATGTGGAGTGAGCATCGACCCTCTGGGGCACTCAGCCCTCTTTTCTTCACCTGCTGGCCCTCTGGCAACCAGGATTGCTGGTATCGCTAGTGGTCGCCTCTACCGCTCTGTCAACAGACTGGCCTTATTTTAAAGAAATTTGCCTTTTTTGTGGTCCTGTATCTGTAATAGCATTGTTAAGTATTACTAGGGTTTCTTGCCATTTTGTGCTTTAATATAGTGACACTGATATTAAATACTAAGGAATTTTTGGCCATTTTGGAATTACTGTATTAGCTATGTTTTCATTGGTGCCTGTGTGTTTAGCCTTTTATGTAATTCAGTGTTTTAAATACTGTGTATATACAAGCTCCACTTCTGCCACTTCCATCTACTTTTTCAGCATTTACCACTTGAAAGTAGTGGGTGTAAAACCTTTTGAAAGCAGGAAGCCCCCCAGGAATCCAAGAAATAAACTGTTGGTGTGTTCATATATTCTGGGAGTTCCCTCCAGTAAGGTCTGGTGGCATTTTTAACTTTTGTATAAAATGTATTACTATCACAGTGTT
This sequence comes from Neoceratodus forsteri, assembly GCA_016271365.2. Lineage (NCBI taxonomy): Eukaryota > Metazoa > Chordata > Ceratodontiformes > Ceratodontidae > Neoceratodus > Neoceratodus forsteri. Next base: position 107,955,967 of record JADMNL010000026.1, read on the forward strand.
TTGGCAGCTTTTATGCTCAGTAACGGTTTCTGTGCTGCAAATTGCAGTTACTGGTGCCATGCTTTTGTGTGTCCTAATGATACAGCTGCAAACCTACAGGCTCAGAAGCTTTGAAGCACTGCTTTTATTTTTTGTGCTTCATAATCCTCAAAATAATTCCATTTGGGGACATGCATAAGGAGCAATGCAGGCTGTGATAGGATTCCAGAATACACTTTCGACTTGTGTGTTAATTGAAAAATAATAGGATAACCATCTCTCATCTTTTCTACCTTTCTTAGGCAGGTGGTATGGCCTAGAGTGCAGAGTTTTGAACCTATAGACCCTGGTTTGAATCTTGGCATTTACTCCCTGTGACCCTGAGCAAGTCAGTTAACCTCCTTGTGTGTTTAAGAAAAACAAAACAAAAAAAAAACTGTAATCTTTCTAATCTTGCCCCATACCAGCAATGTGACAAAAGTTAATCAGAGTCCACCAAAGGCAATACTGTTGTGTAAAAGAAAGGCGCCACTTTTAATTCATTGCAGAAAGCAACAAAAAACAGGAACAATTTCACAGTGCAAAGGAACACCCTAAGGTTTCATATGTGGGCTTTGTCAAGGAGCTGCTATACTAACTGTAATCTCCTCTTCTAAAGGCAGATGTCTCAAAGGGACAGTACCATAGTATTCCATGCATGGTGTGGTAGTGCTTAAAATACATAAAGTGCAAGAAGTGACATGTAAGATTGAAAAGACAAAAACACTCTGACTAGTTATAGTACATCCCTCCTCATACTGATAGCAAATAATAATTCATGAACCAAAATGTGTTTGACATACATTTTGTATAAGACAGTTGTGTTACCACATACACTGGAGCAGTATTATAAAGGCTTAAGAGTACAAAACCAAAGAGATAAAAATGAAAGGCAACTAAATATGAGATATGACATGCTATAACCAAGGTTATAGGCACAGTTTCATCATTGAACTTGACGCATCACCAGAGTTATTTTCATTGAGCCAGGGGTGGAGGGGGTATTCTGGCATGAAGTTTGAAAATCTAGAGCGCTTTCGAGTTAATCTCAGTTCAATGCCCCCCCACCACCACCACCATGTGCATTGACTAACACTCTCTCAGTATTGGTGAATGTCCAGTGATGGACCCCAAGGAGTGCAAGATGGAGCCAGTGGTCCAGATAATGTTTTGGCCTGGGACATATTTACTGCTAACTTCATACACGTGGTAGTATATTCACTAAAGGGTTGTAATGCCATCCATTAACCCATCTCAGACCCCCCAAAAAACCTATAAACGAAGTTTCAGACTTATTGGGTGCCTGCAGTCACCGACTCTTAGTCTGATACTGCTTTGGTATCTTCACATACTCCCTACTTACTGCAGTGTAGTGCTGTGACCCTATTTTGAACATTTGTTCAGCTGCAGCTGCCCTTCGCCAGCAGTTGAGACACTTTAGAAACGGTCTCCTGCGCTGTACAGAACCGATGTTGATGCAGTTTCTGTCACCACCTCTACTACTTATACTCTGAGAGTGTGTGACTATATAGCTGGTAGCATTGTATGGTGCTGCCAGCTATGAACATTTGCAACCATACAGTAAATGTACTGTGTTGGAAACCAATTCCTAAAATCAAAAAGTGGGAGTGAATCATGCAAAATGGTAGTAAAATACCCTTTACTCCTCTTATCTGTTCCACTGGATGGAGCACATATTCAGCAGTAATACAATCCAGGTTATGGTTGCTAGTGGCTCTCGTGGGTCTCCTAAGCATTCCTGTTGACGCTAGTCTACCCCCACATACTACTTACCGCAAGTGCATGTTGCTAAGAATATTATGTTGGTGGAATCACAGTTCAGACATTTCCAAATAGTGTAGCACTCCCCATTTGCTGGATTTATAAAAGAAATTGTGTGGCTTATAACCTCACAGTGTTTACATCTGAGGCAGTGATGACAGCCAGGGGCAATGTTGGTAGCCAAGTAAATATCCTGTCTGTTTGGTACAGGTTGGAGGCAGTGGGTGGGTAACATTATTCTCGATGTTGTGAGGGTGACTCAAAACTGTTCTGGGGCATTCAGTTACATGCCCACTCAGTTTGGGTTCAGTTGGTAAAACTGCTGATTTCTACAGATCACTTGCTTGATTTGGTGAGCTGCTGTAATTTAGGTGGTGACAGAATTAGGTCTTGGTGGATTGTGGTTCTTTCTGCCTGTGTAGCAGAAGAATCCTCTATTGTTTTCCGCTGCCCTTAACTTAGCAATGTGTACATCTCTGTTGCTATATCCACTCTGTTTAAACCTGTCACACATTTCAGCTGTATTCTGATTAAATGCAGCTTGTGTGCTGCAGTTTTGTCTAACCGAATGAACTGGCCAGTTGGAATGGCCTTAATCACATGTTGGGGTGGTACGAGCTGGCTAATAAAACCGTGTTGTCTGTCAGCTTCTAAATAGATCTGTGTCTGTACCATTCATGCTTTTCTAATGATACAGATATCCAGAATTGAAATGTGTAACAGACTACCAGCCGGGTGAAGTGTAGATGCTCAGTGGTGGACTCTAGATATTTATGGAAACCAGCTAGTTCTACCAGTTGCTGTCCCCACAGCATAAGGCAATCATCGATATATCACCTCCCATTAAATTATTTTACTAGGTAGGGATTAGCTGCCTCATTGTACAGAAATTCTTCCCCCACAAACCTACTAAGAGGTTTGTAAAATTGTTTGGCAAAAGACGCCCATAGCTGTGTCACCAATCTGTAAGTAAAATTCCCTAAGAAAGAGAATATGTTACACTGCAATGCAAGTCTTGCCAGTTGCACAAGAAATTCTGGGTGTGGATGTACCAGTGGGTCTCCGATCCAAGAAATGTTTAAGCTTTCTTAATCCCACTTCATGGGGGAATATTTGTATACAAAGATTCAATGTTGAAAGTAACAAGATATTTGTCCTCTTCGACATGCATATCTTGCAGAATCTCAAGAGCCTGATTATTGCCCTTGATATGGGATCTGAGCTACTGTACAAATGGATTTATATCATAATCAGTGTATTGTGACAAAGGCTGCGTCACAGAGTTGATACCTGATATGACTGGCTTACAGGGTGGTGCTGACACAAATTTATGCACCTTTGGTAAGATGTATATTGTGGGACATGAAGTAATAAGGACTTTTTGTTTTGATAGTATAATCAATAACATGCTGTTCATGGGCTTGGCGTTGCAGCTATTTTTTCCTTGAAAGCTGAAGTGGGGTCTCCAGATAAGGTTTGTAAATTTGGAATTCTGTTGTTGTCTGTGGTTCTTGGCTTTGTAAACAGTGGTGGCCATGATAACCATGCCCTTCCTCGTACGCTTGTTTAATCGTGATGGCAGTGTTATTTTGTAGTGCTTTAAGTGCCTTAAACTCTGCCCTTGACATATGAGGAGCGAATGTTAGATTTGTGAAGTTTACTTAAATCTTGTTCACAGGCACGAAGGAAACTGCCACAGTAGGATTAAAAGGTGGCATAAAATTAGATTTGGGTTTGAAAGGATGCAAAGTTACTTGTGTGTTTTGTGAACTTCAGCTTCTGTAACATCAGCATAGAGTGTTACCAGAATAAGTTACACCCATAACCAAGTCAGCCCCACCTCCCCTAACAGAAGCAGGTAGCGGTGCAGCTCCTTGACAAAAGCGTGCATGTATGCGAAACGTTGGGGTGGAATGCTTACACTGTGGAATTGTTCCTTTTTTTTTGTTTTTTTTTTTTGCTGCTTTCTGCAGTGAATTAAAATGGTGCACTTCTTTGCACAACACTATTACCTTTGGTCGATTTCTTTCATGAAAATGGCAGAAATATTTTCTTCCTTTTCTGGATTATGAAAGCATTCTGACATACAGTTTGTATGAAAGGCGCTTTATAAAACCAAAGGCCTTTCCTTTCTCAAGACAACATACAAACTGAGTCAGCAGTCCTGATATTTACAAGTATCATTCTTGACAAACTACACGAAGGAGAGAGAGTGCAGTGCTTTCTACAAGTGCCACCTAAGCAACTCTGTCTAAAGGGAGTGCTCAGCAGTTCCTTTTACTGAGTATGCTTGACCGTGGCTACCAAGGGCAGTTTGTGTCTGAACTTAATTTGTGTAAAAGGGGATTTCCTATTCACTGTGTAGCCATGCCTCATTGTTGCAGCATTGTCAAAGGCCTGGTGATGTTTATCTTGTGAGCGGTGACAGAATGTTGGCCAAATAACGTGTGGCAAGGTCAGAATGGAAAACGCCAAAATGTGAAACTTTCTAGACTATACATTTACATTTCTGCCTGTGGGTGTGACTTGTCTGTTTACTGCTCGTTGTACTCCTGAGTATCTGGTGAGTAGTGCAACAGCTTCCTGTTTGTGTTTCTGACTATGTGGAGCTTGCTGTCCTCTGTGCTGCACTCGGACACAACACCGTAGAGAGTGAGCTCATTCAGGATTCTGTGCCTGTTCAGGCATGCCTGGTTCAGTTCGTTTTCCCACAGTGCAGCCCTGACCCTCCCAAACAGATAAGAGTAGTTGTGGCAAAGTAACCTTGGGACTGCTAAGCTGCAGTTCAGGTTAGCTGGGAAAGTGTCTCACCATACAACGTATTTGGCTGCTGTGTGTCCCTAAACCTTAGATTTTCTGCTGCAATGTCTTTCATTTAACCATTTTTAAATCTGTTTTTATTGTTAGTGCTGTAATTAGTGTGGATCCACAATAAAGATGGCAGTCTTTTAATAAGTCTTCTTCCCTGTGGTTTTCTGGGTGGGCCTGTGGTGGGTGCTCGGACACGGTTTTAAATACGGAAGGGAATCAGGGGTCCTTTATAGGTAAAATAACAATAATGACTGTCTAAAAAATTATTTTGAGGCTCAGTTGTATGTCCTGGGGCAGGCAGCTCCTTGCCTTGGGTTACTGACCCAGTTGAAAATAATATTGCCCGCAGCTTTTAACTAAGCGTGAGAGTGCCATTGTAGCAATGAATTCAAAGCTGCAGATTATCTCCGAGCTCGGACACAGGATGTCTAACAGCAGGAAGTGTGATGGGCCGCATTGCTATAAAGTAGTGCAGCAAGCATGTATCGCTTATAATCTCTGGTAGAGCTTATGACATTTCCCTTCATCCTCTGCTCTCCTACTCCATAAGCTTCCCATCCTTATTGATTTGCTTTTGTTAACCAGGTAAGCACATTAGACAGCCAAGTGCCTATTTTCAGGTGCGACCGAGAGGATTACAATTGTACATACCAGAGCATCAGGCAGACAGGATGCATACAAAGCATCTGAACATATGGTACATCATGATCATCAGGCAGACAGGGTTCATACAAGAGCAACAGAAACAGTGATTCTCTCTCCTAAGCTGGTCTCCGGCTTCCTTACTCCTAGGCTGTACCTCCTGATGCTGGCTGTAGGCAGGACTAAAGCTCTGCAGCAGGGGGAAGAAGCCTCCACATCTGGTTGTTTTCAGTTTACTTCCTGCCTCCAGTCTGGCAGGTACTCTGCAAGCAGTGCTCTGTCCTCTTGGCAGAGCTGAAGACAGCAGACTGTAAGTCCATCAATTTCATTTATTTCGGGCATTGTAGCTGTTTTCAGCATTCCTGCATGGCTCCAGTCTCAGCCTTGCAAGCTGTATAGACTGGCCACATTTCAAGCAGGTCTCATTTTCCTCGCGATTTTGGACTGGGCCGTCCACATCAGGAGCTTGAATCTGCCCCAGTACAGATTTGGGCAAAAAATCGGCACTGGAATATTTTGGGGCAGAAAGCAACACTGGAGGGCATATCCAGGACATTTCCCTCACAAGGGCAGCCCTGAGTGTTTCCGTCGGCGGCTGGCGCGTTGGGCTCTCAGCCGCTTGTCGACTGTTACCCGCTCCTCTTGCAATCATCGGTGGGCGCTTTGGGATCCTCAGCTGATCATTGACAGGGCCTGCTCCCTGAGCGCGATCAGAGGGCAGTTGTTGGTGTTTGGGGCTCAAAACAGCACCGGAGCGCTTATTTAGGAGGTGCATAAATGCACATTCCCTCATGGGCAGCCCTGATTTTTCAGTCGACAGCTGGGACTGGGTCTCTAGTCACTCATCAACGATTGACTGCTCTGATCGCCTGCTTGCCGCTCGTCGATGTTCACTTGCTGGCTTGTCGATGACAAGACGGAGTCATGAGGAGGAGGCTACTTGGAGCAGGCGCTACTCTGAGCAGGCGACAGAGGTCATGAAGCAAAGAGCGGGTGTCTCTCCGGAACAGACCTAGCGTACAGGGGCAATAAACACAATAGCACCAGAGTGTTTTCTTTCTCTTATACCCTGGACAAGGGCAGTCCCTGGTGTTTTCTGTCGATGGCGGTCATTCCGGTCTTCTCAGCTGCTCGTTGACAATGGGACTGCCCTGCTCACTTAGCCCTCATGGTCATTCAGTGTATTCTTGGAGAGCTAGTGCTGCAGAGTATTAAGACCACTACCTGGGACCAAGGGATCAGCGTGGAACAGGCCCCCCAGAATGTTTAATAAAGCAGCGAGGCATACAAAGAAAAAGGAGCTCAGTATCTTGCCCTTAAGGGCCAGCAACTCAACAGGAAACCTCCAGGCGGAGGGGTGCACTTAAAAAAAAAAGGGGAGTAAGACCATTGGGCTCATGGTCTCAGTCAGTCCTTCTGGGGGCGCATAGGGATTCATCCTCACTTCTATTGACCTTTCGGTTTATGGGCCTAGTTGCAGACGGCAGCGCTCATGAATGTCAAGGACCCCCCAGGAAGGCATAATACCCCTATAGACTCAGTCCAATAGACAACAGAGAGAGCAGTGGCCTTAGAGACCCAGCAGTCCGAGTCCAATCTCTGGCCCCAGTCCTACAGTTAATACAGGGCACCTGCTCTGGACCCTGCATGCTTCACACCAGTCCTCATCTGAAGTGGAAGAGTTGTCTTCACATCCTTATGGTCTCAATGAAGATCTCTGGGTGCTAATAAGGGAGAGTGTCACAGAGTACGTTCTCCGGACTCCGTGAGGCTCCAGTTCATCTCCCCTAGGAGAGGGGAACTAGGGGCTCATCATCATCACCATCATCAGGCTCGGCGACTCCGACCTAGAGGGTCTAATCTTTTCATAACCCAGATCTTAGTTGGGTTTTCCTTGGATCTCCCGGGCTCCTCCCAGCCAATACAGGCTTTACCTGGCAGCTGCTGCCAACCTGTCCACAGCCTCCTCTCCTTTCAGGCATAGAGGGCTTGGAGTAGGAGGAATGGCAAGGCCCAGATTCACCTACCCAGTGGCCTGGTGGCTATCTAACCTTTTCAAGCGGTCAAGAAGCAATCTGCAAGGGTTAGACTGCCCCATAATAGACCCAGGGCATAGGAGTAGGGGAAGACATTTAAAAAAATTCTTCAAGAAGAGGTTCAGTCCAAGCCAGTCAGTGGGTCCTAGCCATTATCGCAAGGGTTGCCTATACAAGCCCCATTATCAGCCAGGGTCGCCTATACAAGCACCCCCTTCTCATGTGGTGCCCTCCCCTATTCTATGGCAATCCATATAAAGACAGGCTACCTATACAGGCCACGATAGACCTTCGCAAGCAGAGGCTATTTTTACCCCTCAGAGATCCAAGCGGGAGGTGTCTACCTATTCTCCATTGTGCTATCTTGCACAGAGAGATTCCGCCAGTCCTGAGCTTCAGCTTCCTGAATAGATTTGTCCACAGCACATCCTTCAAGGTGGAAACTTTGTCATCAGTCATTAGGGGTCACAAAGGGAGATTTGCTGGCATCCATCTGCCTGCACCATACCTATTTACACATTCAGGAAATACACAGAGCGCACTCCGAGAAAATTATTAAAGGTGCTAGTTGTAGTCATAGCCCATAGAGACCCATTAGCCCAACCAAGCAAGGTTCTTTTACGTGGAAGCCAAATCTTTAGGGCTCTGCCAAAGCTCACCGAGGAGTTTTCAATAGTCCCTCCACTGCGTGCATTTCTCTTTCATGCAGCCAATGGGGACAGATTGATTCTCCTTCCCTGAGGGTCTCAGAGGACAGAGGCCATGAAAGTCGCAAGTTGGGCCTTCATACCAAACACAAATCTCAACTAGTGTAAGCTTCAGGAGCCTGGGGGCTCCCAAGCATTAACTATCAGCCCAAGGCAGGTGCTCGGTTAGAAACAAGGTGCAGCATAAATGTTCTTGAGATGAGCAGTATGCCTCGCTCTGAGGCTTCTGAAAGAGCAATTCCTCAATGAGAATGGACTGGTTCAACTGACAGTCTGACAACGGGTATACATCGACCACCAGGGCGGCACAAGAAGCCCAAAAAGCGCTAAAAGATCCCTCACTCTTTCAGTGGGCAAGCACCACTGAAAGATGTATATTCCTGGACAGGAAATGACACAGCAGTCTGGATCTGTCCAGGATGTTCTTCCAGGGGAATGGGAGCTGGAGGACAGCCTTCCACACTCCATCAGAACAGGGGCAATCCTCAGACAGATCTTTCGCCTGTGGGCAGAATTCAAAGGTACAGCAATTCTGCTCCCTGACCAGGGACAACCAGCGGTGGCTCAGGGCACCTTCTCTCCTAAACTGGATCAGTTCGGCCTCCTGTTTGCCTTCCTCCAATACCGCCTATCAAGACTCCTCCACAAATGGCCTTGGACAGGGCAGTCATGATTCTATGGGGTCTCTTATGGCCAGTCTGCACATGGGTTTCCGACTATCATTCATCTTTCGGGTGACCACCTCTAACCTTCAATTTCAGCCCAGACCTTCTCCTTTAAGGGCCGATCTGCATCTCAATTTGAACAACTTGCCTCTCTCTCTCTCTGGGCCTGAAGATTGAGCAGGAACGGTCAAGGAGCTAGGCTCCCAGCTCCTGTGGTGATGAGAAGGATGTGAGCCCATGTCTCACTTCTTCCTCTAAAGGGTATTATAGAATTTGGATGAAATTCTGATTTGGGTGTCATACCAACGCATACAGAACTCTCTAATAAAATCGCCTGTACGCCTGCAGTTTCATTTAAGAGGGTGGACAAGGTCTCCAACCAGCCACCTTTACAGTTCAGGTTTCTGTGATGGGGACACTCTTGGTGATAAAAGAAAAGATTTAAGGAAATAGTTGGGCCCATATCCCCATGTCTGGAAGTTTCTAAGGACAACAGTACAGTTCTCTCCAATCAGGCCATTGGCCCCTGGCCTGAAGCTTAATCTGGTTCTCTAGGCTGTGAACAAGGTCCTTTAGAGCATCTGCAAGAGGCATCCTTCATGTATCTCAGAATGAAGGCCGCTTTTGTCCCATAACTAGTCAAAAGACAGGAGAATTCAGCAAAATGGGTGCATTGAGAACCATACACTGTTTTTCATCAGGCTCTGGGTACTCGTACAGATCCAGGCAGTTGCAAGAAGTTATGTCTCCTTACATTATAAGGTTCTTTTCTTGTTTCCTTCTACTCCTAAAAAGCGATCAAAAAGGAATTTTATCCACAAGACCCAAGAAGAGTGATGAAAATATATAGGAGAACGGAGGCTATTCAGAGATCCAAGTTTGTTAATTTTTAGCTCGGGCCAAAATTAGGGGCAACAAGGATTCAAAAGACCCTGTAACGAGATGGATTCTATCTGGCACCTCCGCTGCTTAGGATCAGGCTGGACCTTCTTGCCTGGCCCAGTGAGAACCCATTCCATCACAGCTATGAGTCTCTCGGGGTGTACAGCCTTATGCATAGAGGCCACTTGGTCATTCAGTCACATATTTACAACATTTTATGGATGTGATGTCCTAGACAGAAACATCCTTGGGCCGCTGAGTGCTTCAGGCGGTGGGGGCCCTTGAGGGCACTTGACATTCTTCCCACCTGGGACATCTGGAGATGTGCTGCTTTGGTATATCCCAGGAGTAAGGAAGCCGGAGACCAGCTTAGGAGAGAGAAATAGAAATCTGAATACCTGTACATTTTCTTTCTCCGATAGCTGGTCTCGGCTTGATCCTCCAGAATGTATATAGTTGGCTGGCCTTCACAACCAATTGTGCCATAACTTTTGCTTTTTGTTTCCAAATTCTGTGTATTACCTCAGGGGACTGCATTAGGAACAGCTAGAGACAACCGGATGTGGAGGACTTTTACCCCCTCCGCTGCAGAGCTTTAGTCCTGCCTACAACCAGCATCAGGAGGTACAGCCCAGGAGTAAGGAAGCCCGGAGACCAGCCATCGGAGAAAGAAAATTTACAGGTATTCAAATTTCGATTTAGAATGAGAGAGAATAACAACTTAGTACAGGCATGGGAGTATAACAAAGGCACATAACAACAGACATTAAGCTAGCTAGGTACATACAAGAGCATCAGGTTCATAGATTATGTCAGGAGGTAGATAACTGTGTGGTACTGGCGTGGACAACAGATGCCTACAGGTAAAGTCGACAGTACCCTCAGGAGAACACAGGTATTAAGAGAGTTACATAGGACAGGCAACAGATTGTAGGCACTCTTTTCAGGGTCGGGTAGGGCAGGGAAGAGCACCATATTCAAATGGTGGGACAGATGGCATCGAGCTTGCCAGATGGATGAAGTGTTAGTAGAGGCCGGGTCACCACGCCCAGACAGTCTGGACCAGTTTAGCGGCTCAGGCACAAAGGCAGGCAGAGGCCGATTTAGAAACCCCATAGGAGGCTTTGAAACAGGGGTGGGAGGTAGTGGGCGAGTGCTAGCAGGAAAGGAGTTCCACAGCTTGGGTACTAGGCAGCGAGGCCGATTTCCCATTTGGGTGTGGATTTTAGGAACCAGGAGGACACAGAGTCGCTGGATCTTAGATGATGGTGGGTGGGGTTTCAGGTTTGAGGAATGAGGCACGTGTAGGAGGAGTGGCATTTCTGACAGCATTGTCAATGAAGTTGCCAAGGACAAAGGTCGGTGGTATTCCGGAAGCCACTCCAACCAGGAGTATAGCTCACATTGGTGTGTGGCGAGAAGCAGTGAGGGCAAACGGCATATATTGTTGTACACTGTGTCCCATTTGGAGACTGGATTTGGGAGCAGGGCAAAGGATACAGCCATAACAGGCGTGGGTAGGAGGATCCAGCCTAGCAGTGGCAAAATGTGTGGCTGGGTGAGACAACCTTTAGCTCTGTATGCAAGGCCCAGCTTGCAGTTTGCGGCCTTACAGGCGTTACAGATGGGAATGTGAGGTCCAGTTGTGGTTCAAGGTAGACCCCAGGTACTTGACCACATCCACAACATTCAGGAGGAAACCATCAGCTCCCAGATATTTAGAGAAGCTTGGTGTGCTTTTATCTTGGCTGAGGAACCAAAGAGCATGGCCTGGGTCTTTTAAGGTTAATGGTTAGCCTGTGGTCCTCAAGCCAGATTTGAATGTAGTTAAAGCCAGAGTTCAACCGGGAGTTAATGTCCTTGATGTCACGCGAGCTGACCAGGATGACGGGTCATCTGCATACAGGGTGGAGTGCCCATGGGCAGAGACAGAGGCGGCTCGTTTATGAATAGGTCCACGGACGGAGCCCTGTGGGACCTGCAGGTCACCTGGGAAGGTTTGGAGAGGGATTTGTTAAAGTTAGTATATTGCTGCCTCCCAGAGAGTAGTTGGAGAACCGGGAGGGAGGGGGCAACCCATAAACCAAAGAGTGGAGTGCAGGAGTGACTGATCAACCCGGTCAAAGGCTTCTGAGAGATCGACTGAAGATGGCTCCAGTCAGTTTACCATGGTCGGTAGCAGACCTGATCTCGAAGTGACCACTGCAAGGGCTGTAGAGGTGCTGTGCCCTTTTCTGCAGCTGTGTTGCACTTGGGAGAGTAGCTCATAACTCTGAAGGTAGTAAGTGAGCTGGGAGGTGACTGCTTTCTCAAGTAGCTTGCTGATCACCGACAGGATTGCAATAGGGCGGTAGTTATTGGGATCCTTAGGGTCACCTTATTGAGTACGAGGATGACCCTGGACACCTTCCATACGTCCAGGATGGTTTCTGTGATTAAGGAAGTGTTGAATATGTGAGAGAGGCCAGGCTCGGGGATGCCCCAAGGCAGAGCAGTTTAGGCTCAAGGCTGTCGTGCCCAGCTCCAGTGTGAGGAGAGAGACTAGCAAAGAGCCTCTGGGTCTCCGAGGTGGAGGCAACCTTTAGGTAGAAAGAAGGTTGGCTAGAGGTCCCACCATGGGAGGGACCCAGGGTCACGAGGGCCAGGGGTTGAGGGGAGGAGCAGCCGGACAGAGAATTGGTGGTTAAAAGCGCTGGCAATAGTGAGGGGTTATTGCAACTGACCCCACCAATCAGCAAGTCTGAGGCCTGGGCTCAGGCTGACCTTCCAACTGAGTTTTTAATGTTTTGCCAGAAGGTGCTAGGGTTACTGGCTGAGGATAGCAGGAGGATTGGCAGAATTCGCTCTTATCAGAGTGGATGGCTCTTCTGCAGGAGCTGCTCAACTGTGTATATTCGAGGAAGTCTGTACTGGAGTGGGAGGATTTGAATCTCATCCAGCATTTGTCTCTTTGCTTCATGAGGGAGAATAGGCCACCATGGAGCCACTTGGTTACCATACCCTCACCCTCCTTTTCATTAGGGGTGCATGTTTTCTTGCAGGGAGTGAAGACAGCGGGGAGGTTGTTGAGGGCCTCCGTGGGATCACTCGTGGCAGTGACCCGGGACCAGTCAATTTACCGAAGGTCAGCAAGGTAGTCTTCAGTGCTAAAATTTGAGTAGTCCCGCATCTGGATCACCTTGCTAGGGATTTTGGGAGGTGAGACGCCCATGTGCAGTAGGTGGGGAGTGATCCGAGATGGCATCAGGGAGGATACCTGAGGAGACTGTTCTGTCAGGCCTGTTACTCAGTACCCAGTCAATGAGGATCCTTTCCCCTGCAGTGGGAGGGCCTCGTGGGTTCAGTAAGGAATTGGCTGAGGCGAGGCCCGACAGCAGAGGCTCATACTGCTTGGCATTACCCCAACCAGTTTAAATTGAGGTTGCCCAGGACCATTAGCTCATTGGGCCCACTCTATCATTGAGGCAGTCGGAAGTAGCAAGGAGAGCCCAAGCATTCCTTCCTTTGGAGGGTTATAGGCACATACCACGTGGATCTTTTAGTATTGCCTAGTAGGTGGAGGGTGTGCAGAACTCATAGGCAGGGGTGTGCCTAATGACAGACATGTTTAAATGCCCCTTGTAGTATAGAGCACTCCGCAGCGCTTATTCCTTCTTTGTCCAGCCTAATAAGGTGGTACCCAGGAGGGCACACACGGAGTCTGGGGGTGTGGCTTCAGCCAGGTTTCTGTGATGTCAGGGTTGTAGTGAGCCACCCAGGCAGTTAGCTCTGCTAGGTTCGGGTAGTAGACTACAAGTGTTCAGGTGCACCAGCTTTATACTTTGGTGATAGCCAGGCAGGAGGGGACTTGAAGGAGGGCAAGACAGCCTGATGCCCAGGAGTTTGAGCTGTGCCCCAGCTGGGCCAGGAGGATCGAGCACCCCGGGCAGCATCCTAAAGCCACTTTTGGGGGGTTGTGAGTCAAGTACAGTCGACTTCCAGGCCTAGGCCTCGGGCAGCCCAAAGGAGGCAGAGACTGAGACTAAACCAAAACAGCGCACAACGTTATACTGATAGAGGGCCTGTAGGCGGCAGTAGCACCACACCAATTAAGATACAGGTAGCAGTCGCTAATTATGCTAGGCCAGGATTGCCATAGCACAGGGGGCAGAAAGCTGCAGTGTAATGGCCCAGGGCAGCAGGTCAACAAGACAAGGGTAGTAATTGAACAACTCAAGCAAAGGCTGTACCAGAACTAGTACGGGAATCGTGAGACACTTTATCTAGCCTGCAATAAGCAAGTAGAAAATACTGGCCTTAAGTACACCAGTGAGTACAACTAAGTACAGGTATCAACCCAGTGAGACAGTGAGATATGATATATAGCATACATTAGACTGTTAGGAAATACTAGTCCTAGAATATCGCTGTAAATACAATCCAGCGATGGGGAAAAATCAGGTCCTAAGAAACACCAGTAAGCACAATCCGTGATTGGGAACAGCAAACAAGGCTAGAGGAAATTTCTGTCCACAAGTCAGATTAAGAGTCTGGATTCCATCCCAGCCAAACCAGGAGAGGGCAGCCCACTGATTAGACCCCAAATGCCAGAAGTGCAGTTGGACACAACAGCTTGAATCTGCACTGATGCAGGAAGCTGTAGTATGAATGCACAGCCACATCGCGAGGTGGGAGCGATGCAGACAACAACGCAGTGGGACAGCAGAATGGTAAGTCATGTAAACATGCCTAATGTGGGACATGCTCCATGTTCAGCTAGTGGAAAGCACCCTCTTTACCATTTTCATTACTTCTAATGCTTAACTGAGCTTCAGATCCATGCTGCCAATCCTGGGTCTTCAGGTGTCACCTACAAACATGGCAGGGAAGAACTTACAACCTCCTGGAATTCACTAGACAACTGAACAGCCAATTGTGGAGGGTAGGCAGCTGTTTTCCACCCTGCATCTTATCCCAGGGCAGATTTGCCTGGTATGTGGAGCTTTAGAAAAGCAGAGACCTTTAACAGAGTAGGCCGATGAGGAGAAAACCTCTGTCAAAATATCAGTTAGGTAGAGATTTCTTCAGCAGGCACCCATCTGCCGAACAGGTAGTGCCTTTACCGTCAACTGTACAACTCTTACTTGAGGATTTTGTAACTTGGTGGAGGGGAACTCTGATTTCATCAGGCCTGTTAAGCGCTTCATCACACTGTGACTGAGAGTTCTTGGATGCTGAGAAGGAAGAAGGCTGTGAAGAGAAAGGGAGCTCACCCGAGCAACAGAATTTTGATTAATAAGCAACACCCTGCCCCTCCCACATTTTCCTGATCCAAGGAATTCTTCTTTGCTGGTATCTTGCCTACCAAAATGCTGCTGGACCAGCCAGTTGCTACTTTGGTCTTAATCAGCATTCTCCTGATCAGCTCCCGGGCGTGGTGCAGGCTTTGATGGATGTGGGAATAGGCAGGGTGTCATCTGGGGCAGCCTCCCCCCCCTCTAGTTTTGGTCCCTTGAACCTTTTTGGGAATGTTTGTCAGCTGGATTGTAACAGTGCAACCAGAGCTAGAACTGTCACTATCCAGAGCAGAGGAGCATCCTGTTGGGATGCTCGTTTGAATACCAGTACGGCAAGCCGCTCCACTAGCTTCTTCACTGTTGGTTTGGCTAGCTGTCTTTCCTGGTAGATCATCCATGTTTCAAATGAGTTATTGATTTCAGATACTACAATGAGCTGTACAACTGGCCTGGTCCTAGAAGGCACACCTAGAACTCTGGTCCTATTCCTGTTGTGGATTTAGCAACAAAGCTAATAGAAAAGTGATATAGTTTTTGATACGCAGCCCCAAGATTATACCAGAAGGTTTGCGCCATGTAGAAGGGCAGAGTGGGCCATCTGACTCAATCTTCTGCTGTGACAATGGCTCAATGGGTTGCAAGCTCTCCACTTTGGAGATGGAAGAATGAAAGGTTGTGAGTTGTAGTCCAACACTAGGATCTTAATGCTATTACCCAATATTGGCAGTAGGATTGCTGCACAGTTAAGGTGCCAGTCACCAGATAAGATGTTAACTCAAGATTTGATGGAAGTTTATAAATTTTAGCTCACCCACCTCCTGTGGGACACCCTAAATTCACTCCTGACCTCAGGAAAGGGGAGGGACTTCACCATTAATTGGTAGCCCACAACATTTAGGCCATCCTGCAGAGCATAATGTAAGTGGGTTCGCATTGCAGTTTGCAATGGAAAAACAGGCAGTTGCAAATCATCGGTATTCTTGATTAGCTAAATTGCTAATCTGTTTCCTGATGTGGCGGGCTCAGCATAAAGTAACTGCAGTTTATCCCCTGAGTTTCTGCCTCAACTACAACCCCGGCTTAAATCACGCTAAATTGCTTGGCATGCAGAAGCTCAGGAGGCGGCACATCCTGCCTTTCCTCTTGCATGCAGGAGAGAAACAGATGGGCAGTGAAATACAACATGGTATGTCGGTCATGATGAGATTAGCCCAGTCATCATTATGGAACCCAACCATGCATGCAGGAACAAAAGTACTTCTAGTGTATATGCCCTGCTGTGGGCCAGGGAGTTAATATCACTCTCGCCTTCTGTTGGTGGGTCACACTGAGCGGGTTCCACAGTAAGGCTCAGAGGGTGAGTAATGGCGTTAGGGAGCATGTCCAGATGAAGGCCAAAGATCTGTTTTATGCCCAGCTCAGTAGTTTTGTGCAGAAAGACCTCACAACACAGTATAATACTGTTATTTTATTAATGCGTAACAGATACAGTCAGTGTTAATATGCTGCAGTTAAAAACAACCATGTTTACAAATTGGCAAGGCAAAGTTTATTTTATAGTGCCCATTCCACAGACTCTGGGTGCCTTCATAAAAATATGTAAGGGAGTAAAGGAACAAACATACATAAATACACATTAAAACAATAGTAAAACAAATACTATAATAAGAGCAATAGTTTTCATTTCTACAATTACTATATCAGGCTAAATGTCTATGTCTGGAAAGACCAGAGGGAAAGATGGGTCTTAAGTGACACTTAAAACCTCAACTGAAGGGCCTCCCTGATGATTGGAGGAAGCTAATTCCATGAGCAGTTTTAAGTCTCGTCCTGAGGTACCAGAGGCCCTAGAGAGGAGGCGGAGTGTGCGGACTGGGGCAGCAGGTTTTAGGAGATTAGACACATCTCAGGGCCTAGTCCATGAGGGCCTTAAAGGTGAGCAAGCCCACCTTGAAGATAACCCTTCACCTGACCAGCAGCCAGTGCAATTGCCCTCAAAACTATCTGGCATTAATTAACATTCTGAAACTAATTTATGCTTTGCCCCACCAGTTGACCATAGTTTGCACTTGTATAGTGGGGCTTGTGAAGCCCTCTTACCAAAGTCTGAGCTCACTGCCTCCTCAGAACACTTGTAAAGGAGTCTGGCTCAGGATGCAAATCCAGTCTACTGCAAAGGACAGTCTCAGGTCAGTGGATATGGTTCTTTACCCACACTCTGGCAGTTCCAGTGGAATGGTTTGATTGGCGGACGCCTTAACCTAAACTCCTCCCACCACCTGGGCAGTATAGCCCTGACTCCGCCCATGATACATAGATCATAGACAGTGTCGGCAGATAAGGGCCTATGGCCCACCCAGTCTGCCCATTTGAGCTTGTAAGTTCAGTTTGTTTTCCTAGAAGTCTGTTGCCCTCACCCTGACCTCCAGAATTCCTTTGTCTATCCCATGCATTCTTAATTCCGTGATTGTTTCAACCCCACCACTTCCTCTGGCAGGGTGTTCCACTTGTCCACCACCCGTTCGTGAAGAAATTCTTTTCCTGTTTCCTCTGAATCGCCCTCCTCCAACTTCATCCCATGCCTCTAGTCCTGGAACATCTTTTGCTTAAAATAGTGTTTTCCTGCACCCTGTTCCTCCCTGTAGATACTTGTATGTCTCTATCATATCCTCTCTCCCTCCTCTCCTCCAGGAGTACATGTTCAGTTCCTTCAACCTGTCTTCATAGGACTTGTGATGCAATCCATGCACCATCTTTATTGCCTCTCCTCTGAACCTTCTCTACCCTGTCTATGTCCTTGCGAGGTATGGTCTCCAGAACTGTACACTGTACTCAGGTGGGGCCTCACTAGTGTCTTGTATAGCGGAATTATGACCTCTCTTTTCCTGCTGGTGATGCCCTGCCTATACATCCCGTGATGTCAGATCTTTCTGCAGGAAACTTCCTTAGCAGCTCCTTCTTGGGTTTTCGAGTGAGATTAGCAAACTTTCTTCAGAGTTTTCAACTATGTAAGTTGATTCTCTTAGTCCTTTGACACCATCTGATGATCAGAGGAGCAACTGAAGCCAGGATTTAAATTTTGCATCGTTGTTGGCAGAAGATGTTAGTCACCGACCACATGACACATGCGTGTACTGCCTGAGCGGGCAGTATGGCGTGATCACAAGGGCTGCAAGTGGCTTAAGCATGTTGCCAGAGTCCCCTTGAGGACAGAAGCTCCAGCCTTGCGGGGCTCCACCTTCAGAATGGGATCAGAAGGACTACCACAAGAGGCCTCGGCTGTGGTGGGGTCGGCTGAACAACTTGCAGCCCTTGAAGCAGAAGGGGCAGCTACAGCGGGCACCTTCTCTGTCTCAGGGCTGTTCCTTGTGGCCAGCATCGGAGGGTCATTCACTGGAGAATTCTGGGAGATGTGTCTGGCCCTCCAGACCTTGAGGGATAGCCTGCACCCCCAGGTACTAAGGGTGTCACTGGTGCTGGTCATGAGACCATGAGTGATTGAGGTCCTCCTGGTGTCTCGACTTGCCCGACCGCTTGATGACTGTCTAGTGCTCCTCAGCTGGGGGCAGGTCAAGGATCTTCAATTCTCCCGTCGCGCCAATAGATTTTGACTCCGTTACAGCAGGCTACCTGAATCTTTCTGGATGGAGCTTTTTCCCAGTTGTTGGGCGAGATTGAATGGTGCTCCCAGTCCTCATTCAGGAGGATGTGGTCTGGTCAGTGTCCCCATCTGGCCCTTAATAGGAACAGCCTGCACGGAGGTGGGTCTCCTGCTCCCACATTGCCGAGCGTGAGCAGGCGCGTGTGATCTACAGCAGCCCACAGGAAAGCCTTTCTCTGCCGACCGGCTCGTCAGAGTCGTGGTCAAGATCACGATTAGGGGCATTCCTGCCTGATCCTCGTGACCTGGAGGACGTTCCTTATCCTCGGGTGAGAGAGGCCACCACTGCAAGTTGCCTAGTGCTGCGTGGAGCTCCTCTAGTAACATGGACCATTGTAGGGCAGGGTGGGGCTTTACCCCCAGTCTTTGGTCTTCTGGCCATCGCTAGTGGTACCCTTTGCTGGTCTACTGCGCGGGTGCAAACCGCAGCTGCTTCTCCACATCTTCAGGTGGAGCCACGACCACTGCAACTGAAGGTGGGTGTTTCTAAGAAGGTTGCCCACTTGGCCACTGGCTTGTCAGGCTGGTTGTCAGTTAGGGTCACCCGGGAAAGGATATCTGGGTGGTCCGTGGCAAGAAATGGCTGAGGGCTGTCTTCGAGGAGTCCTTGGACGATGCGGATCTTGAGTCCATGGCCTCCCTGAGACTTCCTCCTCAGTTGTGGCTCAGTTGAGGAACTTTCCACTGAGCATGGCCTGGTGTGCTTCAGGGTGCTTCTCTGACTCATCTGAGTCCATGTCAGTCCGGCTTGAGTCAGTTCAGAAGAGGGCTAAGTTTTCACTCACAGACATGTTGGACTGGGATGAATCCCCAGCATTGTGTTCTCTGTGGCTGAGGCCATCTTGGGACCGGCTCTGGGCTTTGGCTGCATCCAGCGTGCTGCCTGGCACCCTCTATCTGCATAGTCCACTAGTATGAGATCTGCACATATTCCCTTTGGGATTTTCGAGCACCTCTCTGCGGAGGGGTTGGTTGAGTATTCAGTGTTCCTGTAAATCCAGACACCAGGGTATGGGTCCCTGACAACGAGTCCCAAGATTTCACCACATGCTGCTAAAAGGTATACGCTGTAGCCCTCCATTAGGCTAGCAGTGCTGCAGTGATGGCCAACTCGGCCACTCCCTGATGGGAGTGTTTGATGTAGTCCTCCGTCAACTCTCTGATTGAGCAACAGTTGGCAGTGCAGCTCATTAGAGACCAGGGTCAGTCGCTGGATAAACACCAGCTCCAGACAGCCTTGGACATGGGCATCTCTTGTGCCCATGCTATGGTGGCGACTGTTTCCATACGTTGCAGGCCAGGCTGCATTTGTCCTCCTTCACAGAGAAACCCAACACAAACTGGCCGATGTCCTTTTGGCCCTGAAATGAAAGGACATCTCATCTGCATCGAGAAGTCTAGTGTCACCCTAGATTCTGTGATGTCCTAGAAGGACCAGAAAAGAAGCCTAAGAAACAGGTCTTTTAGTCACAGCCTCCTTGGCAGCAGTCCAGACAGGTACAGTTCCAGGCCTGGTGCTCCTAACCAAATCACGGAACCCTGGGTCCAAGGTGGGGGCAGGGGTAGTGGTGCCCTCTGGCAGCAGCCATTATTGCCCCTCAAAAGGTGTCCAGTGACAGGTTGGGGGCGTGTCTCTCCACCTAGCCTGTACTTCCCTGCTGTCCCCACTGGAGGCTGGCTATATCACTTCTTTCCATGTTGATCCACTATCACAATGGATAAGTGGATGTTGAGGTAGTGGGCAGAAGATTGCCTCTGGACTTTGAGGCTCTCCTGCCTTACCACCTACACACACCTTGAGAGTTCAGAGTGTCACTGGACATGCTCTCCACTCTCTCGGGATTTACTGAGGCTGCTGAGGTACATGGTGTCCTTCACCAGCATGGTCTGTTGAGCCTTCTGGCAGATGCACCACCTCCAGTGGGAGTTGGGCCGTCAGTGGTCCCATTGCCTAGGCCACTTGGATGATCAGTCACATTGACCCAGCCGATGTGGGATGCCATCCATGGTAGCTGATCCTAGAACACCTGGAGGAAGGTCCATTTGTCTGCCGAGAACCGACTATGTGCTCATGACTGGCCGCACCTCTGGTGGGATGGGAGCACACCTGGTATACCACAGAGCCCATGAGTTCTGGTTACCCTGGAAGTCACGTCATCACACATAAACCTGTTGGAGCTCTGTGCAGTGTGCTTGCCTTTGATGGAGTTCTTCTGATAGTTAGGGTCAAGTTGTGCAGGTCCAGACTGACAACACTATGACCATGTTCTACTTGAACAGGCAGTGTGGAACTCGCCCTTCCTTGTGTTGGGAGGTACCCGGTGTAGATTTCCTGGCAATCCATGTTGCAGGACAAACAATCAGCTGGTGAATTCTCTTAGCTGGGTAGGAGAGACATTGCACAAATGGTCCCTGCATCAGGAAGGGTAGACCACCTATTCTCCCGAGGGCACCCTTAGTGGATCGGGTTGCCTCCTGGGAGAATGCCAAACAGAAGCTGTTTTGTCCTGTTTCCCCTCAAGTCCAGGACACTGCTGGGGATGTCTTTTTGAGGCCCTGGACCCAGGGCCATGTATACACCTTCCTCATTCCCTTCGATCTATAAAGTTGCGGTCAAGGCCTGGAGGGACAAGGTGCAGATGATCCTGATAGCTCCAGAATGGCAATTCTGGTACCTAGATCTCCGCAGCTTGAGCAGCAGGCCCTCGTTGAGACTGCCTCTCCTCCTGGACCCACTGACCAGACAACAGGGGACAGTCCTAAACTCAGATCTTCAGTCCCTGTATCTCACAGCCTGGTTTCTGAGAGTCTTGAGTTCCAGGCCTTAATCTCTTGGAGGAGCCTCCTCACGTTGTGATCTCCTGGAAAAGAGTTGACTACTTAGATGCTGTGTCTTTTAAATGGAAGAGATTTTCCATTTGGCATCAGGACAGTTTGGCTTGATCCTTTGTCTGCCCTGTAGCTAGCATCTTGGACTACCTCTGGTCCCTTTCTGGCCTTTGACTGCGGCATGACCCTTGAAGTGCACCTGACAGCCAGTCTTTACTTACGGATGTGGGCTGGTACGCAGATGGTGGCCCAAGAGAAAGTGGTTGGACGCTTTTTCTTTTTTTTTTTTTAAATTATTCTTTTTATTATTCATATTTTCAACTTATATACACATAGGTCTACAGTTATTATTTTATACAATACATCAACCACTGGTCAATTATATCAAACAGCTCTCAGGGTTCAGTTAATTTCTCAGTCCAATATCCTCATTTCCAACTATCCAATTGCTCTTATACATACGTCCAACACAGTTAACTCTCCCGTAAATTCCACCAATTTCATTGAATTAGGTAAGTAAGTACTGATTGCTCTTCACACCGAATCCTCCTCTCTCTGTCATGCATCACTGCCAATTGTGGTTCAGCTGCTATAAGCAATCTAGGTGTTAGGTGGGCTGGGAGGGCGATCGGCCCAGGCCCCATCAGGAGGCGGAGAGCCAGCTGGACTGAGTTTAACCTCAGAAGTTTCTATTGAGTTATAGAACTTATAGGCAAAGCTGGATCCACCAACATATAGTATAGTTGCCACCGCATCTATCTTATAGTAAACTCTCCCACGTTCATTTATATTATATGTCATTTTTCCATGTTATAAATTTGCTGGGTAACTCTCCTACCAGTCCTGAATCGTAGGGAGATTGACTGATAACCAATGTCGAGTTATTGCTTTTTGGCTGCTGTAAGAAGCAGTGACAGTAGGTATCTTGTGTTCGCCTCGGTAAGGCCTGGGAAATGTAAGAAACAAAATATATTTCTGGTGTCAACTGAATTGTGGATCAATAAGTTGTTGAAGTTGCACCTCCAACTGCTTAAGAAAGTTGAGAGCATTGGCAAGCCCAAAAATATGTGTCAGATTGGCCTCCTGTTCGCTACATCCCCGCCAGCATGCTGCAGATTTGTTTTGTGAGTAATGCTTAGTAACCTTGGGAGATCTAAAGTATCTTATCAAAACTTTCCAGGCAAACTCTAGCCACTGATACGAGCTGTAACCTTAGAGGAGTAACTGCCATGCCAGTCGCCAATCCGATGCGTCAATTGGCAACGGACTCCTCCTGCCATTGAGCGAGATCTGCTCAGTGATTCTTCCTCCTGTGAGTTCAAAGTCTGATAATATAAAGATATCAGATGTTCCTGTTTCTCTGAATTATTCAGTGAGATTTGACACTGGATTAACGCTAAGTAGTTTTCTGGGTTTGCAGGACAAGCCTTCCATATAGTGGCGGAGTTGTAGATATCGAAAAGTCTCTGTGTGGCAATGGAATTTTGCCTGGATTTCTGCAAATGACCAAATTACTCCTTTCGTCATTATTTGTGTTAGGTATCGTAGACCATAACTATCCCATGCATCAAATCTGAGTCTAGTGTATTGGGAGAAAATCTGGTAGTGCCCTAATCGGGACATAGGAGTGGCAGGAAGGGTGTTAGGTTATGGAATTTTTAATTGCATTCCATTTTTGAAGTTGCGCTGTTAGCCAGGGATTAATAGTTGGGTGGGCCGTTTCCCCGGGCTTGACTGTATATTGTCCGAAAGTAGTCGGTGAACTTATCAGTACTTGCTCTATTTCCATCCAATGTGGATGTGACTTTCTATTTTGTCTTGCCATTATATGCATCGTGGTTACTGCTTGTTGGTAATACTTTAAGTCCGGACGCTAAGGCCTCCATCTATTCGTGAAGCGATGATACTTTAAGCGCCGAAGGTTTTCTTACCCAAATGAAATTCCGCAATAAGCGATCTATTTCTTTAAAAACTTTTGGGGTACATTAAGGGGATGTTTTGAAACAAATATAATGCTCTAGGAGAATTACCATCCTGACTAATTCTACCCGCTTCAATAAGCTCAGGGGATCACTGACCAGGTCTGTAAGTCCTGCTTCAGTTGTTCCATTAAAGAGGAATAATTATGCTTGTAGTAATGTGCTCCTTCACGGGGATATACACGCCCAGGTATTTTAGTTTCTCTAGGCCACCTACCAGGAGAACATCCACACCGCTTGTGTAGGAGTGTAATTAAAAGTGAGCAATTCAGTTTTAGTCAGATTTAATTTATAACCGAAAACATTCCATATGTATCCAGGATTTGACTTACCATTGAATAGACTGCTCCAGGTTTTGTATATATAAAGAATGTCATCTGCGTATAGAGGCGATTCGGTGTTCCGTGTCCCTAGAGTAACTCCCTGTATGTTCGGGTGTTCTCTGATCTGCTGTACTAATGGCTCTATGGTCACCACTTATATGCATGAGGACAGCGGGCAGCCTAAGCGGGTACCTCTTAAGTTGAAATATTGAATGGTGCCCATTAACCCTCACACATGCCTGTGGTGAGGATATATATTTTGTAGGGCTTGAATAAGACCAGGGGAAAACCGAAATGATGCAAGATAGAGTATAAAAAGGCCATGCGACTCTATCAAAGGCCTTCTCAGCGTCAAGACTAATGAGCACCTGAGTTGTCAAGCGCTACCCATTTAGTCAACCAAGTAAAGGAGCATCTGATATTATCAGTGGTGGTCGAGCTTTCACAAAACCAGTTTGGTCTCTGTGAATTAACATGAGAGTACTTGATCTGTCGGTGAGCTAAATGCTCATAAATAATTTATAGTCCTGATTTAGTACGAAATTGGTCTATATGATGCACAATCCTGTGGATTCTTCCGTGGTTTGGGAATTACCGTATGGTTGCGTGGGACCAGGAAACTGGGGTGAATCACCCGAAGTATTGAGTTAAAGACCCATGAAGTGTTGGGAGAACTGATGTTTTGCCACCTTATAGAACTCTGCTCCATATCCATCTGGTCCTGGGGCTTTCTGGGGTTTAGAATTGGTTATGGCTTGCGTATTTCTATGGTGGTTATAGGTTGCACAAGTGCGCTCTATTTTGTTCGTTAGGGTAGATAGGAGAGAGACTCAATATACGTTGCCATACTTTCGAGCGGGGATGGACTCTGGGGTATACAGTCTCTTATAGTAGGCCTTAAAGGCTTCAGCTACATCGTGTGTCTTAGTTAGGTCTGTCCTCCTATTGGATGTCTAATATTAACTATTGTTGCTGCTTTTCTTTGTTCTACGGATTTGGCGAGTAAACATGTAGCTCATGCCTATTTCATAATATCTCTGCTTCAAAACGCTAGGGCTATTTCGGTTTGTTGTATTGCGAGCTTATCTAGCTCTTGTTTGGTGTATTGTATCTGAGAAAGGAGGATTTATCCCCTGCTTATGAGCTTGTTGCAGAAATGGAGTGTTTCTTCGAGCTTGGCTCTATGCTCTTAGCGTTGCCGTTTCTGTGCTGAATATTTAATTATATGTCCCCTTAGGACCGCTTTTATTGTGTCCCAGTACACGAGGGACTAACATCTGAGTAGGGTTATCGGATATGATCTCAGAGATCCTATCCGTAATAAACTCATTAATTCTTTGGAACGCATGTAGAACGAGTTTAGTCTCCATTGCGTATTTTAGGTTGGACACCTAAATCCCATAGTGTAATCACAGGGGCATGGTCTGAGATAGTTATATCTCCTAACTTGGCCTCACATACCACCTGCAGCTTTTCAACCTGGGTATGGCGTAATCTATCCGGGGAATATATGCGTGCACCGAAGAATATACTAAGTAGTTTCTTGCATGCGGATGCAGCTTTCTCCAAATATCACACCACCCCACTTCCAAACAAACTTTTTGAAAAGCTCTGGGTCCTAGTTAACCTCTGTGGCTTCCCTTTGTGGAATCTAGGTCTGGTCTACCAGCATATTAAAGTCCTCGGACATTAATAAAGTACCTTTGGTGAAATTCACCACCTTATCCAATAGTGGTTTCAACTGGGGAACCGTGATCCCAGGGGCAGTCACATTTACTAGAGTGATTTCCTCACTATTCAGCTTCCTCATAAATAACTAAGTGCTCAAGGGTCTGACCAAGTTCGGCTCTGATTGATAGGGGTGGGACGGAATGATAATAGCAACACCTCTACTTCTGCCACCCTTATAAGAAGCACTTATGACCTGTCCCCTACTTAGTTTAGCAAGCTTGGCATGCTCCAATTGACTCATATGTGTTTCCTGGAGAAAGACTATCTGATTTAGTTCTTTTAAGGTATGCCAGCGTTCTAGATCTTTAATCGGGAGGCTAATCCATTTATATTTAAAGAGAGCAACTTTAATTTTGAAGTATGCATTTTACATAAGGTGGAGATGCTGGGCCCTCCGCACCCCCCCCGCAGGGTGCTCTTAGAACCCCAATGTTATGTAATCCTAATGACCAGGGAGAGTTCAAGGACCTGTTGACAGAACAAAAACATAGAACAATACAACAATTTATATAGACATACAACACTAAATACAACCAGAACCTCATAGCCAACATGACTGTAGTAACAATCTAAAACCGTTGGTACTTCCACCGATCTAGGTTATGCCCAGATCGTTGGTAGGATCCACGTGTCCTACCTAGCGGTCCTCCACTATTTGAGGACCAAGGGTATCTAGTACCCAAAGGAATGGGTAGTTGGGTTCGGTGACTACTCCCCGAGGTCTCGAGCTGTTGGCTCCTGGATCCAATTTGCATGAAAGACAATCCCTTAACGGGGAAGATGGGAGCCACCAAGTTCAAATATGTATGTTTCAACGGATGTCAACCCTCCTCCCGATGGCTCAGCGGACCAACCAAGGGCCCCGAAACCACAGCCAGCGCAGGGCTCCCACGTAACCTTGTATTCTCGGACTTCCGACTCCCAGCGGAACAGTGGCCAGAGCCGCATGCCCCTATGTAGCGGTCATCCGGACCACCAGCTGATCCCGGGTGGCGGGGCGGCATCCAGGTGCCCGACACAGAGTGAGCAGAGACAAGCATGGGACCCTTATAGTAGCAGTCCTCCGGCCCAACAGAACAGGCCAGCTATGAGCCAGCACATTCTGGTGTTTCCATTCTGCCCTTTATCCGGTGGGGTTATCTCAATGCCTCTTAATTACTCATTCCGCTACATATGCCCTAAGGCGGTACGAGCCCTCCAAGAACAATGCAATTTGAAAACAGGTGGTTATCCTAGATCAGGCGCTGTAGCTCCTCCCCAGGGCAAAATCATATGAACTGCGTAACCATTTCAGCACTGTTGTACCCTACTCAGGGGTCTCAGTCCTCCCCTCCCGTGACCAACCTTATTATGGTGTTGTCTCTCTACCCTTCTCGAGGAATCTTTCCCGCCAACCTGTTTATCTTTATGCTGCCCAATCTTCGTGGCATGTTTGTGCCTATCGCCTCCCCCAAAATTCCTCTCTTTATGAAGCAACTATTTTAATTTAATGGCTCTGTCTAAATCTAGGAAAGAACAATTGGCGGGCCCAGGCAACACACCACATAAACCCACTAATTCAACAGCAACCTAGCCTCAGCCAGGTAATCCAAAAGGAGCGAGGTACACCCACCGCTGTGTCATACATCAGCACCTCACTTGTGCGAGAAGGTCGGGTTGCAACTGACTTTCCAGCCATCCCCATCTACTATTCACACCTACCCATGATCTCTCTCCCGGACAACCCAGAAGTTTCACTGTGATTTAGGCGATGTCCGGCCCATTTCCCTGCCCTCCATGGCTGAGAGAGATCCGCCAGAAGTTGCCCATGACTATCACCCTCCCAAAGCATAATAGGGGACAATGAGAGCTACAACTCTGTCGCTCACCGACAGAAGACCCTGCTTCCTACTAAATATCATAAGGGAAGTCAGGATCCATACATACCCCTGGGGGTAGCTATCGTTTCACAGAAGTGGAGTCAGAGGGCAGGGAGCAAGAGCCCCTACACGATCTCCCCACAGTATTTAACCTCCTATGGGGACCGACTGACTGCCAGCCCTCATATTTTGGGAGAGAGAGAGAGCGGAGAAAGAAAAAAAAAAGGGGGTCCCTAAATCCATGTGATATCTGATGGTCCATTTGGTAGGCCTTCCAACAATCTAGTGCACCCATGTGCTGACTGCAGGGTACCCAGTCACCCATTCTTACCCCTCAGCCAAATGGTCCAACACCCACAGCCGGGATGTGCGGCCTGGACCATGGGTTCCGACCCTGGGCGGTGGCAGGGGAACCCAGGCATCACGGCGAGCCCAAATACAGCGGTGCTCGTCATTAGCTCCTCGTGTACAGCCGGGGTCCCCACCGCCTCCCGGTCGCCCGATAACTTCAACCCCACTTAAGCAGGCGTGAATTGATTTAGGCCTGTTCAATCAGGTGGTCTCCACCAAAATAATCCGAGGAGGCCTAGTCTCCCTTATGGCTTAATAACTACACTTTTAGAACCGACTCCTCCCCACCCCCGCCCCCGCCAATCCTTCCAGGTACTCCTCCTAGGGCTACATCAGCTGCCTCCTCAGATGGATCAGGCAAAAGGAGGTCATCCAACATACTTGTAGCTGTAGCCTGTTGCTAAAACAATTCTGTTCCAGTACCCTTAGCCCTCTCTACCTCTCCTCCACATCCCTGCAGTCTAAATACAGTTCCCATCCTTTAACATTTGTTCTACAGATCCAAACCCAATCAATCAAAAGGAAGCAAAAAAAAAAAAAAAAGGATATGGTGTTTCTCTACGGTCTCCCACATGTCCAGGGGTCCATCCGTCTCCTACATCAGAGGGAAACAGTCCAGAAGGCTAAACCTCATTAATAAAATCTTCAGGTTAATGTTCCACTAGGGCCCAATCCAGGGTCCAAAGTTCCTCGTGAGTTAGCTTTTTAAAGTATTGACCACGTTCTGTATAGCCTCAGCCCCTGTTTCTTCGTGCCTCTCGTTGTTCCACCGACCAAACTTTTGGGCCAATCTCAGCTCTGAGCAGGGCCTGCCGACTGAATGCTGCTTGGGATCTCTATTTTCCTGGATTGAAGTTCCTTCGTTGCTTTGGCTGCGGAATCAAAGACCACTGGGCCCTCCTTAAATGTATCCGCAACTTCAGGGTATGGGATCAAATCCTCTGCCCCTTTAAGGGCCTTCATCATTGGAAAAACACCTTCCTTCATGGACATTACTTGGAGCAAAATCATTTTCAAAATAGAGTCTGCTGTTCCTGTAAAGTACCTTGCCCTGTTTCCAAGCAGTGTGCAATACAGTTTCCTTTTCCTGATGTCGGAGGAATTTTATTAAAATAGACCGTGGTAGCTCAGCTGGTGGCTTGGGCCCAGTGATCGGTGGACCCGCTCCATTTCTAGAGTTATATCTTCAGGTAGGGTAAGGATCTCTTTCAATAGACTTTGCATAAATGGTATGAATTTGTTGGTTCAGCATTCGAGCCCCTGACAGACGAATATTTTTCGGCGGCTTGCATTCGGTGATCTCGCCATCTGTTGCTGCAGGGCAGTTACTTGTGCATTTAATTGTATTATGGCTCTCTCTGTCTCATCCACTCTCCGATCTGTGACTGATAACTGCTCCTCGGCCCCATCCTGTCTCCTCTCTAATTTACTCATTTCGGTTCTCAGCCCGCCACTGTGGGCGCATCTCCTTCCTAAAGTCCGTGTCTCCTTCAACATTTGGGCCATTTGTCTCTGTGGAGGATTGCGTCTGGGACCGATCGAGCCTGCACTACCTCGTGGCGGGAGGCCGAGGAGGCCAGCGAGTCCCCGCTGCCTGAGTCCTCCAGCTGCGATCCGCTGGGATCCACTAATGCTAGGGATACTGTTTTGTCTGCTCCTCTCTTCTCGGCATCTTTAACCTCCTGAATAAACGACAGGCGCTGTTTTTCGTGTTTTGACACTGTTTGTGAGGTTATTTTAACGGATCCCTCGGGAGCCCAGCGCTCCGAGCTGCTCACCCTCCTAGACGCCACCGAAGTCCTGCTGGACGCTTTTTCAAAGACCTGGACCACCTGTCCCTCTGGTGCGTGAATCACCTCCACCATGGGACTTGCTGCCGCTTTGGCAAAGCTCATTGGCAGGCCTTTCAAGTCAATACACTGGGCTGTGATGTCACACTTTTCATGAAAGACAGTGTTCCCGGTTGCCATAACATCAGCCAGAAGGATTGGAAGCTCCAAGTGCTCTTGGCGAAGTTTCCTTACTTGGCTTTCACAAGGACAAAGCTGACCTTTGTCCAAACCCAAAGTTCTTCTTGAAGGTGTTATCAGAGTTTCACCTTAACCAAGTGATTAGCTTGCCAGTGTATTTCACCAGTCCATCTTCAGAGAAGCGACCGTAGTCTCCATACCCTGGACTTGTGGAGGCGCTCTCTTATAACATGGATTGCATGGCTGGGTTTGTGGACAAGCTCTCTGGCAGTTTGTCACTTATTAAAGCCTCGCTAGCAGCTAAGTGGACTTATTACTAGGTGGATCACATGCTGCATCGAACTTTGGGATAGGTTGGTTGGTAGGTAGCCTCCTGTAGGGCTTAGAATGCATTCCACCAGACATAAGGCTGCCTTTGTGGCTGCATCCAGAGACATCACTGTCCAGAAAATCTGCAGGGCAGCTACCTGGAAGTCAGCACCAACCTTCATTTCCCATTACTGCATTGACCTTGAGCCACGGGATGTGGGTTTTGGGACCCTCGGTTCTCAATCTCTGCTTGCCAAGTTGAGATTTCGTGTCTTGCCTTCTCCCAGAGAACATCTAGAAGTTTGCTATTGGATATGTGAACCATATTCACACACCAAGAAAAAATAGGTTACTTCAACTTCTAGGAGTGGTTTATGGTTCATAGCAACACTACCCACCTCCCACCCCTGTCAAGTGGCACATGGATTCCCTGCTTTCAGCTTGCAAGATCTGATACCATGGGCAGAGTTGAGGATATACCATCCGGTGCTGGGAGGAGCTTAGCTTAAAGATGTCTGGCCAATTGGACCATGCCAGTGGAACTGCCAGAGTGTGGATGTGAACCATATACTACTTCCCTTGAACTACGGTTACAGGTGAGTAACCTATTTTGCACACTTCGTAGCCACCAGCATGTAGTAAAATAGTATTGATAAAATAAAATTAGAATCATCGCTTAAAGAAGCCTTGATGATGGAACTATTTAAATCAGTCAGCAGGAAACCAGTTTGGTGGTTGGCCAGCAGATGGTCTTCATGTGCACAGATACTGGGAGTGGTGTTGGAACCAGTTTGTGCTGACAGCAGGTTTGGGACTTGAACCTAAGTCCTCAGACAGAAAAATCGAGCACATAAGCACTAGACTGCTGGAGCAGGCCTCTTACAGTCCCCTTCCAGTTATTCTTCTAACCTCTTATGTTGGATCTCTCTGGGTGTTAAAAAGACCTGTATATGTGGTCGTGATTTGCACTGCAGCAGCCCATGCACTTGGGTTGTTTCGTGCAGATGTAACCATGTGACACTTATCTGATCGTGGTAAATTGGTTCACTTCTTTTCAGTAGCGCCCACATTGCTGTCAGTGTGTAATCAGAACTGGTATAATGCACTCTCACTAGGGAATGGCACAGCCTCCAAGCTTTTAGAATGTTGGAACATATGAAGATTCCATGCAGCAGCAGCTCCCAAGTTAAGATGTGCCATTCAAATGGGACAAAGCTACTTTCTTCTCTCAACAATTTCAAGATTCAAGACTTCAGCTGGGGCAGCAGTTCTGTTTCATGTGGTTGGGGCTGTCTGTTTCAGAGAACACTTTGAATTTAATTGTGCCTGTTGTTGCAGCTTTAAAATGGAATAACCTGCCTTTTTTTCATTCCGTGTGGATTGGGAGCCACTTCTGCCTTGCCTAGGTGTTTTAATGGTCTCCATTTAAAAAGAAGAAAAAAGGGTGCCAGCAGGTAGTACATATTTACTTATTTGGGAGTGTAGGGTCTCGGGGTTCTCGATTTTGGCGCCTGTTCCCTTGCCTCCCCACAGCTTGAGATTTTTGTTTCCCAGCATTTTACAGCCAATTTGTGACTTCTATGAAATTTGAGGGAATTTTGGTGAATTTTACTCGAGACGGCTCTTTGCAGTAGGTAATTACTTGTAGAACTGCACTCCTGGTGTCAGGACCACACAGAAACTTTAGCTAGCAGTGTCTGATTGGGACCACCCGACATCAGCGTGACACTAATATAGTGGGCGGCTCCATGCCCGCCCAGTTCTTTCCCACCATCGACGTGCATCGCCAGACCTTCTGAAGTTGGCTGCAGTTCGATCGCCTAATTTCGGATGAGTATCTGTTTTTCACTTTATCATGTATTTGCCTTATCCACTCTCTTCGCAGAATTGCATAAAACAAGTGCAATTCTTATGTGCTCTGTTACCGCAGATAAGGATCAACATACATTCTGTCTCTTCAGGTTGGGTCTGACCATGATGTTGAGGAGTGTGAAGCCTGTTCCTAAGTTCAACCAGGCCACACGGAAAGCGCCAGCAGTCCTCAAGCCCATCTTCTTAAGCTAAAATGGCATTGATGGAACAGGAGCTCCAGAAGCTCAAAAGCGCCTCCCTCACTGACCGACTCTCACAAGAAGAAGAGGGACAAAGATAAACACCGGCCCAGGGCAGTCCCCTCTCACCCAAAACTTCAGGTGAGCAGCGGCATTCTTCCTCAGGAAGATGGGCGCCATACAAGCCTGTGCTCCTCTTAAAGAGCAGACTTGGGGCCTCACCACCCGCTACTGGTAACAGTGACCCCGGCGCCTGGATATGTCTGAGGCCTCTGCTGCCTTAGGGCCCATCACAAACTGCGGTTGTGTTAATATTATAAAGCTGACCCTCCCGAGCGCCCGGCCGGGTCGTGAGTAAGTCGGGGACCAGTGTCTCAGACTCCTGCGTGACCCAGGTTGCTAAGCGGTCATTGGATCCTCCGACATCGCTGACCACTTCGCATCTGTCGGACCTCCTGACAGTCCTGACGATGTACAGCCGGATGTTGGCCCATCCTGGCTTGGGGGCAAGGGTCACCCCTGGGTTCCCTCCATGGTGAGCCCCGCCTTCTCCTCCATCAGAGCCTCCACTGTTGTCCCCAGAACCACAGGACTGGCGGATGGAGACCTTCCATCAAGAGTTCCGGCCTTGGGAGCTTCCACAGGCTTGCGTTAGCTACACCACCCCCGATAGAGTGCCAAACCCTGCTCCCCTCAGCGCCCGTCCGCCTTTTGTTCCCGTGGCTGGGGCCTCCCATCAGCCATCCTCTGTTGGGCCTTCGCCAGGGTTGCCACCACAGGGGCCTCCAAGGCTCTCCGCCTCGGGACTTTAGCTGGGGTGCCCCTGTCAGGGCTGCCATCAGGCTTTCTGCCATCGGGGCCTCCGGCCTGGCTGAGCCTTCAGGGCTGCCATCAGGCTACCCTCCATCTACCTCCGTCCATGGCCTCTGTCAGGCTACCTCAATCAAGCCCGAGGCCAGACCATTTTTAAGCGTGTTATTCTTATTACCCCGGGTATCTCTGGGGTTCCAAATGCCCTCATTTCCAGCTGTTGAGTTACGCCCATTATTATTCTGGACTGGGCTTCCCCGAGTGCACGGAACCCATGCCATGGGATCAGGCTACCATCCAGGGTGTCAGGTTTTTGCCCATCACCACCACCCCTACTCCACCTCCTCCACAGCCACAGGTGGACTTCTGAGAATTTTACAGTCTTGGTTGTCCAAGTCAAAATCCCAGTTAGTCTTGGAATTGGACAGCAGACAACCATGCCCTTTGGAGTCAGGACGCCAGATCAGACCCTAGGGGCGGTTTCACCGTCACATCTCAAGCCTCAACGTCAGGCCTGACAAAAGGCCGCGCAGGCCCATATGGCCCCATTAGGAAAGGAGTCTGCTTCTAAACGGAGAACCTTTGACGCTTGATGATTCAGATTTGGATTCAGAGTCGCCTCTTGAGGGTCTGGGTGGCAGAGGCACAAGGCTGGAAGTCAGATGCTCAAGACCCAAAATGGCAAAGGTTAGCCAAGCACCTAGATTTTCCTGAAACTTGTTCGGTTCTCACCCTCCGTGGCTGGAACCCCACAAGGATCTATCCTCTACCATCTGGCAGATGCCCTCCTCTATTCAGACTATGACCAAAAGGCAGACAGAGTTTATAGGATGCCAGGGGCAAGAGTCACTTCAGTGTACAACCAAGGTTGACTGATGGTAGTCCTCACTGCAGCCCACAAGTCTGCCAAGCCTAAGCACCTCAGTACTTTTCCTCCCAACAATGGGTCCAGACAGTTGGACCACTTGGAAGAAAAATTCTCTCCTCTTCAGCACTAACCATTTGTGCCCCCTAATTCACGGCACAAACGCTTAGTGTACCAAAATTATTGTTCCGCCATCTTGACCCCATAGTCAAGGCCCTCCCGGACTCTGAGTCTAAAACTATCTTGGCGAATACCCTCCAGTCTGCTAAGGTGGCGGACGTCACTCCCTTAGGGCCACCTATGATGCAGAGTGGACTCGTCCTGCCAGAGGAACAGCCATGGTAGTGAGCTTTAGTGTTCGCTTGGTTAAGGATGTCCGTCTAGCACCTGATGTCCAGGGCTGCCATTCAGGATGCCCCCTTAGATGCTCTGTCCTGTTTGGGCGGAGATGCCCAGGACATTATCCACGAGCCTTCAAGATAAGGGTACTGCCCTCAGGTCAGTGCATGCTATGTATCACCCGAACTTCAGCCAAATGCCCCTTTCGGCCGGCAAAACAAACACCAGGTGAAACCACAGCAGGCACCTAGGTGCCAATTCAAACCGCAGGGCTCTTAACACTGCTGCCACCCTCCAGCCAAAACCCAGAGAGCCACGGGCGACCCTCCCTCCGTCTCCGACCTACTGCCCGCCTCACTCCTCTTCATGTATCTGAGGAACCGTATGAAGGTTCAGCAAGGCACCTGAGAGACTGGGAATCCATCACAAAAGATGCCTGGGTCATTCAGCTGATCAAGCTTGGTCACACTCTTGAGTTTCACGAAAACCCCCAGCAGACCTCTGGGGTTTTCCCACTATCCAAGGGCACATATTCCCCAGTTAAGGGAAGAAATCATGGCTGTTCCTCGAAAAGAAGCAATAGAGCTAGTGCCTGCAGATGGGATCTGCACCCAATACTGGACTTCAGCACCTAAACCTGTTCGCCGAATATAGCAGGCTGGATGCTGGCTCAAAACCCTGCCTCTCTTGTCCAAGGGACGAGTGGCTCGCCCTGGACATGCAGGATGCATACCTGCACATTCCAGCCTTCGACCCCACCGAGGTTCCTCAGGTTCTTTTTCCAAGGGAACATTACCAGTTCAAAGCCCTCCTGTTTGGCCTGTCTTCAGCACAGCGTGTCTTTACCAAGTGCCTCACAGTTGTGGCAGAGGTCTTGAGGAGGCAGGGGCATTTGTCTTTCCCTACCTTGACAATTGGCTGCCTGCAGCCCCATCGAGGGAGGATTGGAGGCTTCCTGTCAGTACCCTGCACCTTTTCGAGTCACTGGGTATCACTGTCAGCTACCCCAAATCACAGCTCGCTCCTACCCAGTGCCTCTAATTTGTTGGGGCGGTTCTGGTCACGGTCCACTGTATGGCCTTCCTCCCTGGACAGGGCAGGGGCTCTGCAGAGGCAGGCCCAGCTGGTAGCCTCCAACAGACATATTTCGCCAGGGCAGTTTTTGCCTTCTTGGCCTCATGGCAGCGCCATCCCCACGGTCCCTTAGCCAGAATTCACAT
Organism: Neoceratodus forsteri; assembly: GCA_016271365.2. Lineage (NCBI taxonomy): Eukaryota > Metazoa > Chordata > Ceratodontiformes > Ceratodontidae > Neoceratodus > Neoceratodus forsteri. The sequence continues at coordinate 107,991,083 of JADMNL010000026.1, forward strand.
CGATTTCACTAGTGGCCTCTCAGATCTCAGTGGGACCAGAGGGCGGACAACCTAGACTGCAGTGCTATGGTCTCCGCTCTATGCCAAGAGATCTGCACTGGTGGCAGAACTCCAATAATCTTACCCAAGGAGTCCTTTCCAGGCCCCTCCTCACTCCCAAATCCTGACCACGGAGACGCCGAGGATGGGATGGGGTGCCCACCTAGGGAATCACAGGACTCTGGGTTTTGGTCCCTTCGAACTACACTTGAACATCAGTGTGCTTTGACATGAGAGCTGTTCTGAACACACTACAGGCTTTTCCAACACCTGCTTTGTCAGGGTACGCTGTTGGTCCAATCGGACATCATGTGTGTAGTGTGGTACCTCAACAAACGGGGCACCCACTGTATCCTCTATGCAGGGAAGCAGTGCAGGTCTGGAATTGGGCTGTCCCACACAGGATTCACCTCCTGGCAGTCCACGTTCCAAGCATGCAGAATGTCTTCACAGACAGTCTCAGCCACACCAGGTAAGAGCGCACAAGTGGGAGCTAAAGCAGGAGGCAGTAAATCACATCTTCGACCTGTGGGGTCATCCAGATGTGGATCTATCCATGTCCCATCCAACGAAACTTCCCAAGTTTTGCTCGCTTCAGTCCTGCTCATGGTGCTTTCTGGTGAGATGCTGTCACTTTGTTGGACAGGAGGTTTCTGTATGCTTTTCCTCCCTTCCCAGTTTGCAGAGAGTACTGATCAAGCTTCAAGTGGAGGGGCTCAAATGATCCTGATCGCCTTTTGGCCTCAACAAATATGGTTTCGCTTCTTCAGCAGCTGGCAGTGGAGCTCTGGTTCCTCTGCCACTTTGTCACGATCTCTTGACCCAGGAAGGGGGCACGCTGGTCCATCCAGGTCTGAAGTCCCTTCACCTTCATGTGTGGCTCCTGAAGACATAGTTGCTTCCAGATGTGGAGTTTCCCTAGGTAGCTCTGGTCCTGGTAGAGGACAGAAAGCCTTCTACCAGAATGACATACGATATAAAATGGAAGCTTCCATCAGGGCCACCTCAAAGGTTGGGAACCTTTTGTGTCCTGTTCCTCAGATCATAGAGTATCTCCTTCACCTATCTGACCTGGACCTGAGTTATTCCTCTGAAGGTGCATCTGACGGCCATTTCTACCTACCACATTTTTGTGGAGGCAAAACTCTGGCTCAATTGGAGGTTTCCAAAACCTTCTCAAATGAATTCTACATTTGAAATCCCATTGTGTAACCCTGCACCACTATGGGACCTCAACTGTTTTGGAGAGATTGACTTTGACTCCTTTTGAACCGTCAAGTACATAACGTGCTTTTTGTCCTGGAAAGCCTTTTTAGTCGCTGTTACTGCTGCTTGAAGGATTTCCGAGCTTCAGTCCCTGATGTGTAAGTAGTCTTATTTGATTTTTCACAGAGACTGGGTGACTCTTCACACTAATCCTAAGGTTCTCCCAAAAGTTGTCTCAGAGACCACTTTGAATCAGTCTCTTCAACTGCTGGTCTGTTACCCTGAGCATGCTAATTGGGGTGGCAATTCTAGATACGTTAGATGTTCACAGAATTTTACATTACTACACTAACGGGACAAAAGCTGTCCAGAAAATGGACCGACTTTTTTGTTTGTTTCAGACCCAAACAAGAAGCTTGCAGTTTCTAAGCAATACCTTTCCAAATGGTTGGCCCACTGCATTGATTTTTTACCAGAAGTATAGTGAAGTCCTTCCAGGGCAGGTTAAAGGACATTCTACCAGGGCATGGCTGCCTCTATAGCCTGTTTCAGAAATGTCAGCTGCAGAAATTTGGCAGGCCACCACTTGGAGTTCTGTCCACACTTTAGCTAAACACTACAGTTTGAACATTTCCTCTAGGCGCAGGGCTGGTTTGGACTGGCTATCCTCCAGGGACTCCTGTCCTGAAGCTGTTACTGCCTTTCTGCAGATTTCTTCCAGCCTCCCGTGTTTCTTCCTGTCCCTCAGACTCTTGCTGCTTGGGACTCAGTCCTAAAAGTAATCACCTACTGCAGAACCCTCTTGAAGTAAGATAGTACAATTATGTAAGAATTTACCATAACAGTAGATCTTGAGAGGCTTCTTACAATGAGTAACCCTTTCCCCTTCCCCTTTGGTTTGCAGCTCCTTTCTCTCGAGCCTTTCTTGGCTCTAGGAGCCTCTTTCCCATTCCTCCTGTCGCACCTCTTGGAGGTCTGTGGCAGGAGAACTGGAGGCGTGTGATGAGACCCACTATATCGTGTCACACTGGCGTTGGTCCGCGTGACATCGGGTGGTTGGTACCCTGTTAGACACTGCTAACCAAAGTTTCCATGTGGTCCTGACGCCTAGGGACGAGTCCTACAAGTAATTATCTCCTGTAAGAGCCTCTCTCAAAGATCTACTGTTACGGTAAGTTATGTAACTACTTTCACCTCAACCTCCTGTTTTACCATTTGTGTAGCTGCCATTAGGGGCTGGGCGCATGCTCCCTCATCAGTTGGGCTCCCGCTAGTGTCCCGAGTGAGCGTAGTGCTATTGCCATTGAACCTTATTGTGCAAGGCAGAGCTGGGGACACTTGTAGGAGTAAGCAGTGTAAACTGTCATGTGGATGGGCTGCACGGCTTCGCTCCAAGCATCCAGTTGGTGCGCTAACCAGCCTACTGTGCCTCTCGTTATGGCCCCTCCAGCATGGTTTGCATTGGTGCTGAGAGGGGCCATATCAATACGTAATAGGATGGTGCATGAGGTCCCAACAGCATTGGAGTGGACTGTGTGGTTGTGTTGGGGATGACCATTTAAACAGGCTTAATATGTCCCTGGAACCACCGCTGCAGGATAAGAGCGATTGCACGTGTGTTCGTGTGTGAGAACAGTGAAGTGAAGCAGAGTTGTTTTGACTTGCGACAAATGCAAGTGAAACCACTCTTATTCTGCAGTGTGTTGCAACTGGGGACATACCAACATATTACTGACCAGTTTTTCGCTGGGCAAGTGTCCATTGCCATGGTCCTGTCTCCTGTGAATGCACTATTAAAATCTGTGTCATGAGTAAATGAAAGGAGACACTGTGATTAGTTGGGAGTGACGGTTTCCACTCTGTGATGCAATAATGAAGGGTTTGATGTGAAAAGGATAACTTTATACTTTCTGACAGCCACCCTCCACCTCCTCAATTTGCATTGTTTACTGGCCTCTGCAGCTTGTAGTGATGGATAACCTTAGTCGTACTTAGTGTAGTGGAGGCCACAGTCTTAGAGAATGGATAGCTTTGGTGCGAAATTAAATTTTACAACTGTGTGAATAATGAGAGTTCAAGAAACCAGACCTACCTCTATATGGGCTCCTGCATGTGTGGTGTGTTTGCTGTATTAGTGTTTGTTTTTGTTTTTTGTGAGGGGAAAATGTTATTTATAGATGCATTTTGATTATATTCCTCTAGGTCACCATCGTGTTTAAAGTTCTCCCGGAGCTAACGGTTCGATGGAAGGCCTGCGGTGGCAGTGCATAGAAGTGTAAAAACGGTAAGTCTGTGGTTTGCATCTAGGCAAAATGCAGAGAGTATAACCCCAAAGGCATTGGCTGATCAGAGAAGCTTTTCCTTTTGGAAAGGGATGGGGCATCATTTGCTTTTCTGGTTGGCACATTATCGAACAACAAAACAGAGTGTGGTGTCAGCGTGTGGGTTGCAATTCAAACAGACTAAACGATATCCTAGAATATGTATGCATGTGTGTATGTACATGCATATCTACATAGAGTGCATGGAGGTATATTTTATGTACAGTTTATTTACTGTGTTTATGTAAATGTGCATGTATGTATATGGTACTATCTGGAGCACAGAAGGGAAAGGAGAGATCTGATAGAAAGATCAACATACGGGGTATGTAACACACAACAGGGTGGACTTCACAGCTCAGGTTGTGGAACAGTTAGTGTACTATCAGCACAGTCTCAAGCTGGAGGGTGGATATATTTCTTTAGTTTGTGGTAAGCACACTAAAACAGATATTGGGAAGTATTTTTAACTGAGTGGTGGAAGGGTGTAATAATCGCAAGCAGTGTGGTCAGTGTTGGGACTACAGCTGGGTACAAAATACTGTGGGGCATCTTTACGTGATTAGGAATGAGAGGGTGGTAGAGACAGGGAAAACTCAGGAGGAATGCATTGTAGGACATTAAGACAATTGACAGACGTGTGGTCTGTTTTTGATCTGTGTGTCTATATTTCTGTTCTCGTAGTATTTCCTGGAGACACCCTAACACACGCCACATTTTAGCATTTCATCTAAGAAGTAATCCTACCACTTTGCAAGTTGCTGGTCATTTCTTTCTGGAGTACTGTATGTAGCTCTCGGGCTCCTAATACAAAATGACATTGAGATAGTAGAGAGGGTGAACGCAAGACCACTGGAATGACGGCAAGGCGATGGAGGAGAAATGCCATGAGAAGACCTGAGGCCCGAAGGGTAACAGTCACTAATCACTCAAGGGCCCCACACTTGAGTGTGAGATCGTTCGAGTGCACACTTTGTATGCAGAAACATTTTGATTTACTTACTATAGGATAGTGAATTGTATCAGACAAATGTTGTTAGTTCCAGGCAGACATCTTCTGTTACAGCAAATCCCAGAATCCCCTGCAGCTGACATCAGAGCAGGGCTGCAGCAGTGGAAGACTAGTAGCCTGCAGTGCATGTTAGAGTTTATGTAAGCTCTGATCTTATATTTGTTGGTCTTGTTGTCCTCCCTGGCTGTGTGATGGTCATAGAGGACTATACTTGGCCCCTATAGAAAAGCAGACCCAGAAAACTTCTGATCGGAGATTAAAAAGTTTTTTTTTTTTTAACTTTATTTATTATTTTTACAGAACTCAGACATACAGTTCAGATTCCAAGCAAGCAGATGTAATACATACTTAAACCCATGAGGGCGCCACCCTCTTTAATATACACATGTATATTTTCTGTTGCTATTTGATACATCTTTGAGGGTAATACCTAAAAATTTTACAATCACAGGATGAATCCTATAAGCTGCTAATTAGCCCATGAGCTGCATGGATTAATAACCATTTTAGTCCAAACATACTGTCCAAGTACAGGCCTCACCTCTGGTGGGTCCCACTATACCATGCTTAATCTAAGTTTATGCATTTATTTACAACTTCTAAACTGAAAAATCTTGTGGAGACAACTGGTCGATTATACAAAATATTTTCCAGCCAAAGGAAGTTCTATTTAAATATGGTATGAAGCATCTAAGCTGTGAGTAAATCAACTACTTAACATTCAGACAGATGCCTAGTCAACTGCACAGGCACCTTGGCCTAATATTTAGATTATTTTAATTCTCAAACTGAACAAGAAGCAGGTGGTCCCTTCACATCCTCAGGCAGACCAAGATACAAATATTTGGGACTCGAATCTGATTCTCTAGCATTTCAATGCGAGATTACACCTTAGATTCTTTAAGAGAGACAGCCCCCATACTTTGCCGCATCTGCTGGATTTGGTAGATTCCACTGAAGTTGTCTGAATAGCGTCCACTGAAGACTCTAGAGCGACCACCCGATTGCTCAAGCCATCTAGTTTGTCCAATAAATTTGTGACTGATTTAATTAGTCGATTGAGCTTAGAACCGATGGTTTGTAGAGTTTACTCGCTTGCTTCCTCTGTCTGATCTTCCGCATCGCCTTGTCCTGAGCGCTGGCTGAGGCCGTAGATGTAGTTTTAGCTTTAGCTCCATATCCCTGTTGCTGATCTCATGAGGGTTTCCCATTCTGTTTAGCTTTTATTGAAAGGTACCTCGATCGTAAAGAAGCAAAATCTTAAGTTTCTGCAGTAGATTTTTCTTATTTTCCTTAGAGTTCCAGCAGAGCTCCACTAGACAGCCTCCATTTTGCTTGGGCTCCACAGCTACCATTTCCCCACTGGATTAAAAAAGTTTGAACATGCACTTTGGGATATTGTAGGCTGCTGCATCTCCCACTGATGTTTACTGCTCTTTACTAAGCAAAATTAGTTTGATAACTGTTTACTGTAGTATTGTAAATTAAGTAAACCACAATGTTTCCTGTACAAAGTGCACATTGGGACCAGCTCCACACTTGGTGTGTGGCCCTCAGTACTGATTGTTCCCTTTAGCATGTTCATCCTGGAGAAAAGGAGGCCGAGGGGAGACATGACGTTGATCTGCCACATACTCAAGGGTATAGGCAAACAGATGGAAAGGTTTGATCTATGGTATGCTGTAGCCCTGAAACTCAAAGATGGTAAATTCGGGGTAAATTTGGGAGCCACTTCTCACAGAGAGTGGTGAACCTATAGAATAACCTTCTGGCGGTGACAGTGGAGACAAAGACAGTACAAGCCTACAAGGTAGTCTTGGACAACTTTTATGTCACAAGGTATCCTGGATAATAGAGTGGGTAGAATTTCTGTAAATTACTGTTGCACCATCCTGCCCATGGGTGATGCCCTGGGATTTCAAATGATTTCAAAAGAAAACACAATTAAAGGATTCTTCCCCAGATATGCAAGTCTTTCAGGCAACTAAAAGTTTCTCAAGTCCCAGATTATTTTAAACTTTTTGTTGTTGTTAAATCATCACGTCCAAACCAAAGTGACCAGAGTCTTTTATTTTTATAGGTTTTTATCACCTTTCTGCCAACCTTCCCCATCACCTGTCTTCTCCAGATCTCACCACTTACTACTCCCACTACTTACCCCTCCTGGTGGGCTGAATGGTTCCCTAGTCCTCTCGGGAAGGATCCTGTAGGGGGCTGCCTTGGTCCTAGAGTGCGTGCGGCACGCAAGGGAGGCTAGCATTGTGCTGCAGTTGGATTTTTTCCTTTGCAATTTTCTCCTATCTTCAGGCTGTCACACATTGAGCTGCGACTTTGCAGTGCAAGCCACCATGTACTCTGTACTCATGCTACCACCAAGCAGTGCCCCTCACCCTGAATAGTGGATTCTGTTGTGATACTGCCTGTGGATCCCCAGTTGGTGATTGTGTTGCAGAGGTACTGCCTTCTGCTCCCGAAGGAGGCCTTCTTGGAGAAACTTAATGCAACCCCACTCCCCTTGGCTGGCCTCTGATAACCCAGGCTTGTTCCAAACTGAGTTTGTGGCACTGCTTGTGCAAAAATACTGCTGCACCAGCTAAAACTTCTGCTTCTCCACCGCTCCTGATCAGAACCACCTTTATTTTGCAACCCTCTGCAGAATCCCCTGGCACCCCCTGGCTCTCGTCGCGCTGTGCTGCGCCTCCTGTGTTGCCCCTAAAGTCGCGCTTCAGTAGCATTCCAAAAGCCGGGAATTAAACCTGAGGTGGCTGTGAGGCGGGGAAGGGGTAACAGATAGAGACTTGATCTGCCCAGTCAGCAGACCCCTTTTCACATTAACTCCCACCCCAAAAAACATGCACACTGGTGTCATTAGGTGCCTCATGCACATATGCCTGCTCACCCTCTCCTTTCATGCTTATGATTACAAGTGGTGGGAGCAGGAAGCACAGTCCACCCTCTAAAGAGCAGTAGTGTCCTCCTGGGATACTTGATCCTCCTTTGCCCTGTTGGTTCTCCAAGAACTCAGGCTTGTTCCTGAACCTGGGTCTCTGGCTATGTGGGTGTCAGTACAGGGGATCAAAGTGCATGCCAGCAACAAAGAGAGTAAGGAACAGTTGATCTTACTTCAAGAGGCTCTTGCAGGTAAGCAACCATTGGGACAAGAGCTGTCAGGCCCTAGGACCACACGGATGAAAACTTTAGCAGTGTCTGGTGGGGACTGCCCACCTGACATCAACGAGACGTCAGCGTGACACTATATAGTGGGTGATCCCCACACCTGCCTTCCAGTTCTTTCCCCGTCGACCTGCACACATTGGACCTCGTGGAGAACGTGGCTTCAGTTGACCGCCATTTTGGATGAGTACTTTGCCGTTTTTTCTTTATTTTCTGTATTTCTAGCAAAGTAAATCTTTTTGTGCATGCCTTCTCCGAGCCTTCGAGTCACACAAGAACAAGTTTGATAGCTCAGCACTCCAGCTCCCGCACAAGGACGGCCATTTGCTTTGTCTTTCTGCCTGGATCCCGAGCACAAAATCGAGGGACTGTGAGGCCTGCCAGAGTTTCAACCAGGCCACACGGAACGCCGCTAACAGGCCCTGGAAGCCCACGTTCTCAAGCTGAAGATGGCTTCCATGGAGAAAGAGCTGCAGCAGCTGCAGGATCCTCCTCCTCCCTGGGGATTCTTCAGACTTCCATAAGAAGGAGGAGGAGACAAGAACACCGGGATCACGATCGGTCTCCTTCCGCCCACGACCTCCTTCCGGAGGCCGCAGGCACTGAGCGACCTCCCATTGATGCGTGGTACCACTCCTCTGACTCAAGCCTGCTTCCTCTTCCATGGAGCAGCCCTTGGTTCCCCTGCCTAAGTTGGTTACAGTTCAGGTGGGCACATCCGATGTTTCGAGAGCTCCCGCCACCCTTGAGCCCCTCAAAACTCCAGCGCCTAAGTCTGGTGGCGTGGCTGATAAGTTGATCATCAGCTCCTCTGACGACCGCCTGGCCCCGGCTAATAAGTTGCACACCTGCTCCTCTGGCATCTGCCTAACCATTGCGCTTTCATCGTGCTCCCGATAACAGGCCTAACATCGATGCTCCGGATCAGCGCATGCTGCTGCTCCTGCTGCAGCCCTCCCAGAGGGTCCTCCCTCCAGGATCCTCCTTCCCCACCCCTAGTTGAGACTCCAGGCTCGCCCATCCATTCTGAGCAGGAGTTGGAGGAGCATCTGCCCGACACCACCTGGTGCCAGGGCCGCCGGGCATGCCTGTCGCTGACCTCCCTCTGGAGCCAGGCCTCCTGCATCATTGGCTCCTGTGTGGGCCAGTTCCTATGCCCCAGACTCCAGAGGGACCTCTGCCCTTTGGGGCTGATGCTTGAATTTCCTCTGGCAGGTCTGGCGCCATACCTAATGTTTCAAACAACATGAAGTCTTGCTATATTATGACAATTGCAATTTGTCCCACCATTAGAACTGCTCCGAGGTGAAAGAGTTAACTACCATGCCAGGCATGGAGTTTAGAGCGTGGCTTTCGGTTAGAGAAGCTCTGTCTGGCTAATTTCAAACGAAACTGTCAGATTCTTTACTCCGCTTCACTGAACAGTCGCTCGAGATTTCTCCTACTGCTCGGTTCATTTTCTCGGTTTAAACAGTATTTTCTCGGTTTAATTCAACCGCAGTATTATTATTTTAACCGAAAACCGATCGGTTCAAGCTCTGTCTGTGGTATTGTAAGTAATAGATAGGTTTGTTTCTGTGGAACTTGTAATTTTATCGGTTCGGTTCGAACCGATCAGCTATTTAAAACTTTTAAAAGCAAGCATTTTAAAGCTTTTAGAGTGCGGTTCCGGTTCTTATCGGTTCTAAAAAAGCAGTTTCATTACGGTGTTTCCCGACCCGTGACGGTTGGGAACCGATAAGGGTGTCTGCCTGGCACTGCCGTTAAAAGGGCAAGTTTGTTGGTTAGGCTGGCATCATGTCTGAGAAACCCAAAAGAAAAACCGGCCCACTGTTTCAACACTGTAGTGTCTGTGGGGAAGCCTTTGCCAAGGCTGACCCACACACTACATGTGCCTATTGTCTGGGGTTTGACCACCTCAATTCAGACTGCCAGATTTGTAAAATTTCCCGCAGCCACCCTGGACAAGAGAGTGGGCAGGCTCAGGGAACGAGAGGCCAAAAAGTCCGCTGACCCGATGCCAGCCCGGTTCGGTGCCAACCGAACCGGGAGGAGTGCCCTCTGACCAGGGCTAGACTTCCTCGGCAATCTAAAAGCTGGCTCTGAGGAGCCAGTTCTAGCAAAGAAAACTGAAAAATCAGCAGGTTTGGAGTCCAAAATTCCTTCTCCAACTGCTGCAGAAATAGCAAAAGCTATACACATTGTACAGTCACTTTCTCCGATCCATCCGAACCGCCACTGTCTGGTAAAGGTCGGTTCGCCGGTTCCACCGGTTCAAGAATATGATATTGAAGAGTTTTATGAACCAGAGGAGGGGAGGAGGATTATGATCAGTGTGAATGTGACTTTGAGAGTCTGGATGTGCCCATTGAACGGACATCTCCCCAGACAGACCTTTGGAATCTCCCCATGCTTTCTGAGTCCCTTCTCACTTTTTGTTTTATAAAAGGTTGCTGAAACCCTCCAGCTCCCATTAGAGGAAGCTGTGGATGAGCATGAGGAACCTGATTTTGTGGAAATGATGGATATCCCTGAGTCTAGGAGATTATCTATCCCTTACATAAATCATTTAGGAAACAAACAATAAAATACTAAAAGCTCCTAATTCTGTGCCTCCTGTTGACAAGAAGATGGACAGGAGGTACACTTTATCAGGTCCTGATACAGACTTTCTTTCACAGCAGTGCAGTCATGTTAGTAGTTCAGGCTGCAGCCTGTGATAAGGCTAACATTCCCTGGCTTCACATCCTCCTGACAAGGACTCCAGGAAGATTGATGCCATGGTTAAAAACAATACATGGCAGCGTCCTTGGGACTCAGACAAGCAAATTACATGGCTTATGTGGCAAGATACCAAAAATCTAGATGGGACACTGCCATGGCTTTGGCCAAACAGGCCCCTGCCAGCTTGCCAAGAGCTGGAGCAGGTGGCTGCTGATGGTATTGAGGCATCCAAGGTGCAATTCCATGCTGCTGTGGGATTCTAATGATGTATCCTCTAGAGTCATGGCTACATCTGTGGCCTTTCGTAGGTTGGCTTGGCTCAGGTGTACTTAGTTTGTCACAGGATACCCAGACTAAGGCCATGGATTTTCCTGGTAGGGAATTCTCTGTTTGGGGAGCAGACAGAGAATTACATGAAGAAAATGGATGAATATAGAACAACTTATAGGAGTGCATAAGCCAAGGAGCGGCAAGCCACTCCTCAGAAGCAGACCCCAGGGTAGAGGTGAGGCCTTTTCACAGCCTTTTTACCAAACCCAGGCTTCTTCTGCTTATGCTCAGAGGGGTTCTTCAGAGGCAGAGGCAGACGGGCGAAGCAGGCCTTGCTTCCACCCCTCAGCCTAAAGCCCCTGCCAAACAGGCACCTGATGGGGTGCCCAGGCCGAGTCTCCATTACCTGTAGGGGCAGGCTGGCTTACTTGCTCAGGACTGGGAGTCTCTAACATCAGACAAGTGGGTCCTGGAAGTAGTAGCCAGGGTCTGGTTCTCAGCTTTAAAAATTTCCAAAGATGAGAGCCAGATCTTTTCCACCTGCAAACCCTCTAGAGACCTTTGCCTTAGAAACAGAAGTCTCAACCTCCTGGCTCTCAGAGCTGTAGAAAGGGTTTCCCTACTCCAGGGCAAGGGTCTGTACTCCAGGTACTTCCTTACCCCAAAAAGACAGGAGAATGGCGCCCATTTTGGACCTAAGATATCTAAACAAGCACCTTTTGAAACCAAAATTCAAAATGGTGACTCTGGCAATCATTTACCTTCTCTAAGGCCAGGGACTGGCTAGCTTCCCTGGACCTCAAGGATGCCTATTTCCATGTTCTAATCAGAAGCTCCCACCCAAAGTACCTCAGATCTGAACTGCCCTCAGGCCATTCCCAGTTCAGATCAATGCCCTTCGGCCTCACCTCTGCCCCAAGGGTATTCACAAAATGTCTAGCAGTAGCAGTTGCTCATTTAAGAAGGCAAAGATTGCTGTCTTTCTCTACCTAGACGACTGGCTTATTGTAGGCCAGTCTCCAGAACAGGTCAAATCACACCTGCGAGTTACCCAGCAGCTGCTCACCTCTCTGGGTTCCTGCTCAATCTCCAAGTCAGTGCTGGAACTTGTTTAGGTGCTCACCTTCATAGGTGCAGAACTGGATACAAAGCAGGCCAGAGCCTTCCTGCCCTTAGAGAGGGTAAGGAACCCAGGTCTCTGTCCTCCTCCTTCTTCACTCTGCAGGTCTCTCCCAGCAAGGCACTTACAGCTACTAGGACACATGGCTGCTTCCACAGCTGTAGTGCAAGGAGCAAGATTTCAGATGAGGGACATTCAGTTTCACTTGAGAGCCTTTTGGTCTCAAAGAAAAGATCCCTTTCAAGTTGATACCAGTGACTCGAACCCTGATCCAGGCCCTTCAGTGGTGGCAGGATCAGAGCAATTTAAGACTAGGGGTCCCCTTCATCCCTCTGTCTCACTCCTTGACCCTTACTACAGATGCATCTCTTCTGGGATGGGGAGCTCACATGGGCAACCTCTCCACCCAGGGAGTGTGGTCCCTCAAGAATCTCTGCTCCACATCAATTTGCTGGAACTCAGAGCTGTCTTTCTAGGACTTCAAGTGTTTTCTGCATCTGTTCAGAACAAAAGTGGTACAAGTCAGAACAGACACCACCACCACAATGTGGTACATCAACAAACAAGGCACTCCGGTCTTCGCCTTGTGCACCAAGCAATGAAGTTGTGGTCTCTGGCTTATTTCCTGAACACTTCCTCATAGCAGTTCACCTCCCAGGAAAGGACAATGTCCTGGCAGATGCTCTCAGCAGGATTTCCCAGCGCCATCACTGAATGGTCACTGGATCCCCAAGTACTGGGGATAGTTTTTGCCAGATGGGGCATCCCTCAGATAGATCTTTTCACAGCCCCAGACAATCACCAACTTCCACTGTTTTGTTGCAGGCCCCCAGTGATGGGCTCCAGTCCCCCTGGATGCCTTTCTCCTAGATTGGGAAGGGAAGTTTCTATATGCCTTTCCCCTTCCTCTCCTTTCAAGGTGCTAGTCAAGATCAGATCCCAGCCTTGCAGGATGATTCTGATTGCTCCAGATTGGGCCAGGCAGCCCTGGTACCCACTCCTTCTGTCCTTAGCTGTCCATCTTCCTGTGCCTCCCAGGAAACACAACCTGTTATCTTGTGCCCAGGGAGAGTTTGGTATCACTCAAATCCTCAACCTCAAGGCCTGGCTCTTGAGGAGTTAGAGTTTGCTGACCTACACCTTTCTCAAGGTGTTCTTGACATCCTGAAGGCTTCTAGGAAGCCTTCCACTAGGCTACTTATAATTCTAAATGGAAAGGTTTTCCATCTGGTGCTCTAGGAAGCATATTCCCCGGAATCTGCTGGTTTTGCCCATTGTTTTGGACTATATGGTCTATCTTAACTCTTTGGGCCTGAGACCAGCTACCCTGAAAGTGCATTTGGCAGCTGTCTCTGCCTTTATTTCAGCAGGAAGGCCCTCTTCTCTTTCCACTCACCTGTATTTTCCAAGTTTTCAAGGGATTACTTCATACTAATCCACCTTTCAGGGCCCCGCCCCTGCCTGATCTTAATGTTTGCATTGCTCAGTTGATGCACCTTTGAACCTCTTGTCTTCTGCAGAGCTTAAGTATTTGACTTGGAAAACTGTTTTTCTAGTAGCCATCACTTCTGCCAGGTGCATAAGTGAGTTACAAGCCTTGTCAGTGGAGACTGACTTTATTTCCTTTCACAGGGATAAAGTAGTCCTTAGGACTAACAGGAAGTTTTTGCCTAAGGTGGTTTCAGATTTCCATCTTAACCAATATATCTCCCTTCCAGTGTTCTTCACTGACCATTCCTCCTCTAGTGAGAGGAGGCTGCACAGCTTAGATGTTAAGAGGGCCCTTAGTTACTATATAGAGCTGCCAAGGGTCATAGGTCTGAATCCTCCAACTTTTTCTCACTTATGGTGAGGTTGGGAAAGGTAAACCTGCCACTAAGAGATCCATTGCCAGGTGGATTGTCTCTGTATCCAATTTTGTTATCAAAAACTGGGAAAGGTTCCCCCTTCAGGCCTGAGGGCTCACTCTACCAGAGGTACAGCTGCGTCTCTAGCTGCTGCCAGAGACATCCTATCTTGGAGATATGTCAAGCAGCTACCTGGAAAACGGTACACACTTTCACCAAGCATTACTCCTTGGATATTCAGGCCAGGAGGGATGCTAGATTTGCACAGCCGTAGTTTCAGAGCCTATTCCCTAAGTAGGTTCTGTCCCTCCTCCATGGAGGTACTGCTGTATATTCTGCAATTGTCATAATATAGCAAGATCATGTTGTTTGGAAGAAAAATTACTCACCTTAGTAATGTTGTTTCTTCTAATGGAGTCTTGCTATATTATGACCTCCCCAGCCTGCCCCTCTCAGAACTTCTACTTGGTATGGGGTGGGCAGTCCAGTGTTGGCACTTTTATGCCCATTATATGTTTTTTCCACGCCTTTGGGGGTTTTGGGGTTGTGTTTTATTTTATCTTATATTATTATTTTCTGGTCCCCTGACTTGAGTCTTGGTGTTGGGACCAGGAATGGGTGTTAATATTTAGGTAGCCAGTTGGCTAGTGTAGGTTACAGCTTCCACACAGAACCTTAGTGAGTTTTTGCTTGTAAAGATCTGAGTTTTCGTTTGAAATTAGCCAGACAGAGCTTCTTCTAACCGAAGTCAGACTTAAACTCCATGCCTGGCATGGTAGTTAACTCTTTCACCTCCGGAGCAGTTCTAATGGTGGGACAGACTGCAATTGTCATAATATATAAGACTCCATTAGAAGAAACAACTACTAAGGTGAGTAATTTTTCTTCTGGTCCAGGGCTCATGAGTGAGAGCTTTTGTCTCCGTGGTCAAAGATCTTTTGACAGATGGTGTCATCTAAAGTTGGACCTTTTGCATCCCCACTCAGCGCAAAACTGATGCTTTTTTGCCTGCTCGATCCTGGACCTGGAGTTTTCTGGTGGTCTCTCTCTTGGAAGGGAGATTTGTGTTTACCTCCCCTCCCTCCTCCCTTTCCACTCCTCCAGAGGATGCTGCTCAACCCTCTGTTGGAGGGAGCAGAGATGATCCTCATAGACTGCTCTGGCTGTGTCAGATCTGGTTCACCTTGCTGCAGCAGTGGCAGTGAAACCTCCAGTGCCCTTGCCTCTGTGCACAGACTTGTTCTCCCAGGACCAGAGCACCTTGGTCCATCTGGATCTAAAATCTCTATCTCTGTGCTTGCTCCTGTGGACTTAGCCAGTGCCTGCTTTGGGGTTTCCTCTAGGGTCACGGACATCCCTGTGGCCACCAGAAAGCCCTCCACCAGAGCCACTTATGCTATGGAATGGAAGTGCTTCACCCTTTGAGCTGCTCAGACCAACCGACCCCTTCACCTGTCCAGTGAATCAAGTGTTGGAGGACCTTCTTTCCTCTCAGACTCAGGCTGGGGTACTCCTCCGTAGATGCATCTTCTGGGTTCCATGTTGCCTGGCCAGACAGGAATCTCGACCTCCCTACAGTACGTATGCTGGCCGACATCTGGCTACCGACTTCGGTCCTCAACCAGAAATGCAATCACACACGATCGCTGTTCATGGGGAGCTGTCCCACTTCTGCGGGGAGGGGGAACTGTGGGGAGAGCGACCAAACTCTGGAGTTGATGACTCTGATTGCTTCAGCAACCCGCCCGACACTCACGGGTGTCGCAGGAGTAGATGTAGCTGTAACAGCCACTCTAAGAGCATTGCTGTTACAATGGTATACCATCTTTCTGCCATCTCTGTGTACAATGCACCTATCGAGGGCAGGGTCTTGGCTCAGCTTGAGGTGTCTCACATTTTCCTGTGGGTTATTTTGCATATGAAACCTCCCATTCTAGGAGCATGGATATGTTGTTCATCCACACTTCTGGCATGTCCTTTCCCTTTAAATCTTGCCGGAAGTCTTGCTGGGTCCTCCCACCCACCCGGTGGTAAATATCTCAGCTCCTCCCCATGACGCCAGATCTTCCTTTCCGCTGGAAGATTCCGATTCTCTCATGCTACTTTAGCTATTCAGAGGCCTGGATTCGCAACGTTGTTTTTTTTCCCAAATCATTCTAAAACCTCGTCAGAGTTAACTACTCCAATTACAGCGAGATCAGACATGGAGGACAAATCGTCCCCTGGATTTCAGCAGGTACCTGCTGCTAGAAGATGTTGCGCACTCCATCCCCACCTTCAGGTATGTCTGCTGCCTAGGTGTCGGACATGACACCACGCCTTGTACTTTTGCCTGGCCTTCCATCCCAACATTCTGATGACTGCAAGGTGTGCCTAAAATTCGAGAGACCGGAGAAGAGGAACCCACCGTGAAATCGAAGAGGTGAGATGGTATGTTTCCATGGTCATGAATCCGCTGAGCAGCTGGAGCAGATGAAGGCATTCGAGGAGGAAGCTGCTCAAGCTTCAGCCAGTCAAGCTTTTTCTTCCACTGAGTCTTGGCTCTACTTTTATGGGCTCTTTCAGGAGTTGTGCCAGTCTCTTCCCCACCAGGAGTGAGGCGCCTTGGGCTTGCAGTCCTCCCTCCGGAAGAGGAATATGACCCTAAGTCTTCGACTAAACGGAGACGCTCTGGGACCGAGAGGTCAGAGTCCCAGGAACACGCGGTCTTGACTTCGGTCGAGATTGCTTGCTCAGTCACCGGTTTTACGGACCTTCCATCTGGCCAAACCGAGACCGAGGAAATGGCTGAACTGCCAAGATTACTGTCGACCCGATTGAGCCTTTATCGCAGACTCTGGCCCACCGAATCTTTAGAAGGGCCTCTGGTCCTTTCCTTTCCTGATGAGGAGACACTCCCTCAGGTGTCCCAGTTGAGGAAACTGTACTGGAACCTCAGTTTTCACTGACTCCAGTGACTCCGACCGAGGAGAGGCTTCGACGGAAACTCCGACGCTATGAGGATCTTATGTGGCAACATCTGATTTTTACTGGCTGCTGGCCACCCGGCCATCACTTGGCTCCCACCTCCAAGACCGACGCCGACCCCTCCGAACAGAAGGCCTCGGTTCCACCACCTGGGCTGGTCATCCAGCTCGGCCTATTCGGTCTCCCACCGACAGATGGAGCCACCGCCAGCAGCCTCAGGCAGGGCTTTCCTAAAGAGGACCACCAGACACTGGCCTCCCATCTGTCGCATCACGGTCGCCCTCGATTGCCCTCGGCGATCGAGGGAGTCCCAGGGTAGACCGTTGTATTCGATTCTGACGACACTGGATTACACTCATCCTGGGGATGATGAGTCATCCGGCATGGATTGGAGGAAGGCCTTCCTCTTTCAGGGCATCCTCCTCCTGATCTCCGAATCCACCGGAATGCCCCTGGAGCCCATCCAGAAAAAGGTGGAGTACCCCTACGGATATCCTCAAAGGGGGATACCCTGACAGAAGCCTTTACAGTGGCCAAAGCCATCGTTGGCCCGGCCCTTGAGCTTTGGCAGCGTCCTGCTTCCTGCCCAGCTCCGTCTGCTCATTTGGCCTGCAAGTATACGGTGCCCATGGGATCCTGGCGGGATTCACAGAACATCCTTCGGCTGAAAGCCTAGTGACTGGCTTCCGTGTTCAGATGTACTGGTAGCTCAGCCGACACTGACCCGACCTCGGACAAGGAGTCCAAGAATATGGACCATTCTGCCTGTAAGGTCTATGCGCCTCCTCCTTAGGCCTTCATCAGGCCAGCTTGGCTGTTATCATGGCACACTTCTCTCATGCCCTCCTAGGGTGATTAGATGAAGTTCTCGCCATCTCCCGTGGACATGCAGATCACAGTGAAGCAGGTCCGTGATCAGGGCTGTGCTGTTGCAGAACAGCAGCTCCAGATGGCCCTGGACATTGGAGATTCTGTGCCTGCTCCTTAGCAGTCAGCGTGGCCACTCGCCACAGGGCTTGGCTGAGGCTGTCCTCTTCCGCTGGATGCCCAGCACAAGTTAGCTGACGGCTCTTCCTAGGCACCGACCTCTTCGTCCAGGAGTGGCTGGTCACTCCAGTGCATAGAGCAGTCCAGTGCCACCTTGATGCTACCTTCATGCGAAGGGTTCTTTGGGCAAGAACCAGCAGAAGCACAAGAAGAAGCCTTTTCGGCACTCTTCCCTCGCGGTTAGGCAGCCCTCCTATCAAGAGGGCCAGCAGCAACAGCAGGCTCAAGCTTGCGCCCTGGCCCAAGCAGGGTCCTCAGCAGCCCTGTAAAGGAGGCCGAGATGCTGATCCAGGAGCCTCCTCCTCTAAGCCTGTTCAGTGACGGGTTGGGTTTGCCACCCCACACCCGCCACGCCAGCTCTGGGTCCTCCCATGGGGCGGCTCCACCACTTTCTTTCCACCTGGTCCGAGATCACCTCGGACAGGTAGGTTCTAGAAGTGGTCGGCCATGAACTGCCTCTGAATTGAGCAGTACCCTCCCAGTCAAGCCCGCGCCTTGGGAGGAAATAATCTCAGCTTGCACTCAGCTCTTGAGATGACATTGCTCAGCTCCTCCGCAGGGAGGCGGTAGTGCCAGATCCTCCTGCAGACCCAGGTTTCGTGTCCAGGTACTTCCTGGTGCCAAGCGGACGGGGTTGGCACTCCATCCTAGATCTCCACAACCTGAATCAATATCTCGGTCTCGCACCTTCCCGGATGGTAACTCTGAACCAGATCATATCATCCCTGAGCGAAACATGTGTTTCTGTTCACTGGATCTGCAGGATGCGTTCTTCCACATCCCAATCCGTCCGTCCCATCAGCGTTGCTCCGCTTCAGGGTCGAGGGGACCCTGTACGAGTTCCGAGCCATGCCATTCGCCTGTTATCAGCCCCAAGGGTCTTCACCAAGTAGATCGCAGTGGTGGCAGTCCATCTCCGCTTCGAGGAGTTTGAATTCACCCTTATCTTGGCGACTGGCTCTTGGCAGGTTCCTCCTTCAGGAGGTGGAGAGATCCAGGATTTGGCTCTCCAACCTGCTCCCAACTAGGCCTCCTGATTAACGAGGCTGTTGGAACCTCGAGCCCTCTCAGGTGATGGGCTTCATCGGGAAGGGCTCGACTCTCATCAAGGCAGAGCCCTGCTCCGGCGTGACAGGGCGGAGGTTCTTTCTCCTTTGCCCAATCATTTCTGGTTGGGCACTTGTGCCCTGCCCGGACTTCCCACGCCTTCTGTCACATGGCAGCGTGCACGCCAGTGGTCTGTTGGGCCAGATGTCACATGCACCCTCCAATGGGAGCTGGCGCTCCAGTGGACTCAGCCCCACGGTCATTTCACCAGCTGATCACTGTGACCCAGAAGATGGGACGCCTCCAATGGGATCGCCTCAGAACGGTTGCAGAAAGGGATCCCGCTTGTCTGCCCCGAGCTGACGGTCGCTTCACGACCGATGCCTCTCTCATGGGCTGGGAGCCCACATGGGGACAGCAGAGCCCACGGGTTCTGGAACCCTGAGGAGTACCAATGCCACATCAACCTGTTGGAGCTCAGAGCAGTCAGACTGGCGTTGTCAGCTGCCTCAGCTCTGTGGTCAGTGGTTCAAGTCCAGACGGACAATACCACGCACCATGTACTACCTCAACAAACAGGGAGGCACACACACCCATCCGCTATGCAAGGAGGTGCTTTGAATCTGACCTCGTCCCGCCGGTTGAGGCGGATCTCTCGCCATTCATGTGGCAGGAGCCTCGAGCAGCTGGCGGATGCTCTCAGCCATAAGGCCAGACATCCCACAAGTGGTCACCCATCCAGAGGTAGCTTACAGCTTGTTCTCCTTTGGGGCAAACCAAGGTGGACCTGTTTGCCTCCAGGAAAACACCAAACTGAGGCTGTATCATGCCCGCCTCAGCAGGGCTCGCTGCAGGGGATGCCTCCTCTGGCGCCTTCCTCCATTTCCTTGATCCACAAGGTTACTGAAGGTGAGGAGGACAAGGTGAAGGTGATCCTGGTAGCCCCAGACTGGCCTCGCCAGTTCTGGTAGCCAGATCTCCTCAGCCTCAGCTGCAGCCCCGGAGCGCTTTGTACACGCCTGGACCTAATATCTTTGAACCAGGGAAGGTTTTCCATCCAGACCTTCAATCCCTGCATCTGACAGCCTGATACCTGAGCTGTTAGAGTTACAGGCTTTGGGTCTTTCGAGGATGTTTACACTGTAGTGGAGGCATCTCAAAGGAATCGACCAGGAAATGTTATGCCTTCAAATGGAAAAGATTTTCCATTTGGTGTCTGGTAAGAGTCTGGACCCTTATCCTGTTCTGTGGCTAACATTCTCGACTACCTTTGGTCTCTCTCCAAAGGGGTCTCATGGTCATCGACCCTTAGGGTGCACCTGGCAGCCATTTCTGCTTTCACTGGCACGGGTCGATCAGCCGACGCTGGTGCAGGAGATAGTGGTCGGGCGCTAAGGCCTGGATCAATATCCTCTCCGTGCGTGAACCTCCACCTCTGTGGGATCTCCTGCTGGTTTTGGCAAAGCTCATGGGCAAGCCATTCAAACCCATGCACAAGCGTGAGCTTCACATTTGTCATGAAAGACTGTCTTCCTGGTGGCTATCATGGCCAGCCAGGAGGATAGGAGAGCTCCAGGCGCTCGGTGGACTCCCTTATCTGGTCTTCCACAGGGACAAAGTTGTCCTGCTCCTACCTAAAAGTCCTTCCGAAGGTGGTGTCAGAGTTTCACTTAACCAGGTGTTAACTCTGCTGGTATACTACCCAAATTACACCTCGACGAGAGTACAGGCTCCATACTTTGACTCTGAGACATATTCTTCCTATTATAAGGAGAGAGAAGGATGGAAATTTGTAGAGAGGTTCACCAGCTGTTTGTCATCTACGCTGAAGCCACTTGGCAGACCTGCAGCCAAACGGACCATTGCAAGGTGGATTACATCATACATAGGTTCTGTGCTATGAGTTGGCAGGCAAGGAGCCTCCAGAGGATAAGAGCTCATTCTACCTGCCATACTGCTGCATCGGTGGCTGCTTCCAGGGACATCCCTATCCAGGAAATCTGTTGGGCTGCTACCTGAAGTCAGCAGACACCTTCATTACCCACTACCACATCGACCTTGAGTCATGCCGGCATGTTGGCTTTGGGGACTCGGTTCTCAATCTCTTCCCAAGTAGGGTGTGCGCCTTGCCTCCCTCCTCCTGGAGAACTGCTTGGAGTCTGCCAGAGAGTGTGGATGAACAACATATTCACGCCTAGAAGAATAGGTTACTCACCTGTAACAGTTCTGAGTGGTATATGTTGTTCATCCACACGCACCCACCTGGCCTCCCCTGCTTTAGGTGCACAACCTTGCTTCCAGCGGTTAAGATCTGGCGCATGGGGTGGAGCCGAGGTATTTACCACCCGAAAGTGAGTGGGAGGAGCCAGCTTGAAGACTTTCGGCAAGATTTAAAGGGGAAAGGGACATGTCAGAGTGTATGGATGAACAACATATACCACTCCTAGAACTACTGTTACAGGTGAATAACCTGTTCTTCGGGCCTGGTCCTCAGTGGGACCTTAATTTTATGTAGAAAAGCTCACGTTACCTTCCTTAGAACCAGCCACGAGTTACGCTTTCTGTCGAGAAAGTGCTCTTTTAGTTGCTGATACTTCTGCTCAAAGGATTTCTGTGCTTCATGTTCATGTGTAAAGAGCCTTATTTGGTTTTTCACAAAGATAGTGTTTTCGTGGTACTAATCCTAAGTGTCTTCCCAAGGTGGTGTCAGAGTTTACTTTGAACTAATCCATCCACCTACCGCTTTACTTTCCTGAGTGTTCTAATCAGGAGGGAGGCTTTGTCTGCTCTTAGATGTACATAGAATTCATGATACTGTATGCACCAGACCAAGACTTTAAGGAAATCTGATCCGTGTTTATTTCTGTCACCACCCAAGAGAGAGGGCGCTTTGGTTTATAGACAGTGTTTGTCTAAGTGGTTAGCCAATTGCATTGCTTATTGCTACCATAAGTACAGCAAGGACCTCTAGGAGTGGTTAAGGCCATTCCACCAGTGGTATGGCCACCTCCGCAGCTTGTTTAAGAAATGTGTCTGCTGTGGATATCTGTGCAGCCGCCACCTGAGCTCTGTCCACACCTTCACTAAACATTACAGTCTCGACTTTGCTTCAGGCAAGGGTTGGTTTGGCCCTGCCATTCTGCAGGGCCTTCTTTCTTAGGCCATTGGCTGCCATCTGTCCTCCCAGTGGCTGCTTCCTTATACTGCCGAAACTGCTTGGGACTCGATCCCTTATGGGTTGGCCTGCTGAAACAGCTTCCTCAAGTAAGATAGTACAGTTACGTAAGAACTTACAGTAACAGTAGATCTTAAAAGAAGCTCTTTCAGCAGGCTATTATTTCCTCCTCCTTCCTCCTCCTCCTTTCTATCTGCTGTATCCTCTTCCATTCACATAGGTTTTCTGCCTTCTTTTTCCTTCGTGGCTCTCCGGAAGCTCCTAATTTTCTCTTCTGCTGCCTGCTCGGGTGTCTAGTGAGAGAACTGAGGAGGGTGGGGGACTGCCCGCTTTATAGGACAGGCAGACATCAGAGGGTGACGTTGGCGTGACGGTCCCCTTGGTAGACTGCTAGCTAGAAAGTTTCTGTGTGGTCCTGGCGCTTACGGCTAAGTCCACCGGCGCTGGCCTGCTGCAAGAGCTCTCTCGAAATCTGCTGTTACATAAGTTCTTACGTAACTGTACTGTAGTGCTACCGCTTAGTATATCTAACCACCTCTGCTTGGTGTGATATCACCAACTTTGTCTTGGCACTGCAGTTCATGGACAGCCATCAGGGAAACCATCAGAGTACATAGTCATTAAAAAGGGGGCTTAAAAGTGTATTGTGTTTTGTGCAGGGCTTTATGGGAAGTGCACCATAATGTATGTGCAAATATAAGTGTTTTACACATGTCACTTACCTATGGAGTTCCCCTTAAAATGCTGGCAGTACATATTAGTAGCTCCTCTAATCCATTGTTCCTTTCCCAGCTTCTGTACTCAGATTGCCTCATCACTTTTGTAAATTGGTCCCACCCTTCTGCCTTCCCCACATAGCTTCCATGCTGCAAGACCCTGATACGAGCACTTCAAGGCTTCTCTGCCATGTCCTAACTGCCCTCAAGGTGGCCCTAGTCTCTTAATCATTATATCCTATCTGGGTTCACGTTCCTGGTCTGGCCCCTGAAAAGATGATGGGCACCCTGCCCAGGTGTCCAACTCTAATCTATAATTAAACATATAGTATTGGTCGGTTCCTGTTGTGTATCATTTTGCATGCACTGTCTCTCTTCACCAGGACCCTGTAAATAGTCCCCATATATTCATTGTTGTACATATTGGTGTTTTCTGTTGTACACTTTGATTGTGTGTGTGTATTTTTGGATCTGTATTATTGTGTACCTTGTTTTGTTTGTTGTTCAATATCTTGATGCTCCTGTAGCCCTTTTCCCCAGGTCGCAACTGAAAATGAGCCTGACTGTACTGTCGTTTACTTACCTGTTAAATGTTTCAAATCAGCTGAGGTATTAAAAAAAAAAAAGTTTCAAATAAATGTAATAGCGTAAATGATGGGTAGGTGTGTGGTATATGCAGAGAATAACACCTACCAATGTTTCCGGATGTGCTCTGGTATACGGACGGCTTGGATGCACTGATGCATATGCCAAGCGGTTTCAGTGATTCACAAGTCCATAATATATCAGCACACCTTGACACCTCAAAGGATGTTATTCTGCTTAATAAAATTGGTGAAGTGTAAGCAGTTGATTAACTCTGGAACTGCCCAGGTATGATCTGATATCCGGACAGTGAGGCGATGCTTCTGACTTTCAGAATGCTAGGATTTCATCACCTGTTCTAGGTATATTATCTCCATCACCTGTACTACCCTGTGTGACACTGAGCACGCCACTTAATCTCTCAGTGCTTTAGCCCACCCAGCTGTACCAGTGTGAAAAACAGAACCCAGTGAAAATGAGATATTGCCTTGCATCTGGGGTTTCCTGGGTAAATAATATTAAGAATTACTACTGATTTTCCCTATCTCATTATTAACTCTACTTGCCTTTGTCTTTATAAATAATTCCTGAAGAAACCTGTGGTCTGAATGTTTAAGGCTACATTGTCTAACGGACCTTTCCTTTTGTTTTAACAGGATAACATGTTGTTCTGTGACTCTGTGACCGGGGTTTCACATGGAGTGCTGCGACCCTCCTCTTATGCGGATGCCAAAGGTAAGAGATAGCTTCACGAGGTACAGAAAAATTGCAGAGATCAAGATTCCAGCACGGGGAGGGGGATAAGCTGTGAGAGACTGGACGTATTGAAATATTCAGCCCAGAGGAGCAAAGGCAGTGAGGGGACATGATCAGGGTGTCCTGAACACTGAAAAGGATGA
The DNA here is from genome assembly GCA_016271365.2 of Neoceratodus forsteri. Taxonomy (NCBI): domain Eukaryota; kingdom Metazoa; phylum Chordata; order Ceratodontiformes; family Ceratodontidae; genus Neoceratodus; species Neoceratodus forsteri. The sequence continues at coordinate 108,015,232 of JADMNL010000026.1, forward strand.
TGTGGTGTGTGTGTGTGTGTGTGTGTGTGTGTGTGTGTGTGTGTGTATACACACAGGTGTTTGAGCTGGTAAGCACAAACAAAACTAGAGGGCATACACTCAGTCTGGAGGGGGCAGGAAAAGAGAGACATAAAGTAATATATCATCTGCTAGGTGGCACTGAGTGATGGGGCATCACTCAGGCTTTGGTGGATGGGTTCACGTCCCAGGTCTGGGAAGTTGGGAGCAGAGGCAGTTAGGGAAGGATTTTGAGCACTTTTTGGGCGCCTACATCCTGAGAGTTGGTGGCGCAGTTCCGCCTGCCTTGTAGCTCCTGGTGGTGGCATTCAAGGTATTTTGGCAAGGTGGGTGAGAAGGGACACCATACAGTAGAGCTGCACAGGTCGTAGTCAAGGCCTCCAAAACAGGAAAAGATATGGTGCCCGGCCCAGTAGATTATAGCCCCTCCCATGTAACCAGGCCCATATGCAAACTTGCCTACTACCAAACTGGTCAAGGCACTTTTCCTGGTGGTGGCAGGAGGTGCCCCCAGCAGGGATACATTGGAATCTCCAGTCGATGAAGGACTTGGTATGGCAGTTTTAAGTCCAGCAGTGCATGGTGAATCTGGTGAGCAAAAAGGGCTAGTTGTGGAGCTTAACTCTGTGTATTCCGTGACCCACATGGGAACAAGCCTTGGTTTAGAAAGGCCTTCCTGGCCAAAATTGTAAAACAAAAACAAAGGCCCCGGCCCACACTACACTACTTGAAATCTGTAACAGTTCCAAACCATTACAGACCGTGAACGGTATAGTGTGTCCACACTGCCAGTGAACAGTTTGATAAAGGATTGAAAACTGTACAGCCTGTCCACATTGTGTGTGATAGTATGTGTGGTCCCAACCCCTGTCAAGCAGAGCATATCCATGGTGCACCTGGTAAGGACAGCTTTGATGAGAGCACCACCCGCAATACATATGGGGTTATATGTATATGTGGCTGTCATATATGTGCAACATACAGTATGGCAATGATCTGTTACACACCTATGGTGAGGAGGCTACAGGAGAAGGCGGGGGGTTCATGGTGATTCATGAGGTACTAAGTGAGAGGGAGGGAGAGTGTATGAAATGGCAACATGTCCAACAGGGTTAGGGCACCAGGGCATGACAGCCAGTCAGGTACTGCTGCCGAATGGCTGATGGCAGCCCTCCATTACTGCCATCGGTGTACCCCACCACCCCTGTACACAGTGCACACATCTATTGGCCACCGCAGCGGTAGTTACACGATGCACTCAGGAGCTCAACCGCTGCATGTGTGCACTACTGGCACTGTTCCACAGGTAGTATTGATGCCACAGCTCTGATGGGCAGGCGGGTACTCCCAGGGCCCGGCCACAGTGAGAAGCGCCATCATGGACAGTATATGGATACTTCAGGAGGCTGCTCTCAGGGAGGCATGTGAGGACAGGGGTGGGTCAAGTGGGAACACATGGGTAACTCCAGGGTGGGCAACTGCTGTAGGTTGGGTTACCCTGCTGTGGAGACTGCCCAGTATTGCAGCCTACGCTCAGCCTCACATTGCTGTTGGTACGCCTGGCAGCCCGCCACCCCCTGCATGCATTACACCAGTGCTGCAATGCATGCAGGTATGGTGGGGACTGGAGGCAACACGGTGGAGCTGCTTAGACACACCGTAATGTTACAGAACTGCAGCCGCTAAAGGACCGTTGTTGAAACCACCTCACAACAGGTTTCTGTAACAGTTCTGAAAACACCTTCTGTAAGGTTACCAGTGTAAATGCAAACCATTACGGTAACGGTTTAAGCCTTCTGTAACGCTACCGAACTGTTCTACTGATGTAGTGTGAACAGGGTCAGAAAGTCCTAACTGAGATGTATTTGGGAAATTTCTAAATGTTTTTGCTCTCTGTCATGGCTAGTATAAAAAATACTAATCATCTTGTGTGATGTGATCTTGTGCTGTTTACCATCAGAAACGCATAGCACCATCCTGGTACCTCCACAGCACAAATCTAGTCAGAATGTAACCTCAGTGGGAGCGGTTTTTTAAAAACTGCTAATTGCAGTCGCATTTAAAATACAATCAATGACTTAATCTGAGTCAGTTTTAATTGGGATGCATCTGTACTCTCCTCCCCCACACACACACACCCACACCCTGAGGAGGTTGAAAATAGGTAATATAGTCAAGCCCTAAAACTAAAGAAAATATTTATTGTCTTGAATCATTAATTGTAAAACTAGTAAAGAAACTGTTCAAAAAAAAAACACTTATCTGGTGAGCCTAGGTTCTCATCTTCCCATGCTGAGACTTGCTAATCCCTTCCAGGCCTGATTCTCCTCACTCTGTGCAATAGTTAACCTAGTTTTGGGATGCCCACCTCTGACCTAGTTAAGTAGCTCAGGTAGGACCAACTACCCGGGCTTTTATGTATTTCCAGACAGTGTTACAGGCTGTAGCCTGAATTAAATGGTTCCTGGCTCCAACAAGTGGTAATTGACTGTGATGCATGTGCCATTCTCGGCAATCAGGGTTGCTACAGAGGTGTGTTTGGGGGGGCGAGGTGCCTTAACAGCCTTATGACCCTGGCTGCACTACTAACCCATGTGGAAAATCTGTAGTTCTGGATTGAGACAGGTTAGATTTGTGAAATGTAAAATGATTTTGCTTGTTCATTTTAGAATAGGTTGATCAAACAAAGGGTAGAACCCATGAAAATTAAATGCTGAAGTTGATGAGAAGGTAGTGGGGTGGAGAGGTGAGGAAGGGGACAGATGAGAAAGGGAGATGGAGAGGTGACTCTCACGGGGTAATAAAGGAAAGCAGGGAAACGGATAGACTCGACGGGGAAGAGGGTACAACATAACATATCTTCCTCCTCTCCTTACCACTTATTTTAACAACAAGGATGGAATGTCCCGTTGATTTAAGGGAAAGTTGGCTGCAGTGAAGTAGAAGGAAAGCTCCTGGTTTGCAGGAAGAGGCAAACCATCGGGCCACCAAACTGAGGTTACTACTGCGGTTTTTTTATAGTACTGACCTCAAGCATGGGCCTTATTGGCCTCAAGAGGGGTTAAAACCACTAGACTAGTGGTGGCTGCACCCTGCCCTGGAGGAGTCTCTCTAGTTGAGCCTCTTGTCTGGGATTCTGAGGCGGAGGAACTCGACTGCCTCTCTGTTGGAAGTCAGTTTGTATAAAGTTTTTCCGTTAATGGGACGTTGTTTGAAATCGATGTTTGAAGAGGTAAGGAAATAAAGGGAGGGGTATAGTTTGGGGTAAAAAGTTTTGACTGCTTTATTTCTACTTTTGCTTTTGTATAACAAAATGAGAGACACACAGTTAGAAAGGGTTGCAGCTCCAGTTTTATTTGAAAAATAGAGCAAGATAAGTCCTCAAGGTTGAAAGGAGGCTTCTGGAGATGTCCGTCAAGCTCCTGGTCTGCTGCTTAGGGTGCTTTGGGACGACTGGGGGAGATGGATGCTCTAGATGTCTTCCAGCCAAGGCAGGAGATATGTATAAATACTGGGGTTGAATCTGATGGAAGCGGTGCCCTCTCCATTTCTGAGCGATGACGTCGGTTAGACCTGAAGATATTTTCACAGAATATCAACAGATTACATAAACCAATTAAGAGGGCTAGATTTATGCAATACATAAAAAGCAATCAGCAGATTTGTATTTTATTCAAGAGAGACACCTCTCTGAGGCAGAACATCTCAAATTGCAATGGGGACAGAGATATAAAAATATGCATTCTCACACTCTAGTGGACAGAGGGAGGTACAGCTATATTGGTTCCCCACTCCACCCTACTAGATGTGCACAAAAGTTTTATCTACCCACAGGGAGATGCGTCATTTACAAAGGACCCTCTATTCTATGATTGCTACATTCGTTAGTGTTTACCTGCCCCCACAGTCCTCTGTCCCAGTCATTAGAACTTTCCTAAAGAAAGTGCTGGACCTACTGGAGGGCTTTGGTGATGGGAGGAGACTTTAAGATGACCAGGTCCTTGGACCTAGACTCTAGTAACCAGCACACTCATAGAATAACAAATGCTCTTCTTTTGAGAGGTTCGTTTGAACAGATGGGACCGGTTGGGATGGGAACATCTTTCTCCAGATAGCAGAGAGCCTGTACCTATTACTCCGCCGATTCCATAGTTACTCACGATTAAATTTCTTTGTTTCATGTGAGCACTACACCGTAGTTAGATATTTTATTGGGTCCTAGAATTCTCTCGGACCACCATCCCCTAATCTTGAAACTACACCTGGGAAAGAGGCAGAAACGGTCACTTTGGCGCTTAAATACCCTGCTTTTAAAAGATCAGCAGTTTTGACTAAAATGCAACAATGTATTCCCAAATAATTCAGGAGAACAGTGTTGCAGAGGTAGCGACAACAACCCTGTGGGATACCTTGAGGGCTGTCCTTAGAGGAGAAAGAAGAAATTACTCACCTTAGTAATGTTGTTTCTTCTATTGAGTCTTGCTATATTATGACATATGCAGTTTGTCCCAGCCTTAGAACTGCTCCGGAGGTGAAAGAGTTAACTTCCATGCGAGGCATGTGGAATCTTGTGACGAAACTCGGTTGAAAACTCTGTCTGTTGTTCTTCAAACTCAAACTGTCAGATCTTTACGAGCAAAACTCACTAAGATTCTGTGTGAAGCTGTAAACCTACACTAGCCAACTGGCTACTAAAAATATTAACACATTTTTGGTCCCAAAACAAAGACTCAAGTCAGGGATCCAAAAGAAAGAATAAAATAAAATACAACACCCAAACACCCCAGAAAGGAGGGGTGAAAACACAAGGTGGGCATCACTAAGTGCCAACACTGCACTGCCCACCCACATCCCAAGAGCAGAGGTTCTGAGAGGGGCAGGCTGGGGGGAGGTCATAATATAGCAAGACTCCATTAGAAGAAACAACATTACTAAGGTGAGTAATTTTTCTTCAAACAACATGAAGTCTTGCTATATTATGACATATGCAGACTACACAGCAGTACCTCCATGGACGAGGGACAGAACCTACTTAGGAAACAGGCTCTGAAGCACAGCTGTGTTAAAACCGAGCATCACTCCTAGCCTGGATGTCCAGGGAGTAATGTTTGTGAAAGGTGTACTGTTTTCCAGGTAGCTGCTTGACATATCTCTAAGATAGGGATGTCCTGGCCGCAGCTAGGGACGCAGCTGTACCTCTGGTACAGTGAGCCCTCAGGCCTGAAGGGGAACCTTACCCAGTTTCTGATAACAAAATTGGATACAAGAGACAATCCACCTGGCAATGGATCTTTCAGTGGCAGGTTTCCTTACCAACCTCGCCATAAGTGAGGAACAGTTGGAGGGAGTCAAACCTTCAGACCCTTGGTACGCCTACATAGTAACTAAGGGCTCTCTTTACATCTAAACTGTGCAGCTTCCTCTCGCCAGAGGAGGAATGGTCAGTGAAGTACACAGGAAGAGATATAGATTGAGTGAGGTGGAAGTCTGAAACCACCTTAGGCAAGAACTTCCTGTTAGTCCTGAGGACTACCCTATCTCTGTGAAAGGAGATAAAATCCACTGACAAAGCTTGTAATTCACTTATGCGCCTGGCAGAAGTGATGGCTACTAAAACACAGTTTTCAAGTCAAGTACTTAAGCTCTGCTGAAGACAAAGGCTCAAGGGGGTTGCATTAGCTGAGCAATGCAAACATTAAGATCCAGGCAGGAGCACGGTCCCTGAATGGGGGTTAGTGTGAAGCAATCCTTTGAAAACTTGAGAATACAGGGTGAACAGAAAGAGAAGAGGCTTTCCTGCTGAAATAAAAGCAGAGACAGCTGCCAAATGCACTTTCAGGGTAGCTGGCCTCAGCCCCAAAGTATTTAGATGGACCATATAATCCAGGACTGTGGGCAAATCAGCAGATTCTGGGGAGATATGCTTTCCAGAGCACCATATGGAAAACCTTTTCCATTTAGAATTATAAGTAGCCCTGGTGGAAGGCTTCCTAGAAGCTTTCAAGATATCGAGTACACCTTGAGAAAGGTGTAGGTCAGCAAACTCTAACTCTTCAAGAGCCAGGCCTTGAGGTTGAGGGATTTGAGATTTGGATACCAAACTCTCCCTGGGCACAGGTTAACAGATTGTGATTCCTGGGAAGACACAGGGAAGGTGGACTGCTAAGGACAGAAGGAGTGGATACCAGGGCTGTCTGGCCCAATCTGGAGCAATCAGAATCATCTTGCAAGGTTGAGATCTGATTTTGACTAGCACCTTGAACAAGAGAGGAAGGGGAAAGGCATAGAGGAACTTCCCTTCCCAATCGAGAAGGAAGGCATCCAGAGGGCCTGAGCCCAACACTGGGGCCTGCAACAAAAAGCGGAAATTGGTGATTGTCTGGGCTGCAAAAGATCTATCTGAGGGTACCCCACCTGGCAAATACTAACTCCAGTACTAGGGGATCCAGTGACCATTCTGTGATGGCCCTGGGAAATCCTGCTGAGAGCATCTGCCAGGACATTGTCCTTGCCTGGGGAGGTGAACTGCCGTGAGGAAGTGTTCAGGGAATAAGCCAGAGACCACAACTTCATTGCCTCGGTTGCACAAGGCCGAAGACCGAGTGCCCCTGCTGTTGATATACCACATTGTAGTGGTGTTGTCTGTTCTGACCTGTACCACTTTGTTCTGAACAGATGCAGAAAAACCTGAAGTGCTAGAAAACAGCTCTGAGTTCCAACCGATTGATGTGGAGCAGAGATTCCTGAGGGACCACAATCCCTGGGTGGTGAGGTCCTCATGTAGCTCCCCATCCCAAGAGGGACGCTCTGTAGTAAGGGTCAAGGGAGTGAGATTGAGGGATGAAAGGAACCCCTGTTCAGATTGCTCTGATCCTGCCACCACTGCAGGGCCTGGATCAGGGTTTGAGTTACTGGGATCAATTTGGTTAGAGGATCTCTCCTTGAGACCAGAAGGCTCTCAAATGGAACTGAATGTCCCTCATCTGAAATCTTGCTCCTTGCACTACAGCTGTGGAAGCAGCCATGTGCCCTAGGAGCTGTAGAAGTGCCTTGCTGGTCGAGAGACCTGCAGAGTGAAGGAGAAGGCCAGAGCCACCAGGGTCTTTACTCTTTCTAGAGGAAGAAAGCTCTGGCCTGCTTTGTGTCCAGTTCTGCGCCTATGAAGGTGAGTAACTGAACAGGCTCTAGAACTGACTTTGGAAGATTGAGAAGAAAACCTAGATGTAAGCAGCTGCTGGGTAACCTGAAGGTGTAATTTGACTTGGTCTGAGACTGACCCACTATAAGCCAGTCGTCCAGGTAAGGAAAGATGGCAATCTTTGCCTCCTTAGTGAGCAACTGCTACTGCCAGGCATTTTGTGAATACCCTTGGGGCAGAGGTGGAGGTCAAGGGCATTGCTCTGAACTGGGAATGGCCTGAGGCATTTCAATCTGAGGTACTTTCAGTGGGAGCTCTGATGAGAACATGGAAGTAGGCATCCTTGAGGTCCAGGGACGCTAGCCAGTCCCCTGGCCTTAGGAGGGTAAAATAATTCCCAGAGTCACCATTTTGAATTTTGGTTTTAAAAGGTGCTTGTTTAGGTATCTGAGATCCAGGCTGGGCCGCCATTCTCCTGTCTTTTGGGGTAAGGAAGTACCTGGAGTACAGTCCTTTGCCCTGGTGTGGGAGGAACCCTTTCTACAGCTCTGAGAGCCAGGAGGGTTGAGACTTCTGTTTCCAAGCGAGAGCTCTAATGGATTTGTAGGTGGAAAGGATCTGGTTCTCATCTTTGGAAATTTTTGAAGCTGAGAACCAGTCCCTGGCTTACTACTTCCAGGACCCACTTGTCTGATGTTAAAGACTCCCAGTCCTGGACGCTAAGTGCCAGCCTGCCCCTACAGGTAATTGAGAATCGCCCTGGGCATCCCATCAGGTGCCTGCTTGGCAGGGGCTTTGGCTGAGGGTGGGAGCAGGCCTGCCTGCACTTCGGCCTGCCTCCTCTGAAGAACCCCTCTGGGCATAAGCTGAAGAGGAGGCCTGGGCTTGGAAAAGGCCTGAGGAAAGGCCTGCCCTGCCCCTGGAAAGCTGTCTCTGAGGAGTCGCTTGCCTCTCCTTGGCCTGTGCATGCCTATAAGTGGTCCTATACTAATCCTATTTTTTTCATGTAATTTCTCTGTCTGTTCCCCAAACAGAGAATTACCCACAACAGGAAAATCCATGGCCTTAGCCTGGTTATCCTGTGACAGGCTAGTACACCTGAGCCAAGCCATTCTGCAAAAGTCGCAGATGTAGCCATGACTCTTGAAGATACATCGCTAGAGTCCACTGCAGCATGGAATTGCACCTTGGATGCCTCAATACCATCAGCAGCCACCTGCTCCAGCTCTTTGGCAAGCTGGCCAGGACCTGTTTCACTAAAGCCATAACAGTATCCCATCTGGATTTCTGGTATCTTGCAACATAGGCCATATAATTTGCCTGTCTGAGTCCCAAGGATGCTGCCATGTATTGTTTCTTTGCCATGGCATCAATCCTCCTGGAGTCCTTGTCGGGGGTGCGGCCAAAGGAATATTTGCCTTATCACAGGCTGCAGCCTGCACTACCCCAACATGGCTGCATTGTTGTGAAAGGAACTCCGTATCAGAGCCTGACAATGTGTGCCTCTTGTCCATTTTTATCCACAGGAGGATAGTGTTAGGAGCTTTTAAAATTTTATTGTCTGTTTCCTAAAAGATTTATGTAAAGGAATAGAACAATCTCCTGGACTCTGGGATATCCATCATTTCCACATAGTCAGGCTCCTCCTGTTCATCCACAGCTTCTTCCAAAGGGAGCGGGAGGGTTTCAGCAACTTTTATAAAACATGAAATGAGAAGGGATTCAGGAAGCCTAGGGGAGACACTCTGAAGGTCTGTCTGGGGAGATGTCCGGTTCAGTGGGCACATCCAGACTTTCAAAATCACATTCACTCTCTTCATAATCCTCCTCCCGCTCCTCCGGTTCATAAAATTCCTCTATATCATTATTCTTGAACCGGTGGAACCGACCGAACCGACCGCTTACTTGATGGTGCCGGTTCGGTCGGAACCGGGAAAGCGACTGGACAATTTGGATCGCTTGGTTATCTCTGCAGCGGTTGGAGAAGGAAATTTTGGCTCCACACCTGCTGATTTTCTAGTCCTCTTTGCTAGAAATGGCCCTCAGAGTCAGCTCTTCATTTGCCCGAGAAAGTCTTGCCCTGGTCAGGGGCACTCCTCCCGGTTCGGTTGGCACTGAACCAGGCTGGCCATCCGGTCAGCGGACTTTTTGCCTCTCGCTCCTGAGCCTACCAACTCTTATCCAGGGTAGCTGCAGGAAATTTTGCAAATCTGGCAGTCTGCATTGAGGTGGTCAAACCCAGACAATAAACACATGGTGTGTGGGTCAGCCTTGGCAAAGGCTTCCCTACAGACACCACAGTGCTGAAACAGTGGGCCGGTTTTTTTCTTTGGGTTTCTCAAACATAATGCCAGCGTAATAAAAACTTGCCCTTTTACTGACAAATCGCCAAGCAAGACACCCTTATCACCTTTATCGGTTCCCAACTCGTCACGGGTCGGAAAAACGTAATGAAATCGGCTTTTTTTTAGAACCGATAAGAACCGGAACCGCACTCTAAATGCAATTTAATTAAGTTTAACAACAACCTGATCGGTTCAAACCGAACTGATAATAACGCTTGCAAGTTCCACACAGAGAAAATGTAAAACCTATCTGTTACTACGATACCACAGACAGAGCTTGAACCGACTGGTTGCGGTTAAATTAAGACAAATGCGGTTTAAAAAAAACGAAATTACACTTTTAACCGACAAATGAACCAAGCAGAAGGAGAAATCTCCGGAGCGACTGTTCAGTGAGGCGGAGTAAAGAATCTGACAGTTTGAGTTTGAAGAACAACAGACAGTTTTTCAACCGAGTCACGTCAAGATTCCATGCCTGGCATGGAAGTTAACTCTTTCACCTTCGAGCAGTTCTAAGGCTGGGACAAACTGTATATGTCATAATATAGCAAGACTTCATGTTGTTTGAATAGCCTATTCCGCCATGAAAAAAGAATGAATCAAAACACCTGGAATTAATGCAGCGGCTACAGGATTATCAGTCCTTGTATAGGAAAGTTACAGGGAGCTACAGTTAAAAATAAGAGAACCTCAAAGAGAAATTCAGAAAATAATGGATTGGACAGTGCAGCACTCTGTTGTATTTAAAAATGACTAATTATGGGAGGATTGTTTACTGTGGCCCGCAAGCTAAGAATGCGAAAAAACTATACTGAAGGTTAAACAACCCTAAACTAAACAACTCACACATAGGGATGAGGAAATTAGGGCAGTTTTTCTCTTACTACCAAAATGCTATCAGTCAGACATCAATCAACCTCTGAGTCCAGACACGCTTTTCTGGATAAGCTTGTCTCGCCCCATCTGACCGATGGCCAGAAACGTATTTTGAAACACCTATCGGTGCCGGGAGGTCCTCAGTCATATACAGGCCACTAAAACTCAGAAGTGCCTGGGCCAGATGGCTTAAGCCCTGAATGGTGTAAGAAATTTTCCGGCTACTGTTGCTCACTATACTGTCGGCCTTCAGAGAGGGTGGCCAAAGGCGACGGCCTCTGTGGTCATGGGCCTATGCGGTCATTGCACCAGTCCCAAAACCAGATAAGGATATGATGGAACTATCTTCGTATCAACTAGTTTGGATACTAAACACTGATTATAACATTTTTATGGCAGTATGGACCTCATGTTTGAAGGAATCTTGAAGTCATTGATACACTCTGATCAGTCCAGATTTATTAAAATTGAAATACAATGGACAGCATCCGTTGGGTGTTCTTAGCAGAGTATGTTCAGACTAGAAAAATTCCAGCAGTATTCCTTAGCTTAGATGCGGAGAAGGGGTTCGCAGGGTTTCCTGGGAATTTCTGGGACACCCTGTTGACCTTCATTTTCAAGAAACATTTGTGGTCTGGCTACGGAATATTTACTGTGATCCATGGGGCTATATTAGGCTTAATGGTTCAATAACATCCCCATAATATTACAGCAGGGAACAAGACAGGTTGTCCTCTTCCTCACTACTGTTTGCCTTATGTATGGAGCCCTTAGCAGCAGCCATGCGTAGGGAGGTGGGGAGTGGAGGGCATACCGTTGGGTCAGGTTGAATATAAAATAGTGCTTTTGCCGATGACTCGTTTCTTATACTGCTGTCTCCAGAAGAGTCAATACCATCGGTATGGGACATACTAGATATATTTGAAGGACTAGGATTCAGATTGAACCTGACCAAGACAGAATTGCTTACCTTCAACTTTATCCTCTTGGTGACCCTAAAGCGGTCATACCCACTGAAATGGTTTAAGATGAAAATAAAATATTTGGGAATTTTTATCCTTAAAGATTTACATAATCTAGATTGTTAATTTCAAATCCCTCACAGTAACAATACAAGAAGACTTAAACAATTGGAGTAAATTAACGCTGTCTGTTTTCCAGAAAATTGAAATTATATGTATGAATATATTATATAGATTATTTATTCCAGACCCTACCACCCCATGGCATGTCTTTACTATGCATCTTGGAACAAAATGCTATCTCATTTTATATGGGGAGGCTAACAACCTAGAGTTTGTTTTTGGTTCTCCAGTTATCACTAGCCATGGGGAATGAACCTTCCAAATTTCGAATTATATGTTAAGGCTGCTTACCTTAGGGACGGTCTTTCTGTGGATGGTGTCACTGTATAGGGCTTTTTGGAAGGATATCGAGTTTATACTGAGTGATGTACATGATATAGCAATTATACTGTTCTCACAAGTAGATTTGCGCCTCCCCCGGCACTTCATGCAAATCACCTCTCAAACATTAAAAGTGTGATATCGTCTATGAAACCTTTTAAAGTTTAGAGATATTTTATTACACTAGGCTTATATCTGCTGATGAAAATTTTTGCCTAGTCCAATGGATATAGCATTCAAACAATGGCGTTGTTTGGGCTTACATTTCATTTATCAGTTCCTAGACTCAGAAGGTGTCCTTCCTTTCGAGTTCCTTCAAGCGTAGTTTTGGCCTTACTATAAGAGACAAGTAGAGATGTATGCAGTTTAGGGGATATGTTCAGCAACAATCAGAGGCAATGACCAGGCTCCGGCCCCAAGCCTCTCTTCATTGCTTAATTATTGATCATAATAATGGGAATCCAGAGATACATTTAATAGTCCAAGTGTATAAGAGTTTGAGAGAGATACAGAGGGATTCCACCTCCTCTGTGCTGGAAAACTGGAATAAAGATTTAGGATTATCAATATCTGTAGAAACATGGTTACAACCTGCACCTCAGGTAGTCAAAATTACATCTGCAGTTATTTGGCGGAGTTCTTGTGGAAGTGTAGATGCAGATATTTTCACATCTCAGCATTATTAATTAAATATCTTCCACCACACTATGATATTTGCTTTAGGGTTGTTGGTGCCGGTTGGCTGATTTGGGTCATGTGTTTTGGTTTTGCACTCTGTTGAACCCCTTCTGGTGTTCTTTGCAGGATGAGTTAAGGGACTGCCTGGGGAAGCAGTGGAATTGATGGACGAAATGGTGGTGTTGATGATTGTCCCACATCACACCCCGTATAAAACTTTATTGCCCTTATTTCTTCTGGCAGCTAAAAAGCTGTAACCAAGAGGTGGATGAAACCAGTTATACCAATGGTGGGCGTATTGGAGACAAATTGTTATAGCTATATACCAATTAGAACAAGCATTTGTCAATGCCGAGTTTGCTTGCTGGTATTGGCATTGGTAGTGTAGAGTTAGAGAGATGCATAATAGGAATGGCAGTGAAGTATTGAACTGAAGCCAACCCACCACCACCCTGCAGAGACTGGACAGGCACTGGGGTGTGCTTTTGGGTCACGGGCATAACTGCCATGCTATTTCACCACACCTTACCATGCAGACACCAACAAGTGTCAACGGTGTGCCTTGGAGTGTTTGGTTTTGTGCTCACCCCATTCCATAAGGAAATACGGTGAGGTGGTGCAATATAGGAGAATGGGGTGAACTTTGGGTCGAAGAGTCCAAGGCACACTTCAATGCCTGTCACTGGCTGCAGGGTGTGGGTGGGGTGGAATGGCATAAGCATTACAGGCGACAATCCCAAGTCACACCCCTGATGCCCGTCCGGTCTCTACAGGGTGGGCGTTATGGTCGGAAACCCTAACGCCCCAGGCGTTCATTATATTTTCACTCCAAATTTTCAGCATGGGTTTTTGTGACCCCCACCTCATGAACAGTGGCAATATCAGTTTGTTAGTGGAAAGCTGATTTTGCACAGCAACTATGCCATTTGGCACCACAGGTGCGAAAACACATTTCAAACAGGATGTGAAAATGACAGCTGTATTGCTCATGGGGAGGTCTAAAAATGGCAATGTTAAAAATCTGGAGTGAAAATATAAAAAACTGAAGTCACGACGTGCATAGAAACTGCATAACGCACACCCATAATGTAATTTGTTTGGAGATTTTTACAGCAGATTGTCAACACAGGCATTTTGGGACCTCCGCTCATGAAGAGTGTCACTGTGATTTTCTTAATGTGTCCCGAACACTGATTTCCCACAGCGACTATGCATTTCTCTGCCAGAAGTGCAAACACATTTTGGCAAGGGGTGAAAAATGACAGTTGTACTGTTCATAGGGAGGTGGGAAAAATGCCAGTGCTGAAAATCTGGACTAAAAATATTACACATATGTGAACTTACGGTGTGTGGAAACTGCGATGCTGCCTTCGTAACAGTCATTTATGGACTTTTGTCCTGGAAATTTTCAACATAGCCATTTTAAGACCTCTGCTTATGCACAGTGTCACTATGATTTTCTTAATCTGTCCTTAATATTGATTTCGCACACCCGCGCGAAACACATTTTGGGTGAGATGTGAAAATGACAGCTGTACTGCTCATAGAGGTGTGGTAAATGGCAATGTTGAAGTCTGGAGGAAAACAGTAAAATTTATGAGTTAAGGCGTATGAGGAACTGCACAACGATACTCGTAACAGTCATTTTGGAATTTTTTCACAAATTTTCAACATAGGGTTTGGGGCCTGTCTCATGCACTGTGACACTGTCGTTTGTTACTCGGTCCCGAAAGGTGGTTCTGCACAGTGACCACAAAATCACCTTCGGGACCGAATAACAAAATGAGAGTGACTGAGTTCATGAGGTGGGGCCCCAAAACCCCATGTTGAAAATTTCTTGCAGAAATTCCCAAAATGGTTGAGCTGTGCACCAAAGTTGAAAAAACAAAACATTTATACCATTGTACAGCTTACGGCATTTCTTCAGTTCGTGGTTGGCTTTGAAGAGTGCAGACATGTTCCCAGTCCACGAAGATCATCGTGCGGCCTCGGAGGTAAGTATGGGGTCGGGGGATGTGGGGAGGAAGGTGCGGTTGGGAAGAGGTGTGACAGTCAATCGAGGATTTTTTTTTTAAACAGGTGTTTTTTAGACTACGCGGGACTTCTGCCACAGTGGGTGGGTTCAGCGTGGCAGCTGGAAGTTTATTTTTTGGGGGGCAGTGGAGCCGATGGGGTTGGGCACCATGTCTGCCATACCGACCTGTGCCACTCTGGGGTGGGCCCCAGCGTGGCACCTACAAGTCTGTTTTCGCTTGGGGGTGGGTACAGTGCAGCCGACGGGGATTAGGCACCCATCGGCTATAATGGACTTTTGCTGTTGGTGTGGCCTCAGCGGAGCACCTGGAAGTCTGTTTGGAGAGGGGCCAGTTGAGCCGATGGGGATTGCACACCCCACCCCCTGGCCTTGGTCATACAGTGTGTGGGGATGAAGGGAGGGATGAGCACGCTGGGTGGACCTCAGCGCATACGAAGGTGTTCTTTGGGGAGGGGACGACGTAACTGTCTAACAGTTCAGATGCAGTGTTGACATGGTAATTGCTGACTGCAGTGCATGCTAATTGGCTTCACATTACCACCGCCTGATTGTGGCTGTGTTTTCTTAGAACTGTATGCCACTGCATCTGAACGGCTGTCATAGACCAGCTCAGACATTCATTGGCACGGTGCAGCTGCGCCTGCAAAGGGAGCAGCATACCTCAAGTGTCCTGATTTTGCCTCAGAATTTTCCTCTGTACCTCCTAAAATTTGTGTTTTGTGACTGAACAGTGGAAACAGTAAGCACAAAATAATGTCAAACATTAAAGTTACAGACTTGTTCTTCTTCAGAAAATGCATCTTGTACTAAACCCTTATTGTATCACCTTTTGAGTGAATATTACCAATTTTCAAGATGTGTCCCTGATTTGAGGTCTTTGTCCCTGATTTTTTTAAGTCTTGTCCCTGATTCATGAGACAAGAGGTTGAGAGGTATGGGAGCAGGGCATTGGATGTGGGGAGGCACACGCATTTAAAACTCAGATGGTGGCACTATGTTTCTTGCACATGCATGCAAACAAGCATAAAATGAACTGCTGGCCTAGATGATAAACTACCCACTTTTAATTTGAAGTGGCAGAAGTGGATATGGTATATGGCCCAAATGCTAATTTGTTCCCAAAACTGATCCTGAGGAGACTGAGAGGGTACCGCTTCCATTGATGAAGAAGGGTTTCGGGGACTTTCATGATGTTAAAGATTAGTTCTATTTTCCCAGTACTAGTAGAAACTGTGGAAATGACTTAAGACTGTTAGGTTAAATTTGAGATTGTCATCAATATCTGTACAACTGAAGATGTAAATTACCTATGTCGTACTACAGTATCAGTGTATTACTGTGATTATTTGACAACTCGTGCCTGTCTCTCACTAAAACTACTATATATATTAAAAAAAACTATCTGAGGGAATTAAAATGAACTGATCATAAATCTAAGGATGGCTGAAATACATTATTTAAAAAAAAAAGTTTTTCTAACGAATACTGCAACTTTAATTGGGTAGTTCCTGCCTTGTGCAGGAGGGGTAGACAAGGCAAACCCTATGTCCCTTCCATTGTCACAGTACATATGGAATTATGCATGGGTGCCTGTGAAGGAAAACTTGGTAATTTCATTGAGTGCTGCCGAGGGCATGGTAAGCCACAAGGTCAGAGGGTGAGTGGCTTCACTGCCCTAAGGTTCATGAGATTAAATTACCACAGGCACCTGTGTGTAATTTGTTATATTACATAATAAAATACTGGGCTTGTATTTATATAGCTTTTCCATTTAGGAAATGTGTTTGGGAGTGAGTGTTCATTGAGTGTGAATGAAGTGTTCCTAGTGGTATGAGTGTGTAGTGGTATGGCTGTTTTGCCAGTAAGTATTTTTATCTGCTGCTAGCAGTGAGTAATGGAGTTTTTCTTTTTGTTTTGAGCTGTTACACTGTGTTATTCGTAGTCCATTATTCACACTTCGTTATTCGCTGCTAGCAGGCAATAATGGCACTGTTCAGCTACTGAAGAAGAGAAGAAGAATCAGCATTTATATAGCACTTTTCATACACAGTATCCCAAAGCGCTTTACAAGCAATGCTAGACTGGTAGTGAGGTGACTGAATATGTGGTGGCAGCCATATCACACATCATCACCCACACAGAGCCTGGATAATTGCGTGAACTGGTTTATGGGAAGGGAATGTTGGCCAGGACACCGGAATGTTCCCTGCTCTTCTGAAGAGTGCCCTGGGTTCTTTTACTTCCACCTGGACACCCACCAGGACAACAATAGGATGGGCAGAAGGGACCTTGGTTTAACATCTCATCCCAAGGACGGCACCCCAATACTGCACTCGGATGCCAGTGATTTTTGGGTGCAATTCCAATCCTGTGGGACGAGAACCCATGACCTTCTGGTCCAGAGGCGGATGTGCTACCATCTGAGCCACGCTGACACCGAAAATCAGTTGATAACAGTGCTCAACCATATGTTATAATAACTGAAAGAATGTTTTCTCCTATAGGAAACCTGGTTATAATTTGCCATTATAACCAGCTGGTTGTAACGTCAAACACGTTTACAAGCAGAAAATGCTACCCAGCAATTTTATAAAACAAGACATGGGGTAGTAGGTAAAACTTGAATTTTACACACATCTCGGTGTTAGATGCTTGTATAAACTCGAATTCGCCTTCTGAGTTTATGTAGCATCCAACACTAAGGTGTATGTAAAATTCTCTATACAACCACCTCATATAATATTCTATATGCAATACATGGATGGGACTTTCCCCAATAGGAGTGGTTAGCAGTTATTTCCTCGTACAGCACAGTTGCCTGTTGTTTATTCTATATACAGTATGTCGACTTTCTTCCAAACTGCCGAGTAAGTCCATTACCACAAGGTTTGAAACTGGCACCAATCCCCCACCAATGAGGGTAGATTTTCTGTTGGGCAGGTGTAATAATCAATTTAAGATGCCTGTCGAGCGCCTTGTGTTCAGCTCGCTCCAGTATTGTGCTGGAGCCATGCAGAACAGCAGTCTCACCACTGTGCATGTTTGGGCTGGAGTCACGTTCCTGTTTTTCCCTCTCGCCATGCAGTACTCTCAGCCACAGTCCTGTCTGCATACTCAGCCTCCCTCCCGATCATACACTCGCATTCTCCTGTTCATCTCTCACACAGGTGACAAAGTGCTGGAGCACAGGCACACTCGAGAGTGGATGGAATTTCGGCCAGAACGCCAGTAATGGTAGCACTGCCAACACAGCACCCCCACCCCAGTCAGGTCCACAGAGCTGTGTGGATGACTCGCCCAGCTGTTCCAAGATGAAGATATCCATCTCATTGCTTCAACTGATGTCATGGGCCTATATTTGGATTCGTGCCTTCAGCTGGCCTTACACCATAGTGACATTGTTTTGAGTTTGCAAGAAATCCAGTAGGCGGACCAAGAGATGCTCTTAAAGGGCACTGTCAGCTTAGTCCTTGTTTTTGAAATTTACCAACACTAGCTTGCTATATGCACATAACTGCTGCATTGTTTCTGAGGAATGCATATAAGTGAAGCACAAAGGATTCCTCTTACCAGTTTTCGCTAAATATGACTTAGTTGTACTCCTGCTGTCCTGAGTGAAAGTCTCCGTACCAGAAGTAAGTTTATGTAGAGAAGGTGCGAGAGCGCGTCTACCTGTAGTGCTATCGTGGCGTATTCAGCACTGGTGGTCAAATCCAGCATGCGCAGCAGCGGCCAGGTTAAAGAATCGCGTGCATGCGCGATAATGAGCTCTGCTGCCATCGCGTGGGATTTGGACACCAGTGTTGAATAGTGTTTTATACAAGAAATAGCCCTCTGTTTTAAGTATCAGATACCAATAGACGCTCTAGAGGAACTAGCGCTAACAGAGATTTTGTTTTTTCCAATGGCCATGATAGCGCTACAGGTAGACGATCGCTCCCGCACCTTCTCTACATAAACTTACTTCGTGTAATGAGACTTTCGGGACAGCAGGAGTATAATCGGTCATATTTAGCTTAAAACTGGTAAGCGGAATCCTTTGTGTTTCACTTATATGCATTCCTCAGAAACAATGCAGCAGTTATGTCACAGCAAGCTAGTGTTGGTAAATTTAAAAAACGAGGTGCTAAGCTGACAGTGCCCTTTAATGTCTACTTTGACAGTGTGTACTGGGGGGTCCAAAGGCTAAAGCATGCCAAAAAGTGCTCTGTTACTGAGATGTTGTAACAGATTATGTAAACTGCAGATATCTAAATCCAGGAGCTGGACGGGGGTAAAGCCTATTGAAAGCATGCCAAAAGTGGTGTGTTGTTATCTTGTGACAGTGTAAACTAAGCAGTGTTGCCTACAGTCCATGAGCTGCAGGTGAGTGGTGTATGTGTGCGCACACATCACAGAGAAGGATGGATGGAGAGGCTGCAGAAAAAATCATGCTCACACTGTAGACATTGTTTTTTTCCTTCATTTTAATCTTTAAATTACTGGCAACAGTTTAGGTTAGTGAAAAGTCTTTTGGGCTAGTGGCTGAAAGTGTTACTCTTTATTGTGTTATCAGGCTTATGGATAGCTGAATTCAGGTGCCTAGGAGATATGACATAGTTCTAACGCCAAGAATGCAGGAGGGTATGACACAGTTTCATTCTATGGCACTTGCATAATTTGAAATGGTTGCCAGTCAGTATATGTCAGGGGTTAAAATGGACTCAATCATTACTTAGGGCTGGTAACTGAGAAATATTCCATTAGACTCTCAAAATTCCACTGGACAAGTATAACAGACTGGTTATTGAGAAAGAGTGAGTTGCTAAGGGACAGTTTGTCAGGCTGCAGCAACTCATGGGGTTGTGGGAGGGTGAAGTACTTGCAGAAGAGTGGCTGCAGCACTTACATTTTGGCAAAGTCACGGTATTCTCACTCCCTACTTCAGGTACAGACAGATGGCCTCCTCTTGAGTCCCTCAGTCACCTAAAGTCACTGTCTCCTCTGGATTACCAGACCAACAGGGAGGTTTTTCTGAAATATGAATTTTCTGTTATCTGTTTCAGGCATGTGGGTATGTCAGATCTGTCGACCGAGGAAGAAGGAAGAAAACTGTTACACAAGAAGGCAGCTCAGATAAAACGACGCTACGCAACGCCGATCGGATGCCCCAAGAACCGATTAAAGAAACAAAATGCAGTGTAAGTAATGTGAGAGAAGGTGGAAGAGGGTACTGCAGTGGAATGTTTGACTGCCTGGTCATTGGAGATGTTGGCCCCTGAGCTTCTTTTATTGCTTTCCAGTGCTTAAAGAGCTAGTACCTAATCCCCAAAACTAATACATTTTATGAGTACCCAGCTTGTACTCGTTAAACCAGAAGCATTTCCTTCTTTTTCATTTGCCTAATTACAAGATTCTTCAGCCCAGAGTATGCATCTGTTACTCCTTACCTAATGGGTAGCTACACCTCTGCAGTTGGTAGGCAGTGGCCAAGCTTAGAAATGTCCCAAGGGTACCGAGTACCAGTCCTGCTCTTTGTCCCAGTTTTCCTCCTGCCTCTTTGCTTAGTTTGAAGATTTTCTACATGATAGCACTGTGTGACCTCTGGAATGGTACTGTAGGCGGACGCTGACCTTTGTTTTCCTCTGTAGCTCATCAGCATTGTGACCTCAAGGAAAGTGAGATCACAAGTAGCAAAGAGCACCACTTATCTCCTGGCCACAGAAATAAAACTAGTGCGCTAACTAACCCACAAAAGTGAAGCCTTTAGAGGGAATTGTAGACAACTTTTTTGTTGTTTTCAAGTCAGCAGAAGGTAAATAAAAGCCCTTGCCTCCTGGAAAAATGGATACAGAATACTGAGTATTCAGTGTATTTTTGTAAAGGGATATGATCTTGGCCTTTCATATACTCAAAAGTATCAGTAAGATCAAACAGTTGGAAGTGGTCTGGTGTCCTGCAGCAGGATGCAGGTGCACACACCCTGAAGCTCAGGTTGTAGATTCGGGGTGACATTGAGGACCTAAAATACAAACGTCACGTATTGTGGGGTGTATCTATGACTGCTCAGACCAAATACATAAATTAGTATACCAAAAGTTCAATACCAGACAGAAATAACACACTACTCTTGGATGTAATGAGGTGGAATGTATTTACTGAAATGCATACAAAAGAGCTATCGTTTAATATATTCATTGCAAATAACTCGTTAATGCATCGGTTAGGGTTGAAGCGGCAAAAGTATGGAAATGAGGCATTCAAACAACATGAAGTCTTGCTGTATTCTGACTATTGCAGTTATCTCCAGCACTTGATCTGCCCCGGAGAGTAGAGGGTTAAATTTCTATGCAGGGCATAGAACGTTGAGACTCGAGCTTGGTTGAAGACTCTGTCTGCAGTGCTTGAAACCAAACCGTCAGATTCTTTACTTTGCCTCACTGAACAGTCGCTCGGAGATTTCTCCTTCTGCTCGGTTCAGAGTCGTTAAAGTTGTCAGTTTTATTCTGATTTATTTTCCGCATTGTCTGTTCAGGGCTCTGTCTGTACGGTAAGTACTTTAAGTATCATCTTTGTATCTTATTGTGGAGATTGAAAAATTGTATTTTCGATCGGTTCGGCTGAACCGTCCATTAGTTTAAATCTTTTAGTGTGTGGTTACCGTCCTTATCGGTTTTTTAAAAATATATATATATAATTTTTACGTTTTTTCCAATACGTAACACGTTAGAAACCGATAAAGGAGTCTTGCCTGGCGGTTGCCTTATAAAGGGTAAATTTTGTTAGGTTGGCCTTGTCTGAGAAACCCAAGAAAAAACGGGCCCACTGGGTTTCAACACTGTAGTGAGTGTGGTGAGGTCTTTGCTAAGGCTGATCCCCACACCACCTGTGTTTATTGTCTGGGTTTGACCACCTCAATTCAAACTGCCAAATTTGTAAGAATTTCCCTGGAAAAGAGGTTAGGTAGACTTAGGGATAAGGAGGCCAAGAAATCGCTGACCCGAGGGCCAGCCGGTTGATTCCCACGAACCAGAAGGAATGCCCTCTGACCAGGCGATACTTCTTGAGCAGAGGAGACCCGATCCTGAGGGATCAGTTCCTACAAAAGAAAATGCAAGAAACATCGACCGGTTCAGATCCAGAGGTTCATGTTCTGACTGCTGAAGAAATAGGCCAGAGCGATTTGGATTGATTGAATCGCTTCGTCTCGGTTCCGACCGATCTGGCACCTCTTGGCAGGGGTTCGGTCCGCCGGTTCCCCTGGTTCAAGATTATACCCCTGAAGACTTTTATGAACTGGAGTTTGAGGAGGAGGGGATTTTGAAGAGGATGGTGATAATGATGATAGTCTGGTGTGCCTGTGGAAGCGGAAATCTCCCCAGACAGACCTTCTGGTGTTCCCTCCTAGGCTCTCTTGAGTCCCTCCCACTATCTGTTTTACAGAAAAGTTGCTGAAACCTTCCAGCTTCTTATGAGGAGGCTGTGGAGGATCAAGAGGAGCCTGATTTTGTTGAAATGATGGACATCCCAGAGTCCAAGAGGCGGTCTATTCCCTTCATAAGTCCTTTGGGAAGCAGACACTAAAAATTCTAAAGTTTCCTAATTCTGTACCTCCTGTTGACAGAAGGATGGACAAGAGGTATACTTTATCAGGCTCGAATATGGAGTTTTCTGCCAGCAATGCAGCCATGTTGGGGTCGTGCAGGTTGCAGCCTGTGACAAAGCAAATATACCCTTCGCTTCACACCCCCAGACAAAGACTCCAGGAAGATGGATGCCATGGCAAAGAAATAGTACATGGCATCCTCCTTGGGACTCAGGCAGGCTAACTATATGGCTCATGCAGCCAGGTACCAGAAGTCCAGGTGGGACACTGTACTGGCACTGGCTAAGCAGGCCTTCCCCAGCTGGCCAGGAGGCTGGAGGAGGTGGCTGCTGATGGGACTGAGGCATCAAAGGTACAATTTCATGCTGCTTTGGACTCCAATGATGTATCATCAAGAGTCATGGCTGCATCTGTGGCTCTTTCGGAGGATGGCTTGGCATCAGATGTATTAGCCTCTCTCAGGACACTCAGGCTAAGCCATGGATTTCCCTGTAGGATAATTCTCTGTTTGGGAAGCAGACAGAGAATTACATGAAGAAAATGGATGAGTACAGGACCACTTAAAGAAGTGCACAGGCCAAAGAGAGGCAGGAAACTCTCAAAGGCAGCAAGCTAGGGCAGGGGTAGGCCTTTTCACAGGCCTTCTACCAAGCAGGACTCTTCTCCTTTTTCCCAGAGGGTTCTTTAAAGGAGAGGCAGAAGGGGATGAGCAGGACTGTATCCACCCTCAGCCTAAGGCTCCTGCCAAGCAGACACCCTGATGTGTCAGCCTGGTCGACTCCCCATCCCTGTAGGGGGCAGGTTGGCTTACTTTGTCCAGGACTGGATGTCTGTTACCTCAGACTGGTGAACTTCCTTCAGCTTTTGGCCACGTGGCAGCTTCCACAGCAGTGGTCGAAGGGCCAGGTTTCAGATGAAGGACATTCTGTACAGACAGTTGGTGAGACCCCATCTGGAGTACTGTGTCCAGTTCTGGAGACCCCATCTCCGCAAGGACATAGGATAGAGGCAGTCAGAGGAGGCAACTAAAATGGTGCAGGGTCTGCAAGAGAAGCCATATGAGGAGAGACTAAAGGAGCTTAATATGTATACCCTTGAGGAAAGAAGGAGAGGGGGACATGATAGAAACTTTTAGTACCTCAGTGGAATCAACAAAGTCCAAGAGGGTAGCATCTTTCAGAAAAGAGACTTGCAAGAACAAAGGACACAATTTAAAGATAGAAGGAGGGTGGTTCAGGGGCAATGTGAGGCGTATTATTTCACAGAGAGGGTAGTGGATGCATGGAACAGCCTTCCTGAGGTTGAGGGGTCTAAAACTGTGGGAGAATTCAAGAATGCATGGGACAGACATAAGGCAATTCTTGTGGGGGTAGGAAGAAATAGGCTGTTGGTTAACTAGGATCTGCTGCCTATCCTGTAGGTAGGAAATGGGCAGACTGGATGGGCCTAGCGGTCCTTATCTGCCGTCAAAGTCTATGTTTCTGTTCGCTTCCATCTGAGGGCCTTTTGGTCCCAAAGGAAAGATCATCTTACCAAACTAGTTCCGTTACTTGGACTCTAATTCATGTCCTTCAGTGGTGGCAGGATCTGGACAATTTAAGGCAAGGAGTTCATTTGTCACTCAGACTCACTCTGTGGTCCTCACCGTGGAGGCTTCCCTATTGGGTTGGGGAGCCCACCTGGGGCTTTCACAGCCCAGGGACTGTAGTCCCCTCAGGAATCCCTCCTTCACTAGCAGTCTCCTGGAACTCGGCACAGTTTTCTGGCCCTGCATGCTTTCTCTCAGTCAGTGCAGAACAAGGTGGTTCAAGTCAGGGTGGACAACACCACCACCACCACCATGTGGTACATCAACTAGGAGGAGGCACTCGGTCCATGGCCTTGTGCACAGACGCCATGAAATTGTGGTTCCTAGCTTATTCTCTACAGACCTCCCTGGTGGCAGTCCACCTTCCAGGGAAGGACACTGTGCTAGCAGATGCACTGAACAGGATTTCCCAAGGCTATCACAAATGGTCCCTGGACCCTCTGGTGTTGAAAGTCATCTTTTCACGGTGGGGCACTCCAGAGATGGATCTCTTTGCAGCCCCAGACAATCACCAACTTCCTCTGTTTTGTTGCAGACCTCAGTCTTGGGCTCAGTCCCTCTGGATGCTCTGATTTTGAACTGGGAAGGGAAATTTCTTTATGCCTTCCCTCCCTTTCCTCTACTCTTCAAAGTTCTGGTCAAGATAAGGTCACAACCTTGCAAAGTGATTCTGATTGCTCCGGACTGGGCCAGGCTGCCTTGGTACCCCTCCATCTTCCCTGTCTCTTCCCAGGAATTACAACTTGTTATCCTCCTCTCAGGGAGGATTAGGTACTCCAATCTTCTGTCCTCAATCTCAAGGCATGGCTTTGAAGAGTTAGAATATGCAGACTTGCATCTGTCCCAAGGGGTTCTGGATATTCTCAAAGCCTCTACGGCCTGCCACCAGAAAAACTTAATAACTCCAAATGGAAGAGATTCAGCATTTGGTGTTCCTGGAGCGCATATCCCCAGACACTGCTGATTTGTCTACAGTTCTGGATTATATGTTCATCTTAATGGCTTTAGGCCTCAGACCAGCTACTCTCAAAGTACATTTGTCACTGTTTCTGCTTTCTGTCAGTGGGAAAGCCTTCTTCACTGTAGTCTTCGCCCTGTATTCTGTAATTTTTTAAGAGATTGGTTCATACCAATCCCCCCTTTAAGGATCCTGCTCCTGCCTGGGATTTGAATGTTTGCATTGCTCAGCTTATGCAACCTCCTTTGAGCCTATGTCTCTCAGCAGAACTTAAGTACTTGACTTGGAAAATTGTGTTTTGGTAGCTATTACCTCTGCCAGATGTATCAGTGAATTGCAAGCTCTGTCAGTAGAGCCTGACTTTATTTCATTCCATAGAGATAAAGTGATCCTTAGAACCCATAGGAGGTTCTTACCCAAAGTGGTTTAGGATTTCCTTTAAACCAGTCTGTCTCTTACTGTAGTCTTCACTGATCACTCTTCCTCAGAGAGAGGAGGTTACTCAGTTTAGATGTTAAAAGAGCCCTTAGTTACTACATAGCATGTACAAAGGGTCACAGGTTTGACTCTCCCAGTTGTTCCTCACTTATGGGAAGTAGGTAGGGCAAACCTGCCACCAAGAGAACTGTTGCCAGGTGGATTGTATCCTGCATATAATTCTGCTATGAGAAACTAGGAAAAATTCCACCCTCAGGCCTGAGGGCTCATTGCACTAGAGGTACAGCTGCTTCAAACAACATGAAGTCTTGCTATATTATGACATATGCAGTGAGTCCCAACCTTGAACTGCTCTGGAGGTGAAAGAGTTAACTTTCCATGCCAGGCATGGAATCTTGAGCTGGCTCGGTTGAAAACTCTGTCTGTTGTTCTTCAAACTAAAACTGGCAGATTCTTTACTCTGCCCTCACTGAACAGTCGCCTCAGATTTCTTCTTCTGCTCAGTCTGTTTGTCGATTAAAAGTGTTATTTTTCGGTTTCTTGACCGAAATTAAACCACAATCGGTCGGTTCAAGCTCTGTCTGTATTGTAGTAATAGATAGGCTTACATTTATTTTCTTCTGTGTGGAATTTGTAAGCGTTCTTTTCGGTTCGGTTTGAACTGATCAGGTTGTTTTAAAATACTTTATAGTCCTTTAGAGTGCGGTTCCCGGTTCTTATCGGTTCTAAAAAAGCGGATTTCATTCGTTTTTCCACGACTATGACACGGTTGGGAACCGATAAGAGAGTCTTGCTTGGCGGAGTACCACTAACGGGCAAGTTTAGTTAGGCTGGCACTATGTCTGAGAAACCCAAAAGAAAAACTGGGCCCCTGTTTCAGCACTGTGGTCTCTGTGGGAAGCCTTGCTAAGACTGACCCACACACCACCTGTGTATATTGTCTGGGGTTTGACCACCTCAATGCAGACTGCCAGATTTGTAAGAATTTCCTGCCACCAGTAGAAAAGAGAGTTGGTAGGCCCAGGAAGTGAAACAAAAGTCCGGCTGATCCGGATGGTTAGCCCGGTTCGGGTCCCAACCGAACCGGAGGGAGTGCCTCTGACCCAGGGCGATACTTCCTCGGGCAAACGAAGAGCCAGCTCTGAGGGCCGGTTCCAACTAAAAGGACTAGGAAGTCAGCTAGTGGGGAGCCCAAATTCCTTCTCCAACCGCTGAGGAAATAGCTAAAGCAATTCAAATTGTCCAGTCATTTTCCCGGTTCCGACTGAACCGACACCATCAGGGAAGCTCGAATGCGGCGGTTCCACGGTTCAAGATTATGATTTTGAGGATTTTTATGAACCAGAGGAGGGGAAGAGGAGTATGAGGAGAGTGAATGTGTTTTGAAAGTCTGATGTGCCCATTGAACGGACATCTCTCCAGACAGACCGTCAGGGTTTCTCCCCAGGTTATCTGAGTCCCTTCTCATTTTATGTTCTATAAGAAAGTTGCTGAAACTCTCCAGCTCCCTGTTGAGGAAGCTGTTGATGATCAAGAGGAACCTGACTATGCAGAAATGATGGATATTCCAGAGTCTAGGAGACTGTCTATTCCTTTGCATAAATCTTTTCGAAACAGACAGTAAAAGTTCTGAAAACTCCTCACACTATACCTCCTGTTGATAAAAGGATGGACAAGAGGTATACATTATCAGGTTCTGATACGGAGTTCCTCACACAGCAATGCAGCCATGTGGGGTAGTGCAGGCTGCAGCCTGTGACAAGGCAAATGTTCCCTAGCTTCCCACCCCACTGTAAAGGACTCCAGGAGGATTGATGCCACAAAGAAACAGTACATGGCAGCATCTTTGGGACTCAGACAGGCAAATTATATGGCTTATGCTGCTAGGTACCAGAAATCCAGATGGGATACTGCCTGCCTGGCAAAACAGGTCCTTGACCAGCTTGCCAGGAGCTGGAAACAGGTGGCTGCGGATGTATTGAGGCATCCAAGGTGCAATTTCATGCTGCAGTAGACTAATGATGTGTCATCAGGGTCATGGCTACATCTGTGGCGCTCGTGAGATGGCCTGGCTCAGATGTACTACCCTGTCACAGGATACCCAGTCTAAGGCCATGGATTTTCCTGTTGTGGGAAATTCTCTGTTTGGGGAGCAGACAGAGAATTACATGAAGAAAATGGATGACTATAGGACCACCTATAGGAGTGCACAGGCCAAGGAAAGGCAGGCCACTCCTCAAAGGCAGCATCCCAGGGGCAGGGGCAGGCCTTTTCATAGGCTTTTACCAAGTCCAGGCCTCTTCTTCTGCTTATGCCCAGAGGGGTTCTTTAGAGGAGAGGCAGAATGGTACAAGTAAGCCTGCTTCCACCCCTCAGCCCAATGCCCCTGCCAAGCAGGCACCCTGATGGGGTGCCCGTGGGCCGATTCTCTACTACCTGTAGGGGTAGGCTGGCTTACTTTGTCCAGGACTGGAAGTCTTTAACATCAGACAAGTGGGTCCTGGAAGTAGTAAGCCAGGGACTGGTTCTCAACTTCAAGAAATTTCCAAAGATGAGAACCAGATCCTTTCCACCTGCAAATCCATCAGAGGCATTTGCCCTAGAAACAGAAGTTTCACCTCCTAGCTCTCACAGCTGTGGAAAGGGTTCCACCCCACGCCAGGGCAAAGGGTTGTACTCCAGGTACTTCCTTACTCCAAAACAGACAGGAGAATGGCAGCCCATCCTGGACCTCAGATACCTGAACAAGCACCTTTTAAAACCAAAATTCAAAATGGTGACTCTGGGAATTATTTTACCTTCTCTAAGGCCAGGGAACTGGCTGGCGTCCTGGACCTCAAGGATGCCTGCTTCCATGTTCTCATCAGGCGCCCCATCGAAAGAACCTCAGATTCGAACTGCCCTCAGGCCATTACCAGTTCAGAGCAATGCCCTTCGGCCTCACCTCTGCCCCGAGGGTATTCACAAAATGCCTGGCAGTAGCAGTTGCCCACTTAAGAAGGCAAATGATTTCCATCTTTTCTTACCTGGACGACTGATTCATAGTAGGCCAGTCTCCAGAACAAGTCAAACTTCACCTTCAGGTAACTCAGCAACTGCTCGCATCTCTAGGTTTCCTTCTCAATCTTCAAAAGTCAGTTCTAGAGCCTGTCCAGCTCCTCACCTTCATAGGTGCAGAACTGAACACAAAAGAGGCCAGAACCTTCCTCCCTCTGGAAGAGCAAGGACCCAGGTCTCTGGCCTCCTTTCACTCTGCAAGTCTCTCGACCAGCAAGGCATTTTCTGCAGCTCCTGAGGCACATGGCTGCTTCTACAGCAGTGGTGCAGGGAGCAAGATTTCAGATGAGGGACGTCCAGTTCCATTTGAGAGCCTTTTGGTCTCAAAGGAGAGACCCTTTAACCAAATTGATCCCAGTGACTCGAACCCTGATCCAAGCCCTTCAGTGGTGGCAGGACCAGAGCAATCTGAGACAGGGAGTTCCCTTCACCCCTCAATCTCACTCATTAATCCTTACTACAGATGCATTCCTCTTGGGGTGGGGAGCTCACATGGGCGATCTCACTACCCAGGGATTGTGGTCCCCACAGGAATCTCTGCTCCACATCAATCTGTTGGAACTGAGAGCAGTTTTCTAGTACTTCAAGTTTTTCCACATCTGTTCAGAACAAAGTCAGTACAGGTCAGAACAGACAACACCACTACAATGTGGTACATCAACAAGCAAGGGGCACCTGGTCTATGGCCTTGTGCACGAGCAGTGAAGTTGTGGTCCCTGGCTTGTTCCCTGAACACCCCTTTTTACGGCAGTTCACCTCCCAGGCAAGGACAATGTCCTGGCAGATGCTGTCAGCAGGATTTCCAGGGCCATCACGAATGATCACTGGATCCCCTAGTATTGGAGGTAGTATTTGCCAGATGGGGCACCCCTCAGATAGATCTTTTGTAGCCCCAGACAATCACCAACTTCCTTTTTTGTTGCAGGCCCCAGTGTTGGGATCAGTCCCCTGGATGCCTTCCTTCTCAGTTGGGAAGGGAGATTCCTCTATGCTTTTCCCCTTCCCTCTCCTGTTCAAGATGCTAGTCAAAATCAGAGCTCAACCCTGCAAGATTATTCTGATTGCTCCAGGTTGGGCCAGGCAGCCCTGGTACCACTCCTTATGTCCTTAGCAGTCCACCCTCCCTGTGTCTTCCCAGGAATCACAACCTGTTAACCTGTGCCCAGGGAGGGTTTGGTACCAACCTCAAATCTCTCAATCTCAAGGCCTGGTTCTTGAAGAGTTAAAGTTTGCTGACCTACACCTTTCCAAGGTGTATTGATATCTTGAAGGCTTCTAGGAAGCCTTCCACCAGGGCTACTTATAATTCCAAATGGAAGAGAATTTCCATATGGTGCTCTGGCAGTATTTCCCCAGAATCTGCTGACTTACCCACAGTCCTGGATTATATGGTGCATTTGAATACTTTGGGGCTGAGGCCAGCTACCCTAAAAGTGCACCTGGCAGCCGTGTCTGCTTTCTTATCAGCAGGTAAACCTTCTTCTTTCAGCTCATCCTGTATTCTCCAAGTTTTTCAAGGGGTTGCTTCACACCACCCCCTTTCAGGGACCCTGCCCCTGCCTGGGATCTCAATATTTGCATTGCTCAGCTTATGCAACCTCTTTGAGCCCTTGTCTTCAACAGAGCTTAAGATATGACTTGGAAAACCGTGTTTTGGTTGCCATCACTTCTGCCAGGCGCATAAGTGAATTGCAGGCATTGTCAGTGGAACCTGATTTTATCTCCTTTCACAGAGATAAGGTAGTCCTCAGGACTAACAGGAAGTTTTGCCTAAGGTGGTTTCAGACTTCCACCTTAATCAATCTATTTCTCTTCCTGTGTACTTCACTGACCATTCCTCCTCTGGCGAGAGGAGACTGCACAGTTTAGATGTCAAAGAGCCCTTAGTTACTACATAGAACGTACTAAGGGTCACAGGTTTGACTCTCCAACTGTTCTTCACTTACGGTGAGGTTGGTAAAGGGAAACCTGCCACTAAAAGATCCATTGCCAGGAGGATTGTCTCTTGTATCCAATTTTGCTATGAGAAACTTGGTAAGGTTTCTCCCTCGGGCCTGAGGGCTCACTCTACCAGAGGTACAGCCGCATCTCTGGCTGCTGCCAGGGACATCCCTATCTTAGAGATATGTCAAGCAGCTACCTGGAAAACAGTTCACACTTTTACCAAGCATTACTTCCTGGACATCCAGGCTAGAAGTGATGCTCGGTTTGGCACAGCTGTGCTTCAGAGCCCATTTCCTAAATAGGTTCTGTTCCTCCTCCATGGAGGTACTGCTGTGTAATCTGCATATAGTCATAATATAGCAAGACTTCATGTTGTTTGAAGAAAAATTACTCACCTTAGTAATGTTGTTTCTTCTAATGGAGTCTTGCTATATTATGACCTCCCCTGTCCTGCCCCTCTCAGAACCTTTCTTTTGGGATGTGGGTGGGCAGTGTAGTGTTGGCACTGGGTACGATGCCCACCTTATTTTCACCCTCCTTTTGGGGTGTTTGGGTGTTATGCTTTTATTTTTCTGGATCCCCAACTTGAGTCTTTGTTTTTGACCAAGAAAAATATGTTTTTATATTTAGCAGCCAGTTGACTAGTTTAGGTTTACGGCTTCCACACAGAACCTTAGTGAGTTTTGCTCATAAAGATCTGACAGTTTTAGTTTGAAGAACAAGACAGAGTTTTCAACCGAGCTCAGCTCAAGATTCCATGCCTGGCATGGAAAGTTAACTCTTTCACCTCCGGAGTGGTTCAAAAGTTGGGACTCACTGCATATGTCATAATATGAGGCAGTATAGCGCAGTGGTTTAAGGCTCTGAGCTGCAAATTTGGTGACATCCAGCAGACCAGACCTGGGTTTGAATCCACAGCTTCCACTGGCATACTGTGTGACCCTGAGCAAGTTGCTTAACCTCCTTGTGCTCCCAGGTCGCTCCTGTAAAAGCTTTCAGCTTAGTGTGCTATACCTGGTTAAACAACTAAATAAAAAAAAGAAAATAGCAAGACTCATTAGAAGAAACAACATTACTAAGGTGAGTAATTTTTTCTTCTCTGGCTGCCAGGGATGTTCCTTTGCTAGAAGTTTGCCAAGCAGCCACCTGGAAAACAGTCCATACCTTCACCAAGCATTACTCTCTGGATGTCCAGGCTAGGAGTGATTCTCGGTTTGGCGCAGCAGTACTTAGAGCCTATTCCCAAAGTAGGTTCTGTCCCTCCTCCGGTGTACTGCTTGGTAGTCTGCAATAGTCAGAATACAGCAAGACTTCATGTTGTTTTAAGAAAAATTACTCACCTTAGTAATTATGTTTCTTCTAAAGGAGTCTTGCTGTATCTTGACTCTCCTCCCTGCCTCCCTCTCAGAACCTGGTTTTGGGAAGTGGGTGGGCAGGTGCAGCGTGTACCCAGGGGTGTCTTCAGCATGCTTCCTTTGATGTGGGTGCTTTGTGTTTATTATTTAGTAATCTTTTCATGCTTTACTACCTGTTTTTTTGTTTTTGGGTTTCCTGACTTAAGTCTTCTTTTGGGAACCCAAAAACATTTTGTTGCTAGTTGGCTAGTAGAAATTTTCAATTTCCCATATATAGGTCGGTGAGTTTTAGCTCGTAAGAATCTTGATGGTTTGGTTTCAAAGCACTGCAGACAGAGTCTTCAACCGAGCTCGAGGCTCAACATTCTATGCCCTGCATAGAAATTTAACCTCTACTCTATGGGGCTGTTCAAGTGCTGGAGCTAACTGCAACAGTCAGAATACAGCAAGACTCCATTAGAAGAAACATAATTACTAAGGTGAGTAATTTTTTCTTAGGGTTACCCCTCTCACCCCCGCATCACCACCCCCCCTCCACAGAGCAGCAGGTGACGGGTGTGCCTTTGGATCATCGGGTCTAACTGTCACCCCATTTCATGTGTAAGAAACCTGACGTGGTGCAGTATAGGAGAATGGGGTAAGAGTTGGGCCCGAGGACTTAAGGCACACCATCACTCTTGCTTTGTGGAGGATGGTGTAGGGGGGTGTTAGTGCCTTATTTCCTACTTTTGTTGCTTTAACCCTAACTGATGCATTAACGGGTTATTTGCAGTGAATTTCCTATGTTTTGAGAAAGTGTAATCTTACCCTTGTATGGTTTTGGAGCATAGGGCCTCTGGGCCCTGCACTCCTATGGTATCAGGTTTTTTGAGTGCCATCTAACTATAAGGGCCCCTGCGCCTCATGGCATCAGTTTTATGGGCCTTGTGCTCCCATCTATGCATAAGTGCACAGACATTGTAATGAACTGTCATGGCCCTGTACTCCCAGTATTGCATAATGAATGGCCCAGCAGTCCCATTACTGCATAATGGTAGCCATATGTGGGCACACAGGGCCCCACCTACCTATAATTGAGATGTTGCGCAGACCTAGAGACATTCCAGTTAAGCCTTGTGCTGCAGATGGCACACTGTCTCAGTAACCGTATCAACTTTGGAAAAAATTCCACTGCAGTTGTAATCATGGACTGGTAACCTGCACGTGTGCTTAGTACACTAAAGGTGTACTAAGCTGTGTAACAAAAAATCCATATCTCCCGAACCGTTTGAGATACAGGCACCGGACGGAGCCTCGTTGCCACAGTGTTATCCAATGGCAGATTTCTCAACTTGAAATGCCGTAACTATGGAACTGATACAAATTGTTACACCAAACAAGCATAAGGCACATCTGTGGGACAACCCTTTGTACCCTGCAAATTTCAAGCCAAAAGTCCTAACCGTTTCTTTGCAGTGAACTGGCAAAGAAACAAGAACATAGAAATCCCTGTTAGTGAGCTGTCAAAATCCCTGTTAAGTGCTGTCAGAATCCTGTTAATGAAGTAGGGCCATCTGGTCGTCCACTCATTAACAGGTTTTGAACTCAAAAAAAAATTTCTCTCAGCAGGGATTTTGACAGCTCACTTAAAAGGGTTTATTTTTTGAATCCTTTTGTGAGCTGTCAAATCCTTGTTCTTTGAGAAATCCCTGTTTGTGAGATAGGCCATCTGGTCGTCCCCATATGAACAGGGATTTTGACAGCTCATAAACCAGAATTGGCTTGCAAACCGGATTTTGACTCATGGACAGGAATTGGAAGAGTCATGAACAGGGATTTTCAAATTTAAAACAGCTTTTTGACTAAACTAAATGGAACCAAAGCCATGGGGTTGTAGAGGGTGTCGCCCTGAACAAAACCCATACTTCAGTCTCTACAGAACATATCCGTGGGGCAAGTGACAACATTTTGTTTTTTAACAAAATTGAAAACAAGATGGTGGTTCGCGACAGGGATTTAATGAATCCTTGTTCATGAGCTGTCAAAATCCCTGTTCATGAGCCCAAATCTGTGCAGGTATCCAAAGACTAAACTGAGCATGCTCAGAACCTGAAATTTTAAAATTGAATAATTTTGGAACGGATTAATATTTTTCATCAAACCGACACTGGCTTGTTCTTTGGGGCAAGCTCTTTCTACCCTGAAAAGTTCAGGCCAAAATTCCAAATGATGTGGGTGTAGTATTGAGGAGGAAAATCAGCAAAAAGGGTGAAAGCGACTTTTAGACATTTTCACTATGTGCTGTAAAATCCGATCAAGCGAAACTTGGCATGTCAAGAGATCTACCCCATGGGACCGTGCATACCAAATTTCGTGCAAATCCATTGAATGGTTGCAAAGTTATTAATGTACAAAATTTGTGGTTTAACATAAAACTGCTTACTCAACCCTAACTATAATGTACACAGATGTGACAGCCAACATGTAATGCAGAAATGCTACAGAATATCACAGAATGATGCATTTTACTGCAGGGGCCATTGTAAGGCAATGGCAATTAAAGAAAACTACACCCTCATATCATTTAAATTTTGTATCCATGTCAATAGACATCTACGTTTCCTATAGCTGTTAAGTTATATATGTTAGCTGTAGCTTGTTTTCACTGCTCAAGTTATCCCCCTGTGACTGCCCTGGGGTCTCCTTTTCTTATGGTTGCTGAAATCTCATTGTCCATGAGAACTACATTAGCATATGAGAACATGATGTCAAATCAACCATTTATATCATGCATCTCTATGCTGAAATAACAGATACCCTGCAAAACTCTCCAGAAACGCAAACTGATTGGAGTTTAAAGGAAAAACCCTGCATTACAACGATAGTTTGCAAAGCTCCTGAAGGTAAATGTATTTCATACCTTCTTACAGCTTGTTTCTTTGAAGACTACTTAAGCAGACAGGCATACAGGGAGTTTAAAGGTTGATTACACATATGTTCTCATATGCTAATGCAGCTGTCAGGGACAATGAGATTTCAACAACCACCAAATGGAGCCTCCAGTACAGTTACAGGGCCTAGTATGAAGTGTGAAAACAGAGTAAAGAGTTGCATACATCTCTTAACAGCTACATGAAAAGAGTTGTCTGTTGTCTTGGAAACAAAATTTAGAAGCTATGAGGGTGTAATTTTCCTTTAAGCTCTTTTTCGTAAGGATTTTCTGCACGCCATTACTGCAAGTTACCGCGCTTCATCGTGCCTGACTCCACTGTATGTATAGTGTTGAAAATTTTGGAGAATACCTTTGAGCACAAGTGCTCTTTTACAAAGGTCATGTCAATAACAGATTACAAGGCATTATAACAAACACAATAAGTGTGTTCCAGTGGGATGAAGTCAAGCAAGTATAGTATAGTTGAACAAGTACAAATGAATAGGCTAGATCGTTACATACAAATTTTACAATAAGGCAGGTAAGCGGAACAGTGTTGATGAAGATGTTGAAGTGCAGTGGCCCCAGCACCGATCCCTGAGGAATGCCACTGTGCCTGTTTTCTTTATTGTTTTACCCGTGGAGGGGCATTCAGTAATTGCTGGTTGACATCAGGCACACTCCTGCGCGTGATGCACCAATGTCCTCTGCTTCTCCAGTCCCCAAATTCCTGTGGTCTTTGGCTCACCAATTCCCAACAGAACACCATCTCTGCTTCACTGGAGATCTGGCGCTGGATGCTTAATCATCTTCCTCCTTAAGCCCTCCGATGTTTCAGGCTCATTCCTGAATCTGAGTCACTGGTGCTACAAGTGGGCCAGCCTTCGACGCATCTCCCTCTTGAAGGGCTTTTTCTGTTTTAGCTTGAGGTTCTGTTTGAACCCCCCACCCCTTTTGAATCTTTGGCTCGATTTGGTATCTTAGTACAACGATACTGTGAGTTCTGAACAAATGTCACTGCCAGTATGTCACTGTGAGTTTGAGCAGATGTCGTTACCAGCATATTGTCAACAGCTAAGGTTTATCTTGGGTCACTAGACAGCTAGTCCAATCTATGTATTATATCTTCTTTGGGGTAAATATTTATAAATGGTCTGAGGCAGCAGGTTCCCCTCCTTTACTGTGGCGGGCTTCATCTTGTTGTTCCACTGCATTCATATAGGTTTTGGGTACAAGAGTTATATACTGTGGCTGTGGTTACAGACCAGGCTATGGTTACTGGATAGGGCTGTGATTATATTTTTGTTAGTTTCTTGGCTGCTTCCCAAGCAGGTCCACAGCTGGTTAACTAGTGACCTATTCTGCCAATTTCAGATAGTCACCCTTAGTGCTAGAATCATACTGCTGAGTCACTTTGTTCATGGGTGAATAGTGACACTCTGTGGACAAACCTGTGAAGCACAGGAAATCTGCCTCAGAAATGGTTGTGATATATCAGTATTCTGAACTCATTGTACTCAATAGCTCTGTATGAAGTCCGAACCATCCATTGATTCTCCTGATACAAAATGGCCTCCCAGGGTATAATGAGTTAGAGGTAGTATCTGTCTGACCAAAACTGGCAGGATACCTGAGCAGCTGAGTTCACAGCTCTGCGCAATCTTTATTAAGCCCTTATCAACATCCTCCAACACTTCCCGGGTCAAGCTTGAACCACTTCCCTGCAACTCATTTGTTAAGACTGCTTGCCTGAAATTAGTTGCTCACCAGCTAGATGTACTAACGGTATGATGGTTGCAGAGTAGGAGCAGAAGGGTGTTTATTCATTGTGGTCACAGTTCTCCTTTCATAGTGCAAACAAACACTGGGAGACCTGGTCAGCACCTGCTGTGCTTCTTTGGGATTAAACATATTTTTTTTCATACAGTTTTTTTTTTTAACACCCCCTCAATCTATGACCATCTCCCATCAGGTCTCCCAGCCACGACAGCTACAAGCATGGTGTGGGGCCTGAGCATACTGGCAGTTGTCATTTGCACTGTTGTGGGGTTTTACATCCTTTTTGTTGTTGTAGTCATTCTTGCAGTGCCCTCACAGAATGCTCACATTAGCAGCAGACTCTGTGAAGAAGGTAGAGACCTACCTTCTTAGCTTCCACCACAGTAGTTATTACGGGGCAGGATCAGAGGGCTCTCTCTCTCTCTCTCTCTCCTGGCTCGGAAATGCTGACATTGGCAGCACCCCTCACTTGGGGCACATGACCAAGGGTGACTCGCTGCTCCTACACCTGGTTGCCCACATGGTAGCACAGCACGCTACCAATAGGCTGTCAGGGCAGAACTTGGTTAAACTCTAAGCAAATGAAAGGTCAGTATATTTAATGAGGGTCTTCAGTCACCACCAAAATAAATCACTGCTGAGGTGCAACTCTGGTTTCTGACTCATAATGATAAGATTTCATGGTAAATCTCATCACAGACTTTCACCTGCCATGTTGCCAGCTCTCTGCACGCTACAGTGAATGTAAGCATGGGAGGAAGCCAGTTTTTGCTTCACTTAGTTATTAAGGGCAAAGTCCCTTCACCACCCCACCCCCACTACTCCTCCTCCTGCTACTACCAGTCCTATTGTACATGGTGCCGAAGACCTATGAGTTAGTATCTAGAGAGTAGCTACAGTTGACTCGCACATCATGATGACATTGCAACCCCCTGCCCCCTAAGCTTCAAGCCACTTGTTTATTATTTAGGATATCTAAATGAAAACTGTATCAGATCATTGTTATTTACATTTCAGTTACAGGAGCTGGAAACCATAATGTCCTTGTGAGATCATGGTCTGTTGCTGTAGATGAGTCTGATGTCTCAGTCCAAGAATTAGGACTTCAGTGCTTGAATACATCTTGCTTTTAGGTGAACTACAAAGGCAAAGCACCTGTTTTCATGTCAGTACCATTAGCAGTAAAGAACAGAATGACTTGAATATATTAATTTAAGGTCGGACGGGACTCTAGGTCAATCATAGCCTCATCTGCTCCAAAAGAAGGGAGAAATAAGTATGCTGTGCAAACATGCACTACTTTAAAGTGGTTTTTTTGTTTTTTTGTTTTTTAAATATCAACTGGACTACTTGGTGAACCCTATTTCCTTAGTAAGCAGAAATTTGTCCAGATGTACCTTGAGGGCCTGTACTGTCATCATGTGCACGGTCTCTGCTGGGAGGCTTTTCACCTTCCGAAGAAGTGCTTCCTAACTTTACTACTTCTGAGATTCAGAGCTTCTCACCCCAGGAGTCCTTTAGCATCTGTAACAGTAAGCTGACCAGGTGCAGCTGTCTCTGAGGTGGGGTAACAGTAGGGTGTGCAGAGTGGAGCTTGCCCAGAGAGTACCAGAACTTTTCTCCCCTGACTGAGAAACACTGCCTCTGAGGTGCTCTCTCTCCCATTTAGAAAATGACTTTTTCCTAAAGTTATACTCTTTAATACTCTGTATTTAAAGGTGGAAGTTGGTCATAGCCATCGAGACCAC
Source organism: Neoceratodus forsteri (assembly GCA_016271365.2). Taxonomy (NCBI): domain Eukaryota; kingdom Metazoa; phylum Chordata; order Ceratodontiformes; family Ceratodontidae; genus Neoceratodus; species Neoceratodus forsteri. Next base: position 108,053,091 of record JADMNL010000026.1, read on the forward strand.
CCTCCTGCAATAGCAGGGTAACTTTATTCCTCGTATCTCGAAGGTAATCATCCAAACTATTTTTGAACATCTCCATTGTAGTGATGCTCACCAAGTAGTCTGGGAGCGTATTCCAGGGTTTACACACTCTTAATGTAAAATAGCTCTGTCTCTTGTTGGTGTTGTATTTGGGGATCAGTAATTGTCTTCTGTGACATTTTAGCTACCTGGTTTTGGAGCCCATTGGATGTTATATTCAGTCATACTAGCTGGATCCTTTAAGATGTCAAAAGAAGCAGTACCTCCAAATTCTTTGTCTAGAAGGATTATATAGGTTTAATTCTCTAAGTCTGTCAGTAAAGGGTAGGTGATTAATACCTGAAGTCAATTTAGCAGCCCTTCTCTGACTGACTGTTAGCATGGTGTCCTTTTTCAGATATGGGGACCAAAAGGAAAGAGTATAGTCCACATGGGGCTGAAATATATGATTTATAGAGTTTTAACATACAGGAACGGCTTCTATTAATAAGATTTTTTGATGGAGGTTATGATAAGATTGGCCCAAAGTGCTGTCTGTCTGCAATGATTGGTGGAAGTCAGAGATTTATTTTCTATTATTCTTAAGTCTCCTTCAGACTCTGATAATCTAATTGTGGAACCATTTAGGAAATATTCAGTATTAGTATTCCGATTACCAAGGTGTATTACTGAACATTTATACATATTTAACTCCATTCTATTTATTTTAGCCCATTCCTCAATTTTCTTTAAATCATTTTGTAGGAGTTTGGTTTTGGAAGAACAGTCCGTTCACTTCAAAGTTTAGTGTCGTCTGCAAATTTGGACACTGTGCACTGAGTACCTTCGTTCAAATCACTAATGAAGATATTGAACAACGGGGACCCAAAACGGACCCCTGTGGCACGCCACTGGTCACCTCTATGTCACTAGACAAGGTGTCAGATATTTGCACCTGTTGTTTCCTACTTGGTCAGCCAACTAGTAACCCACTACACCAGATAGGGTTTAAGCCCATTGATGTCATTCTGGATATTAATTTTGCATGTTGACTTTTGTCGAATGCTTTTATTAGAAGTCTGACAGCAGTATATCTACTGGTATACTGCTGTCAAGACTTTTGCTAATTGGTTTGTAGAAAGTGATTAGATTAGTTCTATCAGTTTTGTGCTGAATTTGTGAGTATTTTGAGTTATTTTATTTCTGAGGGTTTTCAGTGGTTCTCTACTGGTTCCAGGGAACCGCATTTCCCTTTCCACGGTTCCTTTTATTTATTTCTGAGGTAAAATATTACTGCATTTGGTGTTTTTCATATGGTTCTGAGTGTTATTTTAGTAGCAGTTTTCTTATTTTACTGTGAATCACTATTTTCATCACTTTTAAGCTTATTTTTAATTAGTTGCACATGTTTTTCACCGCAAAGAAACAGATTTCAAAGTAACTCTTTCCCCATTAGGAAATATACATTTTAGGCTTTTCTGAAATTGCCATGTCATAAAAGCCAAAGAAAAGGACTGGTCGAACAGGTTTTAAAAATTGTATTACGTGCTTTAAAATTGTGGATAAAGCAGACAGCCACTACCTGTGTTTACAGTGTTTGGGTCCAGACCATTACTGTCATATTTGCTCTAAATTCTGTACAAAAACAATAAAAAGAAGACCAAAGATTGGAAAAATGGCCTCCGAGTCTGCTTCTCCTGCTAAAAGGGGGTCCCTGCCTCAGTTAAGCTCAAAGACAAGGACCCCTCAGAAAACAAGTCAAACAAACTAATAGTAATGAAGACCAGGCAAATAAGAGTCAAGGGAGCAGGTCACAGATTCTGTGCCTGCTAAAAAATTCAAAGAAAACACACCACTGCCCCTCCCGCCAAGGCAAGGGAGACTCTCATCAGTGGTTCAAAAGCATAAAGAAAAAGAAAACAAATTCACTCAAGGAAAAAGAAAGAAACTCTTAACTTAGAGAAAGATTTACCCCATGTGAAGAGATGGCTATAGCTTGGTACCTTTATCAAACCTCATGGAGTATGGGCACCTTTTTCTGCCCCTGTAATTCCGTCTCCCCAGGGCAGCTCTGTACCAACCTTTGGCCCCGGCTGTTTTATAAATCATACCAGTCTGGCAGAGCAAGGTTCCTCTATGATGGCACCCTCAGTGGAGACCAAGAAGAATGCTGAGGAAATCCACAAGGAGACCCACAAAAGGGTGGCAAGGGACACCATAGGGGAAGGAAACAGCTTCTGATAGGGGACTCCAATTGTTAGAGGGGTAGAACTGGGGAAGGAGAGGAGAGGGAAGTAAAGTGCCTTCCTGGTGCCATGGCTTGGTGAGGACAAGAAGCTAACCTCAGGATTATGGAAACAGCATCACAGGAGAGGGAACTAGATATCATTCTCCACCTTGGGACAAATGACCTAGCTAGGCATGGAATCAGTGCAGTGCAGGATGAATTTGTGGAGTTGGGGAGGGGCCTCCGACAGGTAGCAAAGCACGTTACCTTCTCAGAGGTGCTGCCAGTCCATGGCAGGGTGAGGCTAGGATACTGCACACCATGCAGTTTAATGAATGCTTGCAAACTGGTGCAGAACAGGGCTTTGACTTCACTGGGGACTGGTGGTACACTTGGAGAGATGAAGGTCTATACTGGCATGATGGTCTGCATCTGTCCCGAAGGAACCAAGCTCCTAAGTGACAGGTTTAATGCTTCCTGGCAGGCTTTAAACTAGCCAAGGGGAGGTGCTGATAAGAAGCAGGAAATTTCAAGCCCCCACAAAACATAGCAGGTAGTAAGGTAAACACTGAGGTACAAAGCTCAACAGAGGGCAGGACATGGGTAAATGGAAAATAGACAAGGCAGTAAGAGCAGGGATGGGGAAAAAAAAGGATAAAGCCAACATTAAATGGAGGGCAATGAGTACCAATGCCGTAGTCTGGGAAACAAGCTCCTGAGCTAGTAGCCCTGATGGAAGATGAACATTTGGATATTGTGGCAGTCACAGAAACACTGGTACACGGAGAACCATGACTGGGATGTCAGCATACGGGGTACACAGTCTACAGAAGGACAGGGAGGGTAAAAGAGGAGGTGGAGTAGCTCTCACATAAGGGAAGGGATCAAAGCCACAGAACTAAAAAAGTAAAGGGAGAGGACAAGAGGCACTCTGGGTCACCTTGGAGACAGGGAATGGCATCACAGTCCACACAGGAGTTGTATACAGACCCCTGTCTCAAGGGAGGAAATGGACAAGAAAAATGATAGAGGACATTCTCAAAATGGCTGAAAAAGGGAGATACTGTTGATGGGGGACCTGAATATGCCAGATGTTAACTGGATGACATGTACTGCAGCCACATCCAAGAGCAGGGTCATTCTCGATGCCCTGCAGAGGCAGGCCTTAGACAGCTAGTGTTGGAACCCACTCAGGAGGGAGGAGCAATACTAGACCTGGTACTCTCAAATGGAGAGAGGATCACAAATCTAGAAGTCAGTAGACATCTGGGAACAAGTGACCATTGCACAGTGTGCTTCCACAATAAGCATAGCCATGGAGACCAGCCATACAAGAACAAGGATACTGGACTTTAGAAGGGCTGACTTTAGCAAAATGGGGAATACCTGAGGAATGCACTAGCAAATGGCCAAAAGGAGGGGTGGAAGAAAAATGGAGAAAATCAAAACTGCTATCATAGAGGCAACAAGCCTTTGTGTGAAACAAATAAAAAGAAAACAAAGCGGAGTAAAAAACACTATGGTTTTCAAAAGAGGTGGCAGGGAAGGTTAAGGAGAAAAAGGCTGCATTAAAAAGTATAAGGAATCACAGAAGGAGCATGACAGGGAACTGTATCAATTCGAGCAGAAAGAAGTGGGGAAGGCAGTCAGAATAGCAAAGGCCCATACCGAGGAAAAAATAGCCAACTCAGTTAAGAAGGAGGATAAAACCTTTATAGGTGCATATAGGGAGCATAGAAAGGTTTAGGAGGAATAGTGAAGATTAATAAAGGAGAGGGAGGTGGGCAGAGGGAGACAGTGAAAAGGCAGAGATACTGAATGGATACTTTGCTCAGTATTCACAAAAAAGAAGAGGTTACCTAAACCAGACAATAGAAGCACTCTGGGTAGGGGTTGACACCAGTCCATTTACAGAAGAAAAGAGTCCTGAAAGAACTCCAAAACTCAAGGTGGACAAAGCAATGGGGCCTGACGGATTCACTCCAGAATCCTAAAAGAACTAAGGAGGACCTAGTGACACCACTGACCACACTTTTAACAAATCATGGGAGGATGGGGTGGTACCTGAGGACTGGAGGAGGGCAGATGTAATTCCCTTCACAAAAGTGGGAGCAAGGCAGAAGCAGGAAACTACAGACCTGTAAGTTTGACCTCAGTGGTAGGGAAAATGATGGAATCACTCTGAAAGAAAGAATTGTTGAGTACCTAGAGGCTAGTGGGGCCAGGACCCAAAGCAGCATGGATTTACAGCAGAAGGTCATGTCAGACGAATCTAATTGATTTCTTTGACTGGGTGACCAAAGTAATAGACCAGGGAGGGGCTGTGGATATGGCCTTCCTAGACTTTAGTCAAGGGCATTTGACACAGTCACGACAAAAGACTAATAATTAAATTAGCCAGCCTGGGAGTGGGTTCCAGGGTGGTAGCCTGGTAGCAAACTGGCTGCACAACAGGACACAGAAGGTAATAGTGAATGGAACACATTCCGAAGGAGAAGGAGTACTAGTAGGGCTCAGTACTGGGTCCAGTCCTCTTTAACATCTTTATAGGTGACATTGCAGAGGGTCTGGAGGAAAGGTATGCCTCTTGCAGATGAAACAAAGATCTGTAACAGAGTTGATACACAAGGGGGGGTAGAAAGGATGAGAGAAGGGACTGGCAAGGTTGGAGGAATGATCAGATATATGGCAACTTAGATTCTACACAAAGAAGTCCAAGTAATGCACCTGGAAACAAACAACCCAGGAGAAGAGTACACAATAGCAGGAGGTACTGACAACAACAAAATGGAAAGGGACTTGGGGGTAGTCATATCAGATGACCTAAAGGTGGGTAAGCAATGTGAGAAGTCAGTAATGAGAGCCAGCGGGATACTGGGATGCATAGGAAGGGGCATCACAAGGTAGAAAAGGAAGTGGTTATACCTCTGTACAGACAGTTAGTGAGACCCCATCTGGAATACTGTGTGCAGTTTTGGAGACCCCATCTACACAAGGGACATAGACAGGATAAAGCAGGCAACTAAAATGGTGCAGGGTCTGCATCAGAAACCATATGAAAAGAGACAGAGAGCTTAATATGTATACCCTTGATGAAAGGAGGGACGGGGGACATGATAGAAACTTTCAAGTACCTCAAGGGAATCAACAAAGTCCAGGAGGGTAGCATCTTTCAGAAAAAGAGATGTGTAAGAACAAGGGGCACAATTTAAAGATGGGGGACGGCTCAGGGGTAATGTGAGGAAAATTTTTTCACGGAGAGAGTGGTGGATGCATGGAACCACCTTCCTGAGGAGGTTGTGTGGTCTAAAATAGTGGGGAATTCACACATGCATGGGACAGACGTAAGGCAATTGTAGTTGAGGGTTGCAGGAAGTAGGCTGTTGGTTAACTAGAATCTGCAGCTTATCCAATAGGAAGGAAAATGGGCAGACCGGGTGGGCCAAGTGGTCCTTATCTGCCGTCCTGCCTATGTTTCTGTGATGCAGAGGATGATGATGATGTCAGAGGGACAGTCTTTGGAGCCAGATTATCCTGATCCAGGCTTTGGCACCTCTCCAGATGGCCAGGAGGACCTTTCTTCCCTCCTCACCGTCTTGCAGCATATGTTGGACACCCTGGACCTTTCTACTCAGGAATCCACAGAGGATGATGAAGACTATAAAACCAATGATGGGTCTCCTCCCAAGAAAATTGTGCTACCCATTTATAAATATTTTTGAAAGTCCACTATGAAGCTTTTCCAGGCCCCTACCTCCTTACCTGGAGTGGACAGGAAATATCAGCTTGCTAAAAATGATGCTGATTTTCTGTATACTCATCCTAGCCATGAAGGGGTAGTGAAGGTTGCAGCCTGTGATAAGGCTAAGGTTATTCTCACCACTCAGCCCCAAAATCCTACACTACAGCCTCTTTTACTTCACCTTTCTACTTATTTGGCATACTTTGTCAAGTACCAGAAGGCCCTGTGGAGTTCTGTCCAGGCCATCCTTAACCGGAGATCTGACAAGATGGTTCAGGAAATTACTGAGACTGTGAAAACTGGTCTAGAAGCTACTAAGAAAAATTCTAGGGACATGGATATGTTGTTCATCTACACTGTCTGGCAGGTTCCTTGCGGCTTTAAATCTTGCGGAAGGTCCTCAAGTTGGCTCCTCCCACCCACCCGGTGGTAAAACTCGCTCCGCCCCATGACGCCAGATCTTCCTTATCACTTGGAAGCTCAAGTTCCTTCCTTAACTGCAGCTGCGTATAGACTGGATCCTAACTCTTCGGTTCACCGAAAATAATTTTAAAGTTTTCAGACTTTGGCCAAATTCTTCCTTAGCGACTGCGATGGACAAAGCGACTCCGGTTTTCGGCAGTGCCCATGTGGGCAGAAGATGTCCAGGATGGATCCGCACTCTACTGCATGCGCCTACTGCCTCGGCCTTGAGCTTGACCCGCAGGCCTGCGAGTTGTGCAGGTCTTTTTCGGCCAACGCCCTGAAGACGCTGCCCGCTGCTGTTCCCAGCGCCCGAGAAACATTATCCGCCGGGTGAAGTCTACAGTTCGCTGCGGTGTCCTCGGCGGCTGGCTTGGCTGAGCATCTCGAGCAGATGATCGCCTCGAGGAGGAGGAGGCCCAGGCCACATCCTCATCTTCCTCGGTCACGGCATTTATCCCGCTGTCACTGGGATCCTCCTACACAGCTTCTTCTAAGGAGCTTTGCCAGTCCCTCTCCACGAAGGGTGAGGGGCCATCGGACACACTTCTCGGTCAAAAAGAAGGACTCAAAAGGTAAGTCCCACGCCGACATTCTGGGGAGCGGAGAGGTCCCTTCCTGGACAGTCGACACTCGACTCGTCAAGGTTGCAGCTAAGGCTGCTGGCTTCCGCAGTGTCCCGTCAAGGTCAGGCCGGCCAGACACCCGTCGATGCGGTCGAGATTTGTTTCATCTGTAGGACAGGCTGTTGACTGGTGAAGCTGAGCAACCCTTCATCACCGGTTCCCCCAGTGAAACCGAGGACTTGCCTCGCCTCCTGTGCTGGAGTCTCGGTCAGGCTCCCGAGCCAAGAGAGGAACAGCTGTCCCCTGCTCCCTCCAGACCCACCCTCGGAAACACGAGGGTCTCTTCTCGGACCTCAATCTCGGTCCAGCCCGATCCCTGACACCGCGATCTCGTCTCGCACTGAGGAAAGCGAGCGCTGCCCTTGCTCCTCTCCTCGGAAGAGGAGAGGCTTCGGGCGCAAATGGGCGCTTGACACTATGAGACTTAATGTGGCAGCAGCCCTTTGTCTGGGAACTAGCAGACACTGCTGCCTTCCCGCCATTAATGGCTGTCACCCGAAGGCTGAAACAACCCCTTGCGGTGGTCAAGGTGCCCAAGCCTGGGCCAGTTCGGCGAAACCAGCTGCCCCACTGATTGTGGTGGAACTTCCGCCTCCACAACCAAAATCGGGGCTCCGACCAAGGACTCTCGGTTGGGTCGGGGTCTGCTCCACCGTTGTCGGACCGTCCTCGGCAGGTGGGAGGTGGCTTAGGCCCCAGGAAGCTCTTTGCAGACTCTCGGAGTCTGGCGACAACTCCTCCCTGTTTTCCAGGCCCCTTGACCTGGAATCCTCCGGGGCAGTCATTTGACGCAGAGCCCACCATCGCTCATGGGTCTACTTCGCTCATCTCGGAGTCCACTGGGACGCAGCTCGAGCCCATCCAAGCGGGCCAAGTCTCCTCATGGAGATACTGGACTGAGGGGATCCACATCTCCTGCTTCTACTCCCTCCTCCCCTGCTACTGGGCACATTTCCCCTTTCTCTCCTCCAAATTCCTACCCCTCTCTCCAAGCTCATCCTCTCTCTTATCTTCAAGCGTACTGTATGAATATGTCTTTGTGATTGATTGCATTACTTACTGCTATTGTGTTATTTTTCCTCATTATTATTTTGATTTTCTCTTCTTGCTGCCTGAGGCACTGATTTAACTATCTACAGATGGATGTTGGTACTGTGGGTGTCATCCTCCCCTCCCCTCCTCTTGCCTACTTTTACCTCCCGTCATGCCCTCGGCCAGGGACTGCTACTGGCTCGTATGCCCAGCCTCGGAACCATGAGCTCGGCTGCACATACCCTCCTACTACCGCTAAAGCTGAAATTGAGCAGCTTTTCTCTCCTGTCCCACTGCCTCCCATTTCCCCATGCCTACAGTGGGTTCCATGAACTGGCGTCCTCCTAGCCTGCCACCGAGATGCTGCTGGTATTTTCTCTCACTTTCCTTGGACTGCCTGCTGCTGCCCCGGCTGGCTGCTGTCTGCCAGTTCTGTCTCACTCTACCTACCCAACCTAGCCTCTCTTACTCACTGCTGGATGCCTAATTGTCTCCCTAATTTGGCACACCTCTCCTTTCATGCCACCTTCTGGGCCGAATACCGCCACCACGATCTTTGCCTGCACCCTTCCCTGCCACTCCACGTCATCCTGCCCAGCTGGGACCCACAAGCCCGGCAAAATTTTAATGCTTCTCTCGGCAAGCTGTAAAGTTTCCCCTGTGGCTCTTAGACTCCCTTTCTCTACCGTCACTTGTACCAACACCCTGTAACCCCCAAGTTATTGGATTGCTGCTCATTGCCTAGTATAGCCTCACACCTTGTTGGCCTAGCTGGAAACTGCCTCTGTATATGTTGGAATGTACTCTGTATGGTTGTAATGTTGCATCCTTGTGTTATTCTGTATTGTACTCTCCCGGGTGGTGCCTGAAAATAGTCACCTGCTAATGCATGTACCTACCGGTAAACAAAAGCTAAATAAATAATAAATTCTCACGAGGTCTTTCCAGCGCTGAAGCCATTGTTGGCCCAGCCTTGAACTTTGGCAGTGGCTGGCTCCTGTCCCATGCCTTTGGGCCAGGATGGCCAGGAAGTATGCGGTCCCCACTGCCTTTTGTCCAGTTTTTCGGAACACCCTCTGTGAGGGGTTGTTCACTGATAGCGTCCGTGCCCGGAACGCTATAGGATGTGGAATAAGCCCCGGACAATGGAGTCCAAAAAGCTGGACTGTGCCGGGTGCAAGGTGTCACGCTAAGTCCTCCTTGGCCTCCGTCCAGGCCAGCTCGGCCGTACTGATGGCGCACTTCTCCCACGCCTCCCGTGGGCCCCATGGATGAGGTGATCCCTCATCTCCCGGCCGACCTGCAGAGACTACAGTCAAGCAGGTGCGGGATCAGGGAAGGGCAGTGGCAACAGCAGCTCCACTGCTCTAGACGCTGAGACCCTGGTGCCCGATCAGTAGCGGCCGCAGTGGCCATGCTACGCAGAGTTTGGCTGAGGATATCCACCCTTACGGCGGATACCCAGCACAAATTGGCGGACGCTCCCTTCTTGGGGGACGACTCTGTTCAGCCCTGGAGTGGAAGGCCACCTCCAGAGGATCGAAAGTCCAACGCCACCCTGGACTCTGTCACATCCGCGTCAAAGGACAAGGGCCGCTTCAGCAACATAAGTCCTTTCAACCTCTGCCCTCGGGTGCACGTCCGGCCCAGCAACACCAGCATCAGGGCCAGCAGGCTGCGTGCTTGGCACCCCAAAGCCATGCCTCGCGGCTTCCTCCAACAGGAAGCAGAGAGGAAAAAGGCCCAGGAGGTCCCTCGCCAGTCCTTCCTCCCAAGCCTGCCCAGTGACAGGTTGAGGGATGTGCGCCCCCCAGCGCTACAGCTCCCCGGGTCTCCCCCGTGGAAACGTGACTCCCATACTTCCTTTCCACCTGGTCACGCTATCACCATGAACATGTGGGTGTTGGAGGTGGTAGGAAAGGGTCTGTCTCTGGAGTTCGGCAGGCCCCGCCTCCCGAGCCATGGCCCCCGGGGGCTATGGGGTCCCAGCCTTCTGTCGGCTCGCCGAGCCAACATTGCCTGGCTTCAAAAAGGAGGTGATCAGGAAGGTGGCAGATCCTTCACTAGACTCAGGGTTTGTGTCCAGGTACTTCCTGGTCCCAAAACGACGGGGGCTGGCACCCCATTCTAGACCTGCACGACCTGAACAGGTTCCTAAGGTCTCAAACCTTCAGGATGGTCACTGTGGCTCAGGGATCATTCCATCCTTGGAACGAGGCATGTGATTCTGTTCCCTCTGACCTCCAGGACGGCCTTTCCTTCAGCCCCAGTCCGTCTGTCCCACCAGAGATCCTCTGCTCAGAGCAGAGGGGTCGCCTACGAGTTCCGGGCCATGCCCTTGGCCTCTCTAGCTCCCAGGGTCTTCACCAAATGCATGGCAGTGATGACAGCATCTCTGGCGCTTGAAGGGTCTGGGTGTACCCCTACCTGGACGACTGGCTGATTGTGGCCTCCTCCAGAATGGAGGTGGAGCGGTCCAGGATCTGGCCTCCAGGTTTGCTCTCAAGTTGGCCTCCTTATCAACGAGGCCAAGTCGGAACTGCGTCCAAAGCAGGTGATCCAATTCATTGGGGCAGAGCTCGACATGCTGCGAGCCAGAACACGGTTCCCAGCGGACAGGGCCGAGGTTCTTTCTCCTTTGCCCAGTCATTTCAGGTTGGGCAATTGCGCCTGCTCCGACTTCCTGCGCCTCCTGGGCCTCATGGTGGCCTGCACCAACGCGGGTCCGTTGGGCCTGTTGGCACATGCGCCCCTACAATGGGGACTGGCCAGCCAGTGGTCACAGAGCTCTGATCCTTGGATCAGCCAGTGACAGTGACCAGGAGATGTGGAACGCCTCCAGTGGTGGACTGCTCCAGCTCATCTGCAGGAAGGCATCCCGCTTGTCACCCCAAGCCGACGGGTCTCTATCGACCGACTGCCTCCTGAAGGGTTGGGGGGGCCCATCTGGGGAGCACAGAGCGCATGGCCTCTGGTCCCCTTGGGAGTCCCGATGCCACATCAACCTGCTGGAGCTTCCGAGTGGTCTGCCTAGCCCTCATCGCCTCACTCCGCTTGTGCGGGGCCAAGTGGTCCAGGTCCAGGCGGACAGTACCACGACCATGTACTACCTAACCGCATGGGCAGGATGCGCCCATGCCTCTGTGCAGGGAAGTTCTCCGAGTTTGTCCCTCGTGGCAGCCTGGAGGCGGATCTCCTTGCCATCCATGTAGCAGGAGCCTCCAACATTCTGGCCAATGTCCTAAGCCAGATAGGAGCTGCGTCCCATGAGTGGTCTCTCCTGGAGGTAGTACAAGATCTGTTCACCCACTAAGGCATGCCTCAGGTGGACCTGTTTGCCTCCCAGGAGTCTGGCGGTTGAGGCTGTTTCATACCTGCCCCTGTGCAGGGCTCGCTGGGGGTCTCAAGGCCGGGACTCCGGCCTCTTCTACGCTTTCCTCCATTTCCTTGATCCACAAGGTGCCTCTCAAGGCGAGGGAGGGACAAGGCGCAGGTGATTCTGGTAGCCCCAGACTGGCCCCTGCCAGTTCTGTATCCAGATCTCTTCAGTCTCAGCTCCAGGCTCCCGAGGCAGCTTCCAGCCCGCCTGGACCTGATCTCAGTCAGTCAGGGGAACGTATTCCATCCGGACCTTCAATCCCTGCACCTGATGGCCTGGTTCCTGAGTGGCTAGAGTTCCAGGCCTTGGGTCTTTCTGACGAGGTCCTCAATGTCGCTGAGGCTTCCTGTAAGGAGTCGACCAGAAAATGCAGACTTTAAATGGAAGAGATACTCCATGTGGTGTCAGGTTAAGGGCCTGGACCCTTCCTCCTGCTCTTGGCAAGCATTCCTGACTACCTGTGGTCCTTTCTCAGCTTGGGCTTCAGTCGACGACCCTTAAGGTGCACCTGGCAGCCATCTCTGCTTACGGGCGGGCCAGGAAGCAGTCGGTGTCTCAGGAGAAGGTGGTCGTGTGCTTTCAAAGGCCTTGATCACATATCCTCTGATGCAGAAACCTCCACGCCTGTGGGATCTACTGCTGGTATTGGCTAAGCTTCATGGGCAAACCATTCGAACCGATGCACAGGTGTGACATCTCTCACCTGTCGTGGAAGACCGCCTTCTTGGTGGCTATCGCGTCATGGGAGAGCTCCAGGCGCTTTCCATCGAAAGTGTTCTTATCTGGTCTTCCATAGGGACAAGGTTGTCCTGCTTCCACCAAATTCCTTCTGAAGGTGGTGTCTGAGTTTCACCTTAACCAGGTGTTGACTCTGCCGTGTTCTACCCCAGTCACCTCGGAGGCCAAATATAGGCTCCATACTTTGGGGCCCTAGAAGAGCGCCACTTATTGCAAGGAGCGGATGGCTGAAATTCGGGAGAGGTTCGCCAGCTGTTTGTCACCTACGCTTGAAGCCGACCTGGCAGACCTGCAGCTGCTAGACGATAAGCAGGTGGGTCACCTCCTGCATAGGTCTCTGCTATAGAGTTACGGGCATGGAGCCTCCCAGAGGGATAAGAGCTTATTCTACCCGTCATACCGCTGCATCGATGGCTGCTTCCAGGGATGTCCCTATCCAGGAAATCTGCAGGGCTGCTACCTGGAAGTCAGCACACACCTTCATTACCCACTGCCACATCGACCTTGAGTCATGCTGGGATGCTGGTTTTGGGACCTCGGTTCTCCAGTCATTATTCTCTAAGTAGGGTGTGCGTTCTCCTCCTCCCGAGAACTGCTAGAGTTTGCCAGACAGTGTGGATGAACAACATATCCATGTCCCTAGAAATACAGGTTACTCGCCTGTAACAGGAGTTCTAGGAATGGTATTTGTTGTTATCCACATGACCCCACCGCCTCCTCGGCTTCAATGCACAACCTGGTTTCCAGCAGGCTAGATCTGGTGTCATGGGGGAGTTGAGTTTTACCACCCGGCTGGGTGGGAGGAGCCAGCTTGAAGACCTTCCGGCAAGATTTAAAGTGGCAAGGATCCTGCCAGACAGTGGGATGAACAACATATACCATTCCTAGAACTCCTGTTATAGATGAGTAACCTGTATTTTCCATCCTTATGGACCTTGGGACTAACAGAAGGCATATATAGTCATAGGTAAAACAATTTTAATGACAATTACAGACATCTTTTATTTCTCAGAAATTAACTAAAGAGACTAATAGAGACTAGATGATATAGTTTCAGTGAGGATTGGAGCCATTCCAGATGACTGGGAAGGCAATGGAGATAGCACATTTACTCGAAGATGGTGCGAGTTTTGGAGGTGCAGGAAGATGAAATCTGATTTTCTGAGTGCATGGTACTGCAGCAGGTATGGATGATCGAGGTTAGATAGCTCAGGAGTTTGTTAAAGAGAAGCTTTAGAGTCCAGCTGCTGACATGGAGAATGCGCCTGGTAGTAAGGGACGCCCAACCTACAGCTGAGTACAGGCAGATGAATGATGTCCGATAAGTGGAGTTCGTAGGGAAGCACAGCGCCGTGGTAGAGAATGTCCAGTTTATTAAGTTTTGAGGTTGTAGAAAAGTTATAGATTATGTCCCCGTATTTTAATAATGGGAGGTATGTGACTTGGACAAGCTTAGTCCTGATCTTGGTTGGGAATAGTGAGCTGTTGAAGTAGGAGGAAGCCTAGCCTAATTTTTTATCTTTACATAGGTCATCAAGGTGTTCGTGAAGGCAAACTTGCTGTCTAGCCAAAAATCGAGGTATTTAAATTTGGAGGTGACTTCCAAGGCTCACCAGAGGGTAATTATGTAAAGTCTTTCTGCAGGTGGCAAGTAGGAAGGCGTGTACTAGGGGAGAAGATCATAGCTTTGGTTTTCTTAGCATTTAAGAGGAGTTTGCGCTAATGAGATTGGATTCAAGCAGAGCAACGTCAGCTTGGAGGACATCCTGACCTCAAGCAGTGAGGCGTTAGATGTGTAGAGGACTGTATCATCAGCAAAGAAGTGCAATTTTGAGTTGGATATGTGGTATCGAGGTCATTAATATATAGAGAGACAAGGATGGGGCTCTAAGATGGAGCCTTCTCTGGGACTCCCCTGCTTATTGGTAGGGGGAGGAGAACAGGCCACCTGCTTTGATTTGTTTTGTTTTTTTTGCAACCTTCCCAAAGGTAACTACTAAACCACTGGACGGTTGGCAGGGTGGCACCTATTTTAGCAAGGCTGTTTTCAATTAGGCTGTGGTCTACGGTATCGAAAGCTTTGATGAGGTCTAAGAAGACAGCTCCTGAATTTCTTGGAGTCCATAGCGAGATTCAATTGTTGTTTATTTTAGCCAAAGCAGTGATGGTACTATGGTTAGAGCGAAGCCAGATTGGACTGGATTCAGGAGCAATGGGTTTCTAAGTGGTTCTTTTGTTTGTGTAAACCAGCTTTCAAAGACCTTGGATAGGATGGGTAAGATAGAAATGGGTCTGTAATTATTTAAATCGCATGGATCCCCTGACTTAAATAAAGGTAGGATGTGGGATAATTTCCAACATGAAGGTACTATAGAAGAAGAAATAGGTTGAAAATGTGTAAGATTGGGGCCGTAAGGTAGGTGAACCCAGTTTTAGGAAAGCTGTTAAATTCGTCATCCCTGCACTTTTCTTGGTGTCCAAGTTCTTAAGAGAATCTTCAGCTTCTTTGAAGTTAAGGGGAGCAGTTGGAAGGGATGGTTTGTTTCTGGATAGTGGGGTTTGTACTGTCCGGACTATTAATGCGTGCAGCATAAGGGGATGAATCGAGCGCTAGGCCAGCGGTGACAAAGTGAGAGTTGAATTCTTCAAGGATTTGGGTACTGTTTCAACGGCCATATCATTTTTTGACTATCTTAGTGGGTAGAGGAGGGGCCACCGGAGCGCTCAATAGACTTAAGGGTCTTCCAGAGTTTTTGGGGTCCACTTTGGCCTGCTCTAGAGAGGAGATGAAGTTAGCTTTGGCAGATCGAATACGCTTATACGAGGCATTCCTGGCAGCTCTAAAACTTGCCAATCCGCCAGGCTTTTGGTGTGTCTAGTTCTGTCCCATAATTTATCATGGTTGGAGAGAATGCTTTAACTCAGCAGAGAACCAGGGTGTGATATGTTCTCGTCCTAACCTTGATAAATGGAGTATGTTTGTTTGTTAATGTGGTGAGATTGTCGTTCAGGACCGTGACTGCTTCATCAGGCATTTCAGAGAGAGAAAGGTTTTTGCCTTAACCTGGCTGAGGTCTTCAGAAAGTTCAACTCGCTGAACTTCTGGAATGACTGTTTGATTATTATCTTAGGCTGGTGGCGAATCCTAGTTTGTAGTCTTGTAGAGACTATTATGCCATTGTCGCCATGTCGTTATGGAATACAGCTGAATGAAGGATTTTGTGGGGATGGGTTGATAATATAAGATCAAGAAGTGAGCTATTAGCCAAGTTTGTCTTGTTGACCCTGGTAGGTTCAGACACTAGTTGGGTGAGACCTAGTTCATCACAGAGAGACTTTAGTCTGTGTGATTGTGTGATAGCCAGTCCATGTTGAAGTCCCCAACGATTAGTACTTCGGAGTTATGGGGCTGTTAGTGATTTTAGGATATTAAGGAGATCAGTTCCACCACTAGGGTGCGTATAACAACCTATAATTGTAATGCATTCTGTGGAGGGGAGGAGTAGCTTAAGGAAACAATTTCATATTCCTTATGTTTTGAGTTACAAGCATGTCACTAACTGAGAACTTGGGTTTAGTGTAATAACTACTCCCCACCCCTGGTCCCCTGTCTGCTTTATATAACTTGTAGCCCATGAGGGTGAGTTGGTCTGAGTTGGATTTTTCTAGCCAGGATTCTGTGATGATAATGAGATCAGGCTTAGTATGTAGAGCCAATATTTGAAGTTGATTGATTTTTTTTAGGCAGGCTTAGGATATTAACTAGCATTAGCTTAAGACCTGAGGCTGGCCTTGATTCAATGGGTGAGGTGAGCAAGGTGGGGGTCAGAGTTCACGTTCTACATTTCCGAGCATAAGAAGGAGCAAGAATAACAGTTTCTTAAGTGCACTTGAGAGACCTGAGAGCTTTATTCCTTTTGCTCCGCTTATTTGTGGTTGACAAAGACAATCTGTTACTGCTGTGTGTGCCAGAGAAGTATGGTATTTTGAATATAGAATAGGAGTGCTCTGAGAGAATAGGTGAAGGGACAGGAGGTGTAGGGGGGGAATAAAGTGGCGTTGTCTAGCAGAGAGGAGAGCGCGTAAAAATAAGGTGACCCGATAAAGGGTAAGGCTAGCTGGGGCTGAGGGGACGAAGGGATGGGCTAGGTCCATATAATTCATTAGTGTGAAGGACAAAAGGTAGACAAGAGGAATAATATAATACTGAGGGCACAGTATGACATAGTTCTAGAAGGAGGAGCTGGATGATAGCAGATAGAGAGGTACCTTATCCTAATTTTATGGGGAAAAGGGTACTGTGATTGGTCCTGCTAAAGACCAATAAGGAAGCTGTAGTGCTAGCTGGGGGTGGGACAAAAGCGTAGTTAGCAGGGGGCCTGCGTGGCGGTGGGGGTGGGTGGGTGGGTGGGAAGAAAAATAGAGATCAGGCCTGAGTCCTTGGCGCAGAGAAGAGCGCAAATTCAAAGCCGTGGCTGTGGGCTTATCAGGGCTGTTTGCTAGGAGACGATGTGAAAATAACTCATTTGGGACAAGACTGAGACGATATGAAAAGGTGAAGGAGTACAAGTCACTTATGAAAGTAATGCAGCAAGCAGAAAGCCTCTATTTCCCAGAAGTCACAGCCTAAGGGGAATAGAGGCAGGGCTACTATCCTAGGGCATACTTCCCCATACCTATGCCCATGGATTTCTCTCAAAATGAATGGATTTTTACAGAGGAAGAGGCAGGAGAGGACAAAAGCTGACTGCACTCCTGCTCCTGCCACACAGTTAAAGCCCTGACTCCAGCAACCAGGTTGCCCCACTCTCCCAGTAGGGGTAGGTCTTCCACTACCTCCAAGCCTGAATCCACGCTACCACAAGCAAGTGGGTCTTGGAGGTAGTGGGAAAAGGCTTACCACTACAGTTCAAAACTACCCTTCCCTTTGGGGTCCCTCAGTGTCAAATCCCTAACTCCAACAGAACTGGAGGTAAAAACATTGCTGTCAGCTAAAGTAGTGGAGAGTTCCTTCGTAGGGGGAAAAGGTCTCTACTCCAGATACTTCTAACTTCAAAGAAAAATGGGGAGTGGTGACCTATTTTAGACCTCGTATTAAACAGGCACTTGTTGAAACCAAAATTCAAGATGGTCACACTTCCAGTGGTGATTCATTCTTCTGCAACAGGGAGACTGGCTTGTCTCCTGTACCTTAAGGATACCTATTTTCACATTCCGATAAGGCAGTCCCACAGAAAATTTCTGAGATTCGGACTGCACTCAGGTCACTACCAGTTTGCAGCCATGCCATTTGGCCTAACATCTGCCCCCAGAACGTTTACAAAGTGCTTGGCTATAGTGAGCCACTTAGAAAACAGGGCACGCAGTTTACCTATATTTGGACATCTGGCTCATAGTGGGCAAGACCCTAAATGAGAGGCTTCAAACTACACAAAACAAACCCCTGCGCTCCCTTGGTGGTGTTATCAACAAAATAAATCCCACTTGGAACCTTCTTAGCTCAACTTCATAGACACAGACTGAGATACCCAGCAGGGCAAGCTTTTCTTCCTCAGGACATAATTCAAAATGTTCCATCGCTAGAAAACTCTTTCCTGCTGGGTCAGCTCAGGCCTGCCAGACATTTCTTAAAGCTCCTGCTGCCACATGGCCTCAATGACAGCTGTTGTTCAGGAGTAAGGTTTTAGATGAGGGTCATACAGTACCCCTATTGGCACATTGGTCCCAAAGAGAAACTGTCTGTCAAACTGGTTCCAGTGACAAAAACACTGCTCCAAGCTTTTGACTGGTGGAAGGAAAAGAAAATCTCTCAGTGGGATTCCCTTCCAGCTATTTTGTCCTTCAGAAATCATTACTACAGTTGCATCTCTTCTGTGTTGGGGAGCTCATCTGGGCAACCTGTCCATAAGTAGTGCTTGGACTCCAAAGAATCTGCAAGCCACATAAATCTCCTGGAACTCAGGGCTGTGTACCTGGCACTAAGGCCTTTGCCTCTCAGGCCGAGGAGCACACTGTACAGATCAGAACAGACAACACCACTGCCATGTTCTATATAAACAAGCAGGGTGGCACAAGGTTGACTGTGCTGTGCACAGAAGCCATAATAATCTGGTCCTTGGCCCGTCTCCTGGATGTGAGCCTCCTGCCAGAACATCTTCTGGGCAAGGACAACACCCTTGACAGGTGCCTTGAGCGCATCAGCCAAGGCCACAATGAATGAACTCTGAATGGCAAGCCTTGCCACAGTGTTCAAGGTGGGGCACACCAGAAGTGGTTCTATTTGCATCCCACCTCAACTGTCACATTCCTCTCTACTGCTGCAGGCCCCACAATTGGGCACTCTCCCAGCAGATGCCTTAACTCTGAACTGGATAGGAAAGTTTCTTTATGCCTTCCCTCCATTACCCTTAATACACAGGGTGCTGTTGAAGCTCAGGGATCAACCAGCAACTATAATCCTCATAGCTCCGGACTGGCCAAGGCAGCCCTGGTATCCTCACCTGTTGTCTTTGTCCCACAAGAAACCAATTCAACTTCCTCTGAGTTACTATCTCCTTACCCTACCTTAAGTAGGAGTGACCTATCAGACCTGGGACCTCTTCACCTCAGAGCCTGGTTCTTGAGGAGCTAGAATTCCCAGTACTCGAGATACTTGAGATGGCTAAGAAGCCAGGCACAAAGAAAACCTATGCAACCTAAGTGGAAAAGATTTTGGATTTGGTGCAAGGAAAAGAATAGATCCTTTGAAGGCCTCTGTTCCTCCTTTTAGACTACTTAGTTCACTTAAGTCATCAGGTCAACTCACTCAGCCCCAGAACTCACATGTGAGTCGAAATGTTCTATGTTTAACCTTATTCAAAATGGCCACCTGGGGCTGGGGCCTCATCCTGAAGCTTCATTTAGCCGAGTCTCAGCTTACCTTTCAACTGGGAAAGACAAGTCCATCATTTCCATGCCAATTTTCAAAAGTTTTTCAAGGGCCTCCTTCATCTACAGCCCCCAATCAGGGAACCTGTTCCCCGTGGGACCTTAATCTCTGCATTGCCGAGCTCCTGGAGACCCCTTTGAGCTCATGGCTGTGGCCCACCTAAAATGTCACCTGGAAAACAGTTTCTGGTGGCTATTACTTGTGCAAGAAGGATTTCAGAACTTCAAGGTCTTTGTACTGAGCCCAACTGCATTGTCCTTCACAAGGATAAAGCAGAGCTCAGAACAAATAGGAAATGTCTTCCTAAGGTAGTCACTGAGTTTTACCTTAATCAGTCTATTACTCTCCCTGTCTTTTCACTGATAAATCCACTCCAGGGGAATGAAGGCTTCATAGCCTAGATGTCAGGAGAGCTCTGTCGTATTATCTGGAGCATACTAAACAGTTCAGAGGCTCCACTGCCAGCTCTTCCTCACCTATGATGAGGTGGGGAGAGAAAACCAGTCACCAAGATAACGATCTCTTGGATAATTTCCTGCATCTAGTTTTGTTATGATGAGGCTGGTAAACAGCTGCCTCAGGGCCCACTCTTCTGGTGGAACTACTGCCTCTGTGGCAGCTGCAAAAGAACATCCCTTGTTAGACATCTGCAAAGCAGCTACTTGGAAGACTGTATGCACATTCACAAAGCATTACTGCTTGGATATAAAGTCAAGGTTTGATGCCAAATTTGACAGGCGAGTTGACGAGAGCCTCTTTCTTAAGTAGGTTCTGTACCCGCCTCCCAACTGTACTGCTTTGTAGTCTGCTATTGTTACTGATGCTAAGGACTCCTGCGGTGGGAAGAAAAAAATGACTTGCCATAGTAATTCTGTTTCTTCAAGGTGTCCTTAGCATCAGTAACCT
Organism: Neoceratodus forsteri; assembly: GCA_016271365.2. Lineage (NCBI taxonomy): Eukaryota > Metazoa > Chordata > Ceratodontiformes > Ceratodontidae > Neoceratodus > Neoceratodus forsteri. Next base: position 108,073,128 of record JADMNL010000026.1, read on the forward strand.
CCACCCTGCCTCCCCAGGCACCTACTTTTAGGGGACTCTGCTTCTGTTACTTTTGCCAAATGTGTTAACCTTTTTGGATTGCATTTAGAACATAGTTAAGATCTTATTGTAGTTTTATTGGTGTTCATGGGGTTGCATGGTTTTTAAGCCTGTTCGCACAGTTCTTTTGGGCATGTTCCTTCACAGCTACTAAAATTGGTGCCCTCTGGGCAAGCTCCACTCAGCACACCCTCCTGCTCTTTTCTAATTGGCCAATTCATTATATTCAGTAATTATGGACTCCCATCTCCAAGGCAGCTGAACCTGGTCAGCTTACTGCTGCTGTACTGATGCTAAGGACACCTTGGAAGAAACAGAATTACTACAGCAGTAATTTTTCTTGTCCCTGTGTCCTGCTGAAGAACCAGGTTCAAATACCCTGATCTGTTCAGTCATGTTGATGTCCTTAGTAAGCAGAAGACTGAGATCTTGTCCCTCTCAGCCTCTTTTTATTCAGCTTGAACATGCTTGGGGCCACAGGCCTCTCTAGCATATGGCTTTCATATTCCTGATCATTGTAGTGGCCCTGGGTTGCAGTCTCATCTATGTAAACATCCTTTTGCACCGAGGAACCTAGAACTGCATGCAGCACTCCAGGTAAGACACGACCAAGGCCTGTAAAGAAGCAGGATTACGTCCCGTGTCTTGCTGGTCAGAGTTGATGCTTTTTGGAATGTAGTGCAGCCAATTCTGCAGATGCAGATTTTTTGTTGTTTTGTTGGTGGTCAGAACCTCTTCATTCATAAGTGTGTTGTATGTTGCGTTGGTACAATCACAGAGAAAGTTACAGCAGAAAATGACCTAAGGTCCATCCAGTCTGACCAGGGAAACCATACCTATTCCCTATTGGCCTGTAGCCAGATAGGAAGTCACCCTGTATTGCAATGCAACATTCCCCTACCTGCTTCCCCACTGCTTCTCCCTCCCTGCCCTCTCTTTTGGGACTATTAGACCCTGAATCTGTCCCAGCCTTCCTTAAACACCATTATTAAACTTGCCTCCTTCAAACTGTTGCATTGTTCTACCACCCTTTCGTAAAGAAAATTTCCTACATCCCTTTTAAACCCCCAACCAGCATCCATCTATGACCTCTGAAGACTCAATGATCCAACAAAGACTCTTCTTAAAGTAGAGACCCTCAGCTGGATTATTTAAGTAATTCCACCAGGAGACAGCCTAGCTTCTGTCATCAAGCTGGGAGCTTGCCAGAATTTCTAGGCTTGCAATCCTTGTCAGACCCTTTCAGTACAGAGCACTTGTGTTCATACTAACATTGGCCGGACTGTTCACCAAGGCTGGTGGTGATGCTTGAATGCAGGGTCTTTCACTTCATCATTATCTGCTTGAAAGGCTGATCAGGGTAAACTCCTTAGACAGAACCCTGCAGGCAGTCTACATGGTGAAAATGTCCTCCAGCCAGGAATACAGTTGATGAGACCAAGATTTTATTGACTTTATTTGGGTCTAGAGTGCATAGTAGCACCACTCAGAATAGATCTGAGTGTGTTCCTTTGTGAAAAAGACTAAATACTGTGGAATCATCACACTGCGGATGTTATGGTATGAAATTTTGATGGCATGGTATCCATTACATGTAATAGCGAGTTATTGTACTACTACAATATTACGGGAATAGTCATTTTGTTCAAAAAGAATTCTTCTCAAACTCCTGTGTCAGGGACAGTTGTTATCGGAAATGCTTAGTCCCTAAAAAAAAACACAAACTGGCTGAAAGGCCTGAAAACTTGTAAATGGTGAACAGTTATCATGCGGTATCTGAAGATCTTACTTGAGAGGACTCTTGCAGTAGGTAATTACATATAGGACTGAAGCCGACAGGCATCAGGACCCCATGGAAAAATTTCTAGCTAGCAGTCTTTGGCGGGGGACTGCCCCCATGTCAGGTGACCGGTGTCAGACGACAGTATAAAGGGTGGTCCCCCATGCCCGCCTTCAGTTCTTTCCTGCTGTTAGCTTGTGAAAGCGCCTCGTGGTTAAGTTCACTGCCTCCGTTCAGTTGCACAAGAGGCTCCTGCAGACGTAGCTCAAGCCTGATCTGGGGTTTCCCACCTGGTGACTGAGATTCTGGTTGAGGCCAGAAAGCCTTCCACTGGATTTACCTACGCCATGAAATGGAAAAGTTTTTTCTATTTGGGCCTCTTCCAAGGGTTTGAGCCATTCTCATGCCCTGTTGGGAGAATCCTGGACTATATCGCCATCTCTTTGATCTGGGTCTCAGCCATTCCTCTCTGAAATTCTCACAGCGACCATTTCTGCTTATCATGTTCCTTTTGGGACAGAAGTCTCGCACAGTTGGGAGTCTCTAAGACTTTTCTTAGAGGGTTCTTCACTTAAGACCCCTATTCACGTTCCTGCTGCTCCTCTGGATCTGAATTTCATTCTTGAGATTATAGACCGAAGTTCCTGTCCTGGAAGACTCTCTTCCTAGTGGCCATTACTTCAGCTCAAGGATTTCGAGCTTCAGGCCTTGATATTGCAAAATTCCATAATTGATTTTTCACAAGGCAGGTGGCTCTGTACACCAATCTTAAGTTTCTCCCTAGGTGGTAGCGGAATCTCGCTGAATCAATCCATTGAGCTTCCTGCTTTTCCTCAATACTCCAATCGAGGATACTTCTTGCATACTTTGGATGTTCACCAAATTCTGAGATACTACACCACCAGGACGAAGGATCTCACAGTCTGATCAGCTGTTTGTCTCTTTTGCTCACAAAAGAGAAGGTAATGCCATTTCCAAGCAGTGCCTATCTAAATGGTTGGCTCATTGTATCACTTTCTGTTACGACAAGCATCACAAGACCCTGCTGGGTCAAGTCAGAGCCACTCCACCATGGGTGTCACTGCCTCTGCGGCTTGTTTTAAGAATGCATCTGCAGCTGACATTTCATGAGCCACAACTTGGACTTCTGTCCATACCTTTACTAAACACTACAGTTTGACATTGCCTCTCACTGTAGAGCAGGCTTGGGCTGGCTGTTCTGCAAGGTCTCCTTTCTTGAGACCCTCACAGCCGGAGGGTCTATGAATGGGTAGTTTTCCTCCTCCTGTGTGCTTCTCCTTGGTTCAGACTTCTTGGGACTCAGTCCTATATGTAATTACTTACTGCAAGAGCCCTCTGAGTAAGATAGTGCAGTTACGTAAGAACTTACTGCAACAGTAGATCTTCGAGAGAGGCTCTGGAGTAGTAATACCTCCTGCCCTCCATCCCCTTAGCTTTTTCAGCTCCTTTTCCATGTAGAAAGATCCACTTCTTTCTCGCCTTGCCTTTTTGGCCTTTGGCGAAGAACTGGAAATGGGTGTGGGGACGCCCCTTTACACCGACATCGTCTGACGCTGGTCACCTGATGTGGGGTGGTCCCCTGCCAGAGCCTGCTAGCTAGAAATTTTCTCCGTGAGGTCCTGACGCCTGCCTGCTTCAGTCCTATATGTAATTAGCTACTGCAAGAGCCTCTCTGAAGATCTACTGTTACGGTAAGTTCTTACGTAACTGTACTTTGCCTATGGTATCAGTAATGTGACTTCTGGTACAGTGGTATACCGTCAAACCATGATGCTGGGACATCTTTACTATTATGTAGAATTTGGGGTACAGTCAATGTAATTTCCAGCTTGGCAACTTCATGAGCACTGGGGTACATAGAAACATAGAACATGACGGCAGAAAAAGACCAGAGGTCCATCTGGTCTGCCATATTCCTATGGGTCTAGGTCAGAATAGCACCAGTATAAATGGCCTAGAAAAACTGGCTCACAGACACCTCAGAAAACTGGCGTGGTGAAAAAGATACTAATATATACATATAAACTCGGAACTGCCCACATGGTTTCAACTGTGCATTTGTACTGCCACGGTTTGACTGGATACCATTCCCTGTAATCCCTGGAACCTGTTGTTCCTCCAGGGTACTAACCCTCCCTGTCCTGTCTCCATCTCTTCCCTGGTCTTATTGCAACCAGGTGACCACTGTTCCTTCATTCTGTCCCATGCCTGCTTGAATCCCTTGACCTGTTTGCACCCACCACCGTAGCCGACAAACTGTTGCAAGGTTCTGCCACCTTTTCCATAAAGTAGTGCTTCTTCACGTCCCTCCTAAACCTCCCTCCTGTTAATTTCCACTTGTGACCAGGTGACCCGAGTTGGTATTCAGGGTAAATAGTTCCCACAGTTTACCTTGTTAATTACTTTAAGGAACTTGAAGGTCTTAATCATATCTCCCTCTGGTTTCCAGTGAATATATATTTAGTGCCTTGAGGCGCTCCTTGTAGGATCTGCCTGCTGGCCCTGAATCATTTTGTTACTATGCGCTGCACTGTTTCCAACCTATCACTGTCCTTTCTGAGGCAGGGCTCCAGAACTGGATGCAGTACTCCAGGTGAGACCTCACCGGGATCTGTATAGGTGAAGTATACCTCTTTTATTCTCAGTACCCCTCCCGATACATACCAGCGTCCTGTTAGCCTTGTTGTAGGCCTTATTGCACTACATACATACATACATACATAAATGCATATAAAAATACATGCCTGTATGACAGTAGTTCTAGTAGCATGGGCCACCCACATCCCATATGGAAGGGTTGCAGTCCTCCCCACCGCTCTTTTTCTTGTCCAAGATCGGATTCAGAATTGGGTATTACGATGCTCTTAAAAGTATCACTGTGTAGTAATATCTAGATAATTAATGTTCAGTGAGAAATATCTTGATTACTACAATATACATTACCATTTTTCCAGCTGATAAAATACTCTCTCACCACAGCACCAACTAGCTAGATAATTTTTATCTCACAATAGAATATGTCACAAAATTTAGCTAGTTGGATCGTCATAAATAGATTGTCAGCCACCTGTACTAAGTCGTGCACGCTCCTGCCAGTGCAGCATAGGCTGCTGTTTACAGCCCTGCCTTCTACACTTACTATTCAGAAAGGAACTGCTTGTATATCCCAAAATTAGCTAAACTTAAAAAGAGATAGACGTTCAGAAATGTGTGTGTGTATATATACACACAGAGTACTTTTATTTCTTTTCATTCTCCTGAAGTGAAATCTGCAAAAATTAACCAAAATTAAGGAATAGCGTAAAACGAAAATCGATTACAATTTGAACTTGCTCAAACTTGGGATCTTTTACTGTTTTAAAGATCACAATACAGTGGCAAGTATTTAAAACAGTAATGTTCATTTTGTAAACGGACATGTGATAGTGGCTTATTAGATGCACCATATATTTTCATTTGTTGGCAGTGACCTCTTGACCTCACTGGTGGTTTCTCCTCTCATGAAGGTCAAGAGGTCACTGCCACTATGAAGCTAAATAGCATCTCTCATATGCCACCATCACACATCCCTATATATCAACATACTGTGGTATTGGGACATCACTGATTAGAGGTCACTTGACCTGTTCAGCGTATATTGAAATCGAATGAAACCCCGTTTAGTGGAATTGAAGCAGTATTCCTTAATTGGATGCCTGTGTAAACTCATTCAGGGCTGGGCTCCTATTTTCATTGTGATTGAGGACAGCTGTTCAGTTGCTTCGATTGTACTGAATCTAGTTACTTTGTGAATGTAAACCTGATCAGGAGCTGATTCTGTCATTTCTCATTTAAATGGCAACAACCGCAAGTGCAGTTTGATCCAAAGCACTCAATCAATGTAGGTTTATATGCTTTGAGAAGCAGTCACTCTAACCAATTCAGTTTATTCTTATAATTCCAACAGCATTTAAACCAAAAGGATTGTACTCTGAATTAAGCGGAATTGATTACAAAGTTGTTGATTCCCACTAGATGTACGAGCAACAGATTGAAGGGAGACAGTAGTAAGCAGAGCTTAGTGAGGTGAACATGTAGCCTCACTAAGGAAAGACCATGGAGCCAGCAGTGAAGATGATGACAAGGCTGGGGAGCCTGGTTTTCCTGTGTAAACCTCAGGTACAACTTTTAAAACCGAAGGTCTGGACTGCTAGGGGAGGAATTGCTACAGCTTCCTTTAACAGGGTAAATGTCATTTTCTGCTATGTGCTGGATTTACAGCCCTCTGATGGTTAAAGGCATTTAGTTTTGTCTTAAGCCTCACAACCCGCCAGGGGGTGTGGAGTGTCTGTCTCTATATCTATATCTATCTTTATATTATAGGGGCTCAATAGCACACCTGCGTTTAAGGTTGAACAAGGGTTTCCATGCTAAACCTCAAATTAGCACTTTAATAACTTTGCAGCCGTTCAACAGTTTGCACAAAATTTTGCATCGTGATCTGGTGAAGTAGATCTCTCTATAAAGGAGTGGCGGCCTCACCCCTCCTCAGTTCTTTCCCGCCATTGACTTGTTCACATGGGTCTCCGTAGAAGCTCTGATGCAGTTTTGCACCATTTTTGCCTACGACATTTTTCAACTTAATACTTTAGAATCTCTTTTAAAAGAGATTCTTTTATTTAGTTGTCGAGAGTTGATCCTTCGACTTCTCTCTTCTGTCGCTGCAGAAAGATTGCCTCAGAGATGAACACTCTCTGTGTCTGCTGTCTTGGGCCTGACTGTGAAGTCTCCGACTGTGCGCTCTGCCAGAAGTTTAATCAAACAATAATCAGGTGATGCAAAAGTGCTCTCAAAAATTGTCTCATGGAACAGGTAGCCATTCAGGGCAGTGGTCCTCTAGGGTCTCAGTCTCCGGCAGGGTCATCAAGCTCCCAGGCCTCTAAAGCCGAGACAAGTCCTCAGGAAAGTCATCAAAAAGACCAAGATTAACCAGCCTGGTGGCACTGAGGTTGAGGCGCTGGGCGCCACCTCACACCGCCCGGCGACCGGGTTCGGGAGGCGGACTCTGGTTGCTAGTAGATCGGCAGGGGAGATGGGCTTGAGCTTCCTACAACAGCTTGCCTTCTGTGGGGAGGGAACAGGCCAATGCCCGCACACTTGCCCTCCGCGAGTACTGCAAGCCCCTCGAGGGATGGCTGGCCATGGTACAGTGTTGGCGTTGGCACTCCTGCGCTATGGCGTCAGGGGAGTTACGCTGTCTGAGGAGGCGAAAATGAGCCTGCCACCGCCCGGAAGATGGGGAACTGACGCGTGCCCACGATGTGCCTCCACTCGCCCGACAAGACCCAGGACGTGAAATGTAAGTTACGGGATGTTGTACTCCTGCCTAAATCGCCCGAGAGGTACAACCGGGGCTCCATGAGGATTCGGGTCCGCCTGAGTTAGGTGGAAGGCAGGCATGTGAGCGTCTCCTGATGGGTCAGGGTGGCAGGCTGGGGACAGGAGACAAAAAAAAAAAAAAAACACCACGATTGGGACCGCTTCTCCTGATGGCTGTCCGTTCCGACAACCTCTCCTTCCTCATCTGCTGTCCAGGTCTCTATGCCTACCAGACCCATACCGACAGCGCCTCCGTCCGATATACGGGGTGGCGATCAGTGACCTTCGGTCATCGGTCCTTCATTGTCGTCAGTGGCCCTCCCGCTCGATGCCTGATACTATCTCGGGCCCTTGGCTACAGGCACTTTGGGTTCTCAGGGTCCTTCTGGCAGGTGTCGCTCTCTGCACCGTTGACCCCAACCTCCTCTGGCTAGAGCTGTGCACCCTTTGTCTCCAGTGGAATGAACTGAGGAGGAGCGGGCCACTTATGCCTTTATAGGGTTGATGACGTTGGCAGATGGCGTCAGCTTGGCGGCCCAGTTGTACTGCTGAAAATCTTCCATGTGGATCCTGCTTCACCGATGGTGAAGTTCCTATGGTGTGACCTGAAGACTGAGATCCTCCAAGATCTTCTGTTATGGTAAGTTCTTGCATAACTGTTCTATCTCCTGACACGCCAAGTTTTGTTCTAGTTGGATTGTGGATTCTGAGATGTGGATAGTGCAAAACATTTAAAAGAAATTGCTGGGTTTTTTTTTACTGTTTTCTGTCACTGCCTTGTGCCCAGATGGTTTGGAATTTTGGTCTGAAATGTTCAGGGTAGAAAGGGCTTGGCCCACAGGTATGCCTTTGGCTGGTTTGGTGAAAAAATATTAATCGGTTTCAAAGTTATTTAAATTTGTCTGAGCATGCTCAGTAAGCACTCTTAGTAGCTGTGTGAAATGATCGTATGAGGCCAGTTCTTTTAAGTGAGGAAAATTTTTATATTCACGTCATCTTGTTTCTTTTTTTTTTTTGGTTTGTTTTTAAATTAAATTTTTTCAAAACCCCAAAGTGACATCCTGCACAGAGACCGAGATGTGTATTTTGCTCATCAGGACCCCGTTATGTGGATTCTGCACTTAACTGTTGGAGAAATGACCCAGAAAAAAATACATACATATATACACACACATATATATATATATATATATATATATATATATATATATCATATATATATATATATATATATATATACATATATATATATATATACACACATATACATATACATATATATATATATATATATATATATATATGAGTGTGTGTTTATATTTTAAATCCTTTTTCAGGACTCTCTTCCAATATGAACATTTTGTATGACTGAAAATATCTGAAAATTTCAGTATGAATGAAAATATCATATGAATATTTTCGTATCAACGAAAATGTTAGGCTCTTCCTGGACTCAAGTGTCCACCACTCGTTCACACTAATGGGAGTACATTGGAGGTGCTAGGACCCCATGGGAGCCAAAAATCTTAAGGAGGGCGGTGCGGGATAGGACCACGTATTTGCGGCACTGCGAGGCTAGCTGCGTTGTATAGGCTATCTTGGCGTCGACCTCCAACTGCCTCAGTTCCTTTTCTCTCGCTATCGAGTGCTTCGATGTCACTCACCCTCTGGGAGTCTAGTCTTAGTCCTATCGACAGCAGCTATATAGCCATTCAGTATTCAGCAACTTACCATTTTTTTCTTAAAAAGGAAAGAAAAACAAAATGTAGAAGTTATTCTCAGCCTGCCATCAGCGAGTCGACCTTTGATGGTAGGGAGACTTTTTTGAAAACTGTGATGACAGTGGGGCTGTTCCGGTCCACTGCCCTTTTTGGAGGAGTCCGACCATGGGCAGTCCGATGCTGCTGGGGAGACAGTCGCCTGTAGCACAAATGTAGTGGTTCGGGCGTGGCTCTACTTGACCTCGAGCTCTTCTTCCTTCTGTCAGTGGAAGAAGAATCTGTGCCTCGAGTAAGCCCTCTGGTATGTCTGCGCATTGATTATGCTGGTTGAGGCGGTAAGCCTGAAATTACTCTGGTGGGTTCTCCTGTAGCTCCGTCCTGCGGCTGTGATCTTCAACACTGGTTCCCATCTGTGTCCTTGGTTGGATTCTGGTGAGCAGTTTCACCTCTGGGCCGCTCTTTCAGAGCAAGGGTATGGCGTCTGCCCAGTTGTCCTGGGTCCAGGGCCTTGGGGCCACTGGGCCGTGGCCAAGTCAGCAAGGCCAAAATGTGCAAAGCCCTCTCTGGTGCACGCGCCATCGATGCAGACTCCTCGTGCCTGCCCACTCTCCTTTTTCCCCTGTGAGGCTGGCATTAGTACCGCTTCCTTCTTCCCCTTACTTCCAGGTCTAGGACCAGTAGCGATTCTGGTGCCATGCGTTGTGCATGCTCCGTGGTGGTGCTTTGTCTGGCGCCGATGCTTGATGCTGCTGCCTTAAGGCGGTGCCATGTGGTGCGGTGTCACCTTGCGGTGCCTGCACTGTCTGTGGTGCTATCGCTGCCATTGCTGGCCCGTGCGGCACTGGTTGTGTACCATGTGTGGTGTTGGTACGCGGATGGTGCTGAACTCCTCCCAATCCAGGTGGTGGCATCTCCCGGGTCTTGACCTGCACTTTAGAGGTTATTTTGGGGTGGAAGTGTATCTGGATGAGTCTCTCCCTCTTCTGCTTTGTCGAAGGCGCGAGTGGATGACTCATTTTATGGGCTGGAATGCAAACCCTCTGTATCAGTGTGGTGGAAGATCTTCTTTCCAGTTCCTTTTTCTCAGGGATATGGGGTCCACCATAACATTTCAGTATTCATCAGTACGGTATACCCTGTGGAACATACTTAATGCAGTGGTCAAGAGCCTCCGAAATCTTATGCTCCATTGCTGGGGCATATAACCCAGTAATCAGCTAAAAGCTTTTATGGACACCTCCGTCTCTGTCTCTAGGGCAGCTGCCGCTGGCAGCAGGTGGTTCGTCTCCTTGACTGTGCTTATCTGTTCAGCTAAAGGCCACTCAGTACATTAGGGCTGCCATCTAAACCACACGACATCCTCGTGACAAGCAGTCCTGTCAAGGTAGAGGCCAGGTGCCCTTTTCAGGAACCAACCCTCAGTCACGAAGAACATAGTAGAGGGCACAGGATCCGAGTGCCCTATACTAATCTCTGTGGATCCAGCCCAGACCCCACCCAGCTGTCGGGGGGTGCCTCTCGATGGTAGGAGGGCTCTAATTGGTTTTACAACCAGTGGAAGTCCATCACAGAGGACCTATGGGTCATCAGGATTGTCCGAGGGATACTCTCCCAATTTGGCAGCTTTCCCAGACCTTCCACCCAGGCGGCAGCCAGTCTGTCGGCCTCTGTCACATGCTTTGCTTCTGAGATATGTGGCCACTGTGGGTACTGGGCAGTAAAAAAAAAATCATTCCACAACAGAGCGAAGCACAGGTTCCTATTTCCATTGCTTCTGGTTCCAAGTTAACAGACGGCATGCACCCATTTGTTGACCTTGAAAGGTTAAAAAGTTCCCTGTTCCAGGAACAGTTCTCTAAATCTTGGTGTCCAAGTCTTCACTTTCTGGACATTTGGCTCTAGCCAGCCCATCCGGTTAAGATACACAGGAAGCAGTCGCGCAGCTTCTCAGTTGTTCTCTCCAGGTTCGGAAGGTGCCAGTTGATCTTCCAACAGCTCCTCTTCTTAAGAGCCCCCTAGATACCTCCAAGGCATCAGCTTCATTGCAGAGGATGGGAGAAACTACATCTTTAGATGGCCTGTTATCTGAAACGACTCTAATTTGGCCTCCTTTTTAGTTGAGTGGATGTTGGCACTCTGGTGGTCCTCCGAGCAAGCAGTGGTCTCCGACCCAGCATCCATGATCCTCCGTGACAAGATGACAGAGCCTCAGACAAAATTTGTGGTGGGCTCACTGCCAAGGCCTCGACACTCAGGTGCATGTACGGGGTTGGGGCAGGATGATTCTCATCGTCGAGACTGGCCTCAGCAGAGTGATTTGTACTGATCTACAGTCTGTCAGAAGTTCCCCGGTGACTACCTCTACTAGCGGACCCTCTGGCTCAGCGACTTTAGTCCATCCTAGCCTCAGGCTCCTGTCATCTCCATGCCACGCCAGAGGAGATGGAAGTGGGTAAGCTCTGGTTTTTCCCAGACCATGGCAGATGTCTTCTCAGTCTTGCATAGGCTTTCCACCAGGAAGCTTACATGGCTAAGTGGAAACCCTTTTCCATCTGGTGTGCAAGTCCCTTCTGGACTCTTTAGTTGCCCATCAAGTAAGGTGTTGAGTGCCTCTTGGACCTGTTGATCTCAGGTCGGCCATACTCGGCAGTGAAGGTTCACTTCTGCGTGTTTTGGCCTGTCTTGAGCCAATAGACATCTTGTCACTGGCTCAATTGTCGTTAGTCAAGTTTTGCTTTAACTCATTGTCTCTAGCAAATGCCTGTAGTCAGCAGTAAAATACACTGGTGTGTCCTGAGGATGACTACAGAAGTCGCTACTGACTTCCTGTGTGCCCTTACAGCGTCTGGAGACGTCACTTATATATTTTATATATAATATAATAAAATATCAATATATATTTGATTGTATAGCCCTGTTGGAAAAGGTAATTTTGTGCTGAACAACTTTGGCACTGATATTTTGTGTATACCATGTATACTTTAGGAGTTATTAGCATTTGTTTATGGTATGGTGTGTATGGCTTATTTGCTTTTTAGTGAAAAAAATTTTTGTTTTGCTGTTTTAGAGCCAGCAGAAAAAAAACTAAATTGCTTATTCTAGGATCGTGAATATGCTGTTCTAGCCACACTTGTTGGCAGGTACCTTGTTGCTTTAAGATGTGCCGAAAGTCTTCCAGCTGGCTCCTCCCACTCACCCAGGAGCTATAACCCTCCTGCGCTCCGCCTTATGACGCTCAGACCTTCCTTTCTGCTGAAAGGTTCAGGTTCCTCCTTAGCGCCCCGCATGTAGTAGGCCCTGGCTTCGAATTTGCTTCCAGAACTGATCCTCAAGCTCTCTAGAGTAAAATTTGCTAATTTTTTGATCGCGATTCTGGATGGAGGAAAATAGGCCAACGGGTTTTGCTAGTGCCCTGCAGGCAGAAGATCTCGTGACGGATCCACACGCCTCATGCGTTTATTGCCGGGGTGAGACCACGATCCATGAGCTTGCTAATTTTGTCTGTCATTCACCCGAATAACTAGGGAGCCGCGCTGCCCGATTTCGATTGGGGCGATCAGAGAAGTGTTTCCGCCAGTCAAATCGAAGGAGGCCCGTTATGGTCTCCGTGGCTGCAGGGGTCCACTGAGCAGTTGGAACAGCTCAAGGCCTTGAGGAGGAGGCGCTCAGGCCGTGGCGAGTTCCTCTTTGGTTTCGGCCTTTATTTCCTCTGCTCCTCGGATCCTCCTGTTCGGCTTCCTTCAAGGAGCTGTGCCAGTCTCTCCCGACTAAGGGAGAGAGTCTTCAGTCCATGCATTTCACGCCCAAGAAGGAGGAGTCAAGAAAGACAAGTCGACTTGTCTGCGTTCATGGGACCGGGATTGGTCCCCGCCACAGGAGAACTCTGTTTCCACTTTCTTAGGGTCGGGTCGAGCCGAGGCCGCAGGTTTCATGGTGTCCCTGTCGAACCAGTCAGCCGAGACGCCTGTTGATGCAGCCGAGATTTTCTCCAGTCGATTGTCGCCTGATCCAGCCGATGAGACTCTTTTTCCAATGCCGGTGCTCCCAGTGTCTTCCAAAGGGTCGGCCCAGAATGTTGGGCAGGACCTAGTATCCAAGGAGCTGGACCCGGAGCCTAGGGTTTCTCCGCCCGGTCAAGCTTCCCGCTGGCATCGCTGACAGTAGAGGTCTCGGTCCTGCTCCTTGGCTTCAGTGTTGGGAAAGTTCCGCCATCGTGGGGTGTCGGCCCCACCGTCATGGCAGCGGGCGCTCGCCGGTCATCATCATCTTCATCCTCGGGTGAAGAGAGTTCAGCACAAGTTGTGTCGATACTACGAAGATCTTGGCAGCAGTTGGTCCTGTCGGATCAAGCTTCCGACCGGTTCGACTCGATATAAAATGTCTCGCGAGTCAATCCAACGTCGACCATGGCCCCTGGCCACCAACACAGCTAAAGCCAGCGACTCCACCGATTCAGGTGGAGCAGCCGATCAGCTCAAGTCTGAAGCACCTACCAAGGATTGCGTCGCTTTTGTCCCATAGACTGTCGGTCACTCACCCTGACCGCCCAGGTAGGGTAGAGTGTGACTTGGGGAGTGGGGCGCCTGCTGTATGTTGAATCCTCAGAGTCCAAGGACTCCTCCGTGGTCTCCTGTCTGGTGGACACGGAATCTTTGGGGGTTTCTCAGCGAGGCGCTTCCTCACTGATGGCCATTTGTCGGCTCATCTCTGAGTCTACGGGATGGAGCTGGAGCCTATCGGAAACAGGCTAAGTACCCCCTCACAAAGATTCTAGATAAGGGGGATTCTGCTGTGGAGGCCTTCCAGTGGCTGAGGCTATTGTGAGCCCAACCTTGAGCTGTGGCAGGCTCTGCTTCCTGTCCCATGCCTCTTCTGCCTACATGGCCTGCAAGTATGTGGTGCCCATGGGGTCCTTGTCGGTATTATGGAGCAACCCTCTGCAGTGGGGTTAGTGGCAGACTCTGTTTTCGGCACTGGCAACAAGGGAGATACTGATAGACTCCTGGACAGGGAGTCCAAGCAGTTGGACCACCCGGGAAGAAGGTGTATGCAGCGCCCTCTCTAGGCCTCCGCCAGGTTCAGCTCGGCCATTATCATGGCACATTTCTTGTGCTCTCTTGCACTCCTGAATGAGGTGATCTCATCTCCCAGCTGACCTCCAGACCACAGTTAGGCAGGTCCGGGATCAGGAGAGGGTGGTGGCCAAACAGCAGCTCCAGACGGCTCTGGATATTGGCAGTTCTTGTGCCTGCTCAGTAGTGGCCGCAGTGGTCTTACGCCGTGAGGGCTTGGCTCCACATCTCGACCTTCATGGCAGATATACAGCACAAGTTGGCAGATGTCCCTTTTTGGATACTGACCTTTTGGGCCAGGCATGGAGGGTCACCTCCAGCATAGAGAAGTCCAGTGCCACCTTGGATTCTACTACATCTGCTCAAAAGGACAAGGGCTCCAAGTGTGCTAACCACAAGCCCTTTTGCCTTTACCCTGTGGCCAGACCGCCCAGCAGCAACACTAGTAGCAGGGCAGCAGGCTCAGACTTGGCATCTCGACAAAGTCCGTGGCCTCCTCCTTCAGAAGCCTCGGGGAGGTCCCAGTGGTCCTCCCAGGACCCTCCTCCAAGCCTGCTCATTGATAGGTTGGGGATGCCTCCCTGGGTCCTCCATGGAGTGCTGGCTCAGCCACTTTATTTCTCTTGGTCCATTATCACTCTACGGACCGGTGGGTTTTGGAAGTGGTGGTTGAGGCCTGCCTCTAATTTGAGCAGGCCCCTCTGTGCAGTCCAGCCCCAGGGGGGGGGGTGGGGTGGATATCAGGTGTCCTCAGCTCAGGCAGCTGTCAGAGCCGACCTGGCCCAGCTCCTCCTAAAGGAGGTGGTGCGCCCAATAGTGGACTCGCCTTCAGACCCAGGGTTTGTTGCCAGGTACTTCCCGTGCCAAAGTGGTCAGGGGCTGGCACCCCATTCTAGATCTGCATGACCTGAATGGGTTCCTCAGGTCTCGCACTTTCCAATGGTAACTCTGGCTTGGATCATACCATCCCTGGAGCAAGGAATGTGGATCTGCTCCTAGACCTTCAGGATGCGTTCTTTCACGTCTCGATCTGTCTGTTCCATCGATGGTTCCTCTGCTTCAGAGCAGAAGGAACTCTTAGAGTTCCAGGCCATGCTCTTGCCTATCTTCAGCCCCCAGGGTCTTCACCAAATGCATGGCAGTGGTGGTGGCTTACCTGAGGCGCCGAGGGTCCGGTGTACCATTACCTGGACGACTGGCTAATAGCAGATCTCTCCAGGTTGGAGGTGGAGTGGTCCAATGATCTGGCCTCCAGACTTGTGCAGAACTTGGCCTCCTGATCAGTGAGGCCAAGTTGGAGCTCACCCTGCGCGGGTGATTCCAGTTCATCGGGTAGAGCTTGACTCCTGCCGAGTGAGCTCGGCTCCTGGCGGACAGGGCAGAGGCTCTCCTCCTTTGCCCAATCATTTCTAGGTGGGCAATTGCGCCTGCCTGGGACTTCCCTCGTCTTCTGGGCTACATAGCGGCCTGCACCAGCATGATCCGGTTGGGCCTGCTGGCATATGTGTTCCCTTCAGTGGGAACTGGCCAGCCAGTGTTCTCAGCGCCAGGTCATCTCAACCAGCTGGTCTCTGTGACCCAGAAAATGGGGATGGCCTCCAGTGGTGGCTTGTCCCATCCCACCTGCAGGAAGGGATCCTGTTTGTCCGCCTAAGCCGACGGTCGCTCTGACAACCGATACCTCTCTGATGGGTTGGGGTGCCCATCTGAGGAATACAGAGCTCACGGGCTCTGGTCCCTCAGGAGTCTCGATGCCACATCAATCTGCTGGAGCTCCAAGTGGTCCGCCTTCACTCCGCTTTGTTCGGGTCAAGTGGTCCAAGTCCAGATGGACCACACCACGACCATGTACTATCTCACAGACAGTGCGGGACAAGCTCCTTACCTCTGTGCAAGGAAGCTCTCTGCATTTGGTCGCTCATGCTCAGCCTGGAGGCAGATGATCTAGCCATTCATGTGGCAAGAGCTCCGAATCAGCTGGCCGATGCCTTCAGCCGGATGGGCGGGGCAACCCATGAGTGGTCTGTCCGAGAGGTAGTACAATCTGTTCTCCCTCTGGGGAACCCCAGGTGGGCCTGTTTGCCTCCAGGGAGAACGCAAAGCTGAGGTTGTTCCATGCCCGCCCCACTCAGCAGGGTTTTGCTGCAGGGATGTCTTCTCAGGCCTTGGACCCCAGGCCTCTTCTGCATCTTCCTCCACTCCCTTGATTCACAACGTGCTCATCAAGGTCAGGAGGACAAGACACAGGTGATCCTGGTAGTTCCAGACTAGCCACACCACTTCTCGTATCCAGATCTCCTCAGCCTCAGCTCCAGGCTCTCAAGGTGGCTTCCAGCATGCCCGGACCTGCTCTCGGGAAGGTATTCCATCTGGACCTTCAATCCCTGCACCTGTTGGCCTGATTCCTGAGCAACTAGAGTTCCAGGCCCTGGGTCTCTCCGGCGAGGTCCTCAACATTGTTGAGGTGTCCCGTAAGGAATCGACCAGAAAATGCTACGCCTTTAAATGGAAGAGATTCTCCATCTGGTGTCTGGCAAAGGATTGGTCCCTCGTCCTGCACAGTGGCGGCATTTTGACTACCTTTGGTCCATCTCACCAGCAGGGGCTGCGGTCGACAACCTAAAGGTGCACCTGGCAGCCATCTCTGCTCACGGTTGTGGGCGGTCAGCAGTCAGTGGCGCAGGAGAAGGTGGTCTGGCACTTTTTCAAAGGCTTAGATCATATCCCGTCCGGTGCGTGAACCTCTACCTCTGTGGGATTTACTGCTGGTTTTGGCAAAGCTCATGGGCGTTTCATTCGAACCTACACAAGTGTGAGATGTCACACTTTGTCGTGAAGACTGCCTTCTTGGTGGCTATTACGCCAGCCAGGAGGACTGGGAGTTACAGGCACTCTCCATAGAGTCTCCTACCTGGTCTTCCACAGGGACAAGGTTGTCCTGTGCCCTCACCCAAATTCCTTCCAGGTGGTGTCGGAGTTTCACCTTAACCAGGTGATTACTCTGCCGGTGCTCTACCCCAGTCACACCTCGGAGGCCTAGTACAGGCTCCATACTTTGGACTTGAGATGAACGCTTGCTTGTTACAAAGAGCAAATGACAGAAGTTCGGGAGAGGTTCGCTAGCTGTTTGTTACCTATGCTGAAGCCGCACCTGACCGACCTGCAGCCAAGTGGACAATAGCTAGATGGATTACATCTTGCATTGACCTCTGCTATAGGTTGGCGGTGAGGAGCCTCCCATTGGGCTAAGGGCTCATTCCACCCGCCATACCGCTGTGTCAGTGGCTGCTTCAGGGATGTCCCTATACAGGATATCTGCAGGGCTGCTACCTGGAAGTCAGCACACACCTTCATTTGCCATTACGTATCAACCTTGAGTTGCGCTGGGATGCTGGTTTTGGAACCTCAGTTCTCCAGTCCCCTTCCATAAGTAGGGGTGTGCATCTCGCCTCCTCCTCCCGGAGACCTGCTAGAATCTGCCAACAAGTGTGGATAGAAAACATATCCACGATCCTAGAAAAACAGGTTTCTTACCTGTAACAGTAGATCTTACTTGAGAGGGCTCTTGCAGTAGGTATTCACAAGTAGGAATAACCCGTCAGGCATCAGGACCTTCTAAAAATCTCTAGCTAGCAGTCTCGGCAGGGACCACCCCACATCCGGTGACCGATGTCATCTGAGCGTCACTATAAAAGGCGGTCCCGACTCCCACCTTCCAGTTCTTTCCGCTGTCGGCTTGTGAAAGTACCTTGGAAGAACAGCACTCGCTTATCTTGCCATTTGGAAAAGTATAAACCCTTTTCAACAAGTTTCTTTCTTATTCTGATAATTGTATGTTACTACCTCGCTGTGCATGTCGTCCCCAATGCCATCGGAATCTCATAAAAACAAGTGCAACTCATGTGGATCCCAGCTCCCTCACAAGGACGGCCATTCCTCTGCCTCTTCTGTCTGGGCCTAGACCTACTGCGTGGAGGAGTGTGAACACTGCCGAAAATCAACGCTACTGAACGATATAGTAGTCCCTGGAAGCACATTTGCTCAAAAGAAAATGGCATCCATGGAAAAGAACTGAAAAATTGATGTAGGTATTAACTTCTCTTGAGGGCATCACAAGGATCGGGACTCACCATCCACAGTGGCCATGACTTCGCTTGAGTCGCGACTCTACCGTAACTTCCCCTCTGGAGGATCGTCCTTGATGGCCCGACTTAGTGGTATCTAAGCTGGCGTCAACCGCCCCATCCGGTTTACGGCTCGGGCCCGATGGGAGCCTCCGGGCAAAGGAGGCCCGCACTCGCTACAGCCTCTAAACCCAGGCCTACTGGTCAGAGTGCGTTTGATAAGCCGGCTGCCCAGACTTGGCTGGTAAGTCAGTCGTTGGTATACCCGACGTCCACCCAGCTGGCGACCTGTCGTCAGGCTCTCCTTCCACCCCTGATGCCGGAGAGTCGCTGCAGCCACACCTGTTGCATTGCCTACTGAGGTCTCCGCGTCTCCACTGGCTCCTCCCGAGGTTCACTCCTCCCTCCCTGGCTGGGTTGAGAAGCCTGAACGCTGCCATGAGGCACCGCGCCTCGACGCCGGATTCTCGGATGCGGACCCGACGCCAGACAACCCAAGCACTTTGGCATACCGCTTTTGACGAGAGAGGCAGTCAGAGCCTTCTGGGTTCCCGGACCCCAACAGATCCCCCTTCAGGCCCTACACCTTCAGGGCCGACACCAGGACTTTCGACTCCAGGGCCCCTGGCCAGGATACCCGACGCCACAGTATCCAGCTCCTCCGCATTCCCGACGCTGGGCCTCCCGGACGTCAGGTTACGGGTACCCTTATTACGGGTTTCCAGGTTACCCATATCTGAGCCCCTCCGCCTCCTCCTCCACCTACCCCGCAGCCTCAGGTGAAGTTGAGGAGGTCTTGGCCTCCTGGTGGGCTGAGGCTAAAACACAGATCACCTAAAGATTGAAAAACGTATACTGACACGGACCCCTTACGTTGGCACGAAAAGACTCCCCTACCTCTGCCTGACACCAGAGCTGCACCTTCTGGCTCTCGGGCCAGGGAGGACATGCCCCTGGGGACCCCCAGAGAGGGTGATCCTCCTCCTAGGGAAGACTCTCCTTCTGCATCATCAGAATCTTCGGAGTCAGATTTGGACTCCGGATGCTCTGACCTAGAGGACGAGCCCGCACTCCAGATAGACCCAGGCCACAAGGTTCTCAGAAGTCCCTCCAGAAGAACTTTCCTTTCTGGAACTGCTGAAGAAAATCCAGGCTGCCTGTGAATGGCATTCGGTGGACCCAGACCCCAGCGTAAGAAGCTTACGAGCCCATCTGTATCTCCGTAGACTTCTCCAGCCTGGATAGAGCCTCATGCGGATCTTGTTTCCACTATTTGAAGCAACCTTCCTCATTAGCCCTCCTTCCGCTGGAAGGCAGACAGGCTATACCAGGCTCCTGAGGGAAGGGCTTCTTTAGCCTTCACCCAAGGCTGATTTGGTAGTGATTAGTGCCGCACACAACTGATCAACCAACCCTAAGCATTTTAGGTCGTCCCCTCCTGACAAGGAATCACATCTTCTGGACCAGTACAGGAAGAAGATCTGTGCTGCTTCCACTCTGGGCATGAGGGCCCCAACTACGTCAACCACATGGGGACTACCAGAAGACTATCCTTAGTCAGATGGAATCAAAACTGGACTCCCTCCCAGACTAAGCAGGAACTAGAAGATCTTGTCCGCTCCGCAGCGTTTGGCCTGTAGACACTTGCGGTGCTATATGGACGTGGTGGACACAGCAGGCAGGAGCTTGGCCTTCGCCCGTATCCTTGTGGCTTCACGCCTGGCTCAAAGTGTCAGGTCTGGCCCTGAAGTATAATCTGCTATTCACGATGCTGCCTTTAGAAGGTCTGTGCTGTTTGGCGGTGATGTCAAGGACATCATCACCGAATTACAGGAAATGGGTTTGGCATTAAAGTCTGTTCAGACAATGTACAGACCCTCTCGGGCAGAACGTTCCTTTCGGTGCCCAAGTGCCACAGGGCTAAGCAGATGCAATCCAGACATCCCAATAAACGTAAGGCTCGCCAGCTGCCAAGGCCCCTGGCAAGAAAGCTTCCGGCCTCTACTGCTGCTCTGCCCTCCTGACTCCCTTTCTCTCCCACTGCCTCTGTCCAGTTCAGAGGAATTGGTAGGAGGGAGAGTCTCCTGCCATCTGCCTGGCTGGGAGAGGATAACGACAGATACCTGGGTGCTCCAGCTGATTGCAGCAGGACACACTGTAGAATTCATTAAAAAACCACCTTGCAGACAACCCCTCCCTCTTAGCCTCTCTCGCATCTGCAATTGATACTGGAAGAGATGCACTCTCTTCTGTTGAAAGAGATAGAACCTGTCCCCTCCATCTTCAGGGGACAGGTTACTATTCTCACTTCTTCTTATTACTAGAGATCTGAGGCCCATTCTCGTCCTCAGCTCCCTCAATCTGTTTGTGGAGTAAAAATGGTTCGAGTGCTCTCCTCCAGAGCCTTCTTGCCATGCTTGACCAGGCCTGTGGCTATGTGCCCTGGATATACAGGATGCCTACCTCCATTTGCCACTCCCACATAAGTGCCTCCGTTTTTTTTTTCAGGGGTCCCACTATCAATTCAAGAGTTCAGGGCTCTCCCATTTGGTCTGTCCTCGGCCCTCGGTATTTACCAAATGCCTGACGGTAGTGGCCTTTCTGCACTACAAGGGGTCCAGAGTCTTCCCTACTTGGACGATTGGCTTCTGGCAGCCCGTCCAGGAAGAACTCTTGGGCTCCCTTTTCCTCACCCTTCAAGTTTTCTTTGACCTGGGATTACAATCAACCTTGTCAAGTCCCATCTGATCGCTTGCCAGCAGCTGCAGTTCATAGAGGCAGTGTTGGACACGACCCTGGGCAAGGTGTTTTTGCCCCGGACATAGCTGAGACACTGTCAGTCTAGGCTCACTTAGTATCGGGTCTCAGAAGGTCGGAGCCAGGAAGGTCCTCCGCCTTCTGGGCCTGATGGTGGCTGCCATCCCACCGTCCCACTAGCTCGCCTGCATGAGAATCTCTCAGTGGACCCTCACGGACTCAATGGGATCAGTCTCAGGATGACCTGGATTACGAGATCCTGGTGTCGGATCCTGTTGTCAGGGACTTGCAGTGGTGGACAGTTGCAGATCACCTCAGTCTGGGGACCCGTTCTGTACCATCCCACCCAGCCAGACTCTGATGATGGATTACGTCGGGGCAGGCTGGGGTGCCCTCTCGGGTCTCATGGACTCAGGGCGGCTGGTCTCAGTTCGAACAGAGACTCCATATAAACGCCTCTCGAACTGAGGGCAGTCCTTTATGCCTCCAGGCTCTCCTTCTAGTTGTCTCTCCGGTCATCTTCTCGTACATTCAGACAACATGTGTGGTACCTCAACAAGCGGGGAACTTGTTCTTATCTCCTCTGCTGGGAAGCCATGAGAATCTGGCACTGGGTGTCCCAGCACAGCCTTCATCTGATGGCTGCCCATATGCCAGGGATGGAGAACACTCTGTGGATGCTTTAAGTCGCTCGTCAGCCAAGTCTCACAGGTGGGAACTAGAGCAGGTCATGCTAAACAACGTCTTCCAGCATTAGGAGACCCCTCAAATAGACCTTTTCGCCTCCCGACAACGCCAAACTTCCAGTCTTCTGCTTGCTCAGGGTGAGATGTTTCTTGTCATGACGCACTGTCTCTGTGCTGGAAGGACAAGTTTGTTTATGCCTTCCTCAGTTCCTCTGATCCCAAGAGTGCTCAACAAGCTAAGATCAGAAGGTGCGAGAATGATCCTCATCGGCTCCTTTCTGGCGAGGCAAGCTGGTTCTCTCTTCTGCAACAATTTTCGAGGAACCTCCTGTTCTCTCTCACTGTCTCAATACTTGCTGACCCAGAAGTAGGGACCCTGGTCCATTCAGGCTTCAAGTCTCTTCACCTTCACTGGCTGGCTCCTTCAGACATAGCTCAAAGCGCGTTTTGGAGTTCCCTCCACGGTGGCCGATATCCTGGTGGAGGCCAGAAAGCTTTCACGAGGTCCACTTGCGCCATGAAGTGGAAGCGTTTCACTATCTGGGCGGGTTTTAATAACCTAGAACCCTTTTCTTGTCCACCTGTACAACTTGGGCCTTAGTTATTCGTCAGTGAGCGTACATACAGCAGCCATTTCGACCTACCACATCCCTTTCAGGAGCAGGACGTTTGCACAACTAGAAGTTTATAAGACTTTTCTGCGGTCTTGCACCTATGACCACCGATTCGCAACCCTGCTCTCCCGGGACCTAAACTTCATTCTGGAGAAGATTACTCTGCCTCCTTGAACCATGGCGGAGGCAGAGCTAAAGTTCTTTCTTGGAAGACTTTATTTCTGGTGACCATTACCTCAGCTTGGAGGATTTCTAAGTTGCAAGCCCTGATGTGTAAAATCCCTATTTGATTTTCCACAGAGATAAGTGCTATGTGTACTAATCCTAAAATTCTTCCGAAAGTGGTGGCTGAATCTACTTTGAATCAGTCCATCGAGCTTCCAGCCTTCTTCACGGAGCACTCCAGTCAAGAAGAGTACCTCTCCATACCCTGGATGTACATAGAATTCTGAGATACTGCATTCACAGGACTAAAGATCTCAGAAAACAGACCAACTCTTTGTATCTTTCGCTAACAAGAGAGAAGGCAACCCTGTTTTCAAGCAATGCCTTTCTAGATGGTTGGCCAGTTGTATCACTTTCTGTTATGACAAATATCACAAGACCTTCCCGGGTCAGGTCAAAGGCCACTTCACTGAAGTGCAGCCTCTGCCAGTTGCTTTAAGAATGTGTCAGCAGCTGAGATTTGTGCAGCCGCAACTTGACCGTCTGTCCATACCTTCACAAAACATTACAGCTTGACATTGCCTCTCACCGCAGAGTAGGCTTCGACTAGCTGTTCTGCAGGAATCCTCTCACGATCCCTGTCTAGAAGCTCAACATTTGTGGATGGTGTTTCCTCCTCCGCTTTCTTTTGTTCCAGACTGCTTGGGACTCGGTCCTACTTGTGAATACCTACTGCAAGAGCCCTCTTGAGTAAGATAGTACAGTTATGTAAGAACTTACACGTAACAGTAAGAGAGCAGCTCTTGCAGTAGGTATTACCGTCCCTCCCTCCAACCCCTCAATTTCTTCTTTCAGATATCGGGCTGTATTCTCTTCTCTCCTGTCAGACCTTTTGCTCTTGGTGGGAAGAACTGGAGGGTGGGTGTCGGGACCGCCCCTTTATACTGATGTCGGATGATGCCAGTCACCTGACATGGGGTGGTCCCTGACAGAGACTGCTAGCTAGAGAATTTTCCATGGGGTCCTGATGCTGACTGCTTAGTCCTACTTGTGAATACTCTGCAAGAGCCTCTCTCGAGATCTACCGTTACGGTAAGTTCTTGCGTAACTACTTTCTAGGAGTGGTATATGTTGTTCATCCCACACTGACCAACCCGAACTCTCTCCTGCTTTGGCACAAACCTGGCTTCCAGCGAGCTAGATGAGTGGCGTCATGAGAGGAGCCAGGGTTATACCACCCGGTTGGGTGGGAGAAGCCAGCTTGAAGACTTTCAGCACATCTTAAAGCGGCAAGGTACCTGCCAACAGGTGTGGATGAACAAACATGTACCACTCCTAGAACTACTGTTACAGGTGAGTAACCTGTTTGTATTACTTGCATACAACCATTGGAAAGGGAAGTTTGTGCTGAACAACTTTCCACTCATACTTTGTGTCTAGCACTTACGGTTCTTGAGCTATTAGGATTTGTTTGTGGCATGCTGACTGTGGCTTGATTTTGCTTAGAAAGGCCGGGATTCACTGTTAACAGTATACAGGAGACAAGTGGCACAACTTGAGAGCTCCTGTGGAGGTAATGAGTTAAACTCCAGAAGGAAGGGAGCACTCCTTCACTCTCTGGATGTTAGGGACGGTTCTGCAGATTCATCAACAGAGCGAAGATACACACATCCAAGCAACCATTGTATCTTCAGCATGCCTTGACTGGGTCAGCCACTTGCCATGAGATTTTAGACTTGGTTAGTAGCATGTATCCGACACTACTAATCCATGTCACAAGCAAGTTCAAAGACTGGATTCACACCACTCTGTCAGAGCGGTTCTGGCTTCCTGGCGGAGGTCGTAATGTACCCATTGCAGTCATCTGCAAGGCAGTGAGTTGCAGCCCAGAGCATACTTTTGTAAAGCACTATTTTCTGGATGTCCATACCAGACAGTCTCTTTCTTTGGTAGGACAGTCCTTATGGACTTCCATCCTAAATGAGCTCTGTCTGTGACTGCCCTACTGGGGGATTTTTAGCTTGGTACTCTCCCGTTAGTGTGAATGAGATGAGGTGTGGAGACTTGAATCCAGGAAGGTATGGAAATTTTGTGCTTACTGTAATTCTTGATCTTCTTGGATGGAGTCTCCATCGCTCATTCACACACCACCCACCATACCCTGAGGCCACTCATTCTGTTTTTAGTCTTCACTACCTTGTTGTTCAGGCTGTGAAGACATTGTTAAATTGACCCTTCTTACATGGGTCATCTGGGCCTTCATGTGCCCAGAGGTTAGAGTTAGGATTAGTTCACGCTGCACCTCCTCGGTCGAAAAGATACTGAGGGTGGTTGGAGGGAACAACGCCGAGGATAACCTATCTGGCGTGAGCTAGTCTCAGCGGTAGCCCGTGCTCCCCTGTGGTCCTATTCCTTGGCGGCCTCCTGAATTTTGGCTCCCAGGTCCTGGCCTGCCGTGTACTCCCATTAGTGTGAATGAGTGATGGAGACTCCATCCAAGAAGATCAAGAATTATGGTAAGTACGTAATTTCCATTTCATACGACAATTTTCATATATTTCTGTTTACATGAAAATTTTCATGTGATATTTTCATTTATACAATTTTGTATGATCCTTTTGTTCATAAGAACATTTGTGCTATGTCCAAATGAAAATATCATATGAAAATTTTTGTATGAACGAAAATATCATACAAACATTTCGTGTATTTCTGTTCATTTTGTATGATTTTTTCATTCATACGAAAATTTTAGTATGATATTGCTGTTTAAACAAAAATTTTTAGAGTCTTTGCCTTACTTTTTTGCAAGTGACGGGTATAAGCTGAGAACGTTAGGTGGTGGTCTAATTCACAGCCAGGTATTTAAATTTGTTGACAGCTTCAAGGTTGTCACCAGGAGGTTTTGATGGGCGGCAAAGAGTAGAGCGCTTTTGGAACTGCGGTCAGATGATTGGAGTGGAAGTACATGACCTTAGTTTTCTCAACGTTTAGTAGGAGTTTAGACCATAAAAGATTTTGTTGGAGGAGGTCAAATTTAGCCTGAAGCTCTGTGCATACTTTTTCTCACTGAGGGTTTGGAGATGTAGAGGACTGTGTCATCTGCGAATAGATATAACTTAGCTTTGCTGACATTGACCCTGATGGAGTTTATATAAATCATGAACAGAAGGGTCCAAGGATTGAGCCTTCGGGTACTACATAGAAACATAGAGTTTGACGCAGATAAGGACTGCTTGGCCCACCCAGTCTGCCCATTTCCTACCTATTGGATAAGCTGAAGATTCAAGTATACCAAAAGCCTACTTCCTCCTACCCCCACTATAGAAACATAGAAACATAGAAGTTGACGACAGATAAGGACATGAGGCCCATCCAGTCTGCCCATTTCTTTTCTACCTTATAAATGTGCCATCGACCTTTGCTCTGTCAGTGGCCTATCTATTCATAGTCATTTGTATTGCTCCTTATGCCTATCCATGCCTGTTTGAAGCCCTGCACTGTATTCATAGCCACCACTTCTTGTGGTAAGCCATTCCATGCATCCACCACCCTTTCTGTGAAAAAGAATTTCCTCACATTTCCCCTTAATCGGCCTCCTCTAATCTCATGCTGTGTCCTCTTGTCCTGCTGTTTTCTTATATTTAAACATGTTAGACTCTTTCACTTGTTTATGCCCTTAAGGTGTTTGAATGCCTCGATCATATCACCTCTCTCCTCCTTTGCTCAAGGGTATACATATTGAGCTCCGTTAATCTGTCCTCATATGTCTTCTGATGCAGTCCCTGCACCATTTGGTTGCCCTTCTCTGGACTGCTCAATTTGTTATTATGTCCTTGTGAAGGTGTGGCCTCAATACTGCCGCGAGTACTCAGATGGGAGCCCTAACCAGTGTCTTGTACAGAGGGATTATTGCCTCCCTCTTCGACTTGTGATACCCCTACTAATATACCCTAACACCCCTAGCCTTACCTACTGCTTTAGAGGTCTGCTTGGATGATTTTAGGTCATCAGTGATGATGATGCCCAAGTCTCTTTCTTCCTTTGTGACTGCTAGCAACTCCCTCCCAGCCTATAGGTGGCTTCAGGGTTTCTCTTCCCTATGTGCATGATTTTGCACTTCTTTGCATTAAATCAGTTGCCACTCTTCTGACCATTCTGCTAGTTTATCAGATCTCTTCTCATTCTGCCCACCCATCTGGATCATCTACTCTGTTGCAGATCTTGGTGTCATCTGCAAACAGACAAGCCTTACCCTCTAGTCCATCTGCAAGGTCACTAATGAAGATGTTGAAGAGGACTGGCCCCAGGACTGATCCCTGAGGTACCCCACTTGTGACTTGCATCTCTTCTGACTGTATACCATTTACCACCACTCTCTGTTTTCTGCCAGTCAACCAGTTTGCCACCCAGTTGACCAACTTCTGACCCACCCAGCCTACCCAGCTTATTTATCAATCTTCTGTGAGACAGTGTCAAAGCTTTGCTGAAGTCAAGGTAGGCGACATCAACTGCTCCCCTTGTCCACCACTCTGGTTACCCAGTCAAAGAAATCTATGAGATTAGTTTGACAGGACCTTCCTTTGTAAACCCATGCTGTCTTGGATCCTGTGCCCCTATGGATTCCAGGTGTTGCACTATCCTTTCCTTAAGTGCCTCCATAATCTTGCCCACTACTGAGGTAAGACTGACGGTCTGTAGTTCCCGCCTCCTCCTGCTACCACTCTTGTGGGCGGGATCACATGAACCCTTCTCCAGTCTTCTGGGACCTCTCCTGTGCTCAGAGACTCACTAAACAATTCTGCTAATGGCTCTGCTAGTTCCTCCTTTAGCTCCTTAAGTACCCTGGGATGTATGCCATCAGGTCCCATTGCCTTATCCACCCTGAGCTTAGCAAGCTTTTGTAGGACCCTTTCTTTTGTGAAGGGAGTAGTGCTCACCTCCCTCCCCCTGTGTCCATGATGCTGAGCTGTGGGCCCTGCCCTACCTTCTCTTCAGTAAACACTGAGCAAAAGTATCTATTTAGGATAGATGCCTTTACAGGGTCCTCCTCCTCACATGCTCCATTTCTCCATTAAGCTTAGAATACCCCTCTGGACTTTCTCCTTTCACCAATGTATCTATAGAAAGTCTTGTCACCTTCTTTTACTGTTTGTGCTAGTGTTTCCTCAGTTTGAGACTTTGCCTGCCTTACTGCCTTACCTGCTTCCCTTAGGGCAGTTTGGTATGCCTCCTATCTTCATCCGCTGTGTTCCCTTATATTTCCTGAAGGCCAGCGTTTTGGCTCTGACCTTTTCTGCTACTGTATTTGAGAACCAAAGTGGTTTCCTTCTTCTTTCACTTCCTTTTCTGTCTAACACAATGGGATGTTGCTTCAATATTGCATCATAATGCTTGCCCACTTTGCCTGTACCCCTCACCTGTGTTTCTTTTGCCAGGGCTAGCTTAACTCTGTTGGCCATCTTATCAAAGTCAGCTCCTCTGAAGTCCCATATTTTTGCCTTGGAATGGGATGATTTAGATGTAGTAGCCAAATTGAACCATACCATGTGATGGTCACTGGCCCCAGGTGACCTTCTACCTGGAGATCTGTGATCCCTTCTTTGTTAGTCAGTACTAGATCTAGGATAGCCTGTCTTGTGGGTTGCTGTACCAGTTGTTTGAGGCCCTCCCCTGCAGGGAATCCACTATGAGTCTAGTTCTGGCAGATGTTCCTGCTGGTATTGACCAATCTGTATCCGGCATGTTGAAGTCTCCCATTATCAGAACCTCCCCTTTAGCTGTCATGTTTTGTATATCTTCTAACAGTAATGTGTCTATGTCCTCCCTCTGGTCTGGGGCCTGTAGTCAACCCCAGTTCTTATGGCTGTCCCATTTCCTGTTTCCAGGGTGACCCACAGTTCTTCTGGCTCCTTATGTGTATTCTGAATTTCTGTAGCTTTGATATTTTCTTTAACATACAGGGCCACTCCTCCCCCTTTTTGCACCTCGGTCTCTTCTGAACAATACATAGCCAGGTACTGAAGTCTCCCAAGTGTGGTTACTGGTAAACCACGTCTCACTAATTGCTACTATGTCAGTTTAGCCTCTGACATTATTGCCTGCAGGTCTGGGATCTTATTTCCCAGGCTGTGAGCATTGTGTACATGATTTTCCATTAGCCCAGATTTTGGTGTGTTAGTTGTTGGGTGAAGTTTGGCATTACCCTGTCGTCGTATGGAGACAAACCTTTTTCTTACCTGGTGATGCAAATGAGCGGCAAACATGCTGAATTCCTGTTTGACCACTAGCTAGCTGAGGGAGGGTGTTCTTCCCATTCGACGTATGGGGTGCACCCCTCTCCCCATTTGCTAGTTTAAATATTCTGCAAAGGCGTCAAACTTCTGCCCCAATGCACTGACTCCTCTTTAGTCAGATGCAGTCCATCAAATTTAAAGAACTTGCTCCCAGAACTGTTGCCAGTTCCCTACAAATCTGTGTCCTTGTTCCTGGCACCAGCCCTTGAGCCACGTGTTTAGCACCCTGTCTCCCCTTCTCTGACCTTCCGTCCATCTGCTCCCCTCTCCCAGACTGGCAGGATCTCAGAGAAGAGAGGCCGGACAAATAGATGATGTTGTCACCCAGCCTAGCCAGGTGTTCCTTGGTCTCCACAACTGACCGGCTGGCGAGATCATTAGTCCCTATGTGTACTAGGACATCAATGTTTTCTCCTGTTTTGTGAACAATTTTAGCAATCGGTCAGTGTCTCTCCATGCTGATGTACCTGGGAGACATCTGCCATCACCCTGGCTGGAGATGGGTATCAACTCCCGAATCATGGAGTCTCCTATGATCAGAAGTTTTTGGATTTCCTTTGTGCTTGTTTTGTTTTGGTTCCTGATTTGGGTGAGTTTTGTTGTGCTAGCTCCTGTGCGCAGTGTCCTGCTCTGCAGTGTCTTCTGCCTCTTTATTTGATTTCAGAGATAGAGGCAGATACCTGTTTGTAGTGTTTATATGGTTTTGGAGTAATGTGTTGGAGAGCAGAGGTGATGGGGCACTGATTTGCTCCTCCTAACCACCTGCCAACCTCCTGGACCAGCTACCCTCTGCGGTCGAGGTTTTCTGTTGCATGCTGGGAAATGGCGGGTGGTTCTTATAATGTATTTCCTCTCAATATGAAATTTGAGGCGCAATCTCTGCCCATGCTGCCGGAGCTGAGCCCTAAGATTCCAAAGGCCCAGCATGTGGGGACAGTGTCCTAAATCCTATAAGACTGTCCTTCTGAAAATTGTTCCACAGTACCTGCAGTTAATGAAATCCATTCCAAATAAGTTGCTGGGTTTGTAACCTAGTCAGAGTAATTAGAAAAAAAAAAAAAAAGGAAAAAAATGCAAGTAATGGTTTAATTGTGCTTTGTTTAACTTGTTATAACAAGTTAAATTACTATTGCCCTGTAAATGAGATCACCTTGTGAGCCCCACTGATCCGCCCCTTCCTGCTCTGCCACAGGAAATGTCACAACTGTGGTACCCTATAAAAGGAGTGTAGCGTGGGTGGTTGGGGATGGGGTGGGTGGCTGGGCCCTTCCCTGCCCAAAAGAAGAACCACGACGAAAAGAACAAGGAGGTAAGGCAGAAACAATCAGTCAACAACAAATGCAGTAACCCTGAAAGCTTATCCTAATGTTAGATAAAACTGTAAAACCTGTAAAGCACCACCTGTAATAATTTCAGAGAAGATATACGCTGTAAGAAACACTTTGCTCCAGAGAAAAGTAAAACAGTAACAGAAGATATACCTTGCAAAAGACAATTTGAATCAGAAGATTACAGCAGTAATCTGTTAGCACACACCTGTAAGCACACCTTGTAATAATGCAGAAGAAGGTATACCAGCAACAACAATTTGAATCAGAGAAAAATAAAGCAATGAAATGTTAGCAACAAACAGTAGCAATCCCTGTGAGTAAAAAATAAAAACACCACCACAGTAAATCTGCTTAGCCAAACTAATTCTTAATCCTTTTCCTTGCCTTATGTCTGTCCCAGCATTCTTGAATTCCCTCACTGTTTTAGACCATGCAACCTCCTCAGGAAGGTGATTCCATACGTCCACCACTCTCTCTGTGAAAAAATATTTCCTCACGCTGCCCCGAGCCATCCCCCTCTATCTTTGAATTGTGCCCCCTTGTTCTTGCACATCTCTTTTCTGAAAGATGCTACCCTCCTGGACTTTTGTTGATTCCCTTGAGGCACTTGAAAGTTTGTCATGTCCCCATGCCTCCCTTTCCTCAAGGGTATACATTTATTTATTTATTTATTTTATTTTTAACATCAGTTTAACAACCTTTGAGCCAGAGGCTCATTTACAAAAGCACCTCGTCAAGAAGAGGACAAAGGCATACATATAAGAGACAATAAGCAATACAGTACAGCAATAAGGCACAGTCAGGTTACATGTGGCGAAGCAATCAGCAACACAGTTCAACAATAAGGTACAGTCATGTTACAGGGGTGCGAGCCACAGCACTGTTATCCATGAAAAAGTAGGATATGTGTTCCTTTTTTTTTTTTTTTATTAAATGAAGTAGGAGGCAGGGTAGAAGAGTTGAAAGGAGGCACAGCGGGGGAGAGCAGGGATAGGAGAAGTGCAGCTCAGCAAGCTTTGTCATGGGGTGGAGGTGGGGGGTCAGGGGCAGTGGCAGGAGTGTGAAGTGAACAGGTGAGTTTTCAGGCTGTATTTGGAAGTTAGCAAGCGAGGGCATTAGTGATGCTTGCTGGAAGGAGTTGTACCAGGAGGGGGCTCTATGGGGAAAGCCCTTTGGCCCTGGTGGTCCGTGCCCTTGGGACGACAAGGGCAGCTCTGCTGGAGCGCGGTGAGCAGGGAGTAGAATCGGTGAATAGAGTTAGCAAGGCCAGGCGGGGATAGACCATGGAGAGCTTTATAGGCAATTTGACAGGATTGGAACAAGAGCGCTCATCAAGGTTGAGTATAGAGAACATGGAGTAAAGATGGCAGGTATGGGTGAGTCTATGGGCACTGGTAATAAGTCGACAGGCTTTATTGAGCTTTAGGCATACCTTTGGAGGCCATCTGGTCTGCCACCATATGCTGGAAGGCCGTGGTCGATTAGGGATAGTATCGAGGAGGTGACAGCCAAGCCGGACTGACGTATGCGGAGAGCAGTTTTGTGCCGGTAGAGGATACCCAACCCGTGCATTGGAGGCAGAGGTCAGGGCAGCGATATGGTTATGAAAGGAGAGCAGAATCAAGATTATGCCAAGGTATTTATCTGACGTATAAGTTCTATAGGGTGCTTAAGGGCAGAGTGGACAGAGAGGAAAGTTGCTGGACTTATTTTGAGGTGTGTAAAAGCATAGATTTAGTTTTCTTAAGGTTGATGATGAGACGGTGGTCCGAGAACCAGGTTTCAGCTGAGGGTAGCACGCTGGAGGGAGTTCGAGAGACAGGGTTACTGTCGGAGGCAAAAGTACTGCATCATCAGCGTGAGTAGGACATTTCCTGCACATGCATTGGGCAGGGAGTTGAGGAAGAGAGACAGTAATGGACCGATGTGGAGCCCTGGGGAACTCCCAGCGGATTGGGCAGGTACGGAAAGAGTGCCACCAATCCTAACACGTTGAGAGTGGTTGGACAGATAGCTGGTGCACCAGGAGACAGGACCAGAGGCAAAGCCCACACTGGCAAGTGTAGCTAACAGGAGAGGGCTTGAGACGGTATCAGAGGCTTTTGATAGGTCTATAAATACCGCACACCAAAGGAGCCTGCATCAAGTGAGTTATGAAGGAAGTTAGCAAACTCCAGGAGAGCAGTATTGGTGCTATGACAGACTTGAATCCATGCTGTTCAGGACAGAGGACATCGTATTTCGTGAGGTAATCAGATATTTGGCTAACGATTTTCTCTAAGGCTTTAGAGAGAGAGGATAGAGATGGTCGGTAGTTGCCTGGGGCGTCCTATCACCGCCTCTTGTGAATGGGGGTAACAGTGGCGACCCTCCAGACAGAGGGAAATTGCCCTAGGCAGAGGACTTATTAAAGAGGCAGGTGATGGGTGAAATGACTTGTTCCAGGACCTGACGAGGAGACAGGGATCAAAAGTCATTGCCAATAGAGTTGCACTTAGGGCTTTTAGTAAGTAGGACCTGACCTCATGGGTGGTGACAGAGTGAAGGTGGAATGGGGCCGGAGATGGGAGGAGCAGACATGGTGGGAGGAGGTTGAAGAAGTTGCATGGGAGCACTGCACTAATGTCAGTGAAGGAATTATTGAGGTGTGTTGCAATGAGGCGGGGTCAATGGGGTAGTCCTCGATGTCGAGCAGCGATAGTGGGGGAGGAGCTCCACCACTTAGCTGCTTGATATTGTCCCAGAAGGACCTGGGGTTACCCCAGGAGGAGGTAAGAAAGCTTGGTAATAGTCGGCCTTCGCTTTGCGGACGGCCACGTACACTTATTCCGGAGCCGCTGCATAGGCTGTCTGTCAGCAAGGCAGCTGTTTCAACAGCGATGTGCCACAGGTTATCCGCTGCTTAAGGAGTGTCGTGGGCAGGGTAATCCAGGTGTGTGTCTTACTTTAGATCTTAGTAGGGTTAGGGTTGCGTAGATGTCACAGGCAGAGTTAAAGGTGTGAACAAAGGAGGCAAGTGCCTTGTCAATATCGGTGTTTAATAGCCAGACCAATCAAATGTTGGCCAGGTGGAGTTTTAAGTCTTTTAGCCCACCCGGTCTAAGCCGCGCCGACGGGTGATGTGAACAGTGGGCTTGGGCAGGAAGTTGCCCAGGAGAAGAGAACTGGGAGTGGTCACTAAGGCAGTCAGGGAGGATTTGAATATTGTGGACATGGCTAGGCCTGTTGGTGAGGACCACGTCAGAAGGGTGCAAGTGCTCCTACTAGGATTCAACCTGGTAGGCTGGGAGACTAGTTGTGTTAGATCAATAGCAGCGAACGCGTCACGGAGGCGGACGCCTTAGGAGAAAGCCAATTGATATTCAGATCACCTACCAGGACTTGGTCAGAGGAGTTAGGTAGGGAGGTAATATAGTCAATTAGGGGTCCAGTGCCAGGGCTTGGTTTTTGGGGTAAGAGCTATGGTCAGGAAGATTGGACCCCTGGAGGTGAGGATAATTTTAGTGTTAAGGCCTGGGCATTATAATTAAGGATGGGGGGAGAGGCTAGACCAATGGCGGGTCTTTAACATAGATGGCACAACCTCCACTCTCTTGCCAATCCGATCCAACCAGTGGAGGAGTAGCCTGGGAGAGACCTGGGCATTAGAGGTGGAGCCAGATAGCCAGGTTTCAACTAAGGCAATCACATCAGGATTATGAACAGTCACCCAGCATTGTAGGGAGTCCAGTTTTTGAGGAGGCTACAAATATTTATGAGTACTAAGTCCAGTCGACTTCAAAGGGAACCATTGAAGACAGGCCCTGGGTTGGGATGGATGTTGCCAGATAGGAGCAGGAGGAGGACAGCTGCCCTAGAAAGGAGGTGGTGGAAGGGAGTTTACGCGGTTAGGGAGGGGTAAGGGGGATGGGGCAATATAAGGGTAGGCAGGTAGCACAGACTGGGAATGCTAGTGTGATAAGATACAGGAGTGGGCGGGGTGGGAGAGGGGAGGCCAAGGATGGGGGTGATGAGGGAGGGAGTAGGGTGAGGAAGGAGGATGGGGAGGGCAGGGGGGCAACTGGGGGCACAGGAGTAGCTGAGTAGGGGGCAGAATGTAGCTCTAGGAGAGGCGAGGAATATAATGAGGAGGAGAGGGAGTGGGAACAAGCGGTAACAGGGGTAGTAGCCATGCTAGGAGTGGAGGGGATTGTAGAGAGACACAGAGATGGGTTTGGAGCCCCAGTGGGCGAACACAGGAGTAGCGGAGGGCGTTGTTGGAGGCTTTTCTTTTACCTGGGGTAGCAGCAGTTGGAGCTTCTCCTTCCTGCACCTGCGCGTCGGTAGCTTTCTGTGGGGGGGGGGCAACCTGCCTGTAAAGATAGGAAGGTCTTAATTAGTATGCAGCGGAGAATGGCGGTGGCTAGCTTGAGGCAGACTGCACATGCAGGTATGCAGTAGACAACGAGTGCAAGCACAGTAAACCCCCACCCTGCCAAGCTATCACAGTACTGGGCTTTCTAGTAATCTTAATCAACACAGCGCTGCTCAGTAGAGGGCAATGCAGTTAAGCTGGAAAGCCACTTATGAGTGCTTGTACCACTATAATATACAGGTTTAAACTAGAGGATTAATTAATTACAGCGTCTACAGATACCCACAGACTGGGACAGTCGTAATCAAATCACAATCAGGCTCAAACTGTATATGGTTAGAACAACAACAACATCAGCTACAGGATTATGCTGGTGAACATAATGGGCAGTAACAGATCAGCGCAGCTGAGCAGTCCATCAAAACGCGAGTCCCTTCTAGCCTACATCTGCAACGCTCAGCACCCAGCCACCCTTAAGGTAGCACTCACAGCAGAGTCCACGAAAACAATCAGTGGGCTGTGGAGCTTAGGTAGCCAGGAGCTTATCAGGACATGGCCGTCAGTACGCCCAGAAGCCACGTTGTTGGAGGCTTTTTTTTACCTGGAGGTAGCAGCAGTTGGAGCTTCTTCCTTCCTGCACCCGCCACGGTCGGTAGCTTTGGGGCACCTGCCTGGAGGTAGCAGCAGTTGGAGCTTCTTCCTTCCTGCACCCGGCAGGTCGGTAGCTTTCTGGGGACCTGCCTGGAGGTAGCAGCAGTTGGAGCTTCTTCCTTCCTGCACCTGGCCATGGGTCGGTAGCTTGTGGGGACCTGCCTGAGGTAGCAGCAGTTGGAGCTTCTTCCTTCTGCATACATATTAAGCTCTCTGTCTCTCTTCATACGGTTTCTGATGCAGACCCTGCACCATTTTAGTTGCCCTCCTCTGGACTGCTTCCATCTTGTCTATGTCTTGCAGAGCTGGGGTCTCCAAACTGCATGCAGTACTCAGATAGGGTCTCACCAAATGTCTGTACAGAGGGATAACCACTTCCTGTTTTCTACTTGTGATGCCGGGTCCCTATGCATCCCAGTATCCCCAGCTCTCTACTGCCTTTTCACATTGCTTGCCCACCTTTAGGTCATCTGACATGACTACCCCCAGGTCCCTTTCCATTTTTTTGTTATTAGTACCTCACCCTCCATTGTATACTCTTCCCTGGTTTTGTTTCCCAGGTGCATTACTTGCACTTCTTTGCATTGAATCTAAGCTGCCATATGTCTGACCATTCCTCCAACCTTGCCAAGTCCCTTCTTCCTTTCCACCCCGTATCAGCTCTGTTACAGATCTTGTGTCATCTGCAAAGAGTCATACTTTTCTTCCAAACCCTCTGCAGTGTCACCTATAAAGACATTAAAGAGGACTGGACCCAATACTGAACCCTGAGGTACCCCACTAGTAACCCCCTTTCTTCGGAGTGAATTCCATTTACTATTACCCCTGTGTCCTGTTGTGCAGCCAATTTGTTACCCAGGCTACCACCCTGAGACCCACTCCTAGGCTGGCTAATTTGATTATTAATCTTTGTGTGGGACTGTGTCAAATGCCTTACTAAAGTCTAGGCAGGCCATATCCACAGCCCCTTCCTGGTCTATTA
Organism: Neoceratodus forsteri; assembly: GCA_016271365.2. NCBI lineage: Eukaryota > Metazoa > Chordata > Ceratodontiformes > Ceratodontidae > Neoceratodus > Neoceratodus forsteri. The sequence goes on from JADMNL010000026.1 coordinate 108,109,079, forward strand.
CTTTGGTCACCCAGTCAAAGAAATTGATTAGATTCATCTGACATGACCTTCCTGCTGTGGATCCATGCTGCGCTGGGTCCTGTGCCCGCTGGCCTCTAGGTACTCAACAGTTCTTTCTTTCAGAAGTGATTCCATCATTTTCCCTACCCATGAGGTCAAACTAACAGGTCTGTAGTTTCCTGCTTCTGCCTTGCTCCCACTTTTGTGAAGGGGAATCACATCTGCCCTCCTCTAGTCCTCAGGTACCACCCCATCCTCCCATGATTTGTTAAAAGTGTGGTCAGTGGTGTCACTAGGTCCACCTTTAGTTCTTTTAGGATTCTGGGGTGAATCCTTCAGGCCCCATTGCTTTGTCCACCTTGAGTTTTAGGAGTTCTTTCAGGACCCTTTCTTCTGTAAATGGACTGGTGTCAACCACCCTGCTCAGAGTGCTTCTGTTTGGTTTAGGTAACTCTTCTTTCTTTTGTGAATACTGAGCAAAAGTATTCATTCAGTATCTCTGCCTTTCATTGTCTCCTCTGCCCACCCTCCCTTTATTAATCTTCACTATTCCTCCCTTAACCTTTCTTTGCTCCCTAATGTCCCTAAAGGTTTTATCCCCTTCCTGAGTTTGCTATCTTTTCCTCTGTTTGGGCCTTTGCTATTCGACTGGCTTCCCACTTTCTTCTGCTTTTAACTGATACAGTTTCCGTCGTCGCCTTCTGTGATTCCTTATACTTCTTGAATGCTATCTTTTTCTCCCTAACCTTCCGGCCACTCTTTTGAGAACCATAGTGTTTTTTACTCCGCTTTGTTTTCTTTTCTTTACTTGTTTCACACAAAGGCTTGTTGCCTCCATGATGGCAGTTCTGATTTTTCTCCATTGTTCTTCCACCCTCCTTTCTGGCCATTTGCTAGTGCATTCCTTAGTTATTCACCCATTTTGCCAAAGTCAGCCCTTCTAAAGTCCAGTATCCTCGCTTTTGTGTGGCTTGTCTCTATGGCTGTGCTTATTGTGAACCACACTTGTGTGGTGGTCTCTTGTTCCCTGATGCTGCCACTTCTAAATCTGTGAACTCTCTCCATTTGAGAGTACCAAGTCTAATATTGCTTCCTCCCAGTGGGTTCCAACACTAGCTGTCTAAGGCATGCCTCCTGTAGGGCATCGAGAATGACCCTGCTCTTGGATGTGGCTGCAGTAAATGTCTTCCAGTTAACATCTGGCAGGAGTGGGGAGAGTATACCTTCGCCTTGATCTGCTGTTGTCTTCCTGACAGATAGCTGGTAAACCAACTCAGCGTGGGTCCGGTAATGCCATGACAATTTAGTGAATCAAGAAGTAAAGCATGATTGACTGTGTCGAAAGCTTTACTAAGATCCAGGAATACAGCCACTGTGATCTGTTTCTTGTCCACGACAAGGAGCTAATCATTTGTAACTGATGCAAGGGCAGTGGTAGTAGTGTGCAGCTGGGTCTGAAGCCGGATTGGTCGGGCTTACTAAATTTGTCCTATCGAGGTAATCTCTCATTTGGGTATTAAGGGTCCCTCATTTGAATAAAGGTAGCACATGTGCAATTTTCCAGATTTCTGGTATGATACATGAACTAATGGACAAATTGAACAGGTGCAGGATAAAGACAGTTTGGTACAGGATCCCAGATTTAAGGAAATAAGGTCCCAACCCATCCGCCTCCGGCACATTTATTTGCTATATAGATGAAGCAGGTCTTCTACCTGTTTAAAGTGGAATGGCATGAATGTGAAGATATTGTCAGTGGTTGTAGGGTACTGCGAGGTAGGCTGGGATTTAGGTGGCAGCTGTGGATGTGTCGAAAGCTAGCCCTGCAGCAGAGAAATAGATGTTTAAAGAATTTAGGATGTCTGACTTATCGGATAGTGTTGTATTGCTGGGAAGTGTGGATGCCTATTTGATGCCCTCTGCTGATTTTACTATACCCCAAAACATACCGGGATTACCCTTGACAGATTCGACTGCTGAGAGGTAATAGTTTGCTTTGGCGGCCCTAACTAGTTTGGTACACTCATTCTGGCTAGCCCAGATTACTGCCCAGTGCAAAGGGAGTTTCATCCGCTGACCGTGACCAGAGACGTCCTTTGTTTAGTGCAGACTTTAGCTCAGCTGGAACCATGGTCAAGAATGCTTCTGGGTTCTACATTTTTTCATTGGGGCATGCCTGTTGATGATAACCACTTAGAGTGCCATTGAAAAGGGAGGCCGCATCATTGACATTGGTAGAAGTCTGTCCAGTTTATACCTTTGAGGTCGGCTAGGCAGTCAGGTAGGTTGAATTTTGGAAGCTTTTTCAAATAAACCTGCCTTTGACTTGGCTGACACCAGGCGGTAATGCAGCCCACAGTGCAGTGATCGCTGGCATCGTTATGAAATACTGCAGTGTGGATGAACTTGTGAGGTCTGTTAGTATGGATTTAGGTCGAACAACGAACCATTTGTGGAATTTTTGGGGTTAGGCGAGTAATGTCTGATATTAGTTGGTGGAACCTGATTCGTTGCAAATAAATCTTGATTTGTTTACCTTTGGTGTTGGTGTTTAACCAATCAAGATTTAGGTCACCGAGATGATGATTTCATTTTGTTTCAAGTCCGTCAATTTATGCAGGTAATTTAGGAGCTCCATGCCACCTGATGGTGGCCTGTAGCACCTACTACAGATAGCGTCTGAATCGGTGAGATTAAGTTTAGCGCCAGTGACTCAAATTTCTTAGGTGTAGTAACAACAATGGTGTCTGACGCTGTGAATTTGGCTTTGATGTAAATGGCTACACCCCCACCCCTGAAATGCCTATCACTGTGGTAAATGTTATAGGATGGGAGTAAATCTGTGTCTGGGTTTGATCTTTTAGCCACGCTCTGTTAGAACAAGGATGTCTGGTTTTGTATGGAAACCCGGCTTGGACAATGTCTTATCTTTTTAGAAGACTACACATTTAGATGCAGACACTTCAGACCATTTATGGCTGCAAAGTCAGAAGGCGAGCTACCGACATTGGAGGGCCAGGATTTAATTCAAGCGTTTCGGCACAGATCAGAAGTAAGAAGATCAAAGTCTTGAGCCATCTATGTAATAATTTGAATTTAGTATAGTGAATACGCCTCGTAAAATGTTCATAGTAAATAGTCCAAACGGCAATATCATGCAAACATTTTAGCATGAATCGCCGTCCGTAAATTGTTACATTTTTCCCTGGTGTCTAGTGGTGCCCCCCACCCAACCCTCCAGTAGCCATCCCTATAATTTCATTTTTCCTTAGTGTCTAGTGGCACCCCCCATTCTCTCTGATCGCCATCCCATAATTATTTAATTATTCCCTGGTGTCTAGTGGCATCCCCCAAAACACCCACTGATTGCCGCCCCTGTTATTTACTGTTTCCTGGTGTCTAGTTGCTCCCCACCCTCTTATCCCTGTCCCCATAGCTATTTAATTTCCCCTGGTGTCTAGTTGCTCCTCTGATCCCTGTCCCCATAGTTATTTAATTTACCCCGGTGTCTAGTGGCACTCTTCCCACCCTCCAATTGCCGTGCCCATAGTCCTTTAATTTTTCCCTGGTGTCTAGTGGTATCCCCACCTTTCGATCACTGTCCCTGTGTTCTTTAATATTTCCATGATGTCTAGTGTCACCCTCCAGTTGCCATCCCGTAGTTACTAAATTTTTCCTGGTGTCTGGTGGCAGCCCACGATCCTCGTCTGAACCAAAGGAAACTATCCCCAAAGTTGCCTTTCTTTTTTTTTTTTTTTAACCTGTAAAATAGAAACGGTCCTCGCTTCTCCAGCCTCCCACTGAGCACCCACTACCTCCCTACACACACTCCCACTTACCTGAACAGGTACCAGGGTGAAGATCCACTCTCCAATCGAAGACACGTCTTGCTGCTGGAGCTGCCGACTGCAATATGAGAAAGTAAGGCAAATGCAGCTCAGTGAATTTCAGTGGTCTTTTGAACTTTGATGCATAACTTTGTCATTTTGCATATTTTGATCCAGCTTTCAGTATGGCCTTTTAGGACCAATGGTGGTGGAATTTAGCAAATTAAGTCTGAAAAAGCGATTTGTGATTGATTGGCAATCATGTTTTCTGGCAGGATTTGAAAAATTTTCACCACCCTTGTTCATGATGTGGGGTCATAAGAGGAGCATGTTGAAAATTTGGGTCCAAATATGTAAAATGGCAAAGAATACGATTCGTTGAAATTTTATGCTCGCCCATAACTTTAGTAATTTTAAGTATTTAGACCCCAAATTTTCAACATAGGCATTTTTAGACCACCTTACGATTGTGACAGCTGTCATTTTTCAAATCCTGGCCAGAGTGTGTTTTTGCACCTGTCGTATGGAATGACATTACAGTGTCACGGAATCACGCTTTGGTGGGGATTCAAATTTACTGTACCTGGTACATGAGGTGGAGTAATAAGGCCATCAGTGGGGGGTGGGGTGAAGATATAGCAGGCAGCAAGCAGGAAGGGATCTTGGGTTATAACTCTGATGACCTCAAGGTAGGGAAACTGTGACATAAGTACAAATAGGATGCTGGGATGCATAGGTAGGAGCATCACCAGCAGGAAAAAGCAGGTCATAATTCCACTATACCAGACACTAGTGAGGCCCCACCTGGAGTAGTGTACAGTTCTGGAGACCTTACACGTAAGGACATAGACAGGGTAGAGGAGTGCAACAAAGATGGTACATGGATTGCATCACAAGTCCTATGAGGACAGGTTAAAGGGCTTGAATATGTACTCCCTGGAGGGTGGAGGGAGAGGGGATATGATGGCGACATACAAGTATCTTACAGGGAGGAATACGGTGCAGGAATACACTGTTTTAGCGAAAAGATGTTCTAGGGACATGGATATGTTGTTCATCCACACTGTCTGGCAGGTTCCTTGCCGCTTAAATCTTGCGGAAGGTCTTCAAGCTGGCTCCTCCACCCACCGGGTGGTAAAACTCGACTCCGCCCCATGGCGCCAGATCTTCCTTACCACTTGGAAGCTCAGGTTCCCTCCTTAACGCTCTGCGTATAAGATTGGTTCCTAATTCTTGAATTTTCGAAATTAAAAGTTTTTGCTAAAAAGACTTGGTCTTCTCTCCCTCGCGGCTGCGATGGACAAATCGACTCGGTTTCAGGAGATGCCCGCTGCGGGCAGAAAGATGTCTCGAGCGGATCCGCACTCCACGTCGTCTACTGCTTGGGCCTTGAGCACGACCCGCGGGCCTGCGACCTGTGCTCTTCCTTTTCAGCCTCGTCCTCGAAGACCGTGCTACCCGTTTACAACTGGGCGTCCAGAGAAGAGATTTCCTCGGTAAAGTCAAAGAGGCCGGTCGGCGGTGTCCGCGCGGCTGGCTCGGCGGATCAGCTCGAGCAGATGATCACCCTCGAGGAGGTGGTGCGGATCGCTCTACCTCGGCTCGGATTTGTCCTATCTCTCGGTGCCTCTTATTCGGCTTCCTTTAAGGAGCTTTGTCTGACCCTCTCGACAAAAGGTGAGGGTCCAACTTCTTCTGGACGCTTTCTCAGTCCAAAGAGACAAAGTAAGTCTCATTCTCGACCCGTTGGACGGGTTGTCGGCTGGAGAAGCTGAGAATCCCCTCTCCCGGTTCCCGGTGGGGTGTGGGATCCCATTGGCTCGTCTGTGCCTCCGGTTCAGAGCCTTCCGGTTGAATCGTCTGAACCGGGGTGCCGATTCCCGCGACACCTCCCGCGCTCGTCCTCGGCTTAGCCAGAGTCTCAGTCTCAGACGTCTTCGCGGTCCAGCCGATCCCGCCCGTCATAGGCGGTCTCGATCTCGGCACCGCGGCAGCGCGCCGCCGCTCATCCTCTTCCTCCTCCTCGGCGAGGAGCAGCGCAAGTTGCGTCGAGGTATGAGAACTCATGTGGCAACAGCTCCTTCTGACGAGAATAAGCCGGCGCGCGTCGTCTTCCCCGGCCATTAAGTGGCTGTCACGGAGCGGCGAAACAACCCCTCGTTTTAGCTGAGGAGCCTGTTCCCAGGCCAGTTGTTGACCAATTCCAGCTGCCCCACCGATTCGGTGGAACCTCCGCCTCCACAGCCGTTAGTTGGGGCTCCGACCAAAATTCTCGGTCGGCTCAGGGACTGCCCCATAGGCTGTCTGTCACCCTCACTCCCGATAGACCTCGGCAGGTGGAGGTGGCTCAGGCCAGAGCAGCTCTTTGAGGACTCTTCCGAGTCCGAGGATGATTCTCCCTTTTCTCCAAGCGAATGGACTTGGAGTCCTCAGGAGGACAGTCGGTGGACGATAGCCCTTCGTCCTTCCTAGGATTGCTCGCTCATCTCGGAGTCCACGGGATGAAGCTCAACCTGCTTAAATGGGCCAGGTATCCCTCACGAGATTCTGGACCCAGGGATCCCCACGGAGGTCTTTCCGTGGCCGAGGCCATAGTGGGTCCGGCCTTGAGCCCTGGCAGCGCCTGCTTCCTGTCCCGCGCCTTCAGCCAGGATGGCCAGGAAGGTCACGGTCCCTACCGGTTCCCTGTCCAGTTTTTGAACACCCCTCAGCTGAGGGGTTGGATACCGACAGCTTTTCTCGCGTGCCGAACGCTAGGATGTGGACAAACCTCCCGAGAAGGAGTTCAAGAAATTGGACTATGCCGGGCGAAAAGTCTATGCTGCCCTTCCTCTGCCTTCGCCAGGCCAGTTCGCCTTCCTCATGGCACATTTTCTCATGCCCTGTTGGGCTCCCTGGATGAGGTCGTCTCTCATCTTCCGCTGGATCTGCAGACTACGGTCAGGCAGGTGCGGGACCAGGCAGGGCAGTGGCCAAACAGCAGCTCCAGACTGCTTTAGACATTGGGGACTCATGTGCCAGGTCTGTGGCGGTGCCAGTGGTGCTACGCGCGGGCTTGGCTGAGGATATCCACCTTTACTTCGGATACCCAGCACAAGTTGGCGGATGTTCCCTTTGGGGACTGACCTCTTCAGCCCTGGGGTGGAAGGTCACCTGCAGAGGATCGAGAAGTCCAATGCTACTTGGACTCAGTCTCTTCCGCTCAGAAGGACAAGGCACGCAAACCACAGCCTAAGTCCTTTCGTCCTTCTCACGCACGGTGCGCCTGGCCCAGCAACGCCAGGGCCAGCAGGCTCGGGCTTGGCATCCCAAACCTAAGCCCGGAGCTCTCCAACAGGAAGCAGGGAGGTAAAGGCCCAGGAGGTCACCGGCCGTCCCTCCTCAAGCCTGCCCAGTGACGGGCTGAGGGCGTTGCCCCAACCCCTCACCTCACCCCAGGTTCCCCGTGGTGGGACGGCTCCAGCACTTCCTTTCCGCCTGGTCCGTTATTACCACGGACAGGTGGGTACTGGAGGTGGTGGGAAAAGGCCTGCCTCTAGAATTGAGCAGGCCCGCCCTTCAGAGCCATCGCACTCCGGGGCCTCGGGTCCGCAGCCTCACTGTCGGCTCGTCGGGCCGACATCGCCTCCTCCTCCAAAAGGAGGTGATCAGGAGGTAGCGGACCTCCCTCAGACCCGGGATTTGTGTCCAGGTACTCCTGGTTCCGAACGGACGGGGCTGGCGCCCCATTCTTGACCTACACGACCTGAACAAATTCCTAAGGTCTCGAACCTTCAGGATGGTCACTCTGGCTCAGATAATACCATCCCTGGAACACGGCGTGTGGTTCTGCTCTCTGGACCTGCAGGACGCGTTCTTTCACGTCCCTATCCGTCCGTCACACCGAGATTCCTTCGCTTCGGCGGAGGGATCCCTCTTCAATTCCGAGCCATGCCCTTCGGCCTGTCTCCAGCTCCCAGGGTCTTCACCAAATGCATTGCAGTGGTGACAGCTTTCCTGCGGCGCTGAGTGGTCCGGTGTACCCTTACCTGGACGATTGGCTGATAGCAGCCCTCCAGACAGGAGGTGGAGCGGTCCAGAGATCTGGCCCTCCAGGTTTGCTCTCAAGTTGGCCTTCTCATCAACGAGGCCAAATCGGAACCTCGAGCCGAAGCAGGTGATTCTGTTTATCGGGCAGAGCTCGACTCTCTTGAGCCAGAGCTCGACTCTCTTGAGCCAGAGCACGGCTCCCAGCGGACAGGGCCGAGGTTCTTACCTCCTTTGCCCAGTCATTTCTGGTTGGGCAATCGCGCCCTGCCCAGGTCTTCCTGCGCCTCCTGGGTCTCATGGCCTGTACCAGTGGTCCGTTGGGCACGCTGCACATACTGCCCCTTTCAGTGGGGACTGGCCAGCCAGTGGTCACAACGCTGCGATCCATTGGACCAGCTAGTGATGGTGACCCAGGAGATGTGGAACGCTCTCCTGTGGTGGACGTTCCATCTCAACTGCAGGAGGGCATCCCGTTTGTCCGCCCGAGCGACGGTCTCTCTGTCGACCGATGCCTCTCTGATGGGTTGGGGTGCCCATCTGGGGAACACCGAGCGCACAGCCTCTGGTCCCGGGAGTCCGATGCCACATCAACCTGCTGGAGCTCCGGCGGTCCGCCTAGCTCTCACCGCCTTTGCTCCGTTTCTCCGGGTCAAGTGGACAGAGTCCAGACGGACAATACCACGACCATGTACTACCTAAACCGCCAGGGCGGGCAGCGTTCCATGCTTCTATGCAAGGAAGCTGTCCGCATTTGTCACTTTAGCGCAGCCTGGAGGCGGATCTCCTAGCCATTCATGTGGCAGGAGCCTCCAACACCCTGGCCGTGCCCTGAGCCAGATAGGGGCTGCATCTCACGAGTGGTCTCTCCTGCCGGAGGTAGTACAAGATCTGTTCTCCCACTGGGGCACACCTCAGGTGGACCTGTTTGCCTCCAGGAGAACGCGAAGCTGAAGCTGTTTCATGCCCGCCCCTTCAGCAGGGCTCACTGCAGGAGGATGCCTTCTCGAGCTGTGGACCCGGGCCTCTTCTCGCCTTCCTCATTTCCCTTGATTCACAAGGTGCTTCTCAAAGCAAGGAGGGACAAGGCAGGTGATTCTGATAGCCCCAGACTGGCCCGCCCAGTTCGGTACCCAGACTCCTCAGCCTCAGCTCCAGGCTCCCGAGGCAGCTTCCAGCTCGCCCGGACCTGCTCTCAGTCAGTCAGGGAAGGTGTTCCATCCGGACCTTCAGTCCCTGCACCTGACGGCCTGGTTCCTGAGCGGCTAGAGTTCCAGGCCTTGGGTCTTTCTGACGAGGTCCTCAGTGTTGTTGGGCGTCCCCGTAAGGAGTCGACCAGGAAATGCTATGCCTTCAAATGGAAGAGATTTTCCATTTGGTGTCAGAGGCAAGAGGCTTGGACCCTTCCTCCTGTCCTTTGGCAAGCATCTTGGACTATTTATGGTCCCTTTCTAGTCAAGGGCTTAGGTCGACGATCCTAAGGGTGCACCTGGCAGCCATCTCTGCTTACCAGGCGCGGGCGGGAGCAGTCAGTGGCACAGGAGACTGTGGTCTGGCGCTTTTTCAAAGGCCTTGATCACATTTCCCTCTGGTGCGAGAACCTCCACCTCCGTGGGATTTACTGCTGGTACTGGCAAAGCTCATGGGCAAGCCATTCGAGCCAATGCACAGGTGTGAACTCTCTCACCTGTCGTGGAAGACCGCCTTCTTGGTGGCTATCACGTCAGCCAGAAGGATGGGAGAACTCCAGGCGCTCTGCATCGAGTCTCCTTACCTGGTCTTCCACAGGGACAAGGTTGTCCTCGCCCCCACCTGAAATTCCTTCCGAAGGTGGTGTCGGAGTTTCACCTTAACCAGATGTTGACTCTGCCGGTGTTCTACCCCAGTCACACTCGGAGGCCGAATACAGGCTCCATACTTTGGACCCTAGAAGGCGCTCGCTTATTATAAGGAGGCGACTGGCTGAAGTTGGGAGAGGTTCGCCAGCTGTTTGTCACCTACGCTGAAGCCGCACCTGGCAGACCTGCAGCCAAGCGGACGATAAGCAGGTGGGTCACCTCCTGCATAGATCTCTGCTATAAGTTGGCGGCATGGAGCCTCCCAGAGGATAAGAGCTCATTCTAGCCGTCCATAGTGCTGCATTGGTGGCTGCTTCAGGGACGTCCCTATCCAGGAAATCTGCAGGGCTGCTACCTGGAAGTCAGCACACCTTCATTACCCATTACCACATCGACTTGAGTCATGCCGGGATGCTGGTTTTGGGCCTTGGTTCTCCATTCTTTATTCCCTAAGTAGGGGTGTGCCTTGCCTCCCTCCTCCCGGAGAACTGCTAGGAGTCTGCCAGACAGTGTGGATGAACAACATATCCATGTCCCTAAATACAGGTTACTCACCTGTAACAGGAGTTCTAGGAATGGTATGTTGTTCATCCACAACCACCCGACCTCCCGGCTTCGACGCACAACCTGAGCTTCCAGCGGCCAGATCTGGCGCATGGGGCGGAGCCGAGTTTTACCACCCGGTGGGTGGGAGGAGCCAGCTTGAAGACCTTCCGGCAAGATTTAAAGCGGCAAGGAACCTGCCAGACAGTGTGGATGAACAACATATACCATTCCTAGAACTCCTGTTACAGGTGAGTAACCTGTATTTCCAGGACTAGAGGGCATGGGATGAAGTTGGAGGGAGGGACGATTCAGAGGAAACATAGGAAGAATTTCTTCACAGAACAGGTGGTGGACAAGTGGAACACCCTACCAGAGGAAGTGGTGTGGGCTGAAGCAATCACAGGATTTAAGAATGCCTGGGATAGACATAAAAGGAATTCTGGAGGTCAGGGCAACAGACTTCTAGGAAAACATAAACTGAACTTACAAGCTCAGATGGGCAGAATGGGTGGGCCGTGAGGCCTTATCTGCTGACACTGTCTATGTATCTGTGCTGGCAGTTTGGTTATTTTCCTACATATGAAAGCACTGGGCTCTCTGGGTCCTACGCTTCCACAGCAACATACATATACGATCTTTGAGGGCTGCGCTCCCACAGGCAACACGGATACAATTGTACTATCTCAAAAGTAAGGAAATTGTTTGCAAAAACTGTTAATGCAGTGTTTAGGGTTCAGGCTAAACCGAAAAAGTAGGAAGTGTGGTTTTAGGTTCAACCCTACCCCCCAAACTAATCAGGGTGCAGTCTTCCTTGGGTTTGTCAACCTAAAGCTCACCCTTTTAGGTGTATATGTTTCTAGAATGTATAGAATGGTGTAGGCATAAATGCAGTTGTTTTCAAAGAACACACACACACACACACACACACACACACACACACACACGCACGTAGCAGGGCTTACACCTGTTGTGTTTTCGCCTGTACATTTTCTGCATTTATCATCTCTCATTCGCTCATTACTTTAGGGTAGTTGTATGAAAACTACATCTTTACCTCTTTCACTTCATATGTTCCTGCTGCTTGTCTGCATTGTAAATCATGACATTGTTCTTGGCCAGTTAGGGTTGTTGATTTATAAATATTTCTAGCACTCTTATAACCATATGAGGGTGTCGCATGCACATAGTTCTGAAATTCTGAAGTTTAGGTTTTGTTGGCATTGTCCATTTCTCCCACACTGGTTTCTCTAATTTTCAGCAAAGTAAAACATTTTAATTCTACATTCTAGCTTCAGTTTTAAAATAAAAATCTTAGAACACCATTTGTTATTGTCTCTCTTTTGGTTCTAAGAGTTTCTTCTCAAGTCCTATATGTGCCAGAACTGCTCAGCTTTGCTTTGCAGTTGCCTCACACATATAACTTGAGAATGCCTCTTATAACCATAAGAGAAATGGTAACTATACATATAAACGCATAAAAGCAAAAAGGACTGAATTACTTTGCCTTTCAGAAAGGGTGCTTGTGAGCCCGTATAGGAACTGTGATAATTACCGCTCTCCCTGAAGAAGAGACTCCTCCTTGGAACGTTGTCCCTAGCAGTACTGTAACTTATCCAGATGTTTGAATAAAAATAAGGGTCCCTGTTTTAGTATCCCAATAGCAGTACTGGAAAATTTTGAATTTTATCTTTTTAAGTACCACCTCACAAGGGTCAGCAGGCATCATGGCTTGGTGCAGAAGCTGGGATTTGGAACAGATTTAATTTCTGACCCTTGCACTGTGTCATAGAGGCAAGATGTCCGGCTCCGAGGGAGAGAATGGGATCAAGTCACCCACCACCACTATTCCCACTAGCTAACCATGGTGTGATTTTGTAGACAGCTGTGAATGCAGGTGTTGTCCTCCCGGCACATGGTACAGTTGTGACAAACCATTTCTCATACAGTTGATGCAGCCAATTTCTCACACGGGGGTTCTCTAATTTTCAGCAAAATAAAACTCTTTTGAGCTGGCCCAATGGTGCGGAAGTAGGTCTGCCGCCAACTCTGGCAACCCTTGATAGGAAAGGGATCTCTGGTTGCTTGGGGTGGGGAGAGAGGATTGAGCATCTGCTGGACTGCTGTCCTCTGTGTTTGTGACAAAGCATTCTACAACATAGGCACCATAACGAGAAAGCTGTGTCCCCAGATTAGTTAGCAAAACAGTACAGAAACTGCATGAAATGCCTGCAGAACTGTGCCTCTATTCTAAATATTTTCCTTCCTCTCTCTGCCACGTGCTTCCCTCCCTCAGAAACCTCAAGGCACATCATGTTCCCTGGCACCACTCCCTACACTCACCCACCTCCTGTTGTTTCATTCCTCCCTCCCGATGGGGTCGGGTTAGGAGATATACCCCAACAGTGGTCCACATCAGGTGGTAAGAAGTGGCACACAGCAGCTGAATTTTCTGGGGTCGCCCATAGCCAGTGGGAGCCTTTTTTCTATGTTTTAGCTCTTCTCCACTAGAATGCTGGTCCATTTAACACCAAGTGCATGAATGCATACATAAAATGTGCAGCTGTGTCATCATCCAGCATTCTAACTCCCCAAAGGGGCACCTCTTGCCTAAAACACCACCACCTGTGGTCACCCTGGTGGCGCTTAGGGTCGTCATCGCACAGCCTCCTCCCTGTAGTGGGAGAGTGTTGAGATGCTGGATTACATATGAAATCCTGAAACTCAGTATCCCGAACTCTACAAGACCAAGTTCAGAGACTGAATTTCGCATCCCAATAGGTGCCCCAGACTGAAATGTGAGATCTCAAGGGACTTGCATGTAATGCATGGGGCTTTGCCCCTCACATCCCCTGCAAGGAGGCTTCGCCACTGCACCCCTCGTAACTAAAACAACCAACTCTGAGGAGGAGTGGACCTCGGAGTTAAAAATAAATAAATAAATAAAAATAGTTACAGAGGGCGGAATGGCGGGAGCAAAATTTGCCTGCAGCCGGAACAGAACCCAGGTCCATGCGGCCATGCTGGCTGAGCTGCTAGTTAACCCAGCCCTCCGCGCCACTGGAGCAGCTCGCCAGCACCTGCAGCTTACAGGCAGTTTAGGGATACTGAAGTCGGTCCCATGAGTGTGGGATTCCGAGCTTCAGTATCCTAATAGGTTACCCCTGGCCAGCCCTCGACGACAAAGGTCCCTCTGAACTCCAGTTGCTGGTGTTGTAGGTGTAGCGCTACTGCTGTGCTAACGTAAACTGTGTAAGTACACAGGTATTTCTTGCAACATCAGTAGCTTCTCAGAAGTCTCTCTGAAGTCAGCTGTGTGATGCCAGGCATGTAGTTCTGAGAGAGAAATAAGTAAGCAGTTAGACATGACATGGTGTGAGTTTCTTTTCCTGAACCACACACCAAGGTTTGCTGTGAGGAGCAAGGCACTTGCGCCAAGTGCCTTCAGACACTTGCAGGTGTGGTTAAGGCAAGAAACCAACACCCTGGACTTTCTTATTGTACTATTACTAATTTATATAAAGTATTTTGTTTCATAAAATTAGGAATCAAAAAGACTACATAATAAAAAGTAGTAGGCCATGCTGATTGTAGTTTAACTTTTCCTTTCAATACGGCCACTAGAGGGAGCCCTGTGCTGGCAGTAGAGGTCTGTGGAACTCAAAACATCATTATACTTCCTTTGCCTTTTATGTGAGCACTGGGTGATGTGCTGTACCCTTCGTGGAGTTTGTAGCATTCAACCCACCCACAGCCTCTGTAGTCTGCCTTGATTACAACAGTCTGGCATGATATCTGCCCTTCTCAGGGGAGCAGAATTTAACTATTTGAAACAAGCTGTTTAGTTGGCTTTGTCTGTTCCCATTCAGGAGTACATTATTGTTTTGTTTTTAATTATTGGTTCCACAGTTCTGTGCCGCTTGTTCGAGGGAGCAGGATTTTAGTGTTGAAAAGTGATTCTTTGCTGTCTGTGTCTGCTCCCATGTGAGGAAGTGGTATTAGTTTTGAAAGCATATGTATTGAGAGCGGAATATGAGTGGGGACATCAGACACATCTGAGAATACAGGAAGAGACATGGAGATCATCCTGTGCGATTCACTGCTCAGGTCATGGTAAAAAACACAAACATATGGAAGGAGGGGTTTAAATTGATCTTCTACAAAAAAACTCCATGCCCCACTCATGCTTTGGACCACAGATGCTGGGATACTGTGGGAGCAAATCTATTCATACGAACATACAAAAAAGCCAGTAGAATCCATTTGGTTTATCTAGTCTGTCCGTATTGTAGTGTCCACAGCTTGAGTTACTGACCTACCCCCACTCCTCCCATCCTTTGTATCCTCCCACCCTTGACCCTTGCTTTCTGCCTATCCCAGCCTCTCTTGAAACTGCCCACTGTCTTCAGGCAGTGCATTCCAAGTGGCCATGTCCTCTCCATGAAGAAGTGCCTCCTAAACCTCCCCTCAGCTTAAGACTGTGTACCCTCGTTTTATGGTCTCCATGTTGTGAAGAGACCTCCTTATTTATCCCTTTGAATACTTGAAGGTTTCAGCCATGACCATCCTCTCACTCCCTCCTGTCCCCGGGGAGTACATGTTCAACACCCTCAACCTCTCCTCGTATGCTTTACCCTGCTGACCTGCAATCACCTATGTAGCCTTCCTCTGACTGTCTCCAGCAGTTTAATGTCCTTTTTGAGTTGTGGGCACCAGTACTGAACTCCATACTCTAGATGTGGCCTCACCAGTGACCTGTACAAGGGCATAATAACCTCCTCCCTGCTACTGCTGATCCCTCTTCCTGTGCATCCCAGCATTTTGTTTGCCCTTGCTGCAGCTTTCTTGCACTGCCTAGAGTGCTTCAGGTGGCTAGTGATCATCACTTGGTCCTTCTCCTCCTCCTTTGGAGATACCCAGACCCCTTCCAGGTAGTACTGGTCCTGGGATTCTTGGCTCCAATGTGTATAACTTTGTCTTTCTTGGCATTGAAGCCAAGCTGCCAGATCCCAGACCACCTCCAGTTTTTTCAGATCGTCCTATATCCCTTAGGTTGTGTCCACCCTTCCATAGAACTTGGTGTCATCTCACTAATAGGCATATTATGCCTTAATGCCATCCCTGGTGCCACTGAGGAAGATATTGAACGACACTGGTCTCAGCACCGAGCCCTGCAGGACCCCACTGGTGACCTTTCTGATGCTAGATAATTCTCCCCCACTATCACTCTGGGTTCTATCCTCAGCCAGCTTCCCACCAATCTGGTCATCTTTTCCCAATCCCAAGATCTGCCAACTTCCTGATCAACCTTTGTGGGCAGAGAGTCAAAGCCTTGCTGAAATACAGATAGAGGATGTCCACCGCTTGACCCCTGTCTACTGACCCAGTCAAAGAAGTCGATCAGATTCATTTGACATGATCTCCCCTATAAACCTGTGCTGCCTCGCATTCTGGAGACCATGCACCTCGAGATATTCTACCAGCCTTTCCTTAAGTATGGTCTCTGTGAACTTGCACACAGTAGAGATCAGACTGACGGTCTGTAATTCCCAGGGTCATAGTTGGGGCTGTTCTTGTGGAGGGGCACCACATGTGATGTTTTCCAGTCCTGCAGCACCACGCTGGAATCCAGTGAACTGTTGAATAGGCCTGCCAGTGGCCCTGTAAGCTTCTCTGCCAGTACCCTTGGATGTACCCCATCCGGCCCTGGTGATTTTTCCACCTTCAATGCTAGCAGCCCTTCCCTCACTCTGTCCTCCTCTGTCACTACATCCATATGCCCCTTCCCTCCTAAAAGCACTGGTCCTTCCTTTTCCAGGTGAAGATGGAACAGAAGTGTTAATTTAGTATCTTTTCTCCCATTCTCCACCACTCCTCTCCTAAGCTTAACAATCATATCCGTTTTGTTCCCTTACATAGCAAAAAGGCCTTCTCTCTCTTCTTAATTCTTATGACGATGATGATGTCAAAGTGACTTCTTATTCAGTCATGGCGTCGACTGTTGATGAAAGTACAGCGTGACACTGGGTTGGTGCCAGCGCTAACCAGTAAACAGTTGCTGACACCCTAACCATCTCCATTCTGTTTTTCCCCACTGACAAGTGCATACCGTGAGAGTGAATCATAAGGTCCTGCTTCTTCCGCTCTTCATATAATGTTTTTTTTCTAAAATGTCCAGTTCAGCTTCTGAGAAGAGAAATGTCAAGGCACCCCTTTCTACGCGCTTACTGCAGGAAGAATTTTACTTGTACTGACCAGCATTTGTTGTGCATGGCCTGCCTCAGTGCTAACCATGATATGGATTACTCATTGTCTTCTCCTTTGATTGCCAGATACTGAGAAATCTTAGCTTTAAGCTGGGCAGACTGGTACCACATTTGGCGGCAGGTCACTGCCTAGGAAGTCGGGAGGTAGGTAAGGTTGTTACACCATTTTCCCAGGTTCCTTTCTACTCTTTGGAGTTGGTTATGAATAGAGACCCCCACCACAAATTATGCTGGAGATGTAAAAGTCTCTGGTGGTGGTGGTGTCAGGCAGACCCTTGGCTTCTTCTAGGATCTGTATGGTATAGAATTATCTGTCTCTTTATGCTAGTGATCTTTAAATTCTCCCTATCCCAGCATTCCTGCTCACAGCCCTACTACACTGTGCATCTGTTACAAGGAATGTACCCTACAGCTGAATCAGTTTGCATGAGATAGACAGGCAGATCATTTTGCCACGGGTTCCCAAAGGTATTTTCTCTCCTTAGTGCCAGAGTCTACAACATGTAGTGGTAGCTCCTCCCAGGCTGCATCTGTTTCTCCTGAATAGTGTAGCTCCTGGATGAAAGGAGAGAACAGAATGGGCCTGTGGTCTTTGTTTACAATGTTGTATGACCCAGTATAAAAAGAGCCAAACTTGGGAAGGGGGTGGGGAGAGACCATGATTGGCTCGTAGTTCCTTATTTACTGACTGTAGCTCTGCTGTATGTTTGTGGTCTGAATTTCTCAGCATCTTAACGTGTGTGTGCATGCGTGTGTTTTGTTTTTTCTTCTCTACACTCTGTATGCTTCACTTAACAAGCTGCTGGAGCTCAGGGTTGCTCAGGAAATGCTTGTGGTTCTTTGAGCTGAGAACAGAAAATGTAGAGCTGACCGAATGCAGCTCTAACCTGCCTGACAACTGACTGGGAGTCCCAATTTTTGGAAATGAAGAAGCCAGAATTCTTATCCCTTCTGCATTAGAGTAAATTTTCTTGGTTGTCAAAACCCAAGATGTTGAAAATAGGACTCCTGTAGCAGTCAGGTGGCCTTCTTGTTTGTGCTCAGAATCATGCTCCCTGTTTACATTCTGGCTGGCAGTATAGCCTAGAGGTTAGAATAACGTTCTATGAATGAGCTTGGTACATCCAGCAGACTTGGATTTGATTCCTACAACCTCCATCTCATACTGTGCGACTTGGAGCAAGTCACTTAACCTCCCCAGTTCTCCTGGGTTGCCCCTGAAAACAGGCACTTGTGCTAGTGGCCTTACCCAAGAATAAAAAATATATATTTTAATAAAATGAGTGAGAAAATCTGTAAAATTCTATCCCTGAGTGGATGAAACACACAAATACTGTGCATTATCCCACAAGGACTGCCGCCTGCACTTTCTGGTTTTCACACCCCCCCAAAAACAATTTTGGCCATTTTGTAAGACAGATAATCCACTACAGGGCATGTGGTCATGCTCTGATGTATACACGCTTGGTGGTTGAACGCAGTCAGCCTGTGGCCTCGTGCCTCACAACATACACCACAAACATGTATCTATCAGCACAACCTCATGCTCTGTAGTGAACATATGTATATAATATTTTTTAATTATGTTTTTATTTATTGTCATAGTAAAATTTCATAAATTGCCACTGTGGCAACTACAAACATCACAATAAAATGCATAAAAGATATCATGGATATCAGTTGCTTAAAAAAAAAACTGCATAAGTTGGTTAACAATCATGAACCCTTAAACGGTCAACCAGTCTGCCCTGTCTGAAGCTGTGTGTGGGCTCCAGTTCCCAAAAGTTACCTTATGTATGTGTTCTGCATTGTCTGATGCTACTCCCTAGTGCCCACGCAGGTTGGAGTAGAGCAGTACAGCCCTCTTCCTAGCACACTCCCTCCAGTATTCAGTTTGAGGCTAGGTGTAGGGGTCATGAAGGTTAAACTAACTCTGCCCTTTCTGTGGACATATGACCCAGGGCTTGCCCTTTGGAAATGCTTCCTTAAGAGATTTAAGTGTACATGATAACTGTGTCTGCTAGGGTCAGCCATCTTTGGGGATGTACAGTATATGTCTGCAAATGAGTGGATGGGATTATGTTGGTATCTTTGGGTGGATGTGTTGATGCCTATGGGTGGACTTGTATGCGTGCATGTGTTTCATGGATGTCACTGCATTTGGGTGGATGTGTGTAGTTGTGGGTGGATTTATTTGTGTGCATGTCAGTAGTAATTAAAACATGTGTCTGCCTGCATATGTCTTTGTTCATCATTGTGTTGTGTAATCATTTGAGTGTATAATTTCATAAATACATCTTCTGTGAGGATGTGTTTGCATGTGACTACATGTGTGTCTGTGGGTTAAGTGCATTTGCAGTCATAGATAAGTGTATGCTGGGGTTATATATCTGTGCCCATTTATCTGTGTTTTCCCTATTGTGGTGCTCATGTCCAGGTCTTTCAGTGTATGTATGTATTTAAGGCAGTGTAGTCTAGTGGTTAGACCACAGAGCTGTGTACCTGGAGACCAGCAGCCCAGAGTTTGAACCCCACAGCTGTCACTTTTAGTGTAATCCTAAGCAAGTCACTTAACCTCCATATGCTCTTTTCTTTTCGATAGAACCTAACCCCACAGCCTTATATTAACCTTTCTTTGTGCACCTTATAGCTGCTAGAGCGCTTTGTGGATTGTAAAGCACTTATGAATACATTGTGTATAAAATGTGGTATATAAAAACAATTTCCTTCCCTATGTAAGGGCATCTCTTGCAACCTGCTTTAACTAGGTAGGTTCGTACACATGCGTTTAGGTATCTGGGCGTGATCCTGTATGTATGTATGTGCACAGATCTACTTTGCTTGGCTGATAGGCGTGCGTGCATGTATGCCTAAGGACATGCATTACTGGAAGGCCACAGTCAGAAGGTCCCATGTTCTGGGAAAAAGTGGTGGCGTGCAGCTGTGTGACACAAGTGTGCCTGTTAGAACAGTGCTGTTTAGAACAATATAATTAACAGAAGAGCTCAGAGGGCTGGATCAGCACTGTCAGACAGTAATTATACCCCACTGCTGAAGCAGAGCCATCATTAAACTTGCTCCAGCTGAACCATATAGAGCTTCATGAATTAAGCTGAATGCTGTTTACCAAGCAACATGCAGAGTTAATGTGATGCGACACAATGCAGAATACTAAGGGGACTCCTAGTAAATTGGGCAGCTTGGTTCTCAGTTGTTAATCCATCAATGTTCAACTGATGTTACTAAAACAACAATCTGGCCTTTTGCAGTATTCTAAAAGCAAACTTTCAATAACTCACCAGCTGCCTGTAGTCTCCTCAAGCAAGCTTGTATTTAATGGCCCTCCATTCCCATCTCTAAAAAGCTTGCAAGCTTAGAACTCACCAACAGCTCTCTCATGCAGCCCCCAAAAGCAAGCTTTAACCTAACCAACATGTCCCTCCTGCAGCAGGGCTCCAATTTTGAAGAAAGTAAATGCTGGCAATTAGGTGTCCCCTACCTCCACAAGAAACTGGAGCGTAATAAGCCTGTGTGGCCAAATTTATTTAAGTAATAATGACTTCCCTCGACCCCCAGATGACACCATTCTTATTAGAGTACTTACTTTTGTATCCCACTTGGACTCAGATTGACATATATTTCAACGCAGGCCCCTACCTCCATATGCACATACACAAATGTAGTAAAGAATTCTTTGTGCGGTTTTTCATTTGTTCTTCTTTTCTCACTGAGATCTGTATTTCTTCTTTCTCTGGTCTTTCTTTTCTCTAACTACAGTCTTTATTCTACATTTCTTAGCTATTTTCCTTTTGTAGACTTTTCTGCTGTCCGAGCTGTGGTTTTCAATATATCTTGATCTTAAAAGAAGATTGTATTTACCTGAAGCTCCCCATCCCCCAAAGCCTTAGCCCCCAGTAAGCCATTTTGCAAGTTAAAATAAAAAACAAATTCTTGCAGCAGTACCTTAATTTTATCTTTGTAAGTACCATGATTGGGGAACATGGCGGGTGCTCGTGGTGCCATTTTTGAGTTAGGTGTGGCTCGCACTGCTCTACTTGTATTGAAAAGCATACAAGTAAGTGGTGCACAGCCACACTAACCAACCTGAAATGGTGCCATGTTAGCTACCATATCCTGTAATCATGATACATACAAAGATAAAGTAAAGTAGTACTGCCAAGAATTTTTTTAATTGGGGAAAAGCCTTATTGGGTTAAGTCTTTGGGGTGGGAGTTTTAAGATAAATACAGTTTTCCTTTAATGTTCTTACTGTTTTCTCATCACCTTTCCTTTCATGGGCCTTATGGACGTTTCACAGTGCAGTAGTCTTACAGAGTATTTGAAGAGGGCCCCTCGGCAGAAGAAGCCTTTAAGAAGGGGTTAAAGGCATCTGTTCCAACAAGCGTTCTTAGACTTTTGATTATGGAATGATAATTTGTATGACAATTTATATTTATTATAATTGTTACACATATATGTGTTAATTTGTATGATTTTAATTGTTGGATAATTGTATTGTTTTCAAACAAAATGAAGTCTTGCTGTATTCTGACTATATGCACTAACCCAGCACTTGAACTGCTCCAGTGAGTAAAGAGTTAACTCTATGCCAAGGCACAGAATGTTGAGCTCGAGCTCGGTTTTCGAACCTGTCTGTGGTACTCTGAAGTGTAACGTCAGATTTCTTACTCCGCCTATCTGTGAAGTTGCTCTGGAGATCCCTCCCGCAGTTCAGTTTGGTAATGGTTCGAATCGGTCGGTTATTTCAGCGTAATTCTTATTTCATCGGTGTTCTTACCTCTGTCAGTAACAGTGATATTTTGTTGAAAATTGTTAGAAATTGTTCTGTCTTGGTTCTATTCGGTCGGTCAGTTCAGAACCGAAATCTATTAATTTTTGTGTGTTCTGTATAAATATTTGTGTTTTTATTTATTTAGTTTTTGTTTACGGGTAGGTGCACTAGCCATAGCAATGACTATTTTCAGAGGCACGACCGGGAGGGCTACAGTACAAAACAGAGCATGTACACATAGAAATTCAACAAATTGACATAATGAAACAATTTGAACACATAGGAATAATAATCATGAATAGGAAACTTGATAACAGGTCAAGAGTAGCTAAATTTAAACAGTGTTAGAATGTGCAAAACAGAGAATTTTGTTTGGTTTCGGGTAGGTGCACTAGCCATGGAAAGGAGTATTTACTAGTGCGACCGGGAGGGTACAGTACAATCGATTCATATAGAAGCAAACATGACTGATAACAGCATACTTTGTGATAGCCAACATTTCAGCTGAACAAGGAGGTAGAACAGATGGGAATACATTTGGGTAGGGAGAGAATGGTATTCAAGAAAACAAGGTATACAAGTACATGGTTGCTTACAGTAGAATTAGAGTTTGGATACGAAACAGGGTTCACATAACAGTAACACAATTAGCAAGCGACAGTTTGGTTAAGTACTAGTTGGTTTGAGACATAAGTACCTTGAGCATCAGGACTGGGTAGGCTGGATAAGTTTAGATGCGGCTAGCAGCAGTCAGAGTTAAGTCAGCAGGACTGTAGAGACCGTAAAGATGGGTGACACGTTTAGGGGGTTTGAAGCAGGTACAGGAGACCTGACTATAGAGGAAGGGCGACATTTGCTTTTGAACTGGGCATGACTGGGAGCTAGGCGGATGTCCAGAGGTAAGGAGTTCCAGAGTTTGGCCACGAGTGTGCTAAACTAGGGTCCCTTTCTTAGATTTACATCTAGTTGTAAACAGCAGTGATTTATCAGCTGATCAAGGCATCGCGAGGAGGGCAATGGAGATAACAAGGAGGCAAGCATAGTCAGGATACCGTTTCTGAGTATGTTATCTGTCAGGGTGCTAAGGGCCAGGGCACGAACTGGAATGAGGGGAGCCACTTTGGGTCCTGATAGAGTTAGCAATGGTGTTTAGACCAGGGAAGCAGAGGCATACCTGCATATGCTGTTGTAGGTGGTATCCCATTTCCTGAGACTAGATTGAGATGCGTTTAGATATGTGACAACCCCATAGGATAGCGACAGTAGCAGGATCCCCTAGCGATGGCTAATCTAGCTGATGGTGTGAGGACAAAGGCCCTGTCCACACTATGCCTCTGTAGCGTTACAGAGGGGCTCAAACCGTTACCAAAGCGGTTTGCATTTACATCTGTAAACGTTAAGAAGGCGTTTCGTCCGTTGTTGAAACCACTTGTAATGTGGTTTGAACAGCGATTCTAACGATTAATACCCTAATAACATTACCAGCCATAGTGTGGGCCAGCGTGGCGAGTAGTTCAGGATTCTCCCAGTGCAGCACGAACTGCATTGTGGGATAGGGTGCAGCTGTAGCGTTACAGGGTACCCACAAATGTGGATGGCTGTAATGGTTCCAAACCGTTATCGAGACTGTTTGCCGGCAGTGCGGACACACTGTAACGGTTCCGGTCTGTAATGGTTTGGAACTGTTACAGACTGTAAGTGATGTAGTGTGGACAGGGCCATAGTTGGCTTTCAGACTACTCCAATTTTAGAATTGACTGATTTACAGGTATTCAGTATGTGTTTGTCAAAGTTAAGTTTTCGTCAAGGAGGACTCCAAGATACTTGAAAGAGTGGACTGATTCAAGGTTTAGCCCACCCTGACGACCCGACACCTTAAATAAGTCTCAGTTAAGTTTTAACTTGACTGTCGTCCCAAACAAGCATTGTTTGCACTTTATTAGCATTTAGAATTAACTTATGGTGGAGAAGCCAGGATTGAGTGGCACAGAAAGCAGAAGAAAGAGACTGGGTGATGTGGTGTGCGTTGTTATCACTACAGTACAGGACTAGATCATCAGCGTAACAGCTGTAAGTATCGCTCTTAAAAATCCTGATATTGTGGGATTTTTGTTTAATCGACTTGTGAAAGCAGTTGGAACCGATACTTTTATTTTTTATTTATGTTTATTAATTTTCTGGTTAGACAGATAATTAACATCATACTAGCTCATACATGGTATAAGCATATAACAATTACATTCCCAGTACAGACAGTATTAGTACAATAAAAACCATGTATTCTGGTACAATAGGAGATAGGGGAGTCCTGGACGGTAGTCTGATTTATGACAAAAGTCTGAGCGTTGACGAAATTGCCAGCCTCTTCAATGCTAAAGGTATTTCCAAAGGTAGAACTTCAGCAAAAGGTGATAATACAGTACTATGACTGTTGTTTAAACCTAGTACATGTTTTTAGGGATAAACACAGGAAAATAAATGCACCCCAATCACCCCCTTCTTACACTTGTGGCTAATAATCAAAGAGTATCTCCTTAATACAACCATTTCCCAAACTGTTGTATAGAACCTCTTATAACAGTCGTGAGGTTCTAGAAAAGCTTTAACAGATTTAACAAAAATTTGCAGCAGCAATCTCACAGAACCCTCTCAGAGATACCGAGCATAACATCATGACTTTCTCATTACTTGCAGGGGTCCTGCAAACGTCCATGTAATGTTAATGCCACCAGTATGTCCAGAAAAACTTACTCTATAGAGTCTGAAATCGTGCCCTAGTATACCACGCTTAGTATTTATGTGCTGAGAATAATTCCCAACACTCCTCCCAGAAATAAAAGACAAAAAAGAGGACCTTGCTTAAAGAAAATGTTACTGCTTTTAGAACTTTTTACAAATGTCCCCGACTCACTGTTCATGTTTCCTCTGAATCAGAGCTCCGTGTCTCAAGGGTCACGCTGTCCGATAAACTCCTGCTCCACCTTCTCCATCCAACGCCCCGCATCTTGTGGACTGGTAAACTGCCATGTTTTCCCACTGTAAACAATCCGCAAACGTGCAGGTAACAAGAAGTGGATAATCCCTAAGCCCTCAGTCGTTGGGTACTGCATGAAGGCTTACACGTTTGCCCGAGTTTGTATGAGAGGTTCGTAAAATTTTATATCTGCCCTATTCACAGTCAAAGGATGCACTGCTCTGGCAGCTGCAATTAGCACATCCCTGATTTCAGAGCCTCTTACGACCTCAAAGCGTGCTATGCGAGGTTGGGTAGGATCTGCAGGATGAACACAAGGGAAACTTGTGAGGCCTTTTAAGAGCCTCCCATTGAAATCTTGCTTCCATCTGTAGATTTTGTTTAAGCCAGTCCAGCAGGTAGCCTAGCAGTGACGCCCCTTCAACTCCTTCGGGAGACCAACTATCTGGACGTTTCCCAGTCTGATCTCATTTTCCAGGGCCTCCATCCGACTTCGAGCTGGTTATTTTCTTCAGTTAAAGTTGCCACTGCAGTCATTGTAGTCACCGTCCGTTTTCGAATCATACAGTACCTGCCAAAGTCTGGATAGCAGAGTCGTGTTGCTCAAGTTTTGTAAAATTTTTCGATTTTTGAGTCCATGGCTCGCATGGACTCAAGCTTATAATCTGCCAAGGGAGAGGTTCAGCGTTTGTTCTAAAGGTGCCCCCTCCATTACTTTACGAGGACGCTAATCCTTGTGGATCTGGAGTGGCGGTGCTTTCTGCCCTCCTTGCTGTAGCCCTTCGTTCTTCCCATATCACTTTTGGTATCTGGCGATGCAGAAGAACTTGCAGAAACAAGTTCTGAGGTCCGTTTTAAAAAATATTAGATTTTGTTTTTCTCTTATTTTGGCCACCTCGTAAGACAGCTCCTGAAAGTGCTTCCAGCCTGGAAGATAGCTCTCTAGCGCCCGATAAGTTTTAGTTACCTGGCTTAACGCTGGCATGGTGACTTTTCTTATATTCAGCATGTTTGAGAAACCCAAAAGAAAACCGGTCCCACTGGGTTTCAGTACTGTACTGAGTGTGGGAGGCCTTTGCTAAGGCTGATCCCCATCTCGTATGTGTGTATTGTCTGGAGTTTGACCACCTCAAGGTAGACTGCCAAATTTATAAAAACTTTCCCAAGGCCATTCTTGAAAACGCTTGAGTAGGCTGAAGAAAGGGAGGTTGAGAAGTCCGATGACTCGATGGCCAACCCGGTTCGGGTTGTGACTGAACCTGAAGAGGTTCCTACTGACCTGGGTGATACCTCTTTGGGCAAAGGAGAGCAAACTCTGCGGAGTTGGTTCCGTCAAAGAAAAAGAAAATCAGCCGGTTCGGATCCAACAACTCATGTTCCGACTGCTGAGAAATCAATCAATCAACTTTATTTAACCAGGCATTAGCACCATTGAACGAACTCATTTTCAGAGTGGTCCTGGACATTAATACACAATACAATACATATAGTGGAATACAGTAGAGTTCTGGGTACAGCTACAAAGGACAACGGTGTAAAGCAAAACGAAAAATACAGGTCCATATAGATAGTCTTTTGAGGGTGGCAAACATTATATATCCGGACAGCGTAATTAACAAGCAGTGGTACATTAAATTTAAAACTTATGGGAGTGAGGTTAAGTGAAATCCCAGACAGCCTTTGCTAGGTGGAGTTCATACCTTATTAATAATAAGTGAGGGAGTATTAAGAGAATAGGGTAGAGGAGGGTGTATGAAAGGAGCCAAAAAGGGAGGCCAGAAGGGCTAATGGTGGGAGAGTACCAGTGTGACTAGAATTAGAGTTTGTCTAATGGGTGTCTGATTTCCATAGCTTACAGTAAGGTGGGCTTAGGGAGTATGGAGTGGCACGGGCGGAAATAGCGAGCGATCTCTATAGTGCAGTCGCTTTGTCGGTTCCCAACTGGAACTGACATTGGTTCAAAGGCGATCGGTTCGGTTGGAAGCTTTTGCCTCAGATATTGATCCGAGGCATACTATAGGCGCGATGGGAGGAGGAGGAGGAAGATGATGAAGGACGAACTACCACGTAACCTCTTCAGTGTGTAAAATCCACCGCCCAAAATCCCCATTAAATTTGTAGTCCAACGTTCCTATAAATCCTCAATCTAGTCCCTGTATTAGATGACCTTAGGCCAGCCAACTGGGCCCCTGCCCTCCTCACGATCTCCATTGATGATGCCTTCCTACACTTTAAAAGACATTCACTCCAGCGTCTGGAACACACACCGCCCCACGCATCATACAAGAGTGCAGAAACCACCTACCTTGGATTACCCAAGAACTGATTGCATGTCAAATCGCATGGGACAAAGCTTGAAAACACATAAATCCTCACGCCTCCTACAACTCCTCTCCATATACCACATGCTCCGTAACAAGTGCACCAGAGCCATTCATCTTGCAAAGCAGAGTACTTCAGCAGCTCCCTCAGTCAAACCTAAATAAACCCTCAAAATTCTGGAACGTCATTCACGCCTTTTCACCCCACCAGCTGCCAATCCCACTCCAATGCTAAATGTTAATAACTCTGTCCTATCAGAGCCCACAGCAGTTGCCACTGAGTTCAGTGTGTACTTCTCCACTTGTGCTGCCACCCTCCTCTTTTCCCTGCCCAACACTACACCTCTCTTTCGCCTACAGACACAAAAGACCCAGACTAGGCCTCGCTTCTTTCCTTCAAAGACATTTCTGCAACTGAGGCCCTAGATGCATTACTTTCTCTCAGCCTTTCAAAGGCAAATCCCTGGATGTATTAAACTTCTGTACCTCTCCACCACCCTGCTATAGCAACTCTGCTTGCCAAACTCCTAAATCAATCCTTTGCTGCCACTACCATCCCCATGCATGGAAGCATGCCATTGTCATCCCTCTGCCAAAAGGAGGTGCCCTCCCTTCCCCTCTAACTACCGCCCCTATCTCCCTGCTCCAGCCCTAGCAAAACTACAAGAGCACCTTGTGCTCGCCCAACTACCTCCTTCCTCACTGACTCCAAATTCTTCATGCCATGCCAGTCTGGCTTCAGAAAGGGACACTCCACCACCTCCTCCCTGATAAGGCTTACAGACACTATCCTGACAGGCATGGGCAGTGGACTGATCACCTCAGCCGTTTCTGTTGACGTGCAAAGCCTTTGACACAGACTCCCACCCATATTGCCCCTTGAGTCTTTGCTGAATCAGGCGCCTCTGTAGCAGCCACAAACTGGTTCAGATCATACTTCTCTGATAGAACTCAGTCCATTCAATCTCAAATAGCATCTTCACCTCTTCCCTTAACTACTGAAATGCCACAGGGGCAGCCCTGGTCCCATTCTGATCTCTATATTCCTAAATGACCTGCCACTCATCTGCTCTACTTCCTCAGTCCACATGTATGCAGATGATACTGTACTCTACTACTCGGGCTCTGCCCTGATGTGGCACAATCAAACCTCAAGCTGACTTCAACAAGGTACAGCAATGGTTTAGCTCACACCAGCTCTCCCTAAATGCAAAAAAAAACTGTCACTAGGCCTTTGACACACGACAGCATGGCCAGACTCCCCTCCTTTCCCTACTTCTCCACCTGGATGGCCAAAAAACTTGAATATGTCTCCTCGCTTCCATTACTTATGGCGCTGGCTCGACAGCCATCTCTTCTTCTCTGACCACATCGATGCTATCTCACAAAAAACTATGCCCCATGCTCAGTGCACTATATAGGAACCGCAGCAGCCTCCTCCCGAGTCTGACGTGAACTGGTCCTGAAGATGATACTTCCTTCATCGACTACTGCGACATTGTATACAGTGCAGCCCCTAAGTCCACCCTATCTAACTGGACACACTTTATAATGCCTTCTGCCGCTTTGCTCGATGCCTCCCCCCACCCACCACTCGCGACCTCCCACAGAGCCTTGGCACTACCGTCCATGAAAACCGCTGCATCTCTCACTGTGCCTAAATTGCCTCCAACCCATAACTCTGGTCCATCCCTCCTACCTTGCCACCGTGCTCACAGATGCCCACCCTTCCATCATCTTAGATCCAGTGACTCCCATCAACTATCAGTCCCTAGGCAGAAGACCTCTGCCGGTCAAGCTGCTTCTCACACAGCTACCCAAGCTCTGGAACGCCTCCCACATAAATTCGGCACTCCTCCTCTTCCCACTCACTGTCTACCACTCTAGCAAACTTTCTTACTACAAATTGCTCCAGTTCTGAACCTGCCATTCCCCACTATCCCTCCCCAATGCCTGACCAGCGGCCTAAGCCTTGCTACAGAAGCTGGCATATAACCCCAACCTTGTACTTATGTCCTGGGCCTATTTTGCCCTGTGTACTGTGTATAACTGTACAACTGTGATATACATCCTCTGTTGTTTACTGCTGTTACTACTGTGCTAATTTACATTGTCTACTGCTTCTTGTCACAAAAATTATTTGATACTATAATATCCTAAGCATTCAATAAGCTGCTTGTATATTCATGTAGTCGGTATCCTTATGCTGCCTTTTATTTGCCTCTGTTAACTGTTCACTTGATAACCCGCGCTTTATATCCATTGTAACCCCCCAGGTCGCACGCACCGGGAGACGAGCATCTTGTTACTCAGTGCCTTTCCTGGTGAAACAATTGCAGTAAATAAATAAAGGAAGGAGAGTTTGACGGCCTAGATGAGCCAGTAGAGCCGACATCGCCCCAGACAGGCTTTCTGAGTCCCCCTCCCACTTCTAGTTTTACAAGAAGGTGGCTGAGACTCTTCAGCTTCCTATGGAAGAGGCCAATCAGGATCAGGAGGAGCCTGATTATGTAGAAATGATCAGTCAGTCAACTTTATTTAACCAGGCGTAGACACCATTGAACAAGCTCATTTCCAAGGTGGCCCTGGACATCAAAAATATACCGACACAGGCAATCACAAGAGTACATGGGTAGATTGTACATGTCATAAAAAGATATCATAATAAATGCAGTTAGCAAAGGCGACACAATAAAATTACTTGCATGTATGTATATACTAGGCCAGAGAAGGATGGTGAGAGTGAGATTGAGAGAAGGAGGGAGAGGAGAGAGAGAGGCAAGAATGAGAGGGAGAGTGAGTGGGAGGGAGAATGAGAAGAGAAGGAGGAGCATGAAGAGACGAGAAAGAGGGGAGGGGCAGGAGAGGAGTGGAGGGATGGGAGAAGGAATGGGATATTGTGGAGGAGAGGGGAGAGAGAGAGAGAAGGGAGTAGGAGAGTGAGAGAGAGAGGCAGAGAAGGAGGAGAAGCGACAGAGTGAAAGAAGGAGTGAGGAACAGGAGAAGGGACAGGCAAGTACTGGAAGCTCCTGACTAGGGAACAAGGTGATCTATGTGCCCAACTAAGCATAAAAAGTATCGGGAGGTTGTGGAAGTTGGGTCATCTAAAACAATACAGGTATCGTTCAGGTAATCAAGTTGTCATTGCTTTGAAGGAGAATGGACTGGGGCGTATAAAGTTTCAAGGAGTTTTGCATGGTATTCCATAGGGAAGGAAGGAGAAAGTGATTGCAGTCGAGCCATAGATGTTTTAACTCTTGGTGTCTGAAAGGCAAAGTAGGAGAAAGCGCAGAAACCGTATGGACCCTTGGCGGCTTGAAGAGGCTCAAGATGTACACGGAAGCCTATCAGACAGTGCTCTGTGGAGCCAGAGAAGAGCATTTCTTTTCCTCCTTGTGGGGAGGGAGGGCCATCCCAGCTCACGGCAGAGCAGACAATGATGAGTGTGAGAAGGTAGATTAAGGATAAACCTCATCCTGAAATGATGGATGTTCCAGAGTCAGAGTGTGTCTATCCCTTTGCACAAATCTCTGGGGAAACGGACACAAAAAAATCATGCAATTTCCCATTCATTCCTCCTGTGGAAAAAAATGGACAGGAGGTATGCTTTTGCAGGCCCTGGCATGGAATTCCTTTCAGCACATTGCAGCCATGTTGGGGTAGTGCAAGCTGCAGCCTGTGACAAGACTAGTATTCCACTGGCTTCTCACCCCAGATAAAGATTCCAGGAAAGTGGATGCCATGGCTAAGAAACAGTACTTGGCGTCCTTTTGGGGCTCAGGCAATCAAATTATGTGGCATATACAGCCAGGTACCAGAAGTCTGTGAGGATACGGTTCTGGAGCTGGCTAAAATGCCCCAAGCTTGCCAAGTAGCTGGAGCAGGTGGCTGTAGATGGTATAGAGGCATCGAAGTACAGTTTCATGCTGCTGTGGACTCGAATGATGCATTCTAGAGTCATGGCTACATCTATCTCCATGAGGAGGTTTGCTTGCTTAGTTGTACCAGTCTTCACAGGATACCAGACTAAGGCCATGGATTTCCTGTAACTGGTAACTCTTTGGTTAGCAAACAGAGAACTACATGAAGAAGATGGATGAATATAGGACCACCTGTTGGAGTTCTGCAGCCAAGGAAAAGCAGGTCACTCTTCAGAAGCAGCAATTCCAGGGCTGGCAGGGCAGGCCTTTTCACAGGCCTTTCTATCAAGCTCAGGCCTCCTCCCAGTGGAAGAGGCAGGTGTGGGATGACCAGAATCCCATCATTCATGCAGTCTAAACCCCTGCCAAACAGGCATCCTGAGGTGTCGGTCAGGGTTGCCTCCGCAGTTCCAGTAGGGGCAGGTTGGCTCACTACTCCTATGCCTGGGAGTCCATTACTCAGACAAATGGGTCCTGGAAGTAGTGAGTCAGGGATTTGCTCTCAGTTTCAAAAAGGTACCCAGAAATGAGAGCAAGGTCCTTCAGTCTTCCTTCTCCCTTGAGACAAAGGCCTTGGAGGCAGAAATCTCCTCTTTCTGCTTCTGCAAGCAGTAGAGAAGGTTCCTCATTGTCACAGGGAAAAGGACTGTACTCAGATACTTCCTTACCCCAAAAAGACAGGGGAGTGGCAACCGATCCTAGATTTAAGGTACCTGAACATGCACTTAACTAAACCAAAATTCAAGATGGTGACTCTGGGAGTAATTCTTCCCTCTCTGAGACCAGGAGACTGGCTAGCGTCTTTGGATCTCAAGGATACCTACTTCCACATACCTATCAGACATTCCCACAGAAAGTACCTCAGGTTCGAGTTGCCCCTCAGGCCATTACCAATTCAGAGCTATGCCTTCCGGCCTAACATCTGCACCAAGGTGTTCACCAAGTGTCGTGCAGTAGTGGTGGCATTCCTCAGGAGACAGGGTATCCTTCTGTTCCCATACCTGGACGACTGGCTCCTTGTGAGGCCAGTCCTCAGACCAAGTCAGGTCAGCCTAGAGGTCACTCAAAAACTTCTAGACTCCTTGGGTTTTATTCTGAACCTAGAAGTCTGATCTTCCTGGATATAAAGTCTCACCACTCATTCACACTAATGGGATCTCGCCAGGCGCTAGGACCCAACAGAACAAACTTTTCGAGAGGGTCGGTGCAAGATGGAGCTGCGAAGCGGCACGCGAGCCATGCTCGTACAGTAAAGACTACCTCGGCGTCGGCCCTCCCGACTGCCTCAGTTCCCTCCCCGCAGAGTGCGCTTCAGTGACTATGTCGCTTGCCCACTGGAGTCAAAACTTCAAACTAGCAGCATAGTTTTCAGTTTGTTTTGTAATTTATCTTGAAGTACTGAGTAGATTTAATTAAATTTATTGATTAATAAAGAAGTCTTCAGCCCTCCATTGACTGAGTCGACCATGAGTGGGTCAGGTGATGTAGGGAGACTTCATGTAAAGCTGTTCAGTCAGCCGGGCTGGGTCTGGTCCGCTGCCCTCCCGGAGGTGGGTCTGACAATGGAGCGGTCCAATGCTCAGGAGATGAGTGGTCCCCTGAAGCATAAAAACAATCCCATTCGCAGCACCTGCTCGGCCTAGGATTCTTCTTCAGCGCACAAGCCAGGAAAGAGAAGGCATCACTTGAGGTTGTCTTCTGGCATGTTCATGCCGATGGTCGGTCGTTAGGCTAGTCTCCTCTCCTCTCAGAGTCGCTGCCTCTGGCTCCAGTGCCCGACCTCTTCGACATTGGAGCCCATCGCTGCCTATTGGACGGGCCTCTGATGAGCAGTTTCACCAGTGGGCTGCTTTTATGGAGCAGTGGGCTCGGAGGTTGGTCCAGCTGCCTGACCCAGTCACTCCAGGGCCTTCAGGCCGCTCGAGGGACCAGGTTAGGTGATTGGACCTTCCTAGTTGTGCTGCGCCTTCTTCGAGTGCCGTCGACTCCGTGCTCAGATGTTTCTCTCCTCACATGGCTGCGGCGCGAGGGTCCACACCAATGCTGCTATCTCCTGTTAATTTTCCTTCTTTTCCTTCAGTTTGCGGTTTTCAGAACCTTGGAGCGAACTCTCTGAGCCGTCTGCGGCCCTGGGGTCTCTGTCGTTGCAGTCCGTGGTGCGGGGGCTTTGTTGGCGCAGTCTGCGGCGTCGAGGGCTCTGTCAGCAACGTGGCTTTTGTCAGTGCTGTATGCTGGGTTGTTTCTGATTGCGCCGACTTCCTTGGGCTCGGTGCCGTGTTCATCGATGCCATCCAGCCTCCAGGGCTTTCAAATCAGATTCTTTCCTCTTCTAATTTCCATTCTGATTTTCCTCCTTTCCTGTCCATACAGCCCCGTACTCTCAGGAGATGATTTTGAGCCTGACCCAGATCTTCGTTTGGGCGATGATGTTGAAGGAGAAGGAGTTAATCCTGCTGCAGAGCCTGTGGTCAATGACCTTTCCTTTAAGTCTCTGCTGAAAATTTAAATTCCACTCTTTCTCCCAGACTACAGAAATCGATCCTGGGAAGCTTTTAAGACTCCAATATCTCGTGTCCGGAGATCCTTGTGGATTTAACTCCTCCAGTACAACCATCTTTTGAGACCCTTTCTCGGATGGTATGGAACAATCCTGCTCTCATCCCTTCTGTGGCTAAGTCCATAGATAGGCAGTACGCTGCTCACAAGGAGCGACCCATATTGGCCTCACAAGCTTTTGCTGATCCCATTGAAGTCATAGCAGAGAATGACAAGGCCGTCCTCCTCAGGCATCCTCAACCGGCCTATCAGTAAAGACTCGTAAAGATAGACACCTTCGGTAAGAGAGTCTTTGCTGCCTCCACCCTGGGTATGTGTATTGCCAGCTACCAGGCCATTTTTCTCAATATGAGTATGTCCTTTGGCATTCGCTCAAGCAAATGGTAGAAGCTCTGCCTGAGTCGGAAACTAATTCAGAGCTACTTTACACCATAACCAGGGGTATTGGGTCCAATAACCAACACGTTAAAGCTGCAATGGGCGCTTTTGATACTGCTTCTCGAGCAGCAGCGGGCATTGGTACCTGTCGCCACTCTTGGCTACGTGCCGGGTTCACGAATGATGCCCAGCAGCAGTCAGGCCTTACCTCCGGTATGTATCTGTTCGGACCCCAGTGTGAACAAGCTCTGGAAGCCACACAGAAGAGTAGGTCAGCTATTAGATAGCCGACCTGCACCGAGAAGTGCCAATAAGCGTCAATTTCGCAACCGTCAGTCCTTTAAAGGCGGAGGGCTTCAACAAAAGCCACCCGCAGCCACAAAAGAAAATGCAGCAGAAGGCACAAGCCCCCAGCGCCCAGTGCCACCTTCTGAGTTCTCAACCCAGATCCCACCTCAGCTGGCTGAGGGGACTCTTCCTCAGCAGTGGGAGGACGTCTGACTCAGTTCTACATCTGGTGAAGTCTATAATATCAGACAAATGGGTCCTCTGGATAATCCCTGAGGGATATTCCGCTCAGTCGGACCCCGGATCATCCCCTAAAGCGACAGCCCAGGCTGTCAACAGTACTGTCAGACCTTCTTGCTTCCGAGGTGCAGGCCTTCTGAATAACAGGGCAGTAGAAGTAGTTACCGGACCAACAAAACATAGGTTTCTACTCCCATTACTTTCTAGTTCCAAAGAAACTGAGGCAATGCCCATTCTGGATCTCAGAAAGTTAAACAAATTCCTTCACAAGGAGAAGTTCAAGATGATATCTCTAGGTACCCTTCTACCTTTAATTAATCAGCACAATTGGCTAGCTCCCTGGACATGCAGGATGCCTACCAACACATTCTTATACACCCAAAGCACCACAAATACCTGAGGTTTGTAGCGTTCGGTCAACATTATCAATTCAGAGTCCTGCCCTTTGGGCTATCCTTGTTGCTGCAAGTTTTACAAAGTGTTGTGCAATTCTTTAGCACACCTCAGAAAACGAATTCAAGTGTTTCCATACCTGGACGACTGGCTTCTAGCAAGTCCTTCAGGCAGGGAACTCTGGGCGCCGTAGCCAAAGCTTCAGACTTCCTCACGTCCATGGAGTCCTGCTAAACTGCAACAAATCGCAATTGCAGCCCTCCCAGAAACTACTTTTCATAGGAACTCTTCTGAATACCTCCTGTGCGAAAGTTTTCTTCCAGAGGACAGAAGGAATGATATCCTACAGATGGGCCGTCACATCGGGAAAACAGCTCAGTCACAGCTCTCTCGATGCAACGGATGCTAGGCCTCATGGCATCCTTAGTGTTCACTGTACCCTAGCACGCCTGCACATGAGAACCACCCAGTGGATGCTCAGTACTCAGTGGTCCCCAACCACTCACCCGCAGTCCTATCTCATCAATGTGACAGAACCCTTAAGGAGGTCACTCACCTGGTGGTCTGGAGCAATCTCCTGGAGGGTATCCTTCGCTCCTCTGGACCATCAGATCTCCATTACCACGGATGCATCCCTAATGGGGTGGGGAGCTCACTGTCAGGCTCTCCACACTCAAGGTGCGTGGACTCAAGTAGAGTCCTAGCTCCACATAAGCGTCCTAGAAATAAGAGCCGCCTTTATCGGTCCGAGCTTGAAGGACATTCTGTGTCACAGAACATTCTCCTTCAAGCGGACAACAAAGCAGTGATGTATTACATCAACATGCAGGCGGTGCTCACTCTCACCTTATGCAGGGAAGCAATGAGGGTATGAATGGTGCTTGGAGCACGAGGCTCTAATTCAAGTGGTCTACCTGCCAGGTGTTCAGAGCGAACTGGCAGACTGTCTCAACAGAACAGAGACAGATGGGCGATGCATCAGAGAAAACAGCTCGGTTCGAGCTATCTCGATACAAAGGATGCTGGTCTCATGATGTCCTCAGCGTTCACTGTACCTCTAGTTCGTCTCCACATGAGAACCTCTCAGTGGATGCTCAGTACTCCGTGATCCCCAACCACTCAGGACTTCGTCCAAGAAGATCAAGAATTACAGTAGGTACATAATTTCCATTTCTGTAACCAGCCCAGCTCCTCATTTTCGTAGGGGTGGAACTAGACACTATTCAGGCAAGGGCATTTCTCCCTCTTTCAAGATTCAGTCCCTATCACTCTAGCTTCTTCTTTTTGTCCTCTAGTTTCTCATCCAGCCAGACACTTTCTACAGTTGCTGGGTCACGTGGCAACATCCACAGCAGTGGTCCAGGGAGCAAGGTTTCAGATGAGATATTCAGTTTCATCTCAGATCTTATTGGTCTCAGAAAAATACCCTCTCTCCAAATTTGTTCCAGTGTCTCAAACTCTAGTTCAGGCCCTCCAGTGGTGGCTGGAGGGTACAGTCTTCGACAGGGTGTCCCTTTATCATTCAGGCTCCTTCAGTGATTCTCACCACAGATGTCTCCTTACTGGGGTGGGGGCTCACCTAGATCAGCTTACAGCTCAGGGAACCTGGTCTCACCAGGAATCTCTTCTACACACATCTTCTCGAACTGAGAGCTGTCTTTCTAGCACTTCAGACATTCTCAACTGCTATTCAGGGAAAAGTGGTGCAGATCAGGACAGACAATACCACAACCATGTGGTACATCAACAAGCAGGGAGGCACTTGGTCCTCGGTCCTGTGCATAGAGCCATGAAAATATGGTCTCTAGCTTATTTCCTTCAGGTTTCCCTGGTGACTGTGCATCTCCAGGGAAGAACAGTGTTCTAGCAAATGCTCTCAGCAGGATTTCTCAGGGTCACCACGAATAGACCCTGAACCCTCTAATTCTTCAGGTTGTTTTCAAGAGATGGGGCACTCCAGAGATAGATCTCTTTGCAGCCCTGGATAATCACCAACTTCCTCTCTTTTGCTGCAGACCACCTCTTCTGGGCCCTGTCCTCAGGATGCTCTCTTGTTGAATTTTACAGGCAGATTTCTTTATGCATTTCCTCCCTTTCCTCTGATATTCAGGGTCCTGATCAAGATCAGATCTCAGTCCTGCAAGGTGATTCTAGTGGCTCCAGACTGGGCCAGGCAGCCTTAGTACCCCTTCTGTTGTCACTGTCAGTGACCATGCCTCTGTGTTTTCCAGACAGTTCAATCTCCTCACGGGCAGGATTCTTTATCCCAACCTTCAGAGTCTCAAGCTCAAAGCCTGGCTCTTGAAGAGCTAGAATATGCAAGTCTGCATCTTTCTCAGTCAGTCTTGGACATTTTCAAGGTTAGCAGGAAACCTGCTACTAGAAGACCTACAACTCAAATGGAAAAGATTTGGGTTTTGGTGTTCCCCAGAGGCAGGTCCAGCCAGAGCAGGCTGATATTGCCACTGTATTGAACTATTTGGTGCACCTTAACAGTTTAGGCCTCCGGCCTGCTACTCTCAAGGTACATTTGGCGTTTTCTTCCTTCCTTCAAACAACATGAAGTCTTGCTATATTGTGACATATGCAGTATAACCCCAGGTTAGAACTGCTCCGGAGGTGAAAGAGTTAACTTCCATGCAGAGCATGGAATC
This sequence comes from Neoceratodus forsteri, assembly GCA_016271365.2. NCBI lineage: Eukaryota > Metazoa > Chordata > Ceratodontiformes > Ceratodontidae > Neoceratodus > Neoceratodus forsteri. The sequence goes on from JADMNL010000026.1 coordinate 108,146,095, forward strand.
TGGAAGCGTGAGCTCGGTTGAACACTCTGTCTGTTGAAGCTCAAACTTAAACTGTCAGATTCTTTACTCCGCCTCACTGAACAGTCGCTCCGGAGATTCCTCCTGCTGCTCGGTTTGTTTGTCGGTTTTAAAGTGTAATTCTCGGTTTATTTTACAAAATTTAACCGCAATCATCAGTTCAAGCTCTGTCTGTGTATTGTAAGTAATAGATAGGCTTATTTATTATTTTTCTTCTGTGTGGAACTTATAGCGTCCTTTTCGGTTCGGTTTGAACCGATCAGAGGGTTAAAATTACTTTCTAGCCCTTTAGAGTGCGGTTCCAGTTCTTATCGGTTCTTAAAAATGGATTTTATTACGTTTTTCCCGACCCGTGACACGGTTGGGAACCGATAAGAAGTCTTGCTTGGTGGATTGCCATTACGGGCAAGTTTTGGTTAGGCTGGCACTATGTCTGAGAAACTTAAAGAAAACCGGACCCACTGGGTTTCAGCACTGTGCTCTGTGGGGAAGCCTTTGCCAAGGCTGGACCCACACACCATTTGTGTATATGTCGGGTTTGACCACCTCAATGCAGACTGCCAGATTTGTAAGAATTTTCCTGCTGCCACCGTGGAAAAAGAGTTGATAGGCTCAGGGAAAGGAGGCCAAAAAGTCCGCTGACCGGATGGCCAGCCGGTTCGGTTCCAACCGAACCTGAGGAGTGCCCTCTGACCAGAGGCGATGCTTCCTCGGGCAAAGGAAGAAGCCAGCTCTGAGGGCGGTTCCAACTAAAAGGGCTAGAAGGTCAGCTAATTTGGGGCCAAAAGTTCTTTCTCCAACCGCTGAGAAATAGCCAAAGCTATCAAATTGTCCAGTCTCTTTCCCCAGTTCTGTCCGAACCGGCACCATTGGGCAGGCGCCCTGTTGAGTCGGTTCCTCGGTTCAAGATTATGATTTTGAAGATTTTTATGAACCAGGGAAGGGGGAGGAGAAGTGCGAGGAGAATGAGTGTGATTTTGACAGTCTAGATGTGCCCATTGAACCGGACATCTCTCCAGACAGACCCTCAGGGTATCCCTCCCAGGCTATCTGAGTCCCTTCTCATTTTTGTTTTACAAGAAAGTTGCTGACACTCTGCAACTCCTGTTCAGGAAGCTGTTGATGATCAAGAAGAGCCTGATTTTGTGGAAATGATGGATATTCAGACTATGGATTTTCCTGTTGTGGGAAATTCTCTGTTTGGGAGCAGACAGAGAATTATATGAGAAAATGGATGAGTATAGGACCACCTATAGGGTGCACAGGCCAAAGAAAGGCAAGTCACTCCTCAAAGGCAGCATGTCAGGGGCAGGGGCAGGCCTTTTCATAGGCCATTTTACCAAGCCAGGCCTCCTCTTCTGCTTATGCCCAGAGGGGTTCTTTAGAGGAAAGGGCAGAAGGGGCTCTAGTAAGCCTGCTTCTACCCCTCAACCAAAGCCCTGCAAAACAGGCTCCCTGATGGGGTAGCCGGACCGATTCTCCACTACTGGTAGGGGGCAGGCTGGCTTACTTTGTTCCAGGATGGAAGTCTTTAACATCAGACAAGTGGGTCCTGGAAGTAGTAAACCAGGGACTGGTTCTCAGCTTCAAAAAATTTCCGAAGATGAGAGCCAGATCTTTCCACCTGCAAACCCATCAGAGCACTTGCCCTGGAAGCAGAAGTTTCTGCCCTCCTGGCTCTCAGAGCCGTGGAAAGGGTTCTACCCATACACCAGGGCAAAGGGTTGCACTCCAGGTACTTCCTTACCCCAAAAAAGACAGGAGAATGGCGACCTATTCTGGATCTCAGGTATCTAAACAAGCACCTTTTAAAACCAAAGTTCAAAATGGTGACCCTGGGGATTATTTTACCCTCTCTAAGGCCAGGGACTGGCTAGCCTCCCTGGACCACAAGGATGCCTACCTCCATGTTCTCATCAAACTCCCATCGAAGTACCTCAGATTTGAACTGCCCTCAGGCCAGTACCAGTTCAAAGCAATGCCCTTGACCTCTCCTCGGCTCCAAGGGTGTTCACAAAATGCCTGGCAGTAGCAGTTGCTCATTTAAGAAGGCAAAAGATTGCCATCTTTCCTTATCTGGACGACTGGCTCATTGTAGGCCAGTCTCAGAACAGTCAACTGCATTTACAAGTAACCCAGCAGCTGCTTACATCTCTAGGTTTCCTTCTCAGTATTCCAAAGTCAGTTCTGAAACCTGTCCAGCTTCTCACCTTTATAGGCGCAGAACTGAACACAAAAGAAGCCAGAGCCTTCCTTCCTCTGGAAGAGCAAGGACCCTGGTGTCTCGGCCTCCTCTTTCACCCTGCAGGTCTCTCAACCAGCAAGGCATTTTCTATAGGTCCTGGGGCACATGGCTGCTTCTACAGCAGTAGTGCAGGGGCGAGATTTCAGATGAGGACATTCAGTTCCATTTGAGAGCCTTTTGGTCTCAAAGGACGGATCTCAACCAAATTGATTCCAGTGACTCGAACCCTGATCCAGGCCCTCCAGTGGTGGCAGGATCAGAACAATCTGAGACAGGGGTTCCTTTACTCCCCAGTCTCATTCCTTGACCCTTACTACAGATGCATCCCTCTTGGGGAGCTCACATGGGCGACCTTTCCACCCAAGGGCTGTGGTCCTCTGGAATCTCTGCTCCACATCAATTTGCTGGAGCTCAGAGCAGTTTTTCTAGCACTTCAGGTTTTCTCCACAGCTGTCCAGAACAAGGTAGTTCAGGTCAGAACAGACAATACCACTACAATGTGGTACATCAACAAACAAGGGGCACTCGGTCTACGGCCTTGTGCGCAAGCAATGAAGTTGTGGTCTCTGGCATATTCTCTGAACGCCTCCTTATGGCAGTTCACCTCCCAGGCAAGGACAATGTCCTAGCGGATGCTCTTAGCAGGATTTCCCAGGGCCATCACGAATGGGCACTGGATCCCCTAGTACTGGAGGTAATATTTGCCAGATGGGGCACTCACAAATAGATCTCTTTGCAGCCCCAGACAGTCACCAACTTCCCTTTTTGTTGCAGGCCTCCAGTGTTGGGCTCAGTCCTCTGGATGCCTTCCTTCTCAGTTGGGAAGGAAGTTTCTCTATGCTTTTCTCGCCTTCCCCTTCTTTTCAAAGTGCTAGTCAGAATCAGATCTCAATCCTGCAAGATGATCCTGATCGCTCCAGATTGGGCCAGGCAGCCCTGGTACCCATTCCTCATGTCCTTAGCAGTCCACCCTCCCTATGCCTTCCCAGGAATCACAACCTGTTAACCTGTGCCCAGGGAGAGTTTGATATCCAAACCTCAAATCTCTCAATCTCAAGGCTTGGCTCTTGAAGAGTTAGAGTTTGCTGACCTACACCTTTCTCAAGGTGTATTGGATATCTTGAAGGCCTCTAGGAAGCCTTCCACCAGGGCTACCTATAATTCAAAATGGAAGAGATTTTCCATATGGTGTGCTGTAAACATATTTCCCCAGAATCTGCTGGTGTGCCACGATCCTGGATTATTTGGTGCATTTGAATTCCTTGGGCTGAGGCCACCTACCCTAAAGGTGCACTTGGCAGCTGTATCCGTCTTCTTGTCAGCAGGTAAGCCCTCTTCTTTATCAGTTCACCCTGTGTTCTCCAAGTTTTTAAAGGGTTGCTTCACACCAATCCCCGTTCAGGGATCCTGCCCCTGCTTGGGATCTTAATATTTGCATCGCTCAGCTTATACAACCCCTTTTGAGCCATTGTCTTCAGCAAGCTGAAGTATTTGACGGAAAACTGTGTTTCAAAACACCATGAAGTCTTGCTATATTATGACTATATGCAGTCAGCCACTGCAGCTGAACTGCCCCGAGGGAAAGAGTTAACTCAGAGAGTCTGAGTTCCACAGGAGGCCTTATACAAAAGCTCTATCTGGCCAGTTTCAAATGGAACTGTCAGATTCTTTACTCCGCTTCACTGAACAGTCGCTCCGGAGATCAGCTCCTTCACATCGGTTCATTTCTCGGTTCAAGCGAGTGTTTTCGGTTCATTTGAACCGGCAAAATATTTATTTTACCGCATTTCGGTTAAAAGCTCTATCTGGTAAACCGTAAGTAGAAAATTTAAAGTCTGTGTGGAAATTCAATTATCGGTTCGGTTTTGAACCGATCGGTTTGCTTAATTTAACGTTTAAAGTTGTGGTTGGGCTTTTAGAGTGCGGTTCCTGGTTCTTATGGTTCTAAAAACCTTGCTGTTAAAATAGTTTTTTCAAATACCTGTGACACGGTTAGGAACCGATAAGGTGTCTTGCCTGGCACTGCCATCAAAGGGCAAGTTTTTGGTTAGGCTGGCATTATGTCTGAGAAACCAAAAGAAAAACCGGGCCCACTGGGTTTCAACACTGTGATGTCTGTGGGGAAGCCTTTGCCAAGGCTGACCCACACCACTGTGTTTATTGTCTGAGGGCTGACCACCTCCTGTCAGACTGCCAGGTGTGTAAAAATTTCCTGCAGCCACCCTGGAAAAGAGATTGGGCGGCTCAGGAGCGAAAGGCAAGAAGTCCGCTGACCGGATGGCCAGCCCGGTCCAGTACCCACTCGACCAGAGGAGTGCCTCGGACCAGGCGAGACTTCTCGGGCAAAGGAAGGCTGGTTCAGGAACCAGTCTCAGTGAAAAGACTAAGAAATCAGTAGGTTTGGGTCCAAAATTGTCTCTCCAACTGCTGCAGAAATAGCTAAAGCCATACAGATTGTCCAGTCACTGTCTCAGGGTCCTGCCAGACCACCTACAGTTGGTAAAAGGTTGGTTTTCAGTGCCAGTGGTTCAGGAGTATGATGTTGAGGAATTTTATGAACCACAGGAGAGGGAGGACAATTTGATCATTACATGTGTGGCTGGGAGGTCTGGACTGCCCATTGAACCGGACATTTCTCTAGACAGACCTTTAGAATCTCCTCCTATTCTGTCTGAGTCCCTTCTCATTTTATGTTTTACAAAAGGTTGCAGAAACCCTCCTTCCTTTAGAGGAAACTGTGGATGAGCAAGAGGAGCCTGATTATGTAGAAATGATGGATATACCAGAGTCTAGGAGGTTGTCTATTCCTTTGCATAAGTCATTTAGGAAGCAAACAACAAAGATTTTAAAAATCCTCATTCTGTCTCTCCTGTAGATAAAAAATGGACAGAAGATATACCTTGTCAGGCTCTGATACAGACTTCCTCACTGAGCAGTGTAGTCATGTAGGTGTGGTACAAGCTGCAGCCTGTGACAAGGCTAATATTCCTCTGGCCTCACATCCTCCTGATAAGGATTCCAGGAAGATTGATGCCATGGTGAAAAAACAGTATATGGCAGCTTCTTTGGGACTCAGGCAGGCAAATTATATGGCTTATGTGGCTAGATATCAGAAATCTGGTGGGACACAGTATTGCAGTTAGCCAAGCAGGCCCATGGCCAGCTGGCTAGTGAGTTGGAACAGGTGGCTGCTGATGGCATTGAAGCCTCTAAGTTCAATTTCATACTGCTGTTGATGTTAATGATGTTTCCTCTAGGGTCATGGCCACTTCTGTAGCTTTCCGTAGGTTGGCATGGCTCAGATGCACTAATCTGTCCCAAGATACTCAGTCAAAGGCTATGGATTTTCCTGTTGTGGGTAATTCTCTGTTTGGGGAACAAACAGAAAACTATATGAAAAGATGGATGAATACAGAACTACCTACAAAAGTGCCCAGGCTAAGGAGGCATGCCACTCCACGAGGCACGCTCCCAGAAGGTAAGGGCAGGCCTTTCCACAGGCCTTTTTACCAATTTCAGGCCTCCTGCATTTGCACAGAGGGTTTCTTTAGAGGCAGAGGTAGGCGGGCACAAGTAAACCGTCCTCCCTCAGCCTAAGGCTGCTCAGCCAGGCACCCCAATGGGGTGCCCAGGGCCGATTCTCCTGTACCAGTGGGGGCAGGTTGGTTTATTTCAGCCAGAACTGGGTGTCCCTAACTTCGGACAGGTGGGTTCTGGAGGTAATAGGCAGGGTCTGGTTCTCAGCTTCAAACAGTTTCGAAGATGAGGCAGACATTTCCTACAAATCCTTCAGAAGCCCTTGCTTTGGAAGCAGAGGTTTTCTTCTTTTTGGACTGCAAAGCAGTGAAAGGTCCCTCCTTGCCATCAGGGCAAGGGCTGTACTCAAGATACTTTCTTACCCCAAAAATACAGGAGAATGGTGGCCCATTTTAGATTTAAGGTACCTGAACAAGCATCTTTTGAAACCAAAGTTCAAAATGTTAACTCTGACAATGATTTTGCCCTCCCTGAGGCCAGGGACTAGTTAGCTTCCTGGACCTCAAGGATGCCTATTTTCATGTTCTGATCAGGCCTTCTCACGAAAGTACCTCAGGTTCGAGACTACCCTCAGGCCACTACCAGTTCAGGGCAATGCCTTGCCCTTACCTCTGCGCCAAGGGTATTCACGAAATGTCTAGCTGTGGTAGTGGCTCATTTAAGAAGGCAAGGATTGCTGTTTTCCCTACCTGGACGACTGGCTCATAGTGGGTCAGTCCCCAGATCAGGTAAAACCCACTTGCAAGTCACCCAGCAGCTTCTCACTCCCTAGGATTCCTGCTGAATTTACAAGTCAGTTCTCGAACCAGTTCAGGTACTAACTTCATAGGTGCAGAATTGAACACAAAGTTAGCTAGGGCATTTCTCCCCTCGGAAAGGGTAGACAGACTCATTGCCCTGGCATCCTCCTTTACTCCCGCGGGTCTCTCGACCAGCAAGGCATTTTCTGCAACTCCTAGGGCACATGGCTGCTTCCACAGCTGTAGTGCAAGGAGCAAGATTCCAGATGAGGGACATTCAGTTCCATTTGAGGGCCTATTGGTCTCAAACGAGGACCCCTTTCCAAATTGGTTCCAGTGACCCAAACCCTGATCCTGGCCTTACACTGGTGGCGGATCAAAGCAATCTAAAACAAGGGGTTCCTTTCATTCCTGTTTCCCACTCCCTCACCCTCACCATGGATGCTTCCCTGTTAGGGTGTGGAGCTCACTAGGCGACCTGTCCACTCAGGAGTGTGGTCTCCCCAGGAATCTCTGCTCCACATCAGTCTTTTGGAACTCAGAGCTGTCCTTTTAGCTCTTCAGGCGTTTCAGCTTCTGTCCAGAACAAAGTAGTTCAAGTCAGGACAGACAACACCACAACAATGTGGTACATCAACAAGTAAGGGGCACTCGGTCATCAGCCTTGTGCACGAAGCAATAAGTTGTGGTCTCTGACTTACTCCCTGAACACCTCCTGATAGCAGTTCACCTTCCAGGGAAGGACAGTGTCCTGGCGGATGCCCTCAGCAGGATTTCTCAGGGCCATCACGAATGGGCTCTGAATCCTCAGGTGCTGGGGTCAGTCTTTGCCAGATGGGGCACCCTCAGATAGATCTTTTCGCAGCCCCAGACAACCACCAACTTCCTCTGTTTTGTTGCAGGCCTCAGTGCTGGGATCAGTCCCTTGGCGCCTTTCAGTTGGATTGGAAAGGAAGTTCCTGTATGCCTTTCCCCTTTCCCCTTCTTTTCAGGGTACTAGTAAAAATCAGATCTCAGCCCTGCAAGGTGATTCTGATTGCTCCAGATTGGGCCAGACAGCCCTGGTACCCACTGCTTCTGTCCTTGACAGTCCACCTGCCGTGAGCTTGCCCAGAGTCCACGACTTACTGGCCTGTGCACAGGGGAGTGTGGTATCCGGACCTCAAATCCCTCCATCTCAAGGCATGGCTCTTGAGGAGTTAGAATTTGCTGACTTACACCTTTCTCAAGGTGTTTTGGATATTTTAAAGGCTTCAAGGAAGCCTTCCACTAGAACCACTTATAATTCTAAGTGGAAAAGGTTTTCCATCTGGTGCTCTGAGATTCAGATTATCCCAGAAACTGCTGATCTGCCCATTTTACTGGACTATTTGGTCCATTTAAATTCCTTAGGCCTTAGGCCAGCTACCTTAAAGGTTCATCTGGCAGCTGTCTCTGCTTTTCTGTCAGCAGGAAGCCTGCTTCCTTTTCTTCTCACCCTGTGCTTTCCAAGTTTTTAAAGGGTTACTTCACACAACCCTCCTTTTCGAGAACCAGCTCCGCTTGGGACCTGAATGTTTGCATTGCTCAGTTAATGCAACCCCCTTGAGCCTCTGTCCTCAGCAGAGCTCAAGTTTCTGACTTGGAAAACTGTTTTCCTAGTGGCTATCACTTCTGCCAGGACGCATAAGTGAACTACAGGCCCTGTCAGTGGAAGAAGATTTTATCTCTTTCCACAGAGATAAGGTAGTCTTCAGGACTAACAGAAAGTTTTTGCCTAAAGTGGTTTCAGATTTCCACCTGAACCAATCCATCTCTCTCCAGTATTTTCACTGAGCATTCTTCCTCAGGTGAGAGGAGTCTGCACAGCTTGGACATCAAAGAGCCTTAAGCTACTATTTGGAATGCACCAAGGGTCACAGGTTCGAATCCTCCAACTCTTCCTTACCTATGGCGAGGTTGGAGAAACCTGCTACTAAGAGGACAATTGCAAGGTGGATTGTCTCTTGTATCCAATTTTGTTATCAAAACTAGGTAGAGAACCCCTCAGGACTGAGGGCTCACTCCACCAGGAGTACAGCTGCATCTCTAGCGGCTGCTAGAGATATTCCCATTCTGAAATCTGTCAAGCTGCTAGTTGAAAACAGTTCACACTTTTACCAAGCATTATTCCCTGGATATTCAGTCCAGGAGAGATGCTGGATTTTGGCACAGCTGTGCTTCAGAGCCAATTTCCTAAGTAGGTTCTGACCCTCCTCCATGGAGGTACTGTGTGTAATCTGCATATAGTCATAATATAGCAAGACTTCATGGTGTTTGAAGAAAAATTACTCACCTTAGTAATTGCTTTTCTTCTCATGGAGTCTTGCTATTTGACCACCCTCTCCTGCCCCTCTCAGAACTTCTGCTTGGGTAGGGGTGGCAAATTAGTGCAAGCACTGTGTCATGCCATTTAGTTCTTCCCTTCACCCCCTTTATTTAGGGTTAGGGAATTAGGTATTTCTGTTTTAAGTAATATAGTTGGCCCCTTCCTGGACTTGAGTCTTGGGGAAGGGGTCTAATAGTGCTTGTTAGGGAGAAACTAATAATACTATTATTCATTGTTATTATTATTATTGCTGTTTTATATTGTTGTTTATATTGTTGTTATTCCTACTAGTAGGTAGCCACGGCTAGTGTAGAGCTTTCCACACAGACTTGTTGCTTAGTGTTAGCTTAGTAAGATCTGACAGTTTCATTTGAAACTGGCCAGATGAAACTTTGATATAGCGCCTCGGCCTGTGGAACTCAGACTCTCTGGAGTTAACTCTTTCCTCTCCGGGGCAGTTCAGCTGCAGTGGCTGACTGCATATAGTCATAATATAGCAAGACTCCATGAGAAAAGCAATTACTAAGGTGAGTAATTTTTCTTCTGGTAGCCATCACCTCTGCCAGGTGCATAAGTGAGCTACAAGCCTTGTCAGTGGAGCCTGATTTTATCTCCTTTCATAGAGATAAGGTAGTCCTCAGGACTAACAGGAAGTTTTTGCCTAAGGTGGTTTCAGACTTTCACCTTAATCAATCCATGTCTCTTCCTGTGTACTTCACTGACCATTCTCCTCTGGTGAGAGGAGATTGCACAGTTTAGATGTCAAAAGAGCCCTTAGTTACTATAAAACGTACCAAGGGTCACAGGTTGAATCCCTCAATTGTTCCTCACTTATGGTGAAGTTGGTAAGGGAAACCAGGTGGATTGTCTCTTGTATCCAATTCTGTTACGAGAAACTGGGTAAGGTTCCTCCCTCAGGCCTGAGGGCTCACTCTACCAGAGGTACAGCTGCGTCTCTGGCTGCTGCCAGGGCATTCCTATCCTAGAGAAATGTCAAGCAACTACCTGGAAAACAGTTCACACTTTTACTAAGCATTACTCCTTGTATATCAGGCTAGGGTGATGCTCGATTTTACACGCTGTGCTTCAGTGCCTATTTCCCAAGTAGGTTCTGTCCTCCTCCATGGAGGTACTGCTGTGTAGTCTGCATATGTCATAATATAGCAAGACTTCATGTTGTTTGAAGAAAAATTACTCACCTTAGTAATGTTGTTTCTTCTAATGGAGTCTTGCTATATTATGACCTACCCCCAGTCTGCCCCTCTCAGAACCTCTGTTTTGGGATGTGGGTGGGCAGTGCAATGTTGGCACTTCTTTGATGCCCACTTTATTTCACCCTTCTAGGGTGCTTAGGTGTTATGCTTAAGTTTCTTCTTGAATCCCCCGACTTGAGTCTTTGTTTTGGGATCAAGATCAAAAGGTGTTTTGTAGTTGTAGCCAACGGCTAGTGTAGGTTCGGCTTCCACACAGAACCTTAGTGAGTTTTGCTCGTAAAGATCTGACAGTTTAAGTTTGAGCTTCAACGGACAGAGTGTTCAACCGAGCTCACGCTCAAGATTCCATGCTCTGCATGGAAGTTAACTCTTTCACCTCGGAGCAGTTCTAACCTGGGGTTATACTGCACATGTCATAATAGCAAGACTCCATTAGAAGAAACAACATTACTAAGGTGAGTAATTTTTCTTTCTGCTGGTAAAGACTCTTCCTAGCATCTCATCCAGTGTTCCAAGAAATTTTCAAGGGTCTGGTACATGTTAATCCTCCTTTAAAGTCTACCCTTCTGGGACCTGAATATCTGTATTGCACAGGTTTGCAGCCCCCTTCTGAACCTCTATCCTCAGCTGAGCTGAAGTACTTGACTTGAAAACTGTATTTCTGGTAGCCATTACCTCTGCCAGGAGAATCAGTGAATTACAGGCTTTTATCAGTGGAACCTGATTTCATTCCACAGGGATAAGGGGTCCTTTGAACCAACAGAAAGTTTCTTCCCAAGGCAATATCAGACTTTCATTTGAATCAGTCTGTCATTGCCTGTGTTTTTCACTGACCATTCTTTCTCAGGAGAGAAGATTACACAGTCTTGATGTAAAGAGGACTCTTAGTTACTATGTGGTGCACACTAAGGCCCATAGATAGGACTGTTCTTAGTTGTTTCTCACTGATGGAGAAGTGGGAAAGGTAAACTGCCACCAAGAGAACTGTTGCCAGATGGATTGTCTCAAGTATCCAGTTCTGTTGTTAAGACTGGAAGGAGCCACCCTCAGGCCTGGGGCTCATTCTACCAGACTTACAGCTTCTTCGACGCAGCAGCTAGAGATATACCTTTAGTGGAAATCTGTAAAGCAGCCACCTAGGAAAACTGTTCACACATTTACCAAGCATTACTCTGGACATTCAGTCTAGAAGTGATGCTAGGTTTAGCACAGCTGTGCTGCAGATCCTTTACCAAAATAGGTTCTATGACTCCCTCCTCCAAGGGGTACTGCTTGATAGTCTACATATAGTCAGAATACAGCAAGACTTTGTGTTGTTCGATGAAAAAATTACTCACCATAGTAATGTTGTTCTAATGGAGTCTTGCTGTATTCTGACCTGCCTCCCTCCTGGAACCTAGTAGTCTTGGGATGTGGTGTGGCAGGCACAGTGCTGCACCCCAGAGGTGTACTTGGCATGCCTTTATCTTATTAAGGTTGTTTCTGTTTTTTATGATAAATGTTTTGATTGTTTCACTACCTGCTTATATTCTTTTGGGGTTCTTGACTTGAGTCTTTTGACCCTAAAAATCTTTTAGTGCCTTTTGGCATAAAAATTTGGAAACAGTTTCTAACCATTGAGTTAGTTTAGTGCTCGTAAGAATCTAACGGTTACACTTCAGAGAATCACAGATAGAGGTTTGAAAACGAGCTCGAGCTCAAAGTTCTATGCCTTGGTATGGAGTTAACCCTTTACTCTCGGAGCAGTTCAAGTGCTGGGGCTAACTGCATATAGTCAGAATATAGCAAGACTCCATTAGAAGAAACAACATTGCTATGGTGAGTAATTTTTCTTTTACTGCGCTCAGAGTTCCAGGGATTGGGCGCTTTATAAATAAAATATCTGTCTACCTTTCCTATCTGTGTCCTTTCTGTTTTGTCTCTTCTCTTTATTTCTCACCTTGTTTTTTATCTTTGAGCATCGGTACTTTCTTGTGTCACTGTCAATCACTTATGTCTGTGCTGTTTCTGTTCTCTTATATTTTAATCTTTCTGTTCTGTCCTTTACTGTACTCTGCTTCTGTGTGGTGTTGGCTACAGCAACGCCTAGTCACCTTCTTCTTTCTGTGCACATATGCCTGTGTACGTTATTTAATTCCAGTGGCCGACATGGTCCTTATGAAGTTGCACAATGCGTAGTCTTTGCCAGGAGCTCATTCTATGCTCCCACAGCTCCTCTGTAGTCATGCAAATCAATAAAGGGGGTTTGTCTTGTGGTTTCTCTTTCATGGCATTGTCTCCTGTGGTCTCGTCCGAAGTTACACAGTTTAAGTCTCTACTAGAACTTCCCGTTGGTGCTCTAAAGTTGTGTGAGATGTGTTGATCCACGCTGGATATAATATATATGTAATATATGTACAGTATATATTTTTTAAACTGGCAACTATGAGCTACTGTAGCCGATTGACAGCTGTCAAAATGTCATTTTTCTATGGTATTTTGCTACCTGCCAATGCATAATTTGATCTTTCTCCTTCAGTCTCATAAAACAAGTTTATAAATTGCTAGCAGCCTCCTTCCAGTTTCCTAATAGAAGCTAATAACTCACCAACAACTTTCTGGTTCCAGTTGCCTAAAGCCAGAGGATAACGTGTAGGCGTGATAGTGTGTAACAACGTATGTTTGCTACTTTGAGTGTGCTTCTTGGCAACTATGTTAAACCTCGAGAGCGAAGTCGAGAGGTTTACAGGGTTGCCAAGGGAACCACGTAGAAGGCAAACATAGCGTTGTTGCACTGGGCCGAATTATGCCGTTGTTTTTTATAGTGTATAGTCAATAGAGAAACAAAAATGATGCCAGTGTTGGAAACAATAATCTACTACTACCACCACCACCACCTCCACTTCGGTGCAGCTTCCGACCGCATGGTAGCGTTTGACAGAGCTCCGTGACACTCTCGCCAGTTACCTGATAAACTTTCTAAACATAGGCATGTTCGGCTGTTATGGGGCCATGGCAACAGCATTGCGTGGTGGTTTGAATCTGTTACACTATCGATGTGACGCGCCGTCGATAGTATAACAAAGAGCGTGACGTCACATCAATAGTGTGACAATGCTGTAAAAGATGATTTTGCGTTCTACCGTACATTATAAGTTTGTTATTCACCAATATCCCTCTCCTCCAGTCTCCTAAAGCAATCTTATAACTCACCAACATACCTCTCCAGTCTCCTATAGCAGCCTTATAACTTATCAGCCTATCTCCCTGCCAGCCTCCTAAAGCAAGCGAATAACTCACCAACGTCCCTCTCAGTCTCCTAACGTAAGCTTATAATTTACCAGTGGCCCTCCTGCTCCTGTTTTCTAAAGCAGTAATATAACTCATCAGCATATCTTTCCTTGAGTCTTCTAAAGCTAGCATGCAACTCACAGACCCCCCCTTCCAGTATCCTAAAGCAGGCTCGTATCTCCCTTTATCCTAAAGCAGTCTTGTAATCCACCAAGTGTCCTCCACATCTAATCTCCTAAAGCAAGCTTATAACTCACCAGCTGCCTTCCCTTCCACTCTCCTAAAGCAAGTTTGTAACTCATCAACTATCCCTTAGTCTCCTAAAACAAACTGATTGTAACTCAAAAGTCACCCTTCCAGTTTCCTAAAAAGCAAGCTTGTTAGTCTTCAACAGCAGTGCCTAACCGCAGTGCCCACCAGTCCCATAAAGCACGCTTGTCATAACTCACCATCACTCCCCTCCCGTCTCCTGAATAACTCACCAATAGCCCTCCTTGCCAGTCTCCTAAAGCAGGCATGTGACTCAGCAACAGCCCTCCAGTCTCCTGAAGCAAGCTTATAACTTGCCAACAGCTCGCTAAAGCAGTCTGCTCCAGTGGCCTTCAGTCTCCTACAGCAGTTTTATAACCACCAACAGCCCATCCCATCCAGTCTCCTAAAGCAAGCTGTGAACTTGCCAATTATCCCCTCCTTCTCTGTCTCTTAGAGCAAACTTGTAATTAACCAGCTGCGTGTCTGTTCAATTTTCCAAAAGCAGGCTTGTAGCTCTCTACTGCTGCTCCCTTTCTGCTCCCCTAAAACTTGTTTGTCAAAACCGATGATTTCTCATTTCAAAAAATCCTTCTGCCTCATTTGGTGTTGCAGTGTCATGGTGTTAAACCACAGCCACACTTTTCCCAGTCTAAGATGACTGTTCCCTAAGACCTGCTTTGAGGCCAGTTTCTCTTTTTCCCAGTTCAGCTGATCAGTTAGTGTCATAGATGGGTCAAACCACAGAGCTTGCTAGCTGCTGCCTGCATAGCCTAGTGGTTATTGCAGAAGCTCTGATCCTGAGGACTAGGTTTGAATTCAGTTCTACAAAAGTAAACTGTTCAGGTTGCTCTTTTCTGTTGAAGATCCAAGCACTTTGTAAAATCCATGGTCATCAGCTGACTATGCAGACCAGGACTTTAAACAAAATGGATGACCACCACACATGATATCAGCTTATGCTTATTTTATTGCTTCACACTACACATGTGGTGGACAGTGTTTCATGTCTGTCGCCTCTTTGTCAGGCCCGCTGTGTTTTATTTCTGTTTATGAAATGGCTGGTCGAAAAGCAGCATTCTGATTGGCTGCTAAGAGTGTGCTAATTAACACCATGGCAAAGATCAGGCTGTGCCAAGCTATGGCAGGCACTGATCTTGCCCACTGTGCCAGTGTTCCAAGATAGAATTTTAATAAAATAAAAGCAGCCATCTTGTTTCCCCAGTCCTACAATAAGCAGAATTCTGTGATATAAGCAAATCTACTTACCTGACAGAAATGGCAGATAGCAGCTTTGAAATAAGCCTTACAGAAGATGATCTCCAGCTGTTCATGGATCCAGAGAATGAACCTGTTGAGAAACAAACAGCAGTAGTTCAGTCTAATGCCCCAGTACCAGAAATATGTTCCACTAAGGAAACCGTAAGTAAATGGTTTCAGATACTAACAGAAATTCAGTTCTACAATCTCGAGGCTGAAAGAAATGAAAAAAAACACCGTTAGAGCAACTGCATGGGCACTAAAAGTAATTGGGAATGGGCAACAGCGACCAACACACTCAGACTGACAAAAGTATTGAAGCAAGAGCTGAACACAGTTTTGCGAATTCTATGCTGAAGCGTACGACCATGGGGCAGAGATGCGCAGTCTCCAGCTTCTGCGGTCTCGTGCGGCTTTAAACAGGCACCTTGGGTTGGCAGCAGTAGGCGCTCAATGAATATTATAACAGACACTGAATTCAGAGCAGCAATGCCATGTTCACTGCTAAAATGAAGCCATACAGAAGGCAATAGAAAGACACTTCACAACACCATGAGGCTCTAACGAAACCAACTTACACCACTAACGCGCCTGGCTTAGTGAGAAAAGTTGGACTGATATCCAAATCCACATGGTCAGGCGCGGCAGGAAGGCCTCCGTCAACTAAAACGGAACACTTCTCACTCAAATTAGATGAGCATGGGCTCGAGTACATCAGCCTAAACTTCAATGAACATACAAAAATCGTGCCAGTCTCTAGAAACCAACAAGCAAGGACATAAGGGATACATGTATAGCCAACCTGCTAACCCTCTGTGCCCAGTTCAGAGTTTAAGAAATATATCAGCACATTTCCTGAAAACCCTAAAGCTCTATACTTGCACCCACGCCGATTACCACAAAACAAACTGGATGAACTGCCTATCTGGTATTCCAGTGAGCCGATGGGTCTAAATTACCTTGCGACTATGATGTGCGCTTAAGCAAGGAATGTCAGCTAAGTCAAAGTGCACAAATCATTGCCTAAGGACCACGGCAGTACAGTTACTTTCTAATGCTGGATTAGAAATTCGAGAAATTATGACAATAACTGGTTATAGAGCGAATCTTGCCTCCAGAGCTATTGGCGACCAACAAAGGGCGACAGGAAAAAGTGGTCAGACATACTAGCACCAAATAATGAGCAATGTAACATACCACATAGTCCTCCGATCAAAAAGTGTGCATCATAGCTGCCAAAAATGAGAAAATGACCCCGATAGAAAATGCCAAACTAAAGTAACATCCTGTATCCAGCACGCTCGAGCAAGCATGTCGGCACAGCAACCGAGAATTTAAAGAGAAACACCCTGGAAAAGAAGCTCTCAGTACCATCCACTGCCCTGCAGTTTCGCAGTAAAAATATTGAAAACACATGCAAACCTTGTTGAAGCATACCGAGTCGCACTAAACACTGTTCGTGGAACAATAGATACCACATCAGAAGCATTGAAGGACAACAAAGCGGCAAACCGAAATCCCAAGCTTGAACTTGAGTGACGATTCAACACTGCAGCCTGACATTCAACAGCCACGTTGCCGTAAATAAACCTACAAACAAGCACTGAAATAAGCAAAATAAAATGAGCGTTTACCAGATTGGTTGCTCATTGGAGCGATCCAGCAGGCATACACGTATAAATATTTGGGCCTTTGGATTGATAGTTCATTAAGTTGGGATATACATATTAATAATTTGATAAAGAGTGTAAATAAAAGAATAGGGGCTCTATATAGGGTTCGATCATTAATGAGTATGGAAGTAAGGAAAAAGTGGTAAATTAGATGGTTATCCCCATGATTGATTATGGGGACACATTTTATTCCTGTGGGAGAAAGCAGGATCTAAGGAAATGGAAGTAAGTTATAATAATTTAGCCAGGTTTGTTTTAGGGGCCCCTAGACTAACTCACAGATCTTTGCTTTATGATAAGTTAAAGTGGTCAACGCTTTATGAACGTAACCATGAACACTTGTTAGCTTTTATTTATAAAGGATTGCAGGGAAGTATCCAGCGGTATGTGGTAGAAAATCTGATATATAGGGACAAATTGGCCTCACTGAGAAATTGTAAAGTACCTAGTTTGGAACTGCCTAGTTGTAATTTGTGTATGGGGCGACAGTCTTTAAATTATAGAGGGCTATGAGTTGGAATGAAATCCCTGAGTCTCTGCTCTTGTCCTAATGTAAAAATCATTGGCCTCTGATTCAACATTAGTGTCAAATCAGTTCACAACAAAAAGGCAATGTTGTTCTTGTTAAATATGTTACAATTGTTTGTATTTGTGTACTTTATGGAAAATTAGTGTTGTATGTTGCTGTAACACATTCCTTTTTATATATTGTACTTTATTGTATGGGACCTCGTTGAAAATGAGCTATGCTCAATCGAGTTTATCCTTTATTCATTTTTATGAATAAAAATATTTACTACTTACTACTACTAGTTTGAAAATGTTGTAAAATGCATTTATTTTCATGTTAAAATGCATTCATTGTCATATGACTATTTCTGGACCTGATTAAAATACAGTTCAGTTTCACATTACATTTAAATGGCTAAAAGATGGTGTTTAACAGTTTAATGTACTAAAAGTAATATTTGTCATTTTAAATGACTGTTTAAGAGTTTGATAAAAATGCGGTCTAACACAGTTTTAAGTGAGCCATTGAAGGAACTACTTTTCCTGCATAGTATTTTCATAAATATAAAATACAAAAAGTAACACTTGTAAATGTGTTTTTGTGAGGACAACATTCACAGCCATTTCATAAGTGCAGTACAGCACTCCAGGGTGTGTGTTAGACACTTTAACACCACGGCTAGGAGGCTGGGCGTGCCAACCTCTGACCTCATGCCTCTAGCGCCTCCTAGCCATATGTTAGTTTCTAACACACCCTGTCGTGCCTTATTGCTTACTTAAAATATAGATTTGTTCAATATCATATGTTTTACATATCCACAGAACACCACCGTGCCACCTGTACCAATAAGATTGTGCCTGACACATTTCTAAAACTAATCCGTCATATATATATGTACCAGAAGTGCAGCTTCTTGAGATGCTCCTTCTTCATATCACAGGGCATTACAATATCAGGATTTAAATCCGTATATGGTAATGCACTGTGATGTGAAATGCCCTGAAGCTTTATGGTGTAAAGGAGCATCTCATGAGACTGCACTTCTGGTACATATATGTGACTGGATTAGTTTTAGAAGGTGTGTTAAGCACAGTTTTACTGGTATAGGTGGCATGGTGGTGTTCTGTGGATATGTAAAATATATCATACTGAACAAATCTGTATTTTTAAACAGAAGTATGACACGGCAGTCCTGACGGAAGTGGCAACAGCCATGAAACGTTGCCTAACCAGATGTGTGGTGTGAAGCAATAAAATAAGTATAAGCTGATATACGTGTGTGGTGTTCATCCATTTTCGTTTGAAGTCCTGGCTTGCATTCAGATTCCCTAAAATTATTTTAACCTCAAATTTCACAGAGGTGGTGATCCATGATGGTGTGGTGTTGGAAGGTAAACCCACAATCAAGGGTGTAACATGCAAAAATACCTACATGCCAGAAAGAAACTGCTTTCAAACCCGATATTAAGGGAACAGTCTATTTGGAGCCCTTTTCCCCTTGACCCTATTTGTGGAAGGCATTCATGTTCTATTTTCCTTGATTAGAATGTCCCTTTTGGTTTGCAGTCACATTTGTATGACATGGCACTCCAAGGAGTGGTTTTGTTCTGGAAACAAAGCTGTAAACCTGAGTACCATATCTGCTCGTATAAATTGAATCCTCAGCAGAAAAGAGAGCGAGGAAAATTAGTAAACACCTTGTTTTTTTTCCCCAGATGAATTTATGCTCCACCCTGCTTTGTGCTTAGTTCTGATACCATGATGCTTTCCGTTTACCAGTAAATTGTCTATCACACCTGCTAGTTTTCTGTTTTTATAGAAATGTAGAAAATGATGGCAGATAAATGGCCCATCCAGTCTACCCAAACCTTTTTTTTTTTTTTTTTACATTCTCTTTAGAATCCCTGACTTCAGCAGCCCCCATCTGCTGTAGTGGTGCTGTCCTAGCCCCAACCTCACCTTCTCACTTATCCTGGACTTCGCCTCCAGGGTAGGGTAATGGGAGCTGACCAGACTTTGCCCGCTGAATGACTTGGTTCTGGGAGGTGGTGGGCAGTCTACATGTCTTGGCCTCAGTGCCCTCAGCATCATCCCTCTCCTCTGGGCAGTTTCCAGCTTTCTTCCTTTTCCCTTGAGAAGCCAGGGCAGGGTTCGTTGATGGGTGGGCATGCAGATGCCTGACAGTGCTCAGTCAGAGACAGTTGACTTCGCCCCACTCAAGATGCAGCTCCCGTCTGCATCACCACCTGTGAGTCAACAAGGTGGCATTCATGCAGCAGAGGCTAGAACCCATCCTCCCTGTTAACTTCATTCTCCCTTCAACCTGCATCCCTAAAGAGGTTGAAGATCTTTGTAGCAACTAGATACTAGGAAGAGTGCAGGAGCAGATCTGCTTGACCCCTTCTTCCTTAAAATTGGTTATCACGTCTTGACTGTGCCAATTACCCACCTTTTAATCTATCTTATCTCTCAGGGTGTCCTTCCCTCCATATGGAAAGCTGCTCATGTTATTCTTTTTAAATCCAGAGATCCCAGCGTCCAAAACAATTATAGACCTATTTCTTTACTCCCCATCCTCTCTAAATTGTTAGAAAAATTGTGAGCTCTAATTGAGGAACTATTTGGAATTATATAATCTCCTTAACCCTTTGCAGTCTGGCTTCAAACCATGGCATAGCACCATTTTGGCACTGGCTAAAGTTATGAGCGGCAGACGCGTGAACTTGATGCCAGAAACTTTGTGTGTGCAGTATTCTTAGACCTTAGCAAAGCGTTCGACGCTGTCGACCATGACCTGCTCCTCCTTTCCCTCAGGAACACTGGACTGGACCACCATTCCTTGAGATGGTTTTCTAATTATCTAGTTGTCCGGTTCCAGCAGGTGGAAGGGAACTCTCCACTTAGCCCTCTTAGAGGCGCACTGCAGGGTTCGATACTAGGCCCCTTGCTTTTCAATATATAGTAACAATATTGATGCCTGCATCGAAAATGCCAATATGTATCTTTTTGCAGATGACACGGTTCCTTACATCAGTAAACCTACCGTTGAGGGTGCTTGCAGTCACCTTCAACAGGATTTCAGTCTTCTGCAACATCTGCTTCTTAACCAAAAGCTACTTCTAAATGCCAGAAAAATGAAGGCAATGTTCATCTCCCCTGCGCCTTCCAAGATATCGACTTACGTGGAACACTGTCTCCGATCACCACCCTTCTTGGTGAAGCTGGAGTATAAGTACCTGTGAGTATGGATTGACCACAGACACTCTCTTCTCGACCACATCAAGAACTGTCTAAAAAGCTTAGACAGAGGTTGGGCCTGTTTTATAGGATTAAGCATCTGATTACAAAGATGCCAAGAAAAGACTAGTCCAAACCACCTTCCTCTCACTCCTTGATTACGCAGACTTTCTGTACAGCCAGGGCCCAGCTGCTGCACTCTTGAAACTGGACCGCTCTATCACAGAGCCCTAAGGTTTATCACCGATCTTCTTTGCAATACACACACTGCTCTCTGCAATGCCATGGGATGGACATCTCTCACTTACAGAAGACAGAGAAATGCCTCCTCTGGACCATCAGAGCTATTGCCAAGAAGCTGCCTCAGTATATCTTGGATTGTTTACCCTTAAACGTGATAAGTACATATCGATGAGAAGTGCCTCCTATATCTATCTGGCAATGCCAAAGGTCAAATCACGCTTTGGTAGGGTGTCCATGAGTCATAGGTTACCTGTATGCTGGAACACACTGCTACAAACTTGAAATTGGCCCACAGCATCAGCATATCAGCATTTAAAACTCTCTCGCTCGTTCGTTCAAGAAACCTGCAGTTTTTGTCCTGATCTCCCCTCACAGCCCCAGTGACCTGCGGTCACGTGTCTGATGAAATATTGCATTTACTACTGCATCTCTTTGACCCCTCCTCTTTAACCTATTTGTAGCATTCCTTTTAGTTTTTCCTTGTTAGCCTGCTCTGTTGCGTAGGTTTCAGTGGTCTTAACCCCTCCCGACCCTGGAGCATTCACCTTACCTACTCCTCTCCTCACTCCACTTATCTGGAGTCTGTTCTTACCCATGGCCCTGGTATCACGATTTGCTGCTATGAGCATTATGGGTTCCCCTGCCTACCCTTCCCTCCTCTTTTACCTTCTCAGCTCCCTTCCTCCTCCTACCAGCCTCCTAACTTCCCTTGTTGCCCCTCTCACTCGTGTTTTTTCTGCCTTCACTACACATTAGTGCCCAACCTTGACTATAACCTGTATTTATCTGCTTGTGTGTATATAGTACTCATGCACCACCACTGTCATTTCCCAGTATATTCTATTTAGCTCTGTGTTTGTTAGTTTTTTATATATTGTAATTTTTTGTATTCAATGTGCTGTAATGCTACTGTATCCTTTCAAAGTCCATCTTGCAAATGAGCTCTGCTCACTGATGTTTGCCTGGTTAAATAAAGATTTTGATTGCTTGATTGTTTGAACTTTCCCCACCAGTTTCAGGCAGTTGCCCCGAATCAATGTTACCACTCCTTGTGAACAGCTCACTGCTGTCCATCTTATTTATTCTCGACATACTTGACCGCCTTAGTAGTATTGCCTCATGTATTCCTGACCTTCGTGTGTGCGTTTAGATCGTCCTAGGCATTCAGAATGCTAATGAGTGCTGCCGACCTCTTACGTTAGTTTGCACCACTCATTAGCGTGTTGCGTTCACAGTAAGCTGGCTAGTGCTCATGAGATGGCCGTGGGCAGCACTATATACCAGAAGTTATGGCACTCTAAGAATAAATGCTAAAACACATCAAAAGGTATTGTAAAATGTTCAGTTGTTGTCAGAACCACTAATCTGGTATTTCTAGAGCTCTGGTAAAATAGCATTTTGTGCTGTTTTTTTCTTTAAGGTACAAGTGCCCTTTTACTTGGGACACAGTACCTGACTCTGCACAATGGTAGTTTCCACTTGCTTCTCATCAGTCAAAAACTGGTTCATGCAGTCGATTATAGGTACTAAGACATGTCGGATCTTCATTGAGGATGTCTCTTCCATTGGGCCATACCTTTGGAACCATAAGCTTTCAGACTAATGTAGAACATATTGTTTCTCACCCCAGGAATTCTTCAGCATGTATTGACAGGTGCAGTATGCCAGCTGAGTTAAGCTGCCCGGAGAAGTGGAGTCAGTATAAATAAGAAAGATACGGCCATTCAGAATGAGAGGAGAGTGCGGCCTGCAGTCAGCCTGAAGGACCCAAGAACTTTTCTCCGCCTGAACTGGCAACATTGCCCAGAGCTCTCTCTCTTCAGGGGCCTTTCTTTGATGTATTTCTTACTTTTGAGTATTGCCTTTGAAGTATTTACTTTATTTTACAAATTTTTTTTAACCCCCATCCGGTTCACGGACCGAGGAGCCTCTCAGGCATCCAGCGGAACCTACCCATCCCGAAGTCCGCCTGTCTAAGCCTCCTCTCCCCCCACCTCGCAGCTTGCCCCACCAGCTTAACCCCTCGGGGGTGGGGCCGTCCCTCCTCTTTGGGTGCACTTACAGGCGTCGCTGGTGAGGCCGGGCAGAGGAACTGAAAGGCCAGGCGGGATGGACCCGGCAGTGGGCATGGGGCTGGTGCCGTAGTCTACCCCAAGGTCTGGGTTTTCCTTGTTCTGCCATCTCCCTCCTCCTCCCGTGTGTGGCGCTCAGCAACCCTGCCTCGTTGGGCAAGCTGAACCCATGTTGCTCCAGCATGCTGCAGTGCCCCGGTCTTCACGGAGGCTGCTAGAATTGAGGCCTTCCCCATCACTCCCTCCCAGGAGGAAAGCACCACAAGGCACTCGCTCCTCAACTCTCCCCTGCCGACCCCGGCGCCTGGGCTCCTCTCGAACTCTGAGTAAGCCAGCGAACTACAGTGTGTCGTCAGCGCCTCAACTCTCAGTGCCACCGGCTGGCTGTTTTACCATTTTAAGCGTGGCTGCGTTTGGTTCTGTGCAGTCACGAGATTTTTACTGTTTTTCCTTTTCAGTGTTTTTCCTGAGGTAAAAGTTTACGAGTGCGATAAAATTGCATTGTTTTTTATTTTATTTGATAGTATTTAGTCTGTGAGCTTGTAATTTTACCGCATTTGCATCAGAATTAGTGTTTTTATTAGCACTTCAGCTGTAATTGTTTCCCGATTAGCACTATTTCCTGGTACCACTTTTCTCTACATAACATTGTTTGAAGGGTAATTCCGCAGTTGGCTACTGTTGGCATGAGGTGTGGAGGTGGTTACTGTTTCTCCTTTACACTATTTGTGGAAAAAAAAATCAAACTCAAGTTTCAAACAACATGAAGTCTTGCTATATTCTGACATATGCAGTGAGTCCCAACCTTGAACTGCCCGGAGATGAAAGAGTTAACTTTCCATGCCAGGCATGGAATGCTGAGCTCGAGCTTGGTTGAGACTCTGTCTGTCTGTTCTTCAAACTCAAACTGTCCAGATTCTTACTCCACCCTCACTGAACAGTCGCTCCGGAGATTTCTCCTTCTGCTCGGTTCAATTTGTCGGTTAAGGTACCGCTTTTCTCAGTTTTCGACCGAATTTAAACCATAACCTGTCGGTTCAGTCTCTGTCTGTGGAATTTATAGACCAGAGGAGGAGGAAGAGAGTATGAGGAAAGTGAATGTGATTTGAAAGTCTAGATGTGCCCATTGACCCGACATCTCCCAGACATACCTTCAGGGTTTCTCCTCCTAGGCTTTCTGAGTCCCCTCCCATTTCATGTTTATAAAAAAAAGTGGCTGAAACCCTCCAGCTTCCTATGGAAGAAGCTGTGGATGACCAGGAGGAGCCTGACTATGTGGAAATGATGGATATCCTAGACTCTAGGAGGCTGTCTATTCCCTTGCACAAATCTTTTGGGAAACAGACATTTAAGATTTTAAAGACTCCTAACACTATACCTCCTGTGGATAAGAGAATGGACAAGAGGTATACATTGTCAGGCTCTGACACAGAGTTCCTTCACAACAATGCAACCATGTTGGAGTAGTGCAGGCTGCAGCCTGTGATAGCAAACATTCCCTTGGCTTCACACCCCCGGACAAGGACTCCAGGAGGATTGATGCCATGGCAAAGAAACAGTACATGGCAGCATCCTTGGGACTCAGACAGGCCAATTATATGGCCTATACTGCTAGGTATCAAAAATCCAGATGGGACACTGTTATGGCCCTAGCAAAACAGGTCCCTGGCCAGCTGCCAAGGAGCTGGAGCAGGTGGCTGCTGGTGGTATTGAGGCATCCAAGGTGCAATTCCATGCTGCAGTGGACTCTAATAATGTATTTTCAAGAGTCATGGCTACATCTGTGGCTTTGCAGAATGGCTTGGTTCAGATGTACTAGCCTGTCACAGGATACCCAGACTAAGGCCATGGATTTTCCTATTGTGGGTAATTCTCTGTTGGGAGCAAACAGAGAATTACATGAAGAAAAATGGATGAGTATAGGACCACCTATAGGAGTGCACAGCCAAGGAAAAGCAGGCCACTCCTCAAGGCAGCTTCCCAGGGGCAGGGCAGGCCTTTTCATAGGCCTTTTACCAAGCCCAGGCCTCCTCTTCTGCTTATGCCCAGAGGGGTTCTTTAGAGGGAGAGGCAGGCGGGGTACAAGCAGACCTGCTTCCACCCTTCAGCCCAAAGCCCTTGCCAAACAGGCACCCTGATGGGTTGCCAGGGCGATTCTCGCTACCTGCTTAGGGCAGGCTGGCTTACTTTGTCCAGGACTGGGAGTCTCTGACATCAGACAAATGGGTCCTGGAAGTAGTAAGCCAGGGACTGGTTCTCAGCTTCAAAAGTTTCCAGAGGTGAGAACCAGATCCTTTCCACCTGCAAATCCATCAGAGGCACTTGCCTTAGAAGCAGAGTCTTCTCCTCCTAGCTCTCAGAGCTGTGGAAAGGGTTCCACCCCTACACCAGGGCAAAGGTTGTACTCCAGGTACTTCCTTACCCCAAAAGACAGGAGAATGGCGCCCATCCTGGATCTCAGATACTTAAACAAGCACCTTTTAAAACCAAAATTCAAAATGGTGACTCTAGGAATTATACTACCCTCTGTAAGAGCCAGGGAACTGGCTAGTGTCCCTGGACCTCAAGGATGCCCTACTTCCATATTGTAGTCAGAAGCTCCCATCAAAAGTACCTCAGATTGAGCTGCCCTCAGTCCATTATCAGTTCAGAGCAATGCCCTTTGGCCTCACCTCTGCTCCTAAGGTATTCACAAAATGTCTGGCAGTAGTAGTTGCATTTCTAAGAAGGCAAAAGATTACCATCTTCCATTACCTGGACAACTGGCTCATAGTAGGCCAGTCCCCAGACCAAGTCAAGTTACACTTACAGATAACTCAGCAACTGCTCACTTCTTTGGGTTTCATTCTAATTCTTCCAAAGTCAGTTTCTAGAGCCTGTCCAGCTCCTCACCTTCATAGGTGCAGAGCTAGACACAGTAAAGGCCAGAGCCTTCCTTCCCTGGACAGGGCAAGGATCCTGGTCTCTCTGGCCTCCTCATTCACCCTGCAGGTGTCTCGACCAGCAAGGCATTTTCTACAGCTCCTGGGGCACATGGTTGCTTGTACAGCAGTAGTGCAAGGAGCAAGATTTCAAATGAGGGACATTCAGTTCCATTTGAGAGCATTTTGGTCTCAAAGGAAGGACCCTCTGACCAAATTGATACCAGTAACTCGAACCCTGATCCAGCCCCTACAGTGGTGGCAGGATCAGAACAATCTGAGACAAGGGGTTCCCTTTGTCACTCCAGTCTCACTCTTTAATCCTTACTACAGATGGCTCCTCTTGGGGTGGGGGCTCACATGGGCGACCTCACCACCCAGGGTTGTAGTCCCTCAGGAATCTCTGCTCCATATCAATCTGTTGGAACTCAGAGCAGTATTTCTAGCACTTAAAGCTTTTTCCAAATATGTTCAGAACAAAGTTGTACAGGTCAGAACAGACACCACCACCACAATGTGGTACATCAACAAGCAAGGAGGCACTCGGTCTCTGACCTTGCGCGCGAAGCAATGAAGTTGTGGCCTCTGCATTACTCACTGAACACCTCCCTCACGGCGGTTCACCTCCCAGGCAAGGACAATGTCCTGGCAGATGCTGTCAGCAGGATTTCCCAGGGCCATCACAGATGGTCACTGGACCCCCTGGTCTTGGAGGTGATATTTTCCAGATGGGGCACCCGCAGATAGATCTTTTGCAGCCCCAGACAGTCACCAACTTCCCTTTTTGATGCAGGCCCCCAGTGTTGGGCTCAGTCCCCTGGATGCCTTAGTTCTCAATTGGGAAGGGAAGTTTCTCTGCTTTCCCCTTCCTCTCCTGTTCAAAGCGCTAGTCAAAATCAGATCTCAACCCTGCAAGATGATCCTGATTGCTCCAGACTGGGCCAGACAGCCCTGGTATCCACTCCTAGTGTCCTTAGCAGTCCATCTTCCCTGTGTCTTCCCAGGAATTACAACCTGTTTAACCTGTGCTCAGGGAGGGTTTGGTACCAGACCTCAAATCTCTCAATCTCAAGGCCTGGCTCTTGAAGAGTTAGAGTTTGCTAATTTACACCTCTCCCAAGGTGTAATGGATATCCTGAAGGCTTCTAGAAAACCTTCCACCAGGGCTACTTATAATTAAAAATGGAAAATATTTTCCATATGGTGCTCTAGGAAGCATATTTCCCCAGAATCTGCTGATCTGTCCACAGTCCTTGATTATATGGTCCACTTAAATAGCTTGGGGCTGAGACCAGCTACACTGAAAGTGCATCTGGCAGCTGTGTCTGCTTTTATCTCCATAGGTAAGCCCTCTTCTCTTTCAGCTCACCCTGTATTCTCCAAGTTTTTCAAGGGATTGCTTCACACCAACCCTCCATTCAGGGACCCTGCCCTGCCTGGGACCTCAATGTTTGCATTGCTCAGCTTGTGCAACCTTTTGAGCCTTTATCTTCAGCAGAGCTTAAGTACTTAAGTACTTGACTTGGAAGACTGTGTTTCTGGTAGCCATCACTTCTGCCAGGCACAAGTGAATTACAAGCTTTGTCAGTGGAGCCTGATTTTATCTCCTTTCATAGAGATAAGGTGGTCCTCAGGACTAACAGGAAGTTCTTGCCTAAGGTGGTTTCAGATTTTCACCTTAATCAATCTATGTCTCTTCCAGTGTATTTCACTGACCATTCCTCCTCTGGCGAGAGAAGGCTGCACAGTTTGGATGTGAAAAGAGCCCTTAGCTACTATATAGAGCGTACCAGGGTCACAGGTTTGACCCCCTCCAACTGTTCCTCACTTATGGTGAGGTTGGTAAGGAAACCTGCCACTAAAAGATCCATGGCCAGGTGGATTGTCTCTTGTATCCAATTTTGCTATGAAAAACTGGGTAAGGTTTCTTCCTCAGGCCTGAGGGCTCACTCTACCAGAGGTACAGCTGCTTCCTGGCTGCTGCCAGGGACATCCCTATTCTAGAGATATGTCAAGCAGCTACCTGGAAAACAGTTCACACTTTTCCAAGCATTACTCCCTGGATATCCAGGCTAGGGTGATGCTCGGTTTAACACCGCTGTGCTTCAAAACCTATTTCCTAAGTAGGTTCTGTCCCTATTCCTGAGGTACTGCTTTGTAGTCTGCATATGTCAGAATATAGCAAGACTTCATGTTGTTTGAAAAAAAATTACTCACCTTAGTAATGTTGTTTCTTCTAATGGAGTCTTGCTATTCTGACCCCATACTGCCCCTCTCAGAACCTCTGTTTTTGGGATGTGGGTGGGCAGTGCAGTGATGTGCCCACCTTTTGTTTTCACCTTCTTTTCTTGGGGTGAGTTGGTGTTGTGTTTTTCATTTTGGGTCTCCTGACTTGAGTCTTTGTTTTGGGACCAAAACATGTGTTTTATGTTTAGTAGCCAGTTGGCTAGTGTAGGTTTACAGCTTCCACACAGGACCTTAGTGAGTTTAGCTCGTAAAAGATCTGACGGTTTGGGTTTGAAGAACAGACAGATTCTCAACTGAGCTCGAGCTCAGCATTCCATGCCTGGCATGGAAAGTTAACTCTTTCATCTCCGGGGCAGTTCAGAGGTTGGGACTCACTGCATATGTCAGAATATAGCAAGACTCCATTAGAAGAAACAACATTACTAAGGTGAGTACTTTTCTTAGTTTCAATTGACTTAACCTTTTATTAGCGCTTATTATCATGGCCTCTCAGTCTGCCTCCTCCTCCTCTGAAAGCGCTGAGGAAGGTACCTCAAGTCAACATAAAATTCTTGGAGTCCTCTAAGGACTCTAATGAAATAAGTCTGATAAAGTAAAAATTCTAACCAAGCTTCTAAAAGACAAAGTGAGCGGAGTTCTGACCCAGTCCCTGCTAAAAGACAGAAAGATAACCACACCCCGCCTCTTCCCCAGAAAGGCCTAGGGAGACATCAGTGGTTGACAAAGATATGCCCTCTGCTAATGAAATAGCTAAAGCTTGGCATTTATATCAGACCTTACAATCTGTGGGCAGTATTTTCTCAGCTCCTTTGGGGCCTAGTACTCCTCTCCATGACTCTAGTTATGCCCAAGGCGTTTATTATGAAGGAGAGGATGATGATGATGAATTTTATTTCGTTTTTGTTAACTGGTAGGTGCACTAGCCATAAATGATATTTTCAGGCCACGGGTGACCCATTAGACCCAGACGGCCACCCTGGGGCTGACTTAAATGATATCAGTGATGAAGTTTCTTCCTTTTTCACATTTCTTAAACAGATGGTGGATACCCTGGAACTTCCTCTCCAGGATGACACCGATCAAGAGATGGAAGAGGACTATGTAGAATGGGTCATACTCCTTCAAGGAAATTGATTTTGCCCATACATCATATATTGAAGAAAGCAATTTTAAAATTCTGGAAACCCTTCATCTGTCTCTGGGGTGGACAGAAAGATTGAAGGAAATAGCAGCTCGTAAGTGTACTGCTGATTTCCTCTCTACATATTCTGATCATCCAGATCATAAAGGCGGTACAGAGCAAAGCCAGTGTGCCACTGTCTACTTTCCCTCAGAGAAAGACTCAAACACACTGTATTCTGTGGGTAGAGAATTATATACTACTGCTTCTTTGCTATTCACGGCTTGGCTTCTTCGTTGCATTGATAAAGGACTTCTTGGGGCTGTCGTCATTGACCTCTCAGAGGCATTTGACATGGTCCATCATCAGCTACTGTATGACCAACTACTCCTTGCTGGCCTCGCACGGACTCAGCTCACTGGTTCAGAAGCTACCTTGACAACTGTTCTCTAAGGTAAAAAGTACAGAAGTGCCTCTCAGACACCTTGCTTGTCCGTTCAGTGACCTTAGGGGTCCGTGCTGGGCCTCTCCGTTTCAACCTCTTTTAAACTCCTACCACAATCCTGCTCAGAACAAATCATCCTGTATCACGGATGATGTCGTTTATCTTTCTCGCTACAAGAACCTTTCACCACTACAACACGGCCTCCAACTCTGATTCAGTGCCATTGAAACATGGTTCTCCAGTCATAAACTAGTCCTCAGTCACAAGAAAACCAAGTCAGTGCTATTCTGCAGTTCACATAACCGTTACAGGCAACACCCCTTTGCCATCTCCACCAAGCAGGGACTGTCCTCGAACAAGTTTACTCTTTCAGATACCTAGGGATCTGCTTGACCCCAATCTCTCCTATATGGCTCACATTGACAGCGTGGCTAAAGCTGCCAGCACACGCCTGGATTACTCTACAAGCACAGGCAGCACCACCTAGGGGCCCTGAAGATTGCCGTCAGAGCTCTGTGGTGTCAGTTATTGATTATGGCCTCATTATCTATGGCTCCACCACGACATTCGCTCTCTGACGTATAACAGCTGCTCTTCACAAAGCATGCCGACTCACAGCTGGTGCCCACCGCCTCACCCACACCTGTGCCCTTTATGAACAATCCGGTTGGCTCCAACTCTCCAACCGTATAAAGTATCTCGCACTATGGCAGGGAAAATCAACCTTGGCCTCACACACGATGTTACTGCCTTGTTACATCAAAACACCAACCGACAGAACACCAGGGCTCAACAACCCAGATTCTACAAGTTCCTCGCTGTCGAACTATGCAGGCCAACGCTCCTTCACCTGTAGGGCTCCTCTATGGATGAATGGTCTAAGCCACACCATCTCCTCTGCTTCAACACTAGGTCTGTTCAGAACCAGGCTCTGGGCCCATCTCATTGCCTCTAGCTCCTGTGACTGCCTCTCCTAGATGATGACCTACACAGCTTTAATCCTAATTTGTATACTGCTTAACCCCAGGTTCCCCAGTTCCCTCCCCCAGCTCCTGAGGCACCACTTCAAATCTCAGGTCTTCATACCACCTCATTATTCTTTCCTTGCCCCATTACAGCATATCTCCCTCCCCACCCTGCCCCTTTTCTCTTCTATCACTCCTTCCCATTTATTTTTCACAAATGCCTCCGGCTGCATCTTCATCCTCCTCCTCCTCTCCTCTCATCCCTGTTTCTCTGCCAGCCCCGGCGCCTGACCCTACCATTCCTTGTGGGCATATGCATCCTAGCTGTGTTCACCATCTTACTATAGCTGCCTCTGTTAACTCATTACACTTCTCCTTCTCCTCTACACCTTACTCTTCCTATAATTGACCCCTTTAATAGCACTGTTGTACATGAATTGTTTACTGTTATTTCACTGTTGCTTCCTTGTTGTTTATTTTGACGTGAACCTTTGTAAAAGAGCCTTGGCTCAAAAGTACTTGTAATCCTAGAATAAAATAAATATACAGCTAGATATCAGAGAACTTTATTGAAATCTATCCTTGCCATAGTGCAATGGGGAGACACTATGCTCAGGGATGTCACTGAAACTGTGAAGCAGGCCATGAAGCTACTAAGTAGAAGTTTCACATGGCTGTAGATGATAAAGAACCTCGAGAGTCGTGGCACAGGCCATTTCTCTCAAGCGGTTTGCTTGGTTAAGAATTACCAGTCTCACTCAGGATATCCAGTTGCAAGCTATGGATTTTCCTTATGAGAATAACTGCCTTTTCGAGGACCAAACCGAGGCTTACATGAAAAAAAATGGATGAGTTCAAAACTACTTGCAAGAGTAACTTGGCTAAAGAAAAGTCTTCCTCCCCAGAAGTCTCCGAGGTTGTTTTTGTTTTGTTTTTCCAATGCCTATGGATTTTCCCAAATGAGAAGTTTTTCAGAGGTAGGAGATGTCAGAGGAGATCCAACCCCACTCCTGTTACTGCTACTCAGTCCAGACAGCAGTCATCCTGACTCATTTTGGTCACCTCCCTCTCCTGTAGGGGGCAGCCTCTCCACTGCCTCCATCACTGGCGTCAAATGACCTCAGACAAGTGGGTACTAGTGGTAGTGGAACAGGGCCTTTCTCTCTTCAGTTCAAAAAATTTCCATTCCTCTGCGGTCCCAATCTCTCAAAACCTGTCACCCCAACAGCTGTTGGAGACAGAGGTCAAGAATCTCTTGGAGGCCAAAGCCGTGAAAAGTACCTCTTCCCCAGTGGGGAAGGATCTCTATTCCAGGTATTTCCTAAGCCTGAAGAAAAGCAGGAGTAGGCTACCTCTTCTGGACCCAAAGTACCTGAACAAGCACCTGCTGAAACCAAAGTTCAAGATGGTAACTTTGACTCTGGTCATTCATTCTCTAAAGCAAGGGGACTGGCTTGTCTCCCTGGATCTAAAGGATGCCTACTTTAATGTTCCAATAAGGCAGTCCTACAGAAAATTCCTCAGATTCAGGTTGCCCTCAGGCCCTTACCAGTTTGCAGCCATGCTTTTCAGGCTGACATCTGCCCCAGGGTGTTCTCAAAGTGCCTGGCAGTGGCTGCAGCTCATCTCAGAAGACAAGGAATCTCAGTTTTCCCTACCTGGACGATTGGCTGATCGTGAGCAGATTCTCCTCAGGCACTTTCAGAAGCCCTAAGCTTGACAAAACACACACTACAGTCTTTGGGCTTCATTATCAACAAACAAAAATCTCTTTCCAGCCTGCCCAAATCCTGCAATTCATAGGGGTGAGAGCTCAACACGCTGCAGGGAAGGCTTTCCTTCCTGCAGACAGAATTCAGAATTTCCTCACTCTGCAAAATTTGTTCAGTCTAGGCCAACGAGACGGCCAGACACTTCCTCAGACTACTCTGCCACATGGCCTCGACTGCAGTAGTCCCAAGAGCCAGATTCCAGATGAGGGACATTCAGTACCACCTCAGATCTCATTGGTCCCAGAAAAAGTCACTCTTTGCAAAGCTAATACCAGTCACAGAAACCTTTCTATG
Organism: Neoceratodus forsteri; assembly: GCA_016271365.2. Lineage (NCBI taxonomy): Eukaryota > Metazoa > Chordata > Ceratodontiformes > Ceratodontidae > Neoceratodus > Neoceratodus forsteri. Next base: position 108,178,475 of record JADMNL010000026.1, read on the forward strand.
GGCTTTGGACTGGTGGAAGGAAGAAAATCTCAGGGTAGTGGTTCCTTTTCAGATTCAGCAACCCTCTTAGATACTGACAGCGGATGCTCCCCTTCTAGGTGGAGGTCCCCACCTAGGGGACCTGTTCATAAGTGGCACTTGGGCGTCTAAAGATTCCACACCCACATCAGTCTTTTGGAACTCAGAGCAGTGGTTCCTAGCCATCAAGGCTTTCGCTCCACAGCTCAGAGGACAGTCAGTCTAGATAAGGACAGACAGTATGATGGCAGTGTTCTACATCAACAAGCGAGGGCACAAGGTCAACCAAACTCTGTAAAGAGGCAGTGGGGATTTGGTCCTTGGACAACTCCCTGGACATGTCCCTGTCAGCCATCCATCTTCCAGGCAAGAATAGCGGCTCTGGTGGATGCGCTGAGCCACATCAGTCAGGGCCACCATGGTGGACCTCAACAGACAGGTCCTAGCCACAGTTTTCAGAAGTTTGGGGGGGTCAGATCTAGCCTCTTCACGTCCAGCCTCAACCACCAGTTACCTTAGTATGGCTGCAGGCCCCAGCGCTGGGGACCATCCCAGTGGACGCTCTGCCACAGGCTGGACAGAGGTTCCTCTCATGCTTTTCCTCCATTTCCTCTGATTTACAGGTACTTCTCAAGCTCTGAGCTCAGCCAGCCACCATGATTCTGGTGGCTCCAGATTAGGGAGACAACCTTGGTACTACCTGTTCCTCACCTTGTCAGTCAGGAAGCCCATCAGTCTACTCCCAACCACAGTTTCCTGACTCTTCCTCATACAGGAATTGTGTTTCCCGACATCCAGCCTCTTCACCTCAAAACCTGGTTCTTGAGGGCTAGCATTCCTGAATCCCAGTACTCTGATCTGGTCCTGAAAATTCTGCGAATGGCTAAAAAACCTAGCACTAGGAAAACTTATGCTTCCAAGTGAAAGAGGTTGTCACTGTGGTGCAAGGATAAGGACATGGGGCCCTTGCAGGCTTCTCCTCTATCTTGCTGGATTATCTAGTACACCTTCAGGCAGAAGGCCTGAAAGCTTCGATCATAAAAGTACATCTAGCGGCCATCTCAGCCTATCCTTCCACTGGAAAAGAAATCTGTCATCTCACAGCCAATTTCAAAGGGCTGGTGCCTCCAAGCCCCTCTGAGGAACCTGTTCCTCCTTGGGACTTGAACCTCTGTATAGCCAAGCTCATGGAGCCTCCTTTCAAGCCCATGGCTACCGCTGATCTCAAGTTTGTTACCTGGAAGACTTTTCCAGTGGCCATTACTTCCACCAGATGGATTTTGGGTTGCAGGTCCTCGTACAGATCCTAGTTCGTTATTCCACAAGGACAAAGTAGTCCTTAGACGAATAGGAAATTTCTGCACAAGGTGGTCTCTGACTTGCACCTTAACCAGTCTGTTTCCTTGCCGGTTCTTATCACAGATAAGTCCACTCCAGGTGAACACAAGCTGCATAGCCTGGATGTTGAGAGCCCTGTCTTATTACTTAGACTGTACTAAGCAGTTCAGAGACTCATACACTCAGCTCTGTCTCACCTATGGTGAAGTGGGCAGAGGAAACTGGCAACAAAAGATTAATTTCCCACTGGATTGTCTCTTGTATCCAGTTCTGTTGCAGCATAGCTGGTAAGTGGGCTGCCTCTGTGGCAGTCTCGAGATGTTCCTTTGCTAGAAGTTTGCAAAGCAACTACTTGGAAAATGGTTCACACATTCACAGAACATTACTGCCTAGATGTACAGTCCAGATCTGATGCCAGATTTGGTAGAGTGGTACTACAGAGCCTTTTTCCTAAGTAGGTTTCTGTGCCTGCCTCCCAGCTGTACTGGTTTGTAGTCTGCATCTCTCAATATATGCCGAAGAATTCCTGGGGTGAGAAGAAAAATTGCTCACCATAGTAATGTTATTTCTTTCAAGGGGATTCTTCAGTATCATTGACACTCCACCCATCCTACCCTGCGAAACCAGTCTGGGAAGGCCCTGTTCAAACACCATGAAGTCTTGCTATATTATGACTATATGCAGTCAGCCACTGCAGCTGAACTGCCCGGAGAGGAAAGAGTTAACTCAGAGGTCTGGAGTTCCACAGCCTGAGCGCTATACCAAAACTCTATCTGGCCAGTTTCAAATGAAACTGTCAGATTCTTACTCCGCTTCACTGAACAGTCGCTCAGAGATCAGCTCCTTCACATCGGTTCATTTCTCGGTTCAGCGGTATTTTGATTCATTTGAACGGCAAAAATATTTATTTTACGCATTTCGGTTAAAAGCTCTATCTGGTAAACCGTAAGTAGAAAATTTAAAGTCTGTGTGAAATTCAATTATCGGTTCGGTTTTGAACCGATCGTTTGCTTAATTTAACGTTTAAAGTGTGGTTGGGCTTTTAGAGTGCGGTTCCTGGTTCTTATTGGTTCTAAAAACCTTGCTGTTAAAATAGGTTTTCAAATACCGTGACACGGTTAGGAACCGATAAGGTTGTCTTGCCTAGCACTGCCATCAAAGCAAGTTTTTGGTTAGGCTGGCATTATGTCTGAGAAACCCAAAGAAAAACCCGGGCCACTGGGTTTCAACACTGTGATGTTGTGGGGAAGCCTTTGCCAAGGCTGACCCACACACCTGTGTTTATTGTCTGAGGGCTGACCACCTCCTGTCAAGACTGCCAGGTGTGTAAAATTTCCCTGCAGCCACCCTGGAAAGAGATTGGGCGGCTCAGGGCGAGGCCAAGAGTCCGCTGACCCGGATGGCCAGCCGGTCCAGTACCCACTGGACCAGAGGAAGTGCCCTCTGACCAGGGCAAGACTTCCTCGGGCAAAGGAAGGCTGGTTCAGGGAACCAGTCTCAGTGAAAAGACAAAGAAATCAGTAGGTTTGAGTCCAAAATTGTCTCTCCAATGCTGCAGAAATAGCTAAAGCCATACAGATTGTCCAGTCACTGTCTCAGGGTCCTGCCGAGACCACCTACAGTTGGTAAAGGTTGGTTCGTTCAGTGCCAGTGGTTCAGGAGTATGATGTTGAGGAATTTTATGAACCACAGGAGAGGAGGACGAATTTGATCATTACATATGTGGCTGGGAGGGTCTGGGCGTGCCCATTGAACGGACATTTTCTCCAGACAGACCTTTGAATCTCCTCCTATTCTGTCTGAGTCCCTTCTCATTTTATGTTTTACAAAAGGTTGCAGAAACCCTCCAGCTTCCTTTAGAGGAAACTGTGGATGAGCAAGAGGAGCCTGATTATGTAGAAATGATGGATATACCAGAGTCTAGGAGGTTGTCTATTCCTTTGCATAAGTCATTTAGGAAGCAAACAACAAAGATTTTAAAAATCCTCTTTCTGTCCTCCTGTAGATAAAAAATGGACAGAAGATATACCTTGTCAGGCTCTGATACAGACTTCCTCACTGAGCAGTGTAGTCATGTAGGTGTGGTACAAGCTGCAGCCTGTGACAAGGCTAATATTCCTCTGGCCTCACATCCTCCTGATAAAGTTCCAGGAAGATTGATGCCATGGCGAAAAACAGTATATGGCAGCTTCTTTGGGACTCAGGCAGGCAAATTATGTAGCTTGTGGCTAGATATCAGAAATCTAGGTGGGACACAGTATTGCAGTTAGCCAAGCAGGCCATGGCCAGCTGGCTAGTGAGTTGGAACAGGTGGCTGCTGATGGCATTGAAGCCTCTAAAGTTCAATTTCATACTGCTGTTGATGTTAATGATGTTTCCTCTAGGGTCATGGCCACTTCTGTAGCTTTCCAGTAGGTTGGCATGGCTCAGATGCACTAATCTGTCCCAAGATACTCAGTCAAAGGCTATGGATTTTCCTGTTGTGGGTAATTCTCTGTTTGGGAACAAACAGAAAACTATATGAAAAGATGGATGAATACAGAACTACCTACAAAAGTGCCCAGGCTAGGGAGGCATGCCACTCCACAGAGCACGCTCCCAGAGAGTAGGGGCAGGCCTTTTACCAATTTCAGGCCTCCTCTGCATTTGCACAGAGGGTTTCTTTAGAGGCAGAGGTAGGCGGGGCACAGTAAACCGTCCCCCCCTCAGCCTAAGGCTACTGCCAAGCAGGCACCCTGATGGGGTGCCCAGGGCCATTCTCCTGTACCAGTGGGGGCAGGTTGGTTTATTCAGCCAGAACTGGGTGTCCCTAACTTCAGACAGGTGGGTTCTGGAGGTAATAGGCCAGGGTCTGGTTCTCAGCTTCAAACAGTTTCCGAAGATGAGAGCCAGACATTTTCACCTGCAAATCCTTCAGAAGCCCTTGCTTTGGAAGCAGAGTTTCTTCTCTTTTGGACTGCAAAGCAGTGAAGGGTCCCTCCCTGCCATCAGGGCAGGGCTGTACTCAAGATACTTTCTTACCCAAAAGACAGGAGAATGGCGGCCCATTTTAGATTTAAGGTACCTGAACAAGCATCTTTTGAAACCAAAGTTCAAATGTTAACTCTGACAATGATTTTGCCCTCCTGAGGCCAGGGGACTGGTTAGCTTCCTGGACCTCAAGGATGCCTATTTTCATGTTCTGATCAGGCCTTCTCACGAAAGTACCTCAGGTTCGAGCGACCCTCAGGCCACTACCAGTTCAGGGCAATGCCCTTCGGCCTTACCTCTGCGCCAAGGGTATTCACGAGATGTCTAGCTGTGGTAGTGGCTCATTTAAGAGGCAAGGATTGCTGTGTTCCCTACTTGGACGACTGGCTCATAGTGGGTCAGTCCCCAGATCAGGTAACATCCACTTGCAAGTCACCCAGCAGCTTCTCACTTCCTGGGATTCCTGCTGAATTTACCAAAGTCAGTTCTCGAACCAGTTCAGGTACTAACTTTCATAGGTGCAGAATTGAACACAAAGTTAGCCAGGGCATTTCTCTCGGGAAAGGGTAGACAGACTCATTGCCTGGCATCCTCCTTACCCTGCGGGTCTCTCGACCAGCAAGGCATTTTCTGCAACTCCTAGGGCACATGGCTGCTTCCACAGCTGTAGTGCAAGGAGCAAGATTCCAGATGAGGACATTCAGTTCCATTTGAGGGCCTATTGGTCTCAAAGGAGGGACCCCCTTTCCAAATTGGTTCCAGTGACCCAAACCCTGATCCTGGCCTTACACTGGTGGCAGGATCAAAGCAATCTAAAACAAGGGGTTCCTTTCATTCCGTTTCCTCCCTCACCCTCACCACGGATGCTTCCTGTTAGGGTGGGGAGCTTACTATGCGACCTGTCCACTCAGGAGTGTGGTCTCCCCAGGAATCTCTGCTCCACATCAGTCTTTTGGAACTCAGAGCTGTCCTTTTAGCTCTTCAGGCGTTTTCAGCTTCTGTCCAGAACAAAGTAGTTCAAGTCAGGACAGACAACACCACAACAATGTGGTACATCAACAAGCAAGGGGCACTCGGTCATCAGCCTTGTGCACCGAGCAATGAAGTTGTGGTCTCTGGCTTACTCCTGAACACCTCCCTGATAGCAGTTCACTTTCCAGGAAGGACAATGTCCTGGCGGATGCCCTCAGCAGGATTTCTCAGGGCCATCACAAATGGGCTCTGAATCCTCAGGTGCTGGGGTCAGTCTTTGCCAGATGGGGCACCCCTCAGATAGATCTTGCAGCCCAGACAACCACCAACTTCCTCTGTTTTGTTGCAGGCCTCCAGTGCTGGGATCAGTCCCCTGGACGCTTTTCAGTTGGATTGGAAAGGAAGTTCCTGTATGCCTTTCCCCCTTTCCCTTCTTTTCAGGGTACTAGTAAAAATCAGATCTCAGCCCTGCAAGGTGATTCTGATTGCTCCAGATTAGGCCAGACAGCCCTGGTACCACTACTTCTGTCCTTGACAGTCCACCCCTGCCCTGAGCTTGCCCAGAGTCCACGACTTACTGGCCTGTACAGGGAAGTGTGGTATCGGACCTCAAATCCCTCCATCTCAAGGCATGGCTCTTGAGGAGTTAGAATTGCTGACTTACACCTTTCTCAAGGTGTTTGGATATTTAAAGGCTTCAGGAAGCCTTCCACTAGAAACCACTTACAATTCTAAGTGGAAAGGTTTTTCCATCTGGTGCTCTGAAGCAGATTATCCCAGAATCTTGCTGATCTGCCCATTTACTGGACTATTTGGTCCATTTAAATTCCTTAGCCTTAGGCCAGCTACTAAGGGTTCATCTGGCAGCTGTCTCTGCTTTTCTGTCAGCAGGAAGCCTGCTTCCTTTCTTCTCACCCTGTGCTTTCAAGTTTTTAAAGGGTTGCTTCACACCAACCCTCCTTTTTCGAGAACCAACTCCCGCTTGGGACCTGAATGTTTGCATTGCTCAGTTAATGCAACCCCCTTGAGCCTCTGTCCCCAGCAGAGCTCAAGTTTCTGACTTAAAACTGTTTTCCTAGTGGCTATCACTTCTGCCAGACGCATAAGTGAACTACAGGCCCTGTCAGTGGAAGAAGGTTTTATCTCTTTCCACAGAGATAAGGTAGTCCTCAGGACTAACAGAAAGTTTTTGCCTAAAGTGGTTTCAGATTTCCACCTGAACAATCCATCTCTCTTCAGTATTTTCACTGAGCATTCTTCCTCAGGTGAGAGGAGTCTGCACAGCTGGACGTCAAAAGAGCCTTAAGCTACTATTTGGAGCGCACAAAGGGTCACAGGTTGAATCCTCAACTCTTCCTTACCTATGGCGAGGTTGGCAAAGGAAACCTGCCACTAAGAGGACAATTGCAAGGTGGATTGTCTCTTGTATCCAATTTTGTTATCAAAAACTAGGTAGAGAACCCCCTCAGGACTGAGGGCTCACTCCACCAGGGTACAGCTGCATCTCTAGCGGCTGCTGGAGATATTCCCATTCTGGAAATCTGTCAAGCTGCTGAGTTGGAAAACAGTTCACACTTTTACCAAGCATTATTCCCTGGATATTCAGTCCAGGAGAGATGCTCGTTTGGCACAGCTGTGCTTCAGAGCCTATTTCCTAAGTAGGTTCTGACCCTCCTCCATGGAGGTACTGCTGTGTAATCTGCATATAGTCATAATATAGCAAGACTTCATGGTGTTTGAAGAAAAATTACTCACCTTAGTAATTGCTTTTTCTTCTCATGGAGTCTTGCATATTATCCACCCTCCTGCCCCTCTCAGAACTTCTACTTGGGTAGGTGGCAAATTAGTGCAAGCACTGTGTCATGCCATTTAGTTCTTCCCTTCACCCCTTTATTTAGGGTTAGGAATTGGGTATTTCTGTTTTAAGTAATATGTTGGCCCCTTCCTGGACTTGAGTCTTGGGGAAGGGGGTCTAATAGTGCTTGTTAGGGAGAAACTAATAATACTATTATTCATTGTTATTATTATATGCTGTTTTATATTGTTGTTTATATTGTTATTCCTACTAGTAGGTAGCCACTTGGCTAGTGTGAAGCTTTCCACACGACTTGTTGCTTAGTAAAGATCTGACAGTTTCATTTGAAACTGGCCAGATAGAAAACTTTGATATAAGCGCCCTCGCTGTGGAACTCAGACTCTCTGGAGTTAACTCTTTCCTCTCCGGGGCAGTTCAGCTGCAGTGGCTGACTGCATATAGTCATAATATAGCAAGACTCCATGAGAAGAAAAGCAATTACTAAGGTGAGTAATTTTTCTTACGGTGTTTAGCCAAATTTGCTTAGTTTTACTGTTTTTGTTGATTTGTTTCACAGTAGTGGTTTGGAATAGTCAGTTATTTTTTGCTAACAGTGTTTTGCCCTATTGGGTACAGTTTTGCTCTTTCAGCTTCAAAACAGTTCTGAGGTCCTTGGACTGACTGCAGGCAGCAATCTCCTATCTCTATTCTGATTGGCCAGTCTTTCTCATTTACATTGACTCCCTCTCCGGGCAGCTTAACCAGCTGGCATACTGCACCTGTCAATAATGCTGTAGAATCCTTGGAAGAAATAACATTACTACGGTGAGTAATTTTTTTCTTATCTGCCAGATGCCTATTCTGTTGTTGCTTGGTGTGTTTGTTCTAGTAGTTTATCTTTGTAATTTATTATGCTGTTTTGTAGATGCAAGCATAGTGTCTAACATCTAAAGCTTGCTAATCAAGGACACCATTGTAAATAAGTGAGAAAGAAAATACTGTGAGCTACTGGGAATTGAACCCAGGCCCCGGAATGCCGTCCCAGTGCTCTAACCACTGAACTACTGGCTCATGTGATTGGACCTGAGGTTCCGGACACACTTCCTTTCTCTGGAAGTGCATATCATGCAGCTAGGAGCTGTACTTAATGTTTTATCCTCAAATTGAAATATGTTTGGGAAATGAGATCTCAAATCTTTGGTTTATTGTAAACCACGGTTATCACAGTATGAAATGCTTCCCACAATATAACTTCTCATTTCCATGGCATACCATGAAACTTGTACACTGTGGCATCACTACCGTAGTCTGCTCTCATGGACTGACTGTTGATTGTCAATCTGCTTCATCATCTTGCCTACCCTGACGACTTCGTTTGTTCTTCCTTCCTCAGGTCAAAAGGCCCCTTCAAGAAAGTGAAAGGTGCACCCGGCGGGGTCGGAAAAGTGAATTTCCTCCTCTTCCAGGCGCCTGTCGTCCTCTTCATCAGAGGAGGGCTACGGGACAGATCCAGCTCTTGGACTCTGGTGCAGACTGTCATACCACAACGTTGAAGTTCAACAAGAAAACCAAAGGGCTTATTGGCGGCCTTACAAATTTTTCACCCTTCTCCGGATGGGCGTAAGCAGGGGAGGTGGTGGACTATTCTAAGCAATACCGGATCAGAAAAAGAGGCAAGAAAATCAAGCACCCGGAATGGCCCTCAGGTACAGAGTGGTCCCTCTCACACGGGCACCTACATTCCCGAAACACAGCACACGGTTTAGTATCTCAAAACAATTTCAAATATTTTTGGGAAAAAGTTTCTGATAGCTGTTGCACCAACAGAAATGCCACATTATAAAGGCACAATAAAATAGTAACATTATTTCTAGGGATGTGGATATGTTGTTCTATCCACACTTCTTAGCATGTCCTTTCCCTTTAAGAAACTTGCGGAAGGTGTAAAGCTGGCTCCTCACCACCCAGGTGGTATAACCCTCTGCACCGCCCCTTGATGCCAGATCTTCCTTTCCAGCTGGAAAATTCAAGGTTCCTCCTTATCGCCCCGCGTTGAGTAGGCCCTGGTGCTTAAATCTTCGGATTATTTACCCAAGGTAAAACTCACTGGAGTTTCTCTGCATCGATTTATGATTGGACCATGATGGAGGACAAGTCCCGCCCAGGTTCTGCTGGTGCCCCTGAATAGACGAAGTTGTCTCTACCCGACCTACATCGTCTATTACCTGGGCCACAATCATGATGCCCAGGCCTCGACTTTTGTCACTCGTTCCAAATGAACATGTTGGACGATTGCTTCACACTCTACAGCTCGGATGACTGGAAAACCGAAACCCACCGGTCAAAGCTGAAGAGTCCTGCTGAGTGGCCTCTATGGCTGTGGGGTCCGGGCTGGAACAACTTGAGCAAAAGAAGGCCTTCGTGGAGGAGGAGGCTCTGGCTGCCGATCAGTCGCCTTCAGCATTGGTCTTCATGGTGCTCAAACTGGGCTATACCTTTAAAGGCTCCTTCAAGGAGTTGTGCCAGTCTCGCCCAGGAGAGCACATTTGCTTTGCACAGCTCTGTTCCACAAAGGAATCCAAGAGTCGAGAGCTAAGTCTCGTCTCGTCGTTCTTGGGATCGAGAGAGAGGTCTGGTCTCAGGAATATCCTGTTTCAACGGTGAGAGTGGGCCTCAGCCGCTATCTTCTTAGTGCCCTGTTGGGCCAGCTGGCTAAGATGCAGTACAATGACCCGGTTGAAATTATTGACCTCACGTGACCCATTGTCACTGGATGAGGCTGACAATTTCTTGTTCAGGACTCTGGTCCTGTCTGTACCTACCGGTGGGAAACCCAGCTTGCTGGGAACCTTCTCACACTCCCGGCCCTGAACCTTCTCACACTCCCGGCCCTGACCTGGAGAAGCTGTGGATTTCCCGTTCCTTCTGAGCACCCCCTGCCGACCCCCTCCCCAAGAATGGTCAAGGTTGAGGTCTTGGTCATCGGATGAGGAGAACTCACAGACACCATTCTGGGTATTCTAAGCGCGCCACCACTATTTATCCTCATCCTCCTTGGAAGAGCAGAGGCTTGATGCGTCAGTGCTACAAGGATCCCATGTGGCAGCAGTTGGTGTTGGCGGTCCGAAGTCGAGCCCAGGCTTCCACACCAGCCATCACATGGTTGTCGCCCTCAGACAGACTCCCAACTCCTCCTGAGCCGGCCGACACAATCCCTCCACCCGGCGCCAGTGAAGACCTCATGGCTCGGCTGAAACCAGCGCCTCTGGCCATTGTGATGGAGCCACCACCTAAACAGCCTCCCTCCAGGGCTCGTATCTCTGCCCGCTAAGGGCCTCCCACATAGGCTATTGGCCACCCTTACTATCTACTGTCTGGCGGGTCGAAAGTGACTCAGGAGGTCGGCTAATCTATCCGGACTCCAAGGACTTCTTGCACTCTCTTCAGATTGATGAGGCTTGATGGGGAGTCTCAGCAGAGGAAGGTCCGTTGTCCTTCATGGGCATTCTCCATCTCATCTCCGAATATAAGAGGATGAAACTGGAGCCTGTCCAGAAACAGGCTTAGTATCCCCAACAGATATTCTGACTAAAGGGATTCTCCGACAGAGGCCTTCCAGTGGCGAAGCCATTACTAGCCCGGCTCTGGAGCTTTGGCGCACCCTGCCTCCTGTCCCGTGCCATCGGCGCAATTTCCACAAGTATGCAGTTCCATCAGCACCCTATCAGGGTTCACAGAGCACCCCTCAGCTGAGGGGTTGGTGATCGAATCTGTGTGTTGCCGCCGGGAACTTTAGGCAACACTGATAGACCTTCGGACAAAGAGTCCAAAAACTGGACCATTCTGCCCAGAAAGTCTATGCTGCCTCTTCGCTTGGTCTCCATTAAGCGAGCTCGCTGTCACCATGGCACACTTCTCCCATGCCCTCCTGGGCTGTCTAGATGAGGTGTTCCTCATTCCCCACGAACCTCCAGACTACGGTCAAGCAGGTTCCAGGTTCAGGGTCGGCTGTTGCAAAACAGTAACCAGACGGCTCTGGACATTGGGGATTCTTGTGCCCGTTCGTGGCAGCCACAGTCGCCATGCACTGCAGGGCTTGGCTGAGGTTTTGACCTTTATGGCGGACACTCAGCACAAACTGATGGATGTTCCTTCCTGTGCACGGACTTGTTCGGTCCAGGAGTTGATGGTCACCTCCAGTGCATCGAGGGAGTCCAGTGCCACCTTGGACTCCTTTGCCTCCACCCAGAAGGACTCATGGTGTTCCAAGAAGCAAAGTGTAAGCCCCTTTGGCCTTCAGCCCCTGCAGTCAAGCCCCAGTACCAATCGGAGCAGCAACAGCAAGCTCAGTCTTGGCACCCTTGGTCCAAGTCAGGGGCATCGGTGCGTAAGCCTGGAGGGAAGGGTCCTGGTGGTCCTGCAACAGATCCTCCTTCTCCAAGCCTGCTCGGTGACAGGATGAGGGTGACCACCCCATGCCCATCACGCCTACTCTGGGTCCTCCTGTGGGGCCGGCCCGCCACTTCTGTCTGCCTGGTCTGCTGTCACAATGGACAGGTGGGTATTGGAGGTGATCAGCCATGGTCTGCCTCTGGAATTGAGTAGTACCCCCAAGCTGAGTCCTTTCGCAGGAGCAGAAGGTATCCGTCGACACTGTCGGCTCTTCAAGACAACATCACCAAACTCCTCTGCAAGGAGCTAGTGGTCAGAGTTGTGGATCCCCTGTCAACCCAGGGTTAGCTTCCAGGTACTTTCTAGTCCCAAAATTGACGGTGCCTGGCGCCGATTCTAGATCTGCGACCTGAACAAGTTTCTCAGGTCTGCACCTTCAGGATGGAAACTCTGCCTCAGATCTTACCATGTCTCGAGCAGGACATGTGGTTCTGCTCTCAGGGTCTGCAGGACGCATTCTTCCATGTTCCGAGCCATCCGGCATCCGAGGTTCTCTGCTTCCAAGCAGAGGGAACCCTTCTGAGGTTCCAAGACACGCCATTCGGCCTGTCAGCGGCCATAGGGTCTTCCCAAATGCATTGCAGTAGTGGCAGCCCATCTTCGTTGTCGAGGAGTCAGGGTGTACCCTGTCTGAACGATTGGCTCATAGCGGGTCCTCTAGACAGGAGATGGAGAGATCCAGCGATCTGGCTCTCCAGACTAAGTTTCTCGGGACCTTGGCCTCCTAGTCAACGAGGCCAAGTTGAACACGCGCCTTTGCAGGTGATTTGCATCATCAGGGCAGAGCTCAACTCTTGCTGAGCCAGAGCCAGGCTCCCGGACGGGCAGGGTTTCTCTCCTCCTTTGCCCGATCATGAAAATCTAGAAGTTGAATGCAGATCAGGACATAAGGCTGCCCATTTTTTCTACCTTATGAATTCTCCTTCTGCCTTTCTGGTTGGGCACTTGCGCCCTGCCGGGACTTCTTGTGACTTCTGGGCTACGTGGTGGCCTGCACCTCTGTGGTTTGATGGGCCGGTGGCATATCGTCCCTTGTGGGAGCTGGCCAGCCAGTGGACTCTGTGACTCAGTCACTTGACCAGCTGGTCGCTGTAACCCAGAGATGTGGGGCGTGCCTCAGTGGTGGACTGCCCAGAGCATCTGCAGGAAGGGATCCCATTTGTCCGTCGAGCGACGGTCATCTTGGCGACCGCCTCTCTCACGGGCTGGCGTGCCCACAGACTCTGGACCCCTAAGGAATCCAGTGCCACATCAACCTGCTGGAGCTCCGAGCAGTTCGTCTGGCACCTGACTGCATTAGCTGTGTTCCTTCGGGTCAAGTGGTTCAGGTCCAAGCGGACAACACCATGGTGATGTAGTGTTTCAACAAACATGGTGGCACGCACTCCTGGCCTCTGTGCAGGAAGCTTTCCGCATCTGGACCCTCGGGAGCTGACTGGAGGCAGATGTCCTAGCCATTCATGTGGCAGGGGCCTGAAATCAGCTGGCGGACACCCTCCATGGTGGTCTCTCCATCCAGAGGTAGTACATAGCCTGTTCTGCCAGCGGGGCACCCCTCAGGTGGACCTGTTCACCTCCAGGAGAGCATAAAACTGAGGGCTGTTTGTGCCCGCCCCTCAGCAGGGCTCGCTGCAGGGGATGCCTCTCGAGGCCATAGACCCCAGGCGTCTTTTATGCCTTCCCTCCATTTCCCTTGATTAACAAGGTGCTCCTCAAGGTGAGGAGGGACAAGGCACAGGTTATCCCAGTGCTCCGGACTGGCCCCACCTGTTTTAGTACCCGATCTCCTCAGCATCAGGCTCCGGTGTCTTCCAGCCTGCCTGGGATTGGTCTCAATCAGGGAACCTTCTGGTCACCGGACCTTCAATCCCTGCACCTGACAGCCTGGTCCCGAGCAACTAGAGTTCCAGGCTTTGGGTCTCTCTGAAGATGCACTCACTGTAGTTGAGGCATCTAGGAGGAATCAACCAGGAAGTGCTATGCCTTCAAATGGAAGAGAATCTCCATTTGGTGTCAGAGCAAGGGCCTGGACCCTTTGTCTTGTCTGGTGGCTAGCATTCTTGACTACCTTTGGTCTCTCTCAGAAGGGTCTGCGGTCTCGACCCTTAAGTGCACTTGCAGACATCTCTGCTATCAGGCGCGGGCGGTCAGCAGATGGTGGCACAGAAGGTGGTGGTCTGGTGTTTCTTCAAAGGCCTCGACCACATTTCACCTCTGGTGTGTGAACCACCACCATGGGATCTGCTGTTGGTACTGGCAAAGCTCATGGGCAAGCTTATTTGAACCGCACAGGAGGAGATGTCACACTTGTCGAGAAGACTGCCTTCCTGTTGGCTATCACAACAGCCAGAAGGATTGGGGAACTCCAGGCGCTCTCTGTTGAGTCTCCCTATCTGGTCTTCCACAGGACAAGGTTGTCTTGTGCCCTAACCGAAGTTCCTTCGAAGGTTGTGTCGGAGTTTCACCTGAACCAGATGATGACTCTGCCAGTGTGTTACCCCAGTCACACCTGGAGGCAGAGTTCAGGCTCCATACTTTGGACCCGGGCGAGCACTCTCTTATTATAAAGAACACATGGCTGGAGTTCGGGGAGAGGTTCGCCAGCTGTTTGTTACTAACGCTGAAGCTGCACCTGGCAGACCTGCAGTCAAGCGGACGATTGACAGATGGATTACATCTTGCATCAGTCTCTGCTATTGGTTGGCAGGTAGGAGCCTCTCGTGGTGCTTGGGGCTTATTCCACCCACTATACTGCTGCATCGTTCGCTGCTTCTAGGGATGTCCCTATCAGGATATCTGCAGGGCTGCTACCTGGAAATCAGCAAACACTTTCATTTTCCATTACCACATCGACCTAGAGTCACGCCAGGATGCTGGTTTTGGGGCCTCAGTTCTCCAGTCTCTGTTCCCTAAGTAGGGTGTGTGCACCTTTCCTCCCTCCTCCCACAGATCTGCTAGGAGCCTGCCAAGAAGTGTGGATAGAACAACATATCCGCATCCCTAGAAACACGGGTTTACTCACCTGTGACAGTAATTCTAGAGTCTTATATGTTGTTCATCCACACCAACCATACCTCCCCTCTTGATGCACGACCACTGCTTCCAGAGGCGAGATCTGGAGTCAAGGGCAGAGCCAAGGGTTATAACACTTGGGTGGGTGGAGGAGCCAGCTTTACACCTTCCGACAAGATTCTTAAAGGAAAGGACATACCAAGAAGTGTGAATGAACAACATATACCACTCCTAGAACTACTGTTACAGGTGAGTAACCTATGATTTTTTTTCTCCCCCCTTCTCAGCATTTCCAAAACACAGTTTGTCAGCTTGTGTATTGAGTTGGGGAGGGATAATTATCAGCAATATGTGACAGGATGTGGTATATCATGGGATATTGTCACAACTGTGGTGCATTCGAGTCACAAGGCCACATGTCAAGTGACTAATCCATGAGATGTGATAATATCCCATGATATGACACACCGAATATGAATTATTGCTGATATACAATGAAGACAAAAGGGCTTGTAACACACATCATTTTCAGTTCAATACAATTTGTGAACAGTAGTCCCAACTTTGAGGTTAAAAACTTGAGTTACTAATTAGTTAACTTCATTACGAATACCTTCATGCTGTAACTTCTAGCCATCTTAAAGCTTCTCTGAAGAGAGTGGTGGTGTAGTGATTTATCGTTTATGTTATGAGGTCTGTGTAACTTTTGTACTGTTATTGTGTCTGGGAGTTTCTAACAGTTGTCAGCCAATCAACTTTTTTTTTTTTTTTTTTTTTACTTAAGACTATTGAATAATGAAATTACAACATGAATAGGCAAGCTGTCCTGAGAGGTGATGGGCTGAAGCAGTGTCTTATCTGTGACTGTTAGTATATCTTCGTGGGTCAGAAATAATTAACCATGATCAGCAGTATTCCAACACTTGAGGTTGATTTGATAATTGCAGCAATTCACTCGTGTGTGTGTGTGTGTGTGTGTCCTGGGGTATTGTCACTTCTCAAGATGGCTGAAGCCATGAGGAGAAAATACACCAGAAACTTATGATGATATCCTGTGATACACCGCATCCTGTGGTGTATTATTTCTGAGTAAGGTCTTCCTTAATTGATGTTAGTTGTAATGTAAAATTTCAGGTCAGAACAGTGTGCTGACTAACTTTTCTGCAGTCTGCTTTATTGGATCAGCCCAGAAAATGTACATCAGTCAGAGGTGTTTTATGGGCTTGAAAAGCACCAGTGATAATGCAGCAGGCACAGTAGTTTCTTATTTTGTCATTTATTTCTGTTTGTAAAATGTGTGTCAGTTACACTGTCCCTCACTGCGTTTAATAACTGAAGAATGGGAACATCAAATGTTAAATGAAAAGCCCTTTATTCAGGGAGGATGTTGGACTTAGTGGTTTGAATGTAGGTCTATGAAGGCTGGAAATCTAGGTGTAAATCCCACAACCACTGCTAACTCTGAGTGCAACCCCTATCAAGCCCCTTAAAAGGTATTACAGTCAAAATTTATAAAACTTAATGTTGTACAGAGCGTTTTGATTTGTATTTTGTCCTGGTGTGTCCTTCCATTTGTTTGCTGTTATTTTCTCTCATTTTCTACTAGTTTTATGGCCTCTGGGGATCTCCATATTCGATGGATACTTTCAAATACCGTGGAGTCTCACTTGACCCAGCCCTAGACTTCTCCCAACACTTAAATGACATCTATAAATCTGTCAACTCCAGGCTTGGCCCCCTACGCATCCGCCATGCCTTCACCCTGCAGCTAGACTTGCAATTGCTCAAGGTGTTCTACTTCCAAAGCTATGCTATCACTACCTTCATTCTTTCAGGCCAGTGCTAATTGCTTTCAAAAATGGGATGCCTATAATAATGTATGCAGGTTTCATCTTCTGCCCTCGACTAACTCACCACTGTCTACTCTGGACATACCTTAACTGGTTATCCTCCTCCTCTAGGCAATATTATATCTTGGTGTTTCACAGACATCATTAGATGCTCACAACTTGCCTCGCTGGCCTCAGTGTTTCCTGTTGACCATTCCCATCCATTACGATCTTCCTACCCAGGCCTCCTGGCTGTTCCAAATGCTCCACAAAGATGGGACGCCAGGCATTTGCCCTCTCTGCCCCCATTTTCTGGAACTCCTTACCCCATCACTTCATATCTCAAAATCCCATGCTGTCTTCAAAAATAATTATTCCATCACCTTAGGTCTTATGATATATGTTCATGTTTCTAAATCTCAAGCCTGCCTTCATCCTGCACTTTCTCTTCTTTCTGCTCTTCTGCCCTTACTTGCTTACTTGAAACTATCTCAGTTTGGTCTGCCAGTTGTACCATTGATAACTGATTCAAACAACATGAAGTCTTGCTATATTATGACATATGCAGTGAGTCCCAACCTTCAAACTGCTCGGAGGTGAAAGAGTTAACTTTCCATGCCAGGCATGGAATCTTGATGTGAACTCGGTTGAGAACTCTGTCTTTGTTCTTCAAACTCAAACTGTCAGATTCCTTACTCCGCCTCACTGAACAGTCGCTCGGAATTTCTCCTGCTGCTCGGTTCATTTTGTCGGTTAAAAGTGTAATTTCTCGGTTTTAAACGCATTTTGTCTATATTTAACGCAACTGGTCAGTTCAAGCTCTGTCTGTGGTATAAGTAAGTAATAGATAGGTTTTACATTATTTCTGTGTGGAACTTGCAAATGATATTATCGGTTTGGTTTGAACCGATCAGGTTGATTAAACTTTATTAAATTGCATTTGAGTGTGGTTCCCAGTTCTTATCGGTTCTAAAAAAAAGCAGTTCATTCGTTTTTTCCACGACCAAACTGCGGTTGGGAACCGATAAGGGTGCCTTAATCGGCAGATTGCCGTTAACGGGCAAGGTTTTGGTTAGGCTGGCACTATGTCTGAGAACCCAAAGAAAAACCGGGCCCACTGGGTTTCAGCACTGTAGTGTCTGTGGGGAAGCCTTTGCCAAGGCTGACCCTTCACATGTGTTTATTGTCTAGGGTTTGACCACCTCAGTGCAGACTGCCAGATTTGCAAGAATTTCCTGCAGCTACCCTGGATAAGAGAGTTGGTAGGCTCAGGGAGCGAGAGGCCAAGAAGTCTGCTGACCCGGATGGCCAGCCTGGTTCGGTGCCAACGAACGGAGGAATGCCCTCTGACCAGGCGAGACTTCCTCGGGCAAGCGGAGCTGACTGGAGAGTCAGTCCCAGCAAAAGGACTAGAAAATCAGCAGGTGTGGGCCAAAATTTCCTTCTCCAACCGCTGCAGAGATAGCCAAAGCGATCAAAATTGTCCAGTCGCTTTCCCGGTTCGACCGAACCGGCACCATCAGGTAGGCGGTCGGTTCGGTCGGTGCCACGGTTCAAGAATATGATATAGAGAATTTTATGAACCGGAGGAGGGAGAAGATTATGAAGAGAGTGAATGTGATTTTGATAGTCTGGATGTGCCCATTGAACGGACATCTCCCCAGACAGACCTTCAGAGTGTCTCCCCTAGACTTTCTGAGTCCCTTCTCATTTTATGTTTTATAAGAAAGTGGCTGAAACTCTCAGCTCCCTTTGGAAGAAGCTGTGGATGAACAGGAGGAGCCTGACTATGTAGAAATGATGGATATCCCAGAGTCTAGGAGATTGTCTATTCCTTTGCATAAATCTTTTAGAAACAGACAATAAAATTTAAAAGCTCCTCACACTATACCTCCTCGGATAGAAAAATGGACAAGAGGTCACATTGTCAGGCTCTGATCGGAGTTCCTTTCACAACAGTGCAGCCATGTTGGGGTAGTGCAGGCTGCAGCCTGTGATAAGGCAAATATTCCCTTGGCTTCACAACCCCTGATAAGGACTCCGGGAGGATTGATGCCATGGCAAAGAAACAGTACATGGCAGCATCCTTGGGACTCAGACAGGCAAATTATATGGCCTATGTTGCAAGATACCAGAAATCCAGATGGGATACTTTAATGGCTCTAGCGAAACAGGTCCCTGGCCAGCTTGCCAAGGAGCTGGAGCAGGTGGCTGCTGATGGTATTGAGGCATCAAGGTGCAATTCCATGCTGCAGTGGACTCTAATGATTTATTTTCAAGAGTCATGGCTACATCTGTGGCTTTTCGCAGAATGGCTTGGCTCAGGTGTACTAGCCTGTCACAGGATACCCAGGCTAAGGCCATGGATTTTCCTGTTGTGGGTAACTCTCTGTTTGGGAGCAGACAGAAGTACATGAAGAAAATGGATGAGTATAGGACTACTTATAGGGTGCACAGGCCAAGAAAGGCAGGCCACTCCTCAGGGCAGCTTTCAGAGGCAGGGGCAGGCCTTTCACAGGCCTTTTACCAAGCCCAGGCCTCCTCTTCAGCCTATGCCCAGAGGGGGTTCTTCAGAGGGAGGGGCAGGCGAGTGCAGGCAGGCCTGCTCCCACCCCTCAGCCTAAAGCCCTTGCCAAACAAGCACCTGATGGGAGGGCCAGGGCGATTCTCCATCACCTGTGAGGGGCAGGCTGGCTTACTTCATCCAGGACTGGAAGTCTTTAACATCAGACAAGTGGGTCCTGGAAGTAGTAAGCCAGGGACTGGTTCTCAGCTTCAAAAATTTCTGAAGATGAGCCAGGTCTTTCCACCTGCAAACCCATCAGAGGCATTTGCCCTGGAAGCAGAAGTTTCTTCCCTCCTGGCTCTCAGAGCCGTGGAAAGGTTCCACCCATACACCAGGGCAAGGGTTGTACTCCAGGTACCTCCTTACCCCAAAAGACAGGAGAATGGCGGCCCATCCTGGATCTCAAGTATCTAAACAAGCACCTTTTAAAACCAAAGTTCAAAATGGTGACCCTGGGGATTATTTTACCCTCTCTAAGGCCAGGACTGGCTAGCCTCCCTGGACCTCAAGGATGCCTACTTCCATGTTCTCATCAGAAGCTCCCACAAGTACCTCAGATTCGAACTGCCTTCAGGCCATTATCAGTTCAGAGCAATGCCTCGAGCCTCACCTCGGCCCGAGGTGTTCACAAAATGCCTGGCAGTAGCAGTTGCTCATTTAAGAAGGCAAAAGATTGCCATCTTTCCTTATCTGAACGACTGGCTCATTGTAGGCCAGTCTCCAGAACAAGTCAAACTACACTTACAAGTAACCCAGCAACTGCTTACATCTCTAGGTTTCCTTCTCTCAGTCTTCCAAAGTCAATTCTGGAGCCTGTCGAGCTTCTCACCTTCATAGGCGGAACTGAGCACAAAGAAGCCAGAGCCTTCCTTCCTCTGGAAAGAGCAAGGACCCTGGTGTCTCTGGCCTCTTCTTTCACCCTGCAGGTCTCTCGACCAGGAAGGTATTTTCTTCAGCTCCTGGGGCACATGGCTGCTTCTACAGCAGTAGTGCAGGGAGCAAGATTTCAGATGAGGGACATTCAGTTCCATTTGAGAGCCTTTTGGTCTCAAAGGGCGGATCCCTAACCAAATTGATTCCAGTGACTTGAACCCTGATCCAGGCAGGCACTTCAGTGATGGCAGGATCAGAACAATCTGAGACAGGGGTTCCCCACTCCCCCAGTCTCATTCCTTGACCCTTACTACAGATGCATCCCTCTTGGGGTGGGGAGCTCACATGGGCGACCTTTCCACCCAGGGGCTGTGGTCCCCTCAGGAATCTCTGCTCCACATCAATTTGTTGGAACTCAGAGCAGTTTTTCTAGCACTCCAGGTTTTTCCACATCTGTCCAGAACAAGGTTGTTCAGGTCAGAACAGACAATACCACTACAATGTGGTACATCAATAAACAAGGGGGCACTCAGTATATGGCCTTGTGCACCAAAGCAATGAAGTTGTGGTCTCTGACTTATTCTCTGAGCGCCTCCCTTACGGCAGTTCACCTCCCAGGCAAGGACAATGTCCTAGCGGATGCTCTCAGCAGGATTTCCCAGGGCCATCACGAATGGGCCGGGACCCTCTAGTACTGGAGGTAGTATTTGCCAGATGGGGCACCTGCAAATAGATCTCTTTGCAGCCCCAGACAATCACCAACTTCCCTTTTTGCTGCAGACCCCCAGTGTTGGGCTCAGTCCTCTGGATGCCTTCCTCCTCAGTTGGGAAGGAAGTTTCTCTATGCTTTCCCCCTTCCCTTTCTTTTCAAAGTGCTAGTCAGAATCAGATCTCAATCCTGCAAGGTGATCCTGATTGCTCCAGATTGGGCCAGGAGCCCTGGTACCCCTCCTCATGTCCTTAGCAGTCAATCCTCCCTATGTCTTCCCAGGGATCACAACCTGTTAACCTGTGCCCAGGGAGAGTTTGGTATCCAAACCTCAGATCTCTCAATCTCAAGGCATGGCTCTTGAAGAGTTAGTGTTTGCTGACCTACCCCTTTCCCAAGGTGTACTGGATATATTGAAGGCCTCTAGGAAGCCTTCCACCAGGGCTACCTATAATTCAAAATGGAAGAGATTTTCCATATGGTGTGCTGGTAAACATATTTCCCCAGAATCTGCTGGTGTGCCCACGATCCTGGATTATTTGGTGCATTTGAATTCCTTGGGGCTGAGACCAGCTACCCTAAAAGTGCATTTGGTAGCTGTGTCTGTCTTCTTATCAGCAGGTAAGCCCTCTTCTTTATCAGCTCACCCAGTGTTCTCCAAGTTTTTAAAGGTTGCTTCACCAACCCCCGTTCAGGGACCCTGCCTACTTGGGATCTTAATATTTGCATCGCTCAGCTTGTGCAACCCCTTTTGAGCCATTATTTTCAGAGCTTAAGTACTTGACTTGGAAAACTGTGTTTCTGGTAGCCATCCCTCTGCCAGGCGCATAAGTGAGCTACAAGCTTTGTCAGTGGAGCCTGATTTTATCTCCTTTCATAGAGATAAGGTGGTCCTCAGGACTAACTTGAAGTTTTTGCCTAAGGTGGTTTCAGACTTTCACCTTAATCAATCCATGTCTCTTCCTGTGTACTTCACTGACCATCCTCCTCTGGTGAGAGGAGATTGACAGTTTAGATGTCAAAAGAGCCCTTAGTTACTATATAGAACATACCAAGGGTCACAGGTTGAATCCCTCCAATTGTTCCTCACTTATGGTGAGGTTGGTAAAGGAAACCTGCCACTAAAAGATCCATGGCCAGGTGGATTGTCTCTTGTATCCAATTCTGCTATGAAAAACTGGGTGAGGTTCCTCCTCAGGCCTGAGGGCTCACTCTACCAGAGGTACAGCTGCATCTCTGGCTGCTGCCAGGGACATCCCATCCTAGAGATATGTCAAGCAGCTACCTGGAAAACAGTTCACACTTTACTAAGCATTACTCCCTGGATATCCAGGCTAGGAGTGATGCTCGATTTAACACAGCTGTGCTTCAGAGCCTATTTCCCAAGTAGGTTCTGTCCCTCCTCCATGGAGGTACTGCTGTGTAATCTGCATATGTCATAATATAGCAAGACTTCATGTTGTTTGAAGAAAAATGACTCACCTTAGTAATGTTGTTTCTTCTAATGGAGTATTGCTATATTATGACCTCCCTAGCCTGCCCCTCTCAGAACCTCTATTTTTGGGATGTGGGTGGGCAGTGCAATGTTGGCACTTCATTGATGCCCGCTTTATTTTCACCCTTTCTAGGGTGCTTAGATGTTATGCTTATTTTTCTTTCTTGAATCCCCGACTTGAGTCTTTGTTTTGGGATCAAGAGCAAAAATGTGTTTTGTAGTTAGTAGCCAGTGGCTAGTGTAGGTTCTGGCTTCCACACAGAACCTTAGTGAGTTTTGCTCGTAAAGATCTGACAGTTTAAGTTTGAGCTACAGCAGACAGAGTGTTCAATGAAGCTCGCTCAAGATTCCATGTCCTGCATGGAAAGTTTACTCTTTTCACTGCGAGAGCAGTTCTAACCTGGGGTTATACTGCATATCATAATATAGCAAGACTCCATTAGGAGAAACAGCATTACTAAGGTGAGTAATTTTTCTTCTTCTCTATGTCCTACATTGCTGGCTTGCTATTCTAGGCATTAGCACTTCTTCTCTTTGTCCATTAACTGTTTTATTAAATTACTGTTTGCTATACCACTGTATTGTAACATAGTATTACCATATGTTGAATGTATTTAGAATGTGGCTATTTGTGTTTCATTTTGTATCTGGGTCTCTGCTGTACTATTACCCTACATTACCTGTATTCCATTCTCTGTACTACTTGTATGTAACCTGCTCTCCCGAGCTGTGCCTGAAAATAGGCAGGTTTAGCCTAGTGCACTTACCTGATAAACCAAAGCTAAATAAATAAAGGTTTATCGCTCTTCTTTTCCTACAGTTCCTGTCCCATGTGACATGATGCATCCGTGACCATAGATTCAGCAAGTACTGGTTTACAGTCAATTTTACAGCAGTACAGCTTTGATGTTAAGTTGCTTTCCTTATCCAGTGGGCACTGAAGGCTGCATTTACAGCTTAGCAGTCATTTGAGGTCTAACTGAGTGGGTATTCTGTAGGAAAACAATTAGTCTTTACTAAATATAACATTTTTTAATGGCTGGATGTAGTCTGATGAAATTAAAAGCTTTAAAAGCAAAACAGTTACTCCTGCTGACTAGACCTAGACAAACATATTGAATTAGTTATGTATTTGAGACCAGAACATCAGGCTGCGGTCTTCAGATTCCTGCTGCATTACTTTCTTTAACTGAATCAGTGGTCTTGGTTGCATCACTATCACAGGAGACAGGAGGCATTGTAGGACAAAGAGCAGTATACCATGCTAACATGGAGATCCCAAAGGCCATAAAACTAGTAGGCAAATTTAGAAAAAAAAATCCTGATAGCAGACAAAGGGAAGGACACACCAACACACAAATTGAAACACTCTGCACAACACACATGTTTGCAAATTTTGACTGTAGTGCTCCTTAAACTGTATCCCTGAGTGCTTTACTCCTTTGAAAAGTGCTTTTACAACCAGATCCTTGCATTACCCTGCACTGGATAGTCCAGCAAAGATGCAGCATCTCATTTTCAGTGAGGGCCGAAGCTTCCATTCCAGTTATACAGAACACTGAGAGACCAGGTGACTTCACAGGGACACATGGTGAGTCACTTTCTTGGGGGTTGGGGGTCAGGAATGGAACCTGAGATCCCCTGGTGCACAGTTCTGTCTAACTACAGCACAGTGCATTCCTAATGAAAATAAACAGGAGGAGCAAGGCAGTGTTGGATGCATTTTTTATCCATATGAATTGTAGTGATCTCGGATGACCTCACAAGTGGCTGAGCAAAGCGTGGGAGAGTCTCAAGGTTACCACAATGGCTATGTAAGCAAACACTCGCATGTTATAGATTCTAGCTTGTGTTTTAGGTATTTTTGAGCGATTTAAGTATATGTGCTATTGATTTCAAACAAAATCTGCAGAACAGGGGCTGGCCCTAACAGAGCAGCAGTAGTGTTACAGCTTATGTCGCATTGACCCAGGTTTGGAAGCAAACCTAGTGTATCGAGAGTCAGTCGAGGAGGGAGGATTGAGCATCCGGAGACTGCTCTCACCTCTTGGAATGGGGACTTAGATGTCCCGGTTGATGGTTGTCACCTGCTAGAGACAAAGTGGTAGTGCAGCAGGGAGATTGCATCGGTGCTCAAGCTGCTTAAGTATGTGTGCATGTGGAGGCTGCGCATGCACTTAATGGAATTGCACCTCGTAGCCCTGGAGGGGAAGTGGCAGAAACACCCTAAGCGGCAGAATGTAGCACCAGCCCCCACACACACCCCCACACTCACTCTGCACTACCGACTAAGGGCGGCAGCTCTGGATCTGGACGGGTGGAGGGATGACAGAACATGCTTCCTGGCACTAGGGCAAATCTGTGGGAATCACTGGAGTTAGTCCTGGCGGAGGTGGCTGATGGGGCTTGAAAGGCTGGTGTGGAAGGGGTTGTATGGGAGAAAGGAATATTAAAAAAAAAAAAAAATATGTGGAACTGTTTTGTTAATTTGTCAGTGTTGTGGTGCTATTTACACCAGTTATCGAATGAGAAGAATGTACAGGTTTTTGATTGGTCCACATAATGTTGTAATTTGACTGTGATCTGACAGCTGTTTTACAGAAGGGATGGGAGTAACTTGTGGAGTGTGTGAATACATTTACACTGCAAATAAACTGTTTATTTTCATTTAGAATGTGGAACCAGGTCAGATAAATTATTTATCCTGCCTTCTTTCCTCGCACACACATTGCATAAATCGGGAAAACTGCTACCTATATATTACAGCAGCACTTTCTGAGAAGACATACTGCCTATCACATGGCTCAAAATTGCTCATATCATTTTTGATTTCTGGAGAAGAATCATTACTTAAACACAAGCTGGTATTTAACATTCAGGTGTTACAGGTGCACATGCTTCATGATTGCTCTCTCACATAGGTTGTTCATGCTTAGGTATGTTACACAAGCAGGTGTCAGTGGAGCAGGTGTTCGATGGACAGGTTCTGGTGTTAGCAGGCAGGTGTCACTGTTTTAGGTGTTTAAAAGGCAGTTGTTACATGTTCCTAGAAAAAAAAAAGGAAAAGGTGTCTCACGCTAGGCAGTAGTAAAAGGTACATTTATTTGTGTAAATTGACATATAGGTAAAATTGGGTCCGTGGGATGTGGAGATTTGACAGAGCACCAGTTTTAGTGCCTTTGCAGTGACTGCATAATGTTTATTATAAAAGGGTCTCAGAAATGCTGCAATCTGATTGGCTGTTAGGATTCCAACAGCCTTACATTAATCCATGTTGTGCTGTCATGTACAGCCTGATCACCATGGAACATGGATTCTTTCTGTCAGCATTCCATCCTCTAGCATTGCTGAATGACTGGAATGCTGCATTCTGATTTTGAACCTGCATTCTTAAACTGTTGGCGGAAGAACTATTTTATTAAAAAATATCTCTACATGAAGAAAACATTCAAAAGAATACTTTTAACACTTTTCTTTTGGGATAATTTTTATAATAGCAATAAGACTCTCCCAGGAGTTAGATTAACAGTCAGTCACCCCTAGGGCAATATGGCACTCTGCTATGCCTCATGCCTCATTACACCCCTAGGGGTGATTAACAGACTGTTACTCTAACCCCTGGTCATGCCTATTGCTTAATTATCTCTTGCCTCACAAGTGACTTTCTGGGTGTGTAAACCAACCTGCCTAGTCCTACAGTCCTTGTCCTAGAGCATAACCTGCTGGAAATTGGGAGGATTGAGCCCCACCGTCTCTTTAGATACTGTGTCCAACAGCCAGGTAAACAATCTGCAGGGACCTTAGGCAGTCATAGACTGCATATTTAGGTTAAAGGCATACCAGTTATTGCGTTTTAAATTGTTTGGGTCAAGTCTATGTGTCTCACGAGACTGAAGGTGACCTGCCGAAGCTACTTCCGGTTTCGAGCTTATAAACACAGGTGCCTGTATGAGCGTCAGTGAGCACAGCAGAGGCATATGTTGTGTCTGTCGTGTCAGCCGGGTCAGGTTGATGGACTGTTATCTCATCTTTTAAGATCCAACTCTAAATCCCCTTTATATTCCATGCTATTTGAGTATCTTGGATAATTGTACCTTTGAACTTTCTCCTTACTTCTTCAGCACTTGTATGTTATTTGTTACAAATATGACCATAAGTGATTAGGAGATAATCTCGCCTCATGTCCATAGTGTCTATAGGTTCTCATAACTAGTGCGGGGGATTACTGTTTGTGCATCAGTCTTTCTCCGAGAACTAAGCGGAGACTACTCACTTGTATCCCTCCACAGAGAATGTGGTATTCAGTGTGCAGGATGTGAAATGTACCAGATTCAGCTACTACCTGTCTATACAGGGCATTAATACCTACAATACGTGTGCTGCTCTTTAATCAAATTCACAATTACACCCTTGATTTAAACTTAAGAAAGCGTAGTAGAGAGGAAGACAGAGACTTGGATATTAGCTCCTTCACTGAAGTTATACACAGTAGATAGATGAGAGTTGAAGGAGATTTAACAAAAGTGTTCACCAGATAATGAGTGGTGCCTGATTGCACAAACAAACACCATAAAAGGGGTAGAAGGGAACAGATTTCTCAGACATCATTAACACCTCAAATAAATGTGAGATCCTAATGCCAGAACCAGTACCAGCGAAAACTCCTGAAACCAGTCCAAGGGAACATGCAGCGAATCTGGTACCAGATTGTGTCTCAAGTTTACCATCATTGAATGCCACCAGATCTCTAAATCAGAGGGCTGCTAATGGAAAAAATAACCTAAGGGGAATCCAGCCACAAGGAGTCCTCAGACCAGTGCCCCATCACACCCTGAATAAATGTTTCCTAACATTAAAGCAGAGGTTGTTAGAGGATTTCAAAATCAGTCAGATAGACAAGTTAAATCTTATCTGTGTCAGTCTTCACTATTGGGTACTTGGCTGGAGGTCATGACCTCCAGGGAGGTATTTTTTGGATGAGGCGGGTCGGCCTTTCCATCGGTGCCGCTCTCGAGGCTGGCGCTTTTCGTGGCACTCGTGGGTTGGCTGTTAGGTGTTGTCGGCTCCTCCCTACCGCCAGTTCTTCGTCTCCGCTGTCGAGGTCACCTCGTGGGAAGCTGAGAGATGATTTTCTAGAGGCCTACCTCTGCTGTTGAAGCCTTCAACCACCTGCGCAGTTGTACGCTATGCAGTTTCTCAACCCGTGCCGTGTCGTAGTCAGTCGACTCCTGAGTTATCCTGCCGGTTCTGTTTGCTCCACTTGACTTCGCCTGGTAAGACTGTTCCTTATTTTATTTTCGCGACGTTGGGTCTTGTTTGGTGTTTTCCGTAGGTCATGTCTCGGTCAGGAGGCAGAAAACTTTGAAGACAGGATGGTCCCCATCGTTGGATGCCCCTTGCGGCCGTAAGTACTCAGTCACCGACCAGCATGACTGTTGCCTCGCATGTCTTGGACCGCTACCGACATGGATTCTGTGGCCTAACTACTCCATGGACCGCCGTGTCATCGAACAGCGCCTGGGTTGAAAGTGGGGCGACTCCGCCGACTATCAGCGGACGGGCGTGCAATGGTCGGGCCAACCCGCGTTCTCGGCCTTTCCTCGGGTCCCCTCCTGGCTCTATATGGGCGAGGAAGGCTGGAGGCACCGCTTTCTTGGTCGCCCCGCCAGCGGCTCCCAGTGTACCCGCGGCTTGGAAGACCTGGGTCATGCTGTCCTCGATGACATCTGTTGGCACTGTCTTGTGCCTTGGTGCTGTTCGCGGTGCTGTGGGCCCTGATGGCTGTCATCGGCCAGTCTGTCACTCGGTGCCATTGCTGCTGTTGGTGGCGCCATTTGTGGTGCCGATGGCGCCGTGGAGGCTCATGGCGCCATCCTGACTGTCTCTCGCCATGGTGCCATCCACGGCACCGTGGTTGGCGATAGTGCCATGTCCAGTTCTGGGTAGCTCGCGGCTCTGAGCGTGGACATGGCGCTGTGGGGGTTTTGGGCCTCGGCACTGTCGGGAGTGCGGTCAGGGCCATCGTCTGCACCATCTCTGTTATGTGGGGTGGGTCGGCTGTGGGGGTCTCAGAGAGTGGCACAGGCGTGGTCGGAGCAGTCATTGGCGCCGTGGGCCAGAATGGCACCGTGACAGACTCCGGCTCGAGGCTGCTGCCATTGTTGGAGCAGTGTTTTCATTTGGCATCGTTTATAGTGCGGCTGGGGACGTCGGCACTGACTCTGGTGCAGTCTCTGGTTCTTTTGCCCTTTTCAGTCGGTATGGTAGCGGGCGTCCACACTGTTTGGCACAGAACCCGATCTCCACCTCTTCGTGGCGAGATCAGACTCTGAGTCAGACAGGCAGTCTGACTGTTTGGAGTTGGCTGCTCACGTGGACACCTTGGTAGTGTCCTTGAAAGGCTGAGGCCAGACCCTCTGAGGAGCGGACAGTGACTCCGGGGCCAGGGTCTGGGGTGCCGACCAGCGACAGTGGTGCAGACCACTATTGTTCTGCAGCCTGGTCTTGGAGGTTCTATGATTGCTCAGTGGTGGTACTCCTCGTGGTGTGCCAGGATTGCCCAACTTTGGGGGCTAACCAGGACTGCCAGCTGCCTGTGTTGGTTCTCGAGGAGGAAGGCACATTTGGATTCAGAGGGTATGGGGTCCATCTGGTGGCCTTTTCCAGGGCCCACCGGGCTCTGGGAGAGTCATAGCGCAGATCTCCAATCTTCCTTTTGGTTTCCTCGAGAGGGCCCGTTCTTTAGAGGTGAGGGACTGCCTTTTTGGACTTTCACAGCCCGGTCACCTCACGGGGGATTCTTCAGGACACAGCCTAGGCAGTTCCAGTTTGGTTGATCAGCTGTCGGCTGTGGAGGTTTCGGAGCTCCTCCATACCTTAGGGCTCATGGTGACTCCTAGCCCAAGCGGGGTCTGCAGATTCCTGTTGTCGGCTCTGTTCCCTCCTCTACCGCATTCTCCTGCACTCCCAGGTATTCTTGGTCCTAGCGGTCCTCTCTCTGGGAGCAGTTCAGAGTGGTGTTTGCTCAATTTCCCTCTTATGGTAGGACTATGGACAGACAGGTTTTCAACCTCCCTGGGTAGCCAGCTTCTGAACTCTTGAGGTCCTCCTAACTCCTCATCCCCCTCTTCTGGGGAGGGCCATCTGTCCACATTTCTCCAGCTGCTGTTCCATGAGTATCAGCGATTCCTCGTGAGGATGTTGGAGGACCTGCACATCACCCCTCCCCTCAGCACAATCCAGAGCAATCGGCCTTGCGCCTTCCTAAGCGATTTCAGTCTGAACACCCTTGTGGTGCCCCTGGCCTGCTCCCTTTCAGGAGGCGTTGTTTCGTTCTGGTAGAGACCCTTTTCTGCAGTCCCAGGCCCTAGGGATCTCTGCCAGCGGTATTGTACCCCGAGTCTCCAGGTTCCATGCCTCATCCTAGCTCAGGATTGACATTTGGATACTCCTGATGGGCTTCGCGCCCTGTCTGTGACCGGCCCCAGATCAAAATTCCTTGGATTTTGATTTCTGGGGAGGAGACATTCTACTCGCACGGTTGCTGCTTTCTATTGCAGCACATCAGGCCCACTATGCATCCTATGACAGGTTCTTGTGGTCCAGGCTGGGTCAACTCTAGCTTTGATGCCGACACGGAGGAAACCAGACAAGCCATTGCGCTCTCTGCACGTGGCCTGGAGCTAGCAAGGCAGCAAGCAAGGGCATCGTGTAGCCAGTGAGGTAGCTACCAGGGTGGGGACAGCAGTCTGCACTAGGCAGATGGCATGGCTACGTCTCTCCCAGTTGTCACCCTTGGCCCGGCGTAGGTGATTAACTCCGCTCACCAGAAAACCTGTCTTTTCTCCCGTAGGAGTGAGGCGGCGTCTGTCGGGCAACTCCCTACTCCCTCAGGGGTCCCAGTCTCGTCTCTCCATTCTCTGGCCTCTCAGGCCGTGAAGGTTCTCCCTCTTAGTGTGTCATCCACCTAAGAGCTAGGGACTCAGTCCCTTGGGGTTAAAACCCCCTTCAGGGGGCTCAAGCACTCACCAAGTGATGAATGGTGAAGATTGACACAGATAAGATATATAAATTACGTACCTACCGTAATTCTGATCTTTCTATGTATCTTCACCATTCATCTAATCCCTCCCTCCATCCCCTTGGGTCCTCAGTCTCTGGGTCCCCCCTCTCTCTGTGCCCATCTCGCCCTCCTCCTTTCTGTTAGTCAAGAGTGGGAGTAGCAGGGGCACATTGAGATAATTTTCTTTAGGGGCAGAGTGGTCAGGATGGGGGCACTCCTTCAGTCTTCAGCTCCACCCCTGTGGGGTGGGGGTTGTGATTGCCTCCTTTCTTTCCTTTGATTTCCTTGTCCTTTGGACATAACCTCAGCTAATTTAGAAACTAGGTTTCTTGCACCAAAATCTCCTTTTGAGAGGGAGATATCCCTGTATCCTGTCTTTACTTCCAGAATAGCCGATTCTGCTAGTGGAAGTTCTTGCCAGTGATTCTGTGCCTTGAATTCTGGCAGTTAGCCTCTTAGCTACTCTCATGAGTTCCTATACAAACTGGAAACAGGTCAAGGTTACAAGGTATGTTTCTCCTGTTTCCCCTCACTCTTGTCCTTAGTTCTAAAATCCTTAACCCACCCTCCTCCTCCTTTTCTACTTCCAGAGATTGAGGCCCCTACCCAATCCCTTAGTCTTCAAACTTGTTCCGTCCTCTCAGTCGTTTATTTCTCCTTTTAGTTTACATATATTTCCTTTGTCTGTTCCTTGGACTTCCTTGTCCCACCCTCCCAAACCTTTCTCACTTCTCTGACTCAGAACTGGCGGGAGGCGGAGTCAGCACCTAATGGCCAATCCATGAGTGCCATGCAGTGTGTCTGCCTCAAGGGCAGCGCCCGATGGTCGTCGACTCCGCCCATCCAAAATAAAAACACTCCATGAGGTCATGACCTCCGCCAAGTACCCAAATGTGATGAATGGTGAAGATACATAAAGATCAGAATTACGGTAGATACGTAATTTCCATTTACTGTGGTAATTTGTTTCCCGAGGAAGGGACACAATTTATCAGACAGACTGGAGGATATTTTAACATAATCAGGACCATCTCCATTGGTAGTTTTACAAATAAGTACCAATGATGTGGGAAAACCCTTGAACATAAACTCTTTGATGACTTTGCATCCCTAGGAGAGAAAATGAAAGCTAGGGGTGCAAGGTCATTAATTCTGACGTTCTTCCAGTGACAAGAGCATCTACTTTAAAAAAAAAACACAAGCAGTAAGATGCCTTAACATGGTTAAAGAAAGGGGTAGAGACAGAAAATTTACTTTTCAAAGAAACAGGGTACCTTTTTTCTGTATGTAGTTTGTAGGCTTTTCCATTTCTCCCCAATCCCCTGCATCCTGGCATAGCGTACCGTGTGGATGCATGTGCAAGATCTCACACTACAGGCGCCCCACCCTACCAGTCGTTCCGTTGTCTACGCTGCCACGGACTGCCATCGGGTGCGGCGGGACTCAGATGGGCAACCCTCCCTCCTGGGAGAGGAGAGCCAGTGGTCTATCCTGCCCCCCAATGCTGGCATCCCAGTGACCCGAGGTTGTTCCCAAACCTAGGTTGCCAGTGTAGCATGAGGTAATGTGTCCTGCACCTCAGCCTTCTGTGCCACGGGGCCGGCAAACAGGAGTACCTTTTATGGGAAATCACACCTTTATGCACACAGTGGATTACATCTCAACTAAAAGGGCACAGGTTTATTAGCAGAAAGAATAAACAGCTCACTGGATGACCGTTAAAACTAGTTACTTTGGGGACAACGGGAGGAGTTAGTTAAACCCAAACCAGACTCAAAATCAGCTAAACCAAACTCTAAAGCAGAATATAAAAGTCAGTCATTTATGGCATTGTATTAAAAGAAAGCAGGATGGAAGGGATACTTATAAATGCGAGAAGTTTAAATAAGAAAAAGGTGCATCAGAAGTACTTAGTCACTAGACCTAGAAGCCATTGGTATTACTGAAACTTGGTGGGATGAAAGGACCAAATGGAAACTACATTAGCCAATTACAAAAGCTGGGAGGGCAGAAAAGGAAGAAAGGGAGGGGTGAAACTGAATCCATTTACATCTAAGGATCTACTATGAGATCCCGACACTGAGGAGCCAGACAAAGATCGACCGTGAAAATCCTGGCGGGATTTTGCTTGAGGTGGGTTTTTGGTCATGTTTCAAGGGCTACAACCCCATAATTATGATTCCTAACTCTGCTGTGGGCAAAATCCGCAGATGGGATCTTTGTTTTCAGGCCTCGGGTGTCGAGCCCTGAGTTTGGGATCTTGTGATCCCATGTAAACCCCCACCCCAACAGTGTCAGAATAACACTCGGCTTCATTTATAGACCACCTAATTTAAATGAACAAGAAAGTCAAAACTTACGTGATGAAATTCAGTTAGCTAGTGAGAATTACAACTCCATGGTAATAGGAGAGTTCAATATACCGGCAGTGACTGGGAGACTTGTGCAGCTAAATCTCAAATGGATAAGACCTTTCTAGACCTTATATACAGTAAAACATACCCAGGCTGTGAGATGTCCAACTAGAGGTGAAAACATATTGGATCTAGTGTTTACTCAGTAGATGATAAAATCTGTTGACTGCAAGGTTAATAACCCCCAACAGTGATCACTCAGTAGTATTCACTATCAGTTGTTCTAGATTTAGGCCTCAAAGAACAACAGAAATGTACATATATAGTAAAGCTAATGGAAGGCCATGAATGCTATGCTAAGTGCTATCCCTGGGTAGATTTTATTGTACAATGTAGGTGTAGAAGATTCATGGCTAAAATTTGAACAGTGCATTTTGGAAATCGGCAATAAATATATCCATACATTTAACATATATAATAAGAAAGGCCATACATGAAAATGACTCACAAGGAAAATTGTAGTTACCATAAAGAAAAGAACATTTTCATAAAATGCAAATAGAAAACAAACTTGGGATGCATATTAACATCAACGAAAAGTAACAAAGCGATTACGTCTAAAAGGAAAATGGAAAGGGACCTAGTGACACATGCAGGTAATTCAGATGTTAAAAAACTGTACAGTTAGTTGCATTCATTCATTAAAGAAAACAGAGTGTGATTTATTTAAAAGAAAGCAGGTAGGATCCAGCAATTATACTACTGATAAATCTGACTAGTGTAGCAGGGAAAATCACGGAAAGTATTGTAAAAATAAGCTGCCAGAACACGTTTGCTATAGAAGGGAAGGAGACATGTTTCAACAAGGGTTTTCTGACGGAGATCCTCTATTACGGTTTGGTATGCTTCTCTGAAAACATAAGCTATAATTTAGAGCAAGGCTGTCCAGTAGACATTATTTTATTAGACTTCAGAAAAAGTCTTTGAAGTGGTTCCCCACTGGGCTGTACCAATGAAGCTCCCAACTAATCAGTGTTACCCAAACTGTAAGTCGGTGGATAATTAACTGGTTAGAAGATCATACACAAAAGTAATCATAAATAGGACTGTCTCCAGCTCCTGCACAGTTACAAATGGGGTTCCCCAGGGATGCTGTTGGGGCCAATTCTTTTAATGTCTGTTTCAGACATGAGCAGACAACTATAAAAAATGGTGTCACAAGTGCGGAGATGATGGCAAGTTAGGAGGCATCACTGATAACCTGGTGCAGGTGCATGTATCCAGGGTGAGCTGGAAGAGATAGGTGCATGGGCAGAGAGTGGGTTATGAAGTTTGACCATGATACAGTAAGTGTGTAGTGCTTCATTTGGGAAAGAAGAATATAAGGTACTCACACACACACACACAGGATATGCCTGTTAAACTGGTCAAACATGAGAGATGTAGGAGTCCTAGTTAGTGAAGACATGAGTGCAAAGATCAGCATCAGTCTGTAGTGGCACAAGCAAACAGGGTATGGTGGTCGGTTAAAAATGTATCAGAACCCATAGTACCCAGATTCTAGAACCATTATTTTGTGCATATGTCGTCCATTTTGAAGTCGGCTCACAGTTTTGGTCCCCTTTTAAACAAAGGGAGATGGATATGATTGAATGGGTACAGAGAAGATTCACTAAAATATCCAAAGAAATAACGGTATGTCATATGCAGATAGAGTTAAGGAATTTAACCTTATGTCCTGATGCTGCAAGATTATGCCTGTCCCTTTTCTTACGAGATAGTTAAATATTGAATACAAACCTGATTTCAGTGGGACTCTGGGCCACCCATTACAAATTAGGAGAAATCCTTTAAAACAATTAACAGAAACTCCTTCTCCCAGAGTAATAGGCCTGTGAGACAATAGAAGCACTCTGGGCAGTGGAGTTGACACCAGTCCATTACAGAAGAAAGAGGTCCTGAAAGAACTCCTAAAACTCAAGGTGGACAAAGCAATGGGGCCTGACAGGATTCACCCCAGATCCTAAAAGAACTAGGAGGACCTAGTGACACCACTGACCACACTTTTAACAAATCATGGGAGGATGGGGTGGTACCTGAGGACTGGAGGAAGGCGGATGTGATTCCCTTCACAAAAGTGGGAGCAAGGCAGTAGCAGGAAACTACAGACCTGTAAGTTTGACCTCAGTGGTAGGAAAATGATGGAATCACTTCTGAAAGAAATAATTGTTGAGTACCTAGAGGTAGCGGGGCAGGGACCCAAAGCAGCATGGATTTACAGCAGGAAGGTCATGTCAGGCAGAATCTAATTGATTTCTTTGACTGGGTGACCAAAGTAATAGACCAGGGAGGGCTGTGGATATGGCCTACCTAGACTTTAGCAAGGCATTTGACACAGTCCCACAAAACACTAATAATCAAGTTAGCCAGCCTGGGAGTGGGTTCCATAGTGGTAGCCTGGGTAGCAAACTGGCTGCACAACAGGACACAGGGAGGTAATAGTGGATGGAACACATTCAGAAGAAAGGGGATACTAGTGGAGTACCTCAGCTCAGTACTGGGTCCAGTCCTCTTTAACGTCTTTATAGGTGACATTGCAGAGGGTCTGGAGGAAAGGTATGCCTCTTTGCAGATGAGACAAGATCTGTAACAGAGTTGATGCACAAGGAGGGTAGAAAGGATGAGAAGGGACGTGTCAAGGTTGGAGGAATGGTCAGACATATGGCAACTTAGATTCAGTGCAGAGAAGTGCAAGTAATGCACCTGGAAACAAAAACCCAGGAGAAGAGTAAACAGTATCAGGGGGTACTAACAACAATAAAATGGAAAGGACTTGGGGTAGTCATATCAAATGACTTAAAGGTGGGTAAGCAATGTGAGAAGTCAGTAAGGAGAGCCAGGGGATACTGTGATGCATAGGAAGGGGCATCACAAGTAGAAAAAGGAAGTGGTTATCCCTCTGTACAGACAGTTGCTGAGACCCCCATCTGGAATACTGTGTGCAGTATTGGAGACCCCATCTACACAAGGACATAGACAGGATGGAAGCAGTCCAGAGGAGGGCAACTAAAATGGTGCAGGGTCTGCATCAGAAACCATATGAAGAGAGACTGAGAGCTTAATATGTATACCCTTGATGAAAGGAGGACGGGGGACATGATAAAAACTTTCAAGTACCTCAAGGGAATCAACAAAGTCCAGGAGGTGGCATCTTTCAGAAAAGAGATGTATAAGAACAAGGGCACAATTTAAAGATAGAGGGGACAGCTCAGGGGTAATGTGAGAAATTTTTTTCACGGAGAGAGTGGTGGATGCATGGAACCGCCTTCCTGAAGAGAGTTGTTGGGTCTAAAAGCAGAAATTCAAACATGCATGGGACAGAACATAAGGCAATTGTTGTGGGGGTTGCAGGAAGTAGGCTGTTGGTTAACTAGTAACTGCAGCTTATCCAATAGGAAGAATTAGGCAGACTGGGTGGGCAAAGTGGTCCTTATCTGCTGTCAAAGTCTGTTTCTATGAGTGCAGGGCTTCAAACAGGCATGAGATAGGCATAAGGGAGCAATACAGATGAGTATGAATGGATATGCCATTGACAGAGCAAAGGCGATGGCACATTTATAAGGTAGAAAAAGAAATGGGCAGACTAGATGGGCCTTGCGGTCCTTATCTGCCGTCAACTTCTATGTTTATGAACAAACTACCACTGGAATTGATCAATGGCTCATCCAAGGCAGCTTTCAAGAGCAGTTTGGACAAATATGTGATCAGGCAACAGAAAGGTATTACCGCTGAAATAGTGGGGAGCAGTACTTATGAGCCAGTGGCCTTCTCCTGCTCTTTATCTTCAAACAACATGAAGTCTTGCTATATTATGACAATTGCAGTTTGTCCCACCATTAGAACTGCTCGGGTGAAATAGTTAACTCCATTCCATGAATGGAACTTGAAACATGAGCTCTGAAGAGAAGCTCTGTCTGTGTAGTTTCAAACCTGAACTGTCAGATTCTTTACTCCGCCTCACTGAACAGTCGCTCCGAATTTCTACTACTGCTCGGTTCATTTCTCGGTTTAAACAGTGTTTTCTCGGTTCGATTCAACGAGAATAGTTTTATTTAACCATAAAACCGTTCGGTTCAAGCTCTGTCTGTGGTATTTTAAGTAATTTCATATTTAATTCTGTGTGGAACTTGTAAGTTTTATCGGTTCGGTTTGAACCGATCAGCTTGAGTTAAAGCTTAAAGTTTTAAACTTGAGGTTTTTAGAGTGCGGTTCCCCGGTTCTTATCGGTTCTAAAAAAGCGGATTTCATTACGGTTTTTCCAATACCCGATCACGGTTAGGAACCGATAAGGGTGTCTTGCCTGGCACTGCCGTTTAAAGGCAAGTTTTTCTGGTTAGGCTGGCATTATGTCTGAGAAACCCAAAGAAAACCGGGCCACTGGGTTTCAACACTGTGATGTCTGTGGGAAGTCTTTGCCAAGGCTGACCCACACACCATGTGTTTATTGTCTGGGGTTTGACCACCTCCAGTCAGACTGCCAGATTTGTAAGAATTTCCTGCAGCCACCCTGGAAAAGAGATTGGGCAGGCTCAGGGACGAGGGCAGAAGAGTCCGCTGACCCGGATGGCCAGCCCGTTCGAGCCAACCGAACCGGAGGGAGTGCCTCTGACCAGGCGAGACTCTCGGCAAATGTAAAGCTGGCTCTGATGAACCAGTTCAGTAAAGAGAAAAGAAAGTCAGCAGGTTTGGAGCCCAAAATTCTTACTCCAACTGCTGCAGAGATAGCAAGAGCTATTCAGATAGTCAGTCACTTTCTCCGGTCCCGTCCGAACCGCCACTATCTGGTAAAGGTTGGTTCGAGTCGGTTCCATCGAGTTCAGGAATATGATGTTGAGGAGTTTTATGAACCAGAGGAGGAGGATGATTATGAACAGTATGAATGTGACTTGGAGGGTCTGGGTGTGCCCATTGAACGGACATCTCCCAGACAGACCTTTAGAATCTCCACTATGTTTCTGAGTCCCCTCTCATTTTATGTTTTATAAAAGTTGCTGAAACCCTCCAGCTTCCTTTGGAGAAGCTGTGGATAACAAGAGGAGCCTGATTTTGTAGAAATGATGGATATACCAGAGTCTAGGAGATTGTCTATTCCTTTGCATAAGTCATTTAGAAACAAACAATAAAAATCTTAAAACTCCTAATTCTGTGCCTCCTGTAGATAAAAGATGGACAGAAGGTACACACTGTCAGGTCCTGATACAGAATTCCTTTCTCAGCAATGCAGTCATGTTGGGGTAGTTCAGGCGGCAGCCTGTGATAAACTAATATTCCCTGGCTTCACATCCTCCTGACAAGGATTCCAGGAAGATTGATGCCATGGCAAAAAACAGTACATGGCAGCGTCCTTGGGACTCAGGCAAGCAAATTATATGGCTTATGTAGCAAGGTATCAGAAATCTAGATGGGATACTGTTATGGAATTAGCCAAACAAGCCCTGGCCAGCTTGCTAGTGAGCTGGAGCAGGTGGCTGCGATGCCATTGAGGCTTCTAAGGTGCAGTTTCATGCTGCTGTGGTTTTAATGATGTTTCCTCTAGAGTCATGGCCCATCTGTAGCATTGTGGGTTGGCCTGGCTCAGGTGTACTAGCCTGTCACGGGATACCCAGACTAAGGCTATGGATTTTCCTGTGGTGGGAAATTCTCTGTTTGGGGCAGACAGAGAATTATATGAAAAAGATGGATGAATATAGGACTACCTATAAAAGTGCCCAAGCCAAGGAGGCAAGCCACTCCCCAGGGCACACCCCAGGGGTAGGGGTAGGCCTTTCCACAGGCCTTTTACTAAACCCAGGCCTCCTCGCTTATGCTCAGAGGGGTTCTTCAGAGGCAGAGGCAGGCGGCGGGGCAGGCCTGCCCACCCCTCAGCCTAAAGCACCTGCCAAGCAGGCACCTGATGGGGTGCCCAGGGCCGTCTCCTTTACCAGTAGGGGCAGGTTGGCTTACTTAGTCAGAACTGGGTGTCTTTAACTTCAGACAAGTGAGTTCTGGAAGTAGTAAGCCAGGTCTAGTTCTCAGCTTCAAAAGTTCCCAAGAATGAAGAATCAGGCCTTTTTACCTGCAAGCTCTTTAGAGACCCTTACTCTAGAAGCAGAGGTCTCAACCCTGTTAGCTCTCAGAGCGGTCGAAAGGTTCCTCCCTACACCAGGGCAAGGGTCTGTACTCCACATACTTCCTTACCCCAAAAGACAGGAGAATGGCGGCCCATTTTAGACCTCAGATATCTGAACAAGCATCTTTTGAAACCAAAGTTCAGAATGGTAACTCTGGCAATGATTTTACCTCTCTAAGGCCAGGGGACTGGCTAACTTCCCTGGACCTCAAGGATGCCTATTTTCACATCCTAATCAGAAGCTCCCACGAAAATACCTCAGATTCGAACTGCCCTCAGGTCATTACCAGTTCAGAGCAATGCCCTTGACCTTACCTCTGCCCAAGGGTATTCACAAAATGTCTGGCTGTAGCAGTGGCTCACTTAAGAAGGCAAAGGATTGCTGTTTTCCCTATCTGGACGACTGGCTCATTGTAGGCCAGTCCCAGAACAGGTAAAATCTCACCTGCAAGTCACCCAGCAGCTTCTCACCTCCCTGGGCTTCCTGCTAAATCTACCAAAGTCTGTTCTGGAACCAGTTCAGGTACTCACCTTCATAGGTGCAGAATTGGACACAAATCTGGCCAGAGCTTTTCTTCCCTTAGAAAGGGTAAGGAACTTGGTGGCTCTGGCCTCCTCCTTCACTCTGCAGGTCTCTCGGCCAGCAAGACACTTTTGCAGCTCCTGGGGCACATGGCTGCGTCCACAGCTGTAGTGCAGGGCAAGATTTCAGATGAGAGACATTCAGTTTCACTTGAGAGCCTATTGGTCTCAGAAGAGACCCCCTTTCCAAGTTGGTCCCAGTGACCCGAACCTTGATCCAGGCCCTCCAGTGGTGGCAGGATCAGAGCAATGTAAGACTGGGGTCCCCTTCATTCCCTTTCTCACACTTTGACCCTCACTCACGGATGCTTCCCTCCTGGGGTGGGGAGCCCACATGGCGACTTTTCCACTCAGGAGTGTGGTCCCCAGGAATCTCTGCTCCACATCATTTTGCTGGAACTCAGAGCTGTCTTTTAGCACTTCAAGCATTTTCTGCTTCTGTCCAGAACAAAGTGGTACAAGTCAGAACAGACAATACCACAACAATGTGGTACATCAACAAGCAGGGGGCACTCGGTCTTTGGCCTTGTGCACCGAGGCAATGAAGTTGTGGTCTCTGGCCTATTCCTGAACATTTCACTCATAGCAGTTCACCTTCCAGGAAAGGACAATGTCCTAGCAGATGCTCTCAGCAGGATTTCTCAGGCCATCACGAATGGTCTCTGGATCCTCAAGTACTGGGGATAGTCTTTGCCAGATGGGGCACCCCTCAGATAGATCTTTTGCAGCCCCAGACAATCACCAACTTCCACTGTTCTGTTGCAGGCCCCAGTGTTGGGCTCAGTCCCCTGGGCCCTTCTCCTGGATTGGGAAGGAAGTTTCTTTATGCTTTCCCCTTCCTCTCCTATTCAAGGTGTTAGTAAAAATCAGATCCCAGCCTTGCAGGGTGATTCTGATTGCCCCAGATTGGGCCAGGCAGCCCTGGTACCCACTCCTTCTGTCCCTGACAGTCCATCTTCCCCTGTGTCTCCCAGGAATCACAATCTATTAACCTGTGCCCAGGGGAGTTTGGTATCCGAACCTCAAATCCCTCAACCTCAAGGCTTGGCTCTTGAGGAGTTAGAACTGCTGACCTACACCTCTCTCAGGGTGTTCTTGAAATCCTAAAGGCTTCTAGAAAGCCTTCCACTAGAACTGCTTGTAATTCTAAGTGGAAAAGGTTCTCCATTTGGTGTTCTGGAAGCATATTTCCCCAGAATCTGCTGATTTGCCCATTCTGTTAGATTACATGGTCCATCTTAATTCTTTGGGCCTGAGACCAGCTACCCTGAGAGTTCATTTGGCAGCTGTCTCTGCTTTTGTTTCAGCAGGAAAACCATCCTCTCTTTCCGCTCACCCTGTATTTTCCAAGTTTTTTAGGGATTACTTCATACTAATCCACCTTTTAGGGATCGGCCCTCCTGGGACCTTAATGTTTGCATTGCCCAGTTAATGCAACCCCTTTTGAACCTCTGTTTTCTGCAG
The DNA here is from genome assembly GCA_016271365.2 of Neoceratodus forsteri. Taxonomy (NCBI): domain Eukaryota; kingdom Metazoa; phylum Chordata; order Ceratodontiformes; family Ceratodontidae; genus Neoceratodus; species Neoceratodus forsteri. The sequence continues at coordinate 108,219,135 of JADMNL010000026.1, forward strand.
AGTTTAAGTATCTAACTTGGAAAACTGTTTTCCTAGTGGCTATCACTTCTGCTAGGCATAAGTGAGTTGAAAGCCTTGTCAGTAGAAACTGACTTTATTTCTTTCCACAGGGATAAGGTAGTCCTCAGGACTAACAGGAAGTTTTTACCTAAGGTGGTTTCAGATTTCCAGCTTAACCAATCTGTCTCCTTCCAGTGTTTTTCACTGAACATTCCTCTTCTGGTGAGAGGAGATTGCACAGTTTGGACGTTAAGAGGGCCCTTAGTTACTATATAGAGCGTACCAAGGGTCACAGGTTCGAATCCCACCAACTTTTCTCACTTATGGTGAGGTTGGGAAAGGAAACCTGCCACTAAGAGATCAGTTGCCAGGTGGATTGTCTCTTGTATCCAATTTTGTTATCAGAAACTGGGCAGAGATCCCCTCTGGCTTGAGGCTCATTCTACCAGAGGTACAGCCAGCGTCTCTAGCTGCTGCCAGAGACATCCCTATATTGGAGATATGTCAGGCTGCTACTTGGAAAGCGGTACACTTTCACCAAGCATTACTCCCTGGATGTCCAGGCCAGAGAGATGCTCGGTTTGCACAACTGTGCTTCAGAGCCTATTCCTAAGTAGGTTCTGTCCCTCCTCCATGGAGGTACTGCTGTGTAGTCTGCAATTGTCATAATATAGCAAGACTTCATGTTGTTTGAAGAAAAATTACTCACCTTAGTAATGTTGTTTCTTCTAATGGAGTCTTTATTAAACCTCCCTAACCTACCCTCTCAGAACTTCTACTTGGGTAGGGGTGGGCAGCCTAGTTGGCACTATTTTATGCCTTTTTATGTGTTTCACCCTTCTTGGGGGTTTGGGGGTGTGGTGTTTTCATTTTTCCTTATATTTCTCTCATATTGTTAAATTATACTATTAATTCTGGTCCCCTGACCTGAGTCTTTTGTGTTGGGACCAGCAATGGGTGTTAATATTTAGGTAGCCAATTGGCTAGTGTAGGTTACAGCTTCACACAGACCTTAGTGAGTTTTTGCTCGTAAGATCTGACAGTTCAGGTTTGAAACTACACAGACAGAGCTTCTCTTTAGAGCTCGTGCTCTAAGTTCCATTCATGGAATGGAGTTAACTATTTCACCTCGGAGCAGTTCTAATGGTGGGACAAACTGCAATTGTCATAATATAGCAAGACTCCATTAGAAGAAACAACATTACTAAGGTGAGTAATTTTTTCTTCTGTAGTATGACCTGTAGTATGAAATAAAACACAGCACAGTGCAGAAAAAGTCTCCTGCATGGAGGAAGAGACTCCCTGGCATTTTGTTTGTTCTGATGCTTTCTCTTGAGGCAGAGTCTGGCATCATGTCTCTTGTTTTTTTTTTTTTAAATACACAGTTCCTCTGGGCATTTTTACATATCAACCCTCCTGTGACGTTTTCATCTTTGCTTGTCACAGTAGCAGTTTTCTTGCACCACTCACTTAGATATCATAGAATGTACCATCTTTTCAACTACTTACACTAAATCAGCTGGGTCTTGGTCTCTGAATTTAACTCGTGGGGTTTTAGAAGATGAAGCTGAACCCAAAGCAAATGCATGTTTCTTTTAATGGAGCATCTTAAAGATGGAGACATGCTCCCCAGACCTGTGAGGAGTCCCAGCCCTGAGATGTTCTCCCCTATGCAGAAGGCTGAGTGTATCCGTTACCCTCGGGGTGAGCCAGCTCCCTCTCAGAAGATGGCAGTGCATGGCACTCGGACCCATAGATGGGAATCAGTGATGACTGATTCTTGGAGGATACTAAAGTTACATACTTAACATAACTGTTGATCTTCTAGAATATCTTCAGCATTGATTACCACACCTGCCCACTATCCCCCACTCTAGCAGAGTCAGGGCCTCTGTGCAGCTTATGCCGACAGTGCTGGCCAGTATTACTTAGTGCCGTGACATCTCCCAGTTGGACTTCCATGGAGTAGTTTTCAGAAGAAATAGGTGGGGGTGGGTGGGACCAGTTGCTGAGTTCCCACTTCCAGTCAAACAACAACAAAAACTTCAAACTGGGTTGAGGGTTCCTTTCCAGGCCTTCTCCCTCCCCCAAAAAAGGAAAGAAGGCAGCTGCCTTCCTCCCTTTTCTTCCTTCTCCCTGCCCAGGATGTATCCCTTCTTGTGGTATATCCTATAAGTTGCTAATGCAGTCTGGACCACTGGCACCATCCAATCTAACTACCGCTGTCCATGGAAGAGTGCAGTGCACTAGATGGGATCAAGTACACTAGCTCTTACCCAGGGTACATCCATGTTGTTGCAGGACTATGCCAAACTATCTTTTTGGTTAGTATGCCTTTTTTCTTACCTGATGCCAGCTGGTCTGTTAGCCCACCACCCTTAGAGGTGCTTGGGAGATGAACACATGTTGACTCCTTGGGCTATTCACCCCTGCAACTCCACATGCACCTGAGATTCCCTTTGTCTTTTCTCTGATGTGAAACAAAGTGGTATTTTCTACTGATTATCCAGTCAGTCCTCTGTCTGGTAGCATGGGGTTTGTTTTCCCAGGAGTCTGATTCATTCCTGTTTTAGCACATTATGCCATCTCACTTGCAAGGGGTCCTAATTCTGGGCATTCCTCTTGCCTTTTCTGCAAGTGCTACATGCTTCAGGGCTGCTGCCTTTTAAGATCTGTATCCATCTCCTGTCTGGCTAATGGTGTGGGCCTCTGGTTCCATACCCAACCCACCACTTTTGTGCCACTTGGTGTTCCCTGTTTCTCTGTTTACAGGTTGGTAGTCCGTCTCTATTTTATTGTTATTTAATATTCCTATATCCTAGCCTTATCACTTGGGACTGGAGAATTCTTAGCCCTCTCTTATTTTTCCACTTTGTTTCTCTCCTGGCGAACAGAACCATGGTTATGCTTCTGCAGGGTCCTAGTGCCAGATCCATAGTTGCTAATCAATGGTAAATATACTCTGGAAGATCAACAGTTATGCAAAATATGTAACTTTCGTTTCTTCTCTGAGTCAGTTTTTCCCCTCCCAGTTCTGCTTCTGCTGCATTGGGATGTAACTCCTATCAACCCACATGGAAAGTCTCACTCCCAGAACCAGCAGCCCCGTTTTACCTTCAGGGGTACTGGCCTTAGTGCCCAAGCAGAGCTCCCCTTGGAGGCACAAAGTGAGAGACTGCATCTTCCTCCTCAGTTGGTCATTTAAACAACATGAAGTCTTGCTATATTATGACATATGCAGTATAACCCCAGGTTAGAACTGCTCTGGAGGTGAAATTAACTTTCCATGCAGGGCATGGAACCTTGACTGTGACTTGGTTGAACACTCTGTCTGTTGTAGCTCAAACTTAAACTGTCAGATTCTTTACTCCGCCTCACCGAACAGTCGCTCCAATTTCTCCTGCTGCTCGGATTCGTTTGTCGGTTAAAAGTGTAATTCAGTTTATTTACGAAATTAAACATAATCAGTCAGTTCAAGCTCTGTCTGTGGTATTGTAAGTAATAGATTGGCTTATGTTTATTTTTCTTCTGTGTGGAACTTGTAGCGTCTTTTTAGGTTCGGTTTGAACCGATCAGATTAGTTTTAAATTAACTTTCTAGTCCTTGAGAGTGTGGTTCCCGGGTTCTTATCGGTTCTTAAAAAAGCAGTTTTATTACGCTTTTTTCCACATTTCCTGTGTGATGTTGGGGAACCGATAAGAGAGTCTTGCTTGGTGGATTACCATTAACGGACAAGTTTTAGTTAGGCTGGCACTATGTCTGAGAAATCCAAAGAAAAACCGGACCCACTGGGTTTCAGCACTGTGGCCTCTGTGGGGAAGCCTTTGCTAAGGCTGACCCACACACCTATGTATATTGTCTGGGGTTTGACCACCTCAATGCAGACTGCCTGATTTGTAAGAATTTTCCTGCTGCCACCGTGGAAAGAGAGTTGGTAGGCTCGGGAAAGGGAGGCCAAAAGTCCACTGACCGGATGGCCAGCCAACCCGAACCTGAGGGTATGCCCTCTGACCAGGGCGATACTTTCTCGGGCAAGCGAAGAGCCAGCTCTGAGGGCGGTTCCAACTAAAAGGGCTAGAAAGTCAGCTAGTGTGGAGCCAAAATTATTTCTCAACCGCTGAGAAATAGCTAAAGCTATTCAAATTGTCCAGTCTCTTTCCCTGGTTCCGTCCAGAACCAACACCATCGAGAGCGCTCGGTTTGGAAGGTTCCACGGTTCAAGATTATGATTTTGAGGATTTTTATGAACCGGAGGAAGGGAGGGGGTATGAGGAAGTGAATGTGATTTTGAAGGTCTGGATGTGCCCATTGAACGGACATCTCTCCAGACAGACCTGCAGGGTCCCCAGGCTATCTGAGTCCCCTTCTCATTTTATGTTCTATAAGAAAGTTGCTGAAACTCTCCAACTCCCTGTTGAGGAAGCTGTTGATGACCAAGAAGAGCCTGATTATGTAGAAATGATGGATATTCCAGAGTCTAAGAGACTGTATATTCCTTGCACAAATCCTTTAGAAACAGACAGTAAAAATTCTAAAACTCCTCACTCTATCCTTCCTGTTGATAAAAGGATGGACAAGAGGTATACATTATCAGGCTCTGATACGGAGTTCCTCTCTCTCAAGTGCAGCCATGTGGGGGTAGTGCAGGCTGCAGCCTGTGACAAGGCTAATATTCATCTAGTCTCTCACCCTCCTGAAAAGGATTCCAGGAGGATGGATGCCATAGCGAGAACAGTACATGGCAGCATCTTTAGGACTCAGACAGGCAAATTATGGCTTATGCAGCTAGGTACCAGAAATCCAGATGGGATACTGTGCTGGCCTAGCAAAACAGGCCCCTGACCAGCTGCCAGGGAACTGGAACAGGTGGCTCTGGATGGTATTGAGGCATCAAGGTGCAATTTCATGCTGCAGTAGACTCTATTGATGTTTCATCAAGAGTCATGGCTACATCTGTGTCTCTTCGTAGAATGGCTGGCTCAGATGTACTGCCCTGTCTGAGGATACTCAGTCTAAGGCTATGGATTTTCCTTTTGTGGGCAATTCTCTGTTTGGGAGCAGACAGAGAATTATATGAAGAAAATGGATGAGTATAGGACCACCTATAGGAGTGCACAAGCCAAAGAAAGGCAAGTCACTCCTCAAAGGCAGCATGTCAGGGCAGGCCTTTTCATGGCCTTTTACCAAGCCCAGGCCTCCTCTTCTGCTTATGCCCAGAGGGTTCTTTAGAGGAAGGGCAGAAGGGGTTCTAGTAAGCCTGCTTCTACCCCTCAACCCAAAGCCCTGTAAAACAGGCTCCTGATGGGGTGGCCAGGGCGATTCTCCACTACCGGTAGGGGCAGGCTGGCTTACTTTGTCCAGGACTGGAAGTCTTTAACATCAGACAAGTGGGTCCTGGAAGTAGTAAACCAGGGACTGGTTCTCAGCTTCAAAAATTTCCGAAGATGAGAGCCAGGTCTTTTCCACCTGCAAACCCATCAGAGGCACTTGCCCGGAAGCAGAAGTTTCTTCCTCAGGCTCTCAGAGCTGTGGAAAGGGTTCCACCCATACACCAGGGCAAGGGTTATACTCCAGGTACTTCCTTACCCCAAAAGACAGGAGAATGGCGCCCATCCTGGATCTCAGGTATCTAAACAAGCACCTTTTAAAACCAAAGTTCAAAATGGTGACTCTTGGAATTATTTTACCCTCTCTAAGGCCAGGGACTGGCTAGCCTCCCTGGACCTCAAGGATGTCTACTTCCATGTTCTCATCTGAAGCTCCCATCGAAGTACCTCAGATTCAAACTGCCCTCAGGCCATTACCAGTTCAGAGCAATGCCCTTGGCCTCACCTCGGCCCGAGGGTGTTCACAAATTACCTGGCAGTAGCAGTTGCTCACTTAAGAAGGCAAAAGATTGCCATCTTTCCTTATCTGGACGACTGGCTCATTGTAGGCCAGTCTCCAGACCAGGTCAAACTACACCTACAAGTAACTCAGCAACTGCTTACATCTCTAGGTTTCCTTTCAATCTTCCAAAGTCAGTTCTGGAGCCTGTCCAGCTTCTTACCTTCATAGGCGCAGAACTGAACAAAAGAAGCCAGAGCCTTCCTCCCTCTGGAAAGAGCAAGGAGTTTGGTCTCTCTGGCCTCTTCTTTCACTCTGCAGGTCTCTCGACCAGCAAGGCATTTTCTACAGCTCCTGGGGCACATGGCTGCTTCTACAGCAGTAGTGCAGGGAGCAAGATTTCAGATGAGGGACATCCAGTTCCATTTGAGAGCCTTTTGGTCTCAAAGGACAGATCCTCTAACCAAATTGATCCCAGTGACTCGAACCCTGATCCAGGCCCTTCAGTGGTGGCAGGACCAGAGCAATCTGAGACAGGGGTTCCTTCACTCCCCAGTCTCACTCCTTGACCCTTACTACAGATGCATCCCTCTTGGGGTGGGGAGCTCACATGGGCGACCTTACTACCCAGGGGTTGTGGTCCCTCAGGAATCTCTGCTCCACATCAATTTGTTGGAACTCAGAGCAGTTTTCTAGCACTCAGGTTTTTCCATCTGTTCAGAACAAGGTTGTTCAGGTCAGAACAGACAATACCACTACGATGTGGTACATCAACAAGCAAGGGGCACTCGTTTCACGGCCTTTTGCACGAAGCAATGAAATTGTGGTCTCTGGCTTATTCTCTGAACGTCTTCCTTACGGCAGTTCACCTCCCAGGCAAGGACAATGTCCTAGCGGATGCTCTTAGCAGGATTTCCAGGGCCATCACGAATGGGCACTGGATCCCTAGTCTGGGTAGTATTTGCCAGATGGGGACCCGCAGATAGATCTTTGCAGCCCCAGACAATCACCAACTTCCCTTTTTGCTGCAGGCCCCCAGTGTTGGGCTCAGTCCCTCGAATGCCTTCCTACTCAGTTGGGAAGGAAGTTTCTATGCTTTCCCCTTCCTCTTCTCTTCAAGGTGCTAGTCAAAATCAGATCTCAACCTTGCAAGATGATCCTGATTGCTCTAGATTGGGCCAGGCAGCCCTGGTACCCACTCCTCATGTCCTTAGCAGTCCACCTTCCCTGTGTCTTCCAGGAATCCAACCTGTTAACCTGTGCCCCGTGGAGAGTGTGGTATCCGAACCTCAAATCTCTCAATCTCAAGGCATGACTCTTGAAGAGTTAGAGTTTGCTGACCTCACCTTTCCCAAAGTGTATTGGATATCTTGAAGGCCTCTAGGAAGCCTTCCACCAGGGCTACTTATAATTCAAAATGGAAAAGATTTTCCATATGGTGTGCTGGTAAGCATATTTCCCCAGAATCTGCTGGCGTGCTTACGATCCTGGATTATTTGGTGCATTTGAATTTCTTGGGGCTGAGCCCAGCTACCCTAAAGTGCACTTGGCAGCCGTGTTTGTCTTCTTATCAGCAGGTAAGCCTTTTCAGCTCACCCTGTGTTCTCCAAGTTTTTAAAGGGTTGCTTCACACCAACCTCCGTTCAGGGACCCTGACCCTACTTGGGATCTTAATATTTGCATTGCCCAGCTTATACACCCCTTTGAGCCATTGTCTTCAGCAGAGCTTAAGTACTTGACTTGGAAAACTGTGTTTCTGGTAGCCATCACCTCTGCCAGGCGCATAAGTGAGCTGCAAGCATTGTCAGTGGAGCCTGATCTTATCTCCTTTCACAGAGATAAGGTGGTCCTCAGGACTAACAGGAAGTTTTTGCCTAAGGTGGTTTCAGACTTCCACTTAATCCATCCATGTCTCTTCTTGTGTACTTCACTGACCATTCCTCCTCTGGCGAGAGGAGATTGCATCAGTTTAGATGTCAAAGAGCCCTTAGTTACTATATAGAACGTACCAAGGGTCACAGGTTTGAACCCTCCAATTGTTCCTCACTTATGGTGAGGTTGGTAAAGGTAAACCTGCCACTAAAGATCCATTGCCAAGTGGATTGTCTCTTGTATCAATTTTGCTATGAAAAACTGGTAAGATTCCTCCCTCAGGCCTGAGGGCTCACTCTATCAGAGGTACAGCTCGTCTCTGGCTGCTGCCAGGGACATCCTATCCTAGAGATATGTCAAGCAGCTACCTGGAAAACAGTTCACACTTTTACTAAGCATTACTCCTTGGATATCCAGGCTAGGAGTGATGCTCGATTTTGCATGCTGTGCTTCAGAGCCTATTTCCTAAGTAGGTTCTGTCCCTCCTCCATGGAGGTACTGCTGTGTAATCTGCATATGTCATAATATAGCAAGACTTCATGTTGTTTGAAGAAAAATTACTCACCTTAGTAATGTTGTTTCTTCTAATGGAGTCTTGCTATATTATGACCTCCCCAGCCTGCCCTCTCAGAACCTCTATTTTTGGGATGTGGGTGGGCAGTGCAATGTTGGCACTTCATAGATGCCACTTTATTTTCACCCTTTCTTAGGGTGCTTAGGTGTTGCTTTATTTTTCTTTCTTGAATCCCTGACTTGATTCTTTGTTTGGTATCAAGAACAAAAATGTGTTTTGTAGTTAGTAGCCAGTGGGCTAGTGTGGGTTCCGGCTTCCACACAGAACCTTAGTGAGTTTTTGCTCGTAAAAGATCTGACAGTTTAAGTTTGAGCTTCAACAGTTAGAGTGTTCAACCGAAACTCAGCGCTCAAGGTTCCATGCCCTGCATGGAAAGTTAACTCTTTCACCTCTGGAGCAGTTCTAACCTGGGGTTACTGCATATGTCATAATATAGCAAGACTCCATTAGAAGAAACAACATTACTAAGGTGAGTAATTTTTCTTCTGGAGCATCATTCAGGCGGGCTGGAAGCATCAGTATCGTGCTGAGCGAGCATATGAGGATTTTTACGCTTTGGTTTCCCCATGGAGATGTGGCCATGCAGTATTTCTTTGATGCTTGTGGGTGCTTCCACACACAAAGTAGCGATGTTCACCACAGCCTCTGCCCAAGTCTTGCAGTCCCTGGTCACTTCTACTATCCTCTGCTAGGAGATAGCAGTACACTGGGTGCCACAAACCTTCCCCTCTGGAGGAGGAGAGCAGTCCGACGGATGGTCATCCTACTTCCGGCTGGCCTCGAAGCACCGGATCTATTCCAAACCCAAATATCCACATCATGAGTAGTAGCTCTGCCGCTGTGTTGGCTTTCTAAGTCTGTTTACCACTTAACGTGTTCTCAGACCTTTAAAAGATAAAGCATAACCTACTTGACAGTCTTGCATTAGCCAGAGCAAATGGTAGTCAGTTTGACCCACTGCTTGTAATGTAAGTGTGTGTGTATGTGTGCGTGTGTGTGTGAGATTTGTTAAAGTATCTTTGTTCTACATTGCAGATGTAATGTTTTCAATATCTAGGGACTGTTCTGAAGCATACCTTTATTTTTGCACTTCAAAATCCTTATAAATCCCATTTGGGACTTCAGTAAGGCATTAACCCAGGCCTGCTACTGTGTTCTTATAGAAACCACAACCCATCCAGGCCTGTAGTTCTAGAACAGGAACTGAAGTTATTTCTCTGAGCTTTTAGGGATGGACCAGAAGGCTGCTGTGGATTTAACTATTGTTTTGGGCTTATCCTGGTCTTCTGTTGTCTCTTTCACTGTCTCTCACTCTTTCTCCAACTTCACCATGGGCTTTAACTATGGGTCAGGCTCTTACTTGCAACAAGGAGATGTTGTCAGGGTTGGGGTGGCTCACAGGTATTAAGTATTTAATGTCCTTAACATTTCCCCGGTTTACTCGTCAGGCACCACTTCAGCTGCATTTTGTTCACACATCTGGGGTGTGTGATGTCCATAAACATTGAGGCTGAAGCTTAAGAGGTTTATGCAGACATCATACACCATGAATCGTTAAAAAAAAAAAAAAAGTTATAATTATGTCCTCTTTTTTATAATTACTATTTTTTGTGTGTCCCACCCATCTACACAAACTGTCTCCACTGTTTAAAAAATCGATACTAGCATTGTGCTCTGTGTGTATGTGTGTAGTCGCAAATCCTCCACCTCCCAAGCCACTTAAATTATTTAGTTACTTTTCTGGTTAATCCTGCCATTTCTGTAATGCTTTCAGTTTAAGTTAAAGGTGGTCTTTTTCACTGACACAAGTGAAGACAACCAACAGAAACTGAGCATGACTTGGGCTATCAGGTTGTTTATTTTAAACTCAGTAGCATGGTAGAAACTGCAAGATCAACCAGATAGTAACAAAAACAAGCATTGTCAGTGTCGAGATGTTGATTGCGCTGGTGTGTTCAGCTCGCTCACTGCTCCTCAGTCACTCGCTCAGTCTGTTTTCCTGGTGCTGCAGGCTGCTGTTTTGTACTGGGCTCCTGCCTGCATTGACACCTTGTTCTGCCCACTAAGAAATCCACAGCTGTCCCAACAGGCTCGTGGAGGTGGCTCACTCCCTACCCCCCTCTCACTCCTCATTCTGTTTCTCATGGCGCTGCAGGCTGCCCTTTGTACTAGGCTCCTGCCTCTGTTGGTGTTTTTTCTGCCCACAAAGAAATCTGCAGCAGTCCCAACACAGGTCTGTTGAGCCTGCTGAGTCCCCTCTCACTCACTGCTCCATTTCTGTCGGCGCTGCAGGCTGCCCTTTGTACTGGTCCCCTGCCTGTGTTGGCACCTTTTCTGCCCACAAAGAAATCCACAGCTGTCCCGACAGAGCTCCGTTGATTGAGGCTCACTCCCCTGTGTCTCTCACTCATTCTGTTTCTCCTGGCGCTGCAGCCTACCCTTTGTACTGGGCTCCTGGCTCTTTTGGCCTTTTTCTGCCCACAGAAATCTGCAGCAGTTCCAACAATGCTCCGTTGAGCTTGCCTCCCCTCTCACTCATTCTGGTTTTCCTGCCACTGCAGGCTGCCATTTTGTACTGGGCCCTGTGTGCATTGCTACCTTTTTTCTGCCCACAAACAAATCTGCAGCAGTCCCAACAGAGCTTGGTTGAGCTCACTCTCCCCCTCTCTCACTCACTCATTATGTTTCTGCCCGCTGCAAGCTGGCCTTTTGTACTGGGCTCCTGCCTGCATTGCAGCGTTTTCTGCCCACAAAGAAATCTGCAGCAGTCACAACAGAGCTCCATTGAGCTCGCTCACTACTACTCAGTCACTCACTTGTTCTGTTTCTCTTGGCGCTGCAGGCTGCGCTTGTGTACGGGGCTGCTGGCTGCGGTGGCACCTTTGTCCACACATCCGCAGCTGTACCGGAAAGCTCCATTGAGGTCGCCCAGTCTCCCTCTGTCACGTGCTCATTCTGTTTGTCCTGGTGCTGCAAGCTGCCCTTTGTACAGGTCTTCTGCCTGCATTGGCGTCTTTTTCTACCAACAAAGAAATCCGCAGCAGTCCTGATGGGCTCCATTGAGCTCACTCAGTCCTCCTTTCTCACTCATTCATACTGTTTCTCCCACTGCTGCAGGCTGGCCTTTTCTACTGGGCCCCTGCCTGCATTGACACTTTTCTGCCCACAAAGAAATCCGCGGCAGTCCTGGCAGTACTCCGGTGAGTTCGTTCCTCCCCTTCCTCACGCTTTCTCGTTCTGTTTATCCTACTGCTGCAGGCTGCCCTTTTGTACTGGCCTCTTGCGTTGGGGCCTTTTTCTGCCCACAGACAATCCGAGTAGTCCTGACAGAGCTCAGCTGAGCTCGGCCCTCCCCTCTCACTGCTCCATCTTAATCTATCCTAAACACTGATGTCCCACAGGGACCCGTATATTCTCCATCAGGAGTGCAGAAACATATTTTAGCCAGGATGTGAAAAATGACAGCTGTACTGTTCATAGGAGGTGAAAGAATGCCACTATTGAAAATGTGGCGTGAAAATATTACAAATTTGCGAACTTACCAGGTGCATGGAAACAGTTGAACGTGACGCTTGTAACAAGTCATGTTATGGAGTTTTGTCACCAAATTTCCAACATAAGGATTTCATTACTCTGCTCATGAACAATTACCACTGTCATTTTCTTTATCTGTCGAGCACTGATTTCCCACAGCGACTGCGTTATTCAAACAACATGAAGTCTTGCTGTATTCTAACAAACTGCAGTTAGCTCCAGCCTTTAAACTGCCGGAGAACATAAGGTTAATTTTCTATGCAGTGCATGGAAGGCGTTGAGCTTAATGTGATTGAGCTCTCTGTCTGTAGCCCTTTGAAACCCAACCGTCAGATTCTTTACTCTGCCTCACTGAACAGTCACTCAGGAATTTCTCCTTCAGCTCGGTTCAAAGGTCAGTTAAGGTGTCTATTTTAAGCCAAAATTAATCGAATTTATTCCACACAGTCGGTTCAGGCTCTGTCTGTGGTACCGTGAGTACTAGATGGTGGTTTCTGATTATTGTGTGGAAATTGTAAGTTTGTTCGATCGGTTCGGCTGAACGCATCCTTTATACTGATTTTTGTACTTTACTTTAGTGTGTGGTTACCAGTCCTTATCGGTTCTAACAAAACACGTATATTAGATTTTTTTCCCATACCCATGACACGATTAGGAACCGATAAGGAGTCTTGCCTGGCGGTTGTCGAAAAAAGATAAGTTTGGGTAGGTTGGCCATGTCTGAGAAACCCAAGAAAAAAAGCGGGACCACTGAGTTTCAACACTGCAGTGAGTGTGGGGAGGTCTTTGCTAAGGCCGATCCCACACCACACCTGTGTTTGTCTGGGGTTTGAACACCTCAATACAGACTGCCAAATGTGAAAAAATGTTCCTAAGTCTACCCTGGAAAGAGATTAGGTAGACTTAGGGAAAAGGAGGTGAGAAGTCCGCTGACCGGATGGCCAGCCGGTTCGGTTCCGACCGAACTGAGTGCCCTCTGAACAGGCGATACTTATTCAGGCAGAGGAGAGCCGATCCTGAGGGATCGGTTCCTACAAAAAGGAAAGGAAAGACAAATCAGCTGGTTCAGATCCAGAGGTTCATGTTCCAACTGAAGATGGAGTGCCCGGCGATTCGGATTGTTGAATCGCTTCACCTGGTTCAGTCCGATCCGCCGTTGGCTAGGGGCTCAGTTCGAGTCGGTTCCACGGTTCAGGAGTATGCCTCTGAAGATTTTTATGAACGGAATTTGAGGAGGAGGATTTTGAATAGGATGATGATCATGATGGAGCAAAATGTCTGAATGTGTCCATTCCATTGACGGGCTTGCAGTTCACTGATATGTCTGGCAGAGGTAATGGCTACCAAAACACAATTTTTCAAGTCAAGTACTTAAGCCTGCTGAGGACATGAGCTCAAAGGAGGTTGCATAAGTTGAGGAATGCAAACATTTAAGTTACAAGCAGGGGCAGGGTCCCTCTCCTGGGCTTTCTGAGTCCCTCCCACTATTTTTTACAGGAAAGTGGCTGAAACTCTTCAGCTTCCTATGGAGGAAGCTACAGAGGATCAGAGGAGCTTGATTTTGTAGAGATGATGTACATACCAGAGTCCAGGAGGCTGTCTGTTCCCTTGCACAAATCTTTTGGAAACAGACTCAAAAATTAAGTCTCCTAATTCTGTACCTCCTGTTGATGAAGAATGGATAAGAGTACATCTTATCAGGCTCAGACACAGAGTTTTTCTACCAACAGTGAAGCCATGTTGGGGTCGTGCAGGCTGCAGCCTGTGACGTAGCAAATGTCCCCTTGGCTGTACATCCCCCAGATAAAGACTCCAGGAGGATGGATGCCTTGGCAAAGAAGCAGTACATGGCATCCTCTTTGGGACTTAGGCAGGCTAATTATATGACCTATACAGCCAGGTACCATAAGTCCAGGTGGGACACTGTACTGGCACTGGGTAAACAGGCCTCCCCAGCTGGCCAAGGAGCTGGAGGAGATGGCTGCGGATGGGATTGAGACATCTAAGGTACAGTTCCGTGCTGCTGTGGACTCCAGTGATGTGTCATCAAGAGTCATGGCTACATCTGTGGCTCTTGGAGAATGGCTTGGCTCAGATGTACTAGCCTGTCTAGGACACCCAGGCTAAGGCCATGGATTTCCCTGTGGAAGGTAATTCTCTGTTTGGGGAGCAGACAGAGAATTACATGAAAGATGGAGGAATATAGGACCACTTATAGGAGTGTGCAGGCCAAGAGAGGCAGGCAACTTCTCAAAGGCAGCATTCTAGAGGCAGGCCTTTTCATAGGCCTTTCTACAAGCACAGGCCTCTTCTCCCTTTTCTCAGAGGGGTTCTTCAGAGGAGAGTCAGAAGGGGGATGAGCAGGGCTGCATCCACTCCTCAGCCTAAGGCCCCTGCCAAGCAGACACCCTGATGAGTCTGCCCGGTCAACCTCTCCTATCCGTTTAGGGGGCAGGCTGGCTTACTCCAGAACTGTCCTGAAGTAGTAAGCCACTGACTGGTTCTCAGCTTCAAAAATTTCTGAAGATGAAAGCCAGATCTTTTCACCTGCAAGTCTCTCCAAAACCCTTGCCTAGAGGCAGAGGTTTCATTTCTTCTGGCCCTAGGAGCCATAGAAAAGTTCCTACCCTGCACTGGGGTAGAGGTCTGTACTCAGGTACTTCCTTACCCCAAAAGACAGGGAATGGCGACCATCCTAGATCTAAGATACCTGAACAAACGTCTTTTTAAAACCAAGGTTCAAGATGGTGACTCTGGGAATAATTCTTCCCTCTCTAAGGCCAGGGACTGGCTAGACTTCCCTGCACCTCAAAGATGCCTACTTTCACATTCCCATCAGGTGCTCCACAGAAAGTACCTCAGGTTCAAGTTGCCTTCAGGCCATTATCAGTTCAAAGCAATGCCCTTTGCTACATCAGCGCCAAGGGTTTTCACAAAGTGCCTGGTAGTAATAGTGGCATTTTAAGAAGGCAGTAGATTTCCATCTTTCCATATCTGGACGAGTGGCTCATAGTGGGTCAGTCTCCAGACCAAGTCAAGTCAGACCTGCAAATGACCCAGCAAGTGCTATCTTCCTGGGGTTTTCTCACCCTCCCCAAATCAGTCCTCAAACCAGTGCAGCTTCTTACCTTTATTGGGACAGAGCTAGATACTGTCAAGGCAGAGCCTTTCTTCCACTGGAAAGGGCAAGAGTTCTTGTGGAACTGGCTTCTTTCTTCAGCCTTCAGGTGTCCCGACCAGCAAGGCACTTCCTTCAGCTCTTGGGTCACATGGCAGCTTATACAGCAGTGGTCCAAGGGGCAAGATTTCAGATGAGGACATTCAGTTCCGTCTGAGGGCCTTTTGGTCCCAAAAGAAGGACCTTTACCAAACTGATTCCAGTGACTTGGACACTGATCCAAGCCCTCCAATGGTGGCAGGATCAGGACAATTTAAAGCAAGGAGTCCCATTTGTCACTCAGTCTCATTCGGTGGTCCTCACCACGGATGCTTCCTTTTGGGCGGGAACTCATCTGGGAGCTCTCACAGCCCTGGGACTGTGGTCCCCAGGAGTCCCTTCTTCATATCTATCTCTTGGAAGTCATTGCAGTTTTCTGGCCCTGCAAGCGCTTTCTCTCAGTCTGTGCAGAACAAGGTAGTTCAGGTCAGAACAGACACCACCACCATGTGGTGTATCAAGAAGCAGGAGGCACTCAGTCTACAGCCTTGTGCACAGAGACCATAAAATTGTGGTCCCTGGCTTATTCCCTGCAGATCTCTCTGATAACAGTCCACCTTCTGAGTAAGGACAATGTGCTAGCAGATGCACTGAGCAGGATCTCCCAGGGCCATCACGAATGGTCCCTGGATCCCTTAGTGTTGAAAGTAATTTTCTCAAGGTGGCGTACTCAGAGATGCATCTCTTTGCAGCCCCAGACAATCATCCACTTCCTCTGTTTTGTGCAGACCCCAGTCTTGGGTTCAGTCCCTTTGGATGCTCTGATTTTGAACTGGGAAGGCAAATTTATGTATGCCTTTCCTCTACTGTTCAAAGTTCTAGTCAATATAAGGCATGGCGTTGCAAAGTGATTCTAATTGCTCCAGACTGGGCCAGACAGCCTTGGTATCCCCTGTTGCTGTCTTTAGCAGTCCATCTTCCTCTGACTCTTCCCAGGAATTACAACCTGTTAACCTCCTCTCAGGGAGGATTTGGTACCACAGTCTTTGGTCTCTCAGTCTCAAGGCATGGCTCTTGAAGAGTTAAGAGTATGCAGATTTGCATATGTCTTGGGGTTCTGGATAGTCTCAAAGCGTCTGAAAGCCCTCTACCAGAAAGACTTCTAACTCCAAATGGAAAGATTCAGTATTTGGTGTTCCAAGAAGCATATTTCTCCAGATACTACTGAATTGCCTGCAATTTTTAAATTATATGGTCCATCTTAATAGCCTAGGCCTCAGACCAACTACTCTCAAGGTACACTTGTCAGCTGTTTCTGCTTTTCTGTTGTTCGGGAAGTCTTCCTCACTATCATCTCATCCTGTGTTCTGTAAATTTTTCAATGGATTGCTTCATACCAATCCTCCTTTTAGGGACCCTGCCCTGCTTGGAACTTAAATGTTTGCATTGCTCAACTTATGCAACCTCCTTTTAAGCTCATGTCCTCAGCAGGGCTTAAGTACTGACTTGGAAAACTGTGTTTTGGTAGCCATTACCTCTGCCAGGCGCATCAGTGAACTGCAAGCCCTGTCAGTGGAACCTGATTTTATTTCTTTCCATAGGTATAAAGTGGTCCTTAGAACCAATAGGAGGTCCTTGCCCAAAGTGGTTTCACACTTCCACTTGAATCAGTCTGTCTCTTCCTGTCTTCTTCTTCACTGATCATTCTTCCTCAGGAGAATGGAGGCTACACAGTTTAGATGTTAAAGGAGCCCTTAGCTACTACATTGAGCGTACCAAGGGTCACTGGTTTGATTCCCTCAGTTGTTCCTCACTTATGGGGAAATGGGAAAGGCAAACCTGCCACCAAGAGAACTGTTGCCAGGTGGATTACGTCCTGTATACAATTCTGCTATGAGAAACTGGGAAAGATTCCACCCTCAGGCCTGAGGCTCACTCTACAAGAGGTACAGCTGCTTCTCTGGCTGCAGCCAGGGATATTCCTTTGTTAGAAATTTGTCAAGCAGCCACCTGAAACAGTCCATACCTTTGCCAAGCATTACTCTCTGGATATCCAGGCTAGGAGTGATGCTCGGTTTGGCACAGCAGTACTTCAGAGCCTGTTCCCAAAGTAGGTTCTGTCCTCCTCCATGGAGGTACTGCTTGGTAGTCTGCAGATTGTCAGAATACAGCAAGACTTAATGTTTGAAGAAAAATTACTCACCTTAGTAATTGTGTTTCTTCTAATGAGTCTTGCTGTGTTCTGATCTCCTCCCTGCCTCCTCTCTCAGAACCTGGTTTCTAGGGACATGGATATGTTGTTCATCCACACTGTCTGGCAGGTATCCTTGCCTTTAAATCTTGCGGAAGGTCTTCAAGCTGGCTCCTCCCACCCACCGGGTGGTAAAACTCGGCTCCGCCCCATGGCGCCAGATCTTCCTTACCGCTTGGAAGCTCAGGTTCCCTCCTTAGCCCTGTATAAGACTGGTTCCTAATTCTTTGGTTTTCCAAATTTAAAAGTTTTTGCTTAAAGACTTTGGTCTTCTATCCCTACGGCTGCGATGGACAAATCGACTCCGGTTTTGGCGGTGCCCTTGTGGCAGAAGATGTCTCGGACGGATCCGCACTCCACGTGTGTGTACTGTTGGGCCTCGAGCACGTCCGCGGGCTTGCGACCTGTGCTCTTCCTTCTCAGCCCTCGTCCTCGAAGACCGTGCCGCCCGTTCACAACTAGAGGCGCCCGAGCGATTTTCCTCGGTTAAGTCAAAGAGGCCCGGTCGGCGGTTTCACAGGGGCGGGTTAGCGGATCAGCTAGAGCAGATGATCGCCCTCGAAGAGGAGGGGCGGCGCTGGTCACATCTTCTCTCATCACGCTTTTATTCCGCTTCCTGGGTTCCTCTTACACAGCTTCCTTTAAGGAGCTTTGTCTGTCCCTCTCCACTAGGGAGAGGGACCAGCATCTGCTGGACCTTCTTCTCAGTCCAAAGAAAGACAAGGATAATCTCTTCGTCGGCGCTCTTGGGGCGGGAAAGGTCCCTCTCCCCAGGTTGTCGGCCATCGACCTGATCGATCGTTTGGCTTCAGCCACTGGTCTCACGGTGTCCCGTCAGGTCAGTTGACTGAGACTCCCGTCAACACAGTCGAGATCTTTCTCGACCGTTAGACGGGTTGTCGACTAACGAACAATCCCCTCTTCCGTTCCCCGGTGGGAGTTGAGGATCCCGATGGGCTTGCCAGTGCCTCCAGTTCCGGAGCCCTTGGGTTTCCCTCCGAGCCATGGGAGGAGCTGGTTCCACCGTCCCTCTCCGCACTGCGTCCTCAGAAAAGCCGAGGTTCTCGGTCTCGGTCTCGGACTTCTTCGCAGTCAGCGATCCTGCCATCCATAGGCAGTCTCAGTCGGCACATGATGGCAGCACACCACCCTCGTCCTCTTCCTCCTCCTCGGATGAGGAAGCCCGGCACGAAGTTGCGTCCGACGATCACGAGACCTCGTGGCAACAGCTCCTTCGACCGGGAATAAGCCAGCCCGTCGTTTCTCCGACCATTAAGTGGCTGTCACGGAGCAGCGAAACAACCCCGTTTACCTGAGGCCTGTTGTCAGGCGGTTGTTGCCAAAACCAGCTGCTCCACCGATTCGGTGGAACCTCCGCCCTCAGGCAGCGGTTTGGGGCTCGATCAAATTCTCGGTCTGCTCAGCGTCTGCCCCATAGGCTGTCGGTCACCCTCACTCCCGATCGCCCTCGGCAGGTGGAGGGGGCTCATGCCGAGGCAGCTCTTGCGGACTCTTCCGAGTCCGACGACGATTCCTCCTTTTCTCCAAGCGAGTGGACTTGGGTCCTCTGGAGGTCAGTTGCTGGACGACAGCCCTCCGTCCTTCTTGGGGTTGCTCAGACTCATCTCAGAATCCACGGGATGCAGCTCGAGCCCGTATCCAAGTGGGCCAAGTATCCCTCACGGAGATATTGGACGAGGGATTCCCAGAGGCCTTCCCTGTGGCTGAGGCCATTGTGGGCCGAGCCTTGGAGCTCTGGCGTCCTGCTTCTTGCCCTGCGCCTTTGGCCAGGATGGCCAGCAAGTATCACGGTCCCTACTGGTTCCCTGTCCGGTTTCTCGGAACATCCCTCGGCCGAGGGTTAGTTACCGACAGCGTTTTCCGGCGTGCGGAAAGCGCTGGGGCGTCGGACAAACCTCCAACAAGGTCCAAGAAATTGGACTATGCCGGGCGAAAAGTCTACGCTCGTCCTCCCTTGGCCTCGTCAGGCCAGCTCGGCCGTACTGATGGCACATTTTTCTCACGCCCTGTTGGGCTCCCTGGGCGAGGTGGTCCCTCATCTCCCAGCTGACCTGCAGACCACGGTTAAGCAGGTGCAGGACCAGAGCAGGACAGTGGTCAAGCAGCAACTTCAGACTGCTTTGGACATCGGTGATTCATCGCCAGGTCAGTAGCAGCTGCAGTGACTATGCGCTGTTGGGCATGGCTGAGGATATCCACCTTCACAGCGGATACCCTGCACAATTGGTGGATGTCCCTTCTTGAGATCGACCTCTTCGGCCCTGGGTGAAATCCACCTCCAGAGGATCGAAAAGTCCAATGCCACCTTGGATTCAGTATCATCCACTCAGAGGGACAAGGGCCGCAGACCTCAACCCAAGCCCCTTGTCCGTCTCCAGCCCTGGCACGCCGTGCCCAGCAACACCAGGGCCAGCAGGCTCACACTTAGCGTCCCAAACCTGAAGCCTGCAGCCTCCTCCAGGAAGCAGGGAGGTAAAGGCCCAGGCGGTCTCGCCAGTCCCTCCTCCAAGCCTGCACAGTGACGGGTTGAGGTGTCGCCCCCAACCTCGTCGCCTCACCCAGGTTCCCCCATGGAGGATGGCTCAGTACTTCTTTTCTGCCTGGTCTGCTATTACCACAGACAGGTGGGTGTTGGAGGTGGTAGGAAAGGGCCTGCCTCTGGAGTTCGAGCAGGCCCCACCCTTCCAGTGCCGTCGCACCTCGGGGCCTCGGGGTCCGAAGCCTCGCTGTCAGCTCGCCGAGCCGACATCGCTCTCCTCCTTGAGAAGGAGGTGATAAGAAGGTGGGGACCCTCCTTCAAACCGGGGTTCGTGTCCAGGTACTTCCTGGTTCGAAAGCAGACGGGGGCTGGCGTCCATTCTCGACCTACGACCTGAACAAGTTCCCTAGGTCTCGAACCTTCTGGATGGTCACTCTGGCTCAGATAATCCCATCCTTGGAACACGGCATGTGGTTCTGCTCTCTGGACTACAGGGCCAGCGTTCTTTCATCCTATCCGTCCGTCCCATCAAAGGTTCCTTCGCTTTCGAGCGGAAGGTTCCCTTTCGAGTTCAAAGCCATGCCCTCGGCTTATCTCCAGCTCCCAGGGTCTTCACAAATGCATTGCAGTGGTGACAGCATTCCTGTGGCGCCGAGGTCCGGGTTTACCTTACCTGGCGATTGGCTGATAGCAGCCCGAGATCTGGCCCTCCAGGTTTGCTCTCAGGTCAGCCTCCTCATCAACGAGGCCAAGTCGGAACTCGAGCTGAAGCAGGTGATTCTTTTCATCTGGGCAGAGCTCGACTCTCTTGAGCCAGAGCACGGCTCCCGCGGACAGGGCCGAGGGTTCTTTCTCCTTTGCCCAATCATTTCTGGTTGGGCAATTGCACCTGCCTGGGACTTCCTGCGCCTCCTGGGTCTCATGGCGGCCTGTACCAGCGTGGTTCGTTGGGCCCGCTGGAACATCGCCCTTCAGTGGGGCTGGCCAGCCAGTGGTCCCAGCCTGCGATCCATTGGACCAGCTAGTGGCGGTGACCCAGGGGATGTGGGAACGCTCTCCAGTGGTGGACTGTTCCAGTTCGTCTGCAGGAGGGTATCCCGTTTGTCCGCCCGAGCCAGCGGTCTCTCTATCGACCGATGCCTCTCTGATGGGTTGGGGTGTCCATCTGGGGAACACCGAGCACACGGCCTCTGGTCCCCAGGGAGTCCCGATGCCACATCAACCTTCTGGAGCTCCGAGGCGGTCCATCTAGCTCTCACCGCCTTTGCTCCGTTTCTTGGGGTCAAGTGGTCCGGGTCCAGACGGACAATACCACGACCATGTACTACCTAAACCACCGGGGCGGGGCGCACTCCATGCTCCTATGCAAAGAAGCTCTCCTCATCTGGTCACTCGTCGCAGCCTGGAGGCGGATCTCCTAGCCATTCATGTGGCAGGGCCTCCAACACCCTGGCCGATGCCCTAAGCGGATAGGGGCTGCCTCCCAGTGGTCTCTCCTGCGGAGGTATGCGAGATCTGTTCTCCCATTGGGGCACACCTCAGGTGGACCTGTTTGCCTCCAGGGAGAATCGAAGTTGAGGCTGTTCCATGCCGCCCCAGCAGGGCTCTCTGCAGGGATGCCTTCTTGAGGCCGTGGACCCCAGGGCCTCTTCTACGCCTTTCCCTGCTCCCTTGATGCACAAGGTGCTGCTCAAAGCAAAGAGGGACAAGGCGCAGGTGATTCTGATAGCCCTCAGACTGGCCCCGCCAGTACTGGTACTCAGATCTCCTCAGCCTCAGCTCCAGGCTTCCGAAGCAGCTTCCAGCTCACCTGGACCTGCTCTCAGTCAATCAGGGAAGGTATTCCATCCGGACCTTCAATCCCTGCACCTGACGGCCTGGTTCCTGGCGGCTAGAGTTCCAGGCCTTGGGGCTTTCCGACGAGGTCCTCAACGTAGTTGAGGCGTCCCGTAAGAGTCGACCAGAAAATGCTTCGCCTTCAAATGGAAAGGTTTTCCATTTGGTGTCAGGAACAAGAGCCTGGACCCTTCCTCCTGTTCCTTGGCGAGCATATTGGACTACCTGTGGTCCCTTTCTCAGCAAGGGCTTAGGTCGGCTGACCCTTAAGGTGCACCTGGCAGCCATCTCTCATACGGTAGCGGGCCAGGAAGCAGTCGGTGGCACAGGAGAAGGTGGTCTGGCGCTTTTCAAAGGCCTTGATCACATTTCCTCCGAGTAGAGAACCTCCACCTCCATAGGATCTACTGCTGGTACTGGCAAAGCTCATGGGCAAGCCATTCGAACCAATGCACAGGTGTGAACTCTCTCTCACCTGTCGTGGAAGATCGCCTTCTTGGTGGCTATCCGTCAGCCAGAAGGATGGGAGAGCTCAGGGTGCTCTGCATAGAGTCTCCTTACCTGGTCTTCCACAAGGACATGGTTGTCCTCGCCCCACGAGAATTCCTTCCGAAGGTGGTGTCGGAGTTTCACCTTAACCAGGTGTTGACTCTGCGGTGTTCTACCCCAGTCACACCTCGGAGGCCGAATATGGGCTCCATACTCTGGACCCTAGAAGAGGGCTCGCTTACTATAAGGAGCGCTGCGGCTGAAATCGGGGAGAGGTTAGCCAGCTGTTTGTCACCTACGCTGAAGCCACACCTGGCAGACCTGCAGCCAAGCGGACGATAAGCAGGTGGGTCACCTCCTGCATAGATCTCTGCTATAAGTTGGCGGGCATGGAGCCTCCCAGAGGGATAAGAGCTCATTCTACCCGCCATAATGCTCATCGGTGGCTGCTTCCAGGGATGTCCCTATCCAGGAAATCTGCAGGGCTGCTACCTGGAAGTCGCACACACCTTCATCACCCATTACCACATCGACCTTGAGTCACGCCGGGATGCTGGTTTTGGGGCCTCGGTTCTCAGTCTCTCTTTCCCAAGTAAGTATAGATTGTGCGCCTTGCCTCCTCCTCCCGGAGAACTGCTAGGAGTCTGCCAGACAGTGTGGATGAACAACATATCCATGTCCCTAGAAATACAGGTTACTCACCTGTAACGGGAGTTCTAGAATGGTATATATTGTTCATCCACACGACCCACCAAACCTCGGCTTTGGCGCACAACCTGAGCTTCAGCGGGCAGATCTGGCGTCATGGGGCGGAGCCGAGAGTTTACCACCCGGTGGGTGGAGGAGCCAGCTTGAAGACCTTCCGCAAGATTTAAAGCGGCAAGGATACCTGCCAGACAGTGTGGATGAACAACATATACCATTCCTAGAACTCCTGTTACAGGTGAGTAACCTGTATTTTTGGGAAGTGGGTGGCTGGTGCAGTACTGCACCCCAGAGGTGCTTCTGGTACACACTCCTTTTTATTTGGGTGTTTGTTGTATTGTTATCCTTATTTTGGATTGGTTTTGGTTTTGGGTTTCCTGACTTGCGTCTTCCTTGGGAATCCAAAAGTCTCTGTTGCCAGTTGGCTAGTTTAAAAATTTTACAATTTCTACATAGTATAGTTAGTGAGTTTTTGCTCGTAAGAATCAGACGGTTGGGTTTCAAAGGGCTGCAGACAGAGACCTCAAGCAGCTGGAGCTCAATGTTCTATGCACTGCATAGAAATTAACCCTATGTTCTCCAGGGCAGTTTAAAGGTTGGAGCTAACTGCAGTTTGTCAGAATACAACAAGACTCCATTAGAAGAAACACAGTTACTGAGGTGAATAATTTTTTCTTCTGTGCCACAACTGTGAAACCACATTTCACTCAGGATGTGAAAAATGACAGCTGTACTGCTCATAAGGAGGTGTGAAAAATTGCCATTGTTGAAAATGTGGCATGGCAATATACGAATCTGCAAAGTTACAAGGGTGTATGGAAAGTGTGCAGCATCTCATTTGATAGTCTATCATAATCAAATTTCAACAGCCATTTTATTACTGCTCATGAACAGTATCACTGTCATTTATTTCTCTTTCCTGGACAGTGATTTCACTCGCGACGCTCTATTCTGCGCTGGAACTCGAGAAACACATTTCGGCCAGGATGGGAAAAATGACAGCTGCGCTGTTCATAAGTAGGTGTGGGAAAATGGCAATGTTGAAAAATCTAGAGTGAAAATATTATACATTTCAGGTTATAGTGTGCTGCCATGCACCGCGCAACACACGCCATAACACGTCATTTTGTGGAGTATCGTTAACAAATTTTCAACATAACCATTTCAGGACCTCTACTCATGAACAGTATCACTGTCATTTTCTTAATCTGTCCCGAACACTGATTTCCAACAGTGACCACGCTATTCTGCGCTGGAAGTGCGAAACACATTTCCACCAGGATGGG
The DNA here is from genome assembly GCA_016271365.2 of Neoceratodus forsteri. Classification (NCBI taxonomy): domain Eukaryota; kingdom Metazoa; phylum Chordata; order Ceratodontiformes; family Ceratodontidae; genus Neoceratodus; species Neoceratodus forsteri. The sequence goes on from JADMNL010000026.1 coordinate 108,243,165, forward strand.
AACAATGACAGCTGTACTGTTCACAAGGAGGTGTGACAAAATGCCAATGTTGAAAATCTGGCATCAAAATATTGCCAATTCACGAAGTTAAATGCGATGCGTAGCAACTCTGTGCCTGGCGCTCAGTAAACAGTCATTTTGGGATTTTTCCACCAAATTTGCATCATAGTTTTTGAGAGCCCAACCTCATGAACACTGGCACTGTCGTTTCATTACTGGGCTCCCAAAGGTGATTCTGTGTAGTGACCGCGAAATCACCTTTAAAGAACCGATTACGCCATGACAGTTCAAGCATTCATGAGGAGGAATCTCAAAACCCCATGTTGAAAATTTGGTTGAAATTCCCAAAAATGCCGAGATATGCACTAAAGTTGAAAAACCCTATTCATTACATTATACAGCTTACCGGCATTTCCTCAGTTCGTGGTCGGCTTTGAAGAGTGCAGGCGTGTTCCGGTCCACCAAGATCGTCTTGCCGGACTCTGGAGGTAAGTGTGTATGGGGTGTGGGGAGGCAGGGTGCGTAATGGGTGGAGTGCGGGTGGTGGGTGGGCAGCACGGAGACCACGACGGGCCACTTTCTGCTTTTCAGGGGAAAAAGGCAAAAGACTTAGCGGACAGTTTTTCTTTTACAGGGGCATGTAGCGCGCTGGGGTGGAGCTCAGCGTGCCTGTAACTTTCTTTGGGGAAGGGCCAGCAGTAACCGACAGGATTGGGCACCCCATCGGCACACAAAGGGGGTGGGGGAGTAATTATGCCGACAGGGATTGGGCATCCCATCGGCAGCAATAACAGTGTTTGGGGCACCAGCGGCTTTCTGTTGGCGGGGCAGCAGTAGCCCGATGGGGATTGGGCACCTTCTTCCCAGCACACAAAGAGGCTTCATTATGCAATGAGGATTGAGGCACCCGTTGGCAGAAAATGAAAGCATGGGGGTGACAGAATGCCGACAGGGACTGGCTCCCCGTCGGCAAAATGAACAAGGGGCACTGAAGCCAATGGGGATTGGGGCCCCGTCGGCACTAAACACACTGGGGGGTTACATTGTTTGCTAGATCCACCCTGCAATGACTGGTCGATACCTCATTGCAGCGGATAACTGGCAGCTGCAATGGCGAAGCGGCACTGGGATTACCATGACTGATTGTCACAAGTTGAATGCGAATGTTCCAAACTTGTGTCACCAGCAGGCTGCAATGGCATTGGGGAAGTGGGACAAGCCTTTGCAGGCTGTGGGGGCTTTAGCCACAACAGTTCCATGCCTCCACAGCCTGCTTCTCTGCAAGCTGTGCCAATATGTTTCTTGCGCTGCGTGCAATCGGCAAAAAATGATGATGTTTGGGGGTTGAAAGGTTTGGCAAGAACATTTGCAGAAATACATGGGAGCAGGGTGTTCTGAAATGCCATATTATGTGGTTGTAGTGTCACAGCCATGTGTCATGGCATTTAAAAGTGGTGGTTTAATGGATCAGCAGTAATTATGAACTTATTAGTACGCTATAAGACATGACAGGGTACATTATGGTGATCTAAGCACACGTCCAAGGATATAGTGAGGCATGACATCGCAGGCAGAGTGCCTTTAGCCCCCGTAGTGCAGTTAGATCTTATTGTGTTTATAAAATGTGTAAACTGACAAAATAAAAAAAAAAAATTATTATTAAAGCAGGTATTTTCTTTTGCTAAAAGTAACTAGTGAAAAGTAGTCCCTCCCCATCCGTCAAGCATTTGTCTGTTCGCACATTCAAAAGATAAAATTTTTATCATGGAATGCAAGAATTCAGATATCTGAAGAATTAATTATTTCTGTAAGTTTACATCTCCCATAAATAACAGAAGGCCATAGTAAATCCAAAGATTCAGTTGTGTGTGTGGCAGGGCAAGGCACTGTGATTTCCCTAGTGAGCAGTTAAGAATGTGTTTTTTTTGTTTTTTTTGGGGGGTGGAGGGCATGGAGAAAAGAAATTCCAAAAATACAACTGTGAGAAGTATTACATTTTTATATTTTGTAGATGTGTGAAAGGAGGGAGTACAGCATAAAATAGTGTTTTATTTTTGTTTTGTTTTAGGGCTGGATAATTTTTAAGGAGTAAAAGTGGCAGCCAGGTTGTAATGGCAATCTGAAATTTTGAAAAGGCATTGATACTGCTGATGTGCAACAATCATGATGCAGAATTTTACCTACCATTTATAATGATCCAGGTATGCATGATCATTCGTATTAAATGTAAAGTGTAAAACTTTCTTATGTTCATTTCTTTTGTGTCTCCTAGGTCAGTGGGGATGTACCCCATTCTGTGCCCGGACCCCTACACCTAACATCCCCACCCAGACCAGCCACAGACTGTGGAGGTTACAGCTTGCCCCTATAGCAGGCGCCCGGAGTGGGATGAACGGTAATAGACCTAATTCAAACGGAAACCCCAGTCCCAGCTACAGTGAGGACATCATTCAGGCAGAGGTCTGGGAGTGTCACAGTGCTTAGCCTAGAGGGGTGTACCCCATGCGTGTCCCCAGAGGTGTGGATGTGCAAGGTGTGGCGCGCCCCACACCTGGCCCCACAGATGTCCGGCTGCTGCTCTCCTAGCTGCTGAGTAGCCTGCTGCTGTACACCCAGCATCTACTGGGTGTTGCTATATGTTGTGGATACCATGACTTCCCTCCTAGAGGAGAAAGCTGCCTGTGGGATCTCATCCCTCCCCGGCCGAGACTCTGATGTCCCATGTTCGCTCCCAAACACTGGTCTTTTTATGATAAAAACACACTTCCTCTTTCAAACAACATGAAGTCTTGCTGTATTCTGACAATCTGCAGTTAGCCCCAGCCTTTAAACTTCCCGGAGAGTAGAGGTTAATTTTCTATGCAGTGCATAGAATGTTCAGTTCGAGCTGGTTGAGGTCTCTGTCTGCAGCACTTTAAAACCCAACCGTCAGATTCTTTACTCTGCCTCACTGAACAGTCGCTCCGGAGATTGCTCCTTCTGCTCAGTTCAAAGTCGCTAAAGTTGTCGGTTTCATTCCAAATTTATTTCCACATTGTTGGTTCAGGCTCTGTTTGCAGTACCGTGAGTACTTTAGATAGTTTCTCTGTTTATTTTGTGGAAATTGTAAAACTTGTATTCTCGATCGGTTCAGCTGAACCGATCCAACGTATAATTCTTGTGTTTTCCTTTAGTATGTGGTTAGTGGTGCTTATGGTTTAAAAAAAAATCGTTTTAACGCTTTTTCCAATACACATAACACGGTTAGAAACCGATAAGGGAGTCTTGCCTGGTGGTTTCCAAAAAAGGGTAAGTTTGGTTAGGTTGGCCATGTCTGAGAAACCCAAGAAAAACCCAGGCCCACTAGGTTTCAACACTGCAGTGAGTGTGTGGAGGTCTTTGCTAAGGCCGATCCCACACCACCTGTGTTTATTGTCTGGGGTTGACCACCTCGATACAGACTGCCAAATATGTAAAACTTTCTAAGTCTACCCTTTAAAAAGATTAGGTAGATTTAGGAAAAGGAGGCCGAGAAGTCCGCTGACCCGGCTGGCCAGCCAGTTCGGTTCCGACCAAACCAGAAGATTTCCTTGACCAGGACGATACTTCTTGGGCAACAGGAGAGAGATGATCCTGAGGGATCAGGTCCTAGAAAAGGAAACGTAAAGAAATTCAGCCAGTTCGGATCCGGAGGTTCATGTTCCGACCACTGATGAGATTGCCCGAGCGATTCGGATTGTTGAATCGCTTCACTAGGTTCTGTCCAATCCGCTCGTTAACTAGGGGTTCGGTTCGGTCAGTTCCTCGGTTCAGGATTATGCCCTGAAGATTTTTATGAACCGGAATTTGAAGAGGAGGGATTATGAGCAAGATGATGAGTATGATGCAGCAGAAAGTCTGGATGTGCCCATTGAACGGACATCTCCCAGACAGACCTTCTGGTGTTTCCCTCTAGGCTCTCTGAGTCCCTCCCACTATCTGTTCTACAGAAAAGTGGCTGAAACCCTCCAGCTTCCTATGGAGGAGGCTACAGAGGATCAAGAGGAGCCTGATTTTGTTGAAATGATGGACATCCCAGAGTCCAGGAGACTGTCTATTCTCCTACACAAATCTTTTGGGAAACAGAGACAGAAAATTCTAAAGTCTCCTAATTCTGTACCTCCTGTTGATAGAAGAATGGACAAGAGGTACACCTTATCAGGTTCAGACACAGAGTTTTCTATTAGCAATGCAGCCATGTTGGGGTCGTGTAGGCTGCAGCCTGTGACAGGAGCTAGTGTTCCCTTGGCTTCACACCCCCATATAAAGACTCAGGAGGATGGATGCCTTGGCAAAGAAACAGTACATGGCATCCTCTTTGGGACTCAGGCAGGCTAATTATATGGCCTATGCAGCCCGGTACCAGAAGTCGAGGTGGGACACTGTACTGGAACTGGCTAAACAGGCCTCCCCAGCTGGCCAAGGAGCTGGAGGAGGTGGACGCTGATGGGTTTGAGGCATCTAAGGTACAATTTCATGCTGCTGTGGACTCCAATGATGTGTCATCAAGAGTCCTGGCTACATCTGTGGCTCTTAGGAGAATGGCTTGGCTCAGATGTACTAGCCTGTCACAGGACACCCAGGCTAAGGCCATGGATTTCCCTGTGGAAGGTAATTCTCTGTTTGGGGAGCAGACAGAGAATTACATGAAAGAAGATGGAGGAATATAGGACCACTTATAGGAGTGCACAAGCCAAGGAGGCAGGCAACTCCTCAAAGGCAGCAATCTAGGGGCAGGGGCAGGCCTTTTCATAGGCCTTTCTACAAGCACAGGCCCTTCTCCCTTTTCACAGAGGGTTCTTCAGAGGAGAGTCAGAAGGGGGATGAGCAGGGCTGCATCCACTCCTCAGCCTTAGGCCCCTGCCAAGCAGACATCCTGATGGGTCCGCCCGGGTCGACTCTCCAATCCCTGTAGGGGCAGGCTGGCTTACTTTGTCCAGGACTGGGTGTCTGTTACTTCAGACAAGTGGGAAGTAGTAAGCCAGGGACTGGTTCTCGGCTTCAAAAATTTCCGAAGATGACAGCCAGATCTTTTCCACCTGCAAGTCTCTCCAAAACTCTTGCCCAAGAGGCAGAGGTTTCATCTTTTCTGGCCTTAAGAGCCATAGAGAGTGCCTACCCTGCACCAGGAAAGGTCTGTACTCCAGGTACTTCCTTACTCAAAAAAAACTGGAGTGGCGACCCATCCTAGATCTAAGATACCTGAACAAACATCTTTTAAAACCAAGGTTGAAGATGGTGTGTTTCTGGGAAGGCCAAGGGACTGGCGAGCCTCCCTGGACCTCAAAGATGCCTACTTTCACATCCCCATCAGGTGCTCCCACAGAAAGTACCTCAGGTTCAAGTTGCCCCAAGCCATTATCAGTTCAAAGCAATGCCCTTTGGTCTAACATCAGCTCCAAGGGTTTTCACAAAGTGCCTTGCAGTAGTAGTTGCCTTTCTAAAAAGCAAAATATCTCCATTTTCCATATCTGGACGACTGGCTCATAGTGGGTCAGTCCCAGATCAAGTCAAGTCAGACCTGCAAGTGACCCAGCAAGTACTCACTTCCTGGGATTTCTTCTCAACCTCCCAAGTCAGTTCTCGAACCAGTGCGGCTTCTTACCTTTATAAGGGCAGAGCTAGATACTGTCAAAGCAGAGCCTTTCTTCCCTGGAAGGCAAGAGTTCTTATAGAATTGAGCTTCTTCTTTCAGCCTTCAGGTGTCCCGACCAGCAAGGCACTTCCTTCAGCTCTTGGGCCACATGGCATCTTGTACAGCGGTGGTCCAGGGGCAAGATTCAGATAGCGACATTCAGTTCCATTTGATGGCCTTTTGGTCCCAAAGGAAGGATCCTCTTTCAAACAGTTCCAGTGAGTTGGACACTGATCCAAGCTCTTCAGTGGTGGCAGGATCAGGACAATTTAAGGCAAGGGATCCCATTTGTCACTCAGTCTCATTTGGTGGTCCTTACCACGGATGCTTCCCTTTTAGGGGTGGGAGCCCTATGGGGCTCTTACAGCCCAGGGACTGTGGTCCCCTCAGGAATCCCTTCTTCATATCAATCTCCTGGAACTCAGGGCAGTTTTCTGGCCCTGCAAGCTTCTCTCTCAGTCTGTGCAGAACAAGGTGGTTCAGGTCAGAACAGACACCACCATGTGGTACATCAACAAGCAGGGAGGCACTCAGTCCACGGCCTTGTGCACGGAAGCCATGAAATTGTGGTCCCTGGCTTATTCTCTGCAGACCTCTCTGATAGCAGTCCACCTTCCAGGGAAGGACAATGTAGCAGATGCACTGAGCAGGATCTCCCATGGCCATCACGAATGGTCCCTGGACCCTCAGGTGTTGAAAGTAATTTTTCAAGGTGGGGCACTCCAGAGATAGATCTCTTTGCAGCCCCAGACAATCACCAACTTCCTCTGTTTTGTTGCAGACCCCAGTCTTGGACTCAGTCCTCTGGATGCTCTGATGTTGAACTGGAAGGAGATTTCTCTCTGCCGTTCAAGGTTCTGGTCAAGGTAAGGTCACAACCCTGCAAAGTGATTCTGATTGCTCCAGATTGGGCCAGGCAGCCCTGGTACCCCCTGTTGCTGTCTCTAGCAGTCTATCTTCCCCTGTCTCTTCCCAGAACTACAACCTGTTAACCTCCTCTCAGGGAGGATTTGGTACCTCAGTCTTGGTCCTTCAATCTCAAGGCATGGCTCTTGAAGAGTTAAGAGTATGCAGATTTGCATCTGTCCCAGGGGTTCTGGATATTCTCAAAGTCTCTGAAAGCCTGCCACCAGAAAGACTTATGACTCCAAATGGAAAAGATTCAGCATTTGGTGTTCCAAGAAGCATGTATCTACAGACACTGCTGAACTGCCTACAGTTCTGGATTATATGGTCCATCTTAATGGCCTAGGCCTCAGACCAGCTACTCTCAAGGTACACTTGTCAGCTGTTTCTGCTTTTCTGTCCGTGGGAAAGCCTTCCTCACTGTCATCTCACCCTGTATTCTGTAAATTTTTCAAGGGATTGCTTCATACCAATCTTCCCTTTAGGGATCCTGCCCTGCCTGGGACTTATAAGTTTGCATTGCTCAACTTACGCAACCGATATTTGAGCCTATGTCCTCAACAGAGCTTAAGTACTTAACTTGGAAAACTGTGTTTTTGGTAGCCACATTACCTCTGCCAGACATATCAGTGAATTGCAAGCCCTGTCAGTGAAACCTGATTTTATCTCGTTTCATAGAGATAAAGTGGTCCTTAGAACCAGTAGGAGGTTCTTGCCCAAAGTGGTTTCAGACTTCCATTTGAATCAATCAATGTCTTTCCTGTTTTCTTCACTGATCATTCTTCCTCAGGGAAGGAGGCTACACAGTTTAGTTGTTAAAAGAGCCCTTAGTTACTACATAGCGTATCAAGGGTCACAGGTTTGATTCCCTCCAGTTATTCCTCATTAATGGGGAAGTGGGAAAGGGCAAACCTGCCACCAAGAGAACTATTGCCAGGCGGACAGTTCTGCTCTGAGAAACTGGGAAAAATTCCACCCTCAGGCCTGAGGGCTCATTCCACAAGAGGTACAGCTGCTTCCCTGGCTCCTGCCAGGATATCCCTCTGTTAGAAATTTGACAAGCAGCCACCTGGAAAACAGTCCATACCTTTACCAGGCATTACTCTCTGGATATCCAGGCTAGGAGTGATCATTGGTTTGGCACAGCAGTACTTAGAGCCTATTCCCAAAGTAAGTTCTATCCCTCCTCAATGGAGGTACTGCTAGTAGTCTGCAGGCTGTCAGAATACAGCAAGACTTCATGGTGTTTGAAGAAAAATTACCTTAGTAATTGTGTTTCTTCCAATGGAGTCTTGCTATATTCTGACCTCTCCCTGCCTCCCCTCTCAGAACCTGTTTTTGGGAAGTGGGTGGACAGGTGCAGTGTTACACCCAGGGTGTCTTCAGCACACCCTCCATTTTATCTGGGTGCTTTGTATTATAATCTTTATTTTTGGATAGGTTTTGGTTTTGGGTTTCCTGACTTGTCTTCTGTGAGAATCCAAAACTTTCTGTTGCCAGTTGGCTAGTTAAAAATTTACAATTTCCACATAATCAGTGAGTGTTTGCTCGTAAGAATCTGATGGTTGGGTTTCAAAGTGCTGCAGACAGAGACCTCAACTGAGTTCGAGCTCAACGTTCTATGCACTGCATAGAAAATTAACCCTCTAGTGTCAGGACAGTTTAAAGGCTGGGGCTAACTGCAGATTGTCAGAATACAGCAAGACTCCATTAGAAGAAACACAATTACTAACGTGAGTAATTGTTTCTTAGTGCTAAAGCTCAATCACATCACAGCATTCGCAACATATTTTATAAGAAACATCAGAAAGCATGTCTTGACACACAGGTAGGGTTGTTGAGGTTAGCACAGTTCAAGTGGGACAAAATGGAGTCCTCTGGGAGAGTGGCATTAAGGATTGCACAATGTGTGAGTAGGGATAACATTCCCAGTGACAAGTCTGAGGTGTGTCCCTGTTCAAATCTGGTTTAGTCACTGCTGTTCCACAGGTGGGGTGGACAAAGTAGCCCCTTCTTTCACTAGGATACTCTGTTACTGTGTAGTTTTGCATTGCTAACGTGCAGCTTTGCAAAATGTGTTCTGCAGCCTCTGACAGTTTCTGGACGTAACATTTGTCTTGCAGCAGATCTGGTTAGATTATGAAGCTCTCAAATGCATTCACAGTTAGCAGTGCTAAAAATAGCCCTGCCTTGCCTCTCAACATGCAGCTTTGAAGTTAGTTTCTCATTAGGTCAGTGGAGGATATAAAACCTATCGTCGTTGCTCGTGGACAAGAGACAGTTCCTGAAATGGCTGACTGAACCAACAGTAAATTAATTTATAATTTTCATTTTGGGAACAGTAACATCACATGCAGCTGTTACGCCTTTATTTTGATGTCAGATTGATGGTACAACAGCTTGATGTCGGTTACTGTCATTCAAACATTTATGGCTTGCATTAGCACTAGCAGTCTGGGGGTCAGTTGTCCTCTGCTTAAAGTGAGACCAGAAAATGTGGGGATAGGAAATTTGCTGGAGTGTCTTTCTACTATATCACCAACACATCTCCTGTAAATGCAAACGTATCAATATACAGGGTCAGTGCTGAAGCACCGTTTTATTTTGTGCTTAGAATCCTCAAAAGTCTCATTTGGGGGTTTTAGCAGGGGTTAATGCAGCCCTGGCATTTAAACGGATAGTTTTACTGACTGCCGTGTGCACATACTAACAGAAGCAGTTTATTTTTCTTTAATGTGACCAGCCCCACACTATAAAAAAAAAAAAAAAAAAATGAGCAACAGTGTACTATAACAAGAGTGTTTTACATCTCTGGGATCCGTGTGACATTGTGTCACTTTCCTAACGTATGATACCACAAGGATACCCTCAGTGAGGACACTGCCTTTCTTGTATATTATTGCCCCTGTAGGATTTGGTTTGTATTGTTGTAGTAAATGGACTGCAAATGTGTTTTCTTCAGTGCTGGCTTCTAGTGAGCCAGACACTGCAGGTTACAGCACATGTTACGTAACAGATGGAAGCAGTTGTGAAGATCTTGGGGACTGTCAGAAGAGTGCTGAGAGGCTATATAGTACTTTGCTTAACGGGGTAATTCCAGTCTTTTCCTAGCTAGCTGGTGGTATGAAGACTTCCTCCCACACAAGTAACCCCCAAAAAAAAAAAAAGTGCGACTATAGCCATTCACAACAGATTCAGGAATAATACTTGGGAGATAATTAATTTGCTCTGAGCACATCCCAGCTGAGACTTTTTTTTTTTTTTTTTTTGCAGTGTGTGTTTTATAGTGACCAGCATGGGCGCAGCAAGCGTCTACACCCCAACCTTCAGAATCAAGTTGTGAGCCTTTTTGTTAGAGAGATCTGAGCCTGGACATTGTCTAATTTCACTAGGTCACCCAACTCTGCTTGTGACCCGCTCGGTGCACTTTTTCCCTCTTATACTGGGTTAGCACAGAGGAGGGACCACAGACTGGATCCAGCAGTATAATTGTGGTCCCAGATCATAAATATACAGGTAGAGATGAAGAAAATTTTGCTTGGAGGCATGAGAGGCTATCATGAGGTTACATTTTCTGGGGCTCTTGTCTACAGAAGGGTCTTAAACTTGTGGTACTGTGATTTAAAATGATAATTTTAGGTTTAGTACTTTTTTCTTTCTGTGGCGCTCCACACTGTCACTGGAAGTCGTAACACATTAGTAAGCTGTGCACCCATACTATGGACAAGCTGGTACAGCTCAAAGCTTTGTCATCATCAGGGAATGTTGGTGGCATTAGGGTGCCACAGCCACTGATCAGTCATTATGTCAGTATTGAAGCAGCAGTACTTTTAAATAACTCCTTAACTGGCCTAAAATCTTCACAATTTTTATTAATTTCACCCCATAAAAGTAACTCTAGGCAGAAGATACTTCTTGTTTCTACAGGCAGTATGCTTTGAATTCAGTTGTGGCAATTTTAAATTTAAATTGACAAACCTGCCTTTTCTTAAACTGTTTGTGGGTAAAAGCTGTGTGAGTTGCTGTTCTGCCTACTTTGACTAATATTAAGGGTGTATTATAAGAGCATTTTCTATTACGTTGGTCTGCTTTTTTAGCCTGTTGCCTACAGTAAGTTTGGGAGATTTGTTTTATTTTTTCGATGTTCAGTTTCCTCTCTCTGTCAGCCAGCAGCTTGCTGTGTTCCTTTAGTTTTCAGAACTGTATAGTGTTTTACTGTTACAGTATTATGCTTTTTCTGTATGGGAGACTGTTTTTTTTTGGGGGGTTTGACTCCGTGACTTCAAGTTTCAGGGACTTTATGACCCATTTTTGAGCACAGGCTTCATTTTGCAGTCTGATTGTCTAGACCGGTTGTTTTCTGATGCAGCCATAAGCACATGCATCTGTGTTATTAGCACCGTTTGTTCTGTCATAAGCTGCTTTTGCTGTAAAAACATTGTATTTTTCAGCATTTTCTAACTGCAATTTGCGATTGTGGCTATATTGCTGATGTAGCCTTGACCTTTTCCTGAGAGATCTGTCTTCTGCAAGTGGTGATTGTGCTGTGCTTTTCTGTGATAGGAATTGGGGCTTTATCATCAGTTTGCATCATTTTTACTCACTCTGCTTCAGAGTCACCACGCAGCCAAACTCTGCTGTAATTTTTTTGTGGCATAGGTAATTTGAACAAGTGTGCTGTTATGTTTAAATTATATATGATTTAACACCTTGTTTTTTTGGCAGACCGTCTTTCTTAAAATGCACAGTATGGTATGGCTCAGGGGCAAGAAACCGTTTTCTTTTGGTGCTTCTGCCTCTCTTGCTGTAGAGAATCGGATAAAAAAATTGAAGCGTGAACACCTATTCCGCTGGGTCTTCGGAAGTACATCTGGGACATTATTTGGAAGTGACAATTTTCAAGTTATTCCATCCCCTACTTCTGTAGACTGAGATCTTTGATCTCTGATGTGAGGTCCAGGCCATGATAGTGTCAGTAAGCCCTTTGCATCCATGTCTAGGTTCCCAGAACATGCATTCTCTTGTCATCAGGCTCATAAAAGTTATCAAAGAGCTCTATCAGGTCAGCCAGCCATTTCCATCTGGAATCCTTAACCTGGTTCTGTATTGAAACATGTAAACATAGACTTTGCCGGCAGATAAGGACTGCTTGGCCCACCTAGTCTGCCCATTCCCTACCTACAGGATAAGCCGCAGATCCTAGTTAACCAACAGCCTACTTCTTCCTAACCCCCACAAGAATTGCCTTATGTCTGTCCCTGTTCTTGAATTTCCCACAGTTTTAGACCCCATAACCTCCTCAAGAAGGCTGTTCCATGCATCCACTACCCACTCTGTGAAAAATACTTCCTCACATTGCCCTGAACCACCCCCCGTCTTTATAGAAACAGACTTTGGCGCAGATAAGGGCGATGAGACAATTTCTTTACTTTATTTTTACCAGGGCTGCCAGTTCTGTACCTTTCTAACTTTGAAGGTGTGTTTCTGGTGGCCTCATATCTGCCAGATGAGTTAGCAAAGCTGTGCCCTATCTTACATGGAATTTTTGGTATTTTTCTCCTGGGCGGGCTAGTTTTGGTAATAGTACTGGGGTTTCATCTCCAAGGTAGCATTTACATAGCATGGTGATGAATGAAGGACGTAGAATCCATCCGTCTTCCACTGGGACAGAGTTGTCCTTTGCCCCAGCGAAGTTCCTCCCAAAGGTTAAATCATAGTTTCACCATAACCAAGTGATTAACTTACTGGTATACTTTACCAGTGCATCTTTGGAGGCCAACCACAGGCTCCATACCCTGGACTTTAGAGGAACTCTCTTATTATAAGGGTTCATGGAGAGCTTACCAGCTGTTTGTCACTTATGCTGAAGCTATTACTGGCAGACCTGCAGCAAAGCGGACAGTTGGCAGGTGAATCACCTCCTGCATCAACTTCTGCTGTAGGTTAGCTGGTGGGGAACCTTCTGTAGGGCTTAGAGCTCATTCCAGCAGACATGCCACTACCTCTGTGACTGCTTCCCTGGATGTCCCTATCCAAGAAATCTGCAGGGCTGCTACCTGGCGCTCAGCATACACCTTCATTTCCCACTACCACATCAACCTTGAGTCTCGCTAGGATGCTGGTTTTGGGACCTTGGTTCTCCTCTGTTTGCCAACTAGGGGTCCGAGCCTTACCTGTTCCTCCCATAGAACTGCTAAGAGTCTGCCAGCATGTGGATAGTGAACTGTATCCACGCTCCTAAAAAAATAGGGTACTCACCTGGAACTGTAGGTGATCTTCAGGATATCTTTCATCAGGCCACACCTATGGAACTATAGCTGCCAGGCACTAGGACCGCATGTAAACTTTTTGCTGGTTGCAGTCTTCTAGGGGCCGTCAGCTCTCTTCCCACCATCAACTATTCATGTCAGACTCACAGAGATACGGCTGCTTCAGTTGACCACCAGATTTCAAATTTCTTGATTTCTTTACTTTATTTTTTTCTTCCTAGTAATTATCACTTTATTTTTAAAGTGATTCACGTCTCCTGTATGGTGACTGACTCTGCAAAAGTCTTGCGATATTGCAAGTGCGGTGGGAAAATGTACAATGGCGATGAACATGGCGCCTGTGTCCATGTCTCGGTGAGGCCCCACAACGTTAGGGCCTGCAACATCTGCGGCTTCAAACAGGCTGCTGGTGCAGCCACAGAAAGCTCTGCAGTCTTTCTTCCTTGAACAAAAGGTAGCCAGAATGGAGAGGGAGCTCAGGTGAGAAGCTCCTCCATGTCGCCCGGCACCATCCATGGATGGGCTCTCGTTCTTCAAAGGCTCAGGACAAATCTTCTGGGAAACACAAGCACCAGGAGAGGGAGAGGAGCTTGGGTGATTTCCCCAGTATGCTGTTGGTTGCTGCTCCAGGTGTCAGTGTCTGCAGCAACACCTCCTGCCACCCAGACCCTCACTACCATAGGGTCTGCTTTGGCAGTGAGTTCACCAGATCTTGCATGGCCAGTGGCTCATCCACTTTGGGCCGTCTGATGCCCCGCCCGATGCTGCAACCCCTGCCACTTAGACCCCAGCTCCCTCATGGGCAGCTAGCAGTGGGTTCAGCCGGGCCTTCCTTGGCCATGATGGCTCATTGATGCTGGGATTCCTGCCTCCCCCTTTCTACACCCCAGGTCATTCCATTGACACCAGGAATCCAGCCTTACCCATTGGCGCGACCACCATCAACATCCAGGCGATGATCCCTCCTTTATGGAGATCATTCAGCGCCTTTCATCTCTTTCACCAGGCCTAATGGCGCTGGGGCCTACCAGACCAGCCTCTGTGTCGGTGCCTACCAAGGTTCCCTGGCTCCCTCCAGGGTGTCAACTTCCTTGCTGCCTTCCTTACACCACTCTGAGTCTGTTGCGAGGAGGCGGGAATACATTCCTGACATCTTCACAGGAGATGGAGAATGATATGAATGGAGAGTCCCTCTAGGTCTAACTCCACTGTCTACCCTGGGGTGAGGACTCCACAAGGTGTATACCTCGGGGTTATCTCGAAGACCCGTCCATCTCCATGATGAAGTAGCTCCAAACAGCAGTAGGGTTTGATGCTGAGGAGCAAGATGTTATCAGGAGAAACCTGGTTGAGTTCCTGGAACTACCAGATTCTCCTCAGAATGCTCCTCAGTGTGGCTCAGTTGGTAGCACATCTGCCACTTGACCACTAGGTTGTGGGTTCTGGTCCCACACCTGGATTGAGCTCATGTCTAAACTTCTGGTACCTAAATGCAAGTATTGAGGGGTGCTGTACTGTTGGGGAGTGCCGTTCTTCAGATGAGACATTAAACCTAGGTCCCTTCTGCCCATCCTGGTGCTGTCCTGGTGGGTGTCCAGGTGGAAGTAAAAGAACCCAAGGCACTCTTTGCAAAGAGTAGGGGACATTCCGGTGTCCTGGCCACTGTTCCCCTTCCCATAAAACCGGTTCATGCAACTGTCCAAGGCTGTGTGTGGGTGTTGATGTGCGATATGGCTGCCACTACACATTCAGTCACTTCACTGCCAGTCTAGCATTGCTTGTAAAAGTGCTTTGGGATACAATGTGTATGAAAAGTGCTATATAAATGCTGAGTAGTCTTCTTCTTTTCTATTCCTCCTCTACTAGTTGCTCTAGAGGATGCCACCATGGCTGCCTGGTACAGGCCAAGTTTTTCTTTTTATATAATTTTTATTGAACAAAGCTCATCGGACATTAAACAAAAAATCATTGTACAGTAATAGCATCTTAGAGTAAAAGCATAACTGAAGTCACAGATTCAGAAGCTCTCAGTGCAATATACCCTTATTACAGGAAGCAGTATATTTCTACAGATATCCCACAGAACCCATGAAACACCATATAAGTTTGTCGGAGAGGATTGAAAATCTATCCAACCTGTTTTCTCCTCCACAGCGGGAGCAGCACTCCAGGTCCCCCTCGCCAACTTGGGGTAAGGCACAAAGTCTTTGTCTGTCTGCGCTATATACCATACCCATCTTTTGCCATAAAGGGCAAGCTTGTCATGGAGCCCAGCTGTCAGTTTATCTAGCTGGTATATGTCCATGACAATCCTCCGCCAATCTGCAGTTGTGGGAATTATGGAAGTCGCCATTCTGCAGGTAATAGCTTCCTTGGCTGCCAAAATATGAAGTGGTAGTAATGTTTATGCCATGGAGGGTGATGCTGAGGCATGACTGACGACACCACCATTTCTACTGTAAGTTCAGCCTGCTCCCCAGACATTCTTTCAGTTCCTCTTGTAAGGTGCACCAAAGGGCATCAGCATTGGGCACAGCCAAAGATATGCCCTAAATCTGCCACTCTGCACTTACATCCCCGCCAACAGGCCCCATATAAGTAGGGCAGATATTTTGTGAGGACTGCTGGAGAACAAAAATAGCTGTACCTACATTTCCATGCATATTCTATACAGACTAAATTTGATTTGTGCCATGCCCAGAAAGGCAGGCAAAACTGTACCTAGCTCCGTCAGAAGCCTTTTTCACAGGGCAACCTCAGGCTGATTCAGTGGTAATAAATGCAGTCCATGATAGGTCTAAGAGACCCCAGCACCTCAGTTCTCTTTCCTCAGATAATGAGTCAAGGAAAAATATTTAGCCTAGAGGTTAGAGGACGAGGTGTGAACAAGCTGGTACTGTACATCCAGCAGACCAGACCTGAATTTGATTCTCACAACCTCCACTTGCATACTGTGTGACTTGAGCAAGTCACTTAACACCCAGTGCTCCCAAGTCTCCCTGAAAACAGGCACTTGTGTCTAGTGGGCCTTACCCAGTTACTAAAGACTAAAATAAAATGAAAAAAATTAAATAAACTGGACCTCATGGGCAAGAGGGCCTTTGCCTCTGCCACACTGGGTCTTAGGATAGCCAGTTACCAGGCCCATCTGATCAGATTCCAAAACACTCTCTGGAAAAGGCCAAAACCACGGTTCAGGCTGTTCAGGGAGTCCCCAGAAACAGGAGATGCTTAAGGCCCTCCAGACTGAGGCTGATGCAGGTAAACACCTCTTGAGTTCTACCTATGATATCTCCGATGTCTCCACTAGAGCAGCTGGTATTTACCTCTGACAACATTCTTGGCTCAGGGGATCAGGATTTGCTAGTGGTGTCCAGCAGTCCATCCTGAATGCTCTTTTCAGAAGTTACAAACTCCTTGGAGTGCATGGGCAGGATATCTGTTATAACCTACTCTGCAGTCAGTCCACTCACTTTACCATACCCAGCCAAAAGTGGGCAGAGGGTGCCCTTTGTCATGCCACCCACAGACACAAGTCAGGAGCCCAACAGCAGGGTAAGTGTAGAATGAGTGAAGTCTTGCCTACCCCTACCTCCACTACAGGAAAAGCCCTAGAGGTGGAGGTGCAGCCCGGCCACTGGTTCTGCTTCTGCATGATTCCTTACTAGACCCAACCATCCAGTACTCCAGGAGGTGGCAGTAGGGGGTCACTTTTCCCTCCACCTGGACTGGTGGAAGGAGATCACAGCAGATGCTTGGGTTCTGTAGTTCATAGAGCAAGTCCATATGCTAGAACTTCTGGAGTTGCTTCCAGAACCTCCCTCCAGTTAATTCAAGCTACCCTCCAGACCACATACCAGTGCTACTGGAGGGCGTTCGCACTGCTGCAGAAGAGGGCTTATAGAGCCAGTTCCCGGGTATCAGAGGAACAGAGGTTTCTATTCCACTTCTTTCTAGTCCCCAGATCCACAGGGATTTGAGGCCCATCCTGGACCTGAGAAGTCTGCACTTCTATATTCAGTACAAAAGTTCGGATGGTCACCCTGCAAGGCCTGCTGCCCCTACTGCTAAAGGGAGACTGGATCGCTCCTGTACATGCATCAAGGTTTGCACTCTCACAGGAAGTACTCAGGTACCTGTTTATTTTTTTTGGGGGGGCACTGCTAGTTCAGGTATTGCCCTTTAGCTTGTCATCCATGCCACGGATGTTTAACATGCTTGGCGGTGGTGGCAGCAGCCCTCAGGACAGAAGGACTGTAAGTCTTCCCTGTCTGGACAACTGGTAGCTCATAGCTCAGTCCCAGGAGCAACTTTCTCACAGCTTAGCGCACCAGGCAGCTGTTCAATGCTCTAGGGATCACGGTCAGTCTGTCCAAGTCCATCTTGACTCCTTTCCAGCACCTCGGAGATATACTGGACACTGCCCAGGAGCAGCCTTTCTGCCCCAGGACAGGGCAGAATGCCTGCTTGCACAAGCTCAGCTCCTTTACAGCAAACGGTGTGTCACAGCCAGGACATTCCTGTGGCTACCGGGCCTGATGGCGGCAGCCATTGTCATGGTTCCTCTGACAAGGCTAACTATGCCAGTAAAGAAGGTGCTTCAGTGGTGGATGGAAACCAGCAAGTTGTGCAGATGGACAGCATCAGTGTAGTGCACTGCATAAACAAGCAAGGGAGGGGGACTCAGTCAATACCCCTGTTCAGAGAAGCAATGAGAATTTGGTACTGGGCTCTAGAACATGGTCTAAAACTCCTTTTGGCAGTCCATGTTCTGGGCACCAAAATGTCTTTGCAGACAGACTAAACAGGTCACAGTCCAGAATCGCATAGTGGAGCTGCTGACCTCAATAATGGAAGACCTGTTTGACAGGTATGGTCATCCAGAGTTAGACCTTTTGAGTCCCCACTAAATGCAAAACTGGCGTATTTCTGCTCGCTTGCTCCTGGGCCTGGAGTTTTCTGGTGAGGCATTGTCTCTCTCTTGAAAGGAAGTTCTTCTACACCTTTCCTCTAGTTCGAAGGGTGCCCGATCAAGTTTCCGATGGAAGGAGCTGCTCTGATACTTCGTTGCTCCCTTCTGGCCTCGTCAGATCTGGTTCCCTCTGCAGCAGTTAGCGGTGGAACCTCCAGTTCTCCTGCCCTTTGCAAAGGTCTGCTGTCTCAGAGGCAGGGTACACTGATCCATCTGGACCTCAAGTCACTCAACCTCCATGCCTGGCTCTTGAAGGCGTAGTCATGGCTAGATTTGGGGTGTCCCAAAAGGTGGCTGATGTCCTGGTGGTGCTAGGAAGCCTTCCACCAGGGCCACTTATTCCATGAAGTGGAAGTGCTTTGCTTTGTGGTCTGCTTTCCATCACTTGGATCCTTTCACTTGTCCAGTGAATCAGATTCTGGAGTTCCTGCTGTCCCTGTCAGACACTGGACTGTAATACTCTTCTATTAAAATGCACCAGGCTGCGTTTTAGCATTCTGTGTGCCCATTGATGGCGTACGGTGGCGCAACTGATGGTGTCTGATACATTCTTGAGATATTCTTCATTTGAAGCCTCCATCCACAATCCAGTCCTGCCTTGGGGCTTTAGTTTTGTGCTAGAGAAACTTACTTTGGCTCCTTTCAACCTAGCCGTGACACACAAGCTATGCTTTCTGTCATGGAAAGTGTTATTTTAGTTGCTATTACTTCTGCTGAAGGATTCCGAGCTTCAGGCTCTGATGTGTGAGTCTCCTTATTTGGTTTCCGCAAAAACAGGGTGTATTTGCGTACCAGCCCTAAGTTCTTGCCAAAGGTGGTATCTGAGTTTACCCTGAATCAGACCATCCTCTCCTGCCTTTTTTATTTTCCGAACATGACATTTCAGAGGAGGCATTGCTCCATACCTTAGATGTGCAAAGAATACTCAGATATTATGTTCATTGTATGAGGAACTGCAGAAAGTCCTCATGGCTTTTGTTTCCTTCGCCTCTAGGAAAGAAGGCATACTGGTTTCTAAACAATGACTATCCAAATGGTTGGCCAACTGTGTTACCTTTTTGTTATAGGAAGTATGGTTAAAAACTTCCTGGGATTGTTCATGAGCCCTTTAGCCAGAGGCATGACCATTTCTGTTGCCTGTTTTGAAATGTCGGCTACGAAATGTGCTGCTGCAACTCGGAGTACTATTCACACTTTCACTGAACACTACAGTCTGGACATTGCCTCTGGGGAAGGGCAAGCTTCAGCCTGGCTGTGCTTCAGGGCCTCCTTTCTTGGGCCTATAGCGCCAGCCACCCAGACTTTTTCTCTCAGTACTGCTGGAGACTTGTTCAGAAGAGCAGTCACGTCACGGACAATACAGAGCGGACTACTGTTGCATGGACTAAATGATGCTGGTCAAATTGCCGTATTTTATACGGTCGCTACCTATAAAAGGCAAATTTAGAAATGCAGAAAACAGACAAATAGTCGCCATTTACATCCTCCTTCTTCTGTTGCCCCAACAGCATCCAAAAACAAGAATTCTATTCATTTAGCCAGTGCCACTATATTGAAAGCAAACTTCAGATGATGAGCCCAATGTGCACTGTTTCATTTAAAAATATTATTTATTCACTGCCAGTTTCCTCAGGCTTAGGGCACTTTGCATGTCATACAGATAATAACTAATTAAACTGAGCTCTACTGAAAGGAATCACAGTAAAAGTGTATCCTGGCACCATTCTAAAACACTGATCAATCCAGTCAGTAACTAGAAGGTCATAGAAACATAGTAACAGCAAGGGGGGGTCTGCTCAGAATTTCTACCTGTTTCTTTGACCACGGTCTGTCTCATAGAACAACACCTTAGTTCCTCAGTCCCTCTCCACCTCATGTTGTTGCCCTCCTTACTCCACTTTTCAGCATCACTATTGTATGTATTGCTGAGGATGTGTAATCGAGTACTGGGTCCTCTTAATTTCCATACAGTAAGCTTGCTTTGTTTGCCCACTGGGCAATGGCAGAGTGAGCTGGGGCAAACCAGTGCTGGGCTATTAAAGAGTGTAAACAGTGGCACAGACAATCGGAAGCTATGCAAAGAGGGCTGCAATGTAATTGTTGTTGTGGACAATTCAGAATATATGTGCCGAAATGTTCATGTAATCAAAAATCTGACAACAGCATGTCTTTTCCCCACTCCCATTTAACCATGCTTATTTGTAGCTCGGTGTTCTGTCCATATGCCATTCTATAGGTGTGGCCTGATGAAGAAATAGTCTCCCAAGAAGGTAGTACAGTTACACAAGAACTACCGTAGTGATAGACCTTCGAGATAATCTCTTTCATTAGGCCATGCTGTCCCACCCTCTGTCCCCCTTGGCCTCACGGCTTCTCAGTTCTTGTCAGTCCGCTCTCTCTCTCTCTCTCTCTCTCCCACTCCCTCCCCAGGATGGTCTACCTTCTGTTTTCACCTTGCTTAGTGGCAGGAACCTCTAGCTCTCCCTTGATTCCCCAAGAGGAGCTCCTCTGTGTATGCTGTCCAATGGGTGAACTGAGGAGGGCATGTGGCTGCCCATGCTTTTATGTTGAGGATGTCGACGATGATGTCGCTTGTGGGTGGCTGTAGTTCTATAGGTGGCCTGATGAGAGATTCTTTGAAGATCTACTGTTATCATATGTTCTAATGTAACTGAACCTTCTAAAAGTGGTATGTAGTTCACATCCACACAATCCACCTTTCCTCCCTGGGAAGTGACACATGGATCCCTGCTTCCAGCCCGCCAGATCTGATGTCACAGGGCAGAGTTGGGGGAATATACTGCCCAGCTACTGGGAGGAGTTTAGCTTAAAGACGTCCAGCAAATTAGCTATTCCAGTGGAACTGCCAGAGTATGGCTGTGAATCATATACTACTCCTAGAACTACAGTTACAAGCGAGTAACCTATTTTCAAACAACTTGATGTCTTGCTGTATTCTGTCAAGTGCAGTTAGCCCCAGCCTTTAAACTGCCCCGGAGAACAAAGGGTCAATCTTTCTATGCAGAGCATAGAATGCTGAGCTCGAGCTCGGTTGATGTTTCTGTTTCCTTTGAAAGCTAACCATCAGATTCTTTACTCCGCCTCACTGAACAGTCGCTCGGAGATTTCTCCTGCAGCTCGGTTCGAAAGTCGGTTGAAGTATCGGTTTCCGCTGTTTTAACCGAAAATGTTTCCCGATAGTCGGTTCAGTCTCTTTCTGTGGTACCGTGAGTACTAGATAGGTTTTGTCCTGTTTTTCTGTGTGGAACTTGTAAAAGTGTGGATCAGTTCGGCTGAACCGATCATTTGCTTAATTCTTGTGTAACTTTAGTGTGTGGTTACGGTCCTTATCGGTTCTTGGAAAAAAAATAAAATAAAAAGCGTGTTTTGAAGCATTTATTTTCAAGACCGTGACACGATTAGGAACCCGATAAAAGTCTTTGCCTGGCGGTTGCCAAAAACAGGGTAAGTTTGGCCATGTCTGAGAAACCCAAGAAAAAAATGGGCCCACTGGGTTCAACACTGCAGTGAGTATGGGGGAGGTCTTTACAAGGCCGATCCTCACACCACCTGTGTTCATTGTCTGGGTTTTGAACACCTCGATTCAGATTGCCAAATTTGCAGAAATTTTCCCAAATCTACCCTTGAAAAGAGATTAGGTAGACTGAGGGAAAAGGAGGCTGAGAAGTCCGCTGACCCTGATGGCCAGCCCGGTTCGGTTCCGACCGAACCAGAAGGAGTGCCTCTGACCAGGAGTGATGCTTTTTGAAAAGGAGAGCTGATCCCGAGGGGTCGGTTCTACTAAAAGAAAGCACAAAGAAAATAGTCCAGTTAGGATCCAGAAGTCCATGTTCTGACCGCTGAAGAAATAGCCAGAGCGATTTGGATTGTAGAATCGCTTTGTCGGTTCCAACCGATCTGGCACCCTTTGGCAGGGGCTCGGTTCGGTCTGTTCCCCAGTTCACGACTATACTCTGAAGAATTTTATGAACCAGAGTTTGAGGAGGAAGGGAGTTTGAAGATGATGATGGTGATGGTGAAAGTCTAGATGTGCCTGTGGAACCGGACATCTCCCCAGACGGACCTTCAGGTGTATCCTCCTAGGCTTTCTGAGTCCCTTCCCACTTTAATGATGTTCAGAAAGGTGGCTGAGACCTCCAGCTTCCTATGGAAGAGGCTATGGGGATCAGGAGGACCTGATTTTGTAGAAATGATGGACATCCCAGAGTCCAGGAGACTGTCTTCCCTTCACAAATCTTTGGGAAACAGACACAAAAATTCTGAAGTCTCCCAATTCTATACCTCCTGTGGACAGAAGAATGGACAAGAGGTATAGACTCTCAGGCTCAGAAACAGAGTTTTTATATCAGCAATACAGCCATGTTGGGGTTGTGCAGGCTGCTGCCTGTGCTAAGGCAAGCATTCCCTTGGCTTCACACCCCAGACAAAGACTCTAGGAAGATTGATGTCATGGCAAAACAGCTGTACATGTCATCTTCCTTGGGACTCAGACAGGCTAATTATATGACCTATACAGCTAGGTACCAGAAGTCCAGGTGGGACACTGTACTGGCCTTGCTAAACAGGCCTCCCTCCAGCTAGCAAGGAGCTGGAGGTGGTGGCTGCAGATGGGATTGAGGCATCTAAAGTTCAGTTTCGCTGCTGTGGACTCTAATGATGTGTCATCAAGAATCATTGCTACATCTGTAGCTCTTCGGAGAATGGCTTGGCTCAGATGTACTAGCCTCTCGTGAGGATACCCAGGCTAAGGCCATGGATTTTCCTGTAGTGTGTAATTCTTTGTTTGGGGAGCAGACAGAGAATTACATGAAGAAAATGGATGAGTACAGGACCACCTACAGGAGTGCTCAGGCCAAGGAGAGGCAGGCAACTCCTCAAAGGCAGCAGTCTAGGGGCAGACCTTTTCATAGGCCTTTTACCAAGCACAGGCCTCTTCTTCCTTTTCTCAGAGGGGCTCTTCAGAGGGAGAGGCAGAAGGGGATGAGTAGGGCTGCATCCACCCTCAGCCTAAGGCCCTGCCAAGCAGACACCCTGATGGGCCTGCCGGATCGACTCTCCTATTCCAGTAGGGGAAGGCTGGCTTACTTTGTCCAGGACTGGATGTCTATTGCATCAAACAAGTGGGTCCTGGAAGTAGTAAGCCAGGGACTGGTTCTCAGCTTCAGAAAATTTCCAAAGGTGAGAGCAGAGCTTTTCCACCTACAAATCTCTGAAACCCTTGCCCTAGAGGCAGAGGTTTCATCTCTTCTGGCTTTGAGGAGCCATAGAGAGAGTACGCACTACACTGGGGCAGGGCTGTAGTCTAGGTACTTCCTGACCCCAAAAGACCGGGAGTGGCGACCCATCCTAGACCTAAGATACCTAAACAAACATCTTTTAAAACCAAAGTCAAGATGGTAACTCTGGGAATAATCCTTCCTTCTTTAAGGCCAGGCTAGCCTCCTGGACCTCAAAGATGCCTACTTTCACATTCCCATCAGGTGCTCCCACAGAAAGTACCTCCGGTTCGAGTTGCCCTCAGGCCACTATCAGTGAGAGCAATGCCCTTTGGCCTAACCTTAGCCCCAAGGGTTTTCACAGAGTGCCTGGTAGTAGTAGTTGCCTTCCTAAGAAGGCAAAAGATTTCCATTTTTCCATATCTGGACGACTAATAGTGGGCCAGTCTCCAGACCAAGTCAAGTCTCACCTGCAAGTGACCCAGCAAGTGTTCACTTCTCTTGGATTTCTCTACCTTCCCAAGTCATTTCACAACCAGTCCAGCTTCTACCTTTATAGGGGTAGAACTGGACACAGTCAGAGCAAGAGCCTTTCTCCCTGGAAAGGGCAAGGGTTCTTATACAACTAGCCTCTTCCTTCAGCCTTCGGGTATCTCGACCAGCAAGGCATTTCCTGCAGCTCTTCATCACATGGCAGCTTCAACAGCAGTGGTCCAAGGGGCAAGATTCTAGATGAGGGATATTCTGTTCCATTTGAGAGCTTTTTGGTCTCAGAGGAAGGATTCCTTACCAAACTGATCCCAGTGACTCTGACCTTGATCCAAGCCCTTCAATGGTGGCAGGATCAGGACAATTTAAGACAAGAGGTCCCTTTGCCACTCAGCCTTATTCAGTGGTCCTACCACGGACGCTTCTCTTCTGGGCTGGGGGCCCATCTGGGGCTTTCACTGCCCATGGACTGTGGTCTCCTCAAGAATCCCTTCTTCATATCAATCTCCTAGAACTCAGGGCAGTTTTCTGGTCCTGAAAGATTTCTCTCGGTCAGTGTAGAGCAGGGTGGTTGAGGTCAGAACAGACACCACCACCACCATGTGGCACATCAACAAGCAGGAGGCACTCGGTCCACGGCCTTGTGCATGGAAGCCATGAAATTGTGGTCCCTGGCTTATTCCCTGCAGACCTCTCTGGTAGCAGTTCACCTTCCAGGGAAGGACAATGTGCTAGCAGATGCACTGAGCAGGATCTCTCGGGCCATCTTGAATGGTCCCTGGACCCTCAGGTGTTGAAAGTGATTTTTTCAAGGTGGGCACTCCAGAGATAGATCTCTGTGCAGCCCAGACAATCACCAACTTCCTCTCTTTGTTGCAGACCCCAGTCTTGGGCTCAGTCCCCTGGATGCTCTGATTTTGAATTGGGAAGAGAAATTTCTGTATGCCTTCCCACTCCTATTCAAAGTTTTAGTCAAAATAAGGTCTCATCCTTGCAAAGTGATTCTGGTTGCTCCAGATTGGGCCAGACAGCCTTGGTACCGCTGTTGTTTTCCCTAGCAGTCCATCTTCTCCTGTCTTTTCCCAGGAATTACAACCTGTTAACATCCAGTCAGGGAGGATTTGGTACCCCAATCTTCAGTCTCTCAATCTCAAGGCATGGCTCTTGAAGAGTTAGAGTTTGCAGATCTGCATCTTTCTCAGGGGTTCTGGATATTCTCAAAGCTTCTTGAAAGCCCTCCACCAGAAAGACTTATAACTCAAATGGAAGAGATTCAGCATTGGTGTTGTAAGCATATTTCCCAGGTACTGCTGAATTGCCTACGGTTCTGGATTATATGGTCCATCTTAATGGCTAGTCCTCAGACCAGCTACTCTCAAGGTACACTTGTCAGCTGTTTCTGCTTTCTGTCTGTGGGGAAGTTTTCTCACTATCTTCTCATCTTGTGTTCTGTAATTTTTAAAGGATTGCTTCACACTAATCCTTCTTTAGAGACCCCCCCTGCCTGGGATTTGAATGTTTGCATTGCTCAACTTATGCAACCTCCTTTTGAGCCTATGTCTTCAGCAGAGCTTAAGTACTTGACTTGAAAAACTGTGTTATTGGTAGCCATTACCTCTGCCAGGCGATCAGTGAATTGCAAGCCCTGTCAGTGGAACCTGATTTTATCTCCTTTCACAGGGATAAAGTGGTCCTTAGAACCAGTAGAAGGTTCTTGCCCAAAGTGGTTTCAGACTTGTATTTAAACCAGTCTGTATCTCTTCATGTCTTCTTCACTGATCATTCTTCCTCAGGAGGGAGGAGGCTACACAGTTTAGATGTTAAGAGCCCTTAGTTACTACATAGAGTGTACCAAGGGTCACAGGTTTGACCCTCCAGTTGTTCCTCACTTATGGAGAAGTGGGAAAGGGCAAGCTATAGCCAGGTGGATTGTGTCTTGTATACAATTCTGCTATAAAAACTGGGAAAGATTCCACCCTCAGGCCTGAGGGCTCACTCTACAAGAGGTACAGCTGCTTCCCTGGCTACTGCCAGGGATATCCTCTCTTACAAATTTGTCAAGCAGCCACCTGGAAAACAGTCCATACCTTTACCAAGCATTACTCTCTGGATAGCCAGGCTAGGAGTGATGCTCGATTTGGCACAGCAGTACTTCAGAGCCTATTCCAAGTAGGTTCGTCCCTCCTCCATGGAGGTACTGCTTAGTAGTCAGACTTGTCAGAATACAGCAAGACTTGTTGTTTGAAGAAAAATTACTCACCTTAGTAATTGTTTCTTCTGTTGGAGCCTTGCTGTATTCTGACCTCCTCCTGCCTCCTCTCAGAACCTGGTTTTGGGAAGTGGGTGGGCAGGTGCAGTGTTGCTCCTCAGGGGTGCTCCTTTTACACCCTCTTCTTTTGTTTGGGTGTTTATTTTATTATATTTCTGTTTGGTTTGGGTTTTGAGTTTTGGGTTTCTGACTTGAGTCTTCTTTTGGTAATCCAAAACTTTTGTTGCCAGTTGGCTATTGCATTTTTTTTTACAATTTCACATAGAATAGCTATTAGAGTGTTGCTCAGTAAGAATCTGATGGTTAACTTTGAAGGGAAACAGAGACATCAGCCGAGCTCAAGCTCAGCATTCTGTGCTCTGCATAGAAAGATTGACCCTTTGTTCTCCGGGGCAGTTTAAAGACTGGGGCTAACTGCACTTGTCAGAATACAGCAAGACTCCAATAGAAGAAACATAATTACTAAGGTGAGTCATTTTTTCTGTGAACTATTGTTGTATTATTTTATAAAATGTAAGTTATTTAGTACTTTGCATTAGTTTAGTTTATTTGTTATGGAGCAGTGTTTTTTTTTTTTATTTAAACCAAGTTCGAACAGTTTCCAGACTGGAGAAACCGTGGTTTCCATCAGTTCTTCTTTGGGTTTCTGATATTTAAACTGTTAAAAATAAAAGCTTTTTTCTATTTAAATTGTGTTTATTTTAAAATGGTTGCAGGGAGCATCCACTGTAAACATTTTAGCACCCTGTCCTGTCAGATGGCATGGCAGAGGCCCAGAGATTTACATTGTAAATCCTGTCAGCATTGGTAGGCAGAATTAATCATCCATGATCTTTGCTTTGATTGTTTGGGCCAAGATCACTAATTTGAAAATTAGGAACTCTGTACATTTTTGTCCCTAAATCAAAGAAAAGAGAGAAGCAATGGCAGTCCTCTGCACCCACTTTCACACCTGCTTTACAAGCATGCGCCTTGTTAACGAGACAATTACATATGGAGAATGGTTCTACTAAAGGTAGAAAGTATGCTCCAGGTGGCTGTGCTTCTTCGCAGTATCTGGCATCCAAGGAAACTGAAAATGCTGCAGGCGCCTCTGTAAATGAGCAGTTGTCTGTGGCAACTAAGGAGACAGGAAAGACTGCCAAGCAATCTAGTAAAGAGCGCAGGGTGTCTGGCAAGGGAGCCCTGATGCTTCAGCAGGCAGAAAGCAAAAGACTTTCAGACCAACAGCTTAATACTACTGCTGGCAAGAGAATAGCACCTACTCTTCCTCTGCCTGAAAAGCAAATGGAGGAATTGGTGCCAAAGGGGAGTATGTAGTTTCATGGAGGACATTAAAAAATTTGGTAGTCTTTACAGAGGATGCACTGCTTTGGAATGTCTGACCCTTACTCCCCCACACCAAAATCCATACCCAGTACAAGATTATGAGGAGGAACATATATCCCCAGATGATACTGCTGAGGATTTATTGGTAACCTGGTAGGCCTACTGAGACCACAAACAGTCCCTTTTTCAGGGGCGAGCCGGAGTTAATTACATACATTAAAGAGCACACACATCAGTGTACAGTTGCAATCAGTACAGGTTCGAGTATATACAAACATCATCAGGACCAAGTGATGAGCAGATGGTTAGATACAACAGATCAGCTTGAGAAGTACAGTCATACATGAGACACCCATGGGAGTAAGATAAGTAAGCAGTAATGATTGTCTAGTCTTCAGCAGTAGCAAGTACAGAGGCTTAATTCCAGCAGCTGGGTTTGAGACCCTTCCTAAAGACTCTGAGCGAGGTGCATTCCTGGAAGTCACTAGTGAGATGGTTTCAGACGGATGGGAGGTAGGCAGATAGGACCAGAGTCCCACAGAGGTCTTCACCTTGGGGACTAGTAGGAGCTGCCTGCCAGAAGACCTCAGTGTTCTGTTGTTCTTTTGGGAGCTAGAGTATTCTTTAAGCTAGGCGGGCATTAGATTGTTGAAGCTTGTAGGCAAGGCATAGAGAGGGATAAGATAACCTGCCTTCGAGAGAGGGCCGCTTCGGACAATAGTACCTTGCAATGGTGTTCCGAGGGTGAGGCCCTGCAGCAAAGCATCCGACCTATGGTATAGGAGTTCTCAGTCTTTGAGTCTCTGAGCTCTAACAGAGTGCAGTACAGGAGCTCCGTAAAGCAGAGTGGAGAGGAGAGTTCCATGGTATGGGGTGGCTAGGGTACTCCTCACCATGGGATTCAATCAGTTGTTGAAAAGCTGGTGCAGAGCTTGGGGTTTCAGCTTCATTGGGGACTGGGGCTCCACCTGGAGGATACAGGCCTATTCTGGTGCGTATGGTCTGCATCTGTTCAGGAGGGAACCAGGATCCTAGGTGATAGGTTTAAATGCTCATTGGCAAGCATTTCTAACTAGCTGGGGGCACTGAAAAGAAGGAACTCTAGGCCCCCACCCCCAAAAAAAATCTAGGTAGTTAGTGAGGTAAACACCAAGATAGAGCAGTCGATAGGGAGAAGGGCAGGGTAAAGGAGAAAACACAAAGGCAGTAAGGACAAGGATGGGGCAAAAGGAATAAGGCCATAAAAATGGAGGGTAATGAGTACCAGTGCCCGTAGTCTCAGGTAACAAGCTCCCTGAACCGGTGGCCTTGATGGAAAAGGGATGCCTGGTAGTGTGGCAGTCATGGAAACATGGTGCCCAGAGAACCATGACTGGGATGTCATCATACCAGGGTACACAATCTACAGGAGGACAGGGAGGGTAGAAGAGGAGGAGGAGTAGCTCCATGTAAGGGAAGGATCAAAGCAACGGAACTAAAGGGAAACAGGGAGGAGAGGAGGCATTGTGGGTCACTCTGAGACTGGAAATGGCACCATAATCCAAACAGGGGTTGTATACAGACCTCGTCCCAGGGGAGGAAATGGACAAGGAAATGATAGAAGCATCCTTAGGATGGCAGAGAAATGGGAGATATTGCCGCTGGGGGACCTGAATATGCCAGATGTTAACTGGAGCACTTCTGCTGCAGCCACATGCAAGAGCAGGGCAATTCTTAATGTCCTATAGGGGCATGCCTCAGACAGCTAGTTTTGGAACCCACTCTGGAGGGAGCAGTCTTAGACCTGGTACTCTAATGGGGATGGAGAAAGGATCTCAGATCTAGACATGGTGCCATCTGGGAACAAGTGACCACCAAACAGTGTGGTTCACGATAAACTTAGCTGTAGAGTCAAGCCTACACAAAAGTGAAGGTGCTGATCTTCAGGAGGCTGATTTTGTCAAAATGGGAGAGTGCCTCAGAAAAGCACTAGCAAACAGGCAAGAAGGTGGGTGGAGCAACAATGGGAAACATCAAAACCGCCATCACAGAAGCAACAAGCCTTTGTGTGAAGCAAATAAACAAATCAGAATGAAAGAAAAATACACTATGGTTCTTAAAAGAAGTGGCAGGAAAGGTTAGGAGAAAAAGATAGCATTCAGGAAGTATAAGGGGAAACAGAAGGAGCAGGACAGAGAACTGTACCAATTAAAGCAGAAGGAAGCGGAAGGCAGTCAGAATAGCAAAGGCCCAAACTGAGGAAAAGATAGCCAACTTGTTAAAAAGGGGAGAAACCTTTATAGGTACATCAGAGAGGAAATAAAGACTAAGGCAGGATACTGAGGCTGAATAAAGAGGAGGGTGGTTGGGCAGAGAGGATAGTGAATAAGCATGTATAATGAACGAATACATTCTGCAAAAAGGAAGAGGAGGGGAGGTGCTTAATCCAGTCAATAGAAGCACTCTGGATAGGGGTTTATATCAGTCTTTCACAGAAGAAAAGGTTCTGAAAGAACTCCTAAAACTGAAGGTGGATAAAGCAGTGGGGCCTGACTGGATTCACCCAGAATTCTAAAAGAACTATGGAGAACTAGTAACACCACTGACTACCCTTTTAACAAATCCTGGGAGGATGGTGTGGTACCTGAGGACTGGAGGAGGGTGATATGATTCCTCTTCACAAAAGTGGGAGCAAGACAGAGGCAGGAAACTACAGACCTGTCAGTTTGACCTCAGTGGTAGGGACAATGATGGAATCACTTATGAAGGAAAGAATTGTTGAGTACCTAGAGGCCAGTGGGGCACAGGACCCAAGGCAGCATGGATTCACAGCAGGAAGGTCATGTCAGAGGATTCTAATTGGTTTCTTTGACTGGGTGACCAAAGTAGTGGTAGTCCAGGGAGGGGCTGTGGACATGACCTACTTAGACTTTGTAGCAAGGTATTTGACACAGTCCCGCACAAAAGGTTAATAAATTAGCCAGCCTGGGAGTGGGTCCCAGAATGGTAGCCTGGGTAAAACATTGGCTGGACAACAGGGCACAGAGGGTAATGGTAAACAGAGTCCATGGTGAAGAAAGGGGATACTAGTGGTGTACACAGGGTTCAGTACTGGAGCTAGTCCTTTTAATGTCTTTATAAGTGACATTGCAGAGGGACTGGAAGGAAAGTATGTCTCTTGCAGACAACCCAGGTCTGCAACAGGGTTGATGCACAAGGTGGGGTGGAAAGGATGAGAAGGGCTTTGCAAGGTTGGAGGAATGGTCAAATATATAGCAGCTTAGATTCAGTGAAAGAAGTGCAAAGTAATGCACCTGGGAAACAAATATCCAGGGAAGAGTACACAGTGGGTGGTGAGATACTGACAACAACAAA
The DNA here is from genome assembly GCA_016271365.2 of Neoceratodus forsteri. Taxonomy (NCBI): domain Eukaryota; kingdom Metazoa; phylum Chordata; order Ceratodontiformes; family Ceratodontidae; genus Neoceratodus; species Neoceratodus forsteri. The sequence continues at coordinate 108,273,643 of JADMNL010000026.1, forward strand.
AGTGGAAAGGGACCTGGGGTAGTTATATCAGATGACCTAAAGGTGGGCAAGCAATGCGTGAAGGCAGTGAGGAGGGCTGGGGGATACTGGGATGCATAGGGAGAGGCATCACAAGTAGAAAACAGGAAGTTGTCATCCCTCTGTACAGACAGTTGGTGAGACCACATCTGGAGTATCATGCATTTCTGGAGACCCCATCTCCACAAAGACATAGACAGGGTGGAGGCTGCCCAGAGGAGCGCAAACTAAATGGTGCAGGGTCTGCGCCAAAAGACATATGAAGAAAGACTAAAGGAGCTTAATATGTGTAGCTTCGAGGAAAGGAGGGAGAGGGGGACATAATAGAAACTTTCATGCCTCTAGGGAATTAAAGTCCAAGAGGGTAGCATCTTTCAGAAAAGAGATGTGCATTAACAAGGGGCACAATTTGAAGACGGGGAGGGGGGGAACGGCTCATTGGTAATGTGAAGAAGTATTTCTTCACAGAGAGGTTGTAGATGCATGGAACAGCCTTCCTGAGGAGCTCGTGGAGTCGAACAGTGGGGAATTCAAGAATGCATGGGACAGACATAAAGGCAATTCTAGTCAGGGGTAGGAGGAAGTAGGCTGTTGGTTATCTAGGATCTGCAGCCTATCCATTAGGTAGGCAATCGGCAGACCAATTGGACCAAGCGGCTTTATCTGCCATCAGATTCTATGTTTCATTTGCAACCTTGAGTTTGGATTCTTGGGTAAGGAAAGGCCCAAGTGGTAAAGAAGGCCTAGCTTTTGGTTGAGTGTCTTGGTTAGGTAGTCGGCGTGGATCTTAAAGGAGCAATCCTGATCCAAGTGCATGCTTAGATATTTGATGCAGTCGACAACCTCACCTCCAGGCCATTGGAAAAGGTAAGGGACAATAGGTGTGGATGGCTTGGACCCATACTTTGGGACCAAATAACATAGCTTGACGTGGTTCTATGCCAGGGATTAGCAAAGATCATTCCTCCTAGACAGCATTTGTGGGCCAGATGGCTAGCATGCTGAATCTACAGTCCAGTGAACCCTGGTGGCTGTAGATGAAGCTGAATTTATTAGAAATCTGGGGCTGACCTCAGCAAAGAGTGTCAGTCCCTTCACAGGGCAAGCCATAGAGAAGAAGATGGAAACATATGTGATAATCAGTGATGGTTCTGACTGTATTTACACCTACCCTGATCCTGAGGAGTGATTCATGCAGCTGCTTATGAAAAAACAAAAGTTAATCTGGCAGCTGCACCCCTGGTAAGGATTCTAGAAAGCTGGAATTTATGTCAAAAAAGGTATACATTACCTCTACAATACTACTTACATTTGGTCATGAATCCCCTCTCCCGACCATGATCATGTCATGTTAGAGGATAATGCATGAGCAGCAGAACACAGCAAGCCTGTGGTTGCATTGAGAGGTTTCTGTGGCAAGCAGGATCTTCAAGAGTGAAGCTTGAGGGATTCCCCTATTTGCCACAGAAAACTCAATGAAGAAGATACAGGTTTGTTTGTGTGTTGATGCCCATGCATATTCTTTAATAGTGTATGGGCCATACCTATTTCAGGCACTGTGCTTCCTTTCAGTGAACTGGTGGTTGGGGAGTGGGGCACCCAAGGCTGCTGGCGTTCAAATTACAGATTCAGCATGTGGCTAGTGACTGCAGCTGTTTCTGTAAGTTCAAGTTAAAAAATAATATAGCTTCTAGCGTGATAGGCCAGAGGAAAGCAGCCTGCAGCATCATAGCATCATTCTAGTTGTGCCTCAGTAGTGACATCACTACTGCAGCATAAGAACATACTGATGCCACTACTGCAGCACAACAGCCTTATTCCAAGCATGGAGTTCCATGCAGAACAACATTCCACTATACATGTTATGATAATGCCCATGCTCTTTGTTTGCTGTGACCCCACTTTGTTAGCTTGCTTTAATTTCTGCTTAAATGTACTGTACTTACCATTAGTTTTTTCCTGTCTGTAATGAACCTGTATGTGACTGTTCCTGCTTCAGTATGTTAACCTGTTGACTGCTGCCATCTTCCTAGGACCCCATGAAAACAGTATTCTGCATCTCCTGGGTTTATCCCAGTTGGAGTAATTTCAGTTATAAAATGGCAAGAAAAATCTAGAAATCTCATTGGCCAAGACAGATCAGCTGACCGTACATTAATTCTCTATATACGACAGTCATCCTGGTCCTAAACTACATTACACAATGAACAGATCAGTCCTCCTACAACCAGAACTATCAGTCTCCCTACAACCAGAATTGATCTTACACCACAAACATGGCACTACCTTTACACTGTAGAAACCTTCAGCTGGGCCGAAAATTAAAATTATCTTAAATATAAAATAAAACAAATTAAATGTTGTTTACCAGATCATCACACTCTCCTATACACATAAATAAATTATAAACATTAAGTGGTGTTTATAGTTTTCATTACAACTGTTTTTGCTAACAGTGAAAAATCCTCTTCTATCTTTATCTGCTCATCAGGGAAATATCTTCTGCTTTCCCTAACAAGTGAGATAATTGAGTCTCTAGCTCTAAAACAGGCCTTTGTTGTCTGTGTTTACAGTGTGTTAGTAGAGGGACAGTCTGCTAGTAGAACTGAGCAGAATTTTGAATCCTGTATTCATGGTAAACATTCCATGATAAACATTCCATTTCTTGAATGTGGGGAAACACAGAGGGAAAAAAAACAGAATGAAGAAAGTAAGCAATAATACTATATAAACAAAGAGAAAAGGTGGTAAATGACTCACCCTGCTGTTTATATTTTAGGACAGAGCGAGCAGATCTTACTTAGAAACAGCTCTTGCAGCAGGTTACACTATTAGGACTGAAGCCGGCAGGCACCAGGATCCCATGGCAATTTTCTAGCTAGCAGTATTCAGCGGGACCACCCTTGACGCCGGGTCCCGCCCCAACGCCAGGCATTGTACATAGGGCGGTCCCCAGAATCCCCAGTTTCTTTCCGCGCCGAGTCACCAGCATCGCCTCTCGGTCTCTACTCTAGCACACAACGACTTAGAACTTCAAGAGTTTCTCCAGACTGATGTCCTCTACAGCTCCTTCAATCGAGGGACACCTTTCCAGGTGTGCTCATGGAAAACAGATCCCTTTATGATCCTCATTCTCCTGTGTGCAGTGCTTAGGCCCGTTCCACGACACCAAGTCCTGCACTTCTGCCAAGGGTTCAACAGCCGCACCAGGATCCACCGTCAGAAGGCACTTCGGCTTACTGCTGGAAGAAAGACTTAGTAGGATAGACCAAGAACCTTGCTCCAGGGGCAATTTTCTTCCAAGGCCCATAAACACCGGGAGAAAGTAAGGTCCAGATCCTCGAACTGGGCCTCGACTCTTGTAGCTCAGGGCTTCACCAGATCTGACCGCCTCCTCCAGGGCTCATTCTCAGCCCCTCCGTCAGAGTCCGGCTTCAGGCAGCTCTTCGACTCTCCAGCCCATCAAGACTTCAAGGTCATCGGCTTCCTCTACTCCTCTCGGCCTCCCAAGTCTTCAGAATGCCACAAGTCTCCTCATCGACCACCGCCAGGACCCCGACTCCAGGTCGGTCTCCAGCGTCCGGATCCACCGCCCAGGAAGACTAAGGACCTGACGCCACTAAAGCGACGTCGGAACCCACGCCTGCCAAGCATACAAAGCCAGCTAGGCATTCGCTGAGCCACAGATACCAGCCAGGCACCAGACCCCAGCTGGGCGCTCACGACCTGAAGACGCCGGCCTCGTGATTCACCTTAGCCAGAACTACTCCCCAGTCACCGTGCACACCGTCACAGGGACTCAGCGGAGGAGGACGATGCTGCCTGAAGAACCCATGGCAACACTGAGGATGCTGGGTCCCGAGGGAACCTTCGCCAACCCGAGACACCAAGGATCGACGCCCCACTCCTGGTGACAGACCACTGGCACCAGGCCCGTCGCCAGCCTTTGAACCTGCAAGAAGTAAGGACCTCTTTACTTTCTGGTGGGACACCATCCGAAGGTTATGGTCCCTTAAAACCTCCTCCACCACAGGGGCCAGCAGGATGACCACCAACCCCTAAGGAGCCGACTCCACCTCCCAGGGTAGATCCCAAGGATAGGAGAAGGCCTCCTCAAGATTCCCATCAGGGTCTCCCAACCCCAAGCGACCCAGACGCCTGCTGTATTCTCCTTCAGGGAGGACTCCAGATCGATACTTTGGATTACTCCAGATCTCCTTCTCCACTCAGCATTCAATCACCTGACCCACATGACCTGCCCAGGCCTTCTCCAGATGATCCCTCTTCTCTAGATCATGAGGCACATCCAGGACAAAATGGAATGGGAAGCTGAAGACCTCGACCCGAAAGACAGCCCTTGCCCATTTTCTTCGTAGAAAGCCCCAAAGCTTGTGGTAGTGCCACCTGGTGGACACCTTCTCAGGCGTCACCAAGGCTGCGTGGAAGCGCAGCACTCTACGCCTGCGGTGCTGAAGAAAGCTGACCACCTGTACAAGGCCCCAAGAGAGGACCAGTACTTGGCTCAACAACCTCTGGCAGACTCCTGGTCATTATGGCCTCACATGACTGGTCTCAGACTGCAGCACATGAGTACACAGCCACCGGACCATAAATCCAAACAATTGGATGCCCTGGAGCGATGTGTGCATGCAGCTGCTACATGCTCCATCTGGTCCCTGAACTACCTAACCCACATGGTACAGTTTCAGAACGCCCTATGGGAACAGGGCCAGGACCTGGTCGATAAGCTTCCGGATGGCGATCAGAAGGTGGAGCTCCTAAACCTTCTCTGCACAGGGTCTGATGTGGGTACCCAAGTACCACGAGGTGCATATGATTCTGCGGACTTGTCCCCAGAGCTTCAGCTTCAGGCGCCTGTCTCCGGGCGACACTCTTGGCTCTGCGGTCTCCGCTTCACCCCAGACGTACAGAAAACATTCTTGACATCCCCTACAATGGCTGAGTACTTTTTTGTGAACCCTCGAGAAGGTTATCACCAAACTCCAGGACACTGGGAAGGCAGTCAGGTCTGTACAGGTCATGTACAGATCCAGGCCCGTTCCTTTCATAGGAACCAGAGCTGCGCAGCCGGCAACAAAGGCAGCAGCCACGCTCCGCCAGCAACAAAGGGCACATTTCAGTGGAAAGACCAGGCTATGTCGCCACCAGGCAGAGCTTAACGCCACACTAAACCAGCCCAGCCTGCAGGGACCAGTGCTGCCACAGCATGACTTCTTCCCTGCCCCCGCCTCTCCTCTGGATCAACGGGCACAAAGGTCGGGGGTTGCACCGCCGCCACTTTTAGGGTGACAGTCAATTATCACCGACCGTGGGTTCTCCAGTTGGTCAAGAAAGGTCACTTTATAGAATTTCTCGACCACCCACTAGCAGGACCTCCCTGCTTTCCGCTATTTGGGTCGGCAGGAGGTGCTCGTGCTCATGGAAGAGAATCGAGAGCACATACCACGGAACCAGAGGGGTGCAGGTATTATTCTCACTTCTTTCTGGTTCCCAGGAAAACAGGGACCTCTGTCCGATACTGGACCTCAGTGACCTCAATCGAGTCGGTCCTGTGCAAACGCCGCGCATGGTGACCCTCTCAGGTCTGATTTCCATGCTCAACCAGTGCGCCTTTCTAGCTGCCCTTGGACATGCAGGTCGCTTACCTGCATATACCCATTGCTCAAGCGCACCGGAAGTTTCTGCGCTCGAGTTCCAGGGCCACCATTATCAGTTCCGAGCCCTCCTTTGACTGTCATCGGCACCTCGGTATTTATGAAGTGTATGGGGTTGTAGCCGCACTCTGAGGAGACAAGGCCACTACGTGTTCCCCTGCCTGGACTACTTGCTTCTCATGGCGCCTCTTGGGAGGCCTTGATGTCCGCCATTCATTATACTCGATGTCCGCTCGAGACACTGGGTATCATGATCAATAAAGAGAAGTCATGCCTGGTTCCGTCACAGACTCTGCAGTTCATAGGCGCAGTTCTGGACACTGTCCAAGGGAAAGCTTTTCTTCCCAGGACAGAGCAGATCACATCAGATCCCTCATCAGGGACATTTCGCGAAGAAGACCGCTCCTGCCAGATTGGTCCTTTGCCTACTGGACACATGGCTGTGGCATTGCAACAGTCCCACTTGCCTGCCTCCACATGCAGGTCACCCAGTGGATGTTACGAGTCCAGTGGGATCAAAAGCAAGACCATCTGTAGCTTCCAACCGATCACGAAGACCATAATCCGGGATTGGCAATGGTGGCTAGATCTTAAGACTTCTTCGATAGGGGTCCCCTTCATTGCGCCTTTCTCCGATTGTGACACTCTCCACAGACATCTCAGGGCTCAGATGGGAGCACACTCAACAATGTCCGGGTCTCAGGGCCTGTAGACAACCCAAGAGACTCATCTCCACATAAACATCCTGGAAATGAGAGCAGTTCTTTATGCTCTGCAGGCCTTCCAGTCGGAGATTCCACGGGCACCTTGTGTTACAAACAGACAATTTGCAGTGATGTATTACCTCAACAAACAAGGAGGCACCCATTCTTACCCACTTTATAGGGAGGCCATGAGGGTGTGGGATTGGGCTTTGCAACACGGCGCAAAACCTCAGTGCTGTTCAAATCCCAGGAGTGGACAGCGCCATTGCAGACGGCCTGAGCCGCTTCAGGCCAGAGTCCACGAGTGGGAACTACTCCAGGAGGTAGTAGAGGATCTGTTTCACAGATGGGGTACACCAGAGTTGGACCTTTCGCTTCTCATCCAACGCAAAACTGCCCAATTTTTTTGGCTAGATCCAGGGCCTTGATGTTTTCTGGTGAGACGCGTTGTCTCTCTCCTGGGCAGGCAGATTCTCTATGCCTTTCCCCTTTCCATTGATCCAGAGGGTCCTTCTGAAACTCTCGAGGAGCAAGCAGTGCTGATACTCATCACGCCGCTCTGGCACAGGCAGATCTGGTTCACTCTGTTACATCAGCTATCCTGGGAACCTCCGGTGCCTCTGCCAATCAGCTCTTACTTGGTCTCAGGAGGAGGGCCTTGGTCCATCCGGACCTCCGCTCCACTGAGCCTGCACGCTAGGCTCCTAGAGACACAGCCATTTTTGCGACATGGGGTCTCGCAAGAGGTAGCTGATGTTCTGGTGGCTGCGAAACTGGCCACTCATGCTACTTACGCCATGAAATGGTGCTGCTTTGCCTATGGGCTCAAGCGTGGGGTTTTCGCCTAGACTGTCCAGAAAAGCTGGGCTGACTACCTCCTGTCTCTTTTTCAGACAGGCTTGGCTCTACTCTCGATCAGAGTACACCTCTGTGCCATATCAGCCTATCATTGTCCTATAGGCCAACGCAATATATGCAGTTGGACACTGTACGAGCCTTCCTGAGAGGTATTCTCCACCTTAGACCTCCGGATTAAGGATCCATTTCCGCCATGGGTTCTACCTTTGTCCTGGAGCAGCTCACACTGCCACCCTTTGAACCAGCCACGGATTGCAAGCTACGCCTTTCACTTGGAAGACATTGTTTTAGTTGCCGCTACCTCGCCAGAAGAATTTCTGAACCCATGCACTCATGTGCAAAGAGCCTTATTTGTTTTTTCATCAAGACAGGGTATCCTATGGACTAATCCCAAATTTCTGCCTAAGGTGGTCTCAGCTCCCTTAATCAGTACATCGATCTACCAGTGTACTTTCCTAACTGTTCGAATAGAGGAGAGGCCCTGTTGCACACCCTAGATGTGCATAGATGGCTCCGATACTACCTGACCAGAACCAAACACCACTGAAAATCGGACCAGCTTTTTGTCTCCTTTGCCCACAGGATGATGGGAGCTCCTGTTTCAAACAGTCGCTGTCCAGTGGCTCATTCAGTGTATCACGCTCTGTTACCAGAAGCGCAGCAAACCCTCACGGCCTTGCTTAAGGGTCATTCTGAGGGGTGGCTACCTCCTTGGCGGCTCTTAAGAATGTGTCCACCTTGGCCATCTGTGCTGCAGCTACTTGGAGTTCCGTACACTTTCTTCAGGCATTATAGCCTGGATATTGCATTGAGGCTAAGAGCAGGTTTTGGTTTAGCAGTCCTTCAAGGACTTCTGTCCCAGGCTCAGGTTCTATTAAGGATTTCTACCTTCCTCCTCCCAATGGTGTGGGATTTCCATTATTGCTTGGGAATCGGTCCTAGATGAACCTGCTGCAAGAGCTGTTTCAAGTAAGATAGTACAGTTATGTAAGAACTTACCGTAATAGTAGATCTTTCAGAACAGTTCTTGCAGGAGGTACTTTCCCTCCCACCATGCCCGCTGGAGGTAGATTCTGTTCCAGCATCCTTCTCCTAGGATCAGGTGTCTCAGCATCTCTCGACTGCCATTTGATGGCGGATCCACAGTCTCCTCTCTGATGTCATCCAGCGGCTGGGAGTCTCCAGCGGAGAACTGGGGATTCTGGGGACCCGCCTCATGTACCTATTCTGACATCAGAGAGGTCCCGCTGAATACTGCTAGCTAGAAAATTTACGGGATCCTGGCGCTCCAGCTTCAGTCCTGATGGTGTAACCTGCTGCAAGAGCTGTTCCTCAAGATCTACTGTTACAGTAAGTTCTACGTATGTGTACTTTAATGATGCTGTCAGTGAGTGTGGTAGTTTTGAACTATGCTCATGCTTGCAGCACTGGGGAACTGAGAAGCCTCTGTTCTAGGGACATGGATATGTTGTTCATCCACACTGTCTGGCAGGTATCCTTGCCGCTTAATTCTTGCCGGAAGGTCTTCGTGCTGGCTCCTCCCACCCACCTGTGGTAAACTCACGGCTCCGCCCCATGACGCCAGATCTTCCTTACCACTTGGAAGCTCAGGTTCCCTCCTTCGCTCCGCGCTTTAGACTGGATCCTAATTTGTTCGTCCGAAATTGGTTTTGAAGTTTTCTAAACTTCGGTCTTCATCTTCCTCGTGGCGGTGGGGACAAATCTGTTCCCAGCTTTTGGAGGTGCCCTTGCGGGCAGAAAATGTCCAGGACAGATATGCACTCCACGCAAGGCCGACTGCTTAGGCCTAGATCACGCACCGGCAGGCTTGCGAAGTTGTGCCGCTTTTCTCGGCCAACGCTGGGACCCATCGCACTGCCCGCTTGAAGCTCGGGCACTCGGAGAAATGTTTTCCGCCGTAAAATCCAAAGAGGCTCACATGGTGTCCAGGTGGCTGGTTCGGCTAAGCAGCTCGAGCAGTTGATCGCCTCTGAGGAGGAGGCAGCCCAGGCTGCATCTTCCTCTCCCTCGGCCGTGGCATTTATCCCGCCTCTCTGAGTTCCTCGTATACAGCTTCGCTCAAGGAGCTTGCCAGTCCCTTCCATGAAAGGAGAGGGGCCTCAAGACATTCTTCTCGGCCCAAGAAAAGGGAGTCGAAGGTAAGTCCCACCGCCGGGCGTCGGGGGCGGGAGAGGTCCCTTCCCGGCAGCTGACCGCCGACTTCGGTCGTGGAGCGTGCTGAGGCCGCTGGCTTCACGGTGCCCCCATCAGGCCAGCCTGCCGAGACTCCATCGAGGAAGTCGGAGATTTTCTCGATCCGATTAGACGGGCTGTCGACTGGAGAAGCCGACAACCCTACTTCACACGGTTCCCCGGTGGATACCGAGGATCTGCCTGCTCTCGGGACCGCAGTGCCTGGTTAAGTTCTCGAGCTGAGGGAAGAGCGGTATCCCGCCCTTCCAGACCCACCGGTTCCCCGAGGGTCTCTGTCTCGGACCTTCTCGTCCAGCCGCTCCCACCATCGGCGGTCTCGGTCTCGCTACCATAGTAGCGGTGATGCCCTTCTTCCTCCTCCTCCTCCTCGGCGAGAGAGGCTGCGCGCAAGTGCGCCGGTGATACGAGGATCTTATGTGGCAGCAGTTGCTGTTATCCGGGTCTAAGCCTACCCGGCCATCAAGTGGCTGTCGCCTGAACGCCCGAGCAACCACTTCGTTCAGTCGAGGTTGCCGCTCCAGGCCAGTTGCTAAGCCGAAACCAGCTGGTCCACCGATTGTGGTGGAACCTCCGCCTCACAACCGGTCGGGGCACCGACCAAGAATTCTCGGTCGGGTCATGGCCTGCCCCACAGGTTGTCGATCACCCTCACTCCCCGACCCCTCAGCAGGTGGAGGGTGGCTCAGGCCGAGGCAGCTCTTCGCAGACACTTCGAATCTGGATGACGATTCCTCCCTGTTCTCCAGGCAGTGCGATCTGGAGTCCTCCGGGGCCAGTCAGTGGATGATATAGCCCATCGTCCTTCTTGGGTCTGCTTCGACTCATCTCGGAGTCCACCGGGATGCAGCTCGAGCTCATGTCCAGATGGGCCAAGTATCCCTGACGGAGATTCTGGACTGAGGGATTCTCCCACGGAGGCTTTTCTGGTGGCTGAGGCCATTGTCGGCCCAGCCTTGAGCTTTGGCAGCGCCTGCTTCCTGTCCTGCGCTCGGCCAGGATGGCCAGGAAGTATGCGGTCCCTACCGCTCTTTGCCCAGTTTTCGCAACAACCCTCTGCTGAGGGGTTAGTCACCACAGCGCTTCCCGGCATTCCAGTAACGCTCGATGTGGACAAGCCCCCGACAAAGAGTCCAAAAGCTGGACTTTGCCGGTGCAAGGTGTACGCTGCGCCCCCTCGGCCTCCGACATGCCAGCTCAGCGTGCTGATGGCACACTTCTCCCACGCCTTCCTGAGCTCCCTGGATGAGGTTGCCCTCATCTCCCACCTGACCTGCAGACCACAGTCCGCCAGGTGCGGCACCAGGGTAGGGCGGTGGCGAGCAGCAGCTTCAGACTGCTCTGGACATAGGTGATTCCTGTGCCAGGTCAGTAGCGGCAGCGGTGGCCATGCGACGCAGGGCGTGGTGAGGATATCCACCTTCATGTCGGATACCCAGCACAAGCAGGTGGACGCCCCTTCTTGGGAACTGATCTTCGACCTTGGAGTAGAGGGACACCTCCAGCGGATCGAGAAGTCCAATGCCACTCTGGACTCGGGTCACCTCCACCCAGAGGGACAAAGGCCCGTCAGCAGCAGAAGTCCTTTCGTCCTTCGCTCCTGCTTCTCGACCGCCCAGCAGCACCAGCAACAGGGCCAGCAGGCTCGCGCTTGGTGTCCCAGCCCGACGGCTTCCTCCAACAGGAAGCAGGGAGGTAAAGGCCGGGAGGTCCCTCGGCCGGTTCTTCCTCCAAGCCTGCCCAGAGACGGGTTGAGGGGTGCTGCCCCAACCTCGTCACTACCCCTGGGTTCCCCTTGAGACGGCTCTGCCACTCCTTTCCGCCTGGTCCGCTATCACCACAGACTGCTGGGTGTTGAGGTGGCAGGAAAAGGCTTGCCTCTGGAGTTCGAGCAGGTTCCGAGCCATGCGCTCGGGAGGCCACGGGGTCCGCAGCTCGCTGTCGGCCCTGCCCGGGCCAGTATTGCCCTGCTCCTCAAAAGAGGTGATCAGGAAGGTGGCGGATCCTCCTCCAGACCCAGGGTTTGTGTCCAGGTACTTCCTGGTCCCAAAACGGACGGGGCTGGCGCCCCATTCTCAACCTGCACACCTGAACAAGTTCCTAAGGTCGCAGTCCTTCAACATGGTCACTCTGGCTCAGATAATCCCATCCTTGGAACGAGGCGTGTGGTTCTACTCCTGGATCTCCAGGACGCGTTCTTTCACGTCCCAATCCGTCCGTCCTATCAGAGGTTCCTCCGCTTCAGAGCGGAGGAATCCCTATGAGTTCCGGCCATGCCTTGGCCTATCCTTAGCTCTCAGGGTCTTCACCAAATGCATGGCAGTGGTGACAGCATTCTTGCGCGCCAAGGGGTCGGTGTACCCTTACCTGGACGATTGGCTGATAGCAGCCCTCCAGATTGGAGGTGGAGCAGTCCAGAGATCTGGCCTCCAGGTTTGCCTCAGGTTGGCCACCTCATCAACGGGCTAAGTCGGAACTTGTGCCAGAGCAGGTGATTCTGTTCATCGGGCAGAGCTCGACTCTCTGCAAGCCAGAGCACGGCTCAGCGGACAGGGCCGAGGTTCTTTCCTCCTTGCCCAGTCATTTCTGGTTGGGCAGTTGCGCCTGCCGGGACTTCCTGCGCCTCCTGGGCCTCATGGCGGCCTGCACCAGTGTGAGTCCGTTGGGCTCGTTGGTACATCGTCCCCTTCAGTGGGGACTGGCCTGCCAATGGTCACAGCGCCACGATCCGCTGGACCGGCTGTGACAGTGACCCAGGAGATGTGGAACGCCTCCAATGGTGGACCGCTCCAGCACATCTGCAGGAGGGTATCCCGTTCGTCCGCCCTGAGCCGACGGTCTCTCTCTCTCGACCGGCGCATCTCTGATGGGTTGGGGTGCTCATCTGGGGAACACCGGCGCACGGCCTCTGGTCCCTCGGGAGTCCAGATGCCACATCAATCCGTTGGAGCTCCATGCGTCCGGTTTAGCTCTCACCGCCCGCTCTCGCTTTCTACGGGTCAAGTGGTTCAGGTCCAGACGGACAACACCACGACTATGTACTATCTGAACCGCCAGGGCGGGACGCGCCCCATGCTGTTATGCAAGGAAGCTCTCCGCATTTGGTCCCTAGTGCGCAGCCTGGAGGCGGATCTCCTAGCTATTCATGTGGCAGGAGCCTCCAACACCCTGGCCGATGCCCTAAGCCAGATAGGGTTGTGTCTCACGAGTGGTCTCTCCTGCCGGAGGTAGTACAAGATCTTCTCCCACTGGGGCACACCTCAAGTGGACCTGTTTGCCTCAGGAGAATGCGGTTGAATCTGTTCCATGCCTGCCCCTCAGCAGGGCTTGCTGCAGGGGATGCCTTCTCGAGGCTGTGGACCTCGGGCCTCTTCTACGCCTTTCCCCATTTCCCTTGATCCACAAGTGCTTCTCAAGGCGAGGAGGGACAAGGCGAGGTGATTCTGGTAGCCCCAGACTGGCCCTGCCAGTTCTGGTGTCCAGATCTCCTCAACCTCAGCTCCAGGCTCCCGAGGCTGCTTCCAGTCCACCCGACCTGATCTCTGTCAATCAGGGACGTTATTCCATCCGAGCTTCAATCTCTGCACCTGACGGCCTGGTTCCTGGAGCGGCTAGAGTTCCAGGCTTTGGGTCTTTCGACGAGGTCCTCAACGTCGTTGAGGCTCCCTAAGGTGTCGACCAGGAATGCTACACCTTCAAATGGAAGAGGTTTTCCATTTGGTGTCAGGGGAAGGGCTTGGACCCTTCCGACTGCCCCTTGGCATGCATTCTGTACTACCTGTGGTCCCTTTCTCAGCAAGGGCTTCAGTCGACCACCTAAGGTGCATCTGGCGAGCATCTCTGCTTACGGACACGGGCGGCAAGCAGTCGGTGGTACAGGAGAAGGTGGTCGAGGCTTTTCAAAGGCCTTGACTACATTTCCCCTCGGTGCGAGAGCCTCCACCTCCGTGGGATCTACTGCTGATTACAAGCTCATGGGCAAGCTTATTCGAACTGATGCACAGGTGATCTTTCACACCTGTCGTGAAGACTGCCTTCTTGGTGGCTATCACGCCAGCCAGAAGGATGGGAGAGCTTCAGGCGCTTCCATCGAGCCTCCCTACCTGGTCTTCCACAGGGACAAGGTTGTCCTGCGCCGCCGCCACCAAATTCCTTCCGAAGGTGGTGTCGAGTTTCACCTTAACCAGGTGTTGACTCTGCCGGTGTTCTACCCCAGTCACACCCTCGAGGCCGAGTATAGGCTCCATACTTTGGACCCTAGACGAGCGCCGCTACTATAAGGAGCGGACGGGCTGAAGTTCGAGAGAGGTTCACCAGCTGTTTGTCACCTACGCTGAAGCCGCACTGGCAGACCTGCAGCAAAGCGGATGATAGGCAGGTGGATCACCTCCTGCATAGAGCTCTGCTACAGGTTGGCGGGCATGGAGCCTCCCAGAGGGATATGAGCTCATTCTACCTGTCATACCGCTGCATCAGTTGCTGCTTCCAGGGCGTCCCTATCCAGGATATCTGCAGGGCTGCTACCTTGAAGTAGACACATACCTTTATTACCCACTACCACATCGACCTAGAGTCACGCTGGGATGCTGGTTTTGGGCCTCGGTTCACCAGTCTCTCTTTCCCAAGTAAGTATCGGGGTGTGTGCTCACCTCCTCCTCCCGGAGAACTGCTAGAGTCTGCCAGACAAGTGGATGAACAACATATCCATGTCCCTAGAAATACAGGTTACTCACCTGTAAGAGGAGTTCTAAGAATGGTATATGTTGTTCATCCACACGACTCACCGACCTCCCGGCCGCTTGACACACAACCTGAGCTTCCAGCGGGCCAGATCTGGCGTCATGGGGCGAACCAGCTTGAAGACCTTCCGCAAGAATTAAAGTGGCAAGCATCGTGCCAGACAGTGTGGATGAACAACATATACCATTCCTAGAACTCCTGTTACAGGTGAGTAACCTGTATTTATGGTTTTAAGTTTTGTCTACAGAGTGAAGAGAATGAAATAAAATAAGGGGTCTATGTGCATACTTAGAATGAGAAAACAGCATTTGTGAATTGTTGTGGCTGGTAGGAATATGACGCTAAGTGATCAGGGAGGACACTGTATAACACTAATCTAACACCAATAGGCGGAAGGACTATTTTATGTTAAAAGCACAGATTCACTTACATTTTACTTATTTAAAATGTGTTTAAAATAAAAAAACTGCTTCTAATAATAAAGGGACATTTAGAAGCACAATAAAGACACTCAGGGTTGTGCATTACAGTGCGATAACCGCACTCCTAGGGATGACTAACTACACCCTAAGGAGTGCAGTTATCACACCGTAGTGCACACTTGTTGTGTCTTATTGCTTGCATAAGTAATAACGGTTTCAGGAAGGCCTTCGAGACCATTGCACACAGAAGACTGGTGAATAAGCTCGGTAGCCTGTGGGTGGGCTACAAAGTGGAAGACTGGGCTAGAAACTGATTGAGGACAGGAAGCAGTGGGTGGTAGTAAATGGGATCGAATCCGAGGAAGGGAGGGGTGACCAGTGGGGTACCTCAAGGATCAGTCCTGGGGCTAGTCCTTTTTAATGTTTTAATCAGTGACATTGCTGAAGGGCTGAGGAAAGTTTGCCTATTTGAAGATGATACCAAGATCTGCAACAGAGTAGACAATCCAGAGGGGTTGAATGAATAAGAAGGATCTGGAAAGGTTGTAAGAATGGTCCAAAGTGTGGCAATTAAAGATTAATGCAAAGAAGTGCAAAGTCATGCAGCTCGGCGAAGAAACCTGGCAGAGAGCTACAGAATGGGGAGGGCAATGCTGACCGTCACCAGGGAAAAAAGGATCTAGAGATCATCATCTCGGATGACTTTAAGATGGCCAAATAGTATAGCAAGGCTGTGGGAGGGCAAGTGGGATGTGGTGAGTACAGGAAGGGCTATCACTAGCAGAAGAAAAGAGGTGGTGATGCTCTTATACAAAACACTGGTGAGGCCTCATCTGGAATACGGTGTTCAGTTCTGGAGACCACATCTTCAAGGACATAGGGTCAGGTTTTTTTAACTCTAAAATTGATTAGTGTTTTGCTCATAAAAATGTTAAAACATTGTGAAAATGCATAACACCTGCCTCACTGTGTTTAACAAACATAGCACTTCTAGAAAACCTGTATAAATACTTTCTGAACAGTTAGTATTGTCTCAAGAAAAACTGCTAATCAATTATTTAAAACCCTGTAGGGTGGAGGTGGTCAGAGAAGGGCAACAAGATGAAAACATATGAGGGCAGATTAAAATACCTCAATATGTATACATTAGAAGAGAGGAGGAACAGGAGCATATGATAGACATTCTTATCTTAAAGGCTTGAACAAAGTGCAGGTGGATGACATCTTTCAGTACAAGATTTGTACAAGGGTAGGTCGCCCATTGCGCTGAGGGCTGAGCGCTGGATGCCTTGCCTCACACTATGCCGGTGACCCGTGTTCGGGTATGCACGGCCGCCGGGATCGGCAGGGAGAGAAAAGATCGAGCATTCAAGGACTGCCTCCGCGGGTGGGGGTGTCAGTGGTCAGGCACGACTGGCCCTTAGCGGAGGCTGAGGGGCAGCGTGCCGATGCTGTAGAAGTGGGTGGTGATGGTGCAGCAGACACCTGGAGGAGGCGCGCATGTGGATGCGCGTGCATTCCCTCACCGGATGTCATTGCAGCCCCATCTCCAAAGAGATAAAAAGGAGGAGAAAATTGCTTGCTGCAGTGCATGAGAGAATTGAAACTATACTCACTAGAACTCAGATGAACCAGAGGTGACCTTATGCAGATGTTTAGAGTATCTAGGATTCCTTACTAATGTCCGATTTTGGTCTTATATATAATCATAGGAGTTTAACCTCGGGAGCCATGATTATCAACTAATTCTAACCAACCCAAAAAGAAATACAAGAAGAGGTTATTTTACACTGAGAATCATACCAATGGAATTCCTTCCTAGAGAAGTAGTAGAAGTGGGATCTATCGATACCTTTATAGCACAGTGGGTGTAGATCTGGAGACCTGGGTTTGAATCCCACAGCCACCTAGGTGCATACTGTACGATCTTGAGCAAGTCAGTTAACTTCCTTGTGCTCTCAGGTCACATCTGAAACTGGCTTTGGCTTAGTGCTTGCTACTCCTGGTTAAATAATGGTCCCTTCCTTTCCTAAAACTGACAGGCTCCTACTAAATCAGAGCAAGGAATAATCCCCCATCATGGAGTTGTAATCAAATGATCTTACAGCCTCTGTACAACTCATATTCTAGTATGAATCCTAGTATGATGGAGGGAGCTCGTGAGGTCTCACTCCCGGCCAGCCATGGCGCTGGCCCACTGGATCCGGTCTCCAGCGGGGTTAGAACCATGCTGAGTTTCCGCTGGGGAGGGGAATACGCTGGGATGGGGTTAGGGCTGCCTCCGAGGTAGGGGCCGCTGCAACAGGAGCACAAACTAACAGTAAAAAAAAAAAAAAAAAAAAACTTGTACAAGGATGAGGGGCACGATATGAGATTGGGGGGATAAGGGAAATGGAAGGAAGTTTTTCTCACAGAAAGGGTGGTGGATGGTTGAAATAGCCTGCCTCAGGAGCTGGGGCCAACACAGTGGGGGATTTAAGCATGCATGAGATAAAGATAGACATAAAGGAACCCTAGATGTGGGAAAGAGAGATGAATGCCAATGACCAAGAAGGGTCAGCGCCACTGATTCAGGCAGGAATACGGGCAGACTAGGTGGACCTAGCGGTCCTTATTCTGTCATCAAGTACTGTGTTACTGTTGGGGCATTCCATCAGCCTAAGCTGTTCTGCAAATTACCAGCATGCTCTGTGGAGTAGAGTCCTGCCTTTATGTGCTAGTTTACCTCCCACAAGAAAGCACGCCTTGTACATACCATCCCTAATAGTACCTCTTTATTTGGTACAAAACTGAGGCCTGCATGGAAAGTGATAAAAGCAGATTTTATTACCTGAAAAAACAGAGGTCCTGTATGCCATACAGGCCACATAGAAGGGGAGGTGGAAGGGCTTACAATGGCAGATCCTATGCGCTATGAATACTGTACCCTGTTCATAATGGCATGGGGAGAGACAAAGCAGGTGAGGAGCTAGGCAGAAGTCTGCCTTCACTCTTCCAGTGCAGGTTAAGCCCAACCCCTGTCAGTTCTGCCCATCTCCCCATAGACCCCATACCAGTTGAAGGGCACCTGTCTTACTACAGCTATGAGTAGAAAAGGATTGCAACAGACTGTTGGTCCTGTGCTTAACCACTTCGGTTTGTAAAATTCCAGAGGTAAGCAACACTACAGTTTTTTCAGCTCAGAGTTCAGAGCACAAAACCTACTAGATTTGGAAGTGAGAAAATTAATTCAGCTCTGTGTAGTGGAAAAGATCCCAGATTATCAGTCAAGGAAATGCCTCTTTTCCAAATACCTCTGTCTGAAAAACAGGGAATGATAGCCCATTCTTCTGGACCTTAAAAAAAAAAAGTTCTGAATGTTAACACTGCAGACCATCCCTCCAGTAAGGGTATTGATTAAGGTCATTAGATTTGAAAGATGCCTGTTTTCATACCCCAGTAAAACACTGCCAGAAAGAGGTATCTGAGATGTAGGATAGGACATGCTCAGTAACAATTCAAAGCAGTCCCTTTAGGGCGGACTTCAGCACCCAGGGTGTTTACAGAGTGTCTATCAGTAGTTCCAGGCTTGCATTTCATCTGGCACAGGTGGGATCAGTGGTGTTTCCTGCCTAGAAGACTTGCTGCTGTTTGGAAAACTAAGAGGAAGCAGTGAACCCGATTCAAAACACTAAAGAGCACACTGTAAAACATGGGTTTCCTCCTAAATTTAGAAAGGTCCATCCTGGAAGCCAGAAAAATTTGGCGTCAGAGGCACAGAACTGAACACAGATATGGGAAAGGCTTTCCTTTCTCTGCAGAGGGCAGAAGCCCCGATTCAGTGTTCAGACACATTGCAGGCAAGTCAGAAAAGACTGCTTAGGAATTTTTGATATTTTTGGGCTATATGGCATCTACCACTGCAGTGGTGCTATGGACAAGATTACAAATGAGGCATGTCCAGTACCAACTCAGAAGACGCTGGTGCCAGAGAACTGCACCACTTCATCGGGTATGCCAGTGCCAAACAAGTTGACACAAGCATCGGAGTGGTGGAAAGATGTGAACAACCTCAGAGATGATATTCTGTTTCAGTGCTCACTAACAGGAATCTTAACAGATGCATCCTCTTAGGCCGGGAGGACATCTTGATGAAAAATAGTAATGAACTGTGGAGCCTACAAGAGAGACGTGAATGCTTTAGCCAGTTAGAACTCAGTACTGTGTACCTGTCCAAAATGTCTTTCTCCAACTGTTGCAGGACCGAACTGTCCTGATGGAGACACACAATGCAATTGCCATGTACTACTTAAACATGGAGACACCAAATCATCAAAACTTGACCAAGTCGATGGAGATATGGAACCTGGCGTACATTGAATGCAGCATGTCTGCAGTACACCTAACAGGCAAGGATGTACTAGCAGATTCGCCCAGCAGCATGGATTGTTACTCATCAGTGGTCTCTGAACCAAGAGGTGCGAATTCAGTGTTTCTGAGCTAATGTGCATCAGAAGTGGACTTGTTAGTCTCTTGGGACAAGAAGAAGCTGTCTTAGATTTGTTGCAGACCTCTTTGGTTTGAACAGTTTCATGGGATGCCCTCTTTCTCCCATGGAAGAGCAAGTTTCTTTATGCATTCCTCCATTTCCAGTAATCTACAAGGTCTTGCTGAAATTGAGAAGGAAGTCCACAGCAGTATTTTGTTGGCACCAGACTGGTTAAGGCAGTCTTGATATTCAAGTCTGCTGACAGCATCACAGAGAATGCCTATAAAGCTTACAGCGAGGCAAGATCTGCTGCTTCAGGGCATCATGTTTCACTGAGATCTCATATCCCTTCATTTGAGAGCATGGTTCTTGAAGAGCTAGAATATTGTCTAATCCGAATATGAAAATGTTTGAAAATTGCTAGAAAATACAAGAAAAACTTAAAAATCCAAATGAAAAATATTTTTTGTCTGGTGTTGTACACACCAGGTCACTGCAATGGATGCAGATTTTCAGTGCTTTTGGCCTATTTGGTAAAAATTATAGACCTGGAAGCCTGACTTCAGGTGTAGGTAAAGTCCTTGAAGGATATTTATAAATGAAATAGAAGGCTTTATTAAAGAGAAACAATTGGTAGATAAACTCCCAACAGGTCTCAGTACTGGGTCCAGTGTTTGGCATTTTCATTACAGACATCTCGCCTGGGATTAAGAATAAGATCAGCCTTTATGGATGACACAAAGTTAGATGCAGTGATGGATGACACAGAGGGGTGGCAGGGCTACAGGATGATCTAGCTAGACTCTAGCACTAGTCACAAACATGGCAGCTGGTGTTCAATGCAAAGAAGTGCAAAGTCATGCTCTTGGGAGCAAGAAACCCAAGGAATCATTACCAACTTGGGGGTACAGTTATCCCATAACATAGCAAATGAACCATTTAGTGCAGTGCAGAAAAGTGGCAGCTAAGGCTAATAAGATACTGTAGTGCATTGCCAGAGGAGTCATGTCCAGGAGTGGGAGGTCATCCTGCCACTGTACAGGTCATTGGTGAGGTCCAACCTAATAATGCATGCAGTTCTGGTGCCCCTACTTAAAAGGATGTTAAATTGCTGGAGGGTAACCAATGCAGAACAACCAGGATGATCCTTGGTATGGAGGACAAACCCTATGAGGAGAGACTAGGGAGCTCAACATGTACTCCTGAAAGAACGGAGGGATAGAGGGGACATGATTAAACCTTCAAATATATGAAAGGCATAAATGAAGATGGTATAGAGGAATTTTAAGATTAAGGAAAGGGAGGGACACTAGGGGACACAATCTAAAGTTGGAGGTGGTAGATTCAGAGGGAAATGAGAAAGCACTATTTCATAGAGAGAGTGGTGACAGGGTGGAACACACTGTCTGAGGAGGTGGTGTACTTGATGAAGGTGGGCAGTTTTAAGAGGGATGGGAAAAGTTGAGGGAAGGTTGCCAGTGAGGCACTTGGAAGGGGGTAACTGCTAGTACAGGCATGAAATTGAATATGTGGGTAGGAGGGAGCAGCTGCGGTGTAATAGACTGCTAGCTGCACACTCGAGAAAACTAGAGAGACCATCAGACCTGTATCTGCTGGTATTCTTCATATGTTTGTTCATATGGATTCAGACAAGGTGGATAATGCCAAACAAATCAATTTTTTTTTTTTTTAAGTGAGTAAAGCATTGTACAACAACAAACCATTAGATGTCATCTTCCTGGACTGTAGTAAAGCCTTTGACAGTGTGCTGCATCACCAACAGTTGGTCAGTAAGTTATGTGGAGAAGGGCCTTAACAGAGGTTGGTGCTGAAAGGGCACATATCTGATTAGGACAGTCTCACAAGCAGGGTGCTACAGGGGTCTGTCCTGGGCCAGTACTGTTTAATATATTTGTATCATTCATGCAAAGAAATGGAAAATGTGGTTGTCCAAGTTCGTGGATCTATACCAAAGTTGGAGCAGTTGTTGATATGGACACATCAATAGAGGCATTTTAAAAAAAAGTTAAAAGCAATGGACCAAATTAAATCAACTTGACTTTAATGTAGACAGATGTCATCATCATCAAATCTTTATTTATTCAGGCAAACATCGTTGAGCAAGGCTCATTTACAAGATGGACCTGATAAGGTCAAGGTTCAATAGTTGATACACAACAGATACATCATACACTTATATAAGACAGTTAACATACAGGGAAAATAACGTTTATAAACACAGTGATGTACAGTAAATTCACATGATAAAAAAATGGTTACAGGAAAGTTAAGCTAATATTTACAGTATGTACAGTATATACATATCCCAGTGGGGGGCATGGCAGACACTCAACATAATGTAATACTAGGATGGTGAAGGTATTACTGGGTGCCATAAGATGGGGTGTCTATCTGGAAGGAATATGCCATATATGGTTTGGAAGGGAGATTTGTGAGATGCCAGTGCTAGTTCTAGTGGTAGCAATTGCATTTCTCTTTGAAGAAGACTGTACAATGCTGTTTAAAGGATGCAAATGGAATGATATTGACAGTTTTAGGGATTTTGTAGGGTATTCCATGCTATAGCTAGAGAATAGCCGATTGCTGTCCTCCTAGCCTGGTGTTGAATTTGGGCAATTTGAGCAGGATGATGATGTTGCTCTTAGGCATAGGAGCTAGGAGAGGTCTGGGTGAAGCAGTCCAGGATATAATTTGGAAGTTTTTGACAGCGCTTGTAAATCCATAGTGCCGCATTTCTGTTCCTTCTGAGGTGAAGGGAAACCCACCCAACTGCAGCATAAAGAGAGCAATGATGATTATTAGATGGCAGATCTGTAATGAACCTTATTGCTCTATGATATAAGGTATCCAACTTGTGATGGTAGGAGATGGGGCAGTGACTATAAAGGAAGTCTGCATAGTCAACAACTGATAGAAAATGGCCTGGACTAACCTCACCTTTGAGTCTCTGTTTAGGAAGGGTTTTAATCTATAGAGAAGGCCAAGCCTTTGGCAGCTTTTAACAGTTCTTCTAAATGATGAGTGAAGTCAAGTCTGTTGTCAATCCACACATCTAGGTATTTGAAGTTTTCTACATACTCAGATTTTCTCCAAGTATAGTGCATAGCTGGGGAGAATGATTGGGAGATTGCTGGTGGAGCTTTGATTTGTGAACATCATTCCTTTAGTTTCTTTGCATTTAACAGAAGCTTTTCTCCGAGTAGCTGATATTGTGGCAAGGAGAATTCTGTTAGTAGGATTTCACGAGCAGCTGCAGTATAACGCTGCTGACATACAGAACAGTGTCATCAGCAAAGAGGTACAGAGGAATTGGTAAGGGTTGAATCAATGTTATCTATATAAATGGCAAAAGGATAGGACCCAGAATAGAACCTTGGGGACTCCTCTTGACAGTGGTTTTAATGGGGATAGGTCACCTTCAGCTTTTACCTACTGTGACCTACCGGTGAGACAACATCTCAACCACTTAAGGGAGATGGATCTAGGCCAGTGGAGTACAGGGATGAAAGTAGTAGCTCATGGTCCACAGTATCGAATGCTTTGCTCAGGTCCAGGAATACTGCACAGATGTGCTGTATTACATATGGGAATTAAGAATAAAAGAATCATTTATGCCTAACTAGGGAAATAAATGAGAAAGTCAGTCTAAAAGAGAACTGGTATTCATGTAATGGAGGAGTTAACTTTCGATAGACATTGTAGTGAAGTCACAAAGATATTTTACTGGATCTTCATGATCTGAATCAGTACCTCTGGAAGCATGGTCACCTGAACCAGATAATACCACCTCTGGAACAGGGTATGTGTTTCTGCTCCTTGGACCTCCAGGACCCATTCTTTCACATTCCAGTCCATCCATCCCCTGGCAGTACCACTGGTTCTGCACAGAACGGGTTCTTTACTAGTTCCAGGTCATGCCTTTCGGCTCTCCTCACATTCAAGTGCATGGCAGTGGTGGCAGCCTTCCCGCGATGCCAGGGTGTCAGGGTATACCCCTACCTGAAAAGATTGGCTGATAGCCAGGCCGCCCAAGGAGTCAGTGGAGCGGTCCAGGGACCTGGCTGTCAAGACCTGCAGAGACTTGGGCCTTCTGGTCAATCTGGCCAAGTCCAAACTCAGCCCTCGAAGTGATTACTTCATGGGGCAGAGCTTTCCTATTTCCAGGCCAAGGTCCGACCCATCATGGACCAGACACTGGATCTTACCTCCAAGGCCCTGCTTTTTCTGTGATTCCGCAGTCGCAGAATTTAATGTAAACTGCAGAAAAGCCGCAGGAAAATATTCTGTGGTTTAATGAACTGCAGAATATTATTCTGTGGTTTACATGAAATGCGGAATATTATTCTGCAGTTTATACTGAAGAGTCAGTATAAACTGAGTAAAACAAATCTGCAGTTAACATTGACTCTGACCAAGGGAAATTATTCCATGGATCATATGAACTGCGGTTATTCCATGGGTCATATAAACCCAGAAAAATTATTCCGTGGTTTATATTAAATTCTGCAGAATGCTTTTTGTGAATTCTGTGGAATTTAAAAGAAAAATCTGAAAAGCATTTTGGTATAGTCCCTGCCCATTAGTTTGTCTGCTAGGGCTATACCTTAAAAATCAAAACTGGTAAATCCTGCCCCCTCAATCCAGTTCAGTTTCACTACCCTCCCTACCCCACTCTGAGAACCTCCTTGAGGCCCTTTATTTGATGTGAAATACTTTTGTCAGGTCCCAGACTGTGTGTAGTAGTCCTCATCCTTCTAATTTCACTGCCAGGCCTGAGTTCTGGTTTCTTGTCCCAGAAGTGCTTTGAGCACAGCCACACACAGCACTTCTGGAGTGAGAAACTGGCATTCTGGCCTAGTGGTGATACTAGAAGGATGAGGATTGCAGCAGTGTGATAGCCGCTAAAAATATTACTCATTCCAATTTGATGGCCCTGGGTACTCTTAGCTGGAAGGAGGGTGATGGGCTGAGATGGATGAGGTGAATTTTTTACATTCTTATACTAAGAACTCAGGAGTTAATTGACAGCCTGCTCTGAACTAAAATGTTTCCCTCCGTGTGGGTGTGTTTTTGGTGTGTAAGTTGACTGCTGCCAAAGCCCCACCTGTCGCTGCAGAATTGCTGCAGAATAGGGCCGGCACGGTGGTTGTATTGCTGCTTGCAACGCCAGCAACCCGGTTCGGGAACAGTCCCAGGGAGTCAGAGGGTCAGCGGGGGAGAAGGATAGAGCCCATTGGGATGCTCTCCTTCATGGGGAGAGTCACGTGCGTGTCTGGCACTTAGAGACCCTGGTGGAGGCAGGGGGTAACAAGGCCGTTGGGCACCTAGTTCTAGAGGGGCGGGCAGATGCAGGCATCATTGCACACCGCCTGGTCAGTCCAAGAAATAGCTCGCATGCCACCATAGATGACGTGCGCCTGGCACCAGGACCTTAATTACCTCAGTCACCTCCACTGACCAGTCTCCGCTCTGCTGCACCGCCCAGCCCAGAACCTCACCCTGGGGAAGCCAGGGAGGCATCGCCTTTCCGCTGGAGATGAGCTGGATCAGGCACCGCCCTACCTCGGCGGGTAGTTAGGGGGTATTGGTCGGGGATGGCTGAGGTGTGAGGCAGGAGTGTGCAGGATACAGCCAAGGTTAGATGACCTGTGGGACAAAAAAGAGGATATGAAAAAAAAAAAGAAATTTGTACAGAAATAGGAAACTAATGCAGAAGTTCTGCAGCAACAAGGGACTTGCTGCAGAAAAATTGGGACCTTGTTATCTCCTTTGCCTGATCATTTCAGGTTGGTCGACACGTGTCCTGCCTAGGCTTCCTTTGGCGCTGGGATACATAGCATCTTGCACCAGCATGGGTCTGGTGGGCCTGCCGGCGGATTTGTCACCTCCAGTGGTAGCTGGGCTATCAGTGGTCTCAGCACCTAGGTCACTTGGACCAGTTGGTTACAGTCACCCAGCCGATGTGGGATGTGGCCTGGGTAAAACATTGGCTGGACAACAGGACACAGAAGGTAATTGTAAATGGGAGTCCACTCTGAAGAAAGGTTGGTTACTAGTGAGGTACCGCAGGGGTTCAGTATTGGGTCCAGTCCTTTTTAATGTCTTCATCAGTGACATTGCAGAGGACTGGAAGGAAAAGTATGCCTTTTGCAGATGACACAAAGATCTGCAGCAGGGTTGATACACAAGGAGGCATGGAAAGGATGAAAAGGGACTTAGCAAGGTTGGAGGAATGGTCAGACGATGGCAGCTAGGATTCAATGCAAAGTGCAAAATAATGCACCTGGGAAACAAGAACCCAGGGAAGAATACACAATGGGTGGGGAGCTAGTAACAACAACAAAACAGGAAAGGGACCTGGGGGTAATCATATCAGATGACCTTAAGGTTAGCAAGCAATGTGAGAAGGCAGTAGGAGGGCCGGTGGTATACTGGGATGTATAGGGAGAGGCATCAGCAGCAGAAAACAGGAAGTTGTTATCCCTCTGTACAGACAGTTGGTGAGACCCCATCTGGAATACTGTGTCCAGTTCTGGAGACCCCATCTCCATAAGGACATCGACAGGATAGAGGCAGTCCAGAGGAGGCAACTAAATGGTGCAGGGTCTGCAAGAGAAGCCGTATGAGGAGAGACTAAAGGAGCTTAATATGTATACCCTTGAGGAAAGAAGGAGAGGGGGACATGATAGAAACTTTCAAGTACCTCAATTGAATCAACAAAGTCCAAGAGGGTAGCATCTTTCAGAAAAAGAGACTTGCAAGAACAAGGGACACAATTTAAAGATAGAAGGAGGCGGTTCAGGGGCAATGTGAGAAGTGTTATTTCACAGAGAGGGTAGTGGATGCATGGAACAGCCTTCCTGAGGAAGTTGTGGGGTCTAAAACTGGGGAGAATTCAAGAATGCATGGGACAGACATAAGGCAATTCTTGTGGGGGCAGGAAGATAAAGGCTGTTGGTTAACTAGGATCTACTGCCTCATCCTGTAGGTAGGGAAATGGGCAGACTAGATGGGCCTAGCGGTCCTTATCTGCGTCAAAGTCTATGTTTCTATGGATGCCATCCAGTGGTGGCTTGTCCCATATTATTTGGAGGAAGGAGTCCCGTTTGTCACCCAGAGCCATCAGTCATTCTGACTACATACCCATCTCTGGTGGGGTGTGGAGCCCACTTGGGGGACCACAGAGCCCACAGGTCTGGACTGCCAGGGGTCCTGTTACTACATCAGCCTGCTGGCGCCCATGCAGTGGGCATGGCTCTGATGGAGTCCAGACAGACAACACCACTACCAT
Organism: Neoceratodus forsteri; assembly: GCA_016271365.2. NCBI lineage: Eukaryota > Metazoa > Chordata > Ceratodontiformes > Ceratodontidae > Neoceratodus > Neoceratodus forsteri. Next base: position 108,300,051 of record JADMNL010000026.1, read on the forward strand.
GTTCTACCTGAACAAGTAGGGCAGCACACACTCCCTTCCCTTGTGTTGAGAGGACCTCTGCACTGGTCCCTCATGCAGCTTGGTGCGGATCTTCTGGTGATTAATGTCACGGGAGCTGACACCCAGCTGTGTGGGCAAGACGTCACATGAGTGGTCTGTGCATCAGGAGATGGTGAAACAGTTGTTCTCCTGTAGGGCACTCCTCTAGTGGACCTTTTATCTCCAGGGAGAGCGTAAAACTGAGACAGTTTGTGCCTGCCCCCCCCTTTAGCTTGGGACACTGTTAGAGGATGCCTTTGCAGGGCCCCAGGCTTTGTACAACTTCCTCCCTTTCCACAGAGTGGTGGTCAAGGTGCAGAGGGACAAGGCGCAGATGATCCTGATAACACTGGACTGGCTCTGCCAGTTTTGGTACCCAGATCTCCTCAGTTTCAATAGCAGACCCCTGTGGTGGTTGCCCGGCACCGGGTTTGCAGTCCTGTCATCAGGAAAGATCCTACACCCAGATCTTCAATCCCTGCACCTCACGGCCTGGTTCCTGAGCATCTAGAGTTCCAGGCTTTGGGATTTTGGACAATGTGTTGCATGTTGTGGAGGTGTCCTGAAAGTGCGACTTATCGATGCAATGCTTTTAAATATGTTCTGAGGGCAAGGAGCTTGATCCTCTTGCCTGTCCTTAGCTAGCATCTTGGGTTATCAATGGTCCTCTCCCAGTTAGGGCTGAGATCGACAACCCTCAGGGTGTACTTGGTAGCCATCTCTGCATACTAGACACGGGCCGGTATGCCAGCAGTGTATGAGTGCATGTTTAAGCCTTGACCACTTAAACTCGCTGGTGCATGAACCACCACCACCTTGGGATCTGTTTCTGGTTTGGCAGTGCTCATGGGCAAGCCTTCGAGTCAATGCACAGGTGTGAGATTTCACACCTGTCATGGAAAACCACCTTCTTGGTGGCTGCCACCTCTGCTAAAAGGATCAGTGAGCTCAGTCACTACCAGTGGAGTCTTTTTACTTGGTTTTCCACGGTACAAGGTCTCGAAGGTTGTATCTGAGTATAACCTTAACCAGCTGATCAACTTACCGGTATCCTTTACCAGCCACATCACTGGGGAGGAGTCGACTGTAGGCACCGTACATTGGACCTACAGTGGCGTAACTCTAGAGAGCATACGGCTGGAGTTCAGGGTGAGGCTCACCAGCTCTTTGTCGTACATGTCAAGCCACACCTGGCAGGCTGGCAGCTAAGCAGGCGTTATTAGGAGATTGTCTCCTGCATCAACCTCTGCTATAGGTTGTCTGGTAGAGAGCCTCCTGTAGGGCTTAGGGCTCATTCCACCAGACATACCACTGCCTTGGTAGCTACTTTCAGGGGACGTTCCCATACAGATCTATAGGGCAGTTGCTGGAAGTCAGCTTACACCTTCATCCCGTTACAGAATCGACCTTGAGTCACACAGGGATGCTGCTTTGGGACCTCTGTTCTCCAATCTTTGTTTGGCAAATAGGAGTGCACGCCTTGCCCATTCCTCTCAAAGAACTACTGGAGTCTGCATACATGTGGATAAGTGAACCATATTAGGTAGTCGCTAGAAAAATAAGTTACTCACCTGTAACCATAGATCTTACTTTGAGAGGGTTCCAGTAGGTCATAACATGTAAACTGCACCCCATTAGGCGTCAGAACACACGGCAGACTTTGCTAGCAATGTTTGGCGAGGGACGCCACCCGATGTCACGTGATGGGGTCCCCTTCTTCAGTTCTTTCCGCCATCTACCTGCAAAGAACTTCTGAGTAACGTTGCTCATTTGATCACCATTTTCTACCTTATTTCTTTTTTTCAGCACAGATTTCGATTCTTTTATGTCTTCTCCACCTCAGACTTCAAAGACCAAGAAGTGCGGAACACAGATCCCTCATAAGGATGGCCATAAGTATTGCCTCTTCTGCCAAGGCCGAACCACAACACCGCTGCCTGCCCTGACTGCAAGCCCTTCAGTCAGGCCACACGCAAACGAGGCAGCAGGCTTTGGAGGCTCATTTACTGAAGTCCAGAATGGCCACACTTGAAAAGGAGATGCAGAAATTGAGGGATGCCGCTTCTTTCCCTTCTTCAGAGTCCAAACAAAAGAAAAAGAAGGACAAAGAGAAGCACAGGGAATGAGAATGTATGGAGGATCGGGACAGAGTTACCTCCAGCAAACCTTCGACCAGCAAGGCCGTTCCCCGCCTGCCCTTGTGGTTGTCCAGGCTGCGTCTGGGACTTCTCCAGGTTCCTCTGCTTCTTCTCAGCCTATCTCCACCGTAGTCGTCTGCTGGCTCCTCTGGCGAGCACCCAGTTTCTACCACTAAGTGGGACCCCAGCTCCTCAGGGGCCCGCCCAGTAGTTGATAAGTCGGATCCCAAAACAGGCAGGGTCTGCCTGACACAGGCCGATAAGTCAGTCAAGGGTCCCCCTCCTCCGCCCGTCCCTCTACCGCCCGATAAGCTGGTAGCTCAAGTTTTAGGACCACCGCCCTGGACATCGCTCACTTGTCGGGGCTGACACCACCTCACCCGACGCCCAGTCGAGGCCTGCCAACTCTCATGGTCAGCCTCCTCCTGGTCCCTCCTGGTGAGAGTCTTCCTCTCCACCTCCCTCAGTGGAACCTCATACCCAGACATCACATCGGGTGGAGGAGGAAGTGGCTCCCTGGATGTGGTTTTCTTCTCCCACTCCAGCGGCTGTGCCCCGGATACCTTACCGGGAACACAGACGCCAGACCCCATTCTCCCAAGGGCTCCTGGCCTCATTCCCCCTTCATCTTGCCTCTGGCTCTGCCATCAGGGCCTCCTCTGCCGGGTGCCCCAACTCTGACACATGGGGCAGTGCTGGACACGCTCTACAACCTCCCTCTGTCAGGGCCCTTACGTTTGCCCCGCGCGGGCTGTTACTACACCAGGCCCGACACCAGATCCAACCTGGACGCGGATCCTTTCCAGGTCCTTGAGACCGCGACTGAACAAGGTCATCTGCCAGGGTATCATCCCTATTTCCAGATGCCAGTTTATCCACCGTCTGGTCAGGCGATGGGTTCTTTTCCCCAGGCTGTTTACACTGGGTATCAGACTCCTAGCTACCCCTATTATCAGGGATATCCTCCTCTTTCAGTATTCAGGTTGGGCACTCCTCAGCCCATACCCTATTCCTCCACCTTCACCTCAACAGAACTTTCAAACCCTTACACAGTCCTGGTGGAAAAACACCAGATCCCAGCTGGTTTCTGACTTGACGGCGACTGCTGGACCCATTGGTCTCTCCCTCCCCATTCCATGTCATCTGTCAGCTCTATCTAATCTGCCACAGTGCACATTTCGAGGAGATTCACAGACTCTGAGGAGGAGGATTCCTCAAAGCCTCATTGGATGAGCAGTCCTTTGTGGCCAAGGGCAAAGAATCACCCAAATCCCGTCCAGAGGATCCCTTCTTACCGAGCTCCACCGCATTATCCAACAAACCAATGGCTGGAATGCAGAAGAGCAGGACCCAAAAGGAAGCGCCTAACGGAGCATCTAGACTTGAGACTGTTTCTCCCATACCTGTCCCCTTGGACAGCCTCCCACGAGGACTTCACCAATACTATTTGGTAGCTGCCACACACTATCCCAGCCATCCCAAAGAAGGCAGACCGGATCTACCACACACCTGAGGGTATTTCCTTTCTGGGCTCCCATCCCAAGGCGGACCTTATAGTTACAGCGACTGCTCATGATCATTCAGCCACACTGAAACATATGGTACATCTCCTCCAGATAAGGAGTCGGCAGCTCGACCAATTTGAAAGAAAATCTTTTCGTCCTCGAAGCCTGCCACGTTCCTTCAGCTGTGTGGCACACATGGTCTCTTTTCAAAACCACTATGGCCAGGCTTGAGGCCCGTGATTCAATCTATGAAGGCCTCAGACCCAAGGAGGAACTGACCAAAGACTTGCTTCGTCCAAAATCTCTTGCAGACTTGTGCTCATAGCCACCTACGATACGGTGGATGCAGTGCTTTGCCTCTACGCCACAGCTATCTCCCTCAGAAGACATGCTTGGCTATGCATTTCTGGACACTCTGTGGATGTCCAGTCAGCTATCTAGGATGCTCCCTTCAAAGGTTCAGTCCCTTTAGAGGAAGACACCAGGACTTAATTACTGGTCTCCAGGACAGCGGCCAAGCCCTGAAATCCATCAAGTCAGTGTACTGAGCGGGCTTTCCAGAAGAAACAGCGCTTTCGGCACCAAAACAAGAGGAAGGGTAAACAGTCCTTTAACAGGCGCCAAAATAAAAGAAAAGATTAAGGGTCCTCTTTCTCCTCTCCCTGCCTCAAAACCCAGAGGCGACCAGTGGGGGCTCCTCCGTCCTCAGCTTCCTGACTGCCCAGCCTCCTCCACCCTCCAACGTGGAGCCAGTGGGAGGAAGGTTCGCCACCACATGCAGGAGTGGAAGGGCATTCCCTCAGATGCATGAGTCTTACAACTAGTTTCAAGAGGACACACTATAGAATTTCTGGAGTCCCCTCCAGGTCATTCCCGGTCCTCTCGAACCCGGCACTGCTGGTCGGGAGAAATCCTAGCCATAAGACAGAAGTCTGCTATAGAGCCAGTCCCTCCATCCCAGAGAGGGAAAAGTTTTGCTCCCATTTCTTCTTGGTCCTGAAAATGACCCATCCTGGACCTCACCTGACTGAACCTTTTCATGGGTACAAAGGTTCTGCATGCTGACTAGTCAGGGTCTTCTGCCCCTTCTGCAGAAGAACCACTGGCTTTGTGCACTGGGTATGCAGGATGCCTCCCTTCATATTCCAGTGTTCCGGGCCACCGCCGTTTCCTACGTTTCCTTTTCGGAGGAGCACTTCAGTTTACAGCCCTCCCTTTGGCCTTTCCTTGACACCCAGGGTCTTTACCAAGTGCCTAGCGGTAGTGGCAGTGGCTTTACACCATCGGATTTGCAGTGTTCCTTACCTGGGCGCACCTGGACACCAAGGGGCACGGGCTAAGAATAGAAGGGGAAGATTTAGGAGGAAATGAGGAGACACTATTTCACAGAGAGGTGGTAGCAAAATGGACTGCACTACCAGAATGAGTGGTGGTATATAAATCTGTGAACAGCTTCAAAGGGCATGGAACAGGAGAGGTGAAGGTGGGGAGTGGCAGTGGGATGGCCGAAGGGGGCAGCTGCAAACTGGGGGGTGCTAGCTGCACTCGAGCAGACTTAGATACATCGGGTGGTCTGTTTCTGCTGGCACGTTCATATGTTAGTATGACTGGCTCTTAGTGGCCCCATCCTGGGCCAGTCTAGAGGAATCTCTTTCCTTCACACTGGACCTTTTTTCTCAACTGGGGATTACTGTCAACTTCCCCAAATCATCTCTTAATCCTCCCAGAGGCTTCAGTTCATCTGAGCTGTCTTGGACATGGTCCAGTGCAGACACTCTGCAAGAGCAGGTCAGTCTAGTCCTTTCCTCCAGGTATATTCTCGCCAGAACGTTCTTACACCTTCTTGGCCTCATGGCGGCGACCATTTCCACGGTTCCCTTAGCCAGATTGCACATGTCCAATGGGATCAGCACTTGGACGACCTAGATCATCTTGTTCTAGTCTCCATCGCACTCATGAAAGACTTTGTATGGTGGCAGGATCCTCAGAATTTGTCTCTAGGTTACCTTTCAGGACAACTCCTCCTTCATGGACCCTCATCACAGACGCCTCTGGTCTCGGTTTGAGAGCCCACCTGGGGAATCACAGAACACAAGAATTGTGGTCTTAGCTGGAGATGTCTCTCCATGTAAACATATTGGAGATGAGGACTGTGCTTGTACACCTTGCAGTGTTCAGCCCATCCTGTCGACAGGAACACTGCTAGTCCAGATGGACAATATGTCTGTGGTCTGGTACATCAGCAAACAGAGAGGCACGATCGTACCTCCTGTGCAGGGAGGTGATGTGGGTGTGGTTCTGGGCAGTCCAGCACGGTCTATTTCTCACAGCCGTGTACGCCCCAGGCGTCAAAAACATCCTGGTGACATCCTTGGTCAGATGTCGTCCCAAAGCTCATGAATGGGAATTGAGTCAGGAAGTGGCCGATCTTTGTTCCACTGATGTGGACGACCAGAAGTAGATTTCTTCGCCTCCCCATACAACGCAGAACTTCTCAGTTTTGCTCACTCGTTCCAGAGCCTGGTGCTTTCTGGCACAACACGTCATCACTCTGCTGGACAGGGAAGTACTTGTCGCCTTCCCACCTTTCCCATTCTACAGTGTGTCCTTCTGAAACTTCAAGCAGAGGGCTTGGATGATCCTCATAGCCCCCGCCGAGGGCAGATTTGGTTCCATTAATGCAGCAGCTGACAGTGAAACTCCTCAATTCCTCCCTCTTCAACACGATCTGTTGTCGCGGGATCGGGCAGACTAGTGTGTCCGGGACTCAGGATCCTGCATCTTCATCGTGGCTCCTTCAGACAATTGTGTCACGCTTTGGAGTTTCCCAAAGTCTCTCCGTCTGGTGGAAGCTGGAAACCCTCCACCAGATCACCTATCGCGATGAAATGAGGCGTTTCTCCATCTGGGCGCATCCAAGGGCTGGGACCCTTCACTTGCTCTCAGTCATGTAGTACCTGTTGCACCTGTCTGACTCTGGTCTAGGCTATTCCTCACTTAAGGTCCATAGCCGGCTATTCAGCCTATCATCCTTTGTGGATGGAAACCTATCGCTCAATTGGAGGTCTCAAAACGTTTCTGAAAGGGATCCTCAATTTGAACCCCCCATCTGTACCCCCCAAACACACCTTGGGATCTAAATTTTATTTTAGAAAAGCTTACGCACCCTCCTTTGAACCGGTAGTAAGCTGTGATTTACGTACCTGTCTTGGAAAGCACTTTTTGGTTGCTGTTGCTTCTGGTCAAGAATTTCTGAGCTTCAGGCCCTGATGCATATGAGCCTTATTGGATTTTTCACAAGGACTGAGTGGTCCTGCATATAAATCCTAAGTTTTCTTCCAAGGTGGTTTCCGAGTTCACCTTGGATCAGATGGTTGAACTCGGTATACTATCTGGTTCATTCTAACAGGGGTGAGACTTTAACTTCACACATTGGATGTACATAGAATCTTGCGTTGTTACGTCCACAGGACCAAAGACGCACACAAGTCAGATCAGCTTTTGTTTCCTTTGCCCCCAAATCCTTGAGGTCTGCGGTTTCTAAGCAGTGTCTTTCCAGATGGCTGGCCAACTGCATCTGCTTCTGCTACCATAAGTACAATAAACCTCTTCCGGAGAGGTCAGAGGTCACTCTATCCGAGGCATGGCTGCTTTGATAGTGTTCCTAGGAATGTTTCTGCAGCAGATATTTGTGCGCAGCAACCTGGAGTTCGGTCCATACCTTCATTAAGCATTACTGTCTGGACATTGCCTCTAGGCATTGGGCCGGTTTGGCCTTGCTGTCCTACTGGGCCTACTGTCTTAGGCCACTTCTGGTTTGTTTTCAGTTGTTCCTCCTCCCCTGATCTCTCTGTCTCTCTGAGTGGCTGCTTGGGATTCAGTCCTACATGTTATGACCTACTACAAGAACCCTCTCGGTAGGTAGTACAGTTATGTAAGAACTTATCGTAACAGTAGATCTTCAAGAGAGGTCCCTGCAGTAGGTCACACTTTCCTCCCTCCCTCCTTCCCCAGTTTCTGCATTTCTTATAGATCATTCTGAACTGGGCTCCAGAATTTCATCCTTTTCTCCTGTCTCATCCTCCTTGGATCTCCGTGGGAGAACTGGAATGCGGGTGCGGGACCGCCCATTATATAGGATCAGGCCCGACGTCCGCCATGTGACGTTGGGTGGGTGGTCCTCCGCCAGATATTGCTAACAGAAGTTTGCCCTGCAGTCCTGACGCCAGCGGTGCAGTCCTACATGTTACGACCTACTGCAGGAACCTCTCTAGAAGATCTACTGTTATGGTAAGTTCTCACGTAACTGTACTTTCTGGGAGTGGTATATGGTTTGCATCACCCACCTGACCTCACCTGCGTAGTGGCATATGGATCCCTGCTTCCAGCGCACAAGATCTGATGTCATGAACCGGAGCCAAGGGATATACCACCGGTTGGTGGGAGGAGCTCAGCTTGAAGACTGTCCAGCAAGAACATCTCTTAAAGGGAAGTCTGCCTGTGTGGGATGTGAACCATATATCACTCCTAGAACTATGGTGACAGGTGAGTAACCTTTTTTTTTTTCCAGCTGTGACCTGGTGGGGAGCGGAAGGGGGAAATCACTGGAAAAGCTGGTGCAGGGACACAAGAACATTCAAACACAGTAACAGCAAAACAATTGAAGCAAGAGTCATAGCAACGATTTAGGGTATTGCAGCAGTGTAAACTGAGCCGTATTCTGGGAAACTGGGTTCAACTCCTACTTATGTCTCTCTCTCTTTCACTACAATTTTAACAGTGGCAGATACTGCAGTAAGTTTCTTCCATCAAGACTGCTAATATTTATTAAACTGCTGTAATTTTATGGAATCCATTTTTAGCTGAGTTTACATTGTTTTTGTACTTCATTAATGATGGTTTTTCTTTTGTTTGCATTTATTGTTTGCCTTGTTTGTATAGCTCCAGAGCCTCCAGGATGGAGCCCTCTGAAAATAAAATTTACTTACTAACTAAATTAACATTAAAATGAAGGAATGGTAGGTTCTCTCACCCCACTTCCAATAAGATCAACATCATGTTTTGATTTCAGCCCTCTCCTTTGACCATTTTCTGCTTTATTTGTAGACAATCAAGACTGCTGGGATGGGAAGCGGAGAATGATGACCGACGCTGAGTAGCCAGGATATGACAGAAGACATTGAAATGTTTCAAAGCATTCAGGAGCAAGCATTACAGGTAATGCCTAAGGTTGTTCTGCAGTGCTATGTTACTTGACCAGAAACCCAGTGTGTTACTACCTGCTGTGAAACATTTATACTGAATAGTAATCTTTAATGAGACAGAGAGGGTTTAATGACTTTCTTGCTCTTATATATTGCATTGTGCTTTAATATATGGATAATGAATTTAATGCCACAGTAAAGCATGCAAAACATTTTCGGTATTGTCACTCCCAAGTGATAATACCACACTTCGGAGTGATAATACTATCGTTCACATCTGGTAATAGTATCATTCGACCTGAATGACAGTATTACCAGACAAGCTGAAGAGTGCAAGCCCACAACTCCTAACATCAGTAAACGCTCCACAGGTCAATCATCTGTTCATGCTCACAACGTGTGTAGTGATTGGGTGCTTTGCCTGTGGGTGGCTGAAACGGTTTTAAAAGATGGCAGTCATGTCTCGCTTAGCAAGAGTGCACAGTGTCTACGGCAGTTTCAAATTTTTTTTTTTTTTTTTTAAATGGGACTTATCTGGCTGATCCTGCACTCCCAAGAAGAAGAGGTAGGACTACAAAATGTATTTGTAACTGTGCCACATGCGAGTGGGCGGCAAGAAACACGCTATGTAGGCAGTGCGAAGCGGTCAGCCAGGAGTGACAGAATTCTACATGACTGCAGCCGACTGCCACTACAAAATAGCAAAAACGTAAGGTTGGATCCATATATTAAAATATTGGATAGTTTACAGTGTATTATCGGTCAGAATACCATCTTGAGGTTCAGGATATGTAAGAACCTCTCGATGGTATTACTGACTGGTAAAACACTGTAAACTATCCATTATTCTCTGTTTATTGACCCACTCACGCTTCCACTTGCTGGGACACGCTGTACATATTTATCAGGATAAAATTAGTGATTCCTTGTAGTTTACTTATGTGACTCTAACCAAGTAATTTTTAATATGTTTATTCATGAATTGTGTACATTGTTGTGTTTTACTAACTCTACTCTGATTATTGATATATGATTGAATACTGGTGAATATGGTCATTGCATAACGCTTTAGTGGTGCGATATTTTAAGGCTGTTGTTGGTTGAGCAGTGATTTTGATGTATACCAAATGATGTACTGTATAAAAAGATGAAGTGCCCCACTGACTTCTATGGAGCATGCCCCCACGCATTTCCTTGTCAGGGGGCACAAAATGTTTAGAGCGTGACGAGTCTGGCATACCGTGAAGAAGAAAGTAGCCGCCAGCTTTTTGGAGCAAATACACAATTTCTTTCTTGTCTATAGACACCTCTTTTACTTAACTCCTGCAAAGGTAAGGAGCTCACTGTGAATTTGAAAAAGCACCTAATTGGTCCTGCATTATCTTGGACAGTTACTTTAAATTTGAAAAAAATGTGGTTCGATTTGACAGAAAACCTGAATACATTTTACTGTAGTTGTGTAATTCTTGATATCTGTGTAAACTTTAACTTTGTGATTGGTTAGGCATTGCGGTTTGGTCAGGGTTTGCATTTAAAACAAGTTAAATACAACCTTAGTCCTTCATGGCTGACAATGGTTAGATTAATGAACATGGCACACCTGCTAGTCTGCATTCAGGTGTGTTTTACTTCTGGATGGTTGCCATTTGGAACACCATAAAGTCTTAGTGTGCACATTCAAATATAGTGTTCCAAATTGTGTTTTGTTTTTTGTTGTTTTTTAGCTCAGTTGACAACGCTGTGAACAAATACATTGATTGATGTTCTTAATTTAGTCTCATAAAAATCTTGAAACGTATCTTCAGAACACATTTCTAGCATTTATGGTTCCAGAATTATTGTCCTGTAAAGTTACATAGAATTGTCAGTATTTCAGATATACTGTAGTAAAATGTTTTGAATATCTCAACTCTGCTGCCAAGCTGTGTTGAACATGTCACTCTACATAAAACACTTTGACAGTACTAGTAGAGCTCGGCTAGTCCCCCTGCAATCTGAGCACCCTCTCAGCGGATAGTCCCGCCATCTGACCAAGCCAGGATTTCAGATCACCAGTTGGATTTTGGGGATCTGAGGTCAAAGGAGTTGGATGTCTTGGATCTTGGTGGGGTCGGATTTTGTATCTGACCCTCAGATAGTTGTAATCCGATGGGGTCTTACATTTGATCCCTCGGATCTGATCAGATCCTGTGGTTCCGATAGGTTGCATGCCTGGAATCTGAGGAGAGCAGATCCATGGTCAGATGCCATCAGTATCTGATGGCATCCAGAATCTGGCAGTAACGGTTGCATCCGCTGGTATCCAACCTCAGCAGATACTGTCCAAGCACCACTCGACAATACCTGTGGAACTTGAGGTCAATATACCTAATACCCTATGTGCTAAAGGTTTCTGCTGTATTTCAGGGTATTAAATAAACAGTTTTTCATGCAAAGTGCTAATCAGCTGTGAAAATGCATAACACTTGGTACAGAATGGTTAACAAAATGTAAATATATATAGTTTTATTAATCTAGTCTACTATGCCATGGACTCACTCAAAATGGTTAGCAGTCTGCTGCTTCTCGCTTTTGAAATATTTCGCCTTACCTGCTTTGTGTAGCATTTTGCTATGCTATACCAACTATTTAATGCATTCTATTTTGTTGGGAAAGGAGTTGCTTAGCCATTGTTGAATGGTTTTAAATGGGTTGATGTGTTCAGAACCCTTGAAGCAGATATTTAAGCAGTTTGCACTCTGCAAACTGGAATGTTAGTGCTTGGAGTTTAATTTGTGAGCCAGTCCCTGTATTTGGAAGTTGTAGGTTGTATGGCACAAAGCAGTTTGGGTAGCAGCACAAAGACAGGGCTGAAATGCATACAGATGAAAGATGAGGTCATTCATACATGGCACAGTGGTATACTGGAAGCCTGGGCAATGACAGACTGACTGCTTGTGCAGTGCTAGTTAACGCTTGGGGAAGGAATGGTTTAACAGTGCAGACATAGAAACAAATATCAGCAGATAAAAGCCTTGCGGACCAGTGCCCTCAGTGGTTATTTCCCTGCCTCCACCATGTTGTTCCACATGCACACTTCCTGTGTGTGTGTGTGTCACCCTTTAGCCTCTTCAACCTCCTCAGGAAGTCTGCTCAGTTTTTAAGTAGTACTGTGTGCCTTTTCTGCCCCGCCTCCGCTTCATGGAGCTTCCCTGGTGCCATTCAGTGTGAACAACTCCTACTATCGACATTATTTATTCTGCAGAGGTACTTGAACTTCTTTTATCATGTCCCATCTCTTCCTTCTGTCCTCCAGTGTGTACACATCAAGGTCTTCCAACCTCTACCCATGTGACCTGTACCACTGTCCCTGTATCATTTTGGTCTCCTCCTTGCACTGTCTCCAGCCTCTCTTTGTCCTTCAAGTGTGGGCTCCATAACTGCACACAGTAAACCTCGGACCATAATAGATACATTACTGGCACCCTATACAAGTTAGATATGATGAGGCTTAGAGCTTATGGGATAGAAGATGACATGTAGTGGAGCTCTCCACAGTACATATTGATGGAGGGTGGAGTACCAGTACTTTGACATGAAATGTGCTTTAGACCTCATTATGATGGCATACTGATGTAGTGTACTTTAACAAGTACATTACAGATATCACACTTTTCTTCCTAAACACGGCAGTACGCTTATTTTAAATCTGGCCTAAGGTGTGCTGTAGCCCATGTCTCACCATCTCACACATGTATTGGGATTGCTTTGTTGTACTACAGAGCCCATGGCTCTATCCACTGTGAGGAGCAGTTGGCCTTGATAATGACATGTAAATGCCAGTTGAGGACAAGGTAAGAAGTACATAGAAACATAGACTTTGACGGCAGATAAGGACCACTTGGTCCACCCAGTCTGCCCATTTCCCTACCTGCTGGATAAGCTGCAGATTCTAGTTAACCAACAGCCCGCTTCCTGCAACCCCCCACCATAATTGCCTTGTGTCTGTCCCATGCATGTTTGAATTCCCCCACTGTTTTAGACCCAACGACCTCCTCAGGAAGGCCATTCCATGTATCCACCACTCTCTCTGTGAAAAGAATTTCCTCACATTACCCCTGAGCCATCCCCTCTATTGTTTGTGATTTGTACGATGAGAAGGGTCATTTGCATTTCTTGTACCGAGAAGTTCTATGCTGCAGTGCTAAAGGGTTTGTTTGGATGACTGCCCTGTAAGATTGTGCAGGGATCCTGATATCTTGTTTTGTGAGTTTTAAAGTAGTGATAAGGAAATGTAAAGCCACAGCAGTAGGCAGTGTGGTTGGTAGAAATGCAAAGGTGCAACCTGCCTGGTGGCGCTGAGGGTTGAGGCGCTGGATGCCACACCAGAGACCTGTGTTTGGGAGCGAGCACGGGCCGTCAGGGGTCAGCAGGGGAGGGAGAGGATCGAGCATCCAGAGGACAGCTCTCCTCCTGGGAGGGAGGACTACGCCCCGCCAAATGACTGCCCCCAGGTAGAGGCCATAGGGTAGTGTGGGTCAGAGTGGCCAGATGAAGGAAGGGTGCTGTGGGACCCCTGGCGGACGCGTGCATGCCTCTGTGTGTGTGCACATCCTTCATGTGCCTCAGCAACAGAAAGGAAGAAAAGTGGAAAACACCTCTGGCTGCAAGATGATGACCAACTCCTACAGGCTTTGCACCCGCCACTGGGCAGAGGTAAGTCCTGGTGATATCGGGTGACTTGGCTGGGGTCGGTCAGAAGGGGCAAGCCAGGGCAGACTAAAGAATAAAATGTATATATATTCAAAAACAGAAATGCAGAGGTGCTCCATATAGAGAAAGGACTTGGGAGTTGTCATCAGTGACACCCTAATGTCTACTTCAGAGTGCAGCAAGGCTTATGGAAAAGCCAGCAAGATGATGATGTGTATAGGAAGGGGTGTTTACCAGCAGGACAGCGGATGTAATCCTTCCCTGTACATGTCACTGGCGAGGCCTTGCACAGTGTAGAAGATCCGTGCTCATAGCTTAACATAACAAAGGAATCAGATTCATGATAAAATACTTACTTTATTAGAGAACCCAAGACGGTGTACTGAGCCAGCACTTCCCAGCTCTTCGACTTATACCGAGTCTTCCTCAAGGGGCAGAGTGTATGGTCAGCACTTCATGTTAATAGAGCACACAGCGTGGTGGAATGACATCATATTACAGTGCAAACACTTTAATATTTGTAATGAAGTACCCCAATGTCATCATAAAAGACCTATAACAGTACTAGTTATCTCATAGTTAACTATAAAAGTTACTTTGACTTAAGGTCGAAATTCTACAAATAGTCAATATAAATCCCATCAAACAACTCTGGGCCATGAGGTTTCAAATTAGTCACTCTGTTTAAAGAAATAGTATTTGTTAGCAAAAAATCATCATGTAGCTTTTATTTTAGCAAAAAATGTATTTCCACACCCTTGGCTTCATCATCAGTTTGTCTCTCAGATATTTTAAAACTTTTATAATTATTTTTGTAATTAATGACTCAAATCATTAAAGATGGTCGCCACTCACAATTGTAAAACAAATGTCCATTGAGGTTCCGTTGAGTTTACATTCAAGATTTGTGCACAGGTTTCTGGTGGTTAGCAGCATACCAAGATATTTATTTAATTGTTTTCATGACAGGCATGTCTCAGGCACCAGAGTTTTAAAAGCTTCAAAATCCTGCTCCACAGTTCAGTAATGAAAGAAAATGAAAAGAAAAAAGGGTATATTATTATTTTGGCCAGAAATATGTACTTGCTAAAAAAACTACGAGTGACTAACGAATACTATTGCTTAAAATACAGAAATTCATATCCGATGCTAATAACCTCATTCATATTCATAGTGAAGCATTATTGATCACCAGGTACAATTTTATGGAACTTACTAAAGAAAAGCTGGGGTTTTTTTGGGGGTATGAAAGAAAGACTAGAGTGGTACCCCAGATTCAACCTATCACAAAGTAGTTCATTGCTAATTTTACTGTATCTAAACGAAACGGAGAGGATTGATCGCTGCTATACTATGGTTCTGCAGATGGGAATTTTTCAAAGGAATTGCTGCAGTGTGGTGCACTGCTGAACTTCATACGAGGCAGTCTTTACTCCACTGGAATCTCCTGAAAAACAGACAAACCTGGCATACTACAATGGCTAAAAATCGCATTACTTCCATTTAATGGACTGCCTAGAATGCTGCTGCTACTAACACAACAGTTCAGAGAACTCAGTATCAAGTAGTCCATTTGGAGACAGGGAAAGCACAGTTTGTATATCAGTATGTTTCTGGGGAAGAGAAAGCCCAATTTGTGTATCAGTGTGTTTTTCTTTGAGAAGGACCTCACTCTGTCTCCTCCTCCTTTCTCCCTCGTAGTTACAAATTCACACCACAAATCTGAGGACATCTGATTTGCTGTAGTGGAAATGTGCAAATGGGCACCAGTGGGTGACTGGGATGATCATGTATGGTGTCTCGAGTCCACTGTGGATGCGCACTTTGAGACTTCCTGTACATCTTCCTATATAGTACTTCCTGGTTTCATCAGGTTATGAACACAGCAAAGTTTGTCATACATTTGATGTAATGTTTTATGAGACTCCAGTTCTGTGACAGAAGATGAGTACTGACACACACACACTACATTTGTTGCACATATGAAAACCTGAATGCCTGTGTAAGAGCTGATGTCTTGTGGTTTTATTATCCACAAAATAACTGTGTGTGAGGATTTCCATTAAATGTCTCCTTTTGGGAGATTATTTTGGATTCTGTACACATTGCCCTCAAACATTCTTGTATGTATGTAATATTGCTCGATTCTTTTGATCACACCTCCAGTTCTGTGTGAGTGATTGTTGCATCATGTCACAGATTTGTTCATCGGAATTGGATTTAGCTTTAATGCTTAAAGAGACACATTCTTGCCCCTTTTGAATGAGATATAGCGCTCAACTGTAGCTTGAAGCACTCCAGAGATACAGATGACAGTCGACACAGTCTGTTAAACATTAAAGGACACATTCATGCCCTTTGGCCATGATAGTTTGAAAGACCATGGAAAAGAAAGGTCTTACAGATGAGGTACTGGGTTCATCTGCAGCTGGAAGCACTCCAAAGATTTAAATGATGGCGTTTGTTCAATATTAATACTACACTTGCAGCCATTTGTAGAACATTGCGATGTCATCAAGGAACAAGTTGTGCCTAACTATACTGAATCAAGCATAGTGTGTTCCAGGCCGCCCAGTGGTGCTGAGGATTGAGGTGCTGGACGCCACACCTCACACCACACTGGTGACCTGTGTTCAGGAACGAGCGCAGGTTGGCCGTGGAGGAGAGGATCGAGCCCCAGAGGACAGCTGTCACCCTGGGGAAGGTAGGCTCGTGTTCCGCCACAGCAGTGACTCCCAGTGGAGACTCAGAACACCGGCTGGGATCATGCACACAGGGGAGGCGGTGATGATGGATGCTCGCAAGTGGGGTGGAACATGCCCAGCTTGCGCTGAGTGTCATTGCCGTCCGCGCCTCAACAGGGGTCACGTCACAAGTCAGCTCAAGGAAAACCCGGCTCCTGGTGAGGCGATGGCACGCCAGCCCCACACCCACTGCCAGATCCCACCCACTTCGAGGTTCTGATATCCTCGCCTGTACCTGACCAGATTTGAAGGAGCACCCAAGGTGGAGTGGGTGGCCTCACCCTGGGGAACACAAGCTGGGAGGACTTAAGGTGGCTAGGTTGGGGTTTTGGTGTGCGGGGTTCTCAGACAGGGTAAGATCAGCTGGCGATGCCTGAAGGATGCTCCAGAACTGGCGCACCAAGGAAACAAATGTGGAAAAAAAAAAGGCACAGTGTGTGCCTCTTCCTATGGCATCACCATATTCTAAAGTTGGTTGCAAGGTAGTATTGATTTGAGAAGATTTAGCCATCTGTATTCTGGAGTGCTTCCAGCTTCAGGTGAGCTGTGAAACACAATACTTCGTTTGAAAGAGTTTTTACATAGAAACACAGAAGGTGATGGCAGAAGGAGAGCAGTGGTCCATCTGGTTTGCCCAAGAGTTTCCGAGATCAACTGCTGATCTTGGGATCTAACCCTGCACCCGACTTTTGACGCTGCTCCTGACCCGTTTGTTGCTACCTGAGCCTTGCCCTATCCCCCCCTCTTAAATGCTACAATGGTCCATGCACCCACCACTTCGGCTGGCAGGCTATTCCATGGGTCCACGACTCTTTCCATAAAATAATACTTCCTTAGGTCCCTCCTGAAGCTCCCTCCCGTAGCTTCCACTGCGTGCTTTCTAGTGGTTGAGCCATCTACCCTATTGAATAATTCTAAGTGGGGAGCATTATTTGTACATCTGGGTCATATCCCACCTCTCCCTCCTAGTCTCCAGTGAGTACGTTAGATTAGATTTATTGATTCGAAAATACCTTTGAGCCCAAGCTCATTTACAAAGGTTCCACGTCAGTGACAAGACAATGTACAAAGTAATTATTGTAAGAAAGAAAACACAAGGTAAGACAATACAGTGATTTAACATGAGAGCAAAATACATTGTGGATTACAGGTTAGAATGATAGGATACAATAGCACAGTTTGAGCTAGAGACTAGTGCAGCCCCATGGAGCCTTATCATTTGGGAGTGTTTAGTGTTTTCAGCGTTCCTCAGATGAGAGTCCTTGGAGACCCTGCACCATCTTGGTTGCCTTTTCATGGACTTTAAGCTTTATTAGCCACTGTTTGTGAATGTTTTCCTTTAATACTACATTGCAGAATTTTTAGAACA
Source organism: Neoceratodus forsteri (assembly GCA_016271365.2). NCBI lineage: Eukaryota > Metazoa > Chordata > Ceratodontiformes > Ceratodontidae > Neoceratodus > Neoceratodus forsteri. Next base: position 108,317,742 of record JADMNL010000026.1, read on the forward strand.
CTGTGACGTCACCCAGAAGTTGTGCTTGATTCAGTATAGTTGGGCATAGTTTGTTCCTCAGTGACATCATGTTTTAAAAATGGCTGCAGCATAGTATTAATGTTAGACTATGTCATCTGTATCTCTGAAGTGATTCCAACTTCTGCTGAACAATACTAGCAGAAGAGAATAGATTGAATTAGATTTCAGGGATGGGCACTGGTAGTATGTAGATAAGCATATGCCTGATTCCTTTAGTATGAGTGTAGGATCTTTGTCTGCACTGCATGTTGTTGGGTCTTGTGGCTTAGAACCTGCACCGAGGAAGATGAACAGGTGTGCTCCATACTTTTGGCTTCTAGAGAGGCACACCTGCAGTACTGTGTGCAGTTCTGGGGCCCACTCTTGAAGAGGGACAGTCAGATTGGAGACAATCCAAAGGAGTTTGACAAAAATACAGGATCAACAGGGAAGATCATATGAGGAAAGATTGCAAAGCCTGAACATATTCCTGTAGACCAGAAGAGAAGTGAGGTCATGCCGGACTGGTAGCACAGTGGTAGTGCTGCTGCTTGATACGCTGGTGCCTTGCATGCAGAACCAAGCATGAATCGTCTTGAGCCAGCTGGGGAGGAAGGACTGAGTGTCCTAGAGACTGCTTTGCTTCCTTTGGGTGGGCGTGGAGCACACATGCACACTTGTGCAATTCCACACCAGCATCCTGTGGTGAAAACCAGAGATTACTTGATAGGCTGTGATTTGATTCATGTGGCCCTCTGAAATGTAAAAAAACACGATTTCAAAGCCAGTCTTCTTACTATCAGTAGAGCACACCCAAGCTCTCCAAACTAATACGTCACAAATGTAAGAATGTGAGGGCGGCGACTGCTACTGACAGGACCAAGGAAGTGAAGAGATTCGGTGGCTGACTGTCCGACTGAAGAATTATGATCCCTTCCCTTAGAAACAGCTCAGTTTGTGCTCTTTAAGGCTTGTTTGCACCGTCATCATGTGGCCTTTGTGTGTTGTGGTTTTGTCTTTTGCAGGTAAGGTGTTGTTGCCTGAAATAGTGAAATTAAGAAAGCAGTTTTTAGTGGTCAGAATCCACGGAAATAAATATCTTGAAATTATTATATTTACAAACATGTTTAACTTTTTCAATGTTATTTTACTTTGTCCTGTTATTGGTCTCTTAAATATTTCCAATAATGCTGCTTGGACTCGTTATCGCTGTGCTTGTGACCTCACTGTCCATTTTAATTGGAAGCACTGTGGTGTCACTCATAAGAGCATTAGGAGGTCAGCTATGTTCTGAACCCTAGGAAAGGAAATAAAAATAATTGTAATTGCTGAAACAATTAATGATTATAAAAGTCCATATTAAAGTGGATACCTGACCTTTGACTGTCTATACAGGCTGTAACGGTAGCTTACTGTAAACACTCCTGGAATGTGACTGAAAATAGAAAATGTTTTCCTAGTCATCCTTTCCTGGTGAGCAAAATAAACCAACAGACCAACTAAGGTTTTCATTGAAGTGGTGCATGTTAGGGACCTTTTTGTAGGGAGGGGCACAAGCTATACCATTGTTAAGCAGGTTTATAGTGACCATGTTCTCATATCAAAGGCTGGATCTCTGGCAAAGAGAGGTGCCTATTGTAATTTTGTACTTGATCGGGTTTCTAAGCCCCGGGAGTGTTGTTTAGATTAAAATTTCATCATTTCCCTGCAAAATGTTTTGGCAGAGTCTGCCTCTGTTATAGATGCAGAGACGCCATCTCCTGCTGACTGACTGGCAGTCTCCCCACAGGCCTTTGTGTTTGTTTACTTGTAATTGTTCCCTGGAAATTGGGATGGAAACAAACTAAAATTTAACCACTGTAGAACAAAAGAAAAAAGGGTTAATGATCATGATATTTGATAGAGCAGGAACAAGAGGCTGAAACTGAAACCTTCGCATATGGTGTGAGAACCAAATGCAGTCCAGTAAATGGTGACAGAGAAAACTCACTCCACATCTTTAACCCTTTCAGTACTGAGAGACAGCGATGTCTGGCGGTCTTGGTGACCTTTATGAAAAGTTCCTGCAGATTTTGTTTACACTTTGTAGTTCGTTTACAACTATATAGCCCAGCTGAAATAAAATCTCTTGTTTTCCGAACTCCTGTTTTGTCCAGTTTACATCTGGGTGTACTAAAGCAGTGGTATCACACAGTGAGTTGGCTGTGGTAGGATTTGAACCTTGGTCTTCCTGGTTCCATACCTCTGCTCTTAACCACTAGATCAGGCAACTTCAGTATATTGGATGTCTTTTGTTGACGATTTCTGCTGCTCCACACCAGCTGGCGAAGTATTGCAGTTGCACTAGTGCTGTGCTGTGATAGGGACGTGGAGCAGACTAAATGACCTGTAGTCTTTTTTGCCGTCATTGTTTGTCTCTTTCAGCTGGTTTCAATTTCTCATTGTTGGACTGTACCTGCAGAATCTGAGCGCTGAACAGAGCAGGAGGTTCATTGCATTTCATTGATGGTTAACCTATACCATTTCTGAACATTATTCTGCACACACAACTCTACAAAGGAACTTCTTTAGAACTTAGAACCATACAGAGAGCCAGTTTTCTTGGTGGCCATGGAACTTGTTTCAACATTATCGACTTCTTTCCACAAACTTTCCCAGTGCCGCATTGAGGAAAAGACTGACAGCAGCACTGGGAAGCAAGTGCAATAAGTGCTAATTTGGGTCGCCTCATAACAGAAAAGTTTTTGGCAATGAATGAAATTTTGAAGTACCTTCTACATCTGTTACTATATTGTAGAAGAACCACATGAATGTCCTTTTAGCAGGCTCGCCTGTTGCCATTTCCTGCACACCAAACTGCTTGCTGTGTGCGGGTAATGCTGATGAGTGCTACAAATTTTGCCTAAGTTTGTAGCACTTCGGCAGAGCCGGCACTCAGGAAGCAGCTCATGTGTGCAAGATGGTTATGGCGACTCTGATGAAAGGACAGTCAGCACGGTTCTTCTACAATGTAGTAACAGATGTAAAAGGTGTACTGTAAGATTGCCATTCATTTCTAAAAGTTCTAATCAGGTTTTTATTCGGCAGCTGCTGCTCTTTTCTTTTAAGCACTGTTCTTCTTAAGCAGGAAAAAGCAATCAGTTAGGTTGTATGTAAATTATTTTATGAAGAAGCCAGCAAAATAAGGCCATTTGGTCTGTCTAGTTTGCTTGTATTGCATGATCCTCAGCTTAAGCTACTGACCCTGTCCCTCCATCTGCTCCTCCCTTGACCCTTATTTTCCCTTAACTCTATCCTAGTTCTCTTGAAGCTGCCCACCATCTTCAAGTAAACCACCCATTCGGTAGCACATTCTAACATGCCCCCGCTCTCCATGAAGAAATGGCTCCTAGCTTCTCACCTAAACATCCTCCCTCCAATTTAAGACTGTGTTCCTCGTGCCTTATTTGCCACTTAGCTTTAAGAGACCTTCCTTATCCACCCTATTTATTCCTTTCAAATACTTGAAGGTCTCAGTCATGTCCCTTCTCTCTCCTCTCCCACCTCCTCTAGGAGTACACGCTCAGGGCCTCCAACCTCTCCTCACATGTTTTACCCTGCTTGGCCCATGGTCATCTTCGTTGTCCTCCTTTGGACCATGTCCAGCAGGTTAATGTCCTTCTTAAGGTATGGACACCAGTACTGTACCCTGTACTCAAGATTTGGCTCGCTAATGACCTATATAAGGACAGTATTACCTCCTCTCGTCTGCTGCTGATCCCTGGTAATGTAGCCCAACATTTTATTCGGCCTTGCTGCCGCTTCCTACACTGCATCAAGTGTTTCAGTTCGCTAGTGATCATCACTCCCCAGATCCTTCTCCTCCTCTGATGCAAATACCAGCCCCCTACCAGGCTGTACTCAGTCCTGGGGTTCTTGGCTTCAGTGTGCATAACTTTGCATTTCTTTGCATGGAAGCCAGGCTGCCAAATCCTGGACTACCTCTCTAGTTTTTCCAGATCCTCCTTTAGGTCTTGCATCCCTTCTGCTGTATCCATCCTCCCACAGAGCTTGGTGTCATCTGCGAATAGGCACATTTGCCCTTAATGCCATTCCCAGTATCATTGATGAAGACATTGAACAGCACCAGTCCTAGCACCAAGCCCTGTGGGACCCTATTGGTGACCTCCTTGGTGCTAGGATAACTCACCACCACCCACCACCACTATCTGGGTCCTGCCTCAGCCAGGTTTCCACCCATCTCATCAACTTCTCTCAACCCTGAGATCTGCCAACTTCCTGATCAATGCCTTGTGGGGCACAGAGTCAAAGGCCTTGCTGAAGTCCAGGTAAAAATGTCCACCTGTCCCCTATCCACTGTTTTAGTGATCTAGTCAAAGAAGTCAGTCGGATTTGTTTGACACAACCCCCAAAAAATAAACCTGTGCTGCCTCGCATCCAGGAGACCATGTTTCTGTAGATACTATACCAGCTTTTCCTTAAGTATGGTCTCCATATGCTTGCACATGATTGAGGTCAAGCTGACCAGTCTGTAATTCCGTGGGTCATCCTGGGACTGCTCTTGAGGAGCACTACATGTGCCATTCTCCAGTCCTGTGGTACCGTGCCTGACTCCAGTGAACTATTGAGCAGGCAAGCCAATGGAGCCAAGCTCCTCCACCACTTCCTCATCACTCTTGTGTATAAGTTGTCTGGGCCTGGGGATTTGTCCACTCTCCATGCTAACAGCCCTGTTCTCACCTGGCCATCTCTGTCACCACATCCATGCTCCCTGCCTTCCCTGCTGCTCCTCTTCCCCAAGTGGCACCGGTCCATCTTTCTCCCTGGTGAAGATGGAGCAGAAGTACTGGACTCATTCAGTTGATTACTGTATTTGTAAGTTCATCACTGTACATTAGTTCCTTGCTGTACTCAGACTACAGCCCGTGATTCTGCCTTATAGTCTCTCTGGGTCCTGCATCCCTTGCCCAAGGGACCCCTCCTCACTACCGTGGAGCACTGGGTGGTTACCCCCATACCCCACCCAAGCTCCACACAGGTTCCTGTTCCCTCTTTTCACCTCAGGTGTCCCTACTCAACACAACCTCTTGATGTGGGGATCCTGCGAACAGCTGGGCTCCACCTCAAAAATGGAATCTCTAGGGAACCTCCTCACCACCCCATCCCTGCCTCATAATCCTTGCTGTTCTCCTTCTGGGACTTGTGTCCCTCCATATTGCTACTGCCCCTGGCATGGTGGTGACCGAGAATGGACCCCGTGTAGTGACTTACTTCACCTTCTGTAATCTCCTGGCCGACTTCAGAGTCCCTGCTATCCCACTAGCAGACTGATACCAAGATTCATACTGTCTCGTACCAGAGTTAGGCGGCGTCTGGCCCGAAAGCCGATGACCAGGTGGTCCTCCCTCAGAGGACACCTCCTGTGGCTTTTCCTACTGACCCTAGCGGAGACATTGAACCTAACCCTGGCCCCACCCCGGCCTCTGAAACTCTTCAGGAATGGCGGCTGGGCAAGGGTTGAAAGTGGCTCACCTTAACATTCGCAGCCTACTTCCCAACCTGGATGAGCTCACCGCCTGGGTCACACTCTATAAGCCCAACATCCTGGGTATAACGGAGACCTGGCTCAAACCCTTGGTTCCTGATTCAGCCTGTGGTCTTCCAGGCTATGAGTTCATACAGCTGGACAGGACCGAAACAAAAGGAGGAGGCATCCTGATTTACTATAGGAGCCACCTTAAGTATCTCTGGTGACTCACCGACCTTCGCTGCTGTCTCCCTGTGAGCTGCTTCACACCATGCTCCTACCGGCAATGCAAAAACTACATGTGGTGTGCACCTACAACTGCCCTAAGGGAGGGCTCCAGGGCCTCACCCATCTCCTGGACACTGTTGGCCCCTGCACCGAGACAAACAACTACTAATCCTGGGTGATGTGAACCTAAACTGGGCTGGTGAAAATGTCAAGCAGTTTGAGTCCCTGCTTGCCACCCTAACCCTGGCCTTAACTGTACAGGAGCCTACCCGATGGACGGCAAACGGAACCACCAGCACCTCTTCTGGATTGGATCCTGTCAAACCATCCTGAGAGGATCTCCTCTGTGGGGACCCTATCTGACTCCATCTCAGACCACTCCCGGTCTTCTGTGTATGGAAAATCCCTTCCGAAAGGTCCCTCACAAAATCATCCACATCCGAAACTTTGCTAGGCTTGATCTGGATCTATTCACGGAGGAACTAAGGCTCACTGACTGGTCAGGAGTCTATAGTGCCCCTGGTCCCTCCACAGCCGTTACTGCATTTCTCAACTGCTTTGTGGATTTGCAAGACAGGCATGCCCTATCACAAGACAGAGGGTCCGGGGTCAGCTACACAGTGGCTGCATGGGAGCCTTCTGCCCTTATGCAAGCGAGGGACAAGTGCTGGGCCCCTTCAAATGCTCCCACGACCAGTCCCTGCTAACAATACAGAAAACTCAGAAATGAGTGCAAAAAGCCATCGGAGGGCTAAAGCGATTTCTGTAAGACTGCCCTTCTTAGCTCTGCTAATGACCCTAGAAGGTTTGGAGAACCATCAAAACCCTGGTCATTGGTCACTCCAACTCTGGAGTTACCGACATGATTATTGGAGGAGCTTCCTGCAACAACCCGCACACGATTGCAAACGCTCTCAACTCCCACTTCACTGACCTACCTGCTGTCTCCCTACATACCTCAGCGGCAAGGAGCGACAACTGCCCGCATCCATGGACCAGCAGGAGCCTGACCTTCTTGTCCTCCCTTCCTCCTATGTGTCGGCAAATGAGGTATGGTCCCTTCTCAATGGCCTCTCCCAGCACTCCAGTCCTGGCCTAGATAACCTGGATCCCAAGCTTCTCAAACTTGGAGCCCCTATATTCCCTCCTGGTGGCCAACATCTTTAACCTGTCCCTTGCCACGGGTGAGATTCCAGATATCTGAAGGTTGCCAGGGTTGTCCCATGCAGCAGGCAACCTAAAGTCCCTGACAACTACTGGCCGATCGCCATCCTTTCAGCTGTCAGCAAGCTCCTGGAAAAGTTGTAGCTAAACAACTCACGAGTATGTCCAAATCCATGAACTGCTGTCCCCACCCAACATGGCTTTCAGTAGGGCACAGCACAACCACGGCACTGATCTCTGTCTCTTCCAGCATCAGAGCAGCCATGGATCAGGGACAACTCTCTGGAGCAGTGTTTATCGACTTATCCAAAGCTTTGACCTTGTTGACCGTGACTTGCTCTGCACAGATGAGGTACCTTGTCTTGTCCCCCAGCTCTGAAATGGGTAACTGACTACCTGCATGGTAGAGAACAGTTAACCAAATTCAATAAAGTCCTCTCCGCCCCCCTGCCTGTGGCCACTGGTGTCCCTCAGGGCTCAGTTCTGGGACCCCTACTCTTCTCTCTGTTTATGAACAATCTCCCTGCTGTAGTTACCAGGTGTAGGGTCACCATGTAGTGGATGACCTGGTCCTCTTGGCCCACTCCCGTGATCCAGTCACTCTAAACTGCCACCTATCTGAGGACTTCAAGAATATCAGGCTTGGCTCTCTCAACAGAAGCTGGTCCTCAACCAGAAAAGAACTCAGGCCATGCTATTCGGCACATCAGCCAAAATACGTGCCTCTCGAGTCCCTCTGCAAATCGACTGCACTGACGGTCCTCTTTCTCACTGTGACCTCCCTCAAATATCTCGGTGTGATGTTCGACCCCAACTGGACCTAGGGAGTCACATCCACAATGTCTGCAGAGGCGTAAACTGCAAGCTGGGGCTGGCCCTCAGCTATGGTCTCCACCTATTCCTTTCGTGCCTCAAAGGCCCTCCTCACTGGGTGAGCACGGCGTACAACATCTGCCGGTTCACTCTGCGCCCCCGCCTCACCCATCACTGCGAATTCTATGATAAGCTAGGTTGGCTATCCCCGACCAGTCACCTAAACTTTGGTATAGGGTGGCACCCCGGGACTGCTCAGCTCCCTCTCCCAGCTGACCCGCTCATCCTACCCACTAAGATCTCTGGGGCTACTAAATGTCCTCCACCCGCACCCTTGTGGGTGACAGGGACCACCTAGGCTCTGAAACTCCTTCCCTGAGCCAGGTCCTTGCGCCCTTCCCATAAATGCCTTCGGTCCTCCCTGTGGAGCACTAGCTGGGCTCGCTACTATGAGTGCCTTAAAGCCCCTTAGTACGTAAGTCCTGAGCATTACAATGCCATGTAGCACACTACTCCTGAACCACAGTCTGAATCAAGTGAATTTGCTGCGATTTCTGTTCTGCCCTCCTTCACCCTTTATTCCCCAGATAGTCAATGATGGTCAGTGTTGTTCTATACTAGCTCATTATGCACTCTATCATCACCTGCCCTACACCAGTGGCACTATGTATTGTCTGCTGTTTTTGCTGACTCAATCGCCCTAACCACCAAATGTATAATGCCTCTTGTTTTGCTGACCATGTACCTAATCACATAATGTATGTTGCCAGCTGTCTTGTTGACTCAACGTACTAACCACAAATGTATATGTACTTGCTCACCTACTATGCTGTATTGATGTACCCTGTTATTCCTGTTGTACTCTTCCGGTCATTCCTGAAAATAGGCATATAACTTGTCTAGTGTACCTACCGGTTAACAAAAGCTAAATAAATAAACTTCCCCACCCATCCACTATCCTGAGCCTAACAATCCAATCCTTCTTCTCCATTTTCTCACTAATACAGTAAAAAAGGCCTTCTCCCTTCTTAATTCCTCATCTGTCTGCTGTTCCTTCTGAGCTTTAGCCCGCCGGACCACCTTGTCTGTGATGCTAGCCATCTTCAGGTAATCCTCCCTGTCTTTCTCCTTCTTGGTCCTCCTGAATTTTTTGTAGGCTAACCTCTTGTCCCTTACTACTACCTGAGTGCTAAACCATCTGGGTGCTTTGGCCCTTGTTCTACCCCTTGAGCCTGACACTTCTCTGTGTGCATTGTTATTCACCTCATTATAATGGACCACCTATTTTGATAGCCAAACTGGAAAATAGCAATTTTGCTTGCTATGAAATGTAAAGGAAAATAAAACCTTTGCTGTTTTTTTTTGTTTTGTTTTTGTAATATAATTTTAAATTAATGCTGTGTGTCGCACCTTAATTGCCCACTGTCCTTAAATATTTGCTAACTTTGAATAACCTTTTTTCCTCACCTCTTTTAGGGTCCTTTGTTGATGCTGCCCTTTTCCAGGCTGATGCTCATTTTGTATATACTGATCATCAGTTCATGAACCTGTTGCTCTCAGTTCAGAAATCGTCCTAAATTGAAAGCTTGTGCCATGAGAGTTAGCTAAACAGATGTCAGTGTTCCTGAACTGTTTGGTGATTATCAAAATGAATGTCAGGCAGAAAAAGGCAGTGTTAACAGTGGACCCTAAAAAGGGAAAACAAAGACAAGATTATTTCAAAGCAAACAAATGAAAGAAAAGTAATGAGATTAAGACTACCCAAAAATTTTTTAAAGAAGGTTTAGTGAGCCTCATACTTAGTTTTACTTGTCATTTTGTGGATAGTTCTATGTTCGGATATGTGACTTGTACTCCCTTATCAAGGAACAGGCTGTGCTTGTCTGCCTTTCAGCAGTGAGTGAGTTAACTCATAGTTGTTGTGCAGCTGAGGCTCAGGGTGTGTGTGTGGCTGAGCTGAGCTGCTCAGCACCTGAACAAACGGAAATACTCAGCCAGATCAGAAAGAGAGAGAGAGTGCGTGTGAGTGTGTTTATGTATGTGTGTGAGTGAGTGAGTGGAGATTTCTAGTAGATGAAGAGCTAGCTGGCTGTAGGAGTTGATCTTGTGTATCTGCATCAGCAGGTGCCATCCGCCACCTTCAGCTTCCATGTGCAAGCAGCTGTACTGGAACTGAGTCCCCACATTCTCGCTGGCAATACGCCTGGAGGAATGGTCGGGGATGAGGGAGGGGCCAAGCGGACCAAGAATTACTGCAGGTGCTTATTTTACTCTTTGTTTTGCTCTTGGCTTCATGGAATGGATGTAGGCCCTGTCCTGTGTTGTTTTCTAAGCAGACTGTTTTTCCTGGTTGGCTGGTTGCCTGACTGTGTAAATGTACATTGTATCCCAGGACTGGGACCCCTCTCTGTGGACAGTGTCACTTGCATTTAATATCCCAGCTACTCCATTTGATATGTCATCAGATTTAAGCAGGGTTTTTTTTTTAATCTTTTACCATCTGTGTTATTTAAACTGTTTGCTGCTCACATGGTAACAGCCTACTCTGTGACAGAATAAAGAGATCTAATTTAGAACTCGGATTAGAGAGGAAACCTGACCAAGAGCTTTCCCAGCACATTGGACGGGGAGATATCCTAGTCTGATAGTAAAAGACTTGGGTGTTTCATTGTGCCCAAAGTCCACAAGTCTTTCTTAAGAGTTCTAGTTAAACAGTATTCAAGACTCAAAATTGCGCTGTTGTATGTTTGTGTATTGTTGTATTAAACTGTACTGAGTATGATGGGTCCTGTTGATGCCTGTTTGTGTATTGTTAAACTGTGCAGCGTATCCTGGGTACTTTTTATCGATTTCGTATTTTTATTAAACTGTACTGAGTGTCCTGGGTCCTGCTGATGTCTGTGTATTGTTATATTAAACTGTACTGGGTACACTTGGCTCCTGCTGATGTCTGTGTATTGTTATATTAAACTGTACTGGATACACTGGCTCCTGCTGATGTCTGTGTATTGGTATATTAAAAAGCACGAAGTATCCTGGGTACAGATTATCAATTTGTGTATTATATTAAACTGTACTGATTATGTTGGGCTCTGCTGAAATCTGTTCGTGTATTGTTCTGTTAAACAGTACTAGGTAAGCTGGGTTCTGCTGTCGTCTCTGTTTGTGTAGTGTTAAACAGTATTTTCGTGGAGTCCTGCCGTTGTCTGTTTTGCGTAATATAGTAATATTAAACTGTATTTTTCCATGTCCTGCTGATGCCTGTTGTGTATCTCGTTATATTAAACTGTACCGAGTATGCTGGGCTCTGCTGTTTATGTACTGTAATATTTAACTCTGCTGAGTATGCCAGGTGCAATTGATGACTGTTTGAATATCTCATTGTATTAAACTGTATTGCATACGCTGGGTCCTGCGAATATCGGTTTGTGTATTGTTATATTAAACTTTACTGAGTATGCTGGGCTCTGCTGATATCTGTGTATCATAGTATTAAACTGTATTGTGTACACCTGGTTCTGTTGTCTGTGTTTTTATATTAAACTGTACTGAGTACTTCAGGTGCCTGTTTGTGTACTGTTATATTAAACACTGGATGTCAGAACTCATGGGAACAAATATGGTCTTCGTCCTTCACTATTTCTGGGTTATTGTTGTGGAATGGGTTCCTTTTTATGTTCTGCAACCTCATTGTCAAGTTTTAAAGTACATTTTAAAGCTTATTTGTTATCCTTGAATGTATGTCATTGTAATATTTATTTTTTATTGATTGTATTGATTACTGTGTTTTATTGTCTTTGTATTGTCTGGGTCGGTCCTGAAAAAGGCTTTGCCGAGTGACCCAACCTGGTTAACAAATTTAAAATAAACTGAGTAATGCTGGTGCTACTAATATCTAATTGTATATTGTTGTATTAAATGGTGCATATTGTTGTATTAAACAGTGCTGATTGCACCAGGTCCTGCTGATGTCTGTTTGTGTATTTATTATATTAAACTGTACTGAGTATGCCAGGTGCTTCTGATGACTGTTTGTGTACTGTTGTTAAATTAAACTCTGCTGAGTTCACTGGGTGCTGCTGGTGCTTGTTTGTGTACTGTTATATTAAGCTGTGCTGATTATGCCGGTCCTGCTAATGTCTGTCTGTGTATTGTTAAACTGTACTGAGTCCTGTTGGTCTGTTTTGTATTGTTATTAAACTGTACTGAGCACAGTGGGTCCTGTTAATGTCTATTTGTGTAATGTTTTATTAAAATGTACTGAGTATGCTGGGTCCTGCAGATATCTATCTGTGTATTGTTATAATATGTACCGAGTACACTGGTGCTGCTGATGTCTATTTGTGTATTGTTATGTTGAACAGTACTGAGTATGCTGGGTTCTGCTGATGTCTGTGTAATTCTTTTTTGTTTAATTTAGTTTATACCCTAGTCACTTATGAGTAACCCTCCACTCACTGTGTAGGCATCTTCCTGCCCTGACTGCACCTCTAGCATGTTACTAGCCTTGGCGGCTGTGGTCTAGAGCCCCACTGTCTCTCCTGTGCTCCATGGCTTGCCCCCAACACGCTGCACATCACAGCTAACCAGGCGATCTCTAAGTTAGGGAAGATGAGGAGATGAGCTGCAAATAGTTTGGCAACTCCTGAGTTGGGTGGGCTAGTGTGCTGCCGCATGCTGTGGGTACATTTTTAACTAACGCCTTACTTCTTCTCTGGCCACCCACCTTTGGCTGCCCATGGTACTGTCCTGTAGGCAAAGTGATTGATGTCACATTGTCACCCCTGATTTCAAGGCCACCATTATTCCACCAGAGGAGGCAGTTGTACAGCAGGTAGACCAGCTCCCTTCTAACAGGATTAGCATGCATTGCTATTACATTGTGCTCTAGACCACACTGGCTCAGGCAGGGAGTCTGATGAACTGAGGTTTAGTCTTGGGTCTCCTCTCAGTTGTGGGCAGCGACCACCAGCCTATACCACAAGTCAGACCTGTTTGTTATTAAATTGTACTAAGTATTTTGAGTCCTACTGATGCCTGTTGTGTATTGTTCCATTAAACTATACTGTGCCTGGTCTCACTGATGTTTACCTTGACTTCCAGTAGGTATCATGGCTTAGAACACCCCATGATGTGTCTGCCTGACTGGCATAAATAGTGGAGTGTGCATGTTGCTGACATTTCGAAATGCCTTTCTCAGAGCTGATATTGTTTGAAACATCAGTAGTACACCACGCCGTCAGGTAGACACATGGATGTCCCTGATCTTTTTTTTGTCATTTATTTATATCACTGGATTAAAACCACTGCTGGTTACATGTAAAGACAGATGAGCTACTAATAAAATATAACCTATTGGAAATGAATGTAGGCGCAGTTATAGTTATGTCAGTTGTAGGAAAGGTCGTGTAAGTTCAGTACATAAAAACAGAATGAACAGGGCTAAGGGTAACAAACTGTCAAACCACAACTTTGGTTGTCTCTGATTCAAGAATAATTTATTAAAAATGAACAGATGCAGCACTCACCTACGCCAGCATTTTGCACTAATCATATGTGACTTTAGGGGAACCACTAGTTTACACTTTTAAATTTAATAAAAAATACTATTCTAGAATCGTGAATATGTTCTATTCACACTTGTTGGCATGTCTTTTCCCTTTAAGATTCTTGCCGGAAGGTCTAAAGCTGGCTTCTCCCACCCACCCAGGTGGAATATGCCTTGGCTCCACCCCTTGACACCAGATCTTCCTTTTCGCTGGAAGCTTCAGGTTCCCGCCTTATCACTCACGCGTTACTGTAGGCCTGGCGGCAAATCTACAGATTTACCTAAACTCGACTCAGTAGGTTTCTCCCAGTAACTGCGATCTCGATCGCGATGGAAGACAAGTCTAACCAGTTTCCGCGGTGCCTGTGCGGGCAAAGATGTCTCACACCGACCCGCATGCCTCGTGTTTATTGCCTGGGTCTCGGTCATGACACCCAGACCTCAATATGTTGCTTTTCACCCAAATGTTTTGGACGATCGTCTCGCATAACTGCATCTGGGCAGACCGGAAAACGGAACCACCAGTCAAATCCAAGGAAGCATGTTAGACGGTTCTCGGGGTCTGGCGAACAGATGAAAACTTTGAAGAGGAGGCAGCTAAGGCTGCAGATCGGTCCTCCTCTATGTCCATCTTCGGCCCCGCCAGTCTGGGCTCCACCTTCTCGGCTCTTTTCAGGAGTTATGCCAGTCCCTCCTCCCTACCAAGGGAGAAGGACCCTAGGTGCGCACGCCTCTTGGTCCTGTAAAAGGACAAAGAGCCTAAGGAAACTTGGTCTCGCCGATGATGCTCCTGGAGCCATGAGATCTCGGTTCCAGGAATCTTCTGTCTCAGCTCGGTCGAGGTTGCAGCCTTGGATGCTGGCTTCATGGTACCCCCATCAGGCTAGTCGACTCAGATGGAGGAAGATGATCCAGTCGAATTATCCTCTACCCCATCAACCTGTCATCGCTCGATGAGGCCGACAACTCCTTATTCCGGACCCGGTCCTGCCTGCCACTGAGGAGACCCAGCCCGCTGGGAATCCTCCAATAGCCAGATCCCGGACCAGGAAGAGCCAGGTTCTCCCGGCTCTTCCGAAGCACTCAGTCGCCCTCTCGACAGTCCAAGTCGAGGTCTTGGACACTTTCTCACCAGCAGGACAAAAGGCACATAAGCTTCTAAGAAGCATGGCTGCTGCCACTCTTCTTCGTCCTCCTCGAATGAGGAGAGGCTTCAATGGAAACTTCAACGCTTATGAAGACTTAATGTGGCAGCAGCTAATTATGTCTGGCAGAAGTCGCTCCGGCTTCCACCCTGGGCAGTACTTGGCTGTCACGCCCTCTGGCCAACGTCTACTCCTCAGGAGCCAGTCCTCACACTGCCTCTGCCCTCAGAGTCGGGTCAAGACCATCCCTGGCAGGCCAAACCAGCCTCTCCTACCCTGCACCTTCAGCCCGAATGGCTCCACAAGTATGCGGTACCCATTGGGTTCCTTTCGGTTTCATAGAGCACCCCTGTATGAGGGGCTGGTGACTGAGTCTGTGTTCAGGCACTCGGGTAATCATAGATCCCCAGAGAAAGAGTAAAAAATTGGACCATTCGGCCCAGAAAGTCTATGCCACCTCTTGGCTGGGCCTTCATCAGGTAAGTTCAGCTGTCATCATGGTGCACTTCTCATAATGCCATTCTAGGCTCTCGATGAGGTTCTACCTCACCTCCCACAGGCCTCCAGACCATGGTCAGGCAGGTCTGCGACCAGAGTTGGGTGGCTGCAAAGCAGCAGCTCCAGACAGCCTTGGACCTTGGGGACTCCTGTGCCTACTCCATGGCGGCCGTGGTTGCCATGCACCACAAGGCTTACTAGTGGGTATCCACCTTCATGGGGACACCCAGCACAAGCTGACAGACTTCCCTTTCCTGAGTAACAACCTTTTCGCCCAGGTGTGGATGGTCACCTCCAGCATAGAAAGTCCAATGCCACCTTGGACTCTGTGACCTCTGCTCAGAAGGAATCCCAGGATTCCAAATGGAAGAAGAAAGCCTTTTGGCCTTCTGCCCCTCGCGCAAGCAGCCCCATTTCAGTCGGGGCAGCACAGCAGCAGGCTCAACCTTAGCGCCCTCTGCTAAAGTCCGGCCCCAGGCCTGTAAACCCGGATGATGGTGTCCAGGTGATCCCCAAGCCAGATCCTCTTACTCCAAGTCTGCCCAGTGACAGGATGGGGTGGCCACCCCATACCTGTCACACCAACTCTGGGTCCTCCCTTGGGAGGCTGACTCTGTGACTTCCTTTCCACCTTGTCAGCTGTTACAACGGACAGGTGGGTTTTAGAAGTGGTCAGCTAGGGACTGCCTCTGGAATTTGAGCAGTACTCACCATGCTGAGCCCGTGCCCCACGGGAGAAATGGTATCCTGCACACTCAGTCGGCTCTCTGAGACGACATCACCCAACTCCTCCACAGGAGGTGGTGGCCAAGTCATAGACCCCCGGTCAACCCAGGGTTCATTTTCAGGTGCTCCTGGTCCTGAAACAGACGAGGGGGCTGCGCCCCATTCTAGACCTGCACGACCTGAACCAATTTCTCAGGTCCCGCACATTCAGAATGGTAACCCTTGCATGAATCATACCATCTCTCGAGCAGGACATGTGGTTTTGCTCTCTGGATTTCCAGGACGCATTCTTTCACATCCCGATCCGTCTGCCTCACCAGAGGTTCCTTACGCTTTCAGCGGAGGGAGCCCTCTTCGAGTTCCGAGCCATGCTGTTTGGCCTGTCGTCAGCCCCTGGGTCTTCACCAAATCTATTGCAGTGGTGGCGGCTCATCTTCAGCATTGAGGGCAGGGTGTACCCCTGTCTCGACAACTGGCTCATAGCGGTTCCTCGAGACAGGAGGTGGAGAGGTCCAGGATCTTTCCTTCCAGACCTGCATCGATCTTGGTCTCCGGGTCAAAAAGACCAAGTCAGAACTAGTACCTTTGCAGGTGATCTGTTTTCATGAGGCAGAGCTCGACTCTTGCCGAACCAGAGCCAGGCTCCCAATGGACAGGGGGAGGTTCTCTCCTCCTGCCCGATCATTTCTGGTTGGGCACTTGCCCTGCCTGGGACTTCCTGAGCCTTCTGGGGTACATGGCGGCCTGCACCACCATTGTCCGATGTGCCCAGTGGCATATGCACCCCTTCAATGGGAGCTGGCCAGCCAGTGGACACAACGACATGGTCATTTTTAACAGCTGGTCATGGTGACCCAGAAGATGTGAGAGCCCTCCAGTGGTGGAACCGTCCCCAGCACATTTGCAGGAAGGGATCACATTTGTCTGTCCGAGTCAACAGTCGTTCTTCGACCGATGCCTCTCTCAAGGGCTGGGGTTCCAACGTGGGGAATCACAGAGTCCACAGGCTCTGGACCCATGAGGAATCGATGTTATCAATCTGCTGGAGCTCAGAGCAGTCTGACTGGCACTGTCAGCATTTGCTCCACTCCTTTGGGGTCAAGTGGTGCCAGTTCAGATGGACAATACCATGACCAATTACTATCTCAGCAAGCAGGCGCACGCACTCCCAGCCTCTGTGCGGGAGGCGCTCTGCATCTGGACCCTTATGTGCCTACTGGAGGCAGATCTAGCCAGCCATGTGGCAGGAGCCTCGAACCAACTGGCAGGCGCTGTCAGCCTGTGGGTGAGACATCCCAAGTGGTCTCTCCATCCAGAGGTAGTACACAACCTTTTCTCCCACTGGGGCAAACCTCAGGTGGATCTGTTCACCTCCAGGAGAATATGAGCTGAGGCTGTTTCATGCCTGCCCCTCAGCAGGGCTCGCTGCATGGGGATGCCTTCTCAATCGCGGTGGACCCCAGGCTCTTCTGTGCCTTCCCCATTTCCCTTGGTTCACAAGGTGATCCTCAAGGTCAGGAGGGACAAGGCACAGGTGAACCTGGTAGCCCCAGATTGACCTCGCCAGTTCTGGTATCAGATCTCCTCAGCCTCCACTCCAGGCCTCCAAGGTGTCTTCAGACGCGCTGGACTCAATATCAGTCAATCAGGGAAGGTATTCCATCTGGACCTTCAGTCCCTGCACCTGACAGCCTGGTTCCTGAGCGGCTAGAGTTCCAGGTTTTGGATCTCTCTGAGGATGTACTCACAGTTGTGGAAGCATCCAGAAAAGAGTCGACCAGGAGGTGCTATGCCTTCAAATGGAAAAGGTTTTCCATTTGGTGTCAGGACAAGGCTTGGACCCTTTGTCCTGTTTGGTGGCTAGTATCCTCAACTACCTTTGGTCTCTGTCCTAAGGGGTCTTGATCTCTGACCCTTAAGGTGCACTGGCAGTCATCTCTGCTTACGGGTGCAGGCGGTCACAGATAGGTGGCACAGGAGGTGGTGGTCTGGTGCTTCTTTAAAGGCCTCAACCATTCCCTCAGGTGCGTGAACCACCACCACTGTGCGATCTACTGCTGGTACTGGCAAAGCTCATTCAGACCGATGCACAGGTGTAAGATGTCACATCTCTCATGGAAGACCACCTTCTTGGTGGCTATCACATCAGCCAGGACGACTGAGAAGTTACTGGCACTCTGTTGAGTCTCCTTATCTGGTCTTCCACAAGGACAAGGTTGTCCTGCCCCCCGAAATTCCTTCTGAAGGTGGTGTGGAGTTTCACCTTAACCAGGTGTCAGACTCTGCTGGTGTACTACCCCAGTTACACTCGTGAAGCAGAGTACAATCTCCATATCTTGGACCTGAGATGAGCACTCTCTTAATATAAGGAGTGGACGGCTGAAATCGGAGAGGTTTACCAGCTGTTTGGCAAATATGCTGAAGCACGCACCTGGCAGACCTGCAGCCAAGCGGATGATTGGGCAGATGGAATACATCATGCATTGAGCTCTGCTATAGGTTGGCGGCAAGGAGCCTCCGTGGGATAAAAGCTCACTCCACCTGCCATACTGCTGCATTGGTGGCTGCTTCCAGGGACATCCCTATCCAGGAAATCTGCAGAGCTGCTACCTGAAGTCAACCAACACCTTAATCACCCACTACCACATCGCGTAGAGTCATGCCGGGATGCTGGTTTTGGGATCTCAGTTCTCAATCTCTGTTCCCCAAGTAAGTATTGAGGGTGTCGACTTGCCTTCCTCCTCCTGGAAAACTGCTAGGAGTCTGCCAACAAGTGTGGATAGAACAACATATCCACGATCCTAGAAAACAGGTTACTCAATTGCAACAGTAGTTCTGGGAGTGGTATATGTTGTTCATCCACACCGATTCCACCCAACTCGACACACAGCCTAAGCTTCCAGTTGGAAGATCTGGCGTCAAGGGGCAGAGCAAGGCATATACCACCCGGGAGAGTGGGAGGAGCCAGCTTTTAGAGCGTTCTGGGAAGAATCGTAAGGAAAGCACATGCCAACAAGTGTGGATGAACAACATTATACTACTCCTAGAACTACTGTTACAGGTGAGTAACTTGTTTTTTTTTTTACTAAACTGCTGTTGGTTTTACACTTATTTACTCGTGGTTCCACTTCTCTTTGGAACCAAGATGAACTTTGTAGTTTTTCAGATCTTCTTCAGGGATATCTCTTTCATCAGGTCACACTTATGGAGCATACAGCTGTCAGGCACTAGGACCACATGGAAACTTTTCTAGTAATCTAGCAGAGGCCGCAGATGCTGATGTCCATGCACATATAAGCATGGGCGGCCCTGCTCCCTCTCAGTTCTTTCCTTCTATTGACCATACTTGCACAGACTCCATAGAAGCTTATCGTTCAGTCGACCACCAGTTTCGACATAACATTTCTTTCTTTTGAGTGTCGACTCACTTTATTTTCAAGTGATTTCACTTCTTTGTTTGTTGAGAACAAAAGTATTCCAACCTTTCTGTCGCTGCCACTGTGGAAAGATGATTTACTCCAAAGACGAGCATGACCTCCATGTGGCGTGATCTCTGATCGGCAGGATGGAAATAGGCGGCTGAGGGGATGGAAAAGCTAATGGGGTTGAGGGGGTCGGGGGCAGCCGGGAGGGTGGGGTCTAGGAAAAGGAGGTGGTAAGAGTGCTCCTCTTGGGGATTCCATGGTTAGGGGATCGGGTGGGGAGGGCAAGGGGAGCAGGCGGCCAGTGTTATGAGCAACAGTATATCAGGTATGACTGTGCACAAGGCCAAGCAACTGGTCTATGCTCTGGCACTAGTGTGGGGGGAACCTCTGTCATATTAGTCCACCTGGGTACTAATGATATAGAGGAACAGTGTGAAGGAGAGTCGGTCTAGGTTCTGTGAGCTGACCAGGGTCTGTCAGGACATGGGGTGCTTGGTCTTCTTCTTGGAGATACTAATGGTGCCTAGGGCCAGTGTGGAAAATAAGCAAAGGGAGTAAATGTATTGCTCGGGAATGGTGCGAGGCCGGGGATAAGGGTGGGTGGGTGTGGGACTGGGTGCAACCTCAGAGGACAAGAAACTATACGTAAGAGACAGGCTCCACCTTAGCTCAGAGGGAAAGAGGTCCTGCAGCTTCAGCTGGCAGAATTTATCCGCTCCAAGTGGGGTTTAAACCTGTGGGGAGGGAGGTTGGTCTGGCCTTCTCCCCAAGCGGGGGAGGGGGCACAGTGCAGGAGCACTCGATAGTACTTGAGGGGTCCTGTAGGCAGAACACAGTGAGAACTCGGGAGGCGGGGTGAGGGGGCACATTGGATGGTGGTCCTGATTATCACCAGGAGCATGGGAAAAAGATGCCAGAGCTTCAGGCGCTGTTAGTTGAGGAGGGGTGGATGTGGTGGCTGTCACAGAGACTTGGGCCACTTCCAGACAGGATTGGGACCTAAAACTACTAGGATACACCATGTGCAAAAGGGATAGGGAAGGGAGGGGTTAGCATTTATCATTAGGGATGGCATAGGAATAAGCAAGGTTGAGAGCGGGGATCGGTGGAGGCTTTATGGGTCACTTTGCAGGCTCCAGGGGCTAAGCGGGTGAAGATGGGGTAGTATAGACCACCGGGCAGGGGAGGAACAGGAGGAAGGCCTGGTAGCTAACCTTAGGGATCACTGTGGTAGGGGAGAGGGCAAACTGTGGTGCTGGGAGACCTGACTATGCCAGGAGCAGACTGGAGAACTATGGCATCCTCATCTGGCAGGGAGCCAGCCTGCTGGATGTCTTCCAGGGTATGTTTCTTGCCCAGCTGGTGACTGATCCGATGAGGAGTGCGCATGTTGGATGTGGTCCTGTCAGATGGTGAGCTCATCAGGGACCTAGTTGTGGGGACCCATTGGTGGGAAGTGATCATGCCAGGTTTGGGTCTCCCTTGACCTAGGGTGGGATTAGAACACACAAAGCGTCAGTGGTTGATTTTAGAGGCGGACTGGGAGGATGGGCGGATCCTAGTGGCTACCTAGATGAGATCAGGCCAAGCATGGGCATGGAGGCCCGGTGGGAGATCATTAAAGGGGCTCCTGGAGGCTGCCAAGGCCTGCACAAGGGAGAGACGCAAGTGGGGCAAAGCTAAGAGGCCGAGCTGGTGGACAAGGGAGGCACAGGAAGCGGTGAGGGAGAAAAGGCTGCTTATAACAAATACAGACATTCACTCGGGAGGGGCTATATCAAGGGAGTATGATAAGGCAGCCAGGAGGGTCACCAGGGTGGTGAGGGCAGCCAAGGCGGGGGTGGAGCTGAGATTGGCACAAGGGATGGGGAAGGTGGGGAAAGGGTTCTTCAGGTATAGGGGAAAGAAGAAAAGGGAAGGCAGATTAGTACACTGAGGATGGGGAGGGTGGTGGGAGAAGGCAGAAGTACTAAATTACTTTTTGCCTTGGTCTTTACCAAGGAGGATGGGGGCACTGTGAGGGAGAGGATGAGGGACTGGAAGCTAAAGTGGGGAAATGGATGTTGAAATCCACAGTGGGAGGGTGGGATGCCTCAAGGCCCTAAGAATGGATAAAGCACTGGGCCCAGATGGGATCCATCCCAGGGTGCTTCAGGAGCTGTCTGATATCCTGGCCACACCCCTGATGGACTTTTAACTCCTCCCTACAGTCGGAATGGGTGCCTCATGACTGGAGGATGGCCCATATCATGCCTATACACAAGGAGGCTCACGAGGAGTCGGGAAACCATAGTCTGGTTAGCCTGGACGTCTGTAATGGGCAAAGGGGTGGTGGTCATCTTGAAGGAGAGACTGGATGGGGTTCTGAAGGCATGAGGTCACCTAGATGATCACCAGCATGGCTTTAAGGGCAGATCGTGTCAGACCAACCTGGTGGAGTTCTAGGAATGGGTGATGAGTGCGCTGGATCAGGGCAGGCCAGTGGATGGATCAGCAAGGCCTTTGACACTGTGCTACATAGAAGACTATTGCACAAACTGGGGAATATGGGTGTGGGCAGGACAGTAGTGTAGTGGGTGGGTAACTGGCTGGGCAGCAGGACACAGAGGGTGGTGGTAAATGGCTGTCACTCCACAGAGGGAAGAGTGACCAATGGGGTACCACAGGGATCAGTGCTGGGACCGATACTATTCAATATCTTCATCAGTGACATTGCGAGGACCTAGAAGGCAGAATTTCACTGTTCGCTGATGACACAAAGCTCTGTAACAGAGTAGACACACCAGAGGGTGTAGACAGAATGAGAAGGGACCTGCAGAAACTTGAAGAATGGTCAGGGTTTGGCAGTTGAAATTCAATGCAAGGAAGTGCAAGATAATGCATTTGGGGCACAAAACCCTGGCACAATATATCAGTTGGGGTGAGAATATAGCATGCACCAAGCAGGAAAGGAATCTTGGAGTTATCATCTCTGATGACCTCAAGGCAGGAAACAGTGTGACAAGGCAGCAGGTAAAGCAACTAGGATGCTGGGATGCATAGGCAGTGGCATCACCAGCAGGAAAAGGGAGGTCATAATTCCACTATACAAGACACTAGTGAGGCCGCACCTGGAGTACACTGTTCAGTTCTGGAGACCTTACCTACATAAGGACATAGACAGGGAGAGAAGGTTCAGAGGAGGGCAACAAAGATGGTGCATGGATTGCATCACAAGTCCTATGAGGACAGGTTGAAGGCACTGAACATGTACTCCCTGGAGGAGAGGAGGAAGAGAGGGATATGATAGAGACATACAGATATCTTACAGGGAGGAACAGGGTGCAGGAATGCACTATTTTAAGCGAAAAGATGTTCCAGGACTAGAGGCATGGGATGAAGTTGGAGGGAGGACGATTCAGAGGAAACATGAGGAAGAATTTCTTCACAGAGAAGGTGGTGGACAAGTGGAACACCCTGCCAGAGGAAGTGGTGGGGCTGAAACAATCACGGATTTAAGAATGCATGGGATAGACATAAAGGAATTCTGGAGGTCAGGGTGAGGGCAACAGACTTCCTGGAAAACATAAACTGAACTTACAAACTTAAATGGGCAGACTGGGTGGGCCATAGGCCCTTATCTGCCGACACTGTCTTTGTATCTATGTATCTATGATGTCCTCTTTCTAGACTTCAGCAAAGCGTTTGACTCAGTGCCGCATCCCGGGCTGCTGGGAAGCTGAAGGATATGGGGTGGGGCAGATGGTCAGGTGGATAGGAAACTGGCTGGAGGGGCATGTACAGAAGGTGAGGGTTGAGGGAGGTTTTGTCCCTAGGAGAGTCAATAGCAGTGTCACACAGGGGTCGGTACTGGGCCCACTCTGTTTAACGCCTATATCTCAGACATCAGAAGAGTGATCAGGAGCGAGATGAGCCTCTTGTAGAGACTCAAAGCTGTGGGCAGTGGTGAAGGGGGAGGAGGAAGCTGGCTCCAGGAGGACTTGGAGACTCTGGGGAGGTAGTCATGAGCCTGGAAGCTAAAGTTTAATGCTGGGAAGTGCAGGGTTCTGCACCTGGGGCCAAAACCCAGCTGCTGTATACACGGGGTGGGCGCTGCGTGGTTTCTAGGGAGAGAAGGACCTTGAGGTGGTGTTGGATGCCATAGTGAAAAACTCACAGCACTGTAGGAGGCTGCGACCCAAGCAAATTAACTGTTGGGCTGCATAACCAGGGGATAACCTCAAGGAGTAGAGGTGTGTTCCTTCCACTGTACAATTGCCTGGTTAGACTACACTTGAATACTGCATGCAGTTTTGGTGTCCCTACTTAAAGAGGACATTGCTGTTCTGGAGGGTCCAGAGGAGGGTGACCAGGATGAGACTGGGACTAGGGAAAGGCCCTATGAGGAGAGACAGGAGGAGCTCAACCTGTACTCAGTGGAGGAGAGAAGGAACAGTCGGGAACATGCAGCACTCTTCAGATATCTCAAAGGATGAGTAGGTAAACCTATAGGGAATGCTTCAGCTGAGGGAGGTAGGGGCCACCAGGGACATACAATGAGGATGGACGGAGGAGACTGAGAGCATGGTGGATCCCTGAAATGCGCTGCCTGGGAGTTGGTGGCTGCTACGATGGTGGAGGGTTCAAGAAAGGCTGGGATAGATATAGGGACAGGATGCATCCCAGAGCCCTGCTGGGGGTGGGGACCTTGTTGGGGGCTAAAACAGTGCCCTGGGAAGGCATTGATCATCAAGCAGACTCGATAGATCATAGGGTCTAATCTGCTGGCTTCTTAGTATGTTAATATGTGCTGTCTTGGCCTAGCCATGATGCCCTCGCCTACTAGCTCTGCCTGAAGTTCAACCAACCTTGCCACCTGACTGCTAGAAAGCCCTGTGGTCCTTTCTTCTAGAACAACAGCTAGCCAGGGTGGAGCAGGGATATTCAGGGCTACCCCTCATAGTAGCCGCTCACTTTATAGGCTTTCAGGCCATCACGGCCCTGGACAAGTCTTAAGGAAACATTCTTACCAGGACAGGAATGTAACAAAACTGTTCTCCCAGAGGCACTCCTGGTCCCCAGTTGCTACTGCCTCTTCCTCTGGGATAGCACCATCAACCCCTCCTGCCTCCAGGCCATCTCTGGCAGCGAGTTCCACCAGCTTTTCTATGGCAGGTGAAGGGCCCTCGATCTTGGGCTCACCGGGTCATCGATGCCAGCTCCACCGCTGCAACCTCCATGACTGCAAGGTCCACTGGTGCCAGGCCTCACCAGTTCTGCTTCAGCACGCTGCTGCAGCAACATCGGCCTCAGCCCCTCTGTCACCGCCATCGCACCTGTGTTGCCTCTTTTCTACCATCAACATAAACTTTCCTCTATCACTATGGCACTAATCCAGCAACTCATTCCTCAGCTTGCACCTTCATCTCAGTTACCTGGGGTGCTGCCTCTGTATTGATGCTGGTTGCCCTAGCACTCAGCGCCCTCTCAGGCATAGTCAGCGCTTTGCCACGTCCCTGCCTCAGACCAGGTTGACTTGATTCCTCAGACAGATCTACTGTCTCATCAGAGAGTGGGGACTCCAACCCCCCCAGGATCCTTCCTTCCTTCCTTATTAAGCAACTTCAGGCTACCATGGGGTTCCAGACTGAGGAGGAGGATATCATCAGGAGGAACCTGATGGATTTACTGGAGATTCATGGGTCTCTTCCCAAGGTCATCCCTCCTTGCTACCAACCCTGGATGATGCTGCCACTGCAGCCTGACATGCCTAGGAAGGCTGACACGCTTTATCAGGCCCTCCGGGAAGCCCTTCTATGCTGCCCAACCAGAAACTTACTCAGTGATCATCAAGGCAGCTCATGATAGATCCAAGGTGTCCAAGCACCTTGGTTCCCTCACCCTGATAGGGAATCTAGAAGGATGACCTTTGGGAAAGAGGACCGAGGACCTTTGCTTTGGCCCTTAGGCCTTAGAATTTCCAGTTGCTTATCTCACATGGTCAAGTACCAGAACACCCTCTGGGGAAAAAGGGCAGAGCTGTGCACAGGCCCTTTCCGGGTCCCAGAGGCAGGAACTTCTGAAGTTTCTGTAGGCTGCAACAGATGTCAGCAGGCATCTCCTAAGTGCCATTTATGACATGGCTGATGCCACTGGCATCTGCTTTAGAAGGCACTCCTGGCTGAGGGTCGCTAGATTTGCTGCTGATGTCCAGCAGAACATTCTAAACTTTTGGCACTGACATGCAGAATATTATGAATGATCTGCAGGCCTCGGTAGAGCCATTAGGTCTGTCCATTACCTCTGTCATACCATAACCCTGGAGCAGATCACAGGTCCACCCATTGAGAGTGCCAGTGTAGTGTGCCCGGTCATCAGGGTGCTAGGTGGGATTTCGCCAGCCCCTGTTTTTGGGGCTGCGCACCCTTCTCAAGATTCTAACTCCATGGGGGCAGACTCGGGAGGGGCGCGAATCCGATATGGTGCCCTGATGTGTCAGTACAGATGCCATTGCTCTAATGGCCAAAGGGGAATACTGTGACCTCCTTCGTAAGGTCTCCCATAAGGCTGGATCAGGAACCAGACTTCAGAGCAAGTGCAGAGCAGGGCCTTCCTTACCTACAGCCTTCTCCACCACTGGTATCTCTGCCAAAAGCCCCAGAGGTGACAGTGCTGACTCTGCTTCTGCATGACTCCTTGTCGCCCCCAAATCTCCTACCCCAAGCTAGGAGGTAGTGGTCAAGAAGTCGTTTTTTCTCTCCATATTGATCAGTGGAGGCCCTTAGAAGCGATGCTTGGGTCCTGCAGCCTAATCAGCGGGGCCATTCTCGAGAACACCTCCAGATGTTCCGCCTGTTCCCTCCACGTATCCTCCTGACCACATTCAGGTGCTCACCTTGCTGCTCAAAGGGCTATAGAACCAGTACACAGGCAGCAGAGGATCAAATGGTTCTTTCTATTCCAGGTTCTGCCTCGTCCCCAAGTGACTTGAGGCCCATTCTAACCTCAAGGCCTGAATTTCTATATCCAATACAAGAAGTTCAAGATGGTCACCCTGCAGGGCCTGCTGCCTCTGCTCAGTCAGGAGACTGGCCGTGTTCACTAGACATACAGGATGCTTATCCTGCATATCAAGGTTTGCTCCCCAGAGGACATTACCAGTTCTGTGTATTGCCTTTGGCTTATCCTCTCGCCACGAGTCTTTACCAGATGTTTAGAAGCAGTGGGCGGCCCTCAGGCACAAAGGCCTGTATGTCTTCCATTATCTGGATGATTGGTTACTGAAGGCCCAGTCCAGGGATCTCCTGCTGTGCACTCTAGAACATTTCAGGCAGTTGTTCTAAGCCCTAGGGGTTATTGTCAGCGTGCCAAAGTGTGTCCTGACCCTGTGTCAGTGGCTGCAGGTGTGGGGTGACTCTGAACACAGTCCAGGGCAAGGCCTTTTTCCCCCAAGACAGGGCGAAATGTCTAATAGCTCAGGTGCAATTAGTTACCAAAGCCAGTACATCACAGCCAAGACATTCTGTGGTTGCTGGGCCTGACTGCCATTGTACCTTTGGCCAGACTGCATATGTAGATCCCCAGTGGACCCTGCAGGTCCAGTGGGATCAATGCACCAAGGATCTGGATCATCAGGTTCTTGTGTCCTCCGCTGTACGTAGACTTCAGTGGTGGATGGACCCCACAATCTTCTAAGAGGGTGCCCTTTCTCATGCCTTCTCCCATCAGATACTCACCATGGATGTCTCGGGTTTGGGTTGGGAGTGCACCTGGGTCCTTTTGGTCCCAGGGGTCCTGGTCTGACGGAGGCTTGCATCCACATAAACATTTTAGGAAGTGGGTCAGTTCTGTATGCCTTATTTGCCTTACAGAACCATCTCTCTCTCCTGGTCCCTGCTGGTGCAGTTCGACAACCTCAATGTAGTTTATTACGTCAAAGCAAGGGGACTCATTCCTATCCCCTGTGCAGAGAGCGGGAGAGTCTGGTACTGGGCTCTAGATCACGGTCTAGATCTGTTGGCTGTCCATGTTCCAGGCAACAAAATGCCTTGGTGGACAGCCTCAGCCCGCCACAGTCCAGAATGCAGGATTGGGAGCTGTTGACGTCTGTTGTAAATTACCTGTTCGACAGTTGGGGTCATCCAGAGCTGGACCTTTTGCATCCCCACTTAGTGCAAAATTGCCACGCTTCTGCTCACTAGATCCAGGGCCTGGAGTTTTCTGGTGAGACGATTGTCCCTCTCCTGGAAAGGGAGATTTTTCTATGCCTTTCCTCCTTTTCCTCTGATCCAGAGTGTGCCCACCAAGCTCCAAATGGAGGGGACACCTTAATCTGGTGGCACCGTTCTGCCCTCGTCAGATATGGTTTCCATTACTGCAACAGTTGGCTGTGGAATCTCTATTCCCCTGCCCTCTGCAGGGACCTGTTGCACACAGGCATAGGGGACCCTGGTCCATTGGACCTCAAGTCCTTCCACCTGCATGCATGGCTCCTGAAGACATAGCCATTGCTTGGTTTGGGGTGTCTCAAAAGTGGCAGATGTCCTGGTGACTGCCAGGTAACCCTCCGCCAGGGCCACTTATTCGATGAAGTGGAGCGCTTTGCTATATGAGCTGCTTCCCATCACCTGGACCCATTCACTTGTCTGGTGACCAGGTTCTAAAATATCTCCTGTCCTTGTCTGATGCAGGGCTTCAGTATTCCTCTAAGGTACACCTGTCTACTGTATCTGCCTTTCATGTGCCCATTGATGGCCGTACTGTGTCCCTGTTGGATGTGGCCCATGCTTTTTGTGGGGCATTCTCCACTTGAAGCCTCCTGTCTGTAATCCAGTCTTTGCTTGGGACCTGAATTTCATTCTAGAAAAGCTGACTCTGCCTCCCTTTGAACTGGCTGTGTCTTACGAAGCACGCTTTTGTTGTGGAAAGCATTATTTGTAGTTGCTAATACTTCTGCTAGAAGGATTTCAGAACTACAGTCTTTCATGTGTGAGCAGCCTTATTTGGTTTCCACAAAGACAGGGTGTCTTTAGCACTAACCCTAAGTTTTCTTTCTAAGGTGGTGTCTGAGTTTACCTTAAATCAGTCTATCCACCTGCCTGTTTAATACCCGAGCATGCCAATCCAGGGAAGCATTGCTCTATACTTTAGATGCATAGAATTCTGAGGTACTATACGTGACTGTACCCAAGGACTGTAGAAAGTCCTCTGTTTCTTTTGTCCCAGGGAAAGAGGGCGTGTCTAATTTCTAAAGTGTTTGTCCAAATGGTTGGCCAACTGCATCACTTTTATTACCAGAAGTATGGTGAGGAACTTCCTGGTGGTGTTCATGGCCACTCAGCCAGAGGCATGGCCACTTCTGTCACCTGTTTTAGGAATGTGTCAGCTGCAGATATCTGTGCTCCTGCCACTTGGAATACTGGCCACACTTTCATTGGAGCACTACAGTCTGGACATTGCCTCTAAAAGAGGGCAGACTTCAGCCTAGCTGTGCTTCAAGACCTCTTTCTTAGGCCTTTGGCCTCCCGCCACCCAGACTGTCTCATTGGCTGTACTGTTTAGGACTTGTTCCATAGAAGTGACCTGATGAGAGATATCAGCAAAGAAGATAGAACAGTTATGTAAGAACTTACTGTAAGATCAGATCTTCGAGGGAATCTATTTCATCAGCTCATACCGTCCCACCGTTCTTCCCCTATATGTCTGTCTCCAGACCAGCTTTCTTGTTGCTCCAGCCTTTCTTTTAGCTGGGTTCTTCATTTCTCTCTTTGGTTCCCTAGAGGAGGCCTAGTGAGTATGGTTTCCGTGGGGAATTGAGGAGGGGAACGGGCCAACCACGCCATATATGCAGGGACGCCAGCGGCCCCTACCAGACTGCTAGAAAACTTTCTTTGTGGTCCTAGTGCCTGATGTCTGCAAGTTCCATAGGTGTGACCTGATGAGAGGTTCCCTCAAAGATCTACTGTTATAGTAAGTTCTCATGCAACTGTTCTTAACGCCTTTGAGGTGAAATTGTTATAGAGGTTACATAAAAACATAGAACGCAGTATTTGCCAGCAAATAAGGACCACTTGGCCCAGCTAGTCTGCCCATTTTTCCTGCCTGTAGTATTATCTCAGATCCTATTGGCTTATAATAGGAACCAAACTGAGCTGGAATGGACTTGGGCTGCCTGGGGTCAGCGGAGGGGAGAGTAAGATTGAGCATCCAGAGGACTGCCTCCTCTCCTCTCCTGGGGTTGACTGTGGGTCTCCCATCGCCTCCTTAGTGGCCCCCGATGGAGATCGAGGGCACTACATGGAGCAGTGCACCCAAGGGGGTCAGAGCAGCAGTGGACGCCGGCATATATGTGCACAGACGCCATTGCACATCCGTGCTCGGAAACCAGCATAAGGAAAACTCGCCCAGGGATAGGCGACGCAACCTCCAGGACCCTGTATCCACACTCCCAATGTCAGGCTCTGCTCCACTGGCTCTCCCAACCCTTCGACCGACCCTGGCCCGACGCACTAGATTATAAATAGAGTGCCAGGGTGGACTTGGCCCCACCGATGGGGGTTCTGTGAGCCGGGGGTGTCCATCGTGCCGGTGCAAGAATGGGTGTGTGTCCCAGATTTCCAGTGGATGAGCTTCAGGCGGAGGCAGAGATGCAGTGTGTGTGGGTATGCCAGAGAGAGTTCCTGGATAAGCCAATGCATAAATAAAGTTGAAAAAAAATAGGAACCAAACTGCATTTATTATTAAAACATGGCCTGCAGCCGGTGGCATTGAGGGTCGAGGTGCTGGACGCCACACTTTACTACGCCGGCCACCGGTTTGGGAGCGGACTCGGTCGCCGGGGAGGGAAGAAAGGCTGAGCGTCCGACAACAGCTCGCCTTCTCCGGGGATCCATCACGTGACCTCTGGCAGAGGCTGGGAGCATGACAGCTTGTCGGCACTCGGGGTTTGATTGGTCACGGCCGAGGCCTGTGGACCAGTCACCTCTAGGGGCTGCATCATTTTGGGGGCATTATGATGATGGCGCTACTTTGAAGTCAGGACCAGCAACGTCTGACAGAACGGAAAATCACCCTCCAGAGCTGGGTAGACGGAGCGCTGAACCCAGTCCTGATGTGCCACCGACTGCCGCTGTCTCAGGGATCGGAGAAGACATTAATGTATAGGGTTCTAGGGACATGGCTATGTTGTTCATCCACACTGTCTGGCAGGTTCCTTGCTGCTTTAAATCTTGCTGGAAGGTCTTCAAGCTGGCTTCTCCCACCCACCGGGTGGTAAAACTCGGCTCCCCTGTGACGCCAGATCTTCCTTACTGCTTGGAAGCTCAGGTTCCTCCTTAACGCTCTGCATGATAGACTGGATCCTAATTCTTCGGTTACTGCAAACTCATTTTAAAATTTTCAAGACTACGGTCAACTTTCTCCCTCGGCTGTGATGGACAAATCGATTCCCGGTTTGGCGGTGCCCTTGTGGGCAGAAGATGTCCAGGACAGACCCTATACGACGTGCATCTACTGCCTCGGCCTGAACACGCACCCACAGGCCTGCGAGTCATGCTGCTCGCTTTTCGCCAACGCCCTGAAGACCGCGCTGCCCAGTTACAGCTGGGCGCCTTGAGCGCTATCTGCCGGTTAAGTCAAAGGAGGCCGTTGGTGGTTACCGCGGCGGCTGGTTCAGCTGAGCAGCTTGAGCAGATGATAGCCCTCGAGGAGGAGCGCCTAGACCGCGATCATCCTCTTCCTCGGTCGCAGCATTTATCCCGCCTCTCTGGGAACCTCGATTCAGCTTCGCTCAAGGAGCTTTGCCAATCCCTTTCCACGAAGGGAGAGGGCCATCGACATTCCTCTCGGTCCAAAAGGAGGACTCTAAGGGTAAGTCCCATCGTTGGCGTTAGTGGGAGCGAGAGAGGTCTCCTTCCTCGGACAGCCGACTGTCTCACGCTGGTCAAGGTTGCGCTAAGGCGCGCTGGCTTCACGGGCGTCCCTGTCAGCCAGCCGGCTTGAGACACCTGTTGACGCGGTCGAGATTTTTTCTTGACCCGTCGGACAGGCTGTCGACTGATGAAGCAACAACCCTTCTTCACCGGTTCCCCAGTGGAGACTGAGGATCTGCCTGCGCCCTGGTGCAGCAGTCCCCGATTAAGTCGTCCGAGCCGAGGGAAGAGCGGTGTCCCATGCTGCTTCCCAGACCCGTTCTCGGAAACACCGAGGATCTCGGTCTTGACTTCTTCTCGGTCTAGCCGATCCCGCTGGCGTCAGCTTGTCTCAGTCTCGCACCGAGTAAGCGGCGCCGCCGCTCGCCCCTCGGAAGAGGAGAGGCTTTGGCGCAGATTGTGTCGACGCCACGAGGACCTGATGTGGCAGCAGTTGCTTCTGTCCAGGAGCAAGTCGACGCTGACGCCTTCCCGGCCATCAAGTGGCTGTCACCCGAGCAGCGAAACAACCCCTCGCCGTGGTTGAGATGCCAAGCCTGGGCGGTTGTTGGCTGAAACCTGCTGCCCCACCGTTGGTGGAACCTCCGCCTCCACAACCGAAATCGAGGCACGGAACCAAGGACTCTCGGTCGGGTCAAGGCCTGCCCCACCGTTGTCGGTCACCCTCACTCCCGACCGCCCTCGGCAGGTGGAGGGTGGCTCAGGCCCCAGGCAGCTCTTCACAGACTCCTCTGAGTCCGACGACGACTCCTCCCTGTTCCCAGGCCGGTTGACCTGGAGTCCTCGAGGCCAGTTGTTGGACGAAAGCCCCATCCTTCATGGGTTTGCTTTGGCTTATCTCGGAGTCCATCGGGATGCAGCTCGAGCCCGTATCCAAGCGGGCCAAGCATCCCCTGACGGAGATACTGGACCGAGGGATTCCCTCACAGAGGCCTTTCGGTGGCTGAGGCCATTGTTGGCCCAGCCTTGGAGCTTTGGCAGCAGCCTGCTTCCTGCCCGCCCTCGCCTCGGGCCAGGATGACCAGGAAGTATGCAGTCCCTACTGGCTCTTTGCGGGTTTCGGAACACCCTCTGCCGAGGGTTGGTCACCGACAGCGTTTCGTTCCAGGAGACGGTAGGGACATGGACAAGCCCCGACAAGGAGTCAAAAAGCTGGACTATGCCGGGCGCAAGGTGTACGCTGCATCCTCCCTTGGCCTCCGCCAGGCCAGCTCCAGCCGTGCTGATGGCACACTTCTCCCGAGCCTCATGGGCTCCCTGGGCGAGGTGATCCCTCATCTCCCAGCCGACCTGCAGACCACGGTCCGGCGGCTTCGGGACAGGTAGGGCAGTGGTTGCTGCAGCTCCAAATGGCTCTGGACATAGGAGACTCCTGTGCCAGATCCGGTTGCGACGCGGTGGCCATGCGCGCATGAGGCATGGCTGAGATATCCACCTTCACGGTGGATACCCAGCAAAATTGCAGATGTCCTTCTTGGGACCGACTCTTCGGCCCTGGGTGGAAGGTCACCTCCAGCGGATTGAGAAGTCCAGTGCCACTCTGGAATCTGTCACCTCCGCCCAGAAGGACAAAGGCCGCTGACAGCAGCAGCACAAGTCCTTTTCGCCCTTCTGTGCCTGTGCACGTCCGGCCCACCAGCACCAGGGCCAGCAGGCTCGCGCTGGCATCCCAAACCCAAGCCGCAGCTTCCTCCAGTAGGAAGCAGGGAGGTAAAGGCCCAGGAGGTCCCCGGTCCTTCCTTCAAGCCTGCCCAGTGACGGATTGAGGGATGTCTGCCCCAGACTCGCACTCCCCATAGGGGACAGCTCCGCCACTTCCTTTCTGCCTGGTCCGCTATAACCCACGGACCGCTGGGTGTTGGAGGTGGTAGGAATGGGTCTGCCTCTGGAGTTCGAGCTAGCCCCACCCTTCCGAGCTGTCGCCCTCGGGGGTCCACAGTCCTACAGCGTCCATGTCGGCCCGCCAAGCCGATATTGCCCTGCTCCTCGAAAAGAGGTGATCAGGAAGGTGGCGGATCCTCCTCCAGACCCGGGTTTGTGTCCAGTTACTTCCTGGTCCCAAAACGGACGGGGTTGGCACCCCATTCTCGACCTGCACGACCTAAACAGGTTCCTAAGGTCTCGGACCTTCAGGATGGTCATTCTGGCTCAGATAATCCCATCCTTGGAACGAGGCTGTGGTACTGTTCCTGGACCTTCAGGACGTGTTCTTTCACGCCTATCTGTCCATCCCACCGAGATTCTCCGCTCAGAGCGGAGGGATCCCTTGACGAGTTCGGGCCATGCCCTTCGCCCTTCCCTAGCTCCCAGGGTCTTCACCAAATGCATGGCAGTGGTGACAGCATTCATGTGGCACCGAAGGTCTGGTTGTACCCCTACCTGGACGATTGGCTGATTGCAGCCCCTCCAGAGCAGAGGTGGAGCGGTCCAGAGATCTGGCCCTCCAGGTTTGCTCTCAGGTTGGCCTCCTCATCAACGAGGCCAAGTCAGAACTCGTGCCAAAGCAGATGATACAATTCATGGGGCAGAGCTCGACTCTCTCGAGCCAGAGCACGGCTCCGCGGACAGGGCCGAGGTTCTTTCCTCCTTGCCCAATCATTCGGGTTGGACAATCGTGCCTTGCCGGGACTTCCTCGCCTCCTAGGCCTCACGCGCCTGCACCAGCGTGGTCCATTGGGCCGCTGGTACATGCGTCCCCTTCAATGGGGACTGGCCAGCCAGTGGTCACAACGCCGATCCGCTGGATCAGCTAGTGACAGTGACCCGGGGATGGAGATGCTCTCCAGTGGTGGACCATTCCAGCACATCTGCAGGAGGGCATCCTGTTTGTCCGCCCGAGCCGATGGTGTCTCTGTCGACCGATGCCTCTCTGATGGGTTGGGGTGCCCATCTGGGGGCACTGAGTGCCGGCCTCTGGTCTCCTCGGGAGTCGATGCCACATCAACCTGCTGGAGCTTGAGTGGTTCGTCTAGCCCTCACCGCCCGCTCTGTTCTACGGGGTCAAGTGGTTTCAGGTCAGCGGACAATACCACGACCATGTACTACCTAAACTGCCTGGACGGACGCGCTCCATGCCTCTGTGCAGGGAAGCTCTCCGCATTTGGTCATTCATCGCAGCCTGGAGGTGGATCTCCTCGCCATTCATGTGGCAGGAGCCTCCAACACCCTGGCCGATGCCCTAAGCCGGATAGGGGCTAGGCCCCACGAGTGGTCTCTCCTGAAGGAGGTAGTACAAGATCTGTTCTCCCACTGGGGCACGCCTCAGGTGGACCTGTTTGCCTCCAGGGAGAATGCTGAAGCTGAGACTGTTTCATGCCGCCCCCTCAGCAGGGCTCGCTGCAGGGGATGCCTTCTAGAGGCCGTGGACCCCGAGCCTCTTCTCGCCTTTCCCCATTTCCCTTGATCCACAAGGTGCTTCTCAAGGCGAGGAGAGACAAGGCGCAGGTGATTCTGGTAGCCCCAGACTGGCCCGCCAGTTCTGGTATCCAGATCTCCTCAGTCTCAGCTCCAGGCTCCGAGGCAGCTTCCAGCCCACCGGACCTGATCTCAGTTAGTCAGGGAAGGTACTCCATCCAGACCTTCAATCCCTGCACCTGATGGCCTGGTTCCTGAGCGGCTAGAGTTCAAACAACATGAAGTCTTGCTATATTATGACATATGCAGTATAACCCCAGGTTAGAACTGCTCGAGGTGAAAGAGTTAACTTCCATGCAGGGCATGGAATCTTGGTGACTCGGTTGAACTCTCTGTCTGTTGAAGCTCAAACTTAAACTGTCAGATTCTTTACTCCGCCTCACTGAACAGTCGCTCCGGAGATTCCTCCTGCTGCTCGGCTCGTTTGTCGGTTTTAAAGTGTAATTCTCGGTTTATTTTAGAAATTTAACCACAATCGTCGGTTCAAGCTCTGTCTGTGGTATTGTAAGTAATAGATAGACTTATTTATTTTCTTCTGTGGAAATTGTAAGCGTCTTTTGGGTTCAGTTTGAACCGATCGGTGGGGTTTAAAATTACCTTCTAGTCCTTAGAGTGCGGTTCCCGGTTCTTATCGGTTCTAAAAAACGGATTTTATTACGTTTTTTCCACGACCGGTGACACGGTTGGGAACCGATAAGAGAGTCTTACTGGTGGATTGCCATTAACGGGCAAGTTTTGGTTAGGCTGGCACTATGTCTGAGAAACCCAAAAGAAAACCGGACCCACTGGGTTTCAGCACTGTGGCCTCTGTGGGAAGCCTTTGCTAAGGCTGACCCACACACTACTTGTGTTTATTGTCTGGGTTTGACCACCTCAATGCAGACTGCCAGATTTGTAAGAATTTTCCTGCTGCCCCGGGAAAAAGAGTTGGTAGGCTCAGGAAAGGAGGCCAAAAGTCCGCTGACCGGATGGCCAGCCGGTTCGGTTCCAACTGAACCTGAGGGTGCCCTCTGACCAGGCGATGCTTCCTCGGGCAAAGGAAGAGCCAGCTCTGAGGAGCGGTTCCAACTAAAAGGGCTAGAAGGTCAGCTAGTTTGGGGCCAAAGTTCTTTCTCCAACGGTGAGGAAATAGCCAAAGCTATTCAAATTGTCCAGTCTCTTTCCCAGTTCCGTCCGAACTGGCATCATTAGGAAGCGCCGGTTCGGTCAGTTCCTCGGTTCAAGATTATGATTTTGAAGATTTTTATGAACCGGGGAAGGGGAGGAGGGTACGAGGGAGTGAGTGTGATTTTGACAGTTTGGATGTGCCCATTGAACCGGACATCTCTCCAGACAGACCCTCAGGAGTATCCCTCCCAGGCTATCTGAGTCCCCTTCTCATTTTTGTTTTGCAAGAAAGTTGCTAACACTCTGCAACTCCCTGTTGAGGAAGCTGTTGATGATCAAGAAGAGCCTGATTTTGTGGAAATGATGGATATTCCAGAGTCTAGGAGACTGTCTATTCCCTTGCATAAATCTTTTAGGAAACAGACAGTAAAATTCTGAAAACTCCTCATTCTATCCTCCTGTGGATAAAAGGATGGACAAGAGTATGCTTTATCAGGCTACGATACGGAGTTCCTATCCCAGCAGTGCAGCCATGTGGGGTAGTGCAGGCTGCAGCCTGTGACAAGGCTAATATTCTCTAGCCTCTCACCCTCCTGAAAAGGATTCCAGGAGGATGGATGCCATGGCAAAAAGCAGTACATGGCAGCATCTTTGGGACTCAGACAGGCAAATTATAGCATTACGCAGCTAGGTACCAGAAATCCAGGTGGGATTCTGTCCTGGCCCTAGCAAAACAGGCCCCTGAACAGCTTGCCAGGGAGCTGGAGCAGGTGGCTGCGGATGGTATGAGGCATCCAAGGTGCAGTTTCATGCTGCTGTAGACTCTAATGATGTTTCATCAGGAGTTATGGCTACATCTGTGTCTCTTCGCAGAATGGCCTGGCTCAGATGTACTGCCCTGTCACAGGATACCCAGTCTAAGGCTATGGATTTTCCTGTTGTGGGAAATTCTCTGTTTGGGAGCAGACAGAGAATTATATGAAGAAAATGGATGAGTATAGGACCACCTATAGGAGTGCACAGGCCAAAGAAAGGCAAGTCACTCCTCAAAGGCAGCATGTCAGGGCAGGCCTTTTCATAGGCCGTTTTACCAAGCCCAGGCCTCCTCTTCTGCTTATGCCCAAAGGGGTTCTTTAGAGGAAGGGGCAGAAGGGCTCTAGTAAGCCTGCATCTACCCTCAACCCAAAGCCCTGCAAAACAGGCTCCCTGATGGGGTGGCCAGGGCCGATTCTCCACTACCGGTAGGGGGCAGGCTGGCTTACCTTGTCCAGGACTGGAAGTCTTTAACATCAGACAAGTGGGTCCTGGAAGTAGTAAGCCAGAGACTGGTTCTCAGCTTCAAAAATTTCCGAAGATGAGAGCCAGGTCTTTTCCACCTGCAACCCATCAGAGGCGCCCTGGAAGCAGAAGTTTCTTCCTCCTGGCTCTCAGAGCCGTGGAAAGGGTTCTACCCATACACCAGGGCAAAGGTTGTACTCCAGGTACTTCCTTACCCCCAAAAGACAGGAGAATGGCAGCCCATTCTGGATCTCAGGTATCTAAAAAGCACCTTTTAAAACCAAAGTTCAAAATGGTGACCCTGGGGATTATTTTACCTCTCTAAGGCCAGGGGACTGGCTAGCCTCCCTGGACCTCAAGGATGCCTATTTCCATGTTCTCATCAGAGCTCCCATCGAAAGTACCTCAGATTGAACTGCCCTCAGGCCATTACCAGTTCAGAGCAATGCCCTTCGGCCTCACCTCGGCCCCAAGGGTGTTCACAAAATGCCTGGCAGTATCAGTTGCTCATTTAAGAAGGCAAAGATTGCCATCTTTCCTTATCTGGACGACTGGCTCATTGTAGGCCAGTCTCCAGAACAGGTCAAACTACATTTACAAGTAACCCAGCAGCTGCTTACATCTCTAGGTTTCCTTCTCAGTCTTCCAAAGTCAGTTCTGGAGCCTGTCCAGCTTCTCACCTTTATAGGCGCAGAACTGAACACAAAAGAAGCCAGAGCCTTCCTTCCTCTGGAAAGAGCAAGCACCCTGGTGTCTCTGGCCTCCTCTTTCATCCTGCAGGTCTCTCGACCAGCAAGGCATTTTCTACCGCTCCTGGGGCACATGGCTGCTTCTACAGCAGTGGTGCAGGGAGCGAGATTTCAGGTGAGGGACATTTAGTTCCATTTGAGAGCCTTTTGGTCTCAAAGGACAGATCCCTAATCAAATTGATTCCAGTGACTCAGACCCTGATCCAGGCCCTTCAGTGGTGGCAGGATCAGAACAATCTGAGACAGGGGTTCCTTCACTCCCAGTCTCATTCCTTGACCCTTACTACAGATGCATCCCTCTTGGGGTGGGGAGCTCACATGGGCGACCTTTCCACCCAAGGGCTGTGGTCCCCTCAGGAATCTCTGCTCCACATCAATTTGCTGGAGCTCAGAGCAGTTTTTCTAGCACTCTAGGTTTTTTCCACATCTGTTCAGAACAAGGTGGTTCAGGTCAGAACAGACAATACCACTACAATGTGGTACATCAACAAGCAAGAGGGTACTCAGTCTACGGCCTTGTGCACAAGCAGTGAAGTTGTGGTCTCTGGCTTATTCTCTGAGACGCCTCCCTTATGGCAGTTCACCTCCCAAGCAAGGACAATGTCCTAGCGGATGCTCTCAGCAGGATTTCCCAGGGCCATCACGAATGGGCACTGGATCCCCTAGTACTGGAGGTAATATTTGCCAGATGGGGCAGTAAGCAAATAGATCTCTTTGCAGCCCCAGACAATCACCAACTTCCCTTTTTGCTGCAGCCCCCAGTGTTGGGCTCAGTCCTCTGGATGCCTTCCTCCTCAGTTGGAAGGGAAGTTTCTCTATGCTTTTCCCCCTTCCCCTTCTTTTCAAAGTGCTAGTCAGAATCAGATCTCAATCCTGCAAGATGATCCTGATTGCTCCAGATTGGGCCAGGCAGCCCTGGTACCCACTCCTCATGTCCTTAGCAGTCCACCCTCCCTATGTCTTCCCAGGAATCGCAACCTGTTAACCTGTGCCCAGGGAGAGTTTGGTATTCAGAACCTCAAATCTCAAGGCTTGGCTCTTGAAGAGTTGGAGTTGCTGACCTACACCTTTCTCAAGGTGTATTGGATATCTTGAAGGCCTCTAGGAAGCCTTCATGCAGAGCTACCTATAATTCAAAATGGAAGAGATTTTCCATATGGTGTGCTGGTAAACATATTTCCCAGAATCTGCTGGTGTGCCCACGATCCTGGATTATTTGGTGCATTTGATTCCTTGGGGTGAGACCAGCTACCCTAAATGTGCACTTGGCAGCTGTGTCTGTCTTCTTGTCAGCAGGTAAGCCCTCTTCTTTATCAGCTCACCCTGTGTTCTCCAAGTTTTTAAAGGGTTGCTTCACACCAACCTCCTGCAGGCACCCTGCCCCTGCTTGGGATCTTAATATTTGCATCGCTCAGCTTATACAACCCCTTTTGAGCCATTGTCTTCAGCAGAGCTTAAGTACTTGACTTGGAAAACTGTGTTTCTGGTAGCCATCACCTCTGCCAGGTGCATAAGTGAGCTACAAGCCTTGTCAGTGGAGCCTGATTTTATCTCCTTTCATAGAGATAAGGTGGTCCTCAGGACTAACAGGAAGTTTTGCCTAAGGTGGTTTCAGACTTTCACCTTAATCAATCCATGTCTCTTCCTGTGTACTTCACTGACCATTCCTCCTCTGGTGAGAGGAGATTGCACAGTTTAGATGTCAAAAGAGCCTTAGTTACTATATAGAGCGTACCAAGGGTCACAGGTTGAATCCCTCAATTGTTCCTCACTTATGGTGAGGTTGGTAAAGGAAACCTGACACTAAAAGGTCCATTGCCAGGTGGATTGTCTCTTGTATCCAATTCTGTTACGAAAAACTGGGTAGGTTCCTACCTCAGGCCTGAGGGCTCACTCTACCAGAGGTACAGCGTCTCTGGCTGCTGCCAGGGACATTCTATCGTAGAGATATGTCAAGCAGCTACCTGGAAAACAGTTCACACTTTACTAAGCATTACTCCTTGGATATCCAGGCTAGGAGTGATGCTCGATTGGCACAGCTGTGCTTCAGAGCCTATTTCCCAAGTAGGTTCTGTCCCTCCTCCATGGAGGTACTGCTGTGTAGTCTGCATATGTCATAATATAGCAAAACTTCATGTTGTTTGAAGAAAAATTACTCACCTTAGTAATGCTGTTTCTTCTAATGGAGTCTTGCTATATTATGACCTCCCCAAGCCTGCCCCTCTCAGAACCTCTGTATTTGGGATGTGGGTGGGCAGTGCAATGTTGGCACTTCTTTGATGCCCACTTTATTTCACCCTTCTAGGGTACTCAGGTGTTATGCTTAAATTTTCCTTCTTGAATCCCCCGACTTGAGTCTTTGTTTTGGGATCAAGAACAAAAGGTGTTTTTGTAGTTAGTAGCCAGTGGCTAGTGTAGGTTCTGCTTCCACACAGAACCTTAGTGAGTTTTTGCTCAGAAAGATCTGACAGTTTAAGTTTGAGCTTCAACAGACAGAGTGTTCAACCGAACTCGCGCTCAAGATTCCATGCCCTGCGTGGAAGTTAACTCTTTCACCTCCGGAGCAGTTCTAACCTGGGGTTATACTGCATATGTCATAATAGCAAGACTCCATTAGAAGAAACAACATTACTAAGGTGAGTAATTTTTTCTTCCAGGCCTTGGGTCTTTCCGACGAGGTCCTCAACGCGTTGAGGCATCCCGTAATGAGTCAACCAGAAAATGTTCGCCTTCAAATGGAAGAGATTCTCCATTTGGTGTCAGGGCTAGGGCCTGGACCCTTCCTCTTGTTCCTTGGCTAGCATTCTGGACTATCTGTGGTCCCTTTCTCTGCAAGGGCTTCAGTCAACGACCCTTAGGGTGCACCTGGCAGCCATCTCTGCGTTCGAGCCGCGGGCGGAAGCAGTCTGTGCAGGAGAAGGTGGTGGGCGCTTTTCAAATGCATTGATCACATATCCCTCCGTGCAAGAACCTCCACCTCCGTGGATCTACTGCTGGTATTGGCTAAGCCATGGGCAGGCCATTCGAACCGATGCACAGGTGTACATCTCTCACCTGTCGTGGAAGACCACCTTCTTGGTGGCTATCACGTCAGCCAGAAGGATGGGAGAGCTCAGGCGCTTTCCATCGAGTCTCATTATCTGGTCTTCCATAGGGACAAGGTTGTCCTGTGCCCCCACCGAAATTCCTTCCAAGGTGGTGTTGGGAGTTTCACCTTAACCAGGTGTTGACTCTGCCGGTGTTCTACCCCAGTCACACCTCAGAGGTCAATATAGGCTCCATACTTTGGACCCTAGAAGAGCGCCGCTATTATAAGAAGCGGACGGCTGAAGTTCGGGGAGAGGTTCCCAGCTGTTTGTCACCCACGCTGAAGCCGCACCTGGTAGACCTGCAGCCAAGCAGATGATAGGCAGGTGGGTCACCTCCTGCATAGATCTCTGCTGTAGGTTGGCGGGCATGGAGCCTCCCAGAGGGATAAGAGATCATTCTACCCGCCTTACTGCTGCATCGGTGGCTGCTTCCAGGGCGTCCCTATCCAGGAAATGTGCAGGGCTGCTACCTGGAAGTCAGCACACACCTTCATCACCCACTACCACATCGACCTTGAGTCACGCCGGGATGCTGCTTTTGGGGCCTCGGTTCTCCAGTCTTTATTCCCTAAGTAGGGGTTATGCGCCTTGCCTCCCTTCTCCCAGAGAACTGCTAGGAGTCTGCCAGACAGTGTGGATGAACAACATATCCATGTCCCTAGAAATACAGGTTACTTACCTGTAACAGGAGTTCTAGGAATGGTATATGTTGTTCATCCTACACTATCAACCTCCAGGCTTTGGCGCACAACCTGGCTTTCAGCATGCTAGATCTGGTGTCATGGGGCAGAGCCAAGAGTTTTACCACCCGGTGGGTGGGAGGAGCCAGCTTGAAGACCTTCGCAAGATTATTAAGCAGCAAGGAACCTGCCAGACAGTGTGGATGAACATCATATACCATTCCTAGAACTCCTGTTACAGGTGAGTAACCTGTATTTTGCCCCACCCTGAACCCCGCGGGGAGGTAATTCATAGCAGGATGAGGGACCCCTAAGCAGCTGGTAAGTCGGTGGCAGGGTGGGTTTCATTGGCCACTCCCCAAGGGCGGTTCTGGCAGGGACGTAAGAGGAGAAAAAATAAATTCAAAAAAAATTACTAAAACAGGTCTAGCCTTTGGGGGTGGGAGCCCTGCGCTTGCATCAAAAATCAATACAGGTTGGGACGCCTGTTGTTATGCTGTATTTTTCATGTTGGGCTGGGCTCAGTGGGCTGGCTAAGTACTGAGTTTCCGATTCTACTTTTCCCAGTGGCAGCTACTACCTGCTAGCCACACAGCACGTATGTTGGGACGGGATGTCAGGGACATAAATTAAACAGGAAGCATGTGAGCCTGTGCATCATCATCTTGTCGTGCGTGTGGAGTGGGGAGGCGGGGAGCAGAGGAGCAAGTGGCTGCTGCATGTGACTAGACTGACACCATGACGACACTACAGTGGGATCAGGGTCTGGTGCTTGTGCGTGTCGGCTACATGCTGAATGGATGAATCAAACTTGAAGTCACAGTGGGTGCCTGGAGCAGTGGAGCTAGGAGGAGAAGACACTTGGTTGGCCTGCTAAAAAAAAAAAAAAAAAAAGCAAGTCTTTGTCTTTCTGTAAAGTAGGGCTGCAGTTGGATTCTGGTAGGGCTCAGTCAGGTCAGCAGAGAGGAGGAGGCTGGGCCAGCAGCAGGACTGGGCGGGAGAGGGAAGTAGAAAGCAGCGGCACAGACAGACAGGTTCACCGCTTTTTCTTCGAGAAAAGACTGCAGGTGGGCCAGGCTGGCCAGTCTTTTTAGACTGTGAAGAATAAAATCTTAGCTACTATACAAATAATCTAAAAAAACAAACCCTCCAAAAAATAAATATAAATTATTATGGGCATTCACTTACTTATGCGCAAATGTGTAAATTAATTAATTGCCTTTTACATTAGATTTCGTTTTGTTACAAACGCCTAACAATTATTTGACGATATATTTCAGAATGTAAAATAAGTATTTTCAGACAATACAAGACATAATATATGTAATTTATATAGTAGTTATACTGTCATTAGGTTATTATTAGGTCATCCTGTTATGTACCCCTTTCCCCAGGCATGGCAAAGATGATGAGTTTGATGCAGTCCGCTTCCTTAATCAGAATAAATATACAGTATATTGTCTGCATCTGTAAGGAAGTTATATATTGTTTGTCTCTGTCATGGTGCTATAGAGTGCCTCTTACTCCACTCTCCCTCTCAGGGCAGTTTACATTCTTTGTCAGGATAGCTATATGCACTGCTGCATCTGTCAGTGTGTTATACAGTTTTCATCTTTGAGGACAGTACACATATGTTCAAACAACATGAAGTCTTGCTGTATTCTGACAATAGCAGTGAGTCCCAAACTTTGAACTGCCCGGAGATGAAAGAGTTAACTTTCCATGCCAGGCATGGAACGCTGAGCTCGAGCTCGGTTGAGACTCTGTCGGTTGCTCTTTGAACTCAAACCGTCAGATTCTTTACTCCGCCTCACTGAACAGTCACTCCGGAGATTTCTCCTTTGCTCGGTTCAATTTGTCGGTTAAAGTCCGCTTTTCTCGGTTTCCAACCGAATTTAAACCGCAACCTGTCTGTTCAGTCTCTGGTATTCATGAGTACTAGATAGGTTTATTTTGATTTTCTATTCTGTGTGGAACTTATAAACATTTCATCGGTTCGGTTTGAACCGATTAGGTTGTTAAAAATCTTTATTTCTACTTTTAGAGTGTGGTTACCGGTTCTTATCGGTTCTAAAACAAACGGATTTTACTACGTTTTCCTAATGAATCTTAACATGGTCAGGAACCGAGCAGTGTCTTGCCCAGCGGATTGCCATTAAAAGGGTGTTTTGTTAGGACTGGCACCCGTCTAGAAACCCAAAAGAAAAACCGGCCCACTGGGTTTCAACACTGTAGTGTGTGGGGAAGTCTTTGCTAAGGCTGGCCCCCACACCACTTGTGTTTATTGTCTCTGGGGTTTGACCACCTCGATTCAGACTGCCAGATTTGTAAAATTTTCCTGCAGCTACCCTAGAAAGAGAGTTGGTAGGCTCAGGAAAGGAGGCCAAAAAGTCCTGGACCGGATGGCCAGCGGTTGGTTCAAACCGAACCAGAAGAATGCCCTCTGACCAGTGCGAAACTTCTTGGGCAAAGGAGAACTGATTCCGAGAGTCTGTTCCGT
The DNA here is from genome assembly GCA_016271365.2 of Neoceratodus forsteri. Lineage (NCBI taxonomy): Eukaryota > Metazoa > Chordata > Ceratodontiformes > Ceratodontidae > Neoceratodus > Neoceratodus forsteri. The sequence continues at coordinate 108,361,542 of JADMNL010000026.1, forward strand.
TAAGAGAACAAGAAAGGAAAAATCAGCCAGTATGGATCCAAAGTTTTTCTCCAACCGCTGATGAAATAGCCAAGCGATAAAAATTGTGCAGTCGCTTTCCTGGTTCCGACTGAACTGGCACCATCAGGAAGGCACTTGGTTCGGCCGTTCGGATTATGATTTGGAAGAATTTTATGAACCGGAGGAGGAGGAAGGAGAATATGAGGAAAGTGAATATGATTATGAAAGTCTGGATGTGCCCATTGACCGGACATCTCCCCAGACAGACCTTCAGGAGTGTCTCCTCCTAGGCTTTCTGAGTCCCTCCCATTTCATGTTTTACAAGAAAGTGGCGAAACCCTTCAGCTACCTATGGAAGAAGCTGTGGAGGACCAGGAGGAGCCTGACTATGTGGAAATGATGGATATCCCAGAGTCCAGGAGGCTGTCTACTCCCTTACACAAGTCTTTGGGAAACAGACATGTAAGATTTTAAAGACTCCTAATTCTATACCTCCTGTGGATAAAAGAATGGACAAGAGGTATACTCTGTTGGGCTCAGATCACGAGTTCCTTACCCAGCAATGCAGTCATGTTGGGGTAGTGCAGGCTGCAGCCTGTGATAAGGCTAATACCCTTGGCTTCACACCCCCAGATAAGGACTCCAGGAGGATTGATGCCATGGCAAAGAAACAGTACATGGCAGCATCCCTGGGACTCAGGCAGGCCAACTATATGGCCTATACAGCTAGATATCAGAAATCTAGATGGGACACTGTCATAGCTCTAGCAAAACAGGTCCCTGGCCAGCTTGCCAAGGAGCTGGAGCAGGTGGCTGCTAATGGTATTGAGGCATCAAGGTGCAGTTCCATGCTGCAGTGGACTCCAATGATGTGTCATCTAGAGTCATGGCTACATCTGTGGCCCTTCAGTAGGATGGCTTGGCTCAGATGTACTAGCCTGTCTCCAGGATACCCAGACTAAGGCCATGGATTTTCCTGTTGTAGGTAATTCTCTGTTTGGGGAGCAAACAGAGAACTACATGAAGAAAATGGATGAATACAGGACCACCTATAGGAGTGCTCAGGCCAAGGAAAGGCAAGCCACCCTCAGAGGCAGCATCCCAGGGGTAGGGGCAGGCCTTTTCATAGGCCTTCTACCAAACCCAGGCCTCCTCTTCTGCTTATGCTCAGAGGGGGTTCTTAGAGGAGAGGCAGAAGGGTACAAGCAGACCTGCTTCCACCCTCTGCCTAAACCCCTGCCAAACAGGCACCCTGATGGGTTTGCCAGGGCCGATTCTCCACCACCTGTAGGGAGCAGGCTGGCTTACTTTGTCCAGGACTGGAAGTCTTTAACATCAGACAAATGGGTTCTGGAAGTAGTAAGCCAGGGACTGGTTCTGAGCTTCAAAAAGTTCCAAAGATGAGAACCAGATCCTTTCCACCTGCAAATCCTCCAGAGGCACTTGCCCTAGAGGCAGAGGTCTCTTTCCTCTTGGCTCTCAGAGCTGTAGAAAAGGTTCCACCCCTACACCAAGGGAAAGGATTGTACTCCAAGTACTTCCTCACTCCCAAAAAGGCAGGAGAATGGCGGCCCATCCTGGATCTCAGGTATTTAAACAAGCACCTTTAAAGCCAAAGTTCAAAATGGTGACTCTGGGAATAATTCTACCGTCTCTAAGGCCAGGGGACTGGCTAGTCTCCCTGGACCTCAAGGATGCCTATTTCCATATTCTCATCAGAAGCTCCCATCAAAATACCTCAGGTTCGAGCTGCCCTCAGGCCATTACCAATTCAGAGCAGTGCCCTTGGCCTAACCTCTGCTCCAAGGGTGTTCACAAAATGCCTGGCAGTAATAGTTGCTTCCCTAAGAAGGCAAAAGATTGCCATCTTCCCATACTTGGACGACTGGCTCATAGTAGGCCAGTCCCTCAGACCAAGCAAGTTACACCTACAGATAACTCGGCAACTTCTCACCTCTCTAGGTTTCCTTCTGAATCTTTCAAAGTCAGTTCTAGAGACTGTTCAGCTCCTCACCTTCATAGGCGCAGAGCTAGATACAAAAGGCCAGAGCCTTCCTTCCCTGGACAGGGCAAGGACCTTATCACACTGGCCTCTTCATTCACCCTATAGGTGTTTCACCAGCAAGGCATTTTCTACAGCTCCTGGGGCACATGGCTGCTTCTACAGCAGTGGTGCAGGAAGCAAGATTTCAGATGAGGGCATTCAGTTCCACTTGAGAGCCTTTTGGTCTCAGAAAAGGACCCTCTGACCAAACTGATACCAGTGACTCAAACCCTGATCCAGGCCTTGCAGTGGTGGCAGGATCAGGACAATCCTAAGACAGGGAGTTCCTTTGTCACTCAGTCTCACTCTTTAATCCTTACTACAGATGCCTCCTCTTGGGGTGGGAGCCCACTTGGGAGACCTGACCACCCAAGGGTTGTGGTTCCTCAGGAATCTATGCTTCACATCAATCTGTTGGAACTCAGAGCAGTGTTTCTAGCACTTCAAGCTTTTTCCAAGTCTGTTCAGAACAAAGTTGTTCAGATCAGGACAGACAATACCACCACAATGTGGTATATCAACAAGCAAGGGGCACTCAGTCTTGGCCTTGTGCACAGAAGCAATTAAGTTGTGGTCTCTGGACTATTCCTGAACATCTCCCCTACAGAAGTACATCTCCCAGGCAAGGACAATGTCCTGGCAGATGCTCTCAGCAGGATATCTCAGGACCATCACCAATGGTCACTGGATCCCTGGTTTTGGAGGTGATCTTCTCCAGATGGGCACCCACAGATAGATCTTTTGCAGCCCCAGACAATCACCAACTTCCCCTTTGCTGCAGGCCCCAGTGTTGGGCTTAGTCCCGCTGGATGCCCTGGTTCTCAGTTGGAAGAGAAGTTCTGTATGCTTCCCCCTTCCCTCTCCTGTTCAAGGTGCTAGTGAAAATCAGGTCTCAACCTTGCAAGGTGATTCTGATTGCTCCAGACTGGGCCAGACAGCCCTGGTACCGCCTCCTGTTGTCCTTAGCAGTCCACCTTCCCTTGTCTCTTCCCAGGAATTACAACCTGTTAACCTGTGCTCAGAGGAGGGTTTGGTACCCGATCTCAAATCTCTCAATCTCAAGGCCTGGCTCTTGAAGAGTTAGAGTTTGCTGATTTACACTCTCTTAAGGTGTTATGGATATTCTAAAGGCTTCTAGGAAGCCTTCCACCAGAACTACTTATAATTCCAAATGGAAAAGATTCTCTATATAGTGCTCTGGGAAGCATATTTCCCAGAGTCTGCTGACGTGCCCACAGTCCTTGACTATATGGTCCATCTGAATAGCTTGGGACTCAGACCAGCTACACTAAGGGTGCATCTGGCAGCTGTCTCTGCTTTTCTTTCAGCAGGTAAGCCCTCTTCTCCTCTTTCAGCTCACCCTGTATTCTCCAAGTTTTTCAAGTGATTGCTTCATACCAATCCTGCATTCTGGGACCCTGCCCTGCTTGGGACCTTAATGTTTGCATTGCTCAGCTTATGCAACCCCTTGAGCCTTTGTCTTCAGCAGAGCTTAAGTACTTGACTTGAAAACTGTGTGCCTGGTGGCCATCACTTCTGTCAGGCGGATAGCGAGTTGCAAGCCCTGTCACTGGAGCCTGATTTTATCTCTTCCATAGAGATAAGGTGGTCCTCAGGACTAACAGGAAGTTTTACCTAAGGTGGTTTCAGACTTCCACCTTAACCAATCTATGTCTCTTCCTGTGTACTTCACTGACCATTCCTCCTCTGGTGAGAGGAGGTTGCACAGTTTGATGTGAAAAGAGTCCTTAGCTACTACATAGAATGTACCAAGGGTCACAGGTTTGACTCCCTCTAACTATTCCTAACTTATGGTGAGGTTGGTAAAGGAAAACCTGCCACTAAAAGATCCATTGCCAGGTGGATTGTCTCTTGCTTTCAGTTTTGCTATAAAAAACTAGGTAAGATTCCACACTCAGGCCTGAGGGCTCACTCTACCAGAGGTGCAGCTGCTTCCTGGCTGCTGCCAGGGATATTCCTAACAAGTCCTCATACTGGGTGACTTAAACCTAAACTGGGCTAGCAACCTAATCAGGCCTCCACACCTTAGTACAAGGCCACAACTTTCATTAGCTGATCTCTGACCCTACCAGGGTTATGGCTCCCTCGACTAGCACGCTTATTGATTGATCTCACAAACCGCCTGACAGCATCAGTTGCGCTGGGTATTTTCCAGATGTAGTGAGTGATCACTCCCCGATCTATTGCATCTGGCGCCAAATAATAAACCATCTCCCTCCTAAACTCATCACATTCTGCAATCTCTAACTTCAATCCTATTCATTTTACACACGACCTCAGCAATTGACTGAACCTCCATTCACACCATCTAATGTCCAGTCTGCCCTTGATAGTTTCTTGCAAAATTTGGTCAGCTCCAAGACACCCATGCCCCACGGATCACCAGGCGCTTTCGTGGTACCCAGAACTAAGTGGCTATAAAAAAGATCTACTAACCCAGATAAGGGCCAGAGACAAGGCCTGGTGTTGTTTTAAGTCCACAGGGATGCAATCTGACTCTCGCCACTATCGCTCACTGAGAAACGCTTGCAAAAGAAACATCCGGTCTATCCAAAAGCTCTTTCTGCAGGGACCTTCTAACAAAAGTCTCTGGGGACTCCAAGAAATTCTGGACCACCATAAAACCCTCCTGGGTTCTAATCACAAGGCCCATACAAATGACATGCTGTTAGATGGCATACATTGTAACAACCCGTTAACCATGGCTAACACCTTCAATCACCACATCTCAGATTTAACAAGCTACCTGACCACCTTCCCAACTGGTCTCACTGCTCCACCCCAATGCGACACCAAACCTCCACTTCCGAACCCCCTTTAGGTTCTGGAGCATTCAAAAAGAAGTACTACAATTGCTGCTCTCCATCCCTGACAATACCAGCCCAGGATCGGATGGTCTTGAACCTAGGCTCCTGAAGGTTCGGCCCCTTCATAGCTTCCCCACTAACCAAAATCTTCAATATGTCCCTGTGCTGTGGTACAGTTCCAAATATCTGAAAATTACTAAAGTCACCCCTATTCCTAAGAAAGGAGACCCAAAGGAAATCAAGAACTATCGTCCCATCGCTACTCTCTGTACTAAGCAAAATCCTTGAAAAATAGTTGCCACCCAAACAATAGAATACCTCCAAAATACAACCTCCTTTCTAGCTCTCAACACGGATTCCGTAAAGGTCACAGCACCACCACTGCCCTGCTAAAACTGACAAGTGACATCTATTCCTCCATGGACTTTGGCCTCATGACAGGCGCAGTTTTCATCAACCTAACTAAAGCATTTGACCTGGTCAACACCACTTCTTCTTGCCAAACTACAGTCATTTGGTCTCTCCTCAGATACCATTATCTGGTTCAGAAGCTACCTGACCAATAGACAACAGGCCGTTGTCTTCAATTCAGCCATCTCAGATCCTGCACAGATCCACGTTGGAGTACCCTAGGGCTCCATACTTGGTCCTCTACTTTTCACTATATTCATAGATGACATCCCTTTAACTGCACCGAACTGCTCATCTCTGCTCTATGCAGGCCAGTTTGGTTATCTACCACAGTTCAAAACTACGATCGCCTAAATCATCCCTTGCCGTGGACTTCACGGTATCCAAACCTGGCTCACTGATAACAAACAGTCCTCAACTCCAGCAACTTACTCAATGCTGTTTGCCTGGCCAGCCAGACTCAAATCAAATCTAAATCCTTATTATCTCATGCGTGGACAGCTCCCTCTACCCTCTGCCAATCCTTTAAATATCTTGGTGTCACCCAGGACTCTCTTGACCTCGACCTCCATATCTCCACTATCTGTAAGTCCGGAATGCCAAGATAGGAAGTGCTCATCGCACCAGCTACGCCCTCACCCTCAAGCCAGATTACCTGTGGCTCAAGGCTTCCTTCTACTGGCTCTAGCATATGGCTCTGCAATCTACCTATCTGCATCTAAATCCTCCCTCCATAAATGGGATACCACTTACAATAGCATCTGCCCTTTGCCTCTGCATCACTGCTTCAAGCACCACTGCCAACTCTATATGGACCTAAAATGTCTTAGCCCCCCGCCTATTGTCTCCAGTCCTTGGATCATTAATTGACTCTGTCACCAGAACAGGCCTCCCCTATCCCTTTCCTCTGCTCTGGAATTACAACCTCTCACCTATGAACTACGATCAACTGAAAAGCCCTTCTGCACATTCCAAGATGCAGAACAAACGGCAGGCACGCGCCTTCTCTCATACAGCTCTAAATACTGGAACTCTATACCCTTCTCTATCTGTCAAGCGACCACCCATGCTACCTTTAAGAACTACACCGTGAACACTTGCACCATAAACCCCTGCACTTGCTTTAACCCACCTTGAACTTTCACCTCCCTGCTCTCTTCTACGCTCCAGATAATCCACCTCCTTGATGCTACTTCTCCTCTTAGTCCTAGCCTGCCCACCTCTTACCCCTCCCTCTCCACAGTCTTGGCACTTATTGTACTGTACCTCACTACCTATCTCCTTTTGAACTATTTTCCTGTGTTACCCATTCCAATCTGAAACTTGATTTCACAATACTTTTACTTTCATTATTCATTTTGTCAATCGCTTGTATCTACTATCAAAACATTGTTTTTTTACTCTGATTTGTACTGCTTTCATGTGCTCTGTCACATGTATATTGTTTGTCTGTAAACTGTCTTCTCCCGGGTCGTGCCTGAAAATAGGCATTGTTTGCCTAGTGCACTTACCCAGTTACCAAAAGCAAAATAAATAAATAAATCTTAGAGATATGTCAAGCAGCTATCTGGAAAACAGTTCACACTTTTACAGGGTTTTAAATAATTGATTAGCAGTTTTTTCTTGGGATGATACTAACTGTACAGAAAGTGTTTATATAGATTTTCTAGAAGTGCTGTGTTTGTTGAACACAGTGAGGCAAAAGCTATGCATTTTCACAAGATTTAACACTTTTATGAGCAAAGCGCTAATCAATTTTTAGAGTTAAATAAATCCCTGTTTTACCAAGCATTACTCTCTGGATATCCAGGCTAGGAGTGATGCTCGGTTTGGCACAGCTGTGCTTCAGAGCCTATTTCCTAAGTAGGTTCTGTCCCTCCTCCATGGAGGTACTGCTTGGTAGTCTGCTATTGTCAGAATACAGCAAGACTTCATGTTTGAAGAAAAAATTACTCACCTTAGTAATATTGCTTCTTCTATTGGAGTCTTGCTGTGTTCTGACTCTCTCCACCCCCGCCGCCTTCCCTCTCAGAACTTTTGTTTTTAGGATGTGGGAGGGCAGTAGCAGTGTAGACACTCAGGAGGTGCCCCACCTTTTTATTATCACCCTCTTTTCTTGGGTGAGTGGATGTGTGTTTATTTCATTTTTGGGTTTCCTTACTTGAGTCTTTCTTTTGGGACCAACAAATCTGTTATTATATTTAGTAGCCAGTTGGCTAGTGTAGGTTTACAGCTTCCACAGGACCTCAGTGAGTTTAGCTCGTAAAGATCTGACGGTTTGAGTTCAAACAGCAACAGACAGAGTCTCAACCGAACTCGAGCTCAGCGTTCCATGCCTGGCATGGAAAGTTAACTTTTCATCTCTGGGGCAGTTCGGAGGTTGAGACTCACTGCTATTGTCAGAATACAGCAAGACTCCATTAGAAGAAACAACATTACTAAGGTGAGTAATTTTTCTTATGACAGATTTCCTGCCCCTATCTGTCAGAGCAGTCATAAGCTGTCAGAGCAGTTATATACTGCCTGTGTCCAGGAACATATATACTGTCTGTATCTGTGTCTGAAAAGATAGTCCTGTACTGTATGTCACTTTCAGGGTGGTTGTTTACACTAGCTGGGTCTGTAGGGAAGCTGTATACTGTCTTAATGAGAGTTGCTATGTACTGTCTATTTTAGGGCTGTTATATTGTGTGTCTCTGGTAGAGTAGTAATATATTGGCTGTTTTTTGTTCAGGGTGGTTATACCATTTGTATCAGTGTCTTTCGGGTGGTTATATGTTGTCTGTCTCCGTCAGGTAGTTTTATTTATTTGATGACGGGTAAGTATAGTGGGACAGAGGTCCTTATGTAGGCACTGCATTGACTGCTGTATGTACTTGTGTGTGTGTGTGTGTGTGAGTGTGTATGCATGCATATAAAGTAATAAGCCAACGACAGCGTGTGCATTAAAGGATTTTAATGCATGCCCCAGGGTGTGCTAAGGCCGGGCTGAAAGCTGAGTGTCCTTACGCTCTGGAAGTGCATTAAATATAGAATACACACCCCAACCCATACTTTATAATGAGAAGTTTACACACACCGAGGGTTAGATGCTACCCACGAAGCTCGAGGGTTTATTAAAGCATCTAACTTCTAGGGTGTGTGTAAACTTCGGTTTACACACTAATTTATGTTTTTATTTTATATAATTGCTGGATTTGCCTTTTCACCTCAGCAATTATATTAAATGCCGCAGTGTTGCCGCGCGCAGCCTGCCCTAGTTCGAGTATGCGGTCTGTGACTCATGTGCTGTTTGGAATTCATTTACTTTTTTCTTTGGGTGTGAGCAGTAGAAATAGCTTGTTTCCAGTTGAAGATTTAAAATTGAACTTACGCGAGTCAAGTGGCAGTTTACTTTTCCAGGGAAAATGTGCAATCGAGTTCTGAAGGAAAAGATGCAGTCGGGCATGCAGAATGAGGGAAACCGTCGTGTGTTTGCCGTTATAAATGCTCCTTTATAACGACAAATTACACCATGATTTCCCTATGGGAAAAAGGCTAAGCCAGTAATTATAATCCTTTAATGCGCACCCTGGAGTGGCTTATCACACTTATAAAATGGGCCACCATCATAAAATAGTTTGTACTCTGATAGGGATTAAAACTTATTTACTATTTTCAAAAGAGTGTACAATATATTACCTCTACAACATCTAAAACTGAAAAAGTAGTCCCTATTGATGTATAAAATAGGATATGTCAGCAATAGGTTAACTAGTACAGTATTTTGCAGTTATTTTATTTATTTAGACAGCAGTTTGAAAACCTTTGAGCCATAGGCTCATTTACAAAAGTACCTTGTCACAGTAAGACAAGCGAAATACACAGTATAACAGTAACTTAAGACATAGATACAAACAAGCTGGTACAGGTAGGATTGATGCAAACAATACCAGAGTTATGTTGTCTTTAGTAACTTAGTAGTAAGCTTTGTCATTAGTATTACGTGCAGGCTTTTGACTAGTGGCAATTACAGCTTGAGTGTTAACAAGGTGGTTCCGTAAGGACGTTTTGAAGCACGATATAGTTGAAGCTGGAGATGGAGGGGCAGTGTGTTGAACCAGGAGGGGCCCTAAAGCTGAAGGCTCTTGGCCGTGAGAGGTCCTAGCTCTAGGAAAACAAGAGATGTTTTCCCAGAGGTCCAGTATGAACTAGTGGGACAGAGTGGCAGATGGTGGTGGTCAATCCAGGCGGGATAGCCCAAGGAGGGTCTTTCTGTAAGGTACAGGTCAGATATTTGAGGCGCTCGTCAAGATCAAGTACCAGCACTTCTGCGTACAGTAGACAGGTGTGTGTTAGCCTAGGTGCCCATAATTAACCTGCAGGCCTTATTCAGAGTAGTGCGAATTTTATGGAATGCGGTCTGATCAGCAGCACCATACACGGCAGTCCATAGTCCAATAGGGACAGGATAGAGGAGGTGACTGCGAGTCGAAGAGCTCCGGGGAGGCAGTGTTTATACCGATGTAAGATGCCCAATCGGATATTCGTGGCAGTGGCTAGGGCAGCGATGTGTCCATGGAAGGAGAGGGAGGGGTCAAAATGAATCCCTAGGTATTTATAGGAGCAAACTTGTTCGAGTGGGAAAGAGGACCCAGAGTGAATGAGGAGTTTGAAGTTGCAGGACTTGTTTTGAGGATGAGTGAAGAACATGGTTTTGTTTTTAAGATTTATCACCATTCTATGTTACTGAACCAGCCCTCGGCTTCAGCGAAGAACTTCTGCAGCGAGTCCTGAGGGCAATAGGGTTACGACTTGAGGCAAAGATGACTGCATCATCAGCGTACAACAGAATGTTTCCCGAGCAAGAGCGTGAAAGGGTGTTAAGGTAAAGGGAGAATAGTAAGGGGCCCAGAATGGAGCCCTGGGGAACCCCAAAAAGATGGGACAGATGTCTGAGTAGGTCTCATTAATTTTTACACGCCAGAGCAGTCAGACAGATAACTGGTGCAGCAGGAGATAGGCCCAGCAGCAAAACCAAGAGAGACTAAGGGCATCAAGAAGGAGGGGTGGGAGACGTGTGTAAAGCTTTAGAGAGGTCAAATAAGACCGCACTCAGCCAGAGAACCAGTGTCTAGAGGAGTGGAGAAAGTTGGAGAACTCTAGGAGGGCTGTGTTGGTACTGTGGCCCGCTCAGAAGCCATGCTGCTCAGGACATAGGACATTGTAGGTGGAGTGGTAGTCAGAGATTTGAGAGGCTACCACTTTTCCAAAGCCTTGGAGAAAGGAAGAGAATGGAGATTGGAGGATAGTTTCCAGCCACAGTCCTATCACCACCTTTAAAGATAGGGGTGACAGTGGCGACTTTCAGGCAGTTGGAACCTTCCCCAGGCAAAGAGAGTGGTTGATGAGGCACGTGATCGGGGTAAGGACTGTGTCTAAGACCAGCTGTAGGAAACACGGATTCAGGGTGTCACTGCCCATTACTATTACTCTTGAGGGCAGTGACAAGGTGCGACTAAGTTCTTGGGCAGAAACACGGGCGGAGGAGAAAATAAGGTGAGAAAGATTTCGGCAGGCGCTTGGGGGAGGGTCAAAGAAATTTGTAGGAGGATAGGGCTAAGGTCAGTGAATGAGGTGTTGAAGTGGTTGGCTGTGAGGGCTGGGTCTGAAGAGATCATGCCATTAATGTTGATCTGGGTGGGGGGGAAGTGTGCACTCCATTTAACTGTTTAATGTTATCCCAGAAGGTTCTGGGGTCCCCATGAAGCTGTGAGTGAGGACCGATAGTGCTCAGACTTGGCCTTTCTGATGGCCCGAGTACACTTGTTTCGGTGGCAGCATATAACTGCCTGTCACTGGGCGGCCAGTCTCAGTGGCATGGTGCCATAGGTTGTCCCTATGTTTGAGTTGGTGGATCAAAGCTGGGGTTACCCAGGGGGCATTCTGCCTTTTAGAGCAGTGGTCGACATTGGGGCAAAGATATCACAGGTATTATTAAAAGTTTGGGTAAAGAAGAGAGAGCTGTGTCAATGTCAGGAGTTGCCTGTATAGGAGACCAAGTCAATTTGGGACAGAAGTTCCTTAAGTTTTGTCAGATCACCAGGTATTAGACGCCGCCGCATGTGGACTGTGCTATGGGTTTGGGGACTGAGGATGACCAGTGGAATAGAATGGGGAGTGATAGCTGAGAGAGTCTGGGAGGACTTGGACATTGGGGATCCGATTAGGGCGGTTGGTGAGTACCACATCAAGCAGGGTACTGGAGCCTCTCTTGGGTTAGTCCTGGTAGGTTGGGTAACTAGTTGTGTTAGGTCTATTGTAGAAAAGGAGTCATGGGTAGGGGAGGAGGAGGGCTGAGCCAGTTGACATTTAAGTCACCCACCAGAATTTGATCATGGGAAGGAGGTGGTGAAGAAAGGTATTCTGTAAGAAGGCAGTGGCCTGCATTTGGTCCCTAGGGGCATGTATGCAGTAGTCAGATAAAGGGGTCCCTTTAAAGGGTCAGGGGTTAGTTTCAGCGTAAGCACCTGGGCCCTGGGTCAAGGATTGGAGTAGGCAGGCTAGTGCGGGAGATTCCTTGACATAAATAGCGCAGTCACCACCCGTGCCTCCCAACACGGTCGGACCGGAAGAGGGTGAAACCAGGAAGGGAGACCAGGAGTCAGGGGAAGATTTAACAGCCAAGTCTCAGCCAGAGCGATGACATCAGGGTTAATTGATGTGACCAGGCATTGTAGTACGTCAAACTTTTTAGGAGGCTACAGATATTCATGGAGACCATGCATAGGTCTGTGGTGCTAGTCGGGAGCTCCTGGGAACGGGCCAGGGTTTGGATGAATGTTCCCTGACAGGAGTAGTAGCATGACTAACACCCTGGCTGGGGAGATGGTGAGAGGTTTTCCCACGATTGACATGGGGGTGGAGGGGCGTTAAGGAAGCAGGGGTGGGCAGGGTGGTACAGGAAGGGAAGGCAAGAATAAGAAGACACCCAGATGTGCCTGAGGCGAGGAGGAAGCTAGGGGAGGGCAGGGAGGACCGAGACACAGAGGCCCCAAGGGGCAAGAGAGCAGCTCAGAGCAAGGGGAGGGAGGAGTGCCAGGGCACAGTTTGGAGTAGCAGATGGGTAAGTGGGCAAGTGCACTGCCAGTGAGGATAGGCACAGGCAGAGCCAATACTTGTGGCGAGCACGATCCAAGGGAAGGAGTACTGTACAGGTAGGAGTAGAAGTGCAGCGAGGAGCATAGGTCCCTCTAGTGGCCAGCAGGTATAACCTGCAAATGGGAAAGTGGGAGATAGGTTCTGGTCAACAGGGCGTGATGTCACCGGATGTGATGTCACGGGGTGGATCCTTAAATTGACAGCCGCCCCTGGGTGAGTGGGTGGTTGGGGAGGGTCGGGCTAGCACCTCCTGCAGGCGTCCAGGCGAAGAGAAGAGGCTCTTTACCTCCAAAAGTTATCAGGCTGGAACTGGCTTCCTCAGCTCCTCAGGTGAGCTGCTTGTGTTGCTTGTTTGTCCCAAGTGCCTGCCGCGGTTGGCAGTGAGCTTGGGGTGCTGCCTTTGTAATGGAGAAAACAAAGCCTCTCATTACTATGCAGCGGGAGAAAATGTTGTGACTTACACAAAGGGGCTCCCTCTAAGCAAACAGGGCTATTCAAAATGAGGTCACACTAGGACCCAGCTATCCTAATACCTTCAGTTACAAGCACAATTAGATCCAAAACCACAATATTAAACAAGTCTGCTCTATATTAGCTGCTTAGTATATCTGGCTTTTAAGGTGTAATCAGCAATTAGATCCAATACCACAATATTAAACAAGCCTGCTCTATATTAGCTGCTTAGTATATCTGGCTTTAAGATTTAATCAGCAATTAGATCCCATACCACAATATTAAACAAGCCTGCTCTATATTAGCTGCTTAGTATGTCTGGCTTTAAGGTATAATCAACAAGGCAACTCTAGGGCACCCAGTGAATCCTAGCTTTACACTTCAGCATTAGTAGCACAAAGAAAAACAAATAACAAGCCCACCCAGCGGTGAACAGGGAACAAAGTTCATAAAATACAATTATACAATGGCAAGAAAAATCTTGTGCTCTGATTGGTCAGTCTGAGACTGGACCCATGATGTTATCCAGTACAACATCACGGGTCTAGTCCCAACACCAACAGACCGTATCAAATGTAATAAGAATCATGCCACAGCCCATGTCCAAGTTGCCCACACTTGGCATGGCTGCTGTGGCTTTTGCCAGTACTTGCTCGCTTTTTTGTTTTTTTTAAATCACTCCTTCCAACAGCCACTAGAAACCCAACACACCCACCATAAATTGAAACTGTCCACAGTAACATTACCACACTATAGCCTTCCCACGTAGCTTTGCATTTTCAGACACATTTAAAACAAAAAGTAACCTGCCATTACTGCGATAAGCCCTCAACACTTCTCGAGTCGTTTCCGGCAGAAACACAATAGCCTTGCGACACAGCGGTTCGGTAAAAACACATAGAACAGTGTGGCAGTGCAAAACAAATATTTTTCCACTCCTCAGCAAGTTCTCACAGCTGTCCCACCAAACCTGTGCCGGAACAAACAGCCAGAACAACTCTCTCTGTACAACAACATGACAGTGGAAGCGAGTGTTCACACAGACCGCTTACAGTTAGCCTCACTCGCTCACCTTTTTTTCCGTTTCTAAATATTTAAACAAGCAAAAGCGAATGATCTCCATACCTCCTTTCCTTCCGATTACAGAGATCCCACACCACCATGCTGGGGGGCCTCCTTAGCAATAGGTCATATTAACAAAGAGTAGCACAAAGGTTGAAACCCTCCTATAGGGACTTCACAACTGCCCAAAAACACACTGGCTCCACCTGCTGGCTAAATCGGCACTACTTTTCCTTGAAGTAACCTACTCATGCCAAAATGACAGAAAAATCTGCTTTAAATGTAGTTTTCCATAATTTTTGTTACTTTTTACAAAGCGAGCCATTGTATAATAGCAATAATAGCACTCCAGGGTGTATGTTGTGCTGGGTTAACGTCACTTCTGGGATGATTAGTGCTTTTCGGCCTCCGGTCTGCGTGCCCTAATCACCCCAGGCTGACGTATCCCACACACACACACCCTCGTCGCATTATTGCTTGCTGCTCATCGGTAGCACCCCCCAGTCGTCCAGGCTGAAGAGAAGAGGCTCTCTTTACCCTCGAAAGTTATCAGGCTGGAACTGCTTCCTCAGCTGCTCAGGTGATCTGCTTGTGTTGCTTGTTTGTCCCGAGTGCCTGTCCCACCTTTTTTTGTTTATAAAGTATTACTGTATTCAAACAACATGAAGTCTTGCTGTTAAAGTATTTATTAGTAGAGTTGGTTGAAAATAAATACTTTGTCACATGTAAATTTTGCCATATAAATGCACTGTAACAGTTGTACATTTGTAAGACATAAGCAGTGTTTTAAACTTAATTTTCATTACACTGTAGTTATAGTCTTATTGAAGGCAACTTCTCTTTATTTTTGTTTTTACTTATGTGCTGTGGTCTAGTACATAAAAAAAACTGCTATAGATTGAGGTGAAAGGTTAATAAGAAAAAAATTTAAACCTGCCAGGTTGCCTTTTTGGTGGGCAAGGAGGTAGATTTCATCTGAAAACTCCTATATAAGTATCAAATGTCGTGCTTTTATTAACATTAGCAGTGTACCTGAATTTGGGCACTTTGGGTCTGCCTCTGCCTATTTAACTCTGTTTTCCACCTTTTCTTTTGTTTATAAAGCATTACTGTATTCAAACAACATGAAGTCTTGCTGTATTCTGACATATGCAGTGATCTCCAACCCTTGAACTGCCCCGGAGAACAAAGAGTTAACTTTCCATGCAGGGCATGGAATGCTGAGCTCGAGCTCGGTTGAAACCTCTGTCTGCTGTTGTTTGAACTCAACAGTCAGATTCTTTCTCCGCCTCACTGAACAGTGGCGGAGATTTCTCCTTCGCTCGGTTCAAAAAAGTCGATTAAGTGTCGTTTTTTCCTTCGGTTCAACGAACTTCTGCTTCTAAACATGTCGGTTTAAGTCTCTGTGGTACCGTGAGTACTAGATAGGTTTCTATATTAGTTTTCTGTGTGGAACTTGTAAACATTGGATCGGTTCGGTTTGAACCAATCAGGTTTAATATTACAAAAACTTCTGTCTTCATTAGAGTGTGGTAACCGGTCCGTATCGGTTCTAAAAAAAAAAAAAAAAAGCAGTTTCATGCGTTTTTTCAAAAACCATGTACAGTCAGGAATCGATAGGGTGGATTGCCAAAAAGGGCATGCTTTTGGTTAGGATTGGCCATGTCTGAGAAACCCAAGAAAAACCGGCCCACTGGTTTCAACACTGTAGTGTGTGTGGGAAGCCTTTGCTAAGGCTGATCCCCACACCACCTGTGTGTTTATTGTCTGGGGTTTGACCACCAATTCAGACCGGCAAATTTGTAAAAATTTTCCCAAAGCTACCCTGGATAAGAGAGTAGGTAGACTGGGAAAGGAGGCCGAGAAGTCCGCTTGACCAGGATGACCAGCCCAGTTCAGTTCCGACCAAACCAGAAGGAGTGCCTCTGACCAGGGTGAAACTTCTTCGGCAAAAGGAGAACCGATTCTGAGGAGTCGGTTCCGTTAAAAGAAAGAAAAGGGATAAATCATCCGTTCGATCCACAAGTTCTTTCTCCAACCGCTGGTGAGATAGCCAAAGCGATAAGGATAGTTCAGTCATGCTAACCGTTCCGCCGAACCGGCACCATCTGCCAGGGCTCGGTTCGGTCGGTTCTCCGCACCGGATTATACTTTAGAAGAAGTTTATGAACCGGAGGAGGAGGGAGAGTATGAAGATGATGATGATCGTGATTATGAAAGTCTGGATGTGCCCATTGACCCGACATCTCCCAGACAGACCTTCAGGTGTTTCTCCTCCTAGGCTTTCTGAGTCCCTTCCACTTTTATGTTTTACAAGAAAGTGGCTGAAACCCTCCAGCTTCCTATGGAAGAAGCAGTAGAGGATCAGGAGGAGCTTGATTTTGTTGAGATGATGGACATCCCAGAGTCCAGGAGATTGTCTGTTCCTCTTCATAAATCTTTGGGAAACAGACATTTAAAATTTAAAAACTCCTAACTCCATACCTCCTGTGGACAGAAGAATGGACAAGAGGTGTACTCTTTCAGGCTCAGACACGGAGTTCCTTCCTGTCAATGCAGCCATGTAGTAGTGCAGGCTGCTGCCTGTGATAAGGCAAATATTCCCTTGGCATCACACCCCAGATAAGGACTCCAGGAGGATTGATGCCATGGCAAAGAAACAGTACATGGCAGCATCCTTGGGACTCAGGCAGGTAACTATATGGCCTATATAGCTAGATACCAGAAGTCCAGGTGGGACACTGTGCTGGCTCTAGCTAAACAGGTCCCTGACCAGCTTGCCAAGGAGCTGAGCGGTGGCTATGGATGGGATTGAGGCATCCACGGTGTAATTTCATGCTGCTGTGGACTCCAGTGATGTTTCATCTAGAGTCATTGCTACATCTGTGGCCTTCGGAGGATGGCTTTGCCTAGATGTACTAGCCTATCAGAGGATACCCAGGCTAAGGCCATGGATTTCCCTGTCATTGGTAATTCTCTGTTTAGGGAGCAGGCAAAGAACTACATGAAGAAGATGGACAGCACAGGACCACCTACAGGAGTGCTCAGGCCAAAGAAAGGCAAGCCACGGAGGCAGCATTCAGGGGCAGGGGCAGGCCCTTTCAAAGGCCTTTTCCAAACCCAGGCCTCCTCTTCTGCTTTTGCTCAGAGGGGTTCTTTAGAGGGAGAGGCAGATGGGGTATGAGCAGGCCTGCTTCCACCCCTCAGCCTAAAGCCCCTGCCCTGCAGACACCCTGATGGGTCTGCCCGGCCGATTCTCCAATACTGGTAGGGCAGGCTGGCTTACTTTGTCCAGGACTGGAAGTCTTTAACATCAGACAAGTGGGTCCTGAAGTAGTAAGCCAGGGACTGGTTCTCAGCTTCAAAAATTCCCCAAGATGAGAACCAGATCCTTTCCACCTGCAATCCATCAGAGGCTCCTTGCCCTAGAGGAAGAGGTTTCTTCCTCTTGGCTCTCAGAGCCATAGAAAGGGTTCCTACCCTACACAGGGCAAAGGATTGTACTCCAGGTACTCCTAACCCCAAAAGACAGGAGAATGGCGGCCCATCCTGGATCTGAGATATCTAAACAAGCACCTTAAAGCCAAAATTCAAAATGGTGACTCTGAGAATAATTCTGCCCTGTCTAAGGCCAGGGACTGGCTAGCCCCTGGACCTCAAAGATGCCTATTTTCACATTCCCATCAGGTGCTCCCACAGAAAGTCACCTCAGGTTGAAAGCTTCTTAGCCACTATCAATTCAGGAGCAATGCCCTTTGGTCTAACTTCAGCCCCAAGTGGGTATTCAAGCAAAGTGCCTGGCAGTAGTGGTTGCTTTTAAGGAGAAAAAGACTCCATTTTCCATACCCTGATGACTGGCCTACAGGGCCAGCGTCTCCAGACCAAGTCAATTCACATCTTCAGATAACTCAGCAACTGCTCACTTCTTAGATTTCTCCTAAACCTTCCAAAGTCAGTTCTAGAGTTTAGTACAGCTCCTCACCTTTATAGGAGGAGCTGGATACAATAAACAAAAGCAGCCTTCCTTCCCTGGACAGGGCAAGACACTAATAGAACATGGCCTCATCTTTGCACCCTTCAGGTGTCTGAGCCAGCCAAGGCACTTCTTGCAGCTCCTGGGCCACATGGCAGCCTCTACAGCAGTGGTCCAGGGGCAAAATACAGATGAGGGACATCAGTTCCATTTAAGAGCCTCTCTGGTCCCAGAGAAAGGATTCTCACCAAACTAGTCCTAGTGACCCGAACCCTGATCCAAGCTTTGCAGTGGTGGCAGGATCAGGACAATTTAAGACAGGGAGTTCTTTGTCACTCAGTCTCATTCACTAATCCTCACCACAGCCACCTCCCTCTTGGGCTGAAGGCCCACTTAGGGGTCTACCACCCAAGGGCTGTGATCTCCTCAAGAATCTCTGCTTCACATCAGTCTCTTGGAACTTAGAGCAGTGTTTCTGGCACTGCAAGTTTTTCCAAGTCTGTTCAGAATCAAGGTAGTCCAGATCAGAACAGACAATACCACCACAATGTGGTACGTCCAACAAACAAGAGGGCATTTGGTCTCACGGCCTTGTGCACAGAAGCAATGAAGTTGTGGTCTCTGGCCTATTCCCTGCAAACTTCTCTGACAGCAGTTCACCTCCTAGGGAAGGACAATGTCCCAGCAGATGCTTCTCAGCAGGATATCTCAGGGCCACCACGAATGGTCCCTAGATCCCTAATTTTGAAAGTGACTTTTCCAGATGGGGCACTCCACAGATATATCTTTTGCATCCCCAGACAATCACCAACTTCTCTCTCTTTGCTGCAGACCCCCATTCTGGTCTCAGTCCCCTGGATGCTCTGGTTCTCATTTGGGAAGGGAAGTTCTGTATGCTCCCGCCCCTTCCTCTCCTGTTCAAGGTGCTAGTCAAGATCAGGTCTCAACCATGCAAAGTGATTCTGATCGCCTCCAGACTGGGCCAGACAGGCCTGGTATCCACTGTTGCTGTCCTTAGCAGTCCACCTTCCCTGTCTCTTCCCAGGAATTGCAACCTGTTGACATCCTCTCGGGAAGGATTTGGTATCCAGATTCCCAAATCTCTCAATCTCAAGGCCTGGCTCTTGAAGAGTTAAGAGTTTGCTGATCTGAACTTCTCTCAAGGTGTTCTGGATATTCTTAGGGCTTCTCAAAGCCTTCCACCAAAAGACTTACAACTCCAAATGGAAAAGGTTCACTATTTGGTGCTCTGGTAAGCATATTTCTCCAGAATCTGCTGGCTTCCTACAGTCCTGCGACTATATGGTTCATCTCAATGGCTTGGGACTCAGACCAGCTACACTCAGAAGTACATTTGGCAGCTGTTTCTGCTTTTTGTCAGTAGGCAAACCTCTTCTCTATCAGCCCACCCTGTATTTTGCAAATTTTAAGGGATTGTTGCACATCAATCCTCCTTCAGGGACCCTGCGTCCTGCTTGGGACCTTAATGTTTGCATTGCTCAGCTTATGCAACCCCTCTTGAGCCTTTGTCCTCTGCAGAGCTTAAGTACTTGACTTGGAAAACTGTGTTTTGGTAGCTATTACCTCTGCCAGGCGAGATTAGTGAATTGCAAGCCCTGTCAGTGGAGCCTCGATTTCATCTCTTTCATAGAGATAGAGTGGTCCTAAGAACTAACAGGAAGTTTTTGCCTAAGGTGGTTCAGATTTCACCTTAATCAGTCTGTCTCTCCTGACCATTCTTCTCCTCTGGGAGAGGAGGTTGCACAGCCTGGACGTAAAAAGAGCCTCTTAGCTACTACATAGAGCACACAAGGGTCATAGGTTTGAGTCCCTCCAGTTGTTCCTCACTTATGGGGAGGTCGGTAAGAGCAAACCTGCTACTAAAAGATCTTTTGCCAGGTGGATTGTCTCTGTATACACCCTGCTATGAGAAATTGGGTAGAACCTCACCTCAGGCTCAGGGCTCACTCTACTAGAGGTATAGTTGCTTCCCTGGCTGCTGCCAGGATATTCCTATCTTAGAAATCTGTCAAGCAGCCACCTGAAAACAGTCCATACATTCACCAAGCATTACTCTCTGGATATCCAGGCTAGGAGTGATGCTTGGTTGGCACAGCAGTACTTCAGAGCCTATTCCCAAAGTAGGTTCTGTCCCTCCTCCTGGAGGTACTGCTTGTAGTCTGCAGTAGTCAGAATACAGCAAGACTTCATGTTGTTTGGAAAAAAAATTACTCACCTTAGTAATGTTGTTTCTTCTAATGGAGTCTTGCTGTATTCTCTGACATCCCTCCCCACGCCTCCTCTCAGAACCTGGTTTTTGGAATGTGGGTGGGTGGTGGGCAGGAGAGTGTTGACACCTAGAGGTGCTCTTTTCACACCCTCCTTTATTGTGGGTGTGTGTTAGTGTGTTGTTTTTTTGGGTTTCCTGACTTGAGTCTTTTTCTTTTTGAAACCCAAAAAAATTTTTTTTTTTTTTATTTTAACAAATTTAGTTGCCAGTTGGCTAGTGTGAGTTTACAGTTTCCACACAGAACGCTTAGTGAGTATAGCTCATAATGATCTGACGGTTGGAGTTTAAACAACAGCAGACAGAGGTTTCAACCGAGCTCGAGTCCAGGTTTCCATGCCTCTGCATGGAAAGTTAACTCTCTGTTCTCCAGGGCAGTTCAAAGGTTGGTGATCACTGCATATGTCAGAATACAGCAAGATCTCCATTAGAAGAAACAACATTACTAAGGTGAGTAATTTTTCTTCTGGTTGTTATTACTTCAGGCAGAAGGATCAGTGAGTTACAGGCCCTGTGCACAGATGTAGACTACATCTCGTTCCACAGGGATAAAGTGGTCCTCACGACCGATGAAAATTCCTTCCAAAGTGGTGCTGATTTACTTAAATCAGTCATCACTTTACCTGTGTTTTTTGGTTGCAGAACTCCAGTTCTCCAGAAGGAGGCTTTCACTCCCTTGATGTCAAAAGGACACTTAGTCACTATATTGACAGAACAAGTCTTAAAGACCAGGTCAAGCACAGCTTTTCTTACCTATGGAGAAGTTGGGAGGATAAAGCTGCTGACCAAAAACGACAGTTGTTCACTGGATAGTGGTATGTATACAGTTTTGTTATAGAAAGTGGTAAACAGGCGCCCCTGGGCCTGAGGGCACATTCCACCAGGAGCACAAGCTGCTTCAGTGGCAACTTCAAGAGAAATTCACTACTGGAAATCTGCAAAGCAGATACATGGGAAACAGTACACACTCTTCACAAAGCATTACAGCCTGGATCTACAATCCAGAAGTGATGCAAGATTTGGTACAGCAGTACTGCAGAATCTGTTTCCTAAACAGGTTTTCTGCCCAACCTCCAAATGTACTGCTTGGTAGTCTGCATCAGTTTAATCATATGAGTGATTCTTAGGTTAAAGAAAAACTTACTCACCATATGTAATCTTGTTTCTTCAGAGGGATCACTCATTATGATTCAGCACCCACCCTGCCTCCCTACTAAAACCTATGAAAGTTGTTCTGCATCCCTGTTTCAGGGTGTTTTTCCATATAGGTCAGATTAGAGGCTCACTTTTTGTTAACGTTGGTTTCCTTGTGGTCTCAAGTTTTTAGGTTTACGACTTGGAATGTTTTTGACCTGAGAGGACAAAAATGATTTTATAGAAATATTTTTTTTCGCTAATCGGTCATATACTCAGTTAGGCTACGTGAAGAATCTGATGCACTCAGAGTGCAGCAGTTGCTAGGGCAGTAGTTTGAAATTGGCATGAGCCAATTGAGTTCCATCATTTTCATATAATTCCATCTCCCCGGCAGTCCAACACGGAGGCTGACTGCATCAGCTAATCATAATGAGTGATCCCTTTGAAGAAACAAGATTACTATGGTGAATATTTTTTTTCTGAACCCATACCGATTTTCATTTAGTGTGGGATTTTCTCTAAATAGTCTGTTAGTTGTTTAGTTACAAATTTTTCCAAACATTTTTGTTAGTACAGGCAACACAGATATAGGTCTGTAATTAGTAATCTGATACATCACCTCGCACCATGCCGGTGACCCATGTTCGGAACAGACGTGGGCTGCTGGGGATTGGCAGGGGTAGGGAAGGATGGAGTGTCAGAGGACTGCTCTCCTTCCCTGCAGAGAGGAGTGATCACGGCACCAGCACCTGCGTGCCCCCTAGCGTGCTGGGGAGCAAGGTGAGCAGACACGTGCTTGAGAGGAAGTCGAGTGCAGGCGTCCTCGAGAAGTGTGCCACGGGCCACCCACAATGTCATTGCGCCGCATCCGCCTCTCAGAGGGAGCTAAGCAGAAAAATCCTCTGGTGCAGCGCCTACATAGACGCCACCTTGTCAGTCTAATAGCTCTCAGGCTGACTCCCATTCCAGACCTGTGTCTGTGACACCTTGGCCGGTGGCGTCCCTGCCCTGGGGAGCAAGTCGGGGCAGGGAGGACAGCTAATATGGGAGTGGGGACGGGGGGCAGTGACTGGGCTGAGAACTGGCACTGAGCAGACAAAAAAAGTAATCTGATACTTGTCACCTGATTTAAAGACAGGAGAAATTATAGCAGTTTTCCATAAGTCTGGAATCTTATTGGTACATAATGAAAGATTGTATAGATAAGTAACTGGTTTAGTCAGTGGTTTAGCAGCCACCTTCAATATCCTCAGGGGTATCTCGTCAGCCTCTGGACCTTTATTTTCATTAAGGGTGGCTAATAGATCAAAAATTTCCTTTTAGGGGCGCTGTGGAGTCCGAGCATAATGGCTGCTTGGAGATAGAGCTCTGCATTCTGAAAGACAGATTAAGCTATAAAACGCTGAAAATCGAGATTATTCAAGGCAAAAATTAAAGCTTATTACAGCTGAACTTTCAAGTATCAAAATGAGAAATCCTCAGAGAGACCAGCAGTCTTCATTACTCCAGCTACGAGGTCACAATCCGGCCCGAAACGAGGAACAGCTGGAGGAAGCCGTGGTCGACGACTTTACAAACAATAGGCTGAAACTCTCCCGCCTTATCAAATCTGTTTCCATACTCAGACAAATTTGATGGTCTAACTACAAGAGTAGCTACACTGGAGACTGCTATAGAGCACGTTCAGACAATGGCGGTAGAAACATCAAAGCGAGGCTGATGCAGCAATAGGGGCTACCTCAACATTGTCAAAGAAACTGCCCATTTAAAAAATAATTAGAAACACTTGAAAATCAAGTCCGTTCCCTAACTCGAGGATCTTTGGAATGCCTGAAGGTGCTGAGGGACCATATGCACCTTTTGCGTGGAATGGTTTGAGCTCCAGCTGGGAGAAGAAGCTGTGGAGAAAGCCCAACTGTTTCAGAGGGCCTGTAGAGTGACACAGCGTGATTCGACCAGAGAACCCAGGCGCCGCGTCAATTGTACTAGTGACTGATGGAGCAGGCATCGCGACACACTACTGGCATTACCGCGAAGGGAACTCTCTTACTGGATCGGACAACGACGCTTTTATCCTGACATAAGTTATGCTACCCGACAGAAAAGGAAGAAATTTGATGGGGTTCGAAGCTATCTTACGGAGGCATCTATCCCAATGCATGGTGTTTCCAGCCCGCCTCGAATAACACACATAAGGGTAAGATTTTCCTTTTCTCCGACCCGACTGATGCTTTGAAGTGGAACCAGAAATACGTGGTGCCTAGAAGTCGTACAACCACTTCAATGGAACAATCTTCGGATGAAGAAGAATCCTGAATAAGTTTAGAACAGTGTGGTAGTAATGTTCAGGGTGGTATTGAACAGGTAGGACCTCGCGTTGACTCTGAAAATCTAGTCTGTCGTGGGACCTACTAGCTCCTGACTAATGCCCATCATAAAGTTGGACTTTGGACAATCTGCTCTAACGTTAGCGGCAGAATCACTTTGTTATAATGTCCTCTAAGTCCCAAACTCATGTTATTAAACAGTTAAATAGTTATTTGTGGGCTTAGAAGTTTAATATTGTACTGTGGCCTTGTTCATATTAGGTCTTATTATTAGAAGTGCACTAAAGGCTTAATTTCTTCTCTAAGAGAGCTAAGGTAACTAAGGATACTGTAACTGTAATAATGCCTGTGCCAGCTTTGTTTAATAGTTCAGATTGACCCTGATAATTACTTTTATTTTTGTAGCATATTTCTCTATCTCCACTCTGATTTACACACAATGTGTATAATTATGATAATGCATGGTGCCTTACTTTTTATTGCCTCATAATTGGGGTGTTTATGTGAACATTGGACTTAATACTTAGTGTTTTGGTACCATGTAGCTCATGGCTATTTACACGAAGTGTTTTGTTTTTAATTTTGTCAAACTAGCTGAATACCTCCCAAAGATGTATGTATCTTTATCACTAATGCTAATGTCTTGAGCATATTAAGAGGGTGGCATCCTCAATGAATATAAACAATGTATTGCAATATTGGTGATGATAGGAACTCAAACTGTATGTTTGTATTTTAAAACGATAAACATAACGTTTAAAAACCAAACTTCCTTTTTATGTACTTTCATAAAAGTAAATGTTTGGTTATTACCAGATTTAATCAGTAATGATGTACCATTGTATTGATCATTATCATAAGAATCTGCGCTTTGGTAATTCAAATTTATTTGTTTCTTATATGACTCATATCTGTAAAAATGTGTTAAATCCGTTTGCCACCATATGGTCAGTATCCAGTACTATATCACCTATAATAGCTTTATCAATTTTACCTGTATTCTTAACAGTGTACAAATCCTTAACAGTCCTAAATATTTGGGGTTTAAGAAGTATTTTAGTTCCTCTGTATAAAAGTTTGGCTTTGTTTTTTTTTTGTTTTTTATCTCTGATTTACATACATTTCTGCTATGCCGATAGCTAAGTCTATTTGGGACCCTGTTTTTTATATTGTTTCTGTAATGCCTGTCTTGATTTAATTAAATCTAATAGTTTTGTGATAGCCTTGCATATATTTAGTTTTTACCTAAACTCTTTTTAGGTGCAGATTTGTTAATATTTAGAAGTTGAACAGTAAAATAATGTGTACCTTCATTAATGTCAAGGCAAAATTATAGGGACAATCAGTTTTGCAAACCTCTCTAAGGATAACTACTTCTGTTAAGCTTTTCGTAAGACCAAGTTTTCTGAATTGAACCCCTTTAGGCGAATGTTTTATATTTTTCCTAATCAGAAATATAGGACAGTGATCAGAAATGGTGTCGTTTAAGATGCCTGATGTTTTAACATAGTCTGGCCTGTTAACTGAAATCCAATCAAAGTCCCCATATTCACTGTTTTATATTATAGTATAGTAATCTGTTTCTTCCAGGGTTACTCCAGTATTCATAACTCCCCACTAGAACCAGTGGCCTCTGCACTCAATGCTGTGTAATAAGTGGTATGAGTGCCACACTCTGGCATTGCTGCTGAAACTGTGTTTTCATTGGTTTTACCCACTCCGTGATTCTGACATTCGGGGGGGATGTTTGGTGTTATTCCTCCTGTTGGAGGCTTTTTGGGTGGTGGTGGTGGTATTATCATCATTATTATAGTGTTATATAGGTATTTTCCTTGTGGGGCCTGTCTTGTCAGGCGTTCATGAAATCTGAAAGGGTTAGAATGTAGGCAGTCGATAGGGGCAGCGTTTGCAAGTGGCACGTGCCAATGGTGTTCCATCATTAGCGTAACGTTCCATCTCTGGGCAGATCTGGCTTAAAGGCATACTACATAAAAGTTGTGAATATTGGAGTATCCCTGAAGAAACAAGATTACTATGGTAAGTATTTTTTCTTCTCAACCCTCTGGAAAAGTTGTTGCAAAGCAGATTAATGATTACTTGGAGGAGCATGTATTCGTAAGAATTGTGGAACAGGAACTGCCTTGGTCAGATTCACAAACACTGTACTTAGAGGGTTTGAAAAGGCTTAACGACCTGTGTGGTGTTTGTGGATCTGACCAAGACATTTGATCTAATTGAGCATAACTTGGCTTGTGTGAAACTTAGGGAACTCTGCTTTCTGATTCTTCTGTGGCATGGGCTATGGATTATCTATCTGAGAGATCCAAGTAGATTTATATTGATTCCATTGAGTCCCTAAGGCCCACATTAGTTGTGGGGTTCTTCAGGGGTCTATTTGGGGCCCTTTGTTTACGTTATGTAAAAGTCAGTTACCTTTGAAAGTTCAGGGTATAATATTTTACTTTATGCAGATGACCTCATTTTATTCTATCAGGCTAATTCTGTTTAATTTTTTTATTTTTCTGTTTATGCCCTTCACCACCACGTCTGGTGCTTCCCTCGGGGTCTTCCAGTGCACTACACAGGCTGCGTCGTGAGGACGGGAGGAACTAGCTCCATTAGTGCCCCACTCAGTATTGTCTTCATCCCGGATTGCCTCCCGGTGGGGTGGAGGGACCCCTTTCCTCCAAAACCTCTGGAGAGCATGCACCTGGAGCTGTACCACTGACTCCTCTTGGTTGCTGGCATGGGAACCTGTTGCCTGGCTCAGGCGGTATTTCCTGTGTTCTGATCAGTTCCCCTGTGAGCGTCTGCACTAGGGAGGACCAGTGAGATGGAGGCACGCAGAGATGCATCTTTGCTCTGGTCCTCAGCCGACGTCCGCCCCTCCCTGCCATTCTGCATCCTCTACAGCACCACCACCCGTGGTCACCGAGGTGGCAGTATGGCAGCAAGGACAGCAGGTACCCCTCCCTGGAGAAAGAGAGCAGCCCATCGGGCGCTCAGTCCTTCTCCCCTTGGTCGGCCCTCCAGCAGCCTGGGCCGCCACCGAACCTGGGTTGCTGGTGTCACAATGGTAGCGCCACTGCTGTGTTGGTGGGCCAGCCCATATCAAGCTAATTCTGTTTCAGCTGTTTTCTCGATTATTCAACATGATTTTCTTACTATTTGTAATTGGCTTACTGATAACTCAGTGGTTCTTAATTCAAGGAAAACAAATGCTATGTTGTTTGGAACAAATGTAATGCTAAAAGAGTCCTAGTCTGCTAGTTCAGGATCAGAAAGGTACTACTATTGAACAGGTGCAGCAGTTTGTGTCTTGGTGTGTTGCTGGATCCAGCACGTAACCTTTCATCACAGGTCACTTCAGTTAGTAGGAAAGTAGATCAAAAATTGGGCATATTGTATAAATTCAAGTCCTGTTTTACTTTGAAACTAGGAAAGCGATAGCAGTTGATACTCTTCTTCCTCATTTGGACTATGTGGCTGGTATTTATTTTAAGTTGGGTATAAGGGAGTTAAATATTCTGCGGTTACTTAAAACAATATCTATCATTTTATTTCAGTAGCTCCTTCCGAACACATTTATGTGACCTATATTCTCAGTTGGGTTGGTTGCCTTTGGCCCTAGAGTTGAATACTTTTTGGGTTAATTTTTAAAGCTATTCATTTGTGTACTTTTTCCCCTTGTCTGACTTAATCTCGGTTCACAATGTACCATCAATGTTGAGGTCTTCAAATGGTGTGCTGCTTGAAACAGCATTCTGTAAACAAAACTCTGGTCCCCTGCTTTCTGTAATTCTGATCCTTTGGAATATATTGCCTTGTCTAGCATTGCTAATTCAGAGGCATGTTTTAAATCCATGGTTAAACGGTTTCTATTTAACAATTCACTTTGTACTTGTAATAGGTGATGATATTATTGTTGTTGCATTTTAATGTTGTCGATATTTGTTCTTTCTGAGCCGAGTCGGACCTGAAAAAGGGCCTTGGTCAGTGTCCCTACCGGTTAACAAATTAATAAATAAAATAAAAATCTGAGGTCAAGGCGATGTGTGACTTTAAGAGGAGTGCCTGACTTAGAGCAGCTAACTTATTCCAGGATGCTCAAACAAAATCTGTGTATTTCCCTGTGAGTGAAATTCTTTGCTTGATGTCAAGACAGAGGCTTACATGAAAAATGTGAATGAGTACAAACCGAGAATAACAAAACCATTCAGCTGCAAGTAGCATGTACGTGATAGAGGAGCTAGAGCATGAACGGCAAAAGACAGCACAGCTCACAGACAGTTCAAAGGCTTTATTTCACATAACATAAATAGTTGAAGAAGCATACCAAGCTCAAGGCACTATAAAATTGCTGGCAAAAGGACCCCTACCAGTTTCGCATCTAGTTGCATCATCAGGGTGATGGTCTTAATACTTCATAGTATCGGTCTTAAATAGAGGCTTATTTAAAAGAGACAGTGTGTATAAGACTCAATCACCAGTGCAAATGCTGTTAAAGTGCAATACAAAGAGTTAATAAAATGGTTGTGTCACATAAATAATCCTATGTACACTCAAAACTGTAAAAACAGACCAATAGTGCAAAAGTGCATAGCAGGAATAATGGAACAGTACTATGTTTTTTATCATCAATAGTTAATCACTCAGTAAATGACAGTCCACATATCTCATGTAATTCCTAAAAGATTCTGGTGTAGATCAAATCTTCCACCTTGAACATCTGGAAAGGGAATATGTTAAGCGGGTTCTCAAATGGTGAGGCCAGCTTCCTGGGAGGCCCCAACCTGTTCCAGGGAGGCTCAAGCAAGTCTTGAAAAAGTATTATATTTCGATTTTGAACTTTATAGATTTTGTGTAAAAGGGATAAGGCAAACTGAAAATAGATAATAGTAGGTGAATTTATATATTTATTCACAAGTCTGTGACCAGGGAAGGTACTGTACACTGAGCCATGGCTTATTTCAAGGTGTACCCAGGGAAGGGTAGTGAGAGAATACAATTCAAAATGTAACTACGAAACACTCAAAAAATACAAAATGAATTCAAGTGCAAACAAATTAAGAACAATAAACTAACAATGCGAGGAACAATTGATCAATTAGACTGGCAACAGAACTGTCCAAATACAAGAGTTAACCATACAGGTACTAGGAATAAGAGCAGGAGGGAGCAGAATGATCCTTGAGAAGTTGCTTAAGAGCGGGGTGAGGCAGAGGTCGGCAGGAAGGTTATTCCAGTTAGAGGGAAAAAGAAAAAGCAGTCTGACCCATGAAGGTATGGCAGTAAGGGGTAACAATGGTTTGAGAGTCAAAATATTGGAGCAAGTAGGTTGTCCTGTTTTGGGGATTACAATACGCTTAATAACGTGAGAGCCAGTTATGCAAAGAGGTTTCAATTTATTCCTCATGTACTGTGAAAAGTAGGCTATTTTTCTATGGGAGGCCCAAAAATATTTCAGTATTTTGGAGTGACTCAAGATCTTTTCCATGGATTAAGGGAGGCTCATTATGACAAAGTTTGAGAACTCAGTTAAGCAATTTAGTGAACCTCCTGATTTAATGAGGGCCTGGAGGCTCAAGAGGTAGTCGAGTAAGTGGGAAATGCAGGGTTCTGCACTTGTGGGCCAGAAACCCAGGCCAAGTGTACACCCTGAGGAAGGCTACTACAAGTCTCGAAGGGTGAGGGAATCTCTGGGTGGTAGTGGATGTTAAAATGAACAACTCTGAGACTTGCAGGAGGGCAGCAGCCAAGGCCAATAGGATGCTAGGATGCATTGCTGGGGATTACCTCAAGGAGGAGGGAAGTGATCCTCCCTCTGTATAACTGCTAGTTAGGCCGCACTCGAGTACTGTGTGCAGTCTCTGGTAGCTGCACTTTAAAGGGATATTGCACTCCTGGAGAAGGTCCAGAGGAAGGCAGCCAAGACGATCTGGGGCATGGGGGGAGACCTATGGGGAGAGGCTTGAGGAACTTAACATATACACTCTGGAGGAAGGGAGGGACGGGGGATATGATAGTCTTTGGTACATAAGAGAGATTAATAAGGAGGCTCAGATGGGGTGTTCCAAATAAAAAAAAAAAAAAAGAGGGAGGACCAGAGGACACGTGGAAGCTTGGGGGGGAGGAGGAGGTGTTACTTCACTGAGAGGGTGGCGGAACCATGGAATCGCTACTCAAATGATTGGTGGAGGCTGATACTGTGGAGGGGTTCAAGAGGGTCTGGGACAGGTATAGGGGAAGGGTGAAGCTGAGGAAGTCTAATACCGGGAAAATACCCTGGAAAGGAATGGGAAACCCAAGGGGTGTGGGGACAGCAAAGCGGGCGCCCACTGTGGGTGCTGACTATCGAGCAGACACGAAAGACCATAAGGCCTATTCTGCTGGCATTTTAGTATGATAAATAAAGCAAGCCAAAATGCTAAAATCTAGAAACTGCATAAAATTGCAATACTGAAACAGAAAAGGCCATTATTTCCTTATACAAGGGCATTAACTCTGTTTTTGTCATTTAAACCAGGTACAGTCAAGGCACCCAGGGTATAAATCCAGAATGACTCCCTTTGTTTTAGCCTGTCATCTAGTTATCCCCTCTCGGTCCCAAATGTACCTTTTCTATGCCACAGAATCTAAAAGTGTGTCCTGTTGTACCCATCAGTCTACAGTGGTTGGCCATTGCATTACTTACATCATGTGTCTGAATGGCCCTAAGATGCTCACCTATTCAACCTTAAATTCTCTGGTTGTTTGCCCACATACTGTAGAAGGACCCATAGCTACATGTAGCTATGTATATTATATATTCTGTGTTGCAGTTGAAAAAACTTCTAATTTTAAGTCTTTTCACTATTGCATGTACCGAATGTGTCAGTTCTGATTATCACAGAATTTGCATCGACCACAAGTAAAGTTGCCACATGGTGAAGGTGGCAGCCAGTGTCATGGGTCGTCTCCCTTTTATCGGGCCTAGTAACTTGCTCCAATTTGACCTTAAGATTGGTCACATGTTTCTATACCATTCTTGGTTTTCCTTCATGGTATCCTTAAGTAAGGGATCAGACTGTAGAATGGGCCAATGTTTCAACACAATTTCCTCAATATCTGTGGCATATCTTGTATACTGTGTGATAAAGTGCATTTGGGGTTTCCTGCTTCTTTCTCTTTTACTGTAACTCACTCCTGTCTGTCCATATCAAATACTTCATTATAAGCATTTACCACTGTGCCGACATTGTACCCACGTGCCAGAAATTTGTAGCATAGAGCAAACCCATTGGCTAGATAGTCAGAGTCCTCACTGCAGTTTTGTCATAGTCTCATCATTTGGGTCTTGGGTATGTCCTTAAACATATGGCGTGGGTGGCAGCTTGAGGACATTAGCAGTGAATTTTTGTCTGTGTCTTTCTTGTATAGGTCAGTTTATATAGTACCATCCCTTTTTCATTTAGTTGGTACTTTTTCCTAGGCCACCAGACTGTACCTGTTCACTTCGTCCAGGCATCCTACTGAGGTATCCAGCCGCCGTTCCTGGACTCCCGGCTCCATATTGGACCACACACACCCCCTCGCAGGTGGAGGTGGGAAACCCCATATGCTCTTCCACCCAGACTGGATCCAGTAGAGCCGACACCCTCGACGCAGCGAGTCCCTCTCGGAGACTGCCATCATGCTGCCGTGACTGGTGCCTGTTGTTTCCTTGTTCTTCCCCTGTGACATCTGTAGTGTGCAGGACACCCAAGGGCAAGAAACGCACGCTACCGCCGAACTCCTTCCCAGTGTCGGCCAGAACACATCACCCTATGTCTGCAGTGCTCTGCAGTTGCCCCAGCCACTGCTAGAGGCCACCTGAGCCACCCGAGGCATCACCCCACCCGGAGAGGAGAGCAGTCCCTACGGATGCTCAATCCTTCTCCACCCTGCCAACCCCGACAATCCAGGCTCTGCCTCGAACCCGGTCACGCCGGCATGGTGCAAAGTGTGGCATCAGCACCTCAACCCTCAGTGCCACCAGGCCAGCTACCATCCCTGTTTTCATTATTTTCCAGATCCAAGAAGGGCACAGATTGAGAATCAAACTGAACCGTGAATTTTAGATTTTTGACTGTGTTTTCCAAGTAGATAAATTCTGCAAGTTCTTCGCTGCTGCCATACCACACCATAAATCGTAATCTATAAGCTGACGCCACACGTCAATCTTATTGTAAAATGGATTGACCTGGCTGTCATAGACATGATTTTTTTCCCATTTGCCCAAATAGAGATTATTTAGTTAGGCAGAAGTTGCCCCCTCAAAATAGCGCCTTTTAACTGCAGATAGATTTCATCCTGAAAGAGAAAATAATTTTGCGAGGACATGTTCTGCATACTCTAATAAAATTATTTTTTATCAATATGTAATGATGCATCAACATCCAACCACTACCATAGGGCCTCAGACCTCCCTCATGCTGGAATGTTGGTGTACAGTGAGCATTGACACCAATAACCAGTTGATTTCTGACTGCATATCCTCCAGGAAGCCCAATGTGTGTGGTGTCCTGATGTATGACTGTAATTTTGGTACATAATTTTAATATGTGAATCCACATATCTAATTAATGGTTCAACAAGGAACCAATACCTGACACTGTGAAGCCCTGAGGATTCTGGAGGTCTTTGTGTATCTTTGGTAGAACATAGATACTGGCCTTTACTGGGTGGCAAACTGTCAAGAATAGTAGCTCATTGTAGTCGGTGATCCCTTCTGATTCAGCACAATGCAAAAAGGAATCTGTAGTTTTTATACTGTAATGTCTGGTCTCTTATCAATTTTTGTAAAAGATTGATACGACAACTGCCTTTGTTTCCTTTACATCTTGTGCTGTTGCCCCACAATGGCTCCCTCTTTGTCTGTTGGTTTGAGTGTTAGAGCTTTATTTTCCATTAATGATCTCAAAGCTGCTGACTCCTGTAGTCATATTCACAAATTCTGGTTTGTCTGTATTTGCCAGTAGTGTTTTAATGTCATTCTCTTAGCTCTCTCAAAAACACGTACGTGTCATTATAGGCTGGCATAAAGTTAGATGGTGGTTTAAAGCACCTTACCTCCTGTTCTATGGAAGATGTCTGGGTTCCCTCTACCACTCTCAAGTCGACACCTCGGCACATTTTGCTTTCTCAAAATGGGCTCTCAGATTTCAATTTCTTCTAAATCTGTGGAGATTTGGGGAGGAACCAGGATCCTAGGTGATAGGTTTAAATGCTTAATTGGCAAGCTTTTAAACTAGCCAAGGGGAGGCACTGAAAGGAGCAGGAAAATCCTAGCCCCCAAAATAATCACGGTAGTAAGTGCGGCAAACACCAACATAGAGGTGTCGATAGGGAGAAGAGCAAGGGTAAATGGAGAAAGTGCCAAAGGCAAGAAGGACAGGGATGGGGCAAAGGGGTGAAGGCCATCAGGAAATGGAGGGTAATGAGTACCAATGCCGTAGTCTGGGCAACAAGCTCCCTGAGCTGATGGCCTTAATGGAAGAGGAAGCCTAGATATCGTAGCAGTCACAGAAACATGGTACACAGAGAACCGTGACTGGGTGTTAACATACCAGGGTACACATAACCTGCAGGGGAAAAGAGGGAGGAGTAGCTCTCTATGTAAGAGGATAAAAAGCAACTGAACAAAAGAGTAAACAGGGAGGAGAGAAGGCACTGTGGGGTCACCTTGGAGACTGGAAAGGGCACCACAATCCGCACAGGGTTGTGTACAGACCCCCATGTCAGGGGAAGGAATGGACAAGGATATGATAGAAGGCATTCTTAGAATGGCAGAGAAAGGGAGATACTGTTGATGGGAGACCTGAATATGCCAGATGTTAACTGGAGCACATTTGCTGCAGCCACATCCAAACAGGACCATTCTTGATGCCCTACAGGTGGCAGGCATTAGACAGCCAGTTTGGAACCCACTAGTGAGGAGCAATCTTAGACCTCGTGCTCTCAAGCGGGGGCAGTGAGAGGATCTCAGATCTAGAAGTGGGTTGCCATCTGGGGACAAGTGACCATCAAACAGTGTGGTTCACGTTAAACTCAGCTACAGAGTCAAGCCATACAAAAGTGAGGGTACTGGACTTTAGGAGGCTGACTTTGGCAAGATGGGAGAGTGCCTCAGAAAAGCACTAGCAAACAGGCTAGAAGGAGGTGTGGAGCAACAATGGGGAATTATCAAACTGCCATCACAGAGGTAACAAGCCTTTGTGTGAAGCAAATGAACAAATCAAAGCGAAGAAAAAACACTATGGTTCTCAAAAGAGGGTGGCTGTGAAAGTCGGGAAGAAAGATAGCATTCCGAGTATAGAAACACAGAAGGAGCAGGACAGAGAGCTGTACCAGTTAAGGCAGAAGGAAGCAGGAGGAAGTCAGAATAGCAAAGGCCTAAACTGAGGAAAAGATAGCCAACTCAGTTAAGAAGGGATAAAACCTTTTATAGGTACATCAGCGCGTAGAAAGACAAAGGGAGGAATAGTGAGGCTGAATAGAAGAACAATGGGTGGGCAGAGGGGAGTGAAAAGCAGGAATACTGAGCAGATATTTCTGCTCAGTATTCACAAAGAGGAGGGAAGTGCCTAATCCAATTAACAGAAGCACTCTTGATAGGGGTCGATCCCAGTCCTTTTCACAGAAGAAAGGGTTCTGCAAGAACTCCTAAAACTGAAGGTGGACAAAGCAATGGGTCCTGATGGAATTCACCCCAGAATTCTAAAAGAATTAAGGGAGGAACTAGTGAAACCACTGGCTACTCTTTTAATAAATCATGGGAGGATGGTGTGGCACCGAAGACTGGAGGAAGGCGGATGTGATTCCCTTCACAAAGTGGGTCCAAGACAGAGGCAGGAAACTACAGACCTGTCAGTCTGACCTCTGTGGTAGGGAAAGTGATGGAGTCACTTCTGAAGGAAAGAATAGTCGAGCACCTAGAGGCCAGTGGAGCACAGGACCCAAGGCAGCATGGGTTCACAGCGGGAAGGTCATGTCAGACGAATCTAATAGATTTCTTTGGCTAGGTGACCAAGTAGTAAACCAGGGAGGGGCTGTGGACATGGTCTACCTAAGACTTTAGCAAGGCATTTGACACAGTCCCACAAAGATTAATAGTCAAATTAACCAGCCTGTGAGTGGGACCCAGGGTGGTAGCCTCCAGGTAAAACATTGGCTGGACAACAGGACACAGAAGGTAATTGTAAATGGAATCCATTCTGAAGAAAGGGGGTTACTAGTGGGGTACCGCGAGGTTCAGTATTGGGTCCAGTCCTTTTAATGTCTTCATCAGTGACATTGCAGAGGGACTGGAAGGAAAAGTATGCCTTTTGCAGATGACACAAAAATCTGCAACAGGGTTGATACACAAGAGGCATGGAAAGGATGAAAGGGACTTGGCAAGGTTGGAGGAATGGTCAGAAGTATGGTAGCTAGGATTCAATGCAAAGAAGTGCAAAATAATGCACCTGGGAAACAAGAACCCAGGGAAGAATACACAATGGGTGGAGGTAGTAACAACAACAAAACAGGAAAGGGACCTGGGGTAATCATATCAGATGACCTTAAGGTTAGCAAACAATGTAAGAAGGCAGGGAGGGCTGGGGTATACTGGGATTTATAGGGAGAGGCATCAGCAGCAGAAAACAGGAAGTTGTTACCCCTCTGTACAGACAGTTGGTGAGACCCCATCTGAGTACTGTGTCCAGTTCTGGAGACCCCATCTCCGCATGGACATAGACAGGATAGAGGCAGTCCAGAGGAGGGCAACTAAAATGGTGCAGGGTCTGCAAGAGAAGCCGTATGAGGAGAGACTAAAGGAGCTTATATGTATACCCTTGAGGAAAGAAGGGAGAGGGGGACATGATAGAAACTTTTAAGTACCTCAGTGGAATCAACAAAGTCCAAGAGGGTAGCATTTTTCAGAAAAGAGACTTGCAAGAACAAGGGACACAATTTAAAGATAGAAGGAGGCGGTTCAGGGGCAATGTGAGAGTATTATTTCATAGAGAGGTAGTGGATGCATGGAACAGCCTTCCTGAGGAGGTTGTGGGGTCTAAAACTGTGGGAGAATTCAAGAATGCATGGGACAGACATAAGGCAATTCTTGTGGGGTTAGGAAGAAATAGGCTGTTGGTTAACTAGAATCTGCGGCCTATCCTGTAGGTAGGAAATGGGCAGACTAGATGGGCCTAGCGGGTCCCTTATCTGCCGTCAAAGTCTATTTTTCTATGTGCTTCAGATGGCCTGGAGTCTGCAGTCGGAACAAATGATAAACCCTTGCATAGGACTGATAGTTGGTCTGCTGTTAATTCCACTTAGAGCTTGGTATGCTTTTTAACTATTTGTTATGTGAAATAAAGCCTTTGAACTGTTCATGAGCTATGCTGTCTTTTGCTGTTCATGAGTACAAAACCACCTGCTAGAGCAATACTAGGAAAGAAAAGGCTTCCGTTCCTACAGGCCTTTATGGAAGAGAAGGAGAGGTAGGGAATACTACCCTCGTGTTATTTTTCCTATGAGTATCCTCCACAAAGGTGTTACTTTAGGGCAGGGGTAGAAGGGCACTAAATGTGCAGCTGCTGCAGTGCCAGCCACCAAACCTCAGACAAAGCAGAAACTCTGATCAGGTCTGACCAGGTCACCCATCCCTTGCCAGTGGGAGGAAGACTGGCATACACGCCCAGGAAAGAACAGCAGTCACCACAGACAAGTTATTCCTGGAAATAAAGCCAGGTCTGACCCATCAGTCTGTAGTACCCCAAACTGCAGAACCTAAAGGTTTTTCAGCCTCACACCCCAGCAGAAAAACATTCTGTTGGAGATTGAGTTGAAGAAACTGTTGCAAGTACATGCAGGGAAAGGTGCCTGCCATACAATGGCACAAAAGACTCTATTCGATACTCTCCTGACCCACAAGACAAATGGGCGTGGTGACCCATTTTAGACCTGAGATATCTGAACAAACATTCAAAGAAAGAAAAGTTCAAGATGGTAACACTGGGCTCAGTGATACCATCACTCCGAATAATTGTGGGGGGCTGGCTGGGATGACTGGATCTGAAGCGGCACCTACTTTCACGTACTCATTCAGGCCAAGTCACAGAAAATACCTCAGGTTCAGGTTGGGGAACTGCCATTACCAGATCACAGCCCTTCCCTTCAGCCTCACGTCAGCTGCAAGAGTATTGACAAAGTGCCTGCCCGTGGTGGCAACATTTGAGAATGAAAAGGTAGTGTGTTTCCCTACCTGGATGACTGGTAGATCTCGGGGGGGCGGACAGCAGGAGGCAAAGTGCTCAGTACTACTAACACAGGACATTGTGGAGGATCTGGGCTTCCTCATAAGCCTTCATTCAAGTCAGAAACACAGCTGGTTTAGGTTCTGGATTTTATCGGTGCAGGGCTAGATACCTACATGGGAAGGCATTCCTCCTCAAACAAGGGTAGCAAATCTTATTGCAGCTGCAGAATTGTTCAAGCAGGTCAGCCAAGGTCTGCAAGGGACTTACTAATTTTACTGAGTCACATGGCCTCAGCCACTGCAATGGCACCAGGGGTCAGGTTCCAGATGAGACTTTCAGTATCATTTAGGGGACCATTAGTCCTGGGGTGGAACCATTGTCCAAGCTGTTGCAAAACTTTAAGGGGACTGGAATGGTAGGAGGAGGAGAGGACCGCCTCAGGAATTCCTTTTCCTTAGCAATCCCTGCAGTCATACTCACAACAGATGCCTCCTCCTAGGATGGGTTGCCTACCTAGAGGACTTTCCTGTGAGTGGCACATGGAGTACACAGGAGACTTCAGCACACATAAATCTCCTGAAACTTCGGGCTGTTTATCTGGCAGTACAGGCTTTCTCCTCCCATATTCAGTGTCAGTCTGTTGAATCAGAACAGAGAACACTAAGCAGTGTATTACATTGGCAGGGAGGAACAAGATCTTCAAAACTGTGCACAGAAGCCGTGAAGATCTGGGACTTAGCCTAATCCCTGGAAGTTCAGCTTTGTATATATCTGCCAGGAAAGACATCGTGGCTGGCGGACTGCTTGAGCAGGAACAGCCAGGACAGTGATGAATGGACCCTGAACTGGTAGGTGCTGGAATCGGTGTTCAGACAATGGGGTACACCAGAATTAGACTTGTTTGTATTCTGGAAGAACAGTCCACTACCACTTTTTGTTGTAGACCCCAGCTCTGTGCTCAGTCCCAGAGGGTGCTTAGTCCTCAACTGGTCAGGAAGTTTTCTATGCCTTCCCTCCATTCCCACTTTTACTGAGAGTTCTGTTAAAGATGAGAAGTGAGTGAGTGACAATATTCTCATAACTCCGGATTGGGCCAGGCATACCAGGTATTCCATGTTCCTGTCCTTCTCCAGAAGACCCCAATCAGCCTGCCCCTGAGATACAGTCTGCTGACTGTGACCCAGGGCAGGATAACATTCAGATCTGAGAATGCTACGCCTCAGAGCATAGTTCAGGGTATTAAATAAGTCGAAAAAATTGATTAGTGGTTTTACACGTGAAGGTGCTAATCAGCTGTAAAATGCATAGCACTTGGCACTGAATCGTTATCAAAATTTAAATACATATATAATTTATTGTCTACTGTGCCATAGACTCACTGAAAAATGGTTAACCGCCTACTGCTATATATTTTCAAAATGGTTAGCTTTACCAACTGTTTTGTATAGCTGCTTGGTATGCTGCACCAGCTAATACCCTGTAGTTCATGAAGACTTGGAGTTCTGTGGGCTAAATCTTTCTAAAAAGTAATGGAAGTGCTGACAGTTCTTAGGAAAATCAGCAGCAAGGAGAACTTGTGCTTTAAAGTGGAAAAGACTCTCATTCTGGTGTTCTAGACAGATCAGTCGCTCCAAGTCGGCCTGTCTACAATCCTGGATTACCTAGTCCACCTCCAGTCCTTGGGCCTAAGGCCTTCAACCCTGAAGGTCCATTTGGCAGAAGTATTGGCTTACACATCAGTGGGCAAAGACAGGTCAGTGGCCTCACAACCTATTTTCAAAAGTTTGAGAGCCTTAACCACCTGTACTCTCCAATGAGGGACCCAGTCCTCCTTGGGATTTGAACGGTGCATTGTCCAGCTGATGGAGACCCTTTCGAGTCCATGGCCACTGCTGCACTGAAGTGTGTCACCTGGAAAACAGTTTTCTGGTGGTAGTGACATCTGCCAGAAGGGTGAGTGAGCCACAAGTCCACTGCACAGCTCCTAACTACAAAACTTTCCAGGTAGTTCTAAGGATACAAAGGAGATTCCTTCCAAAAGTGGTGTCTGAATTCCATCGGAATTAGTTGCCTTTCAGATTTCTTCAAGAAAAATCCAGCTCAGGTGAGCAAAAGCTCCACAGTCTGGATGTGAAAAGGAGCACTGAGTTACTACTTGGACCACACAAAGGATGTTACGATCCACTAGCACTCAGCATCCATGAGAACCATTTCTTACTGGATAGGCTCCTGAATTCAGATCTGTTGTGACAGAGCTGGTAAACTGCCATCCAGCCGGGTACATTCTACAAGAGGCACCTCTGCCTCTGTGGCAGTATCAAAGGGCATCCCTCTGCAAGAGATTTGTAAAACAACTACTTGGAGAACAGTGCACACTTTCACAAAACACTACTATCTGGACATGCAGTCCAGAAGGGATGCCAGTTTTGTCGCTGCTGTCTTGCAGAACCTTTTCCCTAAACAGATTCTGTATGGAGCCTTCCAAGGTACTGCTATGGAGTCTGCACTTGTCAAACGTGAGTGAGGGTTTCTGGGGTTAGAAGAAAAAATTACTCACCGTAGTAATGTTGTTTCTTCCAAATGGATCCTCACTAAATTTAAATTTATAACAGTTCCTAATCCTAGCATTGCCTGCTAGGCTATGTTACTCTACCCTCACTCAACACTTTATCTCTTATCTTGGAACTATTCCTACCAGTTACCTTTGTCATTACTGTGCGCGTGACTGTTTTTTTGCTGTGCTAATTACACATTGACTAGTCTACATTTTACATGTGTATGCAGTTGCCATGCTTATTGTTATTAACTTTTCCACACTTGGATTTTTATATGTAAACCTTTTGAATACAGTTCTATAGTATGTATCTGTTGTATTGCCCATGGCAGGACCTCCTTGTAAATGAGTTTGGCTTAATGAAGCCTTCCTGATGAAATAAACTTGAAGTATCAGGCCTCCTTTCCAGAATCTGGAAAAAGATGGTTCTTGTTTGAGCATTACTTGTTACAGTACCTTTACAGTTGTTGCTAAGTGGTGAGTGACTTTTTTCACAACAGATTCATTTGTTGTGCCTTGTTTTAACTCATTTTAGTTTTTGATAAAAAAATTGAATTTTGGTAGCCATTTTGCTAGTTTTAAGGGTCACAGCTCACCCTAGCTTTAGAAATCTGACATCAGAATGCAGGGGTGAAGGCTGGCCTGACAGCCCTGTGAGTAGGGCTACTGCTCTGCGCCAGCGACCTGAGTTTGGGAGCGGACTCTGGTGGCTGGAGAGCCGCCAGGGGGAGAGAAATTGAGCGCCCAGAGGCTACCTCCTTCAAGGGGTGTGCTGCTTGGCCCTGACGCCCCACCGCCACCTGGTGACCACGGGTGGAGGTGCAGGGACAGCAGAAAGAAGGAGACGCCGGCCAGGAGCCGAAGTGTTCAGACGCCCTGATGTGCTCCGCCCTAGGCTCTCCAAGTGTGCCGGATATCTTGTGGGAGGGATTAGAAATGAAGGAAAACCCTGCAGTGCTCTCTGTAGACTGAGCTCCAGGCCTCGATCCCCAGTGTCCCTACTGGCACTGGCGACAGCATCTCTCTAAAATATAGACACATCGGTTAGAAGGGGGTCCTACCATACCTGCCTTGGAGGGGGTATAACCATGGCTCTGTGGGGGATGGACTGCACCGTGTCCTGATAGACTGGCGGAGACTCACAAGGCCATAGGAGTCTCCTGAAGAAAGGGAGTACTGCATGTGAAGGGGCATAATGAAAGAATATATATATAAAAAAGAATGCAGGGGGAGTGTGATCAAACAGCAGAGTTTGAATTCAAACAACATAAAGTCTTGCTATATTATGACATATGCAGTGAGTCCCAACCTTAGAACTGCTCCGAGGTGAAAGAGTTAACTTTCCATGCCAGGCATGGAACTTTGAGCACGAGCTCGTTGAAAACTCTGTCTGTTGTTCTTCAAACTCAGACTGTCAGATTTTTATCGCCTCACTGAACAGTCGCTCCGGAGATTTCTCCTTCTGCTTGGTTCATTTTGTCGGTTAAAGTATTAATTTTTTTTTTAACTGAATTTAAACCGTAAACGGTCAGTTCAAGCTCTGTCTGTGGTATTGTAAGTACTAGATAAGCTTTACATTTACTTTCTGTGTGGAACTTGTAAACTGTATTATCGGTTCGATTTGAACCAATCAGGTTGTTGAAAATACATTAATCTGTCTTTTAGAGTGCGGTTCCGGTTCTTATCGGTTCTAAAAAGCGGATTTCATTACGTTTTTCCACGACCATGACACGGTTGGGAACCGATAAGAGTCTTCTTGGCGGATTGCCATAAGCGTGCAAGTTTTGGTTAGACTGGCACTATGTCTGAGAAACCCAAAAGAAAACCGGCCCACTGGGATTGAACACTGCAGTGTTTGTGGGGAAGCCTTTGCCAAGGCTGACCCCTACACCACCTGTGTTTATTGTCTGGGGTTTCACCACCTCAATGCAGACTGCCAGATTTGCAAAATTTTCCTGCAGCTACCCTGGATAAGAGAGTTGGTAGGCTCAGGAAAGGGAGGCTAAGAAGTCCGCTTGACCCGGTTGGCTAAGGAGTGCCTCTGACCAGGCGAGACTCCTCGGCAAAAGGAGAGCCGACTGGAGGAGTCTGTTCCAGCAAAAGGACTAGAAAATCAGCAGGTGTGGAGCCAAAATTTCCTGTCCAACCGCTGAAGAAATAGCCAAGCGATTAAAATTGTCCAGTCGCTTCCCGGTTCCAACGAACCGGCACCATCAGGTAAGTGTATGGTTCGTCAGTTCCACCGGTTCAAGAATATGATTTAGAGGAATTTTATGAACTGGAGGAGGGGAAGAGGAGTATGAGGAGAGTGAATGTGATTTGAAAGTCTGGATGTGCCCATTGAACGGACATCTCCCAGACAGACCTTCAGGAGTGTCTCCCCCTAGGCTTTCTGAGTCCCCTCTCATTTTATGTTTTATA
Organism: Neoceratodus forsteri; assembly: GCA_016271365.2. NCBI lineage: Eukaryota > Metazoa > Chordata > Ceratodontiformes > Ceratodontidae > Neoceratodus > Neoceratodus forsteri. Next base: position 108,403,438 of record JADMNL010000026.1, read on the forward strand.
AAAAGTGGCTGAAACCCTCCAGCTTCCTATAGAGAAGCTGTGGATGATCAGAGGAGCCTGACTATGTAGAAATGATGGATATCCCAGAGTCTAGGAGACTGTCTATTCCTTTGCATAAATCCTTTGGGAAACAGACAGTAAAAATTCTAAAAACTCCTCACACTATACCTCCTGTGGATAAAAGAATGGACAAGAGGTACACATTGTCAGGCTCTAATATGGAGTTCCTTACACAACAATGCAGCCATGTTGGGTAGTGCAGGCTGCAGCCTGTGACAAGGCTAATATTCCCTTGGCTTCCACACCCCCTGACAAGGACTCAGGAGGATTGATGCCATGGCAGAAAACAGCATGGCATCATCCTTGGGACTCAGACAGGCAAATTATATGGCTTATGTTGCTAGATACCAGAAATCCAGATGGGATACTGTTATGGCTCTAGCAAAACAGGTCCCTGGCCAGCTTGCTAAGGTGCTGGAGCAGGTGGCTGCTGATGGTATTGAGGCATCTAAGGTGCAGTTCCATGCTGCAGTGGACTCTGATGATGTGTCATCAAGAGTCATGACTACATCTGTGGCACTTCGCAGAATGGCTTGGCTCAGATGTACTAGCCTGTCACAGGATACCTAGACTAAGGCCATGGATTTTCCTGTTGTGGGTAATTCTCTGTTTGGAGAACAGACAGAGAATTACATGAAGAAATATTGAGTATAGAACCACCTATAGGAGTGCACAGGCCAAGGAAAGGCAGGCCACTCCTCAAAGGCAGCCTTCCAGGGACAGGGGCAGGCCTTTTCATAGGCCTTTACTGCTTCCAGGCCTCCTCTTCAGCTTACGCCCAGAGGGGTTCTTTAGAGGAGAGGCAGACGAGGTACAAGCAGACTTGCTTTCACCCCTCAGCCCTAAAGCCCCTGCCAAGCAGGCACCTGATGGGGTGGCCAGGCCGATTCTCCACTACTTGTAGAGGGCAGGCTGGTTTACTTTGTCCAGGACTGGATGTCTTTAACATCAGACAAGTGGGTCCTGGAAGTAGTAAGCCAGGGACTGGTTCTCAGCTTCAAAAATTTCCAAAGATGAGAACAGATCCTTTCCACCTGCAAATCCATCAGAGGCACTTGCCCTAGAGACAGAAGTTTCTACCCTCCTGGCTCTCAGAGCTGTGGAAAGGGTTCCACCCTACACCAGGGCAAGGGTTGTACTCCAGGTACTTCCTTACCCCAAAAGACAGGAGAATGGCGGCCCATCCTAGATCTCAGATACCTAAACAAGCACCTTTTAAAACCAAAATTCAAAATGGTGACTCTGGGAATTATTTTACCCTCTCTAAGGCCGGGGACTGGCTAGCGTCCCTGGACCTCAAGGATGCACTACCCATGTTCTTATCAAAGCTCCCATCGAAAGTACCTCAGATTCGAACTGCCCTCAGGCCATTACCAGTTCAGAGCAATGCCTTTGGCCTCACCTCTGCCCGAGGGTATTCACAAAATGCCTGGCAGTAGCAGTTGCCCACTTAAGAAGGCAAAAGATTGCCATCTTTCCTTACCTGGACGACTGGCTCATAGTAGGCCAGTCTCCAGACCAAGTCAAATTACATCTTCAGGTAACTCAGCAACTGCTCACATCTCTGGGTTTCTTCTCTCAATCTTCCAAAGTCAGTTCTAGAGCCTGTCCAGCTTCTCGCCTTCCTAGGTGCAGAACTGAACACAAAAGAGGCCAGAGCCTTCCTTCCTCTGGAAGGAGCAAGGACCCTGGTGTCTCTGGCCTCCTCTTTCACCCTGCAGGTCTCTCGACCAGCAAGGCATTTTCTGCAGCTCCTGGGGCAAGTGGCTGCTTCTACAGCAGTAGTGCAGGGAGCAAGATTTCAGATGAGGGACATCCAGTTCCATTTGAGAGTCTTTTGGTCTCAAAGGAGAGACCTTCTATCCAAATTGATCCCAGTGACTCGAACCCTGATCCAAGCCCTTCAGTGGTGGCAGGACCAGAGCAGTCTGAGACAGGGGTCCCTCGCCCCTCAGTCTCACTCCTTTATCCTTACTACAGATGCATCCCTCTTGGGGTGGGAGCTCACATGGGTGACCTCACTGCCCAGGGATTGTGGTCCCCTCAGGAATCTCTGCTCCACATCAATCTGTTGGAACTCAGAGCAGTTTTTCTAGCACTTCAAGTTTTTTCCAAATCTGTTCAGAACAAAGTTATTCAGGTCAGAACAGACAATACCACCACAATGTGGTACATCAACAAGCAAGGAGGCACTCGGTCTAGGGCCTTGTGCACAAGACAATGAAGTTGTGGTCTCTGGCTTACTCTCTAAACACCTTCCTTATTGCAGTTCACCTCCCAGGCAAGGACAATGTCCGGCAGATGCTCTCAGCAGGATTTCCCAGGGCCATCACAATGGTCACTGGATCCCATAGTACTGGAGGTAGTGTTTGCCAGATGGGGCACCCGCAGATGGATCTTTTGCAGCCCCAGACAATCACCAACTTCCTCTTTTGCTGCAGGCCCCCAGTGTTGGGCTCAGTCCCTCTGGATGCCTTCCTTCTCAGTTGGGAAGGAAGTTTCTGTATGCTTTTCCCTCTTCTGTTCAAGGTGCTAGTCAAAATCAGATCTCAACCCTGCAAGATGATCCTGATTGCTCCAGATTGGGCCAGACAGCCCTGGTACCCACTCCTTATGTCCTTAGCAGTTCACCTTCCTGTGTCTTCCCAGGAATCACAACCTGTTAACCTGTGCTCCGGGAGAGTTTGGTACCCGAACTTCAAATTTCTCAATCTCAAGGCCTGGTTCTTGAAGAGTTAGAGTCTGCTGACCTACACTCTCCCAAGGTGTATTGGATATCTTGAAGGCTTCTAGGAAGCCTTCCACCAGGCTACTTATAATTCCAAATGGAAGAGTTTTCCATATGGTGCTCTGACAAGCATATCTCCCAAGAATCCGCTGACTTACCCACAGTCCTGGATTATATGGTGCATTTGAATACTTTGGGGCTGAGACCAGCTACCCTAAAAGTGCACCTTGCAGCTGTGTCTGCTTTCTTATCAGCAGATAAACACTCTTCTCTTTCAGCTCATCCTGTATTCTCCAAGTTTTTCAAGGGTTGCTTCACACCAACCCCAATTCAGGACCCTGCCTGCCTGGGATCTTAATATTTGCATGCCAGTTTATACAACCCCTTTTGAGCCATTGTCTTCAGCAAGAGCTTAAGTACTTGACTTGGAAAACTGTGTTTTTGTTAGCCATCACTTCTGCCAGGCGCATAAGTGAATTACAAGCATTGTCAGTGGAGCCTGATTTTATCTCCTTTCATAGAGATAAGGTGGTCCTCAGGACTAACAGAAAGTTCTTGCCTAAGGTGGTTTCAGACTTCCACCTTAATCAGTCTGTGTCTCTCCTGTGTACTTCACTGACCATTCCTCCTCTGGCGAGAGAGACTGCACAGTTTAGATGTCAAAGGGCCTAGTTACTACATAGAGCGTACCAAGGGTCACAGGTTTGGCTCCCTCAACTGTTCCTCACTTATGGTGAGGTTGGTAAGAAAACCTGCCACTAAAGATCCATTGCCAGGTGGATTGTCTCTTGTATCCAATTTTGCTATGAAAACTGGGTAAGTGTTCCACCTCAGGCCTGAGGGGCTCACTCTACCAGAGGTACAGCTACATCTCTGCTGCCAGGGACATCCCTATTCTAGAGATATGTCAAGCAGCTACCTGGAAAACAGTTCACACTTTTACAAGCATTACTCCCTGGACATCCAGGCTAGGAGTGATGCTCGGTTTAACACAGCTGTGCTACAGAGCCTATTTCCTAAGTAGGTTCTGTCCCTCCTCCATGGAGGTACTGCTGTGTAGTCTGCATATGTCATAATATAGCAAGACTTCATGTTGTTTGAAGAAAAAATTACTCACCTTAGTAATGTTGTTTCTTCTAATGGAGTCTTGTTATATTATGACCCCCTGCCCCTCTCAGAACCTCTGCTTTTGGGATGTGAGGGGCAGTGCAGTGTGGCACTTAGATGCCCACCTTGTTTTTCTACCCCTCCTTTTTGGGGTGATTGGTGTGTTGTTTTTCATTTTTGGATCCCTGACTTGAGTCTTTGTTTTGGGACCAAAAATATGTTCTTATATTTAGTAGCCAGTTGGCTAGTGTAGGTTTACAGCTTCCACACAGAACCTTAGTGAGTTTTCGTCAAGATCTGACAGTTTGAGTTTGAAGAACAACAGACAGAGTTTTCAACCCGAGCTGGTGCTCAAAGTTCCATGCCTGGCATGGAAAGTTAACTCTTTCACCTCCGGAGCAGTTTGAAGGTTGGGACTCACTGCATATGTCATAATATAGCAAGACTCCATTAGAAGAAACAACATTACTAAGGTGAGTAATTTTTCTTTCATTCTAAATTCCATCCTTTGCTTATAACATTCTAAAAGCTTGGTGGCTGCTCGTTTCAGGAATGATTACTTGCCAAACTCTAGGATCCCTTTGGAAGAAACAACATTACAACAATGAGTAAATTGTTTTCTTTTCTGCAGTGGTTTGCAGTAGGTGAACTTTGCTCAGTACATAAGGGTTAAAGTTTAATTTGTCCTGCTCCTTTATTGCTAGCTTGCGCCCTTTTATTCAGGAATGTGGTGATGACAGGGAATGTACAGAGAATAATCCCAATCCATGAAGAAGCGAACTGGTAATTTCACATTGCGTTAGTGTGGTGACATCATGGACACGAGAGGAAAGCTCGAGCACTCTTATGACATCACCACTCTGACAAGGTGTGAAGTCTGCAAGTTCTAAAGTAGAGGTTTGTTTTATATAATATAAAATCAGTTGGTTTCATGAATAACCACTTTTCTGTGAAGCAAGGCTCTATTTGTTTGTTTTGTACTATTTTGCCGTGTATTAAAGCGCTTGTAATATGGATTTAGATTTGGCTGCCTTAATCAGTTTACACTCAAGCCAAGTATCTGGTTGACTGGAGTGTGACTTTGCTAGGGGCAGCTGTGTGAGAAATAATTTGTATTCTAAACTGTGAACTATTTCTCCAAATGTTCCAGATTAGGGCAGCTGTGTGGAGAGATAATTTGTATTCTAAACTGTGAACTATTTCTCCAAATGTTCCAGATTAGGGCAGCTGTGTGGAAATAATTTGTATTCTAAACTGTGAACTATTTCTCCAAATGTTCCAAGTATGGAGTATCGATTTTCAAAACATGATGAAAGCAGCTGTTCAGACCCCAGGAAATCTTACTGTATTCAGATTTAATGCAGTATGGTCTCACTTGAAGAATGGTCAGGGTTTGGCAGTTGAAATTCAGTGCAAGAAAGTAAAAGATAACGCATGTAAGTACAAAAACTCGGGCACAATATATCAGTTGGGGGTGAGGATATAGCATGCACTAAGCAGGAAAGGGATCTTGGGGTTATCATCTCTGCTGACCTCAAAGTAGGGAAACAGTGTGACAAGGCAGCAGGTAAAGCAAATAGGATGCTGGGATGCATAGGCAGGGCATCACCAGCAGGAAAAAGAAGTCATAATTCCACTATACAAGACACTAGTGAGGCCCCACCTGGAGTACAGTGTACAGTTCTGGAGACCTTACCTACGTGAGGACATAGACAGGGTAGAAAAGGTTCAGAGGAGGGCAACAAAGATGGTGCATGGATTGCATCACAAGTCCTATGAGGACAGGTTGAAGGAACTGAACATGTACTCCCTGGAGGAGGGAGAGGGATATGATAGAGACATACAAGTATCTTACAGGGAGGAACAGGGTGCAGGAATACACTATTTTTAGCGAAAAAGATGTTCCAGGACTAGAGGGCATGGGATGAAGTTGGAGGAGGATGATTCAGAGGAAGCGTGAGGAAGAATTTCTTCACAGAACGGGTGGTGGACAAGTGGAACACCCTGCCAGAGGAAGTGGTGTGGGCTGAAACAATCTTGGGATTTAAGAATGCATGGGATAGACATAAAGGAATTCTGGAGGTCAGGGGTGAGGGCAACAGACTAATTGGAAAACATAAACTGAACTTACAAACTCAAATGGGCAGACTGGGTGGGCCATAGGCCCTTATCTGCCGACACTGTCTATGTATCTATGTATGTACCATAGGACTGCCCTAGAGCCGAAATGGTTATTAGAACCTATGCAAATGATGGAATGCTAGGCGCCACTCGGTTTTCAAACCACTGTCCCTAGTAAACAACTCTTAACCGTCAGATTTTTACTCTGTTTGCCTCAGTAAGGCGTCTCGAGAAGCTCTCCTTCATCTCTCAAAGAAACTTTGTTTTCTGGTTTTACCTCCATAAATTTATTTTATTTGATATTCTTACCACTGTCCTTGGTTTTCAGGTAGCAATTGTTTAGATTTTAGTTTGTAAGGTAAGTAGTCATTTTCCCCTGGTTTCTTAACTGAGGGAAACCGACAGTTCCCTTGTGTTGTTTTACCACTGTTTTAGTTAGTTTGAAATTGTTCGACTACGCTATAGTTGGTTAGCTAGTTTTAAAACTTACACCAGAGTAGTTCCCAGTTAGTGGTCTCTCTTTTCAACTGGGGTAACTCCTGGTTTATGTCTAAACCTGGTTTCATTTTTACGGTGTAACAACCCACACACCCAAAAAAATCTATTTGGTTTTCATTCTGTTTCGCTTATGCTGCCAGAAAACCTAAAAAGAGAACAGGACCCACAGGTTTCCAGGCACTGCACAGAGTGCAGGAACTTTTACAAGGCTGATCCTAATTTGATTTGCTTGTTCTGTCTGGGGTTGACCACCTTCAGACAGACTGTGAAATCTGTGCTTCCTTGAAAGCGGCTGAAGAGGATAAGGAAAAATGACTGATAAGGCTGCTACCCGACTGAACAGTCCACTGAACCGGAGGGACTGCCTTGTGACAGGGCGATAATTCCACAAAGAAAAAAGCGCGGATAAGGCTGCTGAACCCCCGCGCGTTAAGAAAAATGAAAAGAAGAGCACCAAGAACTGCAACTGTACCAATAGTGTTCCTTCTGCTGAAGAGATCATGAACGTGATCAGGATTATTCAATCACTGCAGTCTCCGGTTCGTTGAAAACAGCCGGTTCCATGAACTCCTGGTTCACAAGTCCCTGGTTTAACAGACGAAGGTGAGGAACAGTTTGAGGATCCTGGTCTTGGTGAAGATCCTGAAGAGGATTGTGGAGACTATTATGATGAGCCTTTAGAGCCAGACATCTCCTGATCCCCACAGGCCTGATTCCCTAATAAGGGAAATTAAGATTTTTCTTCATACTTTGCTTTTATGAAGCAAGTGGCCCATTTCTTGACCTCCCATCCCAGGAGTCTCTGGAAGATGAGGAGGAAGAAGACTATAAAGAAATGATGGTGTCCCTCCATCAAAAGGCTGCTTTCCCTTTACACAAGTCTTTGAGGAGGTAGACCATGAAAATATTAGAAACCCACTTCTGTCCCTCCTACTGATAAGAAAGTGGACAGGAAGTACTTGGTGGATAAGTCGGGCGAATTTTTGTTTGGTCACCCCAGTCATGAAGGTGTACAGGCTGCAGCTTGCGACAAAGCTGGCATCCCTCTGGCCTCCCACCCTCCTGAGAAAGATTCCAGGAGAATGGATTCAATAGCAAAGAAGGTATATTTGGGATTCTCCTAGCCAGTAGGCAGGGATCCTATATAGGCCTATCTAGCCAGATATCAAAAATCTGTGTGGTCCACGGTACTGAAATTGCCAAGTCAGTTCCCTCCAATGGCTGCTGACCTGGAAGAAGCGGTTAAGAGGGGCATTGAAGCTTCTAAGACCCAACTTAGATGGCAGTGGATGCAGATAACACTGCATCCAGGCAGATGGCTTCAGCAGTGTCTCTGAGAAGGTTTGCATGGCTTAGAACCACTGACCTCTCACAGGACACACAAAACAAGGCATTGGATTTTCCCTGCCTCTGTTTGGAGAACAAACAGGCATAGATGAAAAAATGGATGACTACAAAGCTGCCTACAAAAGTGCAGCAGTAAGGAGAGAACTGCCAACCCCAAAGACACCACTCTAGGGGTGGCAGGGGCAGGACTCCTTACAGGCCTTCTTTTCAGCCCCAAGTCTTTCTCCCGTATCAGCCTAGGGATACTTTAGGGGCAGGAGGGGCACTGGCTGCACAAGCCCCACTGACCAGCCGGTAGCTCAATCAAGCAGACTCCTGAGCAGAATGTCGGGTCGCCTCCCCATTACCAGTAGGGGCAGACTGGCCCACTACTACCAGGAATGGTAAAACATCACTACAGACATAGAAACATAGAATTTGACGGCAGATAAGGACCGCTTGGCCCACCTAGTCTGCCCATTTTCCTACCTAACAGATAAGCTGCAGATCCTAGTTAACCAACAGCTTACTTCCTCCTACCCCCACTAGGACTGCCTTATGTCTGTCCCATGCATTCTTGAATTCCCCACTGTTCTTGACTCACAACCTCCTCAGGAATACTTCCTGACATTACCTCTGAGCCATCCCTCCTCTATCTTCAAATTGTGCCACTTGTTCTTGCATCTCTTTTCTGAAAGATGCTACCCTCTTGAACTTTGTTGATTCCTTGAGGAGTGGAAAGTTTCTATCATGTCCCCTCTCCATTCTTTCCTCAAGGGTTATACATATTAAGCTCTTTAGTCTTTCTTCCAAGTATGTCTTCTGGTGCAGACCCTGCACCATTTGGTTGCCCTCCTCTGGACAGCCTCCACTCTGTCTATGTCTTTATGGAGATGGGGTCTCCAGAACTTCACACAGTACTCAAATGGGGTCTCACCAACTGTCTGTACAGAGGATACCAACTTCCTGTTTTCTACTATTGATGCCTCTTCCTGTGCATCCCAGTATCCCCCAGCCTTTCTTGCCTTCTCACATTGTTTGCCCACCTTTAGGTCACCTGATATAATTACCCCTAGGTCCCTTTCCATTTTACTGTTGTCAGTATCTCACCTCCCATTGTTACTCTTCCCTGGGTTTTGTTTCCCATGTGCATTACCTTGCACTTCTTTGCATTGAATCTGAGCTGCCATACATTTGACCATTCCTCCAACCTTGCCAAGTCCCTTCTCATCCTTTCCACTCCATCTTGTGTATCAACCCTGTTGCAGATCTTTGTGTCGCCTGCAGAGACATACTTTCCTTCCAGTTCCTCTGCAATGTCACTTAAAAGACATTAAAAGGACCGGTCCCAGTACTGAACCCTCGGTACCCGCTAGTAACCCTCCTTTCTTCACTGTGTACTCCATTTACTACTACCCTTCGTCCTGTTGTCTAGCCAATTTTATCCAGGCTACCACCTTAGGGGCCCACCCAAGGCTGGCTAACTTGTGTATTAATCTTTGTGTGGGACTGTATCAAATACCTTGCTAAAATCTAGGTAGGCCATGTCCACAGCCCTCCCTGGTCTACTACTTTGGTAACCCAGTCAAAGAAATCTGTTAGATCATTGCCTGACATGACCTACCCATCGTGAATCCATGCTGCCTTGGGTCCTGTGCCCCAGTGGTCTCTAGGTACTCAACAATTCTTTCCTTCAGAAGTGATTCCATCATTTTCCTACCACTGAGGTCAGACTAACTGGTCTGTAGTTCTACCTCTGTCCTGCTCCACTTTTGTGAAGAGGAATCACATCTGCCCTCCTCCAGTCCTCAGGCACACCCCATCCTCCATGATTTATTAAAGAGATAGTCAGCGGTGTCACTAGTTCTACCCTTAGTTCTTTTAGAATTCTTGGGTGAATCCCATCAGGACCCATTGCTTTGTCCACCTTCAATTTTATTAGTTCTTTCAGAACCCTTTCTTCTGTAAATGGACTGGTATCGACCCCGTCTTCAGAGTGTTTCTCTTATTTGGTTTAGGTACCTCCCCTCCTCTTCCTTTGTGAATACTGAGCAGAAATATTCGTTCAGTATCCCTGCTTTTCACTGTCCCCCTCTACCCACATTCCTCCCTTTATTAAGCCTCAGTATCCCTCCTTTGGTCTTTCTTCGCTCCCTAATTTACCTATAAAGGTCTTATCCCCTTCTTAACAGAATTGGCTATCCTTTCCTCGGTTTGGGCCTTTGCTATTCTGACTGCCTTCCTGCCTCCTTCTGCTTTAACTGATAAAGTTCTCTGTCCTGCTCCTTCTGTGTTTCCTTATATTTCCTGAATGCTATCCTTTTCTCCTTAACCTTCCCTGCCACCTCTTTTGAGAACCATAGTTTTTCCCGTTTGTGTTTTATTGATTTGCACACAGCTTGTTGCCTCTGTGATGGCTGTTTTGATTACTCCCCATTGTTCCTCCATCCTCCTTCTTGCCTGTATGCTAGTGCTTTTCTAAGCGCACTCTCATTTTCCCAAAGTCAGCCCTCCTAAAGTCCAATACTCTTGCTTTTGTATGGCTTGATTGTATGGCTGTGTTTATCATGAACCACACTGTTTGGTGGTCGCTTGTTCCCCAGATGGCTACCCACCTCTAAATCTGAGATCTTTCTCGTCCCCATTTGAAGTACCAGGTCTAAGATTGTTCCTCCCGAGTGGGTTCCAGTACTAGCTGTCTGAGGCATGCCCCTGTAGGGCATCAAGAATGACCCTTCTCTTGGATGTACCTGCAGCAAAGGTGCTCCAGTTAACATCTGGCATATTCAGGCCCCCATCAACAATATCTCCCTTTTTCTGCCATTCTAAGGAAGCCTTCTATCATTTACTTGTTCCATTCCCTCCCCTGAGATGGAGGTCTGTATACAACCCCGTGCGGATTGTGTGCCATTTCCTGTCTCTAGGGTGACCCAGAGTGCCTCATCTGCTCCCTGTTTACTCTTTAGTTCTGTTGCTTTGATCCCTTCCTTTACATGAGCTACTCCCTCCTCCTCGTTTACTCCTCCCTGTCCCTCCTGTAGATTGTGTATCCTGGTATGTTGACATCCCAGTCATGTTTGTCTGTATCCATGTTTCCGTGACTGCCACAATATCCAGGCAACCCTCTTCCATCAAGGCCACTAGTTCAGGAGCTTGACACAGACTATGGGCATTGGTACTCATCACCCTCCACTTTTGATAGCCTTACCCTTTTAGCCCCATTCCTGTCCTTACTGCCTTTGCCTTTTTACATTTACCTCTGTCCTGCTTCCCAATAGCTTCTCTACCTTGGTGTTTACCTCACTAATTACCATGTTTTGTGGGGAAGCTGGGATTTCCCTGCTCCTTTCAGTGCCTCCCCTAGGCTGGTTTAAATGCTTGCCAATTAAGCATTTAAACCTCTCACCTAGGATCCTGGTTCCCCCCTGGACAGATGCAGACCATCGCACCAGTATAGGTCTGCATCCTCCAGGTGGCTCCCAGTCCCCAATGAAGCCAAAACCCTGAGCTCCATACCAGTTTTTAACCACTCATTGAATTCCTGGTGAGGAGTGCCCTGGCATCACCCTTGTCACAGACAGGCAGCACCTCCGAGAAGGTTACCGTATCGCTTCTTGTCTAAGGCCCCAGCCCAACTCTACAAACTCCTCTTGCACTGCTCTAGTCCCATTCCTAGCCAGGTCATTTCTCCCTAGGTGGACAATGACATCCAGCTCCCTCCCTCGTGCAGCTCCTCCTCACGATCCTGAGGGATTAGCCGTGCCTCTCAAGCCATGGCGCCAGGAAGGCTGCCACCTCCCTCTCCTTCCTCCCATTTCTACCCCCTAATGATTGAGTCCCCACCAGGAGTTGTTTCCTTCACATGGGGTCCCATGCCACCTCCTGTGGGTCTCCTTTGTGAAGGTTCCCAGCATCCTCCTGGGTCTCACTGCAGGTGCCTCCTTAGAGGAACCACTATCCAGCAGAAAGAGCGAATGAATGTGGGCCGGTACAGCTGGAGGATGCAACTCTGTTCCCACCTCTCCCTCCTGAGCCCACCCTGGTCCAGCCTCTCCTCTTTCTTGGCAACATCTGAGGTAGTGGCATTGGCCTTGTGGTCCCTGGGTGGGGAGGAGGAGTTCCGCGAATCTAGCCGGGTCAGCCTGGAGGCGGGCAACCTCCTCTCTCAGACCAGAGAGGTTCCTGCAAGTAGGGCAGCATCGCAGCCTCCAGAATGTCTCCCGGAACACTACCGCCCACAGGCCATTGCACTGCACCACCCTAGCATGTCTTATTTTGTGTCTCTCTCTTGTTTCTCTGTATGATTACTCTCTTCTCTCTTACAACTCTCACCCTTCCTGTTCTGGGACAGCAACTTCCTATCTTCTTTAGTAGCCTCCTTCTTCCTTGCTCAGTGTCAGACCACCAGCAGCTGGAGGGAGTGAGCTACATTTTTCTTTAGGTTGACAACACCAATGTTTCTCTATGATCCTTCCTTCCTACTGCCAAACAGGAAGTTCCTGTTGACAGTCAGATCCAGTGGCTATAAAAGTAGAACTAGCTTAGGTGGGATGGAGGGCAATTAGTAAGAAAAAGGCTAGCAACAGAGTAGTGCTCTCTCCTCCCTACTGGTTTAGCAAAGTCAGCTGATACAATACCTTCCCTGCACAGAACACACACTGACTTTCTTTCTTTTCTTTCTTTTTTTAACCCTAAATAAGACCCCTTCTCCTTCTAATAAAGGATCTGTTACTTAATCTTAACAGGCACTGACTCCTGCTAAGATATAAGTTTTAAATTAATAAGAAAATGTAGCTTTTTAGTTAGCTGCTTTCTCTCTACAAGCAAGGTTAGCAACAGGAAGTTGTAATTTGAGTCACCTGCTTTTATAGTGTCTAAGCCACATCCCCAATCAAGCTCTCTCCCTCCTACTTGTGGGTTCTGGAAGTAGTGGGCCAGGGTCTGGTCCTCCGCTTCAAAACCAGGCCAAGGCTGAGGTCAAGGGCCTTCAAGCCTCTTCCCCATCGGAAACAACCTACTGGAGAGGAAGTATCATCTCTTCTGCTACTTCAGGTGGTAGAACCAGTCCCTGCCATTCAAAAGGCAAGGGTCTGTACTCAAGTACTTCCATACATTAAAGAAAACAAGGAGTGGCATCCCATTCTGGATCTCAGATTCTAAACAAGCACCTAGCAAAACCAAAATTCAAGATGGTCACTCTGTTTACCATATTACCTACCCTAAGGCATGGAGACTGGCTAGCATCCCTGGACCTAAAAGATGCTTACTTCCACATGCCAATCAGAAGGTCACACAGAAAGTACCTCAGATTCAGATTGCCATCAGGCCATTATCAATTCAGGGAATACCCTTTGGACTAACATCTGCTCCTAGGGTATTCACAAATGCCTAGCTGTCGTGGTGTCACACCTAAGGAGGCTAGGAGTATCAGTGTTCCCCTATCTGGGCTGACTGGCTCATGTAGGCCAGTCACAGCAATGGAGAGAGGCACTATCTCACTCAGAACACCTTGTCCTCCCTGGGATTCTTAGTGAATCAAAGAAGTCTGTCCTAGAACCAGTGCAGTTGCTCAAGTTCATAGGGGTAGAATTGATACAAAGACAGGAATGGCCTATCTTCCTCAGGACAGGGTGGACAGCCTTATTCAAATAGCCAGGTCTTTGTCACTGCATGTTCCCAGACCAGCAAGGCATTTCCTGCAATTAAGTCACATGGCAGCCTCCACTGTAACCGTCCCAGGAGCCAGGTTTCAGATGAGAGACATACAGTTTCATCTCAGGAGTACTGGTCCCAAAGATAGACTCTCTATCAAAGCTGGTCCCAGACACAGCCACCTTTATTCAAGCTTTGCAGTGATGGCAGGTAAGGAACATCTCGGGACAGGGGTACCTTTTCCTACAGCAGCCCTTCTCTGATACCACAGATGTTTCCCTCCTGGGGTGGGAACAGGGGTAACCTTTAAGGATTTGAGTGTGGTGTGCTCCTCTGAAACAAAGGGCACAGTTGATTGAACTTGTGCCATGAAATATGTGCTCCTTCAGACCATGATAGTGCTCCTATCTGTGTTTTATATTTCTGATAAATTTCCTGATTGTCAATCGTTAGATAGTAGTAGAGGTTCAGTGGTACCTACTAGTAATTTACAGTCCAACATTACATTACATACAGCTGACATGAACAAAAACCTTTAATTGTATTAATGGTTCCAGCAAAGTGGACTCTAATGGTCTGCTCAACCCTAGTGGGAACAAGACCACTAGGGGACACTGCCTAAAACTGGTGGTTGTGGGTGGTGGCCACATCACATGGGACATAAGGGACACTTTTTCACTGCAAGGGCAGTGGCAAATGGAGCAATCGCTGGAGGAGGTTGTCTTCCTTGAAGATTTTAGACAGCTTCAGGAGAGGCTGGGACACGGTAAATGGGAAAATTACATGGAGGGGTGGGAGAGTAGGGAGGAAGAGGTGGAAGGGGTGAGTCACAGAGTAGTTACTGGGGGTCTGCAAACAGGATATACTGCATGACCTTTTTCTGATGATATTGTTGGTATGTTGTAAAGCTGGTTTAAAAAAAGAATTACTTTTAACTTTTTCACCACCTGACTGAGGAGAAAGAGCCCGGAAAGAGAGAGATGAGACCAAATCTGTTTGTTTGTTATGCTGCTTCACTGTGCTTTGTAATCTGTAAACTACTTGGAAGCTACTACATATAATACCATCTGCACCTTGCCAGACTTACCGTACTGCCTTTCACTGTCAAAGTATGGGCAGGCAGCCTTCCATAGTCTCAACTGGTGCACTTACCCAAATATTTTTTTTTTACCAATTCACGAGTCAGGAGGCACAGCTAAAGAAAATCTTATTGACCCAATTCAGAATCTTCCAGCATGTGGCTAGCAGGCCGGTACCGATTTCGACCCTGAACCTTTGATCACCCAGTGCGGATGGCCTAGTCTGGTCTGTCCACTTGACATGACTTCTTCTGCTCCTGCCTGAATGGCCACTCTTGAGTAACCTGAGCATCCACCAGCACACAGACCGAGGTCAGAGATAACTGGTCTCTAGCCAAAGTCCCAATTCTGAGAGACGAAGCATCCAAGGGTTTTAGAGGAAAAATATATATCCTTGGCTGCTCTGACATATCTAGAAACACAGAATGTCATGGCAGATAAGAGCCGTTGTACTTAGCGAATCTGCCCATTTTTGTTACCCTTCATTTTTGCTGTAGACCCTAATTGATCTAAAATGCAACCCCCACACCCCCTCTTTATCCCTATGACTCTACCACTGTTTTCGCCTCACCACTTCCGCTTGAAGGCTGTTCCAGGTATCCACCACATCTGTGAAGAAGTACTTCCTCACATCCCTCCTGAATTTACCCCTTCCAGCTTCATATCATGCCACCTTGTTCCAGAGCTCCTTTTCTCAGAAAAATGCCCACCTCCAGCACCTTATTTTACCCCTATGAGGAATTTAAACTTCAAACAACGTGAAGTCTTGCTATATTATGACAATTGCAGTGAGTCCCATCTTGAACTGCCCTGGAGGTGAAATAGTTAACTTTCCATGCAAGCATGGAACTCTGAGCATAAGCTGAGTTAGAAGGCTCTGTCTGCTGATCTTCAAAGTAAACTGTCATATTCTTTACTCCGCCTCACTGAACAGTCGCTCCGGTGATTTCTCCTGCTGCTTGGTTCATTTTGTCGGTTTAAAAGTATTATTTTATCGGTTTTCAACAAATTATACCCAACCGGGTCGGTTCAAGCTCTGTCTGTAGTAATGTAAGTAATAGATAGATTTTACATTCGTTTTCTCTGTGTGGAACTTGTAAACATTTATCGGTTCGGTTGAACCGATCAGATTGTGTTTTAAAATTGCTAGTCCTTTTTAGAGTGCGGTTCCTGGTTCTTATCGGTTCTAAAAAACGGATTTCATTACGGTTTTTCCACGACCCGTGACACAGTTTGGAACCGATAAGAGAGTCTTGCTTGGCGGATTGCCATAAACGGGCAAGTTTGGTTAGGCTGGCATTATGTCTGAGAACCCAAAAGAAAACCGGCCCACTGGGTTTCAACACCTGTAGTGTCTGTGGGAAGCTTTGCTAAGGCTGACCTCACACCACCTGTGTTTATTGTCTGGGTTGACCACCTCAGTGCAGACTGCCAGATTTGTAAGAATTTCCCTGCTGCCACCGTAGAAAAGAGTTGGTAGGCTCAGGGAAAGGAGGCCAAAGTCCACTGACCGGATGGCGGCCCGGTTCGGTTCCAACCGAACCAGAGGAAGTGCCCTATGACCAGGCGATACTTCCTCGGCAAGCGAAGAGCTGGCTCTGAGGAGCCAGTTCCTGCAAAAGGACTAGAAAGTCAGCTGGTGTGGAGCCAAAGTTCTCTCTCCAACCGCTGAAGAAATAGCTAAAGCAATTCAAATTGTCCCGCCTCTTTCCCGGTTCCGACTGAACCGGCACCATCAGGGAGGCGCTCGGTTGGCTGGTTCCACGGTTCAAGATTATGATTTTGAGAATTTTATGAACCGTGGCAGGGGAAGAGGAATATGAGGAGAGTGAATATGGCTTTGAAGACCTGGATGTGCCCATTGAACGGACACCTCTCCAGACAGACCCATGGGGTTTCTCCTCCAAGGCTCTCTGAGTCCCTTCTCATTTTTGTTTTATAAGAAGGTTGCTGAAACTCTCCAGCTCCCTATTGAGGAAGCTGTTGATGACCAAGCGGAGCCTGATTATGTAGAAATGATGGATATTCCAGAGTCTGAGACTGTCTATTCCTCTGCATAAATCTTTTCGAAGCAGACTAAAAGTTTTAAAACTCCTCACACTATACCTCCTGTAGATAAAAGGATGGACAAGAAGTATACTTTATCAGGCTCTGATACGGAGTTCCTCACACAGCAATACAGCCATGTGGAGTAGTGCAGGCTGCAGCCTGTGACAAGGCAAATATTCCCTAGCTTCACATCCTCCTGAGAAGGACTCCAGGAAGATTGATGCTGTGGCAAAGAAACAGTACATGGCAGCATCCTTGGGACTCAGACAGGCAAATTATATGGCTTATGCTGCTAGATACCAGATCCAGATGGGATACTGTGCTGGCTCTAGCAAAACAAGTCCCTGACCAGCTGGCCAGAGGCTGGAACACGTGGCTAGAGATGGTATTGAGGCATCTAAGGTGCAATTTCATGCTGCAGTGGACTGTAATGATGTGTCATCAAGAGTCATGGCTACATCTGTGGCACGCGCAGAATGGCTTGGCTCAGATGTACTACCCTGTCACAGGATACCCAGTCTAAGGCCATGGATTTTCCTGTTGTAGGCAACTCTCTGTTTGGGGAGCAAACAGAGAATTACATGAAGAAAATGGATGAATACAGGACCACCTATAGGAGTGCACAGGCCAAGGAATGGCAGGTCACTTCTCAGAAGCAACTTCCCAAGGGCAGGAGCAGGCCTTTTTCATAGGCCTTTTACCAATCGTAAGCCTCCTCTTCTGCTTATGCCCAGAGGGTGTTCTTTAGAGGGAGAGGCAGGAGGGGTTCAAGCAGGCCTGCTTCCACCCCTCAACCTAAAGCACCTGCCAAGCAGGCATCCTGATGGGGTAGCCAGGGCAGATTCTTCTCTACCTGTAGGGGGCAGGCTGATTACTTTGTCCAGGACTGAAGTCTCTAACGTCAGACAAGTGGGTCCTGGAAGTAGTAAGCCAGGGACTGGTTCTCAGCTTCAAAAATTTCCAAAGATGAGAACCAGATCTTTTCACCTGCATCTCCATCAGAGGCACTTGCCCTAGAGGCAGAGGTCTCTACCTTCCTCGTCTCAGAGCCTTGGAAAGGGTTCTATCCTACACCAGGGCAAAGGGTTGTACTCCAGGTACCTCCTTACCCCAAAAAGACAGGAGAATGGCGGCCCATCCTGGATCTCAGATATAAACAAGCACCTTTTAAAACCAAAGTTCAAAATGGTGACCCTGGGAATTATTTTACCCTCTCTAAGGCCAGGGGACTGGCTAGCGTCCCTAGACCTCAAGGATGCCTACTTCCATATTCTTATCAGAAGCTCCATCAAAGTACCTCAGGTTCGAGCTGCCCTCAGGCCATTACCAGTTCAGATCAATGCCCTTTGGCCTCACCTCTGCTCCAAGGGTATTCACCAAATGCCTGGCAGTAGCAGTTGCATGCCTAAGAAGGCAAAAAATTGCCATCTTTCCTTACCTGGACGACTGGCTTATAATAGGCCAGTCCCCAGAACAGGTCAGCTTACACCTTCAGGTAACTCAGCAACTGCTTACCTCCCTAGGTTTCCTTCTGAATCTCTCAAAGTCAGTTCTAGAGCCTGTCCCTCCCTAACCTTCATAGGCCTAGAACTAGAACACACGGGAAGCCAGGGCCTTCCTTCCTTTGGACAGGGTAAAGACCCTAGTCTCCTGGCCTCTCATTCCCCTGCAGCTCTCTCGACCAGCAAGGCATTTTCTGCAGCCCTAGGACACATGGCTGCTTCCACAGCAGTAGTGCAAGGAGCAAGATTTCAGATGAGGGATATTCAGTTCCATTTGAGAGCTTTTTGGTCTCAAAGAAAGGATCCTCTTACCAAGTTGATCCCAGTAACTCGAACCCTGATCCAAGCCCTACAGTGGTGGCAGGATCAGAGCAACCTGAGGCAAGGAGTTCCTTTTGTCAGTCATTTTCCTCCTTAATCCTTACTACGGATGCATCCCTCTTGGGGGGGGGGCTCACATGGCGACCTCACTGCCCAGGGACTGTGGTCCCCAAGAAACTCTGCTCCACATCAACCTGTTGGAGCTCAGAGCAGTTTTCTAGCACTTCAAGCTTTCTCAAATCTGTTCAGAACAAAATTGTACAGGTCAGAACAGACAACACCACTACAATGTGGTACATCAAGCAAGGGCACTCGGTCTATGGCCTTGTGCACGAAGCCATGAAGTTGTGGTCTCTGGCTTACTCCTGAACACCTCCCTTACGGCAGTTCATCTCCCAGGCAAGGACAATGTCCTGGCAGATGCTCTCAGCAGAATTTCTCAGGGTCATCACGCATGGTCCCTGGATCCCCTAGTTCTGGGGTGGTATTTGCCAGATGGGGCACCCTGAGATAGATCTTTTTGCAGCCCCAGACAATCACCAACTTCCCTCTTTTGCTGCAGGCCCCCAGTCTTGGGCTCAGTCCCTCTGGATGCCTTAGTCCTCAGTTGGGAAGGAAGTTTCTCTATGCCTTCCTCCTTTCCTCTCCTGTTCAAGTGCTAGTCAAAATCAGATCCCAATCCTGCATGGTCATTCTGTTTGCCCCGGATATGGCCAGACAACCCTGGTATCCACCCCTACTGTCCTTAGCAGTCCATCCTCCCTGTGCCTTCCCAGGAATCACAATCTGTTAACTTGTGCCCAGGGAAGGGTTTGGTACCAGATCTCAGATCTCTCAATCTCAAGGCCTGGTTCTTGAAGAGTTAGAGTTTGCTGACTTACACCTTTCACAAGGCGTAATGGATATCTTGAAGGGCTTCTAGGAAGCCTTCCACCAGAGCTACTTACAACTCCAAATGGAAAAGATTTTCCATATGGTGCTCAGAAAAGCATATTTCCCCAGACTCTGCTGTTTACCCACAGTCCTGGATTATTTGGTCCATCTGAACATTTTGGGCTGAGACCAGCTACCCTGAAAATGCATTTGGCAGCTGTGTCTGCTTTATTTCGCTGGTAAATCCTCTTCTTTGCAACTCACCTGTATCTTCCAAGTTTTTAAGGGATTGCTTCACACCAACCCACTCATTCAGGGATCCTGCCCTGCCTGGGATCTTAATGTTTGTATTGCTCCCAAGCTTATGCAACCCCCTTGAGCCTTTGTCTTCAGCTGCTTAAGTACTTGACTTGGAAAACTGTTTCTAGTAGCCATCAACTCTGCCAGACACATAAGTGAATTACAAGCTTTGTCAGTGGGCAGTTTTATCTCCTTTCACAGAGATAAGGTAGTCTCTGGACTAATAGAAAGTTTCTGCCTAAGGTGGTTTCAGATTTCCACCTTAATCAATCTATATCTCTTCCAGTGTACTTCACTGACCATTCTTCCTCTGGTGAGAGGAGGCTGCACAGCTTAGATGTGAGAAGCCCTTAGTTACTTCTTAGAGTGTACCAAGGGTCACAGGTTTGACTCCTCCAACTGTTCCTCACTTATGGTGAGGTTGGTAAAGGAAGCCTGCCACTAAAAGATCCATTGCCAGGTGGATTGTCTCTTGTATCCGATTCTGTTACGAAAAACTGGGTAGGTTCCTCACTCAGGCTTGAGGGCTCACTCTACCAGGTATAGCTGCTTCTCTGGCTGCTGCCAGAGACATCCCTGTTCTAGAGATATGTCAAGCAGCTACTTGGAAACAGTTCACACTTTTACCAAGCATTACTCCCTGGATATCCAGGCTCGGAGTGATGCTCGGTTTGGCACAGCTGTCCTTCAGGCGTATTCTCTAAGTAGGTTCTGTCCCTCCTCCATGGGGTACTGCTGTATGATCTACAATTGTCATAATATAGCAAGACTTCATGTTGTTTGAAGAAAAATTACTCACCTTAGTAATGTTGTTTCTTCTAATGGAGTCTTGCTATATATAACCTCCTCGCCTGCCCCTCTCAGAACCTCTGTTTTGGGATGTGGGTGGGCCTTACAGTGTTAGCGCTTTCTTTATGCCACATCGTTGTTTCACCCTTCCTTTGGGGTGAATTGGTGTTGTATTTTCATTTCTTTTGGGTCTCATGACTTGAGTCTTTGTTGGAGACCAAGAAGTGTGTTGTTAGTAGCAGTCAGCTAGTGTAGGTTTACAGCTTCCACGCGAGCCTTGGTGAGTTTTGCTCGTAAAGATCTGGCCGGTTTTACGTTTGAAGATCAGCAGACAGAGCCTTCTAACAAGCTCGCGCTCAGAGTTCCATGCTTGCATGGAAAGTTAACTATTTCACCTCCGGGGCAGTTAAGATGGGGACTCACTGCAATTGTCATAATATAGCAAGACTCCATTAGAAGGAACAACATTACTAAGGTGAGTAATTTTTCTTCTCTTTCATATCCCTCTCTCCCTCGCTCTTACAAGCAGAACATACTGTATTTAGCTCCTTCAGCCTCTCGTCATAGGGCTTTTGATGCAGACACTGTACCATTTTGGTAGCCCTCCTCTGGACTGCCTCCGCTTTATCTGTGTCCTTCCAGAGATGTGGTCTACAGAACTGGACACAGTACTCAAGATGGGTTCTTAAAGTGATCTATATAAGGGTAGCACCACCTCCCTCTTCCTGCTAGTGATACCCCTTCCTATGTATCCCAGCATCCCATTAGGTCTTCCGACTGCCTTGTCACACTGTCTGGCCATCTGTATGTCATCTGATACAATTATCCCTTGGTCTCTTTCCTGCTTGGTCTTTGTCAGTATCACTCTGCTCATATTGTACTCTGTTCCTGGTTTCTATGTGCCAGGTGCATTATTTTGCACTTTTGCATTAAAACCCAACTGCCATACCCTTGACCACTCTTCCAGTATTTTTAGATCCCTACCTGTCCTTTCAAACAACATGAAGTCTTGCTGTATTCTGACTATTGCAGTTAGGTCCTGCCTTTCAACTGCCCGGAGAACAAAGTTAACTTTCCATGGCCAGCATGGAGCAGCTCATGTGACTCGGTTGAAACCCTGTCTGCTGCTGTTTAAACTCCAACCGTCAGATTCTTTACTCCTACAGCTGAACAGTCGCTCCAGAGATTTCTCCTTTGCTCGGTTCAAAAGTCTGTTAAAGTGTCGTTTTCATTCGGTTTCTACGAGAATTCTGCTACCGAATCTGTCAGTTTAAGTCTCTGTCTGTGGTACCGTGAGTACTAGATAGGTTTACATTTAGTTTCTGTGTGGAACTTGTAAATTTCGGATCGGTTCGGTTTGAACTGATCAGTTTGGTCTTAAAAGTTTTGAATTTTTTAGTGTGTGGTAACCGGTCCGTATCGGTTCTAAAAAAATGGATTTACAGTTTTTCCAAGACCCGTAACACGGTCAGGAACCGATAGGGAGTCTTGCCTGGCATATTGCCGAAAAAGGGTAAGTTTTGGATAGGACTGGCCATGTCTGAAGCAGGAAAAAAAAAAAAATGGGCCCACTGGGTTTCAACACTGCAGTGTGTGTGGGGAAGCCTTTGCTAAGGCTGATCCCCACACCACCTGTGTTGTGTCTGGGGTTTGACCACCTCGATTCAGACTGCCAAAGCTACCTGGATAAGAGAGTAGGTAGACTGAGGGAAAGGGAGGCCGAGAAGTCCAGCTGACCGGATGGCCAGCCCAGTTCGTTTCCGACCGACCAGAAGGAGTGCCCTCTGACCAGGCGCAACTTCTTCGGGCAAAAGGAGTGCCAATTCTGAGAAGTCGGTTCCAGTAAAGAAAGAAGATAAATTTCATCCGGTTCGGATCCACAAGTTCTTTCTCTGACCGCTGATGAAATAGCCAAAGCGATAAGGATAGTGCAATCGCTAACCCGGTTCGGCTGAACCGGCACCATCTGGCAGGGGCTCGGTTCAGTCAGTTCCCAGTTCGGATTATACTTTAGAAGAATTTTATGAACGGAGGAGGAGGAGGTAGAGTATGAAGATGATGATGATGGTGATTATGAAAGTCTGGATGTGCCTATTGACCAGACATCTCCCCAGACAGACCTTCAGGTGTTTCTCCTCCTAGGCTTTCTGAGTCCCTTCCAGTTTATGTTTTACAAGAAAGTGGCTAAAACCCTCCAGCTTCTAATGGAAGAAGCAGTAGAGGATCAGGAGGAGCCTGATTTTGTTGAAATGATGGACATCCGGAATCAGGAGGCTGTCTGTTCCCTCCATAAATCTTTTGGAAACAGACATTTAAAATTCTTAAGACTCCTAACTCCATACCTCCTGCAGACAGGCGAATGGACAAAGGTATACCCTTTCAGGCTCGGACACAGAGTTCCTTTCTCAGCAATGCAGCCATGTTGGTGTAGTGCAGGCTGCTGCCTGTGATAAGGCAAATATTCCTTGGTATCACACCCCTCAGATAAGGACTCCAGGAGGATTGATGCCATAGCAAAGAAGCAGTACATGGCAGCATCTTTGGGACTCAGGCAGGCTAACTATATGGCCTACACAGTTAGATACCAGAAGTCCAGGTGGGACACTGTGCTGGCTCTGGCTAAACAGGCCTGACCAGCTTGCCAAGGTGCTGGAGCAGGTGGCTGCGGATGGATTGAGGCATCCAGGTGCAATTTCATGCTGCTGTGGACTCCAGTGATGTTTCATCTAGCGTCATGGCTACATCTGTGGCCCTTTGGAGGATGGCTTGGCTCAGATGTACTAGCCTATCACAGGATACCCAGGCTAAGGTCATGGATTTCCCTGTCTTTGGTATTTATCTGTTTGGGGAGCAGACAGAGAACTACATGAAAAAGATAGCTGAGTACAGGACCACCTACAGGAGTGCTCAGGCCAAAATGGCAAGCCACTCCTCAAAGACAGCACTCAGGGGCAGGCCCTTTCAAAGGCTTTTTACCAAGCCCAAGCCTCCTCTTCTGCTTATGCTCAGAAGGGGTTCTTCAGAGGAGAGGCAGACAGGGAATGAGCAGGCCTGCTTCCACCCCTCAGCCTAAAGCCCTTGCCAAGCAGACACCTTGATGGGTCTGCCGGGCCGATTCTCCACTACCTGGGGGCAGACTGGCTTTCTTTGTCCAGGACTGGAAGTCTCTGACATCAGACAAGTGGGTCCTGGAAGTAGTAAGGCAGGGACTGGTTCTCAGCTTCAAAAATTTCCCAAGATGAGAACCAGATCCTTTCCACCTGCAAATCCATCAGAGACCCTTGCCCTAGAGGCAGAGATTTCTTCCCTCCTGGCTCTCAGAGCCATCGAAAGGTTCCTTCCCTACACAAGGGCAAGGATTGTACTCCAGGTACTTCCTAATCCCAAAAAAACAGAAGAATGGTGGCCCATCCTGGATCTAAGATATCTGAACAAGCACCTTTAAAACTAAAGTTCAGAATGGTGTTCAGTTCTGGAACCATACCTACATAAGGACATAGACAGGGTAGAGAAGGTTCAGAGGAGGGCAACAAAGATGGTGCATGGATTGCATCACAAGTCCTATGAAGACAGGTTGAAGGAACTGAACATGTACTCCTGGAGGAGAGGAGGAGAGAGGGATATGATAGAGACATACAAGTATCTTACAGGGAGGAACAGGGTGCAGGAAAACACTATTTTTAAGCGAAAAAGATGTTCCAGGACTAGAGGGCATGGGATGAAGTTGGAGGAGGGCGATTCAGAGGAAACATGAGAAAGAATTTCTTCACAGAGCGGGTGGTGGACAAAGTGGAACACCCTGCCAGAGGTGTGGTGGGGGCTGAAACAATCAGGATTTAAGAATGCATGGGATAGACATAAAGGAATTCTGGAGGTCAGGGTAGGTGCAACAGACTTCTAGGAAATCAGACTGAACTTACAAGCTCTAATGGGCAGACTGGGTGGGCCATAGGCCCTTATCTGCTGACACTGTCTATGTATCTATGTATCTGTGTGACTCTGGGAATAATTCTGCCCTCTCTGAGGCCAGGGACTGGCTAGCCTCCCTGGACCTCAAGGATGCCTACTTTCACATTCCCATCTGGTGCTCCCACAGAAAGTACCTAAGGTTAGAGTTGCCCTCAGGCCACTATCAATTCAGAGCAATGCCCTTTGTCCTAACATCCGCCCCAAGGTGTTCACAAAGTGCCTGGCAGTAGTGGTTGCTTTCCTAAGGAGAAAAAGATTTCCATCTTTCCATATCTGGACGACTGGCTCATAGTGGGTCAGTCTCCAGGCCAAGTCAAGTCACATCTGCAAGTAGCTCAGCAAATGCTCACTTCCTTAGGATTCCTCCTCAATCTTCCAAGTCAGTTCTTGAGCCAGTCCAGTTCCTCACCTTCATGGGGGAGTGGATACACTAAGAGCAAGAGCCTTCCTTCCCTGGACAGGGGTAAGGACCCATATGGAACTAGCCTCTTCATTCACCCTACAGGTATCTCGACCAGCAAGGCTTTTCTTCAGCTCCTGGGCCACATGGCAGCTTCCACAGCAGTGGTCAGGAGCAAGATTCCAGATGAGGGACGTTCAGTTCCATTTAAGAGCCTTCTGGTCCCAAAGAAAGGACTCTCTTACCAAACTAGTCCCAGTAACCCAAACCCTGATCCAGGCTTTGCAATGGTGGCAGTATCAGGACAATTTGAGACAAAGAGTTCCTTTTGTCACTCAGTCTCATTCAGTGATACTCACACAGATGCTTCCCTGCTGGGCTGGGGGCCCACCTGGGGATCTTACCACCCAGGGACTGTGGTCACCTCAAGAATCTCTGCTTCACATCAATCTCTTGGAACTCAGGCAGTGTTTCTGGCGCTGCAAGCCTTTCCAAATCTGTACAGAACAAAGGTGGTTCAGATCAGAACAGACACCACCACCACCATGTGGTACATCAACAAGCAAGGAGGCACTGGTCTGTGGCCTTGTGCACAGAGGCAATGAAGTTGTGGTCCCTGGCCTATTCCTGCAAACCTCTCTTGTAGCAGTTTACCTCCCAGGGAAGGACAATGTTCTAGCAGATCTCTCAGCAAGATCTCCCAGGGCCATCATGAATGGACCCTAGATCCCTAGTTTTGAAAGTGATTTTCTCGAAATGGGGCACTCCACAGATAGATCTTTTGCAGCCCCAGACAATCACCAACTTCCTCTCTTCTGTTGCAGACCCCCAGTCTTGGGCTCAGTCTCCATGAATGCTCTGATTCTGAATTGGGAAGGAAATTTCTGTGCTTTTCCTCCCTTCCTTCTCCTATTCAAAGTGTTAGTCAAGATCAGGTCTCAACCATGCAAAGTGATTCTGATTGCTCCAGACTACTTGAACAGCTCTGGTACCCACTGTTGCTGTCCTTAGCAGTCCACCTTCCCTGTCTCTTCCTAGCAATTACAACCTGTTGACATCCTCTTAGGGAGGATTTGGTATCCGAACCTCAAATCTCTCAATCTCAAGGCATGGCTCTTGAAGTTAGAGTTTGCTGATCTGCACCTTTCTCAAGGGGTTCTGGATATCCTTAAAAGGCTTCTCGAAGCCTTCTACCAGAAAGACTTACAACTCCATATGGAAAAGGTTCACTATTTGGTGCTCTAATAAGCATATTTTTCCAGAATCTGCTGGGTTGCCTACAGTTCTGGACTATATGGTCCATCTTAATGGCTTAGGACTGAGGCCAGCTACACTTAAAGTGCATCTGGCAGCTGTTTCTGCCTTCTTGTCAGTAGGCAAGCCCTCTCCTCTGTCAGTCCATCCTGTGTTTTGTAAGTTCTTCAAGGATTGCTGCACCAATCCTCCTTTAGGGACCCTGCTCCTGCTTAGGACCTTAATGTTTGCATTGCTCAGCTTATGCAACCTCCTTGGAGCCTTTGTCCTCTGCAGAGCTTAAGTACTTGACTTGGAAAACTGTGTTTTTGGTAGTCATTACCTCTGCCAGGCGTATCAGTGAATTGTAAGCCCAATCAATGGAGCCTGATTCGTCTCTTTCCATAGAGATAAAGTGGTCCTAAGAACTAACAGGAAGTTTTTGCCTAAGATGGTTTCAGATTTCCATCTTAATCAGTCTGTCTCTCCTGTTTTCTTCACTGACCATTCCTCCTCTGGAGAGAGAGGCTGCACAGCTTAGATGTTAAAGGGCCCTCAGCTACTACATAGAGCGCACCAAGGGTCACAGGTTTGAGTCCCTCCAGTTGTTCCTCACATAGGAGAGGTCGGTAAGGGCAAACCTGCTAATAAGAGATCTATTGCCAGGTGGATTGTCTCTTGTATACAGTTCTGCTATGAAAAATTGGTAGAACCCACCCTCAGGCCTGAAGGCTCACTCTACTAGAGGTACAGCTGCTTCCCTGGCTGCTGCCAGGATATTCCGTCTTAGAAATTTGTCAAGCAGCCACCTGGAAAACAGTCCATACATTCACCAAGCATTACTCTCTGGATATCCAGGCTGGGGTGATGCTCGGTTTACACATGAGTACTTAGAGCCTATTCCCAAAGTAGGTTCTGTCCCTCCTCCTTGGAGGTACTGCTTAGTAGTCTGCAATAGTCAGAATACAGCAAGACATCATGTTGTTTGAAGAAAAAATTACTCACCTTAGTAATGTTGTTTCTTCTAATGGAGTCTTGCTGTATTCTGACCTCCCCCTCCCCTCTCAGAACCTGGTTTTCGGGATGTGAGTGGGCAGAAGCAATGTTGGCACCCTAGAGGTGTCCTTTTCTCACCCTCCTTTGCTTTGGGTGTGTGTTTTGTTTTGTTTTTGGGTTTCTTGACTTGACTCTTTGCTTTGAAACCAAAAAACCCTTTTTAATAAATTTAATTGCCAGTTGGCTAGTGTAAGTTTACAGTTTCCACACAGAACTTCTAGTGATTATTGCTCAGTAAAGATCTGACGTTTGGAGTTTAAACAACAGCAGACAGGGGCTTCAACCCGAGCTTCGCATTGAGACGTTCCATGCTGGCCATGGAAAGTTGACTCTCTGTTCTCTGGGGCAGTTGAAGGCGGGACCTAACTGCAATAGTCAAGAATACAGCAAGACTCCATTAGAAGAACCAACATTACTAAGGTGAGTAATTTTTCTTCCACCCCCATCCCCGAAGTGTCCACTCTATTGCAGATCTTGGTGTCCTCCACAAAAGGCAGATGTTCCTTTCTAGTTCCTCCACTATGTCACTTATAAAGACATTGAAGAGGACCACTCCCAGCACTGATCCCGAGGTACAACCGCTGGTCACCCTCCTTCCTCAGAGTGAACTCCGTTTACCACTACCCTCTGTGTCCTATATGCTAACCAGTTTCTTACAGGTTACCACCTACCCCAAGTTAATCAGCTTGCCCACCAGTGCAGTGCAATCAGGATGCCCTGCTTCTAGCTGAAGCTGCAGTAGGGAGGCTTCAGTCTATATCCAGCACACTGAGACTGAAGTCTCCCCCAAACTAGCAATACCTCCTTGTTTTCTGCCATTTTGCAACTGATTCTGACATTTCTTTGTCGAAGTCTTTCACTGATCACACCTGTCTGAGCAGTGGTTCCGATTCTGATTGAGTGTGACTCTCAAGCGCCCCTTCCCGAATTCCCTGCATTTCTGTTGTTTTATGCTTTCCTTCAAATAAAGCACCTCCCTCTCCTTTCTTTCCTCCTCTCCCTTCTGAACATCATGTAGCCCTGATATAACCATGTCCCAGTCATGGTTGTCAGTGCACCATGCCTCTATAATAGCCACAGTATCCAGATAAGTCTCTGCCATGATAGCCTCTAGGTCTGGGATCTTATTTCCAAGACTTCTAGCATTAGCATATATGGCCTTACAGATTTTGTTAGTTCTATTCTTATTGCTTCCCCTTTTTCCTTATGTTTCCCTTCCTACCTCTTCTCTTCTGACTGCTTTGCTTCCTACCTTTCTCCTTTGATAACCCTCTCCTGCCTTGATTAACTTGCACTGTGGTGGGACTCTCACCCCTCTGGATCTCCTACATTCTATCTCAGCCTGCTGTTGGGGAGGGGCAATGTCTGCCCTCCACCGGCTAGTTTAAACATTCATCAAGTAACATTTAAACTGTCCACTGAGAACTGTCGTTCCTCTCCCAGATGGTTGCAGGCCATCACCTCTGTATAAACTCTAATGGGTGGTCTCCAGTCCCCAATGTAGCGTACCCTTCCTCTCTGCACCATTCTTTCCACCACTAGTTAAAGGCCGTGATGTGGAGCTTTCTTTCCTCAGCTACAAAGCGTGCTACCTGTCCTGCTTCTTCCAGCTCCCTAAAATTCTGCACTGTACACAATATTAACTCTGCTTACATCAGCAAAAGCATGTTAAAAGATACTGTGATTGGGTATATTTTGTTTGAATGTATCTAATGAAATTAAAATGAACACAAGTTAAGTCTGGGGCATGTACTGAAGTCCACAGCCATGCACAATAATGCAAAATGGGCCATGCTCTTAGTACTCCCCAGGACATGCAGTAGCACTAAACTTTGATCTGAAAAATATGCTCCTAATTTAAGCAGATGTGCTCTGAGCATGGAGCACACCCTTATAGCTACCATGGGTGGGAAGCTCATCTGGGATCACACTGCTCACGGCACATGGGGAAAGCAGGAATCCCTCATGCACATCAGTCTATTAGAGCTCAGAGCAGTTATTCTGGCCCTTAAGTCTTTTGCCACTCAGGTGGTAGGGAAGGTGGTGCAGGTCAGGACAGACAGTACAACCACCATGTACTGCATAAGCAAGGGGCACAAGGTCAATCCCTCTTTGCACAGAAGCTATGAAAATGTGATCATTGGCATACTCTAAAGGTGTCCCTTTCAGCTGTTCATCTCCGGGCAAGGATAATGTCCTAACGGATGCCCTCAGTAGGATAAACCAGAATCACCATGAATAGTCACTGAACAGCCTGGTCTTGCAGACCATTTTCAGGAGGTGGGGCACCCCGGAAGTGTATCTGTTTGCAGTCCCAGACAATTACCAGCTCCCAGAATATTGTTGCAGATCCCCAGCAGGGCACAGTTCCTTTGGATGCACTTCTGTTAGATTGGACAGGAAAGTTCCTTTATGCTTTCCCTCCATTCCCTCTACTGCTGAAAGTATTGAACAAGCTCAGGCTTCAGCCAACCTCAGTGATTCTGCTTGCCCCAGATTGGACCAGGCAACCTTGGTACTCCATACTCATATCAGTGTCAGTAGCCAAACCAGTCAGTCTTCTCAGGAGGTACAACCTGTTGACCTCCTCTCAGGGCAGAATCAAGTACCCCAACTTACTATCCCTCAGACTCAAAGCATGGCTCTTGAGGACCTAGAATATGTGGACTTGCATCTTTCAAAGGGTTATGGACATACTGAGTTTTCCAGAAAACCTTCCACTAAGAAAACCTATGCCCTCTAAATAGAAAGGTTTTCTTTTGGTGCCTCAGGGCAGAGGCCTGGATCATTCCCAAGCTAACATTTCTGTAGTCCTGGACTATATGTCTCATTTGCACTTCACAGTTTTAACGATTTCCACTCTGAGGGTGCATTTGGCAGCTGTTTCAGCTCATTTATCAGTAGGTAAAGAGTCTTCCTCCTCCTGGCTTCAAAGCCAGTGTTAAAAATTCTGTAAAGGGCAGCTACATTTACCTACCACACAGGAGCCCACTCCCATGTGGGATCTGAATATTTGCATTGCTCAGCTCATGCAGCCTCCATTTGAACCCATGCCATCAGTATATCTCAAATATGTGACTTGGAAAACTGTATTCTGGTTGCCATTACCTCTGCCAGGAGGATCAGTGAACTCCAGGCACTATCCACAGAGCCTGGGTATATCGCAGTTCATAGGGACAAGGTAGTGCTGGAAACCTTACACGTTTTGCCTAAGGTGGTATCAGATTTCCACCTTAACCAGTCTATTACCTTGCCAGTCTTCTTTACAGACCATTCCACTTCAGGTGACGTAGGTTGCACAGCCTGGATGTAAAAGGGCTGTCAGCTACTATCTTGACCACACAGTAGGTCACAGACAGGATCGAACCCAGCTCTTCCTTACGTTTGGAGAGGTGGGAAGGAAAACCTGCCTGGCGATCCATTGCCAGATGGGCTGTACAGCTTGTATCCAGTTATGTTATATACAGGAGTAGGTGAGAACCACCTGCAGGCCTCAGGGCCCATTTAACTAGGGTACTGCAGCCTCTCTAGCAGCTGGTAGATATATCCCTAGCCTAGTAGATATCTGCAAAGCTACAACTTTCAAGACAGTCCACACATTTACAAAGCATTATTGTTTGGACGTCCAGGCCAGAAGTGATGCCAGGTTTGGCTCAGATCCTGCAGAGGCTGTTTCCCAAGTAATTATAGGCCCACCTCAAAGGCACTGCTTGGTAATCTGCATAAGTTAGAATACAGTAAGATTTCCTGGGGTTCAAAGCAAAAAATTACTTACCTTAGTAATCTTGTTTCTTCTAAGGGAATCTTACTGTATTCTGAACTCCCTCCCTGCTAGAACCCATGTGTCACTGCATTACAGCTGTGCTGGAGTTTTTGTAAACCTGAGGAGTATATACTGTTTTTATTTTTGGGCATCTGTGTCTTGAGTCTTCAAGGATACCAGGTTTGGAGTATTTGAAAGAAAGGTAATTCCTAATATTTTCTCCTGCCATTTCTGGTTTATGGAGGGTTCTATGGTTGTTAGTATTATTATTATTATCCTTCCTTTAGTTGGAAACTGCTTAGTGCATAATTTGTAAGAATCTGATGGTTGGTTAGGAGTTATTTACTAGGGACAGTGGTTTGAAAACTGAGCTCGAGCCTAGCATTCCATCATTTGCATAGGTTCTATTAACCATTGGCTCGGGCAGTCCTATGGTGAGACCATACTGCATAAGTCAGAATACAGTAAGCTTCCTTAGAAGAAACAAGATTACTAAGGTGAGTAATTTTTCTTCTTGTATTATAACCATTTTAGTTACAAGTGCTTCCATTTCTGTGGAAAACAGTTTTGGATTTTGTAGGGTGCTTTTGGTTGGATATTTTTATTTTGAGGGTGGTGTTTCAGCAGCTTACAAATGGGTGAGGAAAACTGCTTCCTGTGTCGCCACAATCTAGAGACGCAGAACTCTTAACTTATTTTTTTTCAGCAAAACTAAAACCCGTTTTGTAAGTAGAATAACATACTACAAGTCTGGATTAAGCTTATGTTATCAATTTGGCAAATCCCGCCTCCCACAATGTCCGAAATGTGATCTCATGGAGGTAGCGTAACCTGATATACTGTGTCAAGGGTAGGTTAATATTAACCTGCTGGGTTAAAAGATCATCACCTAGATAAGTACAACATGAAAAACCCTAACCCTTCCTCCTAAACCTAAAGACCCAAGAGAAACTGCAGGATTACCTGAATATTTTATTTATTTTGTTGACTTGAAAAAGAGAGAGCTAGTGAATATGTTCCTGTTTTCTGCTTATTTTGGAGTGGGGAGCGGTTACAGGAAGTGCTGTTTGATGCAGAACCTGTTAAAGCTGTTAGTAGTTTTAGTGAATGGGAAAATGTGGCCAGGACACTGTGAAATCCCCATACTCATTTCAAGATGTGCTTTGGGATCTTATCTTTTTAGTATTGCAATTCATTTTTAACCTCTCAGTGCACCTTCCCATTCTGCTGGTCAAATCCAGCTCCGTTCCTCTATGTCTCCAGCACCTGCCCACTGGTTTGGGCTCTTGGGCAGCATACCCCACGGCTCCAGATAACCTGGTGGAGGGCACCCTCTGTAGGGTTGGATTGGCTGGTAGCAGAGAGTGAGGTTTGGGCAGCTTGCTGTCATGCTCGTGCCCTAAGGATGTTTCCTGTTGAGCTTTCCCATTTCCCCAGCAGCGGCCTATGAGCACTCATGCACTGACTTGTAGTCAGGGAGCTGCTGACACTGTGGGGTCACCCTCAGCATCAAGGCACACCACTTCCCACCAGCAGGTGGTGCTTAAAGAGTGAGACACTCAGCAACTTACCCTTGGGATCATTGAGCAGTGCCTCTGCATCATGCTTCAGACTCACCTGCCTTGGGGGTCGGATCAAGGATTGATCTGGGGTCTCCCACATAGCGGAGCAGTGATTTACTAACTGGCACCAGCATGTTGAGCGTGCCAGAGAACCTCTGACCTCCACCAGAACAGGCCAGAGGAGCCTCAGATCAATGTTTTATCCAAACAACAGTATGAGAATACCGTACCAATAAAATGGAAAACCCTAACCAACAGAAAGCTTGGGATATGATGACTGTTCATGAGGCAGAGCGAACTGGACTGAAAACAATTCTCTTCAGAAAGCTGGATATGTAAACCTCAAATGGTCTGATTTGAATGTTAGCTGAGACAGTGTTAAGTGAAGTTGCTCATTGGCAGAGGTCATGGAATACTCTCTGTATATTCCCTTGCTGATGGATGAAATTACTCTTTTCATTGCTTCTAATGGAGAGTTCAGTCATGCATACCATGGAAGGTGTTCTGTATAGCAGGTATAGTCCTAAGCAGTCAGAGGTCACTGGTGGGCTAGGTTGGAGATCGGCTAGCATTTTCCTGCTACTCTATAGAGAGCTATGCCCAAATCTAAGCCCAGTGCTAAAATACTGCCATGGTTTGTGCATTATATTAAATGTTTATATGAATAATTCCAAACTCTTATGGTTATAAAAGTGTCTCCTTACGTAATTTGGGTGAGAGAACTGCAAAGTAAAGCTGAGCAGATCTGGCACACAAAGGACTTGAGCACTCTTGTAACCTTTAGTGATACCAAACTGTACATATAAACATTGTATGTACAACAGAATTGGGGTAAAATTATAAGCTAAAGTGATATCTTGGCTGGCTACAATAACAACAAGATATCTAAAAGATTAATGTTCATTGAGAATATCTCCTTCATTAGGCCACACTTTTGAAACTATAAGCCATGGCGTCAGGACCACTCAGAAACTTTTTGCTAGCCAGGGCCACCCACCGTGACATGCAGCATCAACGCGTATATAATGAGGATGGCCCCATCACTCCTCAGTTCTTTCTTCTGTCATCAGTCATCCTCATTGGACTTGCTGAAGGAAATGCCTTCAATCAAGCAGTTGCCTTTTTGTTATTTAACTTTTATTTAGTTTACTATCGTTGTCTCAGTATGCCACGAAGTCGAAAGAGCCTTTGTTCCAATACTTAAGTGCAGATATAAAATTTACAAAGACGCACATGTGGTTTGTGTGTGCTGCCTGGCTTGTTACAGTGTGAGAACATGGGAAACTTACTGAGCTTCAACCAGGCTACAAGGCAGTGCCATAAGAAAGCCTAGACGGTGCCTTGCCTTAAGAAAAGGGCTCAAATCTGCTTCTACCACATTGCTGACTGAGAATCAGTCATCCAAGGATAAGGACAAGGAATGGTCACCGTCTCTGGCCTCTTTGTCATCAGCCTTGAGCGAACACAGAGACAAGTACAAGTCTGCTTTGCTGGCGAGGTTCTGGTCGCAATTGAGAAAAGGTACATCCATGCAATGCTTATTCTGGTGGCATCAACTACAGTTCCACCCGCCCCAAAAAGCGGACTGTCACTGAAACACCAAGGTCAGGACTTGACGGGCACTACTGTACCTAATGTGGATGTATGAAGCTATCATTGGGCCCAGGCGCATTGATGCAGGTAGTCCAGGCCCTATTCAGTGCACCGTTGACTTTCAGGCTGTGCCTCCGTCATTCAAACAACATGAAGTCTTGCTATATTATGACAATTGCAGTATGACCGCGGGTTAGAACCTGCTCGGAGGTGAAATAGTTAACTTTCCATGCAGGCATGGAACTTGGAAACGCGAGCTGGAGTTGAAAATTCTGTCTGTTGTGCTTCAGGCATAAACTGTCAGATTCTTTACTCCGCCTCACTGAACAGTCGCTCGGATATTTCTCCTTCTGCTCGGTTCATTTGTCGGTTTAAAAGTATTTTTTGGTTTTAGCGAAATTAAACACTAACTGGTCGGTTCAAGCTCTGTCTGTGGTAATGTAAGTAATAGATAGGTTTTACATTTATTTTCTGTGTGGAACTTGTAATTCTTTATCGGTTCAGTTTGAACCGATCCAGTTATTTAAAATCTACTAGTCCTTTTAGAAGTGCGGTTCCCGGTTCTTATTGGTTCTAAAAAAGCGATTTCATTACGTTTTCCACGACCCGTGACTACGGTTGGGAACTGATAAGGGTGTCTTGCGTGGTGGATTGCCATAAGCGGGCAAGTTGGTTGAGGCTGCCATTATATCTGAAACCCAAAAGAAAAACCAGACCCACTGGGTTTCAACACTGTAGTGTTTGTGGGAAGCTTTTGCTAAGGCTGACCCACACCCTGAAGTGTCTATTGTCTGAGGTTTGACCACCTCAATTCAGACTGCCAGATTTGTCACAATTTCCCTGCTGCCACCATAGATAAAGAGTTGGTAGGCTCAGGAAAGGGAGGCCAAACAGTCCGGCCCGGATGGCCAGCCTGGTTCGGTACCAACCGAACCGGAGAGATGCCCTCTGACCAGGCGATACTTCCTCGAGCAAGCGAACAGCGGTTCTGAGGAGCAGGAACCAGCAAAAGGACTAGAAAGTCAGCTAGTGTAGAGCCAAAGTTCTCTCCCCAACTGCTGAGAAATAGCTAAAGCAATTCAAATTGTCCAGTCTCTCTCCAGTTCCGACCGAACAGACACTTTCAGGTAAGCATTCGGTTCGGCTGGTTCCACTAGTTCAAGATTATGATTTTGAGGATTTTTATGAACCGGGGAGGGGAAGGAATATGAGGAGAGTAAATATGGTTTTGAAGATCTGGATGTGCCCATTGATCGGACATCTCTCCAGATAGACCCTAGGGTTTCTCCTCCAAGGCTTTCTGAGTCCCTTCTCATTTCATGTTTTATAAAAAAGTTGCTGAAACTCTCCAGCTCCCTGTTGAGGAAGCTGTTGATGACCAGAGGAGCCAGACTATGTAGAAATGATGGATATTCAGAGTCTAGGAGACTGTCTATTCCTTGCAAAATCTTTCGAGAAACAGACAGTAAAGTTTTAAAACTCCTCACACTGTACCTCCTGTGGATAAAAGGATGGACAGAGGTATACCTTATCAGGCTCGGACACTGATTTCCTCACTCAACAGTGCAGCCATGTGGGGTAGTGCAGGCTGCAGCCTGTGACAAGGCTAATATTCCCTAGCTACCCCGAGAAGGACTCCGGGAAGATTGATGCTATGGCAAAGAAACGGTACATGGCAGCATCTTTGGGATTCAGAACAAGCAAATTATATGGCTTATGCTGCTAGGTACCAGAAATCCAGATGGGATGCTGTGCTGGCCCTAGCAAAACAAGTCCCTGACCAGCTTGCCAGGAGCTGGGACAGGTGGCTATGGATGATATTGAGGCATCCAAGGTGCAGTTTCATGCTGCAGTGAACTCTAATGATGTTTCATCAAGAGTCATGGCTACATCTGTGGCACTTAGCAGGATGGCTTGGCTCAGATGTACTACCCTGTCTCAGGATACCCAGTCTAAGGCCATGGATTTTCCTGTTGTGGGAAATTCTCTATTTGGGAGCAAACGAGAATTACATGAAGAAAATGGATGAATATAGGACCACCTATAGGAGTGCACAGACCAAGGAAAGGCAGGCCACTCCTCAAAAGCAGCTTTCTAGAGGCAGGGGCAGGCTTTTTCATAGGCGTTTTACCAAGCCCAAGCTTCCTCCTCCGCCTATGCTCAGAGGGGGTTCTTTAGAGGGAGAGGCAGGCGGGGTACAAGCAGGTCTGCTTCCACCCTCAGCCCAAAGCCCCTGCCAAGCAGGCACCCTGATGGGATTGCCAGGGCCAATTCTCCTCTACCTGTAGGGGCAGGCTGGCTTACTTTGTCCAGGACTGAAGTCTCTAACATCAGGCAAGTGGGTCCTGGAAGTAGTAAGCCAGGGACTGGTTCTCAACTTAAAAATTTCCAAGATGAAGAACCAGATCTTTCACCTGCATCTCCATTAGAGGCACTTGCCTAGAGGCAGAGATCTCTACCCTCCTCGCTCTCAGAGCTGTGAAAGGGTTCCACCCTACACCAGGGCAAAGGTTTGTACCCAGGTACTTCCTCCTCAAAAAGACAGGAGAATGGCGGCCCATCCTGGATCTCAGATACTTAAACAAGCACCTTTTAAAACCCAAGTTGAAATGGTGACTCTGAATTATTTTACCTCTCTAAGTCCAGGGGACTGGCTAGCGTCCCTGGACCTCAAGGATGCCTACTTCCATATTCTTATCAGAAGCTCCATCGAAAGTACCTCAGGTTCGAGCTGCCCTCAGGCCATTACCAGTTCAGAGCAATGCCCTTTGGCCTCACCTTGTGCTCCAAGGTATTCACCAAATGCCTGGCAGTAGCAGTTGCATGCCTAAGAAGGCAAAAAATTGCCATCTTTCCTTACCTGGACGATTGGCTCATAGTAGGCCAGTCCCCAAACCAGGTCAGCTTACACCTTCAGGTAACTCAGCAACTGCTTACCTCCCTAGGTTTCCTTCTGAATCTCTCAAAGTCAGTTCTAGAGCCTGTCCAGCTACTAACCTTCATAGGCGCAGAACTGAACACACAGGAAGCCAGGGCCTTCGTCCCTCTGGACAGGGCAAGACCCTAGTCTCCTGGCCTCCTCATTCACCCTAGTGTCTCTCGACCAGCAAGGCATTTTCTGCAGCTCCTAGGACACATGGCTGCTTCCACAGCAGTAGTGCAAGGAGCAAGATTTCAGATGAGGGACATTCAGTTCCATTTGAGAGCTTTTTGGTCTCAAAGAAGGGGTCCTTTACCAAGTTGATCCCAGTAACTCGAACCCTGATCCAAGCTCTACAGTGGTGGCAGGATCAGAGCAACCTGAGACAAGGAGTTCCTTTTGTCCTCAGTCTCACTCCTTAATCCTTACTATGGATGCATCCCTATTGGGGTGGGGGCTCACATGGGCGACCTCACTGCCCAGGGACTGTGGTCCCCAGGAATCTCTGCTCCCACATCAACCTGTTGGGCGCAGAGCAGTTTTCTAGCACTTCAAGCTTTCTCCAAATCTGTTCAGAACAAAATTGTACAGGTCAGAACAGACAACACCACTACAATGTGGTACAGTAACAAACAAGGGGACACTCGATCTCGGCCTTGTGCACTGAAGCCATGAAGTTGTGGTCTCTAGCTTACTCCTTGAACACCTCCCTTATGGCAGTTCACCTCCTAGGCAAGGACAATGTCTGGCAGATGCTCTCAGCAGAATTTCTCAGGGCCATCACAGTGGTCCCTGGATCCCCTAGTTCTGGGAGTGGTATTTGCCAGATGGGGCACCCGCAGATGGATCTTTTGCAGCCCCAGACAATCACCAACTGCCTCTCTTTTGCTGCAGGCCCCAGTCTTGGGCTCAGTCCCTCTGGATGCCTTAGTCCTCAGTTGGGAAGGAAGTTTCTCTATGCCTTCCTTCCCTTTCCTCTCCTGTTCAAAGTGCTAGTCAAAATCAGATCCCAATCCTGCACGGTCATTCTGATTGCCCCAGATTGGGCCAGACAACCCTGGTATCCACTCCTACTGTCCTTAGCAGAGAATCAGATCTTTTCCATCAGATACACTTGCCCTAGAGGCAGAGGTCTCTACCCTCCTGGCTCTCAGAGCTGTGGAAGGGTTCCTCCCTACACCAGGGCAAGGTTTGTACTCCAGGTACTTCCTTACCCAAAAGACAGGAGAATGGCGGCCCATCCTGGATCTCAGATATTTAAACAAGCACCTTTTAAAGCCAAAGTTCAAAATGGTGACTCTGGAATTATCCTACCCTCTCTAAGGCTAGGGGACTGGCTAGCTTCCCCGGACTTCAAGGATGCCTACTTCCATATTCCCATCAGAAGCTCCCATCGAAAGTACCTCAGGTTCGAGCTGTCCTCAGGCCACTACCAGTTCAGAGCAATGCCCTTGGCCTCACTTCTGCCCCAAGGGTATTCACCAAATGCCTGGCAGTAGCAGTTGCCTACTTAAGAAGGCAAGATTGCCATCTTTCCTTACCTGGACGATTGGCTCATAGTAGGCCAGTCCCCAGACCAGGTCAGTTTACACCTTCAGATAACGCAGCAACTGCTTACCTCTCTAGGTTTCCTTCTGAATCTCTCAAAGTCAGTTCTAGAGCCTGTCCAGCTTCTTACCTTCATAGGCGCAGAACTGAACACACAAGAAGCCAGGGCCTTCCTCCCCTGGACAGGGCAAGACCCTAGTCTCCCTGGCCTCTCCTCATTTACCCTGCAGGTCTCTCAACCAGCAAGGCATTTTCTACAGCTCCTAGGACACATGGCTGCTTCCACAGCAGTTGTGCAAGGAGCAAGATTTCAGATGAGGGACATCCAGTTCCATTTGAGAGCTTTTTGGTCTCAAAGAAAGGATCCTCTTACCAAGTTGATCCCAGTAACTCGAACCTGATCCAAGCCCTACAGTGGTGGCAGGATCAGAGCAACCTTAGACAAGGGTTCCTTTGTCACTCAGTCTCATTCTCTAATCCTTACTACAGATCGTCCCTCTTGGGCTGGGGAGCTCACATGGCGACCTCACCACCCAGGGTCTGAGGTCTCCCAGGAATCTCTGCTCCCACATCAACCTGTTGGAGCTCGGAGCAGTTTTTCTAGCACTTCAAGCTTTTTCTAAATCTGTTCAGAACAAGAGTATTCAGGTCAGAACAGACAACACCACTACAATGTGGTACATCAACAAGCAAGGGGCACTCGGTCCTGCAGCCTTGTGCACGAAGCCATGAGTTGTGGTCTCTGGCTACTCCCTGAACACCTCCCTTACGGCAGTTCACCTCTCAGGCAAAGACAATGTCTGGCAGATGCTCTCAGCAGGATTTCCCAGGGCCACCATGAATGGTCACTGGATCCCTGGTCTTGGGAGTATATTTGCCAGATGGGGCACCGCAGATAGATCTTTTGCAGCCCCAGACAGTCAGCAACTTCCTCTTTTGCTGCAGGCCCCCAGTGTTGGGCTCACTTCCCTGGATGCCTTAGCCCTCAGTTGGGAGGGAGTTTCTCTATGCCTTCCTCCCTTTCCTCTCCTGTTCAGAGTGCTAGTCAAAATCAGATCCCAATCATGCAAAGTCATTCTGATAGCTCCGGATTGGGCCAGACAGCCCTGATATCCACTCTGCTGTCCTTAGCAGTCCATCCTCCCCTGTCCTTCCAGGCATCACAATCTGTTAACCTGTGCCCAGGGAAGGGTCTGTACCAATCTCAAATCTCTCAATCTCAAGGCTTGGTTCTTGAAGAGTTAGAGTTTGCTGATTTACACTTTCCCAAGGTGTAATGGATATATTGAAGGCGCTAAGGAAACCTTCCACCAGGGCTACTTACAATTCCAAATGGAAAAGGTTTCCATATGGTGCTTGGAAAAACATATTTCCCAGTCTCTGCTGATCTACCCACAGTCCTGGATTATATGGTCCACCTGAATTCTTTGGGGCTGAGACCAGCTACCCTCAAGGTGCACTTGGCAGCTGTGTCTGCTTTTATTTCAACAGGTAAATCATCTTCTCTTTCAGCTCATCCTGTATTTTCCAAGTTTTTAAGGGGTTGTTTCACCAACCTCCATTCAGGGATCCTGCCCCTGCCTGGGATCTTAATGTTTGCATTGCTCAGCTTATGCAACCCCCTTGAGCCCTTGTCTTCAGCTGAGCTCAAGTACTTGACTTGGAAAACTGTGTTTTGGTAGCCATCACCTCTGCCAGGCGCATAAGTGAATTACAAGCGTTGTCAGTGGAGCAGGAGTTTATCTCTCTTCACAGAGATAAGGTGGTCCTTCGGACTAACAGAAAGTTCCTGCCTAAGGTGGTTTCAGATTTCCACCTTAATCTATTTCACTTCCAGTGTACTTCACTGACCACTCCTCCTCTGGGAGAGGAGGCTGCACAACCTAGATGTGAAGAGCCCCTTAGTTACTACATAGAGCGTACCAAGGGTCATGGTTTGACTCCTCCAACTGTTCCTCACCTATGCGAAGTTGGTAAAGGAAGCCAGCCACTAAAGATCCATTGCCAAGTGGATTGTCTCTTGTATTCAATTCTGCTATGAGAAGTTGGGTAAAGTTCCCCCTCAGGCCTGAGGCTCACTCTACCAGAGGTAAAGCTGCTTCTCTGGCTGCTGCCAGAGACATTCTATTCTAGAAATATGTCAAGCAGCTACCTGGAAAACAGTTCACAGTTTTACCAAGCATTACTCCCTGGACATCCAGGCTGAGGTGATGCTTCGGTTTAACACAACCGTGCTTCAAACCTATTTCCTAGGTAGGTTCTGTCCCTCCTCCATGGGGGTACTGCTGTGTAGTCTGCAATTGTCATAATATAGCAAGACTTCACGTTGTTTGAAGAAAAATTACTCACCTTAGTAATGTTGTTTCTTCTAATGGAGTCTTGCTATATTATGACCTCCTCCCTGCCTGCCCCTCTCAGAACCTCTGTTTTGGGGATGTGGGTGGGCAGTACAGAATTGGCACTTTTTGATGCCCACCTGTTGTTTTCACCTACTTTTTGGGTGAATTGGTGTTGTGTTTTTGCATTTTGGGTCTCCTGACTTGAGTCTTTGTTTTAGGCCAAAAGCAGTGTTTATGTTAGTAGCCAGTTGGCTAGTGTGGTTTACAGCTTCCACAGAACCTTAGTGAGTTTTAGCTCATAAAGATCTGACAGTTTGCATTTGAAGCACAACAAACAGAGTTTTCAGCCAAGCTCGCTCTAAGTTCCATGCCTGCATGGAAAGTTAACTATTTCACCTCGAGACAGTTCTAACCTGCGACCATACCTAATTGTCATAATATAGCAAGACTCCATTAGAAGAAACAACATTACTAAGGTGAGTAGTTTTTTTCTCTGAAATGATTCAGTGCAGTCTGCCGGGTTGCCATTGCAGACAGTTATTCCACCGACAAGGTCTTCTGGTTCTAGGCCCCGTTGACTGATTCCACCAGCATGCCACAGATTCCTGCCTCTCAGCCCTGTTGTCATCACTGGCCCATTCTCGGCCCCCATTGTCGCTCATGAAGAGAATGCAATGGAAAATAATCCTGATCTTGTGGATTTAGAAGAGGAATGTGAGGGTGAACAACAATTTGTGGAGGGTTCTCTCGCTCTACATCTACTCTCCTCCCATAGTAAGGACTCGGTGATTTCTGAGGACCCATCTTTTCAAGCAGTCATTCAGCACGTGCAGTCTGCTATGGGCTTTGATGTGGAACAAGAAGACTCCACTAAACAGAATCTCATTTAATTTTTGGAGGTGCCCTGCTCCCCATCCATTATCATTCCACCTATATATACTGCATTGAGGATGCCACTTTTGCTGCATGGTAAACACAAAACTCACTGCCTGCAGTCCCTAGAAAGGCTGTTCAGCAGTATCCTTATTATGCTAACCAGCTTAAAACTGACTCTGTGGTTATCATGGCTGCTCATGATGGTCTAGTGCTCCTAGACATATGAGTACTTTGCCTCGTGTTACAGAATCTAGGTTGCTGGATGGTGATGGGCAGAGTACCTATACCTCTGCATCATTGGGCCTTCCGATTGCAAACTACCGTGCCCACATGATCAGGTACAGAATAGACCGTGGTAAACGCCTCATACTGCTGTTCAGGCTTTGCCTGATGGTTCTGCTGTGATTTGCCTAAAACATTGTCTGCTGGTGCGAGGGATGGCAAACATTTGCCCATAGCATGTGATGTCTCTGATGTTTCTGCCATGGCTGCAGCTTCTGGCATTTGCATGAGAAGATATTCTAGGCTCAGAGTTGCTGACTTTATCACTGATATGCAGCAGACAGTTTGGAATGCTCCTTTGATTGTTTGGGAGTTACGATTGTTTGGCTGTGATGTTGAAGAGGCCCTATTGGCCTTCAGACTTCTAAAATAACTGCCTGTGAAATCTCTGAATCCCACTCCTGCAAGGGGTCATGGTTGGGGCTCCTTTTGTCAGCCTGCTGCCCAAGGTAATCGTGCCTGCCATCAGCAAGACTGGTAGAAATGATGGTCCCTTTCTGGGTTCCTCTCTCCTGGTGCTCATGCAAAAGCGCCCAAAGGAATATGTTCTGGTGGCACTGCCATCTCTAGTTCTGCCTGGTTCAGTTCCTTCTCACCCTCTCCTTAGCTGTTGCCTCGGGGGACAGGATCTCTCTGCAACTGAAGCGATGGCAGGAGATCACTATGGAAGAGTGGGTCCTGGAGGTAATTTGCCTGGGGACATGCTCTGGCTCTGATACAAATCACTCCAGATCATCCATCACCTCCTACCCTTTATCCTCCAGGCTGTTTGTCCCTTTTGAAGGGAAGAAGTTCAGACTTTTCTTCAAAAACATGCAGTAGACCAGTTCCTCCTCAGGAGAGAAACAAAGGGTTCTAGTCCAGATAATTCCTAACCCGAAGTGGACAGGGAATCTATCTCATATGTTAGATCTCAGGGATTTCAACCTGTACATTGAATACAAAACATTTAGAATGGTGTCCCTGCATGCTCTGATTCCCTACTCAAACTGGGGACTGGTTCTGTTTGGACGTGAAGGATGCATACCTTCATATAAAGATCAGAAATCCCACAGATAACACCTCCAGTTT
The DNA here is from genome assembly GCA_016271365.2 of Neoceratodus forsteri. NCBI lineage: Eukaryota > Metazoa > Chordata > Ceratodontiformes > Ceratodontidae > Neoceratodus > Neoceratodus forsteri. The sequence goes on from JADMNL010000026.1 coordinate 108,446,455, forward strand.
ATGTGGGAGAGTGAACACTGTCAGTTCAAGGTATTTCCTTTGACTTGTCCTCTGTGCCACTGGTCTTTACCGAATGCTTGGCAGTAGTTGCAGCAGCCCTTCACAGGGAAGGCCTGTATGTTTTCCCTTATCTGGACGACTGGCTCCTGAAGGCCAGCTCCAGGGAAGCTCTGCTACATACCCTGTCTCAGACATGACAGTTGTTCGACTTGGGACCACGGTAAATGTGCCAAAGTTCTGCGTTGGCTCCATGCCAGAGACTGCAGTACATAGGGGTGGTCCTGGATACAGAGAAGGGATGTGTTTTCCTGCCACAGTACAGGGCAGACACTTTGATTGTTCGGGCACATTTGGTATACAGTAGCTGTTACGTTTCTGCATGAACAGTGTTACATCTTCTGGGCCTCATGCCTGCTGCCATAGTGACTGTTCTACCACGTCTTTGTATGATGATACCTCGGGGTCGCTCAGAGTCCCGTGGAATCAGTTAACGGACACGCTGGATCAAACTCCTCCTCTTTGCATAGCATTGTTATGGAGGATGGATCACAAAAACTATAAGGGCTTTCTGTTCCTCATACCAGCTCCTGTACAAATCCTCACAACAGATGCCTCTGGCTCTACCTGGAGTGCCATCTTGGTCCTTACCAGACACAGGGGTCATGGTCCAAGATGGGGCTGAGCTGCACATGAATGTCTTTGAAATGCGGGCTGTCCTGTAGGGCCTCCAGGCCTTTCTGAATCATCTCTGCTCAGGTCATCTGCTAATCCAGACAGACAATGTCAGTGTGATGCATTACATCAACAAACAAGGGGCACTCCTCCTGGCCCCTGTACAGTGAAAGCAATAAAATGATGGTACTGGGCTGTGTCTCACTGCCTTCAGCTGTCAGCCATGTTTCTCCCAGATCTCCAAAGCGTCTTGGCCAACAGGTTAAGCATGTCCCAGTTGGTGGTTCACGAATGGGAACCGCTGACCTCCGTGTTAAATGACCTCTTACAAGATATGGTTATCCAGAGCTTTACCTTTTTACATCCTTACACAATGCAAAACTGCCACGTTTCTGTTCGCTTGCTCCAGGGCCTGGAGTTTTTGAGTAAGACACATTGCCCTCTCTTGGAAAGCAAAATTCTTATATGCATTTCCCCATTCCTCTTATATAGAGGGTTCTGCTTTAGCTGCAGGTGGAGAGTGCCACTCTCATCCTCATTGCGCTGTTCTGGTCTCACCAGATATAGGTTTTCATTTCTTCATCTGGTAGTTAGCCTTTCTTCAGTATCTGGTAGTTGAGCCTTCTGTGTCTGTTGTCACAGGGCAAGGGGTCTCTGGTCCATCAGACTTGAAATCCCTGCAACTACTTGCATGCTCCTGAAAATAGCCATTGCATGCTTTCAAACAACATGAAGTCTTGTATTCTGACAATTGCAGTGATTCCCAACCTTTGAACTGCCCGGAAAACAAATAGTTCACTTTCTATGCAGGGCATAGAATGCTGAAGCTCAAGCTAGTTGAAATCTCTGTCTGGAGTGATTCAAACCTAAACCGTCAGATTCTTTACTCCACCTCACTGAATGGTAACTCCGGAGATTTCTCCTTCAGCTCGGTTCGAAAGTCGGTTAAAGTTTTCAGTTTTCGTCAGTTTTAAACGAAAAAAGTATCCACATAGTCGGTTCAGTCTCTGTCTGTGGTGCCGTGAGTACTAGATAGGAATTGTTCAGTTTTCTGTGTGGAACTTGTAAAGTGCGGCTCGGATTCGGCTGAACCAGCCATTTGTTAGTTAAATTTGTTTGTTTACTTAGTGTGTGGTTACCGGTTCTAAAAAAAAAAAAAAAAAACATGTTTTGAACCGTTTTTCCAATACCGTGTACGCTTAGGAACCGATAAGGAGTCTTGCCTGGCGGTTGCGAAAAAAGGTGGTTGGCCATGTCTAGAAACCCAAGAAAAAGCGGGCCCACTGGGTTTCAACACTGCAGTGAGTGTGGGCAGGTCTTTGCTAAGGCGATCCCTACACCACCTGTTTTATTGTCTGAGGGTTTGACCATCTCAATTCAGACTGCCAAATATGTAAAAACTTTCCCAAATCTACCCTTGAGAGAGATTAGGTAGACTGAGGAAAAGGAGGCGAGAGGTCCACTGACCTGGATGGCCAACCGGTTCGGTTTTGACCAAACCAGAAGGTGCCCTCTGACCAGGCGATACTTCTTGAGCAAGAGAGCCGATTCTGTGGGATTGGTTCTGACAAAAGCATAAAGATAAATCGACCGGTTCGGATCCAGAGGTTCATGTTCGACCGCCGAAGAGATAGCCAGGCGATTCAGATTGTGAAATCGCTCAGTCAGTTCCGACTGATCTGGCTCCTTCTGGCAGGGTTGATTCGGTTGGTTCCCCGGTTCAAGTATACTCTTAAAGATTTTATGAACGAATTTGAAGGGAAGGATTTGAGGATGATGATGTAAGTGAAGGTCTGGATGTGCCTGTGTAACGGACATCTCCCCAGATAGACCTTCAGGTGTTTCCCCTCCTAGGCTTTCTGAGTCCCCTTCTCACTTTATTTAACAGAAGGTGGCTGAAACCCTCCAGCTTCCTATGGAGGAGGCTGTGGAAGATCAAGAGGAGCCTGATTATGTAGAGATGATGGACATCCCAGAGTCCAGGAGACTGTCTATTCCCCTCCATAAATCTTTGGGAAGCGGACACAAAAAAAACTTTCCTAACAGCTATATCTCTTGTACATAGCAGAATGGACAAGAGGTATACACTCAGCTCAGACATGGGTTCTTGTATCAACAATGCAGCTATGTTGGGGTGGTGCAGGCTGCTGCCTGTGACAAGGCAAATATTCCCTTGGCTTCACACCCCTGACAAGGACTTCAGGAAGATTGATGCCATGGCAAAGAAGCAGTACATGGCATCTTCTTTGGGACTCAGGCAGAGCGAATTACATGGCCTATACAGCCAGGTACCAGAAGTCCAGGTGGGACACTGTACTGGCACTGGCTAAACAGGCCCCCAGCTAGCCAAGGAGCTGGAGGTGGTGGCTACAGATGGGACTGAGGCATCTAAGGTTCAGTTTCATGCTGCTGTGGACTCAATAATGTGTCATCAAGAGTCATGGCTACATCTGTGGCTCTTCAGAGGATGACTTGGCTCAGATGTACTAGCCTTCCTGGACACCCAGGCTAAGGCTATGGATTTTCCTGAGTGGGTAATTCTCTGTTTGGGGAGCAGATGAGAATTACATGAAGAAAATGGATGAGTACAGGACCACTTACAGGAGTGCTCAGGCCAAGGAAGGCAGGCAGCTCCTCAAAGGCAGCAGTCTGGGGGAAGGGGCAGGCCTTTTCAAAGGCCTTTTACCAAGCACAGGCCTCTTCTTCCTTTTCTCAGAGGGGTTCTTCAGAGGGAGAGGCAGAAGGGGAATGAGCAGGGCTGCATCCACTTCTCAGCCTAAAGCCCTGCCAATCAGACACCCTGATGGGCCTGCCGAGTGAGTCTCCTATTCCAGTAGGGGCAGGCTGGCTTACCGTCCAGGACTGGATGTCTGTTACATCAGACAAGTGGGTTCTGGAAGTAGTAAGCCAGGACTGATTCTCAGCTTCAAAAATTTCCAAGATGAGAGCCAGATCTTTTCCACCTGCAAATCTCTCAGAAACCCTTGACCTAGAGGCAGAGGTTTCTTCTCTCCTAGCTTTAAAAGCTATGAGAGAGTACCTACCCTACACTGGGGCAAAGCACTGTACTCCAGGTACTTCCTGACCCCAAATAGACAGGGAGTGGTGACCCATCCTAGACCTAAGATATCTAAACAAACATCTTTTAAAACCAAAGTTCAAGATGATAACTCTGGGAATAATCCTTCCCTCTCTAAGGCCAGGGGACTGGCTAGCCTCCCTGGACCTCAAAGATGCTTACTTTCACATTCCCATCAGGTGCTCCCACAGAAAGTACCTCAGGTTCGAGTTGCCGTCAGGCCACTATCAGTTCAAACAATACCCTTTGGCCTAACCTCAGCCCCAAGGGTTTTCACAAAGTGCCTGACAGTAGTAGTTGCCTTTCTAAGAAGGCAAAGATTTCCATTTTTCCATATCTGGACGATTGGCTAATAGTGGGTCAGTCTCAGACCAAGTCAAGTCTCACCTACAAGTGGCCCAGCAAGTGCTCACTTCTCTAAGTTTCTTCTTAACCTTCCCAGGTCAGTTCTCGAACCAGTCCAGCTTCTTACCTTTATAAGGGCAGAACTGGACACACTCAAACAAGACTTTTCTTCCTCTAGAAAGGGCAAGGTTTCTTATGGAACTAGCTTCTTCCTTCAGCCTTTGGGTATCTCGACCAGCAAGACATTTCCTCCAGCTCTTGGGCCACATGGCAGCTTCAACAGCAGTGGTCCAAGGGCAGGATTCAGATGAGGATATTCAGTTCCATCTGAGAGCATTCTGGTCTCAGAGAAAGGTTCCTTACCAAACTGATCCCAGTGACTCTGACCTTGATCCAAGCCCTCCAGTGGTGGCAGGATCAGGACAATTTAAGACAAGGTGTTCCTTTTGTTGCTCAGCCTTGTTCAGTGGTCCTTACCACGGATGCTTCTCTCCTGGGCTGGGGGCCCACCTGGGGTCCTTACTGCCCAGGGGCTGTAGTCCCCAAAGTCCCTTCTCCACATCAGTCTTGTGAGAGCTCAGGGCAGTTTTTTGGCTCTAAAGCGTTCTCACAGTCAGTACAGAACAAGGTGGTTCAAGTCAGAACAGATAACACCACCACCATGTGGTACATCAACAAGCAGGAGGCACTCAGTCTGACCTTGTGCACAGAAGCCATGAAGTTGTGGTCCCTGGCTTATTCCTGCAAACCTCTCTTGTAGCAGTTCACCTTCCAGGCAAGGAAAATGTGCTATCAGATGCACTGAGCAGGTTTCTCAGGGCCATCACGAATGGTCCTTGGACCCTCAGGTGTTGAAGTGATTTTTTCAGGTGGGGCATTCAGAGATAGATCTCTTTGCAGCCCCAGACAATCACCAACTCCCTCTCTTTGTTGCAGACCTCCAGTCCTGGGCTCAGTCCTCTGGACACCTGATCCTGAATTGGGAAGGAAAGTTTCTGTATGCCCTTCCCCTTCCCTCCTGTTCAAAGTTTTGGTAAAAATAAGGTCTCAACCTTGCAAGGTGATTCTGATTGCTCCAGATGGACCAGACAGCCCTGGTACCCCTGTTGCTGTCCCTAGCAGTCCATCTTCCCCTGTCTCTCCGGGAATTACAACCTGTTAACATCCTCTCAGGGAAGGATTTGGTACCCCAATCTTCAGTCTCTCAATCTCAAAGCATGGCTCTTGAAGAGTTAGAGTTTGCAGATCTGCATCTTTCCCAAGGGTTCTGGATATCCTCGAGGCTTCTAAGCCCTCCACCAGAAAGACTTACAACTCAAATGGAAAAGATTCAGCATTTGGTATTCTAAAACATGTTTCTCCAGACACTGCTGAATTGCCTAAGGTTCTGGATTATATGGTCCATCTTAATGGCCCAGGCCTCAGACCAGTTACTCTCAAGGTACACTTGTCAGCTGTCTCTCGTTTTTTGTCTGTGGGAAGTCTTCCTCACTATCTTCCCATCCTGTGTTCTGTAAATTTTTAAAGTTGCTTCACACCAATCCTCCTTTTATAGAACCTGCCCCTGCCTGGGATTTGAATGTTTGCATTGCTCAACTTATACAACCCCCTTTGAAGCCTATGTCTTCAGCAAGCTTAAGTACTTGACTTGGAAAACTGTGTTCTTAGTAGCCATTACCTCTGCCAGGCGTATCGTGGTTGCAAGCCCTGTCAGTGGAACCTGATTTTATCTCCTTTCACTGGGATAAAGTGGTCCTTAGAACCAGTAGAAGGTTCTTGCCCAAAGTGGTTTCAGACTTCCATTTAAACCAGTCTGTCTTTCCTGTTTTCTTCACTGATCATTCTTCCTCAGGATGAGGAGGCTACACAGTTTAGATGTCAAAGAACCCTTAGTTACTACATAGAAGCGTACCAAGGGTCACAGGTTTGACTCCCTCAGTTGTTCCTCACTTATGGAGAAGTGGGAAAGGGCAAGCCTGCCACAAAATAATCTATTGCCAGGTGGATTGTGTCTTGTATACAATTCTGCTATGAAAAGCTGGAAAAAACTCCACCCTCAGGCCTGAGGGCTCATTCCTAAGAGGTACAGCTGCTTCAGCCAGGGATATCCTCTCTTAGAAATTTGTCAAGCAGCCTCCTGGAAAACAGTCCATACCTTTACCAAGCATTACTCTCAGGATATCCAGGCTAGGAGTGATGCTCGGTTTAGCACAACAGTACTTCAGAGCCTATTCCCAAAGTAGGTTCTGTCCCTCCTCTTTGGAGGTACTGCTTGAGTGATCTGCAATTGTCAGAATACAGCAAGACTTCATGTTGTATGAAGAAAAAATTACTCACCTTAGTAATTATGTTTCTTCTAATGGAGTCTTGCTGTATTCTGACCTCCTACCTCCCCTCTCAGAACCTTTTTTGGGAAGTGGGTGGGCAGGTGCAGTGTTCACCCATGGGTGTTTTTTGCTGCGCCCTCCTCCTTTGTGTTTGGGTACTGATTTATTATTATTTATAGTACATTGGGTTTTGTTTTTGGGTTTCCTGACTCGAGTCTTCCTTGGGAATCCAAAGCGTTTTCAACCAGTTGGCTAGTAAAATTTTACAATCTCCGCATATAATTTTTAGTTTAGTTGGGCTCGTAAGAATCTGGCGGTTTCGGTTTGAATCACTACAGACAGAAACTTGAACCGATCTCGACTCAGCATTCTATGCCCTGCATAGAAAGTTAACTATTTGTTCTCCGGGCAGTTCAAAGGTTGGAATCACTGCAATTGTCAGAATACAGCAAGACTCCATTAGAAGAAACATAATTACTAAGGTGAGTAATTTTTCTTGAAATGTATCCCCAAAGGTTGCTGATGTCCTGCTTGCGACTGGGAAGCCTTCTACCAGACATATTTATACCCTGAAATGGAACACTTCACTTTCTGGTCTGCTTCCTGGAATTTAGACATTTTACATGTCCTGTGACTGCTGTGTTGGACTACTTGCTGTCCCTGTCTGACTCTGTCGTATTCCTCTGTTAAGGTGCATTTGGCTACTGTATCAGCTTTGCATGCCACTATTGATGGTCGTGTGGTTGCCCAATTAAGAGATATCCTATACTGTTCTGAAAAGTAACCTTCATTTCAGTCCTCCTATCTGTAATCCAGTCCCACCTTGGGACTTGAGTTTCATCTTGTGAAATTGACATTGGCTCCTTTTGATCCTGCTATGAGGTGTGGCTTATGTTTCCTAGCATGGAGAATGTTATTTTAGTTGCTGTAACCTCTGCTGGAAGGAATTCAGAGCTTCAGGCTCTGATGTTTAACCCTGCTTATTTGATGTTTCACAAAGAGTCTCTGTGTGTATAAATCCTAAGTTTATACTAAAGGTGGTAACAGAATTTACTCGAATCAAACCATACACCTTCCTGTATATTATTCTGAGTGTGCCAACCAGGGTGAGCACAGCTCCATACTTTAAATGTACACAGAATACTGAGATACCATATTGATTGCACCAAGGACTGCAGAAGGTCCTCTCAGCTTCTTGTTTCATTTGCCTCTAGGAAAGAAGATCGCCTGTGTCTGTACAATGCCTGCCCAAATGGCTGACACATTGTATTATGTTCTGTTACAGTAGAATGGAAACATAGAATTTGACAGCAGATAGGGACCACTTGGCCCACTTAGTCTGCCCGTTTTCCATACCTACTTTATCACGCAGACCTTTGTTGATCTCCAGCTTATCCCTCCCACTTGTCTTTATCACTAAGGTTCCCTTATGCCTGTCCTATGCTTTCTTGAGCCCTGTTTCAGTTTTACCCCACCACCTCCGCTGGGAGGCTGTTCCAATACTCACCACCCTCTCCATGAAGAAGTATTTCCTTACATCTCCCTGAGTCTGACCCTCCAGCTTCTTAGCATGACCCCTTGTCCTTGGACATATTTTTTTCTGAAAGATGATTCCCTCTTGAACCTTATTTATACTTGTGAGGTATTTGAAAGTTTCTATCCTATCTCCCTCTCCCTCCATTCCTCCAGTGTATACATATTAAGGTCCTTCAGTCTTTCATGATAAGGAACTTCTGGTGTTGTTTGTGATCATTCCACAGGGGTTATGGACACTTCTTTGCTTCTCTTTATAGTGTCCCTACTGCCGGCGTGTGTTTCAGCTACATGGAGCACTGTTCACTTTCACTAAACATTGCAGTCTGGACATTGTCTCTTGTAGGCGTGCTGGTTTGGGGCTTGCTGTACCTGCAAGGCCTTCTGTCCTGATTACACATTGCTTGGGAGTTGCCTAATAGGGCGATATCCTCAATGAAGATGGAAGTTACGTAAGAAATTGACAGTAACAGTAGATCTTCAAGAGAATCTCCACCATTAGGCCATGCCATACCCTCCCACCTTCCCACTTTTCAATTTTACTGAGGGTTATATCAGGTTATATCAGATGCTGTACCTAAAACCTTATTTCTTGCATCCTGTCTCCAGCCAGAGCCTCTCCTTGTATGCCTGGTGTTGGTCTAATCTCCTGGTTCCTCATGGTTGGAGGCCCTCCAAGGCTAATATCTGATGGGGAACTGAGGGGTTATGGGGCCATCCATGTTATATATATGTTGATGCTGCATGTCATTGTGTGCCCCTCCCCAATTACCAAAACGTTTGAGTGGTCCTGACACTGGCAACTTATAGTTCCATAGGTGTGGCCCAATGAAGAAGATTTTCTTGATGATCTACTGTTAAGGAAAGTTTTACATAACAGTTTTTGGCTGTTACTGTTGTCACAATGATATATTGAAGTTTAGTAGTATTAGAGCAGAATACTAAACCAGTCAGAGACATATAACATCACAGTTGCTTAGTACAGCACTGAAGCCCACAGTTAAAATCAAACAGAAACTGTCAACTCTTCAAATAATCATTGATTTTAAACGTTAAACTAGTAAATTGAAATTAATATATGTAATGGCCTTACTTAAAATGTGCAATTAATCATCACTTTTGTGGAGGGCAGGACTTTAATAACTCCCTTATGACTGCCACTTGTGAGTTGTGGTCCAGCCCCTGACACTTGAAGATGTATTGTATAATTTGAGTCAGGACATTACATATCCTATATAATCATGTTACAGACTGTTGTTTTAAATGGAACATGGATTTAAGAGTGAACCATTTTGCTTTGTAGAAACTGACAAGCGCCAACTGAACTTACAACTTCAGAATTTTAGACCTGTTGTATGGAGACCCTCTTATTTTTTTTATTTATTTATTTATTTAGTTTTTGTTGACCAGGTAAGTGCACTAGACAAATCCTGCCTATTTTCAGGCACGACCAGGAGGGGGATACAGATGAATTCCAACTGACCTTTAACCAGATTAAGCTGTTGGTGGTATTTTTTAGTGAATGAGGGAAATTTGGCCAGGACACGGGAACTTCCCTACTCTTTCGATAAGTGCCATGGGATCTTTAACATCCACCTGAACTACTACCAATCCAGGCAGATGGGACCTTGGTTTAATGTCTCATCTCTTATGAGTCTAAGTGAATAGAAAGTTTGAAAGGCCCGTCCACACTTGCATTTTGTAATGTTATCGGCAGTCAGTAAGGTTACAAAAGCGGCAACACGGATCGATTCACAGTGTAGCATGGTAAGCATCGTGCTACGAACCATGCTAAACCTTGATCGGAGCAGGGTTTTAGCACAGTTTCAGTCCAACGCGTTGCCGGGTTGGGAACGCGACCGGGGAAGCACGGCATCGGAGCGATTGTGGACGCTCAGACAACCATGCTCAAACATGCAAATCAAAATGTTATTAAACATTTTGGCGATGAGTCAATATGGGCGGGGCCAAAGAAACAGTCTTGGTTAGCTAAAAAGGATGTTGTGATTTAAAATAGTGGTGTGCAAATCCATTGCACCCTGTCCGAGAACAAGTAAAATTTCCTTGAAGGGCAAGTACAAAAGAGCTAATTTAATTGTAACGAATAGGGGGCAAGTGAAAATTCAGCTACAGTCATGCCTGGGCAAGTCCTAAAATCTTGATTTGAACACCCTGAGTTAAAATTATACAAGTGCTATATCACTAAACCTAAATTTGTCTTAGAAAGGCAAACTCCATTAGCTACCAGAACCAGAGAGCCCATTTGAATAAAGTTGCCTGTTAAGCTGCTTGATTTGCGAAACCCACTAAACAAATGTATACAAATACTCCAGGTGCAGCTGTTTGTCATCAGCTGATCCAGCTTCTGCTGCGCAGGAGGTGCTGCGCTTTGAAGTGAACATGCAATAGAGAACTGCAGTTATACTCTAGTGCATCCTGTAATCTGACCTCACTCTGGCTACAGACCTGCAGTCACACCCAGTGAAATGGCAAAGGTATATTTACTGAGACAAACATACATGGCACAGTGTGTAATGCCAACAAAGTGAATATTTCTTAATTCACTAGTAATGACAGGGCACGCCACTAAAGACCCAGCATCCTGCAGCATGGCCCAGTCCTGCTATGAGAGTAGTGTCACTTACAGTAGTGTATCCTGAACGTGCCCTGTTACCAGCCTCTTTTACTCCATGCTGGTTTGAGTCGGTTGCCAAGAGTTAAATAAATGTAGCAATATTTGAGTCCTTAAACATTCCATGTTCCCTTTTAGCTAGTCAGGCTGAGTGCTGCCTGCAGAGCCATGTTCTCAGTGGCTCTGCTAATTAGGATATTGCTCACCCTGTCCCTTGCCAGTCTAGTGCAGTGGTTAGAGCTCTGGTAGAGAATTTTGAGTTCTTAAGTCGGAAGGTGCTGAGGACCTGGCTGTGTAGAGAAACTGCAGAGTGAACTGTCATTGTCCACTCTGGGGGTTAGGAAGGAGTGTTTCCAAGCTAGTTGCAGTAATCTCTAAGCACAGTGAATCCTGCAAGAACAGCTGTGAATGAGATGACACTGAGATGGGAGAGTGCTGAGGCCTCACAGTCTTACCGTTAGAGGAGGAGAAGTGCTGAAGGAATTGTGGGCATCCCTCAAGGCCAGAAGTCTGTGAGACTCTACTCAGGGTTTCATGGTGTAGGTGGAAGTTTTGTAGGCCATAAGACAGAACCATCGCGATAGTTAAGGGAAAATCCTTTCATATCTGTTGCTGCAGTATGCTCTAGGAGGCTCATGCATGTGTGCTGACCATGGTCTGTCACAGCAGGTGTGTGTCTGCTGCAGAAGGTTCAAGAAAGTTTTCCTTTTGTGAGATGGAGTTGAAGGTAAGTTGTAGCAGGAGCCTGTGAAAAGGTACCTTTTACATTTATGCCTCTCGTGGGAAGAATACGATCAGCCCCATGCAGCATATCCCAGAAGGTGGGCAGCTGTAACGGAATAGCATTATGCTCCCCTGTAATTGAGAGGATGGATAACATCTTTATCTAACCACATGATTTGGAAAGTCAAGTTAAACTTTTGCATCATTGCAGCAAGGGCATGGTGTACCTGGAACTTAGAATGTTTTTTTAAAGATGCTTTCACAGTGCTGGTCTTTATCAAGCCTCCCAGCATTCCAACAACAGATCTTTTTATCTTTATCAAGGATACCACCTCCATTAGACCACACATTTGGAACTATAAGCCATCAGCATCAGGACCACTTTAAATATTTTGCTAGCTGGTGACATGCAGTATCAACACATATATGATGTGGGTAGACCCATCACTCCTCAGTTCTTCCTCCATCGTCAATCATCCTCATCAGACCTGCCAAAGGAAAAGCCGTCAATAATGCTGTTGCCATTTGTTGTTTTCTTTTATTTAGTGTACTGTTGTAGTCTCTGTATGCCACCGAGTTGAAAGAGCCTTTATTCCGATGTTATAAGTGCGGATATAAAATTTACAAGGAAGGCACACATTTGTGTATATTGACGGGCCTGTCTGACAGTGTGAGGACGTGAGGAGATTTGTCAGAGCTTTAACTAGACTACGTCATAGGGAGGCGGAGCTACTCGGTAACAGATCCATGATGGTGTCTTCGGCTACCACCTTCTCAGCCTCCGCTGCTTGCTTTCGCTAACGCTTTTATTTTATAAAATGTTAAACATGACTGGAAGCATTTGAATTTACTGCCAGTATGAAGGACCTGACAAATGTTTTTAAGCTTGTACCTGGTCTTTAGTCTGATTTAATGGCTGCTAGCTCTGACAATGGATGCCAACTCTATTGTGCATGTTCAGCTACATGGGGCAATTTTACAGCGGCCTGAATTGTCTCCTTAACCTGTTACCGTGCTTGGTGCTACATGAATATATAATGCTTCTCTCCCAAATTAGCTGTTTACTACGAATTAGTCCGTTGACTTTGGGGGAAAAAAAGCTGACGATGCTGTAATGAGCGCGAGTCTGTATGTTGGATCGGCTGCAGTGGATTCTACACATTCTACTGCCACGCGACTGCAGCAGCAACAGCTGAAAGCATATTTTAGCACACCGTCAGTCTTCTTGGGAAAGCCAGTGTCCCCCCTTTCGCCTCTCCAGCCACGGCTGATTCTGTTTCTGCTGTCTCCTCTACATTGGCAGCTGAAGTAGAAGAACCAGGATATCTCACTGCCAAAGACAAAGATGCTGAAGCTCTAACTATTCCAGACGCAACTATGGAAGAGGTCAGTGCTAATTTTTGTCGGACACGGACGAGAACGTTCCCAGCTGCTTTGATTAATCAGATCCATGTGGATCTTAATACTGAAACACTGAATATCTCACCTAATTCTACTGTTGCAGATCCTATAAACAGTATTCAGCTAAATTCCATTGGTACTACTCCAGTTTCTAAAAAGTGTATCTGTTACAGCGATGGATAATGGTCAGCTTTTTGTCTACTGAGGAATGCAGCTGGGGAGTGGAACTTTTAATTCTGAAGACTTGAGAAGCAAGAGGACTTTTTTCGCTTCCAGGAAGTTGTTAAAATGAAATCAAACTTGGTTTAGCTACAGTTGCCTCAGCTATTAGGCGGTCACATCACTGCTGGAAGTGCTACAGTCGAAGATGGATGCTTTACCTATACGGACGTCTGAAGCTGAACAACGAATTAGTTCCCTTGAAGATAAACTCGATCCTTTGACTCAGAAACATCTTTCGCTAGAAAGAGTTGCTGACACTTAAACAGAACGTTACTGACCTAGAAGACAGGTCCCACCATTCAAACATTAAACTTCTTCAAATCACTGAAAGAATAGAGGCCAGGATCCCTCCTCTTTTTGAAAAAAAAAAATGCTCATTGTAGCTCTAAATAAAAAATTCCCTGAAGGCGCATAGTTTTGGACAGGGCACACAGAGGCACAAGAAATTTCTCAGCACCTCTTTCAGGTAACCCCCGCCCTGTTTTGTCAAGCCGCACCATTTCAAGGACCGTGAGCTGATTTTGCAACATGCCCGTTTGAATAGAGGTCTAACATTTGAGCACACAAAATTTTCTGCATTTCCAGACCTCTACTAGTAGCGTTCAGGCTCGACGAAGCTTCGATAAATCCAGAAAGACCTTTAAACTGCATCCGTTAACAGCACAATTCCATACCCTGCTAGATTGAAGTTTACCCTGCATGGTAAAACATGGACTTTCAAGATCCTAGAAAGGCAGAATTGTTTCTTTCTGATTACAAATGGGACTCTGGCAGTGGCTAACTAATTTTTCTGTATTATTATTTTGTTTATTTCTGATTATAGAGTGGTTTGAAACTGTAATGAAGGAGGGTGAATGGGACATAATGAAAAATACAATTTTGGGGTGGTCCATGCAATAGGTATTGCTTTGTAGTCACTTTTGTTCTTAAAATCAATTACCTAGGGTCTGTTTTCTATTAACCCAGCAGTATCGGGGCTATAGTTGGCCACTGAGAATATCCATTGGGATACGCAGTGGGGTGGGAGGGTGGGGATGACCATATTGACATTTTTAATTTACTGAACCCTAATTCTCTTGTAAAATATATTTTTTCTATCCATAATTTTGATTATTGCACTTCATTATCGGATTGTGTACTCCGTTAGGGCGCTGGTCAGATTTTGGCTCAAGGTTATGGATTGAAACATGTATGTTTAAGAGTGGTTCTATGAGAATATTTCACCAAGCAGTTTTATTCCGAGAGCAAGATTGGAAATATGGTAACTCAACCTTTTGCCACTGAGTTCAGTTTAATAAATGTGGACAAATTATTTGGGTATAATGTAGGGAGGGTAGTTTGGGTTATGAAAACTTCATTAAAACTTTGTTGTGACAGTACTAATTTATTACCCGTCCAAAGGGTTTTCAGAATAATATCAGGTACTTTGGTACATATAAGTGTACTATTCAGCTGGTTTTCAGTATATCATATTATTATTTTGTTAGTGGTTGCTAAATCTTTGGATCTTGTGGGATTTTTTTAATTCAAGTTTATTGCATATTTAGGCACTGTTACATATCTCATATCACATTATAATTAATACATTCATTATTTGTTACAGGAAAGGAGTCAAGTATCTTATACATTAGTACATTAGTGTTAGATCTGGTCTAACAATTATCCAATTCAGTCCAGCCCCTTTTATCATTTGAATCCATTTTATTGGTACATTATACATTCCTTATGTCTTATTCGCCTCTAAGTCCCTCCTCCTGTTACCCTCCACCTCCCTTCTCAGCCCTCTCCATATCTTTCTTCCTCTCTCATTACTTCTGAGACTTCATTTCCTGTGACAGAATCCAGGGTGTCTATCTGCTGACAGACTTTGTTGTTCTGAAGTTTATTTTTGTGTCAGCTCTTCCATTCCCTGAATCTCTTGTACAGTCTCCACCCATTGTTGGGCGGTAGTGGGATCTGGGTGGAGCCACTTCCTGTAATTGCCTTGTGGGCAGATGTCAAAAATATGTTCCATAGGTAGATCTTATCCCTCCTCGTATTTCCCTAGGCAGAACCTCAAGTATCAGCTGCTTTGGGCCTATGCAATCTGCAATTGGGAACAGGGTAATCGGCTTTCGTTTATGTCTCCCAGTATTGGGTCAGTCTTGGGCATGACCAAAACACATGCAGTTGGTCCACCCTCAAATCTTGGCAGCCAGTTCAGCATGTTGGTGGACAATTCCTGTCCCATTTACTCTTAATATGTGGGGTTATGAAAATCTCATTCAATCTCCATTCGAATTCCCTCCACATCAAGGAATATGTGGTTGTATAAATTTGAACATAGCTATTTTCCCATTCCTTGTCTGTGATTGATTCACCCATCTCAAGTTGCCATTTATTTTGGAGACTTGTAGCCTGACTGCCCTTCCTATCCCTCAGTGCCCGTAAATAGCAAATACATGACCTCTTTGTCTCTGTGAGGACATTATCTCCTCTCACCGTCCCTCAAGGGATCTTGTGGGAATAATCCTTTTTTTATTTTGTTTTATATATATTCTATATGACACTACATGGCAGTTGGATGGAATATAATGTCCTGAAACATTAAAGGATGCTTAACAGGTCTAAGGCTAAGAAAATTTTCAAATTGCTGACAAATGCAGTCAATTGTCTTTTTTCAGGAAAGCATCATAACTCTGAATTTCTTTTCCATACTATGCAATGGGGAATGGTATAAACACCTCTTTTTCTAACATCTCTTCAGGGTGGCTATTTACTTTAAGAAAACACTGAATATTCAGATTATTAGATCTGCCATTGACCCTGCTGGACAATATATAATATGACAAGTTGTTCTTCATGGTCAAAATTATACAATTTGCAGCCTTTATGCCCCAAATTAAAACTTGGCCTGCTTTTTACTAATATTTTTCTTGAACTAGCCAAATATCTGGCCCTATATTACTGCAGGGGACTTTAATTCAGTACTAGATCCCATTATGGATAGATCAACTAGTCGATCCCCTATTTGCAACCGCTTCATTGAAAATCCAGCAGTTTTCACAGATTATAATCTGATTGATATATGGCGATATAAGTTTCCTGAGGAAAGACAATATTCCTTTTATTCAATTCCGAATCTCATCGTACTCTCATGTAGATTTCTTCCTTATCTCATCTACATTAATACACTATGTCAAAGAGATTAAATACAGCCTGTATTTTGATTTCAGATCATGCACCCATACAATTGGATTTAGAGCTTTCTAAGGTTAATGCAATCCCACACTTTCAATTGGATCCTGTTCTTCCTAAAGACAGTAAATTTATTGACTTTATTAATCAAGAGATCGACTTCTTTTTGAAACGAACTCTAGTACGGATACGTCTCCTATTAATATCTGGGAAACATTTAAGGCTTATATCCAAGGGTGTATTATACTATATACTTCTAAAAGGAATAGGAAAAATAAAATTAAAATGAAAAGAGCTTGAAAGGCAGATTAAAGAAGCTGAAATTCTTCATATGGCTAATCAAGAAGCAGAGGTTTTTTTCAAGATTAACTTCCTCAGGGCAGCATATCACTGAACAAGGGAGCGCAATCTTTATATGTTCATTCCCATTATTACATCAAGGGATAGGTCTGACAAACTTATGGCCTGGTAATTAAAATCTATACAAAAAAAAACATGGTAATTGAAGTTGCAGGCCAAGATGGTCAGATGTGTACTTGCCCCCAAAAATAAATCGGATGTTTTATAGATTCTATAAGGATTTATATACCTCAGATAGTAAGTATCATTAGAGCTACTCAGCTCTGTTCTTTCTCAAATTAAAATACCTACATTAACGGGTGAACAGATTCAACAGATGGACCTAGCCTTTTCACAATCAGAAATTATTTCTGCTATTATCACGCTACCTACTGGAAAAGCTCCTGGCCCCAATGGGCTCACTATAGATTTTTTAAATATTTTCTATCCTAAATTAATCAAACATCTGCATATATTATTTGATTCAGTTCTGAATTCCACTCTTTACCTCCTTCATTTAGGGAAGCAAATAATCTTGCTTTTTCTTAAGAAAAGAAAGATCCAACTGTACCTTTTCATATCGTCCAATTTCATTG